>JBBBDQ010000563.1:1282500-2605000 GCA_037127315.1 Ascarosepion bandense | reverse complement strand
TCTGTATAGTGTACATATACTTGGTGGTGTTCAATGAGTTTTAGCCAGGAGATGTCTTCATTTTTTAGTAATTTTTTGATGTCACTTATGAATTTTTGTGTCTCTTTCATGACTTTGATTTTATTTACTTTTTTATATTGGTTGTCATTGTTGTTGAGGTCTCTCATTTTTTGTTGGTAAATGTGTTCATCCATGATTATGATTCCTCCACCATTATCAGAAAGAGATGGGTGGATGTTTTGTTGTTTGCTATTTCCTTCAGGTCTTTTATATATTTGTGAGAAAGTGAGATATCATTCGTTTTTAAGTGCAACTGTGATTAGGCTTTGGATATATCCTTTGGTGAAATCAGAGTTGTGATGGTGGTAAATTTAATTATGAAATCCATGATGTCATTTTTCAGCAATCCAGTGGAAAATATTTGACCAAAGCTTAGGGCTTCTAGCTGTTTGTCCTATACTTTGAATTTGGATATGTTTGGAATTAGGCATTTTCTTTGTATGTTTTGTGAAAAAGTTTAACTTCTTTTTCTTCCAATTTATGTGGAAGATTTCAAGAATTTGTAGGCATGAGGAGGGAAATCGTGCTGTGAAGTTTTGATGAGTTTTTTGTGAGCATTGGGAAATAACTTTTTCCTCAATGCAGATTTGAGAAAGTTTTTTCTGTTTCTGTGCGAATGAGCAGATGTTAGTAACTGTTTGTATTTTCTAAGTGTGTGCATATGTGTTTTATTTTTCATGTCAACAATGTGTAAATGTTCCTAAATGGAGTGTATGTGTAGAAGAGATAAAATGAATAAAAAAACGAGGAAAAACTGTATTTAGCTGACATGTTTTATTCTCTGAGGGACTTTATCAAAGCAATGCTGGATTTATTACTGCATGTTTTTATATACACAGAGGTCATCAGTGGCTTATCAAGGTTTGTAAATTTGAGAACATGTTCATTAGATGATTGAAAGATCAGTAAAAGCATGAGAAGGGCACAATGTGTCCTAATTCAAAGTCAGGTGAAAAGTAAAAGAAATGAGCAATATTCAATAATTTTTTTAAATGAATATTGTTTGGATTGTGATTAGATTGTTATGGTATAAGATAGACAATATGAGATGACCTTTTAGCCACCTGATTAATATTCATGGATGTTCTAAAATTTACAAAGTTTGATATGACATCTTTTGACATAATTATATTTCTATATTTTATATATTCTTATGTATTCTTTATACATTTTTTAATATTCTCATATTTTGAAAATAACTCCTTGCTAAAATTCACTTATGAACTCATGGACAATAACAAAATCCCTTTTCTTGACATTAATATAGAGCTAAAAACCAACAAATTTATCACTTATCTGTATAGAATACCCACCAGTAAGAAATATTGTCTTCTTAATTAGAATAGTCAATGCCCAGAAAGATATAAAATAGCAGTAATAATTCTTAAATAAAGCACATCAAAATTCTTCCTCCCAAAGAATATTTTTGAGCAAACTAATACACATAAAACAAACATTAGTCAACAATAATTTTCCCAACAATATCATTTATAAACAAATAAAATTATTCTTACAAAAAGTACATGATACTAGGATTAAAAAATAACACACAAGAAAACATTAAAATATTTTATAACCCTATCAAATCTAAACTAGCGATGACTAATATAGTGTATGAATTTCAATGCCCTATACAAGATGGTTTCTTGTCATAAATCAATTATCTATATTGGCCATTGTTGAGTTGTGCGGTAATAAATACGAACAACAGAAAATTATATTAAATAAATGTATTACGGAAGAAAATAGTATTTACAAAGTGGGGTTAGTAATCATACAGGAAACAAGGTATTAATTGTACGTCTCTTCGTACAATGTAGAGTCTGATTATAATCACTTCCGGTTGACTACCGGTAGTATCCGACTGACCTGTTAGCACAGTTCCAATCACTCTAGCACTGGTATATCGCTACTGTGACATTACCGCCAACAACACCGAGGTCTTGACACTACCACTATTTGTAGTGCATGGAATAATTCATTTATCATTAAAATGGTGGAGAGCGCCCTAACAACCATACTACCACTTCCCTGAGTAGACATCTTACATGCCACCTATCTAGTAATAAAAGTGCAATAAACAAACATTTATTAACCCATAACTTACAAGAACCCTTAAGAAAAATTTTGGTTGAAAATGCAAAAATGCTATTTAAATCACAATATCAAAGCACATTGCTATAAGAGAGGAACTATATATCAAACAATTTCCTCCTACCATCAACCTTACACTATGTAACAGTCAAAATGGAGTTTTGAGAGTTAAAAAATTATTAAAAAATAGACATATGCTCACATAATGCTTGCCACATGCATCATGTGACAGCTTTAAAGAACTCTCCTTCTGAAAAAACACTAAAACAAAAAATTACATTACAGTCAAACATGGAAACATAACAACACCGGAAAAATAACATCCTTGAAAATGGCCTGTGAAGAGGCTGAAAGCAATTAGAAAATCAAAGATGATGGAATATTTTTTCATTCCTTATCTTCAGCAAAAAAGAAACATGTAAGAATATTGGAAAAATTAGATAAAAAAGTTAATAAAATTTTCCTTGTTTGTTTTTAATGAAAGATTGCTGCCAAAATATATATAAATATTTGAGTGGGGTAATGGATAGCAGCTCAGAATAAGCCAATTGTGAAGACCATTCAAGTTCACTGTATTCACTTATTTACAAATACTCTATGGAAAGGTACGAATCCATCTTTTCTTCCCTTAGCTATTGGTTAAATAAAACAAATTAGAGAACAAACATTAGTTAGCAAATAATAGGAGAATAACAACTGAATTCAAAATTTTAGGAGAGCTTTTAGGGACTTTTTGGCATATTATATATACTAATTCTCTGTATTCAGTTCTACCAAAAAGTGTGGATGGTATTGAACAAGCCTCCATTACTAAAATCAAATACATATGTAATCTGACTGTTCAGTTCTAAGAGCTGAATTTTTGGACTCTCATAAATCAAGGATGATGAGATAGTCTATTATATATATATATATATATATATATATATATATATATACCCCATTGAGTGCTGGTGTTAATAAAATAGTGCTTAATGTAATATAAAAGAGCTATTAAGTATATATTAATAAATACATATTATCCCTCACCAATAGCATGACTTGGAGTTTCATACAGAATGCAATTTTAAGGTGCTAAGTAGAGGCTGACCATTACATAATTTAAATTTTAATGAAAATATCTGGTTAACAGAATGCTGAGGATTATGGCTTTATGGAGAAAAGGTGGATTTTAACAACAGTGGACTTTAACAACTCACCGCTATTTACGCATCATTCATTCAGTAATGAATTTTAACATTTTCAGCTACTGGCGTGTGTTTACATCATGTATATAACATGCTAAAATCTACCTCCCTCTACTGAGTGCCCATAGCTTAGAGGTAGAATCGCCGACTGATGTCAATTCAGTTGGGTTTCAATCATGGCTAGAAGCAATTGGATGTCTAACCGTACTGATGAGCTGTGATACAGTGATACAGGACTCTGCAGATATATATATATATATATATATATATATATATATATTTTCTAAACATATTCTATTAAATATAAGAGACAATGAATGTCTATTATGTTTAATCATGAGCCGTTCTAAACGTCGTATTTTTGCTTTAATTTCAGTTGAAAATAAAGACAAAAATTCTCCAACATTTGGATAATTATTTATTGGTTTTCTTCTAAGCTTTTGGCTCACATGAGCCATCTTCAGAGAGGTAGTTTAAACTGAAATATTATAAAATCCACCATCACCGACGACTTTATTTTGTGCTGACATAAAACTCCGCTTGGCAACGGCAATAGTTACCAAAAATAATAAACGCAGTTCTTAAGTTTGTGATGCGGTTTTATGACGTCACACCGCGGGATAGCGCGAAATGACAACAAAACCATGTAGTCAAATGCAATGTAATATGTTATTTCCTGTTTTAAAGTTGATTTTATTGAGTGTTGGTTGTTTTGATTTGATGTACATGGCCTCCAATATCTGCAGGTTCCTCTTACTGTGTGTATGAGTAAGGATCACAGTATTGTTGACCAAAATCTAAACTAAATTCTTTACAAAAAACCAATGTAGTGTACCAATTTACATGCCCATTCAGAGATTGCATCTCTGATACTAATCAAAAACCTAGTACATATATTGGTTTTACTACAACCACGCTCTCCCGTAGACTTACATGTCATCTTTCTGATCAGAGTACTATTAAACAACATTTCTCTGAAAAACATAAACATGTAGGTAATATCAGACAGATTTTGGTCAACAATACGGTGATCCTTACTCATACACACAGTAAGAGGAACCTGCAGATATTGGAGGCCATGTACATCAAATCAAATCAAAACAACCAACACTCAATAAAATCAACTTTAAAACAGGAAATAACATATTACATTGCATTTGACTACATGGTTTTGTTGTCATTTCGCGCTATCCCGCGGTGTGACGTCATAAAACCGCATCGCAAACTTAAGAACTGCGTTTATTATTTTTGGTAACTATTGCTGTTGCCAAGCGGAGTTTTATGTCAACACAAAATAAAATCGTCGGTGATGGTGGATTTTATAATATTTCAGTTTAAACTACCTCTCTGAAGATGGCTCATGTGAGCCGAAAGCTTAGAAGAAAACCAATAAATAATTATCCAAATGTTGGAGAATTTTTGTCTTTATTTTCAACTGAAATTAAAGCAAAAATACGACGTTTAGAACGGCTCATGATTAAACATAATAGACATTCATTGTCTCTTATATTTAATAGAATATGTTTAGAAAATTACTTGCTGCCTCGATATACTAAATATATATATATATATATTAATAAATATACATTATTCTATGTCTATTGCTCAACTCAAAATTTTATGTGCTATGCAATCATCAGGTGCATATTTAAAACTGACAGTTTAATAAATTGGAATTTAAGTTCACTCAATGTTCATGGGAATTAAATCTTATAAAGTTATATATGTCTTTTTTTTTTTACTTTGTGGATTTTTGTTAGCATTTTACCACCCAATGCCCACTTAGACGCACAAGAATCCTCACATACTTATATACATATATAATTATCTATAGTTTTAATGTACATGATGTGTCTGCCAAATGAGAACAGACCCAAATAAAATTAAATTTCTGTCTCTTTATCTGTTTTTCTCTCAATCTGTTACAAAGCTTTAATAAAAGTGAAACATGTTAAATTGATATACATTTCTTATTTGTTCTTTATATTTATAGATGTGTGTGTGTGTGTGTGTGTGTGTGTGTGTGTGTGTGTGTGTGTGTGATTTTGGAAGCAATACAAAAATCAAGCGATTGAAAATGTTAAACCTTTCTCGGAGAAGGTTACTTCCAGCAATATACAAGTAGATTGGAAACATATTTTACCCCATTATGCTAATGATTTTTTTGGCTTCAGTCCCACAGACAAAAGAATTCAAAAGATAACTGTAATTGGAAGTAATATAGGTTTCAATGTGGATCCAGAAAATGTGCAGGAATTGCTTGATTTGTGTATAGAAGAATTAAGTGAAAATGATCTTCAATTCAATGAATGACATGCATTTGAAGATTCAAAAGACAAAGAGAGTGAAACAGCTGAAAATATGACAAAAGAAATCTCTGTAAAAGAATTTAGAAAAGGATTTGAGCTTGCTGAAGTCATCAAGGATTTTTATCTAAATGTCGATTTTAACATGAAAAGGAACTTCAAAGTCCTCAAAAATTTTGAAAAAGCAAATGTTGGTTGTAAGAATATCCTCAATGAAAAAAAATGTATAGCCAAATTTGAACAAATATTTTTCTTAGAAATAGTTTGTTATGTAATTATAAAATAAATGAAAAATATAAAAATTATTTTATTAAACATAACAATTTCCATGTCATATACAGTTAGAAGTTGTTTTAAAATACATTTTTATATAAAATTTAATGGATTATTCATTGTAATTATTCTCATTGATTCTCTTAATGGTTTCATGCAAATTTGGTTTACACAAATAAAAATTGGATTGAATTAAGCATGTAAATTGGCATTTTCTTGTATCTCCCTATACTTCTATCTAAATCTATTTTTTTCTCTCTCAACTTGTTCATATCTGCCTAATTCATATCTATCCATCTGTCTTATTCATATTTGTCTGACTATCTGTATTATATCTGTCTGTCTTATCCTTATCTATCTATCTATCTATCTATCTATCTTATTCTTATCTGTCTGTCTGTCTTATTCATATCTATCTATCTATCTATCTATCTTATTCTTATCTGTCTGTCTGTCTTATTCATATCTATCTATCTATCTATCTATCTATCTATCTATCTATCTATCTATCTTCTAACACTATCTACAAAATATGAAAATTATTTATCCCCAATATTAGGATTTTTACCACACTTCCAAGACAATTGAAGATATAATTAGAAAGTAAAATAAACAACACTTAAGCTGCTGGGATTTATTAAATAAAGTGCTTTCAATGTAAAACAGTTACATTACTGAGACATCTTGAAATCTAAAAGCTTGCATCTATGCGTATAAAAGGGATCTACATTGAGACAACTTTTTAAACTTTCTCATAATACACAGGAACAAAACTGACCATAACTTTGATTTCACAAATCCCACCTTAATTAAAAAAAGAACATAATTTTTTACATTGAAAATACATTGAAAGAGTCTTGATAAATATTTTACAAACTATAAACACACAATAATAACATTTTATTACATTAACAACCTTTATTAAATCCATTCTTAAAGAAACTAATGTCTGTGCTATCTACCATATCTGGTGTTTACATAAAAGCAGCCCCAAATCACATGCAGACAACCACCAAATGTAAATAATGCCTACTAAACACAGACTCACTTATCATCTGAATTCTATATAGACAAACTAGGATTACAATACAATTCTATACATAAAGCAATATTTACGTTCTTTTTTAGTTGGGCTTGGAATCCATTAATTTTTTAGAGCTTCAAAAATATGTGATCTCTCCTCGAGTTCAGAATGTCATAACTTATACTAACACTTCTTAACAAGTCAAATGTATGTGCAGCCTGCTTAACCAATGAAAATCAAACCACACAAAAATAAAAATACCAGAATTTAATTTTTTTCTTTATATCTCATTCTCTGATGAAGCTTAAAAGTAAAGCATGTTACATTGATAAATGTTTCCTATTTGTTCTTTATCTTATCATTCTGTCAGATTCCAGTCTATATTGAATCATATTTATCTATTTATCCATCCCAGTTTATTCAAATTTATCTATTTGTGTGGAAATAATTTGTATGTGTAATTTTTCTTATTTTTTTTAATCGTATCAACCCAAGCAAGGCGGTAACGCCACTGATGTGCAGGGGGCTACGTAATAGTGAGAAGATTGGAAAAGATAAAGCCGGAAACCACATCCTAAACAGGGAACAAGGGATGAGCCTCTTAACCTGTTCAATAGACATGGGTGGAGTGTGAACCGGGCGATAGATAGATCTATCTACTCCAATTGAAAAAAAAAACAAAGTGAGAAGATTGGAAAAGATAAAGCCGATGTTACACAAGATACACATATACAGATATATCACTTGTGTGCACACACACATACACACCTATGTGCATCTTCAAACAGTTTTATAAAAACTAACCCACAAGGTCTGTTTGATTCAGTTTTTGTTATTGTGTTTTCCAGCTTGTATATAAGTTGGAATATATCCAGATCAAATTTATGCAGAAACTCTCTAAAGTCCCTAAGGTTTTTGTTTGATTACTTTCAACCCTCTCTTGTCATTATCGACAATGTTCATGTTGTCAGTGCCATAGAGAAAAGGTTATTATTAGTTTCATTTTGATATGTTTAGTAATTCTATATTTTTAATTTAAAAATATGTATGTATAGAATAGAAGTGACATCATGTCTAGATGAGCATGTAACTATATATGAAGGTGAACCTAGTAAATATTGGGCTCACTACAGATTAACTCTTCTTAGATCAAAAATTCTTAAATTAATTCAGATATTAAATTTCATTCAGGGATTGTGGATTTCCTGGCAAAACTGATCTTAACTTTTAATACAAGACTACAATTAAGGAGAGCTTAATGAAATTGCGGTTCATCAGTAATAGTTTAACTAGACAAGTATGTACCAGCAATTACTTGATAGCAAGCATTTTTAATAATAAAAAAATATGATGTGCCATAGCTCTTTAAACAAAGTCATAGACACTTTTCATAATAGAGATATAGCCATCATGAGATGGTCACCTTGACATGGTGTAATGGTTAGCAAGCTTGTCTTACTATAATAATTACAAGTAGCGAGTTTGATCCTCACTGAGTGCCCTATTCTTTCAGCCTTGTACCACTATATTCATCATGAGAAACTAAAGGCTGATGAATAGTTATCACTATGGAATTGACATCAATATTCCCAGCTGATGTGAATATAGTATTCCTTTTGCTAGATGTCATTTTTGTCATATTATTTAACCCATTGTGCAAGAAGAGAAAAGACAGATTCATGCCTTTTCCAAGGTCATCAATACAAAGTGAAGGCAACAAACTTATCTGGAATATTAACTCAATTTGCCAATTTTGATTTCTGTGTTAACAGCCATTGCACTCATTGCACATCTATTTAACAGAAAAGGCTCAATGTTGCAGAATTTAAAACTAGTCAGTTGAGTTTTATCATTTAAAGAAAATGCCCATTATTGACATTTTTTGTAAATCATTTTTTCAATTTAAAAATTGAAACTAAAATACAATGTTTTCTATTAATCACATTTCTATTAATTTAAATGAAACAATTTCCTTAAAAAGTAACATAAAAATCATGTAAAAGTCACATTAAAAGTCATGCAAAAACCATTCAAAATGTTAGCTAAAGTAAACAAAAATTTACATAAAAATTATTTACAACAGTAAATGTATAATGCTATCATATGCAGACTAAGAAAATTAAGTTTCTAATATATCATTGCATTGTTTATTCAACTCTGAACTTTGTCAATTACTGTGTGTGTGTGTGTGTGTGTATTTTTGCAATGTAGATCTACAATATAGATGAAAAGAGAGTCTCTTACATCCTCACAAGAATATTGTGAGGATGTAAGAGACTCTCTTTTCATTCCTCCTGAGTGGTTGCTTATATATCTACCCACCTTCTGGTTTGACCACATGTGCGTATTCTATATGCTGCTTGATCAGTCATGAGTTTATATGTCAGGAGCAGTTATTGACATCTAGTGAAGGTGTGGATCTGCACTTGGTAATTAGGTCATCTCTCAGGTAAACCCACTGATGCACCTAGTTTTTCTGATTGATTTTGGCATCATTTGAGAGGAATCACTAACTACACATAGAATCACTGAAAAAGTGCCACAAATATCACAGAAGTCATACAAAACTTTTATTATATGTCACATCAAATATCATAAAAAGTCATGTTAAAAATTGCACAAAAGTCACTTTTAAATGTATACAAAAAATCACATTATAATCTCTCAAAAATCCTATTAATGATTCCTTTAAAGCCACACAAATGTCATTAGACATCTTAAATGTTATACAAAAGTAACATAGCCCCTCAAAAATGTTTTTCTTTAATATTCAGCAAGTGGCAAGTCAAAGTTTCATGGTTAATCAAGTAGCTTTCTGAATACAGGTAACTGCAAAGAATGTCTGTTTTTAGCTGTAAAATTGTGGGAATTACAAGCACATGATCATAAAATGTAATGTAAAGATCACAGTAACCTTCTCGTTCATTGTTTGGAATGCAGCTGAAGTGTAATAAATTGTTTTAAAAGCTCTAACTAAAAATAAAATGAAACTTGTTTTGAATATTTTCATTTTTGAAAATTTCAAATTAATTTTTTCATATTGGTCTTTCAATACAATTTTACAAAATAGAACCTTTTGTTTATTTTAAATAGTAGGCAAACTGGACTCTCTATTTTTGGGTGGTGGCCAGTCTAGGAGAAGAACTACTCTGAATTCAAAACTATGGGGAAGACAATGGATAAACTGCTCTACTATCTTTCCAAAGAACCCATGGCAATTCAAAGAAAAGAAATTTATGGCAAATGATGAGCACCTCTACCTTGAAGGAAATTAAATTTTGAAAAGGTTTTAAAATACAGTGAATAATATTACAACCCATCAAATAATACTGAAATACATAAAGTAATACAGGAATACCTCAATTAATATGCATTCGATTAATGCATTTTTGATTAGTGTGCTAAAATTTTTATATACCAAAATTTGAATAGTGCATACATAATACTTGATTAGTGTGGTAAAACATTCTTCAGTTTGCCATTGTAATTGAAAATTGAATTTTTTATAGTTACCAATGTACACATTAGTTGCATTAATCAAGGGATTCCTGCATTAGAATAATATTGAAATAAAAAGGTAATATTGGAACTATAACAGAGTTACTGGTGTAGATTTTACAAGTAAGTGAATCTATAGCTGTTGGCTGGTTGGAATGGGAATTGCTGTAGTTATTATTTACCAAGTCAGGTCAATTAAAAATGATTAGAGGAGGAATGTAATGGTGTTACTGACGTGGATTTTACAAGCAAGTGAACCTACAGCTGGTGGCCTGTTTGAATTAGAATTAACTTGATAAACTGCTACTAAGCATTTCATTGCCTGAGTTTGAAATTGTGGGGAAAATTAAATAAAACTAATAAATAAAATAATAATAATGAATACAAAAAATTTTTCCCATGGTGCAAATTATAAAGATACTGGAAAAGGTTTCTGGCAATTTGTGCTATATTATAAACCCCACCCACGTCTATTGAACAGGTGAAGAGGCTCATCTCTTGTTCCCTGTTTAGGATGTGGTTTCTGGCTTTCTCTTTTCCAATCTTTTCACTCTTTTCTTTTTTTATTTTTTTTCAATTGGAGTAGATAGACTAAACTATCGCCGGGTTCACACTCCACCCACATCTATTGAACAGGTGAAGAGGCTCATCCCTTGTTCCCTGTTTAGGATGTGGTTTCCGGCTTTCTCTTTTCCAATCTTTTCACTCTTACATAGCCTCCTGCACATCAGTGGCATTACCGCCTTGCTCGGGGTGATATGATTAAAAAATAAACAAAAAAAAACCCTTTTCAAGAAAGGACACAATCTTCTTCTTTCTCCTCTTGGCTTCAAGATGTGACCCACATGGAAATAGCCTTTCTACTGGGGAATATTAGTTTCTCTGGTCCAATGATGAATGAACTTTTTCCACCTACCAATGACATTACTGGATATGTTTTACCAGTTCTATTCATGAAGTAGAGACTTGGCCATCCCAATTCAGTGTGAAGTTGACTTGAGCTTGACCATGTTTACCTGTTTGTATCCTTACTTCACACAAATTATTTTAGAACCAAAAGGAAAACAGATATACTCAAGAGACCTTTTAACTTTATTTCAATACAGTCAGCATAAAAGGATTAAATGATAATAGCAAAAAAATGTGATATATTTTTGTATGCTTCTTCAATCTTTTTTGTTTATATAATGAACACACACCTTCACTACAAACTAATGACTTAATAGGGTTTTTATTATTTTAAGCTATTAGGATAAGATAATCAAAATAGTTGCACCCATCTCTTACCCCCACTTGCCACTAAAAGAATTCATCGTTGAACTCAACCAGATGCCTCTGTCAAATTTTGACCAAAGTTTAGTTAAGGGATGTGCTATTTTTAAATACTACTTCATAATTCTGCTTTGAGATAAAAAAAAAAGTTCCATATGTGACTGGAAGAGGAAATTATCCGACCACTTTTCCAGACCTTATTATTATTCACATATGTAAATTAACTTGTAACCTGATACCTGAAATAACTGTATTCCCATAAATACAGGGACTTATTATGGTTCCAAGCAAACAGACTGAGTAAGCTGCAAATGGTCAAAGACTAAAGATGCAATAGAGAGTTGAGATGTAGTAAACAGAAAGCAGGAGGGAGAGACAAAGAGTTTTGTCATTGACATCACCACTCCTCTTTTCTATCTACTCCACCACTCCTTGCAAGATCTTCTATACATCATTTCTCTTTAGGACATAGGTGATTATAGCTCTTCAAAATTTTTTATCCTTTGTAGCTCAGTAATGTTTGCCTTTTTACTTTCCTTCTTACTGTCAATTCTGCTATCCATTTACATAAGTTCCTTAAGTAGGTCTCTTATGGTTTCCTTTGGCAACTCTTGCCTTTAAAGTGTCCTGTAAGAGGCTTCTTTCTTCATAATGTGTTAGAGGAATTACAACTGTCTCTTTCTGATTCTGAGTATAAGTTAGTTTTTTTTAAAAATCAATTCACCCCAAGCAAGGCAGTACTGCCACTGGTGCACAGGGGGTTACAAGTGAGAAGAGCAAAAAGAAAGAGAAACAGAGGGATTGGGGGAAGAATAAGAGAAATATTGGAATCAAAGGGATAAAAGATGGCCATTGTTGTTGCTCTTAAACTCTTGGAGATTGTATCTCTCCAGGAAGCAAGTGAATGGAAGGGAGATCCAAAGGTGGGAAGTATGAGAAAAAAGTAGAAGAAGCAATAATATTTGACTGTTTTTACTGTAAAAGTGTGGAATCTAGTTGCCAGTTTAGTAGTACAAGTAAATTTGTGTAGAGGGTTTGACAGAGCAGAAGCAATGAAAATACTTGTAGAAAGGACAGAGGAAAACCACATCCTGATGGTGAGAAAGCTGCTGAAGTCAAGCTGCTAAATCGGAATTGATTACATTGCAAATCCTCCTTTGACTTTTTGTCAAGCATCAGGTGAATAGTAGGAGTGCCTGGCCTTATATGGATGAATGGTAGATTTGTATATGTGCAAGACAGATTCTGATGAGAAAAACTTCCTGACTCAACAGTGACTCAACCTTCCTAGCAGTAGATGTAGCTATTGATTTGATGTACTCATTTGAGGCCAGCTGTGAGAGTGAGGTGCAGTGTATTCTGGGAGGCTAGCATCAGCCATACTGATGGGACATAGGAGAGTTTGTCTGTGGTGATTAAAAAAAGGCAGCTTTGTTTTGGAAGCATTAAAATTTATTGATTAAAGAAAGTGTTTTTTTTGTTTCTATTTTCCTTAAAATTTCCTAATTTGATTATTTGCTCTGTCAGTGGTATGCTTAGCATCCTTCTATAGAACCACATATCTGTTTATTATCTTTTTTTTTTTTTAATCACATCACCCCAAGCAAGGCGATAAGGCCACTGGTGTGCAGGGGGCTACGTAAGAGTGAATAGATTGGAAAAGAGAAAGCCGGAAACCACATCCTAAACAGGGAACAAGGGATGAGCCTCTTAACCTGTTCAATAGATGTGGGTGGAGTGTGAACCGGGCAATAGTTCAGTCTATCTACTCCACTTGGGTATCTCAAGTCTCTTTGTCATCCATGAGGACAGTGTCCACCATTCACTGCTATACTGATATTATATAGAAGTTTAACACTCTTCTTTGTTTCTAATGAAATTTTCTGTTTTTTAATAATTTGCTTGTATTTTGGATAGCATCTTTTGCTATTATATTGTATCTTCAGATTTCTGTCACATTTTCTATCATCTGTTAAAAATCTTACCAGATATTTAGACTTCTGTACTTGTCTGAGCTTGGTGTTTCCAATTTCTAGCTTGCATCTTGAGCTGTTCCTTTTGCTGACAATCATACATTTCGACATCTTGTAACTGATGTTTAGTCCTTTCTTCTCACCTTTCATTACTACTTTGTCTAAGGTTTCCTACAATTTTCTTTCTGTTAGGTATCAATACATTATTTGCAAGATATTGCCTGAGAATTAGTCAACTGAAGAAATGTTCTCGATCTGAAAAAGTTTTCATTTGAAGACTGACACTCATGTTGTAAAATTAAAGAC
Source organism: Ascarosepion bandense (assembly GCA_037127315.1). Classification (NCBI taxonomy): domain Eukaryota; kingdom Metazoa; phylum Mollusca; class Cephalopoda; order Sepiida; family Sepiidae; genus Ascarosepion; species Ascarosepion bandense. Next base: position 2,591,007 of record JBBBDQ010000563.1, on the reverse strand, counting down.
CAGGTTTTGGAGACCAACTTTCCAAGATCAAAGTTACCAGATTAAATTGTTAAACCAACTACCCATCACCAGCCTAATGTATTGTTATTGTTTTTGAATAGGTTATTAATAATACTGATGCCTACTAACTCACAAACCAACCATAGTTAGATAGACCCAGCACCGTAGAATTGGGAAGGGTTAAACTAACCCTTGTAATCCTCAACAAATAAACTCTAAATTATTGTACAAACAAGCATTGGTTGTCTGTTCTGAAAATTATTTGTTTCTTTATTTTTCTTACTTTTCATGCTTCACCCCTGAAGATATTTCAACCAACTTCACCTAAGATTTCCTCAGATCAAAAATCTTAAACAAAAACTGGGTGAATAAGATCGATTGGCAGCATAAGATACCTAGCAGCACCAGGACAAGAGCCAAAAGTTGGGATCATGTTATAGAACCTATCAAGTAATGTTAGAATAAAAAGGTAATATTAGAGCCCATGTTAATATTACATTCTCATTGACAAAATTAATAGAGAATAATCAATACTCAATTAGACAATAAAATAATATTGACTGATTTAATGATAAAGAAAACAGTAATTAAAAAACAACTTGATAAGAAATAAAAATCTGTTAAGACAAGAAAGAATGTGACTGTAATATGATAGATTTATTTACATTGTAGAAGATTATCAGCAGAATTTATTTCCAAAAGCCAGACACTTTAAGCTGATACAGTTAGAAGAACCAGAATGTTGTTCTAAGTTCTGATTGATTTAATCAGTTTAAGATGTTTTCAGCCTTATTGCTTCTCACCAATAGTTCACTGTCTTAGACAACCAGCTGATGGATATTTTCCTTAACAAGACAGTTGTCATTTCAAATATTCAGACTCTACCACTGACAAAGCAAAGATTAAGATATTCTTACAATATTCAGCCCATTTCTTTTATGTGCCACATCCCTAAAGGACATGGGCAATAATAATTCTCTAAAACTTTCTATCCCTCATGGCCCTTAGCAATTTTTCTCCCTTTGCTAAGGTCCCCATTTTTCCTACCATCTGTTCACACAAGCTCATCAGGTAGAGGGTGCTGCCTTCTTTTATCTTTTTTACCCTCAATATGATAGTTAAGTTTTCTAAGCTATCCTTTCTCATTTAAATATAGTACTAGACTGGCAGATAGGTCTCATCATTTTATCAATGAAACTCTCTTCTTGCTTTGCTGTTAACTTTGCATTTAAATTTTGGAAAATCAATGTGAAATGTTATTTTCTGTCAATATAATTCCTGTTCTTTTATTGTTATCTCTCCTTAGTAATGTTTTCTTTTTTATATATTTTTTTACACTCACAAATATCCCCTTGTGTTTTAGTGGCTTTATTACCTTATATGGGTTGAAATTATTATTTTAAAAAAAGAAATGTTCTTTTCACTGCAATTTTCTTTAAAACTTCCTCATTGCTCCAGAATTTACTGCTATAGAGTCGGACTGGTATCACATAACAGGTCAGTACTCTTTTCTTCCTTTGTTTTTTTTTTTAATTAATTTCACCCCAATCAAGGTAGTAAAGTCACTAGGACACAAAGATTACTGGGTGTGAAAGAATTAGAAAACAGAAACTTTACTAAGGTGCAAGAACAAAAGAAGAGTAATCAGGAGGACAGTAGAAGGCAACTGACATTGCATTTAAATTTTTGAAGATTAACATTGGCTGGAAAACATGGAGCTGGAAGGGAATTTCACAAGCAAGAAGTGCAAGAAAAAAATGATTGGCATAGAACTTACAGCTACAAACCAACTCAACTGTATATTGGTGAGAACTTGTTGCCAATCTACAACTGCACCTAAATTCATAAAGTCTAGGTACCCTGGCAAAGAATTCATCTGAACAGATGCCATGGAAATATTTATAGATAAAGCATAGGAAAGTAACTTTATGGTGGTGAGAAAGTGACAGAAGCTGAGATGACAGATTAAGACCAATAATATTGCGGATTTTCTAGCATGTCGCAGTAAATCAACTTTCTTAGCAGCTAACTTAGCAATGGATTCAATATAGTCTTTACATTTGATGTTGGCCAAAAACAAAATTTTTCTGTTCCTTAATACTTTGCTTAGCTTTTAGAAGACATGTTTTGCTATCCCATTCTACCTTCAGATTTGAATGTTGGCCTTTCTGTTTTACCATTTCTAAATTAAAGAATATTGAGTGCATCATATATTTACTTGAATAAACTATGTTATTACATGTACAGGAATTAAAGTTTGTTTTAAATTATTAAACTTACTAAACTTGACTTAGTCTGGCACAAGACCATAAATGTGATGCGTCCTGTTAGGATAAAACACACTGCATAAATAATAGCCTGTGAAATTAATTTGCAAACAGGCAAAGAACCCAGGTATTAGTAAGTTCAGCTAAGTATGTGTTGCCCAAAGAGGATCAAAGTCCCAATAGAAGTAATGAACTAGATAAGCATTTCTCAATAGCAAATCACCTTTTTAAAAGTATATAGACTGCATATTTACGCCACTAGGCATACTTAGTGAGAATTAAACTTATTAAACAATAGAAGTGGTATGGGAAACAAGCTTACACACTACTGACACATAGCAATGTCATTATTGTCATCATCATTGTCTAACATCCATTTCCATGCTAGTATGTATTGGATGGGGTTTTCTTGATGACTCTTTTCCAGGCCACCCAATTTTGTATAAAGCTTGGCTGTAATCTCAACTTTCTTAAATCATCTTTGTTTGTGATTCTGTAGTGCCAAGGTTCAAAGAAGAGTGGTCTTCACCAAAACCCTTAGGCTTCATTTGCTAAACCCATTTTTAACTACTGATCTTAGAAAGCATTTGCATACATCTGACAGATATTTTTGGAATGGGTTTGGTGCCATGATATTAATATAAAAGTTTCAAGCTGATGAGTATATTTAAGAACATGATGAGAACTCAGACTAAGTGCAACCAACCCCAAAGACCCAAATGATGAAACAAGTGAATAGTGATTACAACAGATCTCAATGATTGAACCAACGGATGAAAAAGGCAGAAGGCTGCACATGATGAACATACTACAGATTCAGCAGCAGTCTGTAGCAGTTTCATAAATGAACTCTGCATGTCTCAATCCATATGTGCCGCAGAGGAAGGTAATGAAATCAAGTGTATGGGTCACTTATCTTAAACAAATTCATGCCATCAGCAATTTATCCTACTCTGATTTTCTTTGACCTCCAACCAACACTTGCAAAGCAAAATAGCAATAGGGAATGGATGATGGGGACAAGTGTTGGTGAAACTGAAAGCTTCTACTCCTGAACCTGCATGTTGACAGTGAATGTAGTCATCATCACCATCATCATAAAGGAAGCAATCATCAAAGAAGAAATTGAATTTTTGGATATGCGATAAATAACTAGATAGATAGATAGATAGATAGATAGATAGATAGATAGATAGATAAGTGGATAATATTAATGGACGTACATTCCACAGTTAGATATTCACTTTTAAAAAGTGTGCAATACAAAAGTAGAGCATAGATAATAGTTATTATTATTATTATTATTATTATTATAGCATGCTGCAACTGAATAACTATAAAGTTTCAGTGTTTAATACACCATCATCAGGCACTGAAATGTGGTTAATTTACTTGGTTATATGTATAGATAAGGAGATTTAAAAAAAATAAAATTAAACTAAAAATAAAGAAGGCCATCAAGTGAGATGAATAAAATAGGGTGAGAGGTTATTAGATTTTAAAAGAATTGTGTTTATGAACTTATACAAAAATGGATCAATGTGTTGCCAAAGAAGACCAGACATGTCAAAAGTTTAAACCTGAAAGAAATAAAACAATAGTATAGAATATAAAAAGCAAAGAGTTTGAAGAATATAAAATAAAATAGAAATAAAAACATAAAGGATAAGAATAATATTAAAAAAAATAACTTTAGAGGGTCTTTTTTTATATAAAAAAATCCCAAATAGATGAGAAAGAACAGAAGTCAAGTTTTAGAAACATAATTACCAGGTAAAAGATGACAGTAGTGAAAACATACCAGTTAAATGAGTTAAATTTTAAGGTATATAATTAAAAAAAGGGGTAAATTTTAGAGCTAAGAACAAATATTGAGATAATTTTAAGTATATTTAAGATCTTTTTACATCTGGCCACCTAATTCCCAAGACTTCAACCCCCTTGATTATTATATGTTGGTCACCATTGAGCAAGAGACCAACAAAACTCCTTGTAATAACAAAGATGAACTGAAGACAACATTTTCAGCAGTATTCACCAACTTAAACAATGAAACCATTCAGAGAGTTGCAGGAGATTCCAAAACCGTCAATAGTAATTTTATTGAATACATTTCCTTTTTAGTATTTCAAGATATTTTAGTGTAACTTTGGTAAATATGTCTGTTAAAATGAGATGTTAGTGTTATTTTCATTTTTGCACAATTTAGTTCATTTATCCATCACATACTCACATACTGTACATATAATAAAATTAACAAAAGTCTTGATCTCATTAAATGCTCTTTAAAAAATGATATTTTATTATTTGGTCAGGTGTGGGAAATGAGTCAAGTTAAGAACTTGTTAACACTCTTTCATGCACAAACATACACTTCTACCTGTCTCATGAATTAATAATCTTTAGGTCTTTTTGGATTGCACACACACACACACACACACACACACACACACACACACACATAGAATGTAATCTATTGCAAAGTAATAGTAATACTTTCCCTGTTTCTTTTTAATTAGTTTTTGTTACCTGCATAGAATGAAAAAATATTAGTAGAGCATGTACAAAAACATCACAAAATTTGATAAAGTGAAACAAAAGTTTTGATTTTAACAAGTTAGTCTCTCATCTTCAGGGTATCTTCCTAAGATAAAAACAAATACAAAATGGAAAGCAAGTACATGCCAAAATATAGTGAAATATTTGATATTTAGAAGAGAAAAAAAATTGCTAATTTTTATGTTTGTAGAAATTGGCAATAGAAATATTTTACTGAATAGAAACAAAAACCAGGAAAAACTCTAAGTATGAAATTCAAATAGTGGAAAAATGTTTAGATTTACATTTAATTGTTTCTCTTTTGATAGTTTTTATAGGATAATAACAAGTAAAGAGAAAAACATGCCAGTAATATGCATTGAAATGTCAGTTTTCATAGAGTCAAAAGAAAAAAGAAAAATATTTATATTTACTTATCTCAACTGAATGCAAACTAGTAAAATAAGAGGAAAGTTGTTTACACTTTGAATTATGAAATTCCAATAAATTGAAAGATGAATGGTTATATATTTGTATATTTTTGTTTGTCATATTTCTGAAAGTATTTGCTAGATAAAAACTATTTAAAAATTTGTTTGGTATATGTGACTATATGGTATGTCAGGTTAAACCAAAAAAGGAAATAGACAGAAACAAGTAAACATCAAAATTTGATGTAAGCCTCACTTTATTTTTAGAGCTTCTTTCAGAAAGAAAAGATCTAGAAGATATAAGGCTTAAATTTGATTTTTTTTAATGAAGAGATTAAGAGATACTACCACTAAGATACAAACAAAGAGATACTGCTACTTCGATACAAGAGGTTACTGGGAGTGAAAGAGAATGAGAAGATTTTAGAAGGAACCAGAAATCTAATGCTAAACAGGAACACTATGTTAAGGCAGTAAGAAAGTAAATGAAGCCGAGATGCCAGGTCAGGAGCAATATTACATATTCTTTATAATTTGTCAAGAGCCACTAGATATATAGCAGAAACACTAGACCAAATGTGGCAGCCATTTAGCTCATGTTTGTAGGGTGTCTTTACATATATCATTAAAATTTTGATCTTCATAGAGCAGTACGTACAGTTTTTCTTCCTCAGTAAGCCATACTAAGTTTCATAGCTTTTCTCTGGAAGTATGAGCTCTCACAGGCAAGAGATTGAATTTCTTTACCAATGTTTTGTTCTATTTTGGACAATTTCAACAAATCTTCTGAGTATGGTTCAGAAAGCAGTTTCTTTGGTTTGTAGCATGTTTACATGATTTAACTTTCTTCATGTTATGGAGTTTTAATTCAAAGACAACAAGACACAGAGTTTCTTCAGAAGTAGATAATGTGCAACTGATAACAAAGACATCATGAAAAAAATATCATATTACAGTTATTCTCTATTAGATTGGAACCAACAAACATTGTTTCTGTAAAAGAATTGTTAATGAGTTAATGAAATTTTATTCATTGAAAAAATATTTGTGTATACATCAATCATAATTTTAAAAGATTGTTATGAGAACAGTAATGTATGTGTTATCATCTTTTGGTGAAGCTGATGCAATATCTTTTAATTAAATACAAGAAACTGAATTCTGGGAAATGTAAACATGTAAACAGAATGAATACTAGTAGTACTAGTAGTATTAGTATTTTGTTTGTTTTGTTATCATGTCATGTAGAACTGCAGGCAACAAGTTTTGATTTTATTACAGACAAACAATTATGAACAATAAAAATGAAAGCTGTATAATTAAATTTGAGCTACTGTAATTGAAGTTCTTCATTATCTAATAAGTAAGACAGAAGCCCTGAACATATAGAAAAAAGGTATGGGATTTGGAATTTTGCTGAGTGCTTATTTTTATTTTAGCTTGTCCTTGAAATTAAAAGCTTTTAAGATTTGAAATTAGTTTTAGCATTTAAGCTGATATGAGATGCAATTTTTATTTCACTGAAAAGAGTAAATTATTTAACTACAGGATGAGGCATTTCATACTGTAAACCTTTACCAAATAATTCAAGAAATAGGACTTAAGATAAACATTTCCAAAATAGAAGATTAAGGTGAGTTTCTTTGTGTCATATATGATTCATGACAGGAAATCCCAGATGGTCTGAAATGAACTTAATGTTAATAAGGAATGTTTCTACTAGAGAAGATTGATCTGTGATGATCCCATTATGTACAGGTAACATCTCAGATGATGCCAGAATAGACTTTGCACTTTGCATTATACTAGACCTTCAAAGAAATCATTTACATCAGCAGGTCAACCTGAAAAAAGCCCCCCCCCATCACCACCACCACAACTTTTCTATAAATACTTTCATGGTTATTGTTTGGATGAGCTCTTTGCTATGGTACTTAGACAAGTGCCAAGATTTCATCAATTTACAGTTGAGTTTACTAGATGTAATTGTAAATTCTAAGCTAACAGTTTCTTTTGTTGCAGTTCTTGCTTGTGGAACTCCCTTCCAGCTTCATGCTTTTCTTCAAAAATTTAAATGCAATGTCAATCACTACTTACTGTCCTCTTGATGCCTCTTTTTGTTGCTGCACATAAGTAATATTTATGTTTCTAATTCTTCCACACCCAATAACCCCTTGTGTCTTAATTGTTTTACTACCTTGCATGGGATGAAATCAATTAAAAAAAAAGTGTTATAATCTCATATTTGTTGTTCTGGGTTTCACGCTTTTTTGATCATTAGACAAACTGTTTTAATATTTTATTTAAAATACTGGATATATGTAGAGATGCGTATATTGATGAATTTTTGTGAAAGTGGGATGAACATTGGAAGGATATTTGTTGTCGGGACGCCTTTTATACAAACACAGACATAGATTAACACTTGTACAACCATTGACGTGCACACACACACGCAAGCTAGACAACTGGGGCTCACACAGGCATAACTTCATATGAACGATATGAGGCTTAGCATATATATGTATATGTATGACGTTTTGCACATGCATACACATTTAATTTATGTATTGTGTATCTACCTAGTTTTCATGTATTTCCATCTATGTGGTCATATATTTTTTAGAATCTGTGGAGTTTTTAGTCATGTACATTTTTGTTCTCAGCTTGTGTATTTGCGTAAGTATATATCTAATTCTGTCTATATGTTGATGCATTGAAATATGATTGTGTCTGTCCTGACCTCATTCATTCAAGGCTGGTCACGTTATGAATTCGCCTTGACTGTATCCAATATGTAGCAATTTAGTCTGTGTACAAATAGAGCTTTAAAATTTAACAGCCAAATTGACAAGTCAATAAAAGCTAAATTGTGTAACTTGTGTATGTATATATGCGTGGGTATATTAATCTGTATATGTGTCTGTTTGCCAGTGTTTGTGAATATACTCATCTATTTTTCCATGTGTGGATGTTTGTAGGTTTATTTATGGATGCGTTCTTTCTCTTCCTCGTTTAATATATGAATAACTTTCTAAATCTAATAAATTGTTAAGCTTAGAATTTTTTTCAAAATTTTGCAACAATAATAAAGTAGATCTAATAGTTAATTAATAATGCTGATCTCAATTTAATCAAATATTAATACTAATGCCTCCAAAATTATTTTTAAGTTTGCTCACATATTCTTCAAATTAAAAGTTGCTTTACTCTGATTTGTCCACATTGTACATACAACAATGCCTTCCTGATTAAAGGGGTTTTGCTTGTTTTTAACCTTTTAAAAGCATTCATTTTGACATAAACAACATCACTTGACAAGACACAAGAAGTATCAAAATAAAATAGCTACTTTTGTAGTGATATTATATCACATATCCATGTTATAATTTCTGAATAAATATAGTATCCTACATGTTAAGCTCAGCCCTGAGTTTCATGCATTACAGTAATCTTTGGTTGCTTATCGTATCATACTGGATAATTATATATATATAATATTTGAAGTAATAAATGCATACATATATAAATAACATTTATATATATATATATATATATATATATATATATATATATATAAGTAATATCCTTGGTAATCAGTAGGGATTATTCAACAAAGGATATTAATAATAATTGGAACTCTATGTTAGAAACTAACAGAATATTATAATGCAAATAAATTGAACAAATTTTGACAAATCCATCGGTAATAATTTATTTTGAAGATATACAGATATTCAACTCTTCAAACTAAATTTTTTGCAAAAATGAATGGAGTTAATTTATCCAGGTGGAAGAAATGGGGGCGGTAGAGGAAGATAGAAAACATTTTATTGTTAAAAGAGGAAGTAAGAGTTACAATGAGGTTTATGGTTATAGGTGGTGGTGGAAGAAGAAGCCAAGACAATATGATGACCTCAAATTTAATTTTTCTTAGAATTGAACATTTTCAAATAGGGCAATAAATTTAGGGACCATATTTTAAATAGATAAACTGAATTGCTAGATTATTTATGTTCATGGCAAAATTATCATCTGTGTCTTAACCATTTTGATTTCATGATAATAATATTAATATTAATCTTTCTATGATAGTAGTATAATAATAATAATGTTGATGATGATAATAAAATATTAATAATAAATATAAAATAATAATAATAATAATGATAATAATATTAATAATAATAATGACGTCAAACTTTAAATTAGTACAAAATATTAAAAAAATAATAAAAGATAAAAAATAAAAATATATAAAGATATAAAAATTATAAATAATAAATATATAAAAAATATTAAAGATAAAAAAAAAATTAAAGAATAATAAAAAAAATTATAAAATCATTTAAAATCAAGGTTTTTAAAATTACCAAGAATTACCAATGTAAAAAAACCTTTAGAAAAGAAAATAAATGATTATTTTAAGGGAACATTGAAGGGCCATCTTAAGGGCTTTAAATTATATACCTATTAGCATATTTAACCCCATACGTCACATACCCACATACTTGTAACCATTCATGCACATACTTACATACACGTATATACATATACATATATATATATACATACACACAAACATATATATACAAACACATGCACATCCTTCCACCTACATACATTTTTATATATATATTTGCATTTCGAGATAATGTTGAAACTAATAATAATAATAATAATCATAAAATACATCTTAATTAAAATTAATAATTGGGGAGGGTAAGGAGATTGTGAATGTTAGTAAATTCATATATCAGTCCTCAGCCAAATTAACATTTTAGGTGTAAATTCATTTCTTTGGTTTAGTGGTTCACTGGGATTTTTATATTTAATTATTGCAATTTTGTTCATGAAGCATAGATTGCCCCTATCCCTGAAGTTATTGGGAGTTTGTGCATGACTGATGATCCTTCATTTAATTTGTGGGGTGAATCCTCCATCTTTGAGTTTCCAATAATACTTGGCTAGCATACTTTGATGTTTCAAAGACACATTGGAGAAAAAATGTCAGTGATTATAGAGTCTGTATTTCCAACTTCTTGCGGATATCCCTATGTACACCGTTTCCTGTTTGAATTTTCTTTTGGAAAAATGGTAGCTTCATATAACATTTTTTCAGAATTGCATTTGCCTTCAACTGGGCAGTTGGTTTTGGTTTTACAGTTACAAAGAAGTTTGTATTCTTGTGTTTTCTTATCACAATTTTTTTAGTAACTGGCTGTTGTGTGAGTTAATAATGTGAATACTTTTGGTGCAAGAATAACAGATTTTTTAAGAGTCTTCTGTTGAAAACTCTTTTTTAGGGAGCTGTTTTGGTTAAAATGCTTATCTATAAGATTAAGAAAATAGCCACTGATATTTATATTGTATAACTTGCAGACTGGTGGGTTAAACCATATTATTTTTCTTTTTCTGTTATTGTCAACATGTATGTTATGGATAGGGTTTGACAGCACAAATATTATAGCATCATCAACATGCGAAAAAAGATTAAAAATAATGAAGGCTTTATTGATAAAAAAGAAAAATCTAAAATTCAATAAAATCAACTACAAACACGCCAACAACATGCTTACCATGTTTGGTACATAATACATACATATTACTCTACAACATACATAACACCATATACATTCTGTTATGTGTAAAATAACATTCATCCTTGAAAATGGCTAAAAGTATAGCCAAAAATGCTCAGATAAATAAAATATTTGGATAATTTTTATATAATTTATGTCCTAAAAAGAAAAACTCATAAGATCATTTTACATAAAACTAAACCATAATACCTTGTCTATCATTGTTAATGAAACCTGTATAAAAGAGAGATTTCTGCCCAAATATACAAGATATATATATATATATATATATATATAGAGAGAGAGAGAGAGAGAGGTAACCACACTAAGATAGGTGGATAGATATGAAAAATAATATAGATAGATATTTTGATACATATAGCAAAGCTATATCCAGACACAAAAACACAAATATTCATAAATTTTTTGGAATATAGACAATATAGTTTTAGTGGAATTAGTTTTTCATTGTTTTTTGAGGCATTGTATTTCACTGAAAGCCTAAAAATATTTTTGAAACTTACAGCAGCAGACAGTTATAAAGACATCTGAGCTGCCACAGATTTCCTGTTGCCAGTGGATCGAAACCTGTTTGTTACTTTGTAGATTCTTCTAGTTATTTAAAAAAAATCAAACTCAAAAATTATTCTTAAAATCTCATTTTTATAAACTGTGTCAAATTATAATTCTTGCTTGTGGTTTGATTGCACAAATTTGTGAAGTAAGGGAAGTGGCTCAGTTAGTAGCAATATGTACTTTATGTCTTTTGCTTAAAAATAAAATAATTTTTTCTTATTTTGAAATTCTGTATTATCATGTGATTAGACTTATTTTAAAACTTCCAGAGCTTTCAGTAATAATATCAAATAGCCATACAAGTTAATTCTTTTTATAGCATCAATTAAATTTAGTAATGGTGCAGGCTTTCATTCCAGACTTTCTAGCAATGTGATCATATTACTAAACACTTCTTTTCTTCAATATGTCCTTTGTTTCATGTGGAGATGCATAGTCAGGGTCAGTGTCAATAGAAATTTTGGGTGGCTTCAGAGATAGAAACACAACTATTGATATAACCAACATTGGTGGATTTTGGAGTCAAAATTGGAAGCAGCTTTGGTTGAAAAATGGATAACACATTAGGTCTTAATTTTTAATGTTAAGCTTCTTTATTTTCAAGAAATATATCCAACAAATTGAATTCTACATCTGAAGAAGGTGGAAAAATTATTAGTCAAAATATAGCAATAAAACCAAGAATGACAAGAATAATAATCCAAATTTATGAAACATATTTTAAACTTTGCTTGACAAATTATGTAAAGAATAATTTTATATTGTCAAAGAATCTTTTTATAAGGTCAACCACATTTGAGTATATCAGAATAACTCAAGATGGAAGACATTTTATATATATATATATATATATATATATATATATATATATATAACATGAAAGACCCAAATGCTACCAATTAAGAAATGAAATTTATGAAGAAGTTGGAAGAAAATATTTTGTGTACCAGCCTATAACATAGGACCCAGTTGTCATTTCCAATTAAGAAATATTTGCCAATTATTAGTTAAATTTAGAGTTTGGATCCATCAATAGAAAAATAGAGAAGGTAAAATCAAAATTAAAGTTTTGATGACTAAATGCGGAAGCTTTTGATATAATTTATGCAAAAGGTTTTCACTTACTGTATTGAGCTTGTGAGGATGTTTTTATAAGTTACTATTATTAAAAGTTATTAATGACACAGTTATAACTAACTGAGATAGATAGATAGATAGATAGATAGCTAGATAGATAGATAGATAGATAGATAGATAGATAGATAGATAGGGTTAAATATGGGTTATTTATGAAGAAGTCAAAACTGAATTCCATATTGGACAGCAGAAAAAGTGAGAAGCTTGAGTTAAATGCTCTATATGCCAATTCTACAGTATTTTTTTCTATGCAATTATTCTACTGTTGTGATAAGATTCTTGATACTTTTGAATATTTTAAATAAGCTATGCCAGCAATATGATTCAAAGCAAAATATTCTCAAAAAGTTTAAGTCATTTTTCTGAAAGTGTTTGAAGAAACATTTTCACAATAAAGGGTGCGATGGATAATTTGTCATTTAAATCATGCAAAAATGAAAATAACTCTGACATCTCATTTTAACAGATATATTTACAAAATGACAAAAACTATCTTGAAATAATACTGAAGAGTAAATTTGCTCAATAAAATCATTATTGACTTCAACCATGGCCTTCAGACAATTTTGGAATTTCCTGCAACTCTTCTGGACAGTTTCCTTGTTTAAATTGGTAATGATCCTTGCCTTCAGTTGATCTTTGGACTCTACAAGGAGTTTTGTTGGTCTATCGCTCAACTGCCCCCCACACATAATAATCAAGGGGTTTGCAGTCAGTGAAGTTAGGTGGCCAGATCTAAGGAGGTATGTGGTCACAGAAATTGTCTGACAGCCATGACTGGGTTCTCCTGCTGGTGTGGCCTGATGAAGAGTCCTGTTACCAGATATAGGATCTTTTACCAACCACCCTCTTGACCTATGGTAGAAATACCTCTTCAAACACTCTGAAATATTCCTATTGAAGTTTCCAGTGTGAATATCATTTCTGAATTTCTGATAGAATGAATTGCATCATGGTGATCTTTTTCTCATAGACAGTGCTCAACTAACCCTACTATACCATGCAATCAGCAAAATAAAAAACAAACAATGCACATACTCAAAATTACTATTACAAAATGATGACAATTTATTAATTGCATACTGTAATCCTTTTCTGGCAAGTATTATTAAATCTTTTATGAAGACAATCTGTTCAGATTCACCCATCATTAGCATTATTAGTTTTACTCTATCTTATTATTGTTGATTTTTCTTACAACATTGTTTTTTATTACTATTTTTGCTCCAGCTTAGCATTATTGATGTTCAGTTCATGTTATTATTATTATTATTATTATTATTATTATTATTATTATTATTATTATTATGTCATTTTTATCATAATTCGATTTCTGCTATTATCACACTACCTACCAAGTCTGCGAAAAGACGTAAGGCAGGTCATGGTATGTGTCATGGCTACATTTCACATTTTTTCTATCTCCCATAACATCCTTAGACAAAGCTCTCCTTAGTGTATGAGCTGTACTTAAAACAATTTTTTGTATATCTCTTAAGCTGGGATTTCCAGGGATTCTTTTAGTGTGCTGTTTTGTTCCATTTTTTATCATTCCAAGTGCACCTACTTTCACTGGTACTATTCTTGTTTTCAATTTCCACATTTTTTCTATTTCAATTTCCAGGTCTTTATATTTTGATAGTTTTTTTTTTAATTTCTTGGTTGCTGTGTTACAATCTGCTGGACAAGCCTTATCAATTAGTAGGCAAGTTTTTTTCTATTTAGTTTTGGACAATAATGTCCAGCCTATTTGTTTCAATTTTCCTGTCTGTGTAGATAGTGTAATCCTATAGAATGGTGACATCATCTATTTCGGTAACTGGTGCTGGGTGATGTTCGTACAAGCGTTTGTTTACATATTTTCCAAAGTGTTTGCACATTGTTCAGTGAAAATATTGCCCCACTTTATCGTGATGATTTTTATATTCATTTGGGGCAAGTACAGAACAACCTGAGATTAGATGGTCTATTGTTTATTGGTATTTGTCACAGAACCTGCATTTTGGATCCACATTATTATGTATAATATTTGCGTGAAGTTCCTAGTGAAAAGACTTTGGTCTTGTACTACAAGAATAAAGCCTTCAGTTTCAGACTTTAATCCAGATGCTTGTAACCATCAATGAGTATCAACTTTATCAACACTGGCTTTATTAGCACATTCTGGATATTGGCCATTCAGAGATTTGTCTTGCCAGTGTTGTTTCATCTGTTCAAGAGCTTTATCCTTGACTTTCTTTTTCATATTTTTTGCTGCAATAGTTGGTTCTTGGCTTTTGTTTTGGTTTTCTACAGAATCTACTTAATGTAAATGTTGTTCATGTTTACTGCCTTCTTTCATTATTATTATTATTATTATTGTTGTTGTTGTCGATGATGTTGTTGTTGTTGTTTCTTTTGATTTCTGTTGTATACATATTTCCTTCCAGGTCCCAACCAGAGACCTAAGATCAGAAATGGTTTTATGACATTTTTTACTGATCATTTTTGTCAAAAAAACCCACTAAGATCATATACAATTCACATAGATAAAGCTCTTTGTGATATTTGAGCTGTACTTGTGAGTACGATGGTTTCTATTTCTTCAAGGCATAGGTTACCAGAAATCCTTTCAGTGAGTCCATTGGGACCTTTTCTAATTGATCTGAGAGCTCCAATTACAACTGGAATTATTGATATCCTCATGTGCAACATTTTTGAGATTTACACTTCAAGATCCTTGTATTTTGATAATTATTTGAAGATCTTCAAAGATTTATTACAGTCTGCAGGGACTGCCATGAAATACGAAAGCCCATTCTGTTTTACTGGTCTTTGATCACAATGTCTGAACAATTAGTTTTGATTGTTCTGTCTGTGTATATTGTAAAGTCCTATAAAATTGTTACAGATCCTATCACTGTAACCTGGTCTGGTTAATGTTCATCTCAGTTTCTTGCAGTTTCATTCCAGTTCAGATACTGACCCACTTTATCAATTCTCGTTTTATATTCAGTTGGTGCTAACACTGTGCAACTTGATACAAGATGTTTGTTTCTGGATATTTATCACAGAATCTGCATTTTGGGTTTACACAATTTGTCATCATCTATTATATTATTATTATTATTATTATTATTTCCTTTTATTTTTGTTGTATACTCATTTCTTCTGGTTCCCAACTAGAGACCTAAGCTTAGAAATGGTATCAGAGATTTTCACTGAACATTTTTGAACCTAAGTGCACACACATTTTTCATTGTAAAGTCCTTTGTAAGATGTGAGCTGTACTTGTGAGAACAATATTTTGAATTTCTTTAAGACATGGGCTACCAGGGATCAATTCAATGAGTCGATCAGAACCACTCAATCAAACAGGACTTCGACTACAACTAGGATTATTGATGTTCATTATTATTATTATTATTATTATTATTATATGCTCACTCTGTCAGCCAGTTAGTTTCCCTATGTGATACATGCTTAGGTGATCATATCTCTCTTTATCCGTGACTGACTAGGTAGAAAATTTTTCTGCAGTTGGTTGCAGTTACTTTCTGTAGTAGACTGGTTGTCAACTAAGGCTATAATCCCAATCTCTCCTGCTATTTAAGGAAGGAGAGTTTTCTCTTTCCCAAGAGTATTTGCCCACGACTGAATGAAATGAATTCACCTGGAATTCAAACTTGGCTCTCTGATTTCTCATTCTGAGCAGATATCAATTCACCAGACGCCCACTACTCCATCTTATTATTGTAGAAAATTAGAAAGGAAGTGTTGTCAGGATGAATATGAATTTTTGCGCTGATTCACCAGTCTTTTTTTTATGTGCTATCTTCCTTCAGGATGTGAGTAATTATAGCTCTTCACCACTTCTCATCTTTTGCAGCTCTTAGAAATGTTTGTCTTTCCCAGTCCCTGTTCTGTCATTCATTTACACAAGCTCATTAGGTTACTTATTGTGAGTTTCCTATTCTTCAAGCCTCCTCTCCTCATTATCTGTCCCAGAAGTTTAAACTGTCTTTTTTTTAGTCTAAGTTTCCTTTTCATTTCTGTTTTCCTTAAAATTTCTTTTTTGTTCACATTTTCCATCTATGGTATTCTCAGTATCCTTCTATAAAACTGCATCTCAGTTGACTCCAGTCTCCTCTTCATCTGCAAGAAAATTATCCAGCATTAACTGGCATATAGAAGATTGACATTATGTTTGCAGTTCAGCATTATTTTTTGTTTCTAATGAAAATTTCCTGTTTCTTAATACTTTGTTTAGCTTTTGGAAGCCTCTTTTGCTCTTCCATTAGACCCCTAGATTTTGGTATCGCATTTTCTGTTGTATGTTAAAACACTTAGATATTTAATTTTTTTTAATTGTTTGATTGTGACATCTCCAATTTGCAGTTCTTATCTTGGGCTGCCCCTTTTGCTGAAAATCATATATTCTTTACAGTTTCTTTAGCTTAGTTGATTCCTATGAAAGACAAGCTCCTGAGGTGAAAAGTTTTGTAACAAAATTCTCTCTGGTTTTGTGCTGTTTGCTCTATTGGCTAAATGTTTATTACTCCAGATTTTTATGATTAAAAGTAGAAATAATATGGAAAAAACTATAAATAAAAATAATAATAGTACTAATTAAAGTAATGGTAATGGTGTGATCAGACTACTTGAGGTGTTAAAGAAATAATAACAATGGTATCACTCCTGTTATGAATATAACACTGATAGAATAAACATCTTGCCAAAATACTGACTGATATACATCTTTAATGTGAATTCAAAAATTCATTAATTCATTTATTTTAACTTTACAGGTACCAAAACAAGAATCAAATTCAGTGAAAGTGAAAGTTTTATTGTGGGTCAAATCTATTTCAACAAACTATTTGTGTCTTCTGTGAAAGCCTAGCCTCATGGCAAGACCTTTAAACAACACTGACAATGAATAAAATCTGTTTATTGGAAAAGTCTTTTCTGTTGTTACAAAAATGGTTAGGGGAAAAACATTAGAAAAGTGAAGAAAATCAGTTAGATTTACAGGAACACGTACAAAACAGACAAGCCCCAGAGGCTATCTTTTAGGGAGAAAATACAAAAATGGTCATCTTGTCAAATAAGCAGGATCTTTTTTATAAGAGAAAAAATGTCAGTAAAAAGGAAAAGTAAAAACTGTAGGAAGAGGAGGAGGAGGAGAGAAGAAGACAAATGAGATGAATGAAGTGAGGAGTAGTGAAGGGGAAGAAGAGAAGTGAGAAGTGAATTATAAAAGAGTTGTAAGAGGTTAAATCAAATGAGAACAAGAAAGAAAGACAAAAAAGTAGATGATGAAAAACAAAATTAAAGAAAATAAAGAGTTTGAATAAAAGAAGAAACCAATAATAATGTGAAGTAAAGGTTGAAAATGAAAGAGAAGGAGGAAAAGAAAATAAGCTGAGGATGAATCAACAAGATTTAGAAAAGTCAGAGAATTAAGAATTATATGAAAGAAGAAAGTGAGGAGTATAAAGTTAGAACAATAAGAAGAGAAGACAGATAAGTATAAAGTATGATAAAGAGGATAAGTGTAAAGCATGAGAAGAAAAAAGGAGAAGTATAATGACAGTGAATGAAGATAAGTGTAAAGGATGAAAAAGCGGATAAGGAGTGTAAAACATTAGAAAAAGGAAGAGGAGAAATATAATGAAAGAGAAAAGGAAGAAATGTAGAGAACAAAAAGAGAAGTGTAAAGAATGAGAAAAGGGAGAAATATAATGAAAAATGAAGTGGAGAAGTGTAGAGAATAAAAAAGAGAAAGAGAGGTGTAATGCACAAGAAAAAAGAAGACAAGATATATGAAATCAGAGAAAGAGAAGGAGTGTAAAGGAGGCAAAAGAGAAGAAGAGTAAAAAACGAGAAAAAAAGAGAAGTATAGGGAAAGAAAAAAGTGTATAAGATGAGAAGAAGGAGAAGTGTAAAGCATTAGAAGAAGGAAAAGTATGAAGAAGGAGAAATAGTAAAAGTTTAAAGGAAAGAAAAAGCAGAAGTATAAGAGATAAGAAAGAGAAAATTTGTATGAAAAATGAAGAAAAGTAGAAATGTGCCGTAAGACAGAAAGGAAATAGAGAAATGTAGAAGGAGAATTATAAAGTAAAAATGGAAGAGGAGAAAAGTAATGTATAAAAAAGAAGAAGGAGAAAAGAAGAAAGTATAAGAAAGAGAAAGAAAAAAGAAGAAAGTATAAGAAAAAGGAAGAAAAAGTATAAGAAAGAAGAAAAAAGGAAGTATAGGGAAGAAGAAAGTATAACAAAAAGGAAGAAGAAAAGATAAGAAAGAAGAAGAAAAGAAGAAAGTATAAGAAAGAAGAAGAAAGGGAAGTATAAGGAAGAAGAAAGTATAAGAAAGAGGCAGAAGAAAAGAAGAAAGTATAAGAAAAAGGAAGAAGAAAAGTAAAAAGTTTAAGAAAGAAGAAAAAAAGAAATTATAAGAAAGAGAAACATGAGAAGTGTAAAGTAAGTGAAAAAGAATTTGAACGATTAGGTAGGTAGAAAAAGCAACAACTAAAAACTTTCTGTAGTCCTTGCATTGACTTGCACAATGGTGTAGAGAATTGATTTAATTTGATTTATGATATACAAAAATGAGAAAGTATAATAAATTCTGTAGACAAGATAGTTCTGCTAATATGCAGTTGACTTCTAGGATTCTGAACTAAACATATATAAATATTTAGAAAAGATATTAAACAAAACAACAAAGATAAAGAGACTAGTGCATATGTTTAATGAAATACTTCTTTTCAAACTTCAGAAAACATTTGATGCTTAAAAAACTTAGCATAATATTGCTCAAGGAAAGATGAAGAGAAACTGAAATAGAACAATTGTGTTATGCCATTCTTGGGAGTAAAGAAGACCTTGAAAATCAACCTTTGATATCCTGGCTTTTATAAGCTATGAACTAGATCTCATAAAGCATTTAGTAAGCTTAGTTAAGTATGGCACAAGGCCAAATAAGAAAAAACAGAGTAAGAATATTAAGTTGTAGCAATATTCCAACTGAAGAAGCTCAGCACCAGAAGCCTTGAAAAATCAACTTTTGATATCTTAGCTTTTATATAGACCTAATAAGGTATTTAGTAAATTTAGCTAAGCATGGCACAAGACCAAATAAGAACAAATCAGAGTAAGAAGATTAATTTGTGGTACTATTCTATTTGGAAAAAGCCCAACATCAAAAGCCTTGAAAATCAACCTTTGATATGCTAGCTTTTATATGGACTTGAATCTTAAGCTATGAAGTTGACCTCATAAGATATTTAGTAAGCTTAGCTAAAAATGGCGCTAGGTCAAATAAGATTAAAAAAAAAGCAGAGCATAAATATTAAATTGTAGCAATATTCCAACTGGAGAAGCCCAACACCAAAAGCCTTGAAAATCAACCTTTGATATACTAGCTTTTATATATCCAAGATATGAGGTAGGCCTTATAAACTATTTATTAAGTTTAGCTAAATATGGCACAAGGCCAATTAAGAATATATCAGTTTAAAGAGGTTAAATTGTAGTAATATTCCAACTGGAGAAGCCTACCTCTAGCTACCATGAAAATCAACATTTGATACCATTTCTTATGCATGGACTTAACAACTTGAGATACCAATCATAAATAACTATCTCAGTTACAAGTCTGACCCATAAAATATTTACTATGTTTAGTTATATGTGACAAGACCAAATGAGAAAAAAATAACAGAAAGACTGTGTTGCAGCTTTTTTCTAACTTGAGATAGCTTGCTTTGAAAATCAGGATTTGACTTCAGAAGATGCAAAGATTGCGTCAATATCTTATTCCTCATTTTCTTGACATCATTAGCTTAGATTTGATCTTATCTTTGTGTCTTCATTTCATATTCATTTTCCAATTCTTCATTTAAAATTGACAGGTGCTGCATTTCCTTCTGATTTTCATAACAAATAAAACATTATAAGATTTGCTCTAGATATTTTTTCAGATGTTATGAAATCATTGAAAGGCTATCATAACCAGTCAGCTCCTTAACTTTCCAATACACTTGTTCACCTGTCTTGGCTGTTTTTTGTTTATGAAACACTATTTGCATATAACATCTCAAAGATTTCATACTTGTTCAAGGAATCAAAGTGATTGTACCTAACAACTGATAAAGCTATCCATTCACATGCATGAGAGAGAACCTATGAAGACAACTGATTTTTATAGATAAAAAAATATATCTATTTCTTGCTGATGAGTGATGCACTATAAAGATTTATTGAATTTTGTTTAGTTGTGCAGCATTTCTTGAATTTATTTGAGTTTAACTTTTTACTTTTGTAAAAGCTTCATTGGAAAAGAAAGGAATGAAAAGTTGTTATTAGTTAAATACTGGTTGTGGCCTGTTTACTTGAATCTTGAGTATAGTCACAAATTTGATTGGTGGGCTTCATTTCTTGTTATTGTAAAGATGGTTTGTTTATCAGAAAGTGATTTCCACAGCATTAGTAAATCCTTAAGTTATAAGTTAATGCATAACAGCACTATTAATATATTTGAGGTGAGTGAACATTTAATTTTATTATTACTATAATGTTCTATCTGTAGAGATTGTGCAATATAAATACAAAGCCTGGTAGTAAAAGATTTCTTAAACAAGTTTACACATTCTAAGTGTAAGCTACTAGATTTCATCAATAATATAAAATTTTCCCAAAATGTCCAACTTCATTTAATTTTTGGCTGATAAAGAACACAGAAATTTCTGAAGTTTCTGATTTTTAACATTTTTTTGTATTTGGCCTAAAGACCTAATAATAATATTTTTATTATTGTTTTATTATCTCGAATTTCTTTCATCAGCTTCCTACACACACACACACACACACACACACAGACATATATATATTTGATGACCAATGACAAAACTAGAAGTGATCAATGATATCACCCACCTAGACAGTCTTAGCTCCTCTGATATCATATTGAACAGAAAATATGCAACTCAATCGTCAAATTTAACCATGCCTTCACTAAACTACACAAACATGTCTGAAACATTACAAAAGAAACAACGATTTTTTTATACAGGATCTTGTCATTGTTATATATATATATATATATATATATATATATATATATATATATATATTTAACAAATCTTGAGTTATACTGCACTATTTATATTTACTCAAGTATTTCCATCTGCCTTACCACTCCAACCATTGCACCATTCTGAAAGCTCAATGGGGTGATTATATCATTGAAATAGCAGTTACAGTGTCAGCCATAGGCAAAAGACTCAATTGAGATGAGCTGGCAATATGGTGAGGATGGAGAACTATTATCTTTCAAAGAAACTGTTACTTAGGGAACTAGTTTCTGCCCAATGAGGAAGTTAGACTGACTAAAGAGATATAAGAGCTACTTAAAGAGGACCCTTATCTTGTGTAGAGTCAACCACTATTAGTGGAAAACAGAATCAGCTGACAGGTGAAAAGGGAAAAAACAGGATCTATCAGATAAACACCCTTGCTGAATCAAAAACAGTAATGTAGAACCTTTGTCAGCTACCAAAATCTATTATAATCAGTTGGTTAAGCAGCATATGAACCTCTGTGAGTTATTTAATGCCAAAATATAAATATTTTGTATGCAATTTTATTTTATTTTTGGAAATAATAATAGTTTAGTGATATATGTCTTACTAATTAACATATAGCTGGGGGTGAGAAGAGGTGGATTCATACCCTTTCCCAAGGGTAAATATAACAAATCAAACTGGAAGTAGAAGTCAGCTTTATCCATTATACCTCCTGCACATTCAAGTGTACAACACTTGATATGCCCAAGTGGTCACTCATTTGGATATTGACCAGTCTTGACATTACTTAACTTTGGTGATCCTACAGGAACTGGTGTTTCAATGTGATGTGGCTGTATGCTTCTTACAGTCAATGTGGAAAAGTAAACCTCTTTACTAACCACCTAAGGGCCTGCGACAAACATGAAAACTTCCAAAACTCCATCCACAAATCCAAGTCATTATGAGTTCATGGCATATAGCCCTCCATTAAACTTTGACCTTGTGTAACATATGGTGGCAAGGTGGATGCACTGAAAAATACCTATATGACACTTCATAAGATAAAGACCTTAAAAATGGCTCCAAAATCTCTTTTGCATCTTATATGTAAAGTTGAGCATTAATAACATAATAGTGTTATATTAAATGTAAATGAGGATGAGTCTTTTACTTCTATCAAATACAGTAGATTGAATGCAACAATTAGCTGTTACATTAATTCTGAGATTATGTATTTCATTTTTATTTTTATTAACACATTTTTATGATATTTTCTCTAGAATTCCTTAGATCTTTACATGATTTTTTATAATTTTCTTGGTACTTTTTCTTTCCAGTTTTTTATTTGATCAGTTAGAACAGAATTTAATGAATGTGTGTTAAGGTTTCAAGTTCAGACAGACTTTTATCATCCTAACAGAATCAAAGAAAGAAAAATAATTAGTAAAAAAAGAATCAATGTATTTTGATTGAGTGGATTGTTTCTTAGGATGTGTGTTGTGGTGCAGTGAATATTGACTCAGAACAACAAATAGGGTAGCTGAGTTCAAATTCCAGTTAAATTCCTTGCATTCACTTGCACACAAATACCCTTGGGGAAGGTATTAATTTGTCTCTTTCCTCCAGTTATGGGTTAAATAACAGGACATATTGGATTCTATAGCTTTGGCTGGCAACCAGTCTACCATAGAAAGCAATGGCAACCTACTGCAGGATAATCTTCTGCCCAGTCAGTCATGTCTCGAAAGAGACATGATCACCTAAAGCGTGAATCATGTATGGCACTTAACTGACTGACTGATTTGTTTCTTACAGCTTATCACTCTTTTTCAGGTTTTTTAAAGCCGGAAAATATTTTTACATTGTAAGAATTTTTTGGTAATAATGATGATTGCATTGTGGTGTAATGGCTATCAGTTTAAAATAAAAAAAATCAGAGTTCCGAGTTCAAATTCCACATGGATTCATTACATTCACTTATGCACAAATACCCTAGAGGAAGGTATGAATCCATCTCTTTTTACCCCAGCTATAGGTTAAATATTAGAACAGACCATGTTGTATAAGCTTTGTTAGCAACCAGTTTACTAAAGAAAAAAAAGGCAACCAACTGCATGAAAATTTTTTGTCATGAATTGAAAGAGGCATGATTGCATAAGCAGGTATCACATATAGCACTTGACTTATTAATACAAGTCCAATTAATTAATCCATAGCTGGGGGAGAGAGAAGAGCTGGTTTCTGAAGTGTTTTAGACATGTTAATATAATGAACTTGACTAGAATTATAACTTGGCTTGCTGATTTCAATTCTAAGCCAATTATACACTACTCCACGCACACATTGAAGTTTACAGCACCAGATATCCCAAGCAATCATCCATCTAGGTACTGACCTGGCTCAATATTGCTTAACTTTCAGGATTTGACTGGGGTTTCAATGTATTTTGTAATACCATGAGCAGTGTTCATGGTTAAGAAGGTATAAGTAGAAATATTTTAAAGCCTGATTTAAGGGTAAAGTGTAAGTACTTTTTACCAGTTATTTTGTCAGTTTTCATGTTTAAGTCCAATCAACTGACATGAAAATGTCTTTTTTGGTTATAAATTTCAAAGACTGTTCTTTAACAATAAAAATAAATACAAGCCTACCAGATAAATATAAACAAATTGGAAAAATAGCAACAAAACTTCTCATAAGGATTTCATCTGATGAGGGCCCTATGTTTAGGCATAATTTATAGATGACAAGATATTTTTTGCACTATATTTACTACATGCAAAAAAATGTGTAAAATGCTGATCACAGCAAAAGAAAATTTGGATGTTAATATTCATCTTATCTGACAATAGTAAAAATAGAATGGTAAAATAAAATGCAATTAGCTAATGAGTGTTCAATTGAATTAGAAATCTCTTTGATTTGGTCATTTATTTTCTATAAATTTCTAGTTTACACACTGAAAACTATTAAATAGATGAATCTGGATCTGTGCATGGCATGATAATGATCTGATTATTCAGCAATATTTTGACTAGTTTTTTCTCATTAAGAAATTCTAAACAAATTTCATAACCAGCAAAAATCTTTAAGTTTACTTCTTACTGAAATGCAAGAAAGATTCTGAATATGAGTTATTTAGAATGCAAATCCCTGTGCCAAACTACAACCAACAGTAATTTTATTCAATATTTTTTTATATATTACACTTACTATGAATGCATATATATGTGGTAAAATAAAATGCATATATAAAATGTATATAAAGTTCTAAAGGATAAAAGATGTTACCCAAATCTTTTTCCATGATAAAAATTTATACATGCAAATATATTAAATTGACAAGAACACATTATATATATATATATATATATATATATATAAATTTTCATAAATCAAGAACAATTTTAGGAAAATCTATGACAAAATAGAAAAAAAATTCATTTGAGATGTTTCATCACTGGACTAAAGGATGAAATATGTCACATGAAATTTTCTTCATTATAGTTCCTAATTAAATATATATATATATATATATACAATTTGTGTATCTAGGCAGCAAACTTTCTTTTAAGCATGTTAGATTAAATAAACTGCAAACATAATGTCTGCTTCTTTTTAATAAAATCCGTTCATACTCGCAGATAATCTTTCGTGTATTACAATTGAAAGATGTCAGAAATGAGCTGTAATGTTATATATATATTTGCATGTCTACACTTACACCCTGATTCAACAAAATTAATTTACTTTATATTCCATAATTATGACAAGTATTAGAAGCTACTTGCCTACTAATAAAACTACATAAAAAAAATATTAAATGAAAGAGATCAGAAAAATTTGTAACCATATAACTTTTCATCTTTTTAATTTGTTAAAAATAAATTCTTTGGCTAGCATTGTAACATGAACATATATTTAATGGCAGTTGCTTTATAAAAGTTAGACTTTTTTAATTATGAAAGATACATGAGCCAAAAAATACATTTATTGTTGTTATATGGCATTATCCAAAGTTAGCTTGCTTGATAAAACAAGGCAACTTTGACATGATTGGAACATTTTGCACAATCCGAGAGAAACCTGACCAAAAACGACATTGGCAGCCCCTAAGCATCAGATATAATCTTTATAATCAATTATTTCCTATAGATTTGCTGTCTCACTTTAAACCAGCAAATATTTTGTGAATCTTCCAAGTCTAACAAATACTTTCAGCTTTGCACTCACAATTTTTCTCAGATATGCTTTCTTTTTTGGCACTCTCTATTGAGTTATTATAAGAAAGAATATTGTATCCTTTCTCTCTAAATCTATGTTCATGTGTAAACTTTGGTTATAACTCTTCTTTTAAACAGGGCTGACTAAAGGTACGTGTGTACTTGTTTTATAAATACATTATTTTCTAATTTTTCTCTTTTGGGAATTTTGGGAAAGATGGTGATTTGGAAACCTAAATCCTTTCTAAAATATTTACTTTCACTTGATCGATCTTAAGTGCACAAAATGACAGAAAACATTACATTGTATGGTTTTGTCCTACTCCACCTGTGAAAATAGACTCATATGACATATATAAAAAATATAATAGGTAAGGAGGTAGTGTAACTGTGACAGCCATGAGAACAGACTGGGCAGATTTAACACTGATTATGAAATAATGGTGCATGCTTTCTCTAAAATGGCAATTGTGTTAGGTTTTACTCAGGTAATAGTAGTAAGGGTATCTAAAGAACATATGGATTCTGTAGAGACATCAGTAATATGTGAAATCTGAAAATGTCCAGAAGTAATAGAAGAATGGAACTACTGGTGACTGACAAAGATGGTAACCAACCAATGAAAGGGAACATTTTTATATTTCAAGTGGATGTGGACTGATTAATTACAGAATGTAAGCAAAAGATCTTTCTAAGGCCAATAAAGGAGAGTTAAAAGAACATGCAAGTAAAATAAATATACAAGAGTAATTTTAGGTAGCCAGTTGATGATAAGCTATGACAGAAACTTAGACAAAGAGAGGCATATCATGAAGAGATAAAATATAAGCATTCTCGTTTTGTATTTCACTCTCTTTCTCTCTCTCTCACACACACGCACACACACACACACACACACACACACACATATATATATATATATATATATATATAGATATATAATTGTGTATTTGGTCAGCAATCCCTCTTTTATATAAAGTTCATGAAAGATAACTGATAAGGTATTGCAATTAAGCTTTTTATTTAATTTTTTGTGTTCATATAACTGTTTTCTTTTCTAGACCTAAAATGAGTAAAAGTTGTTTAAATTTTCTATATATCTGAGTGTATGAAGTTTTGTGTATAAATCTATGTAATATATTCTGTGGTACACAGAATATAATTTCAGTCAAAAGCAGAAATGCAGGCTGGCAAACAAAAGTGTGTTTACATTGAAGAAATATTATTTTGATCACAAGCAAAAATGCAGAGACAATGAAAGATAAAAGAGTGGTTAGTTCAAAGGCAGTGGTTTCAAGGTCAGGAAAAATAAAACAATGGCAGAGGAATGCAACCAGTGACAAACAAAGAGTGTTTACATTAAAGGAATGTAATTGTATTTTGGTGAGCCAACAGAATATAATTTGGCATCAGAGACCAATGACAAATGAAAGTGTGTTGCGTTAAATATAAACAATGAAAAGACAGGAATGTGATGATGTCAAAAGGCAGCTGGCCAAAGGCAAAATTGGTGAAAGTGGTTGGTGGGTGTGCTTACTCATAGATGACATAATTATGCAAAATTCAACACATTTCAACTTGTATCAGATCAAGTTTTTTGTGGGCAAAAGACAGAACAGACAGAGAAAACACAAATAAGACAACTCCAGCCAGTCAGCTCCCTCGTATGTGCATATGTGTGAGATTCTCTCTGACTACCACTCCCACACAAACATCTCTGAAAAGAATAAAAATATGACAATATTTGTATACACACATCATTGCGTCCAATGTTGATGTCAAGATGATTGTCATCCTTGGTTTCCAGGATATATAATATCTAGAGTTATGGTAATTTTTTTATTTTTCCAAACATAATCAATACATTGGCTTTTTCTTGTTTATTATTAGTGCGTTCATTATTTTTAAGTCTTTTTTTACATGTGGATCAGGCCATTAAACTTGTATTTTCTACAAGTGTGTGAGTATATATATATATATATATATATATATATATATATATATATATATATACTACTTAAAAAACAAGGAATTTATTTATAGTCCCTAGAGCTCTTTCATTCAACATCTCATCAGGAGAAAATTGTTGGAATCACAAATTAAAGGAAAAACAGCAACAAAAATGAAGGGTAAAAAAAAAATGGGTGAGGGACACTAGACTGGACTTTGAATTTGAGAATATCAAGGGAGATTTTCCTTAGTTAAGGCTATCCAGAAGCCCTTGTTAATTATATTATTAATAAGAAGACTAGGGAATTTCATTCTTCTAAAGTCCTGGGGCCTTCTAAGTGTCAAGTTTATTTGAAAGTTCCTTGGATTGGGTTTAGTTAATCAGGTTAGCAAGACTGTTTCTAGTTATTTTCTGTCTGTTGCTCTGCATTGTATTTTTCGGACTAGGTCTGTGTTTCTATCTTTTTTTTTTTTTATAAAGATGAATTGTCCTACATCAAATTCAGTAATTTTATATATGAATTTAATTGCCAGTGCACTGCTGGTTATATGGGGCATACAACCTTACATTTGGAAACAAGAATTAATCAACATGTACCTTTAAAAATGTGATTAGACAAAATAGGTAGCATGTGTTGTTTTCTCTCTACCAATATGAAATCGGCTATTGCTTAACACCTAGTAGAGAATATAGCCTGACAATCATATAAGAAAGAGTGGTTCAAAATTTTACATGTAGCTGGTCCCAATAATCAATTAAAGATTTTGAAATCAGTCTGCATATCTTTACAAAAGCCTTCTCTTTGCTGGCAAAAGGATTTTGCTAAGTCTCTTTATTTGTTGGAGGAAATTTTATTTTAACTGTCCCGTGATAATTATTTACATGCGATTTCTCCTCCCTTTGTTATAAATATATATTTATATGTATATTTATTTTAGTGTTCCCTCAATTTTTTTTTGCTCTTCATTTTTGTTGCTGTTTTTTGCTTAATTTGTAATTCCAATGATTTTCTCCTGATGAGATGTTGGATGAAAGAGCTCTAGAGACTATAAATAAATTCCTTGTTTTTAAAGTAGTGTATAAATTTTGTACCTCCAAACATTTGTTTATATATATATATATATATAAAAGTTTTTTCAGCAGCAAAAATTCTCTCAAATATGTTTGCTTAAATAAAATGGACAAGTTTTTTATTTAAATTTTCAAATATATATAAATAAACAGGAAAATGATAAAATATAAATGCTTATGTTTCAAAATTCTGATCAGGGATCATCAGGCTTGGTTATATTTTTATATATTATCAAAATATAACCACACCTGATGATTTCTAACCAGAAGGATGAAAGATAACTTTCTAAGGTATTCTAAAATTTTAATGTTCTGTCTATATTTCTAAGATGTGGTATTTTAATTATTTACACTACTTACATTGTCATATTCATATTTTGGTTATTCTATGCTCCAGTCCGACCTTCTTCCGATGATATACATTAAAATTTCAAATTAAACCCTTAATTTAGTTGAGGGCTTTAAATTGTTCTAGTTCCACATACCATGTAGAACTGGAACAGAAAAGGCATGCCATGTGGAACTAGAACATATATATATAAATATATATATAATTATTAACCAGTTTTTGGTCAGAGTCAAATCAGATGAGAAAAGAGTTGTATTAAAAAATGCTCAATACATATTTAAAATAAAAATTATATGATGCATGCAGAAAAGCATTAAAGGATCAGTTAATATAAAATGCCTGAAGATACTGAAAGCTTGAAATCAAGGTAGCATAATCGGTTGATCTTCCGAATTAATATATATGAAAGGAGTATGTATGTATACAGGGTGTGAGGGATAAATTGTTGTCTAAATGATGCAAAAATGAAAATAACACTGACATTTGATTTTAACACCTATATTTACCAAACTTAAACAAAAATATCTTAAAATACTAAAGATTAAATTCATTCAATAAAATCACCATTGATTTCATGCATGGCCTTCAGATGACTTTGGAATTTCCTGCAACTCTTCAAGACAGTTTTCTTGTTTAAGCTGGGGAATTCAATTAGACTGTGGAATCATTTGTAGTTGAGTAGTCTAAGATGCACCAGATCAATTGTTGGCTTTCCCTATATTGTTAAGGGCCAGCCACAGGTTTGAATCCTGCCAAGTGACACACATTTTCATAACAAAATTTATCGTAAATAATCAGGCCAGTAGAAATAAATATATAAATATACTGTTTGATTAAAAAAACAAAATATCTACTCAAATATGAGTATCAATTAAAAATAAAAAGGTTAAAACAAACAAATATGTCAATTATTAAACCCATTTTGTTAATCTTCAGGACTTTCCATAACATACACACATGCTTTCGAACAAGAGTAGAGGTGATCGCCTTGTTTCTTGTTTAGGAAGGGGTTCCTGGTTCATCCCCCTTCTTCAGTCTTAGTGTTAGTTCAGCTGGAAGCTCTTTGCAGTTACTGAGTATGGTGGTAATGTCTTTTCATTCTGAGAGTACTGGGTTGGCAGTTTCCTAGTTGTTGCTTCCGACTGGTAGTTAGGAGCCTGAACTCTTGCGTAGCGTCTTGAGAGGCTGCTCTGATCAACAGTTGAATAATACCGGGGTTCTTGTAGTGCCATATTGCACATGGACGGGCATCCCTGCATGAACGTTTGGTTGGCAACCCCGAGGCCACATTATGTTGTAGGCTGTGCCAGTCTCCATCCTTTACATGCTGCAAACAAGTGACCAACTGATTCTACTCTAGACCTCTCCCTAACTAAATCACTATGAAAAAAAGCAAACATAATAGCAAAACTAAACCAGCTAGTTAGAAAACGCCCAAACCCGTCTGCGTCTCTTTGACTAACATACGTGGTATTTGCACTAACTTTCACAGCATAGAATCATTCCTTTACACTAACTCACCTGATATCTTAGCCCTATGTTAAACTAACCTTGACCCTTCTATCCCCTCTTCCGAGTTTTACGTTCCTGGTTACCTTCCCCTCTTCAGGAAGGACTCCAATGTTCATATGCATGGGCTTGGTGTGTATGTCAGTGAACACCTCCCCCTAGCTAGGGTGACATCTCTTGAATCCCTGGATCATTCTTTCATGTGCTTCCGTCTCTCACTCCTAAGCTCGATTAGCTATTTCTTCTTTCTCTACTGCTTCCCTTCCTCCTCTGACTGTTCGTTACTTGACAGCATCTCTGACAATATCGACAAAGCCATTTCTTCCCATCCCTCTGCCCATATATTTGTGTTTGGAGACTTTAATGCCCACTACACCAAGTGGCTGGAGAACTCTGTCACCGACCTTGCTGGTGTCCACACAATGAATTTTTCAATCACCCAATCCCTTACGCAAGTGGTGGACTTCTTCACATGTTTCTCCAACAACCCTAACAGAAGGGACTCACTACTAGACCTCTGCTTCACTTCCATCCCAGACTCTGGCACTACCAGACAACTCTGCCCTCTCGGAAACTCTGACCACACCGTCGTTTCCGTCAACATTTCATTCCACTCCCACCCGACCCAAGAAACCCAGACCAGTTGAATATCCGACTGCTACCAAAGAGCAGACTGGGATTCATTCTGAGACTTCCTCTGTGACGTCCTATGGAACAACGTTTTTAGTCTTCCAGTTGAAGACTGCGCATCCGAGGTCTCCTGAGTTAAGGCTGGCATCGATGCTTTCATCCCTGCCAGAAAATTTCAGCTTAAATCTCATTCATCTCCATGGTTCTCGCCCTCTTGCTCGGCCGCTATTGCCCACTGGAATCATTTCTTCCGGCTCTATCGTAGCTACGCGTCAGACCAAAACAAGCACCTTTTCGCCTCAGCTCGTAATAAGTGTAAAAAGATACTTAACAAAGCTAAGATGTTGTTTGCTGCCAGAATGAAGCAACGCATAGCTTCCTCTAAGTTTGGTGCCAAAGACTACTGGCAACTCTGTAAAAGAGTGCTTAACAAGAGCAAGTCCTCAATACCCCCACTAATCAATGAATTTGAGGTCCTCACCTCCTCAGCAGACAAGGCTGAATGCTTTGCTTGCAGATTCTCGACCAATTCAAGACTGGACTTGTCTGGAGTTTCTACACCCGACTTCCCACCTAGAACTGAGACTCAACTGAATGACGTCCACATTACACCCTCGCTGGTCTCTAACATAATCTCAAAACTTGACCCTCACAAAGCGAGCGGAGGGGATGGAATCCCAATCATAGTCTTAAAGAAATGTGCCCCTGAACTCTCCTCTGTCCTTTCTAAGCTCTACAACTTCTGCCTATCTGCTTCCTGCTTTCCTGCCTGTTGGAAATCTTCCTCTGTAGTTTCTATATTTAAAAACACTGGAGAACCCTCGGATCCCGCAAATTACCGCCCTATCAGCCTTCTTCCGATCTTTAGCAAAGTGTTCGAAGCCATTATCAAGGCCGAGGTGGTTCAGCATCTCACAGCACACAGGCTCCTCTCGGACAAGCAGTATGGTTTCCGCTTCACCAGGTCTACTGCTGATATGCTAACGACTATCACCGAGTATATATACCAGGCTCTCAACAAGAATGGCGAAACCCGAACAGTTGCCTTGGATATCTCTAAAACGTTCAACAGAGTTTGGCATGCTGGCCTTCTATGCAAACTGCGGAGCTATGGTATAACTGGACACTTGTTTGACCTAATCCAGTCTTTCATCTCTAACCACACAATGAAGGTGGTATTAAATGGACATGCCTCTCAGAACTACCATACAAATGCAGGTGTCCCTCAAGGCTCTATCCTAGATCCTATGCTCTTTCTGATCTACATTAATGATCTCCCTGATACCATAAGATCCCAAGTAGGTATGTACACCGATAACACCACAGTTTACTCTCGCCTTGATCAAAAATCTGGTGTGGGCCACAAAGCTAACCTTGCAGCCGAACTTGAAAAGGACCTCCAATCCGTAGTGGACTGGGGTAAGAAATGACTCGTAAGTTTTAATGCTTCTAAAACGAAGCTGCTATCAATTAACCATCATAGACAATCACACCTACCTCCCATTAACATGGACCAGGCTTGCCTCCCAGAGAGTAAAACACTACGCCTCCTTGGACTCACACTTTCAGCGGACCTCAAGTGGAATGACTATATCGAATCCATTGCTAAATCTGCTGCTATGAAAGTCGGTTCTCTGTACAGGGCCTGGAAGTTTTTTCCATCTGAATCTATCCTGCACATATATAAATCTACCATCCGCCCGTGTATTGAATACTGCTGCCACATCTGGTCGGGTGCCCCTACTATTCTCCTCGGGGTTCTTGACAAAATACAACGGAGTGTCTGTAATGTGATCAATACCAACTTGGCAGACCGGCTGCAGTCTCTCTCTCACCGGTGCGACGTGGCTTCCCTGTGTCTCTTCTATAAATACTTTCACGGCTTCTGCTCTGATGAACTTAGATCACTGGTGCCCCCTAGGTAGGAATTTGCATGAGATACTAGATTAGCAACTAGATCCCACCCTTTTACAGTGAAACTGATAAAATGTAACCGCAATTTCTACTCCAACAGTTTCTTTTCTCGCACTCCCCGACTGTGGAATTTACTTCCACATGATTGCTTCCCCGATAGCTACAATCTCCAGGAGTTTAAATGTAAGATAAATAGACACCTTCTAACACACTAACTTGCATCCATTCTTTCAAACACTCTTTCCATCTGCCCAACCCTCAGCCTCGGTATCCTTACCCATCTATCACCCTCCTTCTGATATTTCCTATATGTAACCACTCTTTCTCTTTACCTTCCCCTATATAACCCCTTGTGCAACAGTGTCAGTGGAATGCCTTGCTGGTGGTGAAATGATTAAAAAAAAAAAAAATATATATATATATAAGTAATGGTTACTAATGGAAGTACATTCCACAGTTAGATATTTACTTTAAAATGTGGTCAGTGAAACTTTATAGCTATCAAATTGCAGTATGCAATTATTATAATTACTATATATATATGTATATATAAATATCAATCAGCTAAGTGACAAATTTTATTTGTATTAATTATATATATATATATATATTTATAATAAATTATACTTTAGAACATGTACAAACTACAATATACAACAAAAATGTACATTTTGTAGTAGATTGTAGTGTGTACATGTTCTAAAGTAGAATTTACAATAAGTATTCATAGTTTTATTTCTATATTGAGCAGTGTTTTAAATGAATGTTTTGAATGTTGTAAATATTTTCTTCATTCCTTATTCATTTGTATATATATATATACAAAGGGAAAAGTATGAATCCATCTCTTCTCCCCACAGCTATGGTTAAATAGGACAGACTGGGTTATATAGCCTTGAGTTGCAACCAGTCTAGAAGAAGGACAATTTTGAATTCTAAACATAAGGAAAGTTGTTTGGGGACCTTGTGACATGGTGTGCAGCACATTACTGTGTATTCAAATAAGTGTGGTATAATCAAATCATATGTGCAGGTAGTCTGGCTCTTCAGTTCTAAGAATTGAGCTACTGGACATCAGAAACAATGGTAGTGTCCTCTCTCTCTCTCTCTCTCTATATATATATATATATAATACTGTCCAATATTATAGAATAAATGTTTAAAAATTTTAAATCTGAAAGTTTTTAATCTACTGATTCAATCATTAGAATTAGTAGAAATGCTCTTGAATCTATTGTTATACTTTGGTAAATTTGCATACAAAATAACCAAGAATGAAGTAAGTTACAGTACAAAATTTGTGTACAAAATAACCAAAGAAACAAAATTTATAGAACAAAATCCATTCATTATGAAAAACTTAACCTTTGGAATTAGAGAACAAACCTTCTCATTTGTATTTATTAGTGATTTCTAAAGAACAATTGATAACAGTTTCCAATAAAATATGCAACACTGCAATATAACTAAATATTCTTTATTCATTTGCCATATTATTTCCTAAGTTATCACAATGACAAGCTGCTGCAAAATTGATAAATCATTCACACTAGCGATGATGATTTTAGCAATTGCAAGAGTTAATAGATCTAAGAGTGTAATTTCCTGAATATTAAAGTTTTATGATGATACTGGCTATTTTGAACTTCAGGATGGGCTTGTATTTTACTTGTCTTCTCTGCAGACCTAAGGGATATAAAGTTTTTCTATAGTGGTCTGTTTTGACATAGCAGGTGGCATTGTGCACCAGGTAACCAAAGAATTGTATCTCAGCTGAGTAATTGCTGCAGTATATAAGAATATTACTGAAAAGATGCTTGAAATAATGGTCAGCTCATTCTCTTCCTCCAAATATTACCTGACTCTAGGTATATTTTATATTTACAAGAGCAAGGCTAGACCAAAAATAGAATATTGTTAATGTATCTGTGCTAGAGTTTCTCAATTTTCACTTTCGCAGCTTTAAGTTTAAAATTGTTTTATTTTCTATTTTGAAAACTTTCCTGCAATATTGCATGTCTGTTACTACTCTATTGCTACTTCCATGTCATATGTTCAGATGAGTGCTCCATTTTTTAGTTTTACAAGTTTAGACCTTTACAACTAGGACATGTCATGCTACTTTCATGGAATTGAATCTCCCTCATTTCCTTCATGTTCCAAATGGAAGAAGAAAGTTTCACTCAGCATTTTCCTCAAGAACAGTCATTTTCTGCAAGTGAGTGTTTCCCTGACCACTTCAATCCTGACCTCTTTGACATTTGTTATTTTTCTTCTTTATCCTCATAACCAGAATCAGATTATAACTTTTTAGGGCCCCTAAACTAAAGAAATTATAGGTCCCTCTCACATGGAGCCACTCTCTAATTCACCTTCACCCCTATCTTGCATATTTTTTACTTGTAATATATTTTAGCAACATTTACATAGCTTGATGTAAACTTATTCCAAATTCTTTAAATGAACTAGAATAACTATCTTTTGTTTTTCAATAAAAATTATTCTTTAAGAAATAACCATATTTTACTATTTATTGCAAACCAAATTAGCACATATTTCAACACAACCATAGTAAAAAAAAAATTATAACCAGTATTAAAACAAAATAATTATGAGTTTGTCATATTGATATCATTTCAATTTATTAAACTATTTAGCAGTTATAACATCTAGAAAATTAAAATCTGAACCAAACCAAATCAAACCTGTTATCTACTTTGTGTCTACATTGCTGATACTACAATTTTCTTGTTATTGTTTTTCTCTAGCACTCTGTATTACTGGTTCTCATATTGCATTCATTTCTGTGCTTGGCTGATGCAGATTTTTGTCGCTAGCATATGTGCTGAATCCACACTTTTGCATTTTTCAATGGTATCCTTGGTCTATTATTTCAAATTTATCCTAGAGGAGGTGGTGATCTTCCTTTTCTCTTCATATGTTGTCAGCGATGCTTAATTTTTCTACTTCCTCTTGTGTTATAAGTTCATAGTTTTCTTGCAGTCTTATCTTAAAAAGGCAGCATGTTTCTCCTTTATATTTCTTACCACAGCTGCATGGGATGGCATACACACAGTTTTTAATCATGTTCCCTTCTATGGGAGGTCTTACTTGGAAGAGGTATCTGCAAAGCCATAAAGTCAGCTTCAGTAATGTGGGTTTTAATGCCATTTTCTTGAAGTATTCTATGTATATGTTAGCCACTGCTGGTAATAATGGTGAGTCCATTGCTAAACCTTCATCCTGTTGATATATTTCTAATTCCATTACAAAGTGTGTTGTTTGTATACAAAAAGACAGTACATCCATCAGGTTATCTGCTGGTATATTGGCATGTTCTTCTAGGGATGAATCCAAAGCCAGTCTATCCCAGACTATCAATAATTTCTCCTCCATGGATACCTTGGTGAACAAGTTCACCATGTCCAGGCTTACCATTTGATACTAATTGAATGGGAGCATCTTTGATTAATTCCACAAAGTTTAGCAGAGTTTTGAACATATGATGGTGACTTTCCTATTAATGGGTCAATTATATCCACAAGGAAGCAACTCAGAAGGTTGAACACAGAGCCTTGGAAGCTAACAACTGGCCTGAGTGGAATAATATCTTTGTGAATTTTGGGGAGATCATATATATATGAGGTAGCTTGCTGTAACACTGAGACAATTGTCAAATGTGTCTTAGGTCCTTGTTCTTGTTTAAGATCTGCGACAGTTGTTATTTTGTTTTCAACATGGGATCTTGCTTTACTTTGCTATAGATACCAGTTTTTCTGTATATTCCATTTTGTCCATCACTACTGTCTCATTGCCTTTATCATATGATGATGCTGTCATTCCTCTGTAGGGTTTTGATTGCCAGCCTCTTCAGTTCCGTGATGTTTGATTTGGGTGACTTAGCTTTTCTTGGTATCTGTCTCACTTTCTATCTTAGCTCATCCACCTAAGCCTGAGGAATGTTTAAAGCTATTCTTTGATTCAGGCAATGCTGTTCAAGTATAGTATTTGCCTGATGGTTGTTGCAAAGTTGAGACCCTTGTTCTGTACTGATTCTTCAGAGGGCTTCAACTGATGTTGACTAATATTGATTACTGTCTTAAGTGAATTCAGTGACTTGACCCAAAGAGTTGTGAGTTCAATACATGGCTACAGCAGAATTGCACAGAACCTTCGTGGGTTTAGTTAAAGTGAGATAACTGATACTGAGACATCTGGAAGATGCATGGCACATTGAACTACAAAAATCTACTCTGGTGATTGTTCTGGTGAAATAAAGAGTTCAGTTCAAAATTTCAATCATTTGAAGAAGGCTGGAGTATACAATAGCTGAAGTGTCATGAATATGGCAACAAAGATAAGGACAACAGTCCAAACAATGTAAATAGTGTAAATAATATATCATATCTCAGAAATATTAACAAATATTCTTTCCCTTGTTTTACATCCTGAAAAGTTAAATAAATATGAGTTTGTCAAAATTATATAATTTCAGTTTATGAAACTATTTAGTAATTATAACATTTAGAAAATTAAAATCATTGCTTTATAAATGCTTGAGTGATACTAGGTTGCATCCTAAAGGATAATCTGGTCTTGCTTATAAACTTCTAACAACTTTCTCTTTCATTCATATCATACACCTAATTTATCATTACTATTCTAACTGTAACTCTACCTTGAGTTGTTTTTAAGCCTTAATTTGGTTGAATTTTGGTGGAACAAAGGCAAAATGGAAAAAAACATGTTCCTTTCCTAAGAGTATATTCTGATCCTGACTGATGTTTATGTAAGATAACGAACTTTAAAAAAATCCCACATTAACAATGTGACAAATTAGTGAAGTTCTGTGCAGATATAATTAAAAGTCATGGCCTGTGAAGATCTAAATATTCTGTATCAATATTAAATCAATAATGTTGTTAATTTAATTTGCATGTTTAGAATTTTGTTCTTTTTTGAATGCTACACTTTTTGCAATAAAATCTTTGTTCTATGATTTTATTTAACCTTTTGTGTTATGCAAATTTATTGTAGTGTGTAATAGATTTTGAATATAATCTAATATAATCAAATTTGTAGAAAATGGAAATTTTTATTTTGTAACTTTTGTTTTTTAATAATACCCACTAGTGTATATATATATATATATATATATATATATATATATATATATTATATGAAAGTGAAAGAACAAGTAGATTAAAACCCACTGTTCAACAAATATATATATATATATAGTCATCCGCAGACAGATCTGTTTCGTTTTATCACAGCTCATTAGTATCATTAGACATCTGATTGCTTTTAGCCAGGATTGAAACCCAACCAAATTGACATCAGTTGGAGATTCTACCTCTGAGCTATGGGCACTCAGTAGGAGGCAGACTTTTAGTGTGTGATAGAATACTCTTAGCTACTGGCGTATGTTTACATGGTATATTGCAGGTACTGAAGGAAAGATGCCTAGATGCTAGTGTAGCTACAGATATATATATATATATATATATATATATATATATATATATATATATATATCCCTTAAGGAGCTGTGTTCCTGATCAATCCAAATTCATAAATTTTTATATTGGGTATACTAAAACATGCCTAACAAAAAGACTCATGTTACATCTCTCTGGCCATAACTCAGGTTTCATTTAAATACACATGGAGAGCTACCAAGCTCTATCCACAATATACTTGTTGATAATACAAATATAACAGCCTTATTCACATGTAAAAAAAACAAATCTAAAAATAGTGGAAGCATTATTTATCAAAAAAGAAAAAGCCAATACTCAATAATATCAGCTATAAACAGGGTCACAATGTGCTGATCATGTTTGAAATATAAAACACTTCTATAACTCTAGATACATGCATAAAGCAATCCACACATTCACTTAATCCATATATTCATCCTTGATAATGGCTAAAAGAATAGCCAAAAGCACTTAGACATGCAAATCATTTGGACAATTTCTATATAATTTATGTCCAGAAAAGAAGAAACATATAAGAGCACAAAACAAATAAAATAAAAAACTCAATCACAGTTCCTTGCCGGTTGTTTTAATGAAATTTTTATAAAAAATGGATTGCTTCACCCCACACACATATATACAATAGCGAGCATATAGATCAGAA
Organism: Ascarosepion bandense; assembly: GCA_037127315.1. NCBI lineage: Eukaryota > Metazoa > Mollusca > Cephalopoda > Sepiida > Sepiidae > Ascarosepion > Ascarosepion bandense. The sequence continues at coordinate 2,551,633 of JBBBDQ010000563.1, read as the reverse complement.
CGATGTTAAGAAAAAGTCTAAATATGAAATAACTTTTTATTTTAAAGCTTCAAAGAATATTTTATCAAGGAAAAAAAAAGGATATAAAGATAAATTATTTAATTTCAAAATATAAAACTCAATAAACTTATTTTTATAAAGTTATAAGAATAATTATATAACATTAAAAAAAAATAGATGATCAAAAACATCAGAATGATTAAATAAATCCATAAAATTTAATAATTATTTTGCATTATTGAAAATTTTTTAGGGTAAGAATATAAAATCAGGTATTTTACTAAATTACACCGGCTCTTTACTGGCTCTTGCATTGTAAACATGGCGAAAAAATCTCTGATGTTAGTGGAACTTAGAAAACTGATAGTCAATTTACGTAATGAAGATAAACTCTTGATTGGGGATATTTCAGAGAGTGTAGGGAAATCTAAAAGTGTTATTCATAGAATTTTAAGAAAACTTGAGGAAACTGGGTGAAGCCAAGAAACCACTTGGCAGGCCTAGGAAAGCTACTGCAAGAGAAGACAGATGGATTGGTAAAGAATAAAAAAAAGATCGATTTGCAACAGGAATCACTATCTCTAAAAGAGCTAATGCTAACCTTGGCATCAAAATCTCTGATTTCTCATTCTGAGCCAATATCCATTGCACCATAATGTACATATAAGAACTATAGGTATGTAACAACTTCATTACATTTCAGGAGAGAATATTAAGTAAAGAATTGTTGGATACTACTTTGAATGTTTCCTAATTAGTTCAAAATAGGTTTCTTTACATGTATTTATTATTAACTCTGGGTCATATGTGTGATTGAATACAATAAGTAACTATTAAAAGAATTAACATCTCTACGTCTCTTGCAATGACAAAATTAGAATAACTATTTTTGTAGGAATACATTCATCCCAGAAAGTGTTAGATAAGTAATCATCATTACCAAGCCTTAATTTGAAATAAAATAACTAAAATAGTAATTTAGAAACAGCTTAGATATGACTAGAAAAAAAAGAAAAAAAAAACCAAAAACAATAAATCAAGGCTACTATATTGACATAGTCACTGAGAAAATTATCTTTGTTAACTCCAGTTTTGAAAGAATTCATTCCTTGGGTTGAATGGTACTGAAATGGATTAATTTATAGCTACATTTTAGCTGATCTGTTCTTTGGCCTTCTTCATTGTCTAAAATTCTCAGATGAGTTATTCCATGGTATATTTAGACTAACATCCTTCTCCCTTATGAAACTGAAACAGTTGTATTAGATATTGCTTACAGGAAGTTAAAAAAATAAAAACAATGAAAATCAAAGAGAGATTAACAAGGAATATTCTTCAAAATTCTTTCTAGATTATCTAGAAAAATAATCACTGTTAATTATATAAATACTTTGAAATAGATGTGCCTCATGGCAGAAATAGTTGCATATTTCTCACTGTTGCTAGCTGTTCAAATGGAGCAAGTTATTTAAAGCCAGAAAATATTTTTAGATTGTAAGAATTTAAATTTGTTTTTAAAGATAATAATGATTTAGTGATACAAGTCTTACTAATTAATCCATTGCTGGTGAAAGAAGGGGTGAAATCATACCTGTCCCAAGGGTATTTTCACCTAAGTGAATATAATGAACTCAATGGGAATTGGAACTCTACTCTCCAATTAACAATTCCAAAACATTATCCATTACACCATGAGCACATCCAAGTTTACAGTGCCCAGTATTCCTAAATGGTCACCCATATAAGTACTGACTGGGCTTGACTGCTTAACTTCAGTGATCATAGCAGAACTGGTGTTTTAATGTGATGAGGCTGTAAGCTCTATGTAACAAGAAATAAAAGATAGCAGATGGTGGAGTAGTATAGAATACAACAAGAAAAAGAAAATTAAAAAATAAAACACTTTCCAAGAAATTTAAAAGGAAAATGTATGAATAGTCATGGACTTAGTTACACAAAGAAAACCTGAAAAGAGAAATGAATTTCTTTATCATAGCTTGACGGCGATGATAAGGGAATTTATAAATATGATAAAGGAATGAGTGTATCTGAACAAACTACAGTAATCTCTCCACCAGAGAGAAAAAAAAAACCCAAAAAAACAGTAAATGCTATCATTATGGAGAAAGAGATGTTTTTTTATAATCATTTCACCCCAAGCAAGGCAGTACTGCCACTGATATGCAGGGGGTTACATAAGAGGAGAGTGATGAGAAAGAAGAACAAGTTACAGGGGGTATCAGAGAATAGGTAAGAGAAGGAAGAGAACACTGGTGTGAAGAAAGCTGCACGAGAGTAGAGCGGAAAGAGAGAAAAACATGATACAAGGATTGTCAGGGAAAAGATGCAAGTCAAAGAGATAAGAGATGGTAATTGATATTGCATTTAAATTCTTAGAGATTGTAGTTGTCAGGGAAGCAAGTATACGGAAGATAATTCCACAGGTGGAAAGTGTGAGAAAATAAGCTGATAGAGTAAAAGTTACGGTTACATTTGACTGGTTTCACTGTAAAAGGGTGAGACCTAGTTACTAGTCTAGTAGCTCGAGTAACCACATGCAAAGGGGGCACCAGGAAGCTGAGCTCATTGAAGCAGAAGCTGTGAAAGTATTTGTAGAAGAGACAGAGGAAAGCCACATTACATTGGTGAGAAAGTGACTGGAGTTAAGCTACCAGGTTGGGACCAATTACATTGCAGATTCTCCATTGGATTTTGTCAAAAACCCCAAGGTGAATAGCAGGTGCACCCAACCAGATGTGACAGCAGTATTCAATGATGGTAGATTTATATATGTGCAAGATGGATTCAGACAAAGAAAACTTCCTGACTCTACACAGTGAATTATAGAAATTTATCAGTGAACCTAGTAAGCTAGTCTGGAAAGTGTACAAAAATAGGATCAACAGATCAGTGGCAATCATATAATGAGGAATTGAGCAAATGACTTGTAAACAATTGATATCAGCATATAAATCAGAGAGTCTCTCAGAAAATAAAAATCACAAAATACTCTGGGATTTTTATGTCAAACATCTTGACCAAGCAAGAAGTCAGAATTTAATAACTGTGAATAAGAACACATACAATGTCTATGGACATGGAGAAGCCCAGGAAGCGGCTTGAAAAACAGATAGACTACATAACCATAAACAGGAGATTCAGAAATGCAGTGGTTCAATGCAAAGCCTATCCAGACCCTGACTGTGGAAGCAACCACATCCAAGTCATCTGCAAACTAAAGGTGAAACTCTGGAGATTGAAGAAGCCGAGTGCAGCACCAAAATTGAAATACAACATACTTGTGAATGACCTCAACCTACTGAAAGAATACACTAACAGTGTGAAAATTAAATATGAAGAACAAATTGGAAAAGGACATTCGAAATAGGACTCACTACTAAAGGAAGTGACAGTGACATCAGCAAACAACATTGCCCCAAAGGAAATTAGGCACACAAGAAAAAACGAGTGGATGACTGAAGAGATACTAGACATGATGCAATGGAGGCAGAAAATGATATCAAGACATGGAATGGAGTACAGGGAACTACACAAGGAAATAAGAAGAAAATACAGACAGGCTAAAGAGAAATGGCTCAATGACAAATGTGCAGAAGTAGAAGTAGAGAGACTGAGCAGGCATAATAAAGCAGACATGCATAAAGAAATAAAAGAACTGATAGGAAAAAAAACCTGCTCTTCAATAGGATGTCTAAAATCCAAAGATGGATCAATCATATTGGAGAAAGAGGAAATACTCCAACGATGGGAAAAATATATAAAAGATCTTTTCCACAACAAGAGAGATCAACCGATAATACACAAAGATGAGGATAGACTGGAAATACTAAAGTCTGAAGTGAAATCTGCAATAGCCAAACTGAATAAAAACAAAGCAGTGGGACCAGATGGCATAGTCATAGAGCTGCTGATAGCCCTGGAAGAATTTGACATAGAGAAAATTACAGAAATAATCAATGAAATTTATAACAGTGGTGTAATACCAGATGACCTCAGCAAGCCAGGTGCAAATGAATGTGAACTCCATCAGTTTAATGAGCCATATAACAAAACTGATCATCCGAATCCTAATGAATAGATCGAGAAGCAGAATCAGACCAGAAATAGGCTGAGAACAGTGTGGTTTCATCAAAGACACTGGAACAAGGAACACCATATTTATGATTAGGATACTCTCAGAAAGGGCAATACAAATGAAGAAGGACTTGTACCTGTGCTTTATCGATTATGCAAAGGCGTTTGATAAAATACACCACAAAAAATTGATGGTAATGCTCAGCAGCCTAGACATATTTGGGAAAGGCCTAAGAGTAATCAAGAATCTCTACTGGTAGCAAACCACCTGCATATGGACAGGTAATGAATTCAGCAGATATACAAAGATTGAAAGGGATGTAAGACAAAGATGTGTCTTGTCACCAGATCTATTCAACTTGTATAGCGAGACTATTATAAGAACTCTAGAAGTTATGCCAGGATTTGTCATCGGAGGCCACAATCTGAACAATACAAAGTATGCAAATTATACAGTGCTGATAGCAGACACCAAAGGAAACTACAACACCTCCTACAAAAGGTAGCTGAAGAGAGTGACAAGAAAGGACAACAAATAAACTGCAAGAAAACCGAATACATGGTCATCAGCAAAAAGGACAAATGCCAAATGCAGGTGGGGATACTAAAATCAAGCAGGTACAAAAATTTAAATACCTGGGAAGTGTTCTAACAGAAGGCAGAAAGTGCCACACAGAGATTTGAAGGCGAATTGGCATGGCAATGGAAGCATTCCAAAAGTTGAGTAAAGTATTAAGAAACAGGAAAATTTCACTAGAAACAAAGAAGAGAGTACTGGATTGCTATGTAATGTCAGTTCTTCAATATGGCAGTGAATGCTGGACAACATCATCAAAGATGAAAGAAAAACTTGAAGCAACTGAAATGTGGTTCTACAGAAGGATGCTGTGGATATCATGGACCGAGCATGTGAGCAATGATGAGGTTTTGGAAAGGATGAAAATGAAAAGGAAATTAATAGTGAGCATCAGGAAGAGATAACTAAAGTTCCTGGGACATGCAATGAGAAAGGAGGGCTTGGAGAACCTGATACTAACAGGCCAGATAGAGGGAAAAAGAGACATATTTGCAGAACCTGATCAGGTGGAACGAAGGTTGTGTGGTGTAACAGGAGAAAGCATGCTAAGAGCCACCAGGGATAGGGAGATGTAGAAAGCCATGATTGCTTATGTCCTGAAAGGACAGGACGCATAGAAGAAGAAGAAAAAGAAGAAGAAGGAGGCAAAAAAAAGTCTACTTTATTGAGAACATGGCTGTGCCATGGAATCAAATATGAAGGCGAGTGAAAAATTGGAAAATACTAGGACCCTGGTTAGGTGTTGAGAAAGAGTGTACCTAGAATAGTAGATACATTTGTCAGTCAGTTAAGTGCCATACGTGAAACACGCTTGGGCGATCATGTCTTGAAAGAGACATGACTGACTGGGCAGAAGATTATCCTGCAGTAGGTTGCCATTGCTTTCTGTGGTAGACTGGTTGCCAGCCAAGGCAATAGAACCCAATCTGTCCTGTTATTTAACCCATAACTGGGAGGAAGAGATGGATTAATACCTTTCCTAAGGGTATTTGCGTGTAAGTGAATGCAAGAAATTCAACTAGAATTCGAACTCGGCTCCCCGATGGGAAGAGTGTTTGATAGAATGGGAGCAGGTTAGTGTGTTAGGAGGTGTCTATTGACCTTACATAAACTCCTGGAGATTGTAGCCGTCGGGGAAGCAATCATGTGGAAGGGAATTCCACAGTCAGGAAGTGCGAGGAAAGAAACTGTTGGAGTAGAAGTTGCGGTTGCATTTTATCGGTTTCACTGTAAATGGGTGGGATCTAGTTGCTAATCTAGTATCTCGTGCAAATTCGTATTTAGGGGGCACCAGTGATCTAAGTTCATCAGAGCAGAAGCCATGAAAGTATTTATAGAAGAGACACAGGGAAGCCACATCGCGCCTGTGGGAGAGAGACTGCAGGCGGTCTGCCAAGTTGGTATCTATTACATTACAGACCCTCCTCTGAACCTTATCGAGAAGCCCGAGGAGAATAGCAGGGGCACCCGATCAGATATGGCAGCAGTATTCAATGCACGGACGGATGGTAGATTTATAAATGTGCAGGATAGATTTAGACGGAAAAAACTTCTGGGCCCAACACAGAGAACCGACTTTCATAGCAGCGGATTTAGCAATGGATTCGATATAGTCATTCCACTTGAGGTCCGCTGAAAGTGTGAGACCAAGGAGGCGTAGTGTTTTACTCTCTGGGAGGCAAGCCTGGTCCATGCTAATGGGAGGTAGGTGAGATTGTCGATGATGGTTAATTGATAGTAGCTTCGTTTTAGAAGCATTAAAATTTACTAGCCATTTCTTACCCCAGTCCACTATGGATTGGAGGTCTTTTTCAATCTCAGTTGCGAGGTTAACTTTGATGCCTACACCAGATTTTTGTAGGAGGCGAGAGTAAACTGTGGTGTCATCGGCGTACAAACCTACTTGGGATCTTATGTAATCAGGGAGATCATTAATGTATATCAGGAAGAATGTAGGACCTAAGATGGAGCCTTGGGGGACACCTGCATTTGTATGGTAGTTCTGGGAGGCATGTCCATTTAATACCACCTTCATTGTGCGGTTAGAGACGAATGACTGGATTAGTTCAAACAAATGTCCAGTTATACCATAGCTCCGCAGTTTACATAGAAGGCCAGCATGCCAAACTCTGTCGAACGCCTTAGATATATCCAATGCAACGGTTCGGGCTTCGCCATTCCTATCGAGTGTCTGGTATATGTACTTGGTGATGGTCGTTAGCATATCAGCAGTAGACCTGGTGAAGCGGACACCATATTGCTTGTCCGAGAGGAGCCTGTGTGTTGTGAGATGCTGAACCACCTCAGCGTTGATAATGGCTTTGAACATTTTACCAAAGATTGGAAGAAGGCTGATAGGGCGGTAATTTGCAGGGTCTGAGGGTTCTCCAGTGTTTTTAAATATAGTAACTACAGAGGAAGATTTCCAACCAGCAGGAAAGCAGGAAACAGATAGGCAGAGGTTGTAGAGCTTAGAAAGGACAGAGGAGAGTTCAGGGGCACATTTCTTTAAGACTATGGTTGGGATTCCGTCCCCACCGCTCGCTTTGTGAGGGTCAAGTTTTAAGATTATCTTAGAGACAAGCAAAGGTGTAATGTGGACATCATTCAGTTGTGCCTCAGTTCTAGGTGAGAAGTCGGGTGTAAAAATTCCTGATGAGTCCAGACTCGAATTGTTCAAGAATCTGCGGGCAAAGCATTCAGCCTTATCTGCTGGGGAGTTGAGGACCTCAAATTTGTTGATTAGCGGGGGTATTGTGGACTTGCTCTTGTTAAGTACTCTTTTAGAGAGTCGCCAGTAGTCTTTGGCGCTGAATTTAGAGCATGCTATGTGTTGCTTCATTCTGGCAGCAAACAACATCTTAGCTTCGTTAAGTATCCTTTTACATTTATTATGACCTGAAGTGAAAAGGCACCTGTTTTGGTCCGACGTGTAGTTACGATAGTGTCGGAAGAAATGATTCCGGTGGGCAATGGCTGCCGAGCAAGCGGGTGAGAACCATGGAGACGAATGAGATTTAAGCTGGAATTTCCTAGCAGGGATGAAGGCATCGATGCCAGCCTTAACCCAGGGGGAGACCTCGGATGCACATTCTTCGATGGGAAGACTAAAGACGTTGTTCCAAGGGATGTCACAGAGGAAGTCTCGGAACAAATCCCAGTCTGCTCTTTGATAGCAGTAGGATATTCTACTTGTCTGGGTTTCATGGGTTGGGCGGGAGTGGAGTGAAATATTGACGGACACTACAGTGTGGTCAGAGTTTCTGAGTGGGCAGAGTTGTCTGGTAGTGCAAGAGTCTGGGATGTGAGTCTAGAAGTGAGTCCCTTCTGTTAGGGTTGTCGGAGAAACGCATGGGGAAGTCCACTACTTGCGTAAGGGATTGGGTGATTGAAAAGTTCATGGTGTGGACACCAGCAGGGTCAGTGAAAGAAGAGTTAGCTAATCGAACTGAGAAGTGAGAGGCGGAAGCACATGAAAGAATGATCTGGGGATTCAAAAGATGACACCCTAGCTAAGGGAAGGTGTTCGCTGACATAGACACCAAGCCCATGCATATGAACATTGGAGTCCTTCCTGAAGAGGGGAAGGTAGCCAGGAATGTAGAACTCAGATGAGGGGATAGAAGGGTTAAGATTAGTTTCACATAGGGCTAATATATCAGGTGAGTTATTGTGGAGGAATGACTCTACACTGAGGAAGTTGGTGCGGATGCAGCGTGTGTTAGTGAAAGAGATGCAGACAGGTTTGGGCGTTTTCAAATGAGCTGGTTTAGGTTTGCTATTATGTTTGCTTTTTTCCATAGTGATTCAGTTAAGGAGAGGTCTTAGAATAGAATCAGTCGGTCAATCATTTGCAACTTGTGAAGGATGAAGACTGGCGTGGCCTACAACATAATGTGTCCTCGGGGTTGCCCACCGAATGTTCATGCAGGGACGCCCGTCCATGCGCGATATGGCACTACAAGAACCCCGGTATTATTCAACTGTTGATCAGAGCAGCCTCTCAAGACGCTACGCAAGAGTTTGGGCTCCTAACTACCAGTCGGAAGCAGCAACCAGGAAACTGCCGACCCGGTACCCTCAGAATGTAAAGACATTGCCACCATACTCCGTAACTGCAAAGAGCTTCCAGCTGAACTAACACTAAGACCGGAGAAGGGGGATGAACCAGGAACCCCTTCCTAAACAAGAAACAAGGCAATCACCTCTACACTTATTCAAAAGAAGAGGGTGGAGTGTGAGACCAGGTGATAGTAGAAACTATCTATTCCAATTAAATGGTATCTTCAGCATCCTTCTGTCGGACCACATTTCTGTTGCCTCATGTCTTTTTCTCATCCTTGAGATTGTCCAGCATTCACTGCCATATAGAAAAACAGGTATCATAAATTTTCAGTACTTTTTTCTGTCTCTTAATACTCTGCTTAGCTTTTGGAATGCATCTTTTGCTATCCGAATGCACCATCGGATTTCAGTGTCACAATTTATGCCCTCTGTTAGAACACTTTCCATTTTTTTTCAGTTTTTGTACTTGCTTGATTTTGGTATTTCTGATTTGTAATTTATAAATAGAAATTACATGAAAGTAGCGTTTAAACACAACTATTATTCTAACAGTTGTAGGAGCATATTGGTAAATATTATGAAGATTCTAGGAAATCCATCTTTATTTGATATACAAAAGAATGTGTTAAGTAGTTACAGTATTTGATGGCATAAAATACCCCCCACCCTGCCTCAATTTTTTAAAAAATTCTCTTGAATCTTATTTGTGAAGTTCAGGTATTTAGTAGATTAATGTTCATCCAGACATTATAAACTACAATTACTTGTATCTTGACTACTGTGATATTAAATGTAAATAGGTAGGTGCTTTATATACCATAAAATATGGTTTTTATGAATTGAATGCAGTATAATTTTATCTTTTTAATGTTTTCATCAGTAGAAATATCAATCTTTTACATTTTCTTTCTGGAGAAATACTTTATGGCGCTGTTTTAAAAATGAATGAATTACCATATTTGATGGCATGTACTAGTTTCTCCACATCTTTTATTTCCCTGCAAAAATCTCTTGAGTTTTATATTGGAAGTTGAGGTATTTAGGTAATATTTACCCAGATGCTGTATACTACAAAAACTAATACCTAACATAGTTTCAGAATACTGCAATATTAAATGAACTGTCATAATGATCTCCCTAAGAACTGCTTATGGTGCGCTCCCTAAAATCTAGAGGCCAAAAGCCTTGAAACAATTCTATCCTTGCTTTTGCTGCTCAGTGAGGGAAGATTTGCGCTTTTTACATTTAATACCTCCAAAACACAGAAAACTGATTCATCCATCAACAATGTAGCCAGTAAAAATTCAACCATAAATACTATGATCTGTTGACAAATATTTTTGAGTTACGCCAAAATTAAAGTCCAACTTATTTCCAATTGCAACAAGTAGAAATTAAACAGGAAGCTTAATGATAACAATTATTGTAATAATTTAAACTCTTAGAATAGGAGCATAGAACATAAAAGAACAAACATCTACAATAAATATTAATAAAAAAAATAAATTACAAAATAAAAGTTGAACTTAAAATAATGTGAACAACAAAAATATATGGTTTCAGATATTAACTTGAGTCTTACCATTGAAGATGAATTTATGGCTGAAAATATGGCACATCAGTGTCATTTCAAGTAACTGAAGACAATGAATATGGGAGATTCTTAGTTTTTTGTTTTTGTAGTTGAACTTGACTAGTTTGAGCTTCATTGGGATTATTTTATGGATCAAAAAGATTTAAATATATATCTTCTCAAATATCTTTCTCATGCATCTATCTCTCTCTCTCATGCATCCCTATCTTGCACTCATGCATTCCTCTCTATCTCACTCTCTCATGCATTCCTGTCTATCCCTCTCTCTTAAGTGTCCCTCTCTATCTCTCATTCATGGCGAAACAGGGCTTAGGAGAGATAGCAGAAAGACAAAGTTTATTAACAGTTACAAGGGACAGAAAGTTATGGAAAGCCATGATCGCCTATGTCCTGTGGGGATATGGCACATAAAGAAGGCCTTCAAAACCAAGCTAGTAATTCTTGATCTTCACAGAGCAGACTCTGATTTTACAGCAGTTTTTAATGAAGTTGTACTCTTAATGAAGTGAGACATCTATTGAGACTCACTCTAGGACTCCAAATGGAACTCATGTATACAATCCATTGTTAAAAGGACTGGAAAAATGGTAAATTTCTTGTACCACTCCAGAAAGTACCTGATCCTTCTGCCATGATCTACAAGAGCCAGATCAAACCAAAAATGAAGTAGTGCTGCCATATCTGGGCTGGAGTCACAAAATCCCCACTTTCTAATCTTGACACTATTCAAAAGCATTATTGTAGCCTTGTGATTGATGAATTATTTTCCAGTTGTACAAATGAAACATTGCTAGTCTGTTTTTTATAGCAGATGTTCAAGCAAACTAAATTCCTTTGTTTCACCAGTCCTGACCTATACTGCTCAGACCTATCATGAACTGATTTGACTCATCTTTATATTCCATTGGTAAGGAGAAATTTTCACTCAGATAGCTTCTTCCCAAAAACTATTACATTGTGAAACAAACTCTTGAGAGGATGTTTCCCTGATCACTACAATCTTAACCTCTTCAAGTCTAGGGTCAACCATTATCTATCCTAAATATTCTCATAATATGCACCTCTTAAACCCTCCTTGTACACCCTTACAACAATCTCATTTAGTAATCCTCTACCTAGAGTGGCTCTTGTGTCTTGCATTTGGTGAAAAATAGTATGAAATATGGTAATTATTTGTCCTCTCTTTTTATGTCTGTATTTGTAGAAGCCATGAAGATTTTTGAATTTGATTTGTTCAACACAATTACAGAACTGCTATCAAAAACTGAAGCAAAACTGTACAGATTTAGAAAAATTAGTTTTAGATATTTGCTTAATTAACTTCTTTCTAAATGTTATCATGATCCATTAAACTATTCTAGAGTTATATACAGTAGACCAATTACACTATATTCATCTGCTACATAGAATAATCAACCTAATAAAAATAATAGAATATTCTATTTTTTTATATATATTCACCCAATACAAGGCCCAAGACACACTCAAGGTATGGGTTACTATGGGGAGTTAAATTAGCATAAGAAAGGACAAGTATTAGAAATATAGAGCTGAAGTAGACTTTAGAAGGAACTGGAAACTTAATCCTAGAAACAAGGGATAAACCTCTACTTCTGTTTAAAAGACCTGGGAGAAGTGTGAACTGGGTGATAGGCATACTTATTAGTGGAGGAGAGAAAAAAAATGAAATAAATAGTGAATAAAACTTCAGAGTTCAGGTGCAGACACCAGGAGTACAGAAGACACTAGATGAAACCAAAAACCCAATTCCAAACAGCAAACAAGGAACAAACCTCTACTCCTGTTCAAAAGACTAGGGAGAAGTGTGAACCAGGCAATAGGCAAACCTATCTACTCTAACATTCCAGACAGCTAGCTGCCTGGTTTACTTTGTCAAGACAGGAATAAATGGTAGTGTCATCTGCATAAATACCTAGTTAGGAACTGATGACATTAGGGAAATCATTGATAAAATTCAGAAGCAGCATAGGACCCAGGATAGTACCTTTAAGGGACTTCTGCATTCATATGAAATGATCTAGAAGTGAGCCTGTTCAACATGCCCTCCATTTCATGATTTGACAGGAATGATTGGATTAAACCAAATATTCATCGTGTGACACTGTAGCCCTGCAGCTTGCATAGAAGCCCAGCATGTCAAATCCTATTGAATACCTTTGAGATATCTAGGGCCACAGCCCAAGCTTCACTGTTCTCATCTAGAGCTTCATGTACAAATTCAGTTTGGAAATGATATTAGCACATCAGTGGTAGACCTGATGAAACAGAAGCTATATTGTTTATCTGAGAGGTCATGAGAAGTAAAATGTTTAACTACTACAGCATGGATTAAAGTCTTAAATACTTAGTTAAAATAAACAAATAGGGCAATAATTTGAGTGGTCAGAGTATTTCCCAGAGTTCTTAAAAGTAGGAACTATGGAGGATGACTTCCAGCAAGCTGGAAAGCAGAAAGCAATTGTTGTAAAGTTTGGCGAGAACAGAAGTCAACTCAGGAGCCTATTTCTTTAGGACAATGGCAGAGATCCTGTCACATTCATTTGTCTTGTGGGTATCTAGTTTGGAAATGATGTCTAAAATCAGTGACGAGGTTATTCACATATCACTCTGCAGATCCTTCATTCTAGAGGAGAAATCTGGCAAGGGTACCCCAGATGAGTTGAGTGAGGAGAGTTGAAAAAGGACTTCTGAGCAAAGCATTCAATCTTATCTGCAATAGATGTTAGAACATCAAATTTGTTGAAGAAAAGAGAGACTGGAGACTTGCTGTTGTTCAGCACACTCTTGCAGAGCTGTCAGTAATCTCTAGAACCAAACTTGTGAGAGGCTTGTTTCATTCTATCAGTAAACTGTAACTTCACTTCTTTGAGGACACACTTGTACTCATTATGAGCAGTGAGAAAGAGATGTCTATTACAATCAGAACTGTCACTCTGGTACAAGTGGAAGAAATGATTCCTGTGGGCTATAGCAGCTGAGTATGTAGGTGATAACCAAGGAGATGATTGTGGTTTCACATGATATTTCCTGGCTGGAATGCAAGTTTTGATGCTGGCTTTTACCTAGAAGAAGACTTCAGTGGTACATTTTTCAACAGGATGATTGAAAACTTAATTCCAAGAGATATTGTGAAATCATTGAATAACTCCCAATCAATGTTGATGACAGAAAGATAACCATTAATAGGAAGTTTGAGCCTGATGGGAGAGTGGAAAGATATATCTACAAACATCACTGCATGATTGGAGTTGCTAAGAGAGCAGAGCTGTAGTGTATGTCATGAGTCAGGTGTAGAAAAAAGAGAAGTGTACCCCTCAGAATTACTGGGTAAATGTGTTGGGGAGTCTATCATGGTGCATTATTTACATTAGAAGAAAGCTGAGAATATATAGAAGATATTGGTTGTCTAAGATAACATGTGCCTGGCTGCGAGTTGGCACAAACTTCAGCATAATGTGAAGTGCTTACAGGGACACCTTTCCATGTGTGATATGGTGTTGCAAGAACCCCAATATTATACTGTTGAATGTTAATTCTATGCTTGTTTTTTTATTTTCTTTGTTTAATTTCACATGGGTCATGTCCAGATTTTCAAAATCTAAATTAATTGAAAAACATAAATTTTTTCTGATAATCTTCCCTTCTCTGGTGAATAATATTGTGATGTTTTCCTTCATAGTTATCTGTTTTCAAACTTATATACATTTTGAAATTTCAGGTTTCCATTGAAAAAAGGGAATATTTAAAAGCTCAGAAAGAAAAAAACAGGACCAAAAGGCAGTTTCTAATTTTTTACTACTGACAAAGATGCTGTCAAAAATATTAAAAAAGTGCAGCTGGAGCAGAGAGATTAGACAAGCAGATTGAGAAAAAAAAAAACAGGATTTTACATATGTTTCCTCTACATTGAATATTTTTCCACCAATGTCTCTAATGATAAAATTCAAGATGCTGTCACTATAGCTGGATGTAAAATTTGACCATTACTAAAGATTCGTGTTTGTCTCAAACACATAAATCTGCTTTGTCACTTTATATGTGATCATGAAAGTTTTTAGTTGCTTCAGAAGTTCTCTTGCTGTCATTCTCCAGCAAATTAGAAATTAATATTTTGTGTAGTTGAGAGGAAAAGCAAGTGAAATTAAAATAAAACAAATACTGGTTTATCAAAAAAAAATAATGCTTGACAATGCTTCACCTAATAAAAATTCAAGATAATATTACTACTGTGTTGTAGAGGAACATCCTATCCTACCCTGTAATGGATATAGTCTAGTCTATAAAAGACTGTAACTAGAGTGAACTAGGGGCATATGTCAGTATACGTCACTAGACGGACGCATACGTCATAGGTGGAGACATTTTCTACTTGATCGTTATTCCAGTTACTATTCGTTGATTGTTCTTTCACGTCTATTGGTTTATTGTACTGTTGTATAATAAATCTCTTCTAATCTATCTTCAGTGTTAAGTATTATTCTTACACTATTCTTTTTCCTGATATTCCTTCCCGGGATATATCATACTGCCAAGGTAGTGTTGGCAGTAACGATATTATTTTAAATTGTAATTAAGATTAAAGAACTACTAGTAAAAGATTCATGATACTTGGCAATGCTTTAAATTCAAACATAATAATAAAAAAATCTCTTGTTAAATCTGAAAGTGAATTGGAATGGCCAAGGATGCATTTCAGAAGCTGAGTAAAGTATTAAGAGACAGGAAAATTTTGCTATAAACAAAGAAGAAAGTTTTGGATTGCTATGTGATATCTGTTCTTCAATATAGAAATGAATGCTGGACAATATCATCAAAGATGAAGGAAAAACTTGAAGCAAGTAAAATGTGGTTCTGCAGAAGGATGCTGTGGATATCATAGATCGAGCATGTGAGCAATGATGAGGTTTTAGAAAGGATGGAAATTAATACTGAGCATCAAGAAGAGACAGCTGAAGTTCTTGGGACATATGATGAGAAAGAAAGGCTTAGAGAATCTGATGCTCACAAGTCAGATAGAGAGAAAGAGAGACAAAGAAAAGTGGCAGATAAAATATTTGAAGGGCCTGAGTAGGTGAATGGCAGAGCAGGGTTTGGGTGGGGTAACAGGAGAAAGCTTGCCAAGAGCTACCAGGGATAGGAAGATGTGGAAAGCCATTATCGCCTATGTCCTGAAGGGACATGGCACATAAAAGAAGAAGAAAAAGTAATTCAAATCACCAGATTTTGATGTTGGTTGATGAAAATAATTGATCAATTGCTTATGCGGGGATTAGTATCAGAATGGCTGACCAACCTAAAAACCCAACCCCTAATTTATAAACTAATGTTTGCTACCTAGAAAATTGGGTTTTTAAATCAATCAAGAGGGTTAAATTTAGCCATCAGGTTTATGTGTTTATGAACCCGTGGTGCCTATCCACCAGAACTCTATGATAAATTGTACAGCCTTAAAAAATTAATTATTGAAATATATGCATTGGTTTGAAATTAAAAGAAATAATAAATTTTATAAGCAACAAGTGTATATCTTCAACATGATACAGGGAATAAATCAACAGTCCACTGAAATACAGAATGTTGCATTAAAAAATTTAAACTGCAAAAATATTATTTTTGTTTCAGAAGTAGTGAAGTAATTTAAAAAAATTACATTCAACTCTGAAGTGGCATACTGGTCAAATTTGATTAACCTAACATAAAATGGAGGGTGTGAAACTCAACTAGTAGAAGGTTTTTTAAATAATGAACTTCAAGAAGTTCTAATGAATAGAACAAGACTGGAGTTCCTGAATTTACCTGCACATTTGCAAGGTGTGGAAATGGCAGTTAAATAAAACTAATGACACTTCACACATTGTATATGAACAAGAAGCAAGAAACAAACATATTACTAGATTATTGTGACATCAAATAAGACCATCAGAAAGAAATTATTATGAACAATTTAGCTATATTAAAATGTAATATGTTATACAATGCAGTAGTTTTAGTGTGATTTTCAATAAACAATGTAAATTTAAAAATTGTATCTTCTAATTTATGCCCAGCAGTATTATGGTGTTATATACACTTTTATCTATTTTTTGCTTTATTAATTATAACCTAACAAATGGTGCAAGATCTTTTATTCATTGATCAGCCTTTCTTGTCATCTTTTACAATTTTTACACTGTTTTCACTTACAATAAAAAAATTGCATATTTTGCTTGTGGTGATTCATAATTAGAATTCTGAATTGAATATATTTTCCATTTTAAATATATCTTTTGTCTTCTCATGTGATCAAAATGGAATAGTCCATTATTTATGAGGTGTTAACAGGAGATGTGGCAGACCTGAAGGAGACTACCACCACTTTTAATTTGTTGTTTTTCTTTTTTCTTTTTTAATTTTTTTCAGCGCAGTCTTATCGATTATTACATAAAATTCCTGATTATCAAAAAAAAAAAATTTGGAAAAATGTCAATATTTAAACAATTTAAGGGGGACTTAGTTTCTCATACAATGATATAGTAAATCAATCCTCCATTTTGTAGCCACTCACATTGGGGTTGTTTTGTTTTGTTTTTTTGGGACGAGTTGTTGCTCTTGTTTTTGTTTTTTTCAAGTTTTCTTCAGTTCTTATGATGGCATCTTCTTTGGAAACTCCAAGAATGGCTTTTTTTAAAAATATTTAGTGCACAAGCAAAAAAGTTAATTGCACAGGATCGATTTACTATAAGGTTGTATGAAAAACTGAGCCCCTAAAATTGTTTAAATGTTGAAATTTTTACAAATTTTTTTGACAGTCAGAAAGTTTAGGGTTTAATCGATAAGATTGCACTGAAAAAAGTAAAAAAAGTAAAAGAAATTGATAATCAACCAATTTACAGGTGGTGGTAATGTTGTACCGGTGAGTGGTTCCAAAATGGAGGATCAATTTACTATAACGTTGCATGAAAAACTGAGACCCCCCCCCACCCAATTGTTTAAATATTGAAATTTTTCCAAATTTTTTTGTCAATCGGAAAGTTTAGGTAAAAAAAAAAATGGAAAACAACAAATTTACAGGTGGTGGTAGTCTCCTTCAGGTCTGCTGAAGATGTTAAACACTATCTTCTTTTCCATTGAAACCAAATAGCATCTCTGATACAGTTGAACTTTCTACATGATCAAAATGGAATAGTTCATTATTTATGAGGTATTGACAGTGAATAATGGTCATGTGAACCAAGAAGCACTATTATATGATATTACTATATGTATTGAAAACATGGTATAATCAACCTAATAAAAATAATGCTTACATTACATTATATGCTTCCATTCTATAGTATAATCACCCTAATAAAAATAAGGCTTAGATTAAACAATATGCATCCACTATGAGACATAATGAACTTAATATCCTTAGATTATAATATATGCAATAATAGCATACCAAATTTCCAGGAATCAGTTTTATAAAGGTAAGTATTATTTAGGAAAAAGTCTGAGAATGGAAACAAATCACTTTATAGTATAAAAAAAAAAAAAATTGATAATTTAATAGAAAACAGATTGAAATTCTATTCTCATCATATTTGTCCAGAAGTATGATAGTTTTTTACTCTAGTGTCATCAGCTGTGTTATGGTTCCTTAGCCACATTTGAACTGAATCACTGCAGTCCCATAGATCCAATGAAAGACCTATCAAATTTATGACTAGAAGATTTGCCATATTCAAGATGATTTGTCAGAATAAATTAAGTTCATCATAGAAAACACTCTTTAAGCCTCTGCTGAACTTACAGCAATGATATTAATTATATTTTTCACTATTATATATCAGTTATTCAACAAGTTCCCTAAGTTTTTATAATTTTAAGAATAAGTTTGTGTGAACCAGGAGGATACGACTACTGATTACATGCATCCACTACGAGGATTAATCAACCTAATAAAAATAACAGTTAAATTACATTATGAACTTCCATAAACAAACAAACTAAAAATATTTCTAATCTTGAAGAGGTCGATTGAAAAATATAACACAAACAAGAAGTAACAAAAAAAGGCTAACTGGTTATTGCTCTTGTAAGCAGAATGGTTTCTGGGTCTAAATGTAATCTGTCTGATTTATATTGGTGATTTTCTGGTAGTAATTTCTTCTTTATCACTTTTCTTTAGTTGTTGTGCACATATTTATATGTTTTGTTCAAGATTAACTGCTGAAGTGTGAAGAGCATTAACTGGTTAGTGTCTTTTCTTTTTTGTTATTTTTTCATTGCACCACTTTATGGTCAATAATAATGTTTTTTTTATTATGCCTGCTTTTCAATCTCCTTTTTTATGTTTGTGTATATATTTTTATAATATTTTTAAAATGTCTGATTTTAAAGGTCTAATGAAAATATATCTGAACTCTCACCTGTTATGTTAAATATGTTGAATACATATTGGGACTTGAACTCATAATTGACTTCACGTGGCACTCATATGTATGATCCACTGCTAAAAATTCTTGAAAAATGATCAGTTCCTTGTACCACTTCAATAAGTATCTGACTCCTCCAACTAAATTTTGTACTCCTCCAAGATTATTTTTCAACAATTAATGTAACAAATTAGTTTACCCATGCCATCAAAAATGGCAGCAATAACTCAATCATTTTGTAATTGCTTTGTATTTATAAACTATCAAAGACTTTATGTTGCTCTGCATGTTAAAGTAAATTCTATTCACCACTGAATAATTATGATTTCTATATCATAAGAAGAATTTCTACATTACTTGAAGAGTCTATTATGTCGAGATTAATAATCTGCCCTTTTAACATTCAAATTCTTCTGGTGATGTAGAAAAGGGTTAAAAATATATGTGAAATAATAAACTCATTGTGTCTTCTTAGGCTCACATTTTTTAATGACATGAAATGGAGTGATTATATTGAATGAACTAGGAATGTTAATTCACTGTGTCATGCTAGACAATTTTTCTTGCCAGAATCCATCTTGCACATTTAGAAATCTACCATTTCTTCATCTATTGAATATTGTTGCCATATCTGGTTTAGTGCACTTGTTATATATCTTGAGATTCTCAACAAAATCCAAAAAAGGGTCTGTAATGTTATTAATCCTGACCTGGCATCTTGACGTCAGTCACTTTTCTAACTGCCATGATGTGACATCCCTCTGTCTTTTCTACAAATATTTTCATAATAAATGGTTTTATCAAGCTCTCTGGTACATCAACTACATGAATTTAAGCAAACTACTCGATTGTCATTTAAATAATTGAAAAATTTAAATGTAACATCAATTGTCATCTTCTGTCTTCCTGTATAATCTGTTCTTTTATTTCCCTTTTGACCCACTGATGTCTTCTCATTCTCTTTCACACCCAGTAACCTCTTGAATATTACTGGCATTATAGCCTTGAAATGATTAAAAAGAAAAGATTATATAAACTTGTTTATAAATCTAACACTAATTATTTTAAATATTTTTCAGATGTCATGTATCTTCAGACCATACAAGATTATGCTCTACACAACTTCCTTTTTCTTTAATATGTATAAATTGTGCAGTTATGACTCTTTTCCAGAAAGATATAATAATTTCCTGTTCCCATCTCCATTGTTTTGGATTGTCTTTTTCAAGATTGGTTGTCCTACAAAGACTAGAGAACCATATCCGCCTTACTATTTAAGTGCAGTTCTAGATTTAGCTATTTAAACTGTAAAAGGATGAGATCTTGACACCAATCTATTATTGTTTAAATTTATAAAGTCTAGATATAGTGGAAAGTTTAGAACAATTACCATGTAACTATTTATAGAAAAGAGACAGGGAAACTATGTTACAGTGATGGGAAAGTGGCAGTAACCAAAAGACCAAGTCATCGCAGATTCTTCTTTAGATTTTATCAAGAATTTCCAAATATGTAGCAGGAGCATTAGACCAGATGTGGCAACAATATTCAAAGCAAGAGCAAATAGACTTATAAATGTGTAAGATAGATTCTGGTTAGAAAAATTGTCTAACACAACATAATGAACCAACTTTCTTAGTAGCAGAACTTGAAATTAATTTTTTCTATTTTATGGCAATGAAAAATGTTAGTTCAAGAAGGCGCAATGAGTCACTCTCATTTACACATTTATAAGTTTACCTTTACTTGCATTGAATATTGTTGTCACATCAGGTCTTATCTTTTTGCTATATATTTAGAGGTTCTTGATAAAATACAAAGAATTTATAATGATGATCCAGACATAGCTTCTCAGATTCAGTTATTTTCTCAATGCTGTAATGTAGCTTCTCTGTACCTTTTTCATAAATACTTTCATGGTAATTGTTCTGATGAGATTTCCTCTATGATACATAAACTTTATGAATTTAAGTGCAGTACTAGATTAGTGGCAAGGTCTCATCAATTTACAGTTGAAACAGCTAGATTTTACCATCAGTTCTATATTAACAGTTTTTTCTCTTGCACATCCCACTTGTGGAACTTTTTTGGCTTTTTGATTTCCAGTCAAGTTTGATCTTCAAACATTTAAATGTAATGTCAATAGTTATCTTCTGTCTTCTTAATTTCTGCTTTACAGCCAACTTTGATCTTCAATAATTAAATTTAAAAAAAATTTAAATGCAGAGTCATTTGTTATCTGTTGTCTTCTTAATTCCTGTTGTTTTATTATTTTCTTTTTAATAATGTTTTCATTCCTTATATTATCCCACATTCAGTTACCCCTTGCATCCAAGTGATTTTATTGTATTACTTGGGAGGTGAAATGGCTGAATATATATATATAATAATAGTCATAATTTTTTAAAAATAAAAATAATATATTTTCACATGGTTGTTATACTGACTAGTTAGTCAAATAAAAATGTAAAAACCAGAATGAGTTAAAAAGCAAATGCTAAAAAGAATATTCATAGTTTATAAAATTTCAATTTGTAGGTTTTGCTAAAAGGTAAAATTCTTGAATTTGCATAATTTACTAAATAAAATTCAAAGGTAGATTGGTCCACTTATCATCAAGTTTACACTTCTCCCTGGTCTTTTGAACTGAAGTTGAGGATTACCTCTTGTTTAGGATTGAATTTCCAATTATTTCTAAAGTTTTCTCATTCTCTTTCACTCCCAGTGGATGTGATGGCTATTATTGGTGGGTTGTGTTTTGCTTTTTTGTTCTTTCACTTAAACAGCCAATATTTGTTGAATTGCTTTTGTTGCTGAAAAATGATTAGGCAAAGGAAAAAGGAGACCAGAGCATTAGAGATATTTTAGGAGTGGTTTTTATTCACAGGATGACTATTTTTTGAGGGGAAATTAAGGTATGAGTAAAAGTTACCTCTTGTTTTGTTGAGAGTCCCAGCTAAAAAAGACTGAGATTCCTTAGTTTCTATTTAGTGTGGGGAAGACCTTTTTTGCTCGCACATGCATGGATGGTCTTTTGTGTTAGTGGCCTACTGGGAGATTATTATTCCTTTTTTGTTTTTTTTATTTTATTTTATTTTGTGTTTTTTATTTTAATCCCCACAACACATCCCTGCCCTGTGGAACTACAGTGGAAAAATTAGTTATCTTGTAAGGTGTGTGTCTAGTTCTTTGGGTGTGAAGGATTTTTGAGTTCTATATAACTGTCCTGAAAAGAGGGTTATGTTCAACTTTTTCATTTCCTTGGCAATTTTTTAGGTTATGTTTGGTTAGATCTGGATATTCCTGGTCGATCATTGGTTTTGGAAGTAAGTTTTTTGGATGAAGGATTTCATAGCCGAGTGTAACTGTCCTTCAAAAAGGAGTGATAGATTCAGCTTGGTTGTCTTGTCTTTTCAGAAATTTTGCTTAACATTTTCTTTGGTCACAGCAGAACTATTAGTGGTTTTAGAGTAAATTTTGTGATATAAAGGATAGTTCAGCTGAGTGTAACCATCCTTCAGAAAGGAGTGATATGTTCTGCTTAGTGATCTCTTCAGAAATTTTTCTTATTGATTTCTTTAGTATCAGTGGAACTGTTATATTCTAGTAGAGCCAGATAACTATATTATAGTGGAACTGTTATATAGTTTATACATATGTTTCGTGGTTCTGGAATAAGTAAAAGAAATGCTTACTTGATTTGTTGTGCTCCTTCACTTGTTTTGTTGGTTTTTTAGATTTTTTGTACCGGCCAAATGTCAAAAGTTGTTGCTGTTCAGTGGAGGATTTCTTTGTCTGCCATTGAGTTATCTGTGCTGTGGACAATAGTTGTAGTTTTGTGGTTGCCACATTTAATTTTGTACTTCGGGTATGACAGTAAATTTTTTTTTTGTGTGTCTGTCATTGTCACCAAAAGTGTAGTGTGCTTGGTTTCTTTTGCAGGTCATTTTTTTGTCAGAAGGTGTGTGCTCAAATCACATCAGGGTCATTATTGTGGATGTGATGGTTATTATTGCTGGGTTATTTTTTTTTTGTTGTTCTTTCATTTAAACACCCAATATTTGTTGAATTGCTATTGTTGCTGAAAAATTAATAGGCAAACAAAAAAGGAGACAGAGACATGAGAGATATTTTAGAAGTGATTTTATTCAGGGTGACTATCGTCTGAGGGGATATTCTTCTTGAGCAAAAGGTATGTCTTTTTCCGTTGAGAGTCCCAGCTAAAAAAGACTGAGATTCCTTGGTTTTTGTTTAACGCAGGAAGCCTCCTTTCTCTTGAGCATGCATGGATGGTCTTTCCTGTTAGTGGCCTACTGAAAGATTATTATACTTTTTTTGTATTTTTATTTTATTTCGTTTTGCGTTTTTATTTCAGTTCCCACAGCTCTTGCATCTCAGTGGCATTATTACCTTACTTCAAGCAAATTGATTAAAACAAAATAAAATTGAAGGATATTTCAAAAATATATTTATATGGGTTTAAATTCTTTCTTAATATAGTAATTTAATATAAGAAATAAATTTCAATATTAGGCTTTGTTTTGTGAGTATTGTTTAACACATACACATTTCATAGTGAATTTAAAAAGGTGAGAAAATGTTGATTCTTAGATGTTTTAAGTATTGACAACCATGTGTTTTTGTTAAAATTCAGACTAGAAAATTTTTATATAAATAGAACTCTTATTTAAATTACACAAAAGAAAAAATTACCTAAAGTTTAAAATAAAAATATTAAAAATTGTCTAAAGCTTAATTAAAAATCAGTTAATGAGATGCCATTGCTAAAACGTATTGTCAATGATTGTCATAATTTGAATAAAAAATTCTCATTTCAATGCAATAATACTTAATTCTTTGCAATGTACATTTGAATAAACCCATTTACACTTAATCAAAATAAAAAGATAGATAAATGAAAAATTGAAATAAATCATTTTACTTGAAAATTAGTTTTAAAATATTCACAAGTGTTGAAAAATACTGAAAGAATATATCATCCTGAAATTAGAAATTTTAATGATAAAAAAGGTAACTTTTAATTAAAATTTAAATTTTTAAAGTGAACAGGTAGTTTAGTGCTTTTTGTTCTTTTTTTTTTCAAATTACATCATCTCAAGGAATGTCATTGCTAGAATACTTTTTTGCATATCATTTTTTAAATTAAAAATTTTAAATCTAAGTGGGTTACTTTTTTTTATTTTTAAAGGTAGGTCATGACATGTGCCATTATGTGTGTATGCGTGTGTGTATATATATATATATATATATATATATATATATATATATATATATATATATAGAGAGAGAGAGAGAGAAAGAAAGAGAGAAATCATCAACACTGCATAGTGACTGTCAATTTCACGCCTTCGGCGATCATCATGTAACTTTAAACCGCTCTATCTTCGTCTCCTTTTTCCTTCTCCCACAAGTATAGCAAATTTTAAACAATATTTGTAATTTCTAAATCGTAATAATGTTATGTTTATTTTAGTTTAGCTAATTTTATTTTTTATTTTAACTTGTAGAGAAAGAGAAGAGGAGGAATGAGTGACGGAATGCAAAGGAAAGAAAAATAAATGTATGAATTGAAGCCGTGACTCATCGAAAAGCCCGGATGTTGCATTCGAGGCTGGCAAGATGGCGCTGTGGAGCATTTACCAGCGACAACAGCAGCACTGAGCACCGTGGCCCCGGAGTATACTAAACAGATAAACGAAGGCGTATATCTCTGCCATGACGGAGACAGCAAGTATCGCTTTATGGACTACATCTTGCTGAGACGGATTTAATTTGAGTTTTTCTATTTCGAAATATTTGTTTAGAACAAAAATAAGGAGAAAAATATTAACACAGAACAATGGCAACCGATAAAGTTAAAGTGGCTGTGCGCGTTCGGCCCATGAATCGTCGAGGTAAGTAATTAAACAAAAATTAAAATTAAATCGTATATAAAACGAATTATTTTTCGAATTAAAGACCTGTTGTTGATGGCCTGTGTAACTTGGATCTCGGTTCAGAGATTCTCTTTTTCATTTTAGATGCAACCGCCACCACAACGTTATTCAGTCGTAGCTAAAAATGTCGACTGCTAGGATAAGAATCAAGCTGTGGTTATTGTCGTTTGTCACGAAGACACAATGATCGCAAATTCAAAACTGAACAAAAAATACTGAGAGAGTCATTCATTCAATGATGAATCAAACAAAACCATTTTCCCGTTTATTTAAAGATATCAAGTAAAATCAATTTCTCTTAACGGAGTATGTTGATCGGATGAGTTTTAAAAAATTAAGGTTCCACCCCTTATGTAGACCAAGAGTCACTGTCAAACTGATTCAATTTTATTTTGTTCTTAAGCAAATAAATAAACAAGAAGTTTATTATTGTCATATATGTTTAAATAAAATCTGTGCATTTCGTTCATTTTTTTTACACCCAAACCTACACATTTAAGAAAAAATAAACTACTCCCCTTAAAAAATGAATGAAATTATCATTTTCCCTCAATCTTTCTCTTTCTTGTCGTTTTTACTTCATTTCCACCTAAAAATAATTTTTAGTTTATTTGTAATAGTGAAATGCAAAAATTAAGCGTTTTCTTAAATTAATGAGCAATTTCATTGTAATGAGGAAAAGAAAAAAAAAGGCTAAACTCCTGCTTTAAAAAAAACTTAGTCTTTCTTTGATGCATTTTCTTATAGAAAAAGAAAACTGTTGCTTTTTTTTTAAATCTACCAAAACCAAACCAAATCAACCATTGAAAACATACTTTTTAAAATCTCTCTTGTTCATTATGCTCTCCAAACCATGACATCATTTGTTAAAGACAGCACATATATTGTTACAATTTTTTTTATAGGATTTGGTATCACCATTTATTACAAATAAATTTAACCACTAATTTATTAATGGTCGTCTCTCATTTTTTTTCTGAGACTACTTGATGGCAAATAACATTAAATTATCTTTTAGTGTAACGTTTTAAGAAAAAATAATTTGTTCTTCGTATAATTGACGACGTATGAGGTAAAAAAAGTTTTTTAGTACCAACCAAAAACCAAACCAACAAGTCACTACTCAAAGCTCGAACTAGACACAGGTGATATTGCGATTGATTTTATTGCGAAATTGAAGTCTTTCGATTTCTCTTCTTCCCTCTTCATAAATTCTCTAAAAATCATTTAACTTTTTTTTAATACTGACAAAAAATGTTATTTTTCTTCAACTTGTTCATTCAGTGTTCAAAATGGTGTAAAATTAAAAAGACAACATTGTTTAAGGTAAAAAAAAAAATAAAAATAAAGGAATACTGCTCATGCCTTTTGGTGGTGTATGACCCATTTTGTTATCGCTCTGTCAGAATTTTTTCCCCAAATCTGTCATCTTATCGTCGCTTTCTTAGTCACATAGTAAATATCGATATTTTCAACTTACCTACAACTACTAACCTAGTCAGCAGCTGTAAATCTCCTTTCTTCAAGGTTCCAAGGTGTTTCGCTTTCCAATTCATATCTTTATAAATTATCTTTGCCCTGTTTTTTTATGCTAGTCTAAGTACCTAGTACAGTCACCATGTTATATTATCTTTTATTTTCGGTTAGTTATAGATTAAAAAAAATAGTTCGTATGTATTTTTCTTAACACAATTACAGTGGTAGGCTAATACACTTACAGTAGTCACCGTTCGTAGTAAATTGTTGCTTGTGTCGTTTCACTTGTGTAAATATGCTGTCATTTTCTTCTTAAATGTTCGATCGTGTAGTCGAGGTAACAGTTATTGAACAAGTTGTATCGACTAAAAAATGTTCGTTTTTTTTTTTTTTTTTTTTTTTAAATTATTATTACAAATGAGATTATCATCGTGGGCTTCTTTTATCATTTCCTGATGCTGTATTGTTTCTCCATCCCCTACCAGGAGCCTTTCATCATACAATAAAAAAACACATTCATTCATTCATTCACTTACCAATCTATTTTTGTAGACGACCTCCCTCTGTTAGTGCTACGTATTTATTCTCTTTTCTTGTTCTTTCTTTAACACGTGGACCCTTTTGTTGGTGTTTTTTTTTTTCGATTTAATTTTTACTTTTGTTTTAATAATCTCACCATTTAAAAAAAAATTAAGTAGTAGTAGTAGTCAGTGTTTATTTACAACCTCAACTGAAAAGCTGAATTTTAGTGCTTCACGCAAATTCAGAAACCATAACCATTCTTCTTAAAACATCCTTTTATGATTTATACATTTTATTTTTAAAAAAAAAATACCAACCTCTTATTCCGAATTTATGGACTAGGGGGAACTAACATGTGCTTAACGTAAATTTTTAACTTAAAAATTTCAGAGACTTTCTAGTCACTTCTAGTGGCTGATCATTCTTGTCTACATTGGAAACTGGATGTTCATAACTTCACTTCAATATGTAAAAGTAAAACCATAGTTATTTAAATGAAACACTGTTTTGTTTTTTGTTTCACACATTTTTAATTTTATTAAGTTATAATATTAAAGTGATGAATCTCGGGAAAAGATATTGCTGAAAAAAAAATCAAGCACTTTTACAGCAAAACTGGAAAATTTGAAATTTCCTCATGGATCACTTCAGTTTTTAAAATTATTTTTTGAACCGATGTTGACTTTTTTTATTACAATCTAGAACACGATGACCCTTTTAGTCAATTAAACAGTATCGAGCGTGATTATAGCATAAGAAAAGTTATAAAAAAAATATATATAATTTTTCTTTCAAAAACGTTCGAGTGGGCTCAGGACTTGTTTGTACAGTACATTAGGTAGGGTGAACTTCTCTCTCTCTAAAAAACGAAAAACAAAAACGCTTACTATTCAAGCTGAAAAGACCGCATGATTTTTTTCGTTAATAACATTATTATTAATAATTATAAAAAAGGAAAAAAAAAACAGGTTTCATTTTTACGATGAAAAAAAAAAAAATCAATCAAAAAAGCAAGCAGTTATTATGACATTCTTGTTAAATGATTAATCAGATTATTTGTAAAAATTGCCAGCGGGGAGAAAAATCCACTTAACCAACTTAGTTTTATTTTTATAATAAAAATAAAGAGGAGTAATAAAAATTTTATTACTCCTCTTTTAAATCTTAGAGTGATAAAATCAGTTTGTCTTGTAATTTGAATAATTCGAAGAAAAAAGTGGTTACGCAACATACTAATAATATTCGTAAAAATTGCATTAATGTGAAAAAAGGCAATGCTTATCTTGAGGTTTCAAACATTGGGATTCGATAAAAAAGTAAACCGAAAAGAATGAAGTGTCACTAAAATAAATCAATTATTAGTTGTCTATATTTTGTTATTTTTCACTAACCCGACTGATTGAACTTAATGAAAGTTTGTGAGCTTATTTTCTGTGAAGCAACAAGAGAGACCCATTTGTTAGACATTTTTATATTTTATGTGCTACTACTCGATAATAAAATGTCACTGCAACGAACAAACCACTTGTCGATGCGATGCGTTGTGAATTTGTTTAGTGCAGGCGTGACTGCTGATTCTTCTTATTTCTGTATTGGTGTGTCGAGAGTGAGTGATTAAAGAAAGGGTAGTCGTCCTGTATCTGTCCAGACGGACAATATAAATCTGATCAACTGCCTGACCGTCGTGGACAGAAAAGTGGTGTGACCCAGCCAATAATCAACACACCTGTAAAGGCGGAAAGAAAGAAAAAAAAATCGTAGTGGCGGCAAAAACCTACAAAGGTCATTAGTCAATATTAGTCATTATTTTGAATTTACTGATTCACACGGGATTTCACAACTTGTAATGTACAGTTATATTAAAAAAAAATATTTAAAAAACCTGTACTCGAGATTATTTGACTTGCTTGATTGCTTAATTTCTTAAAATGTATTTTTTTTTTTTTAAATCATCCATTGAAAAACTGATTCTTCAGTCAAGAGATCTGCTGACTGATTCATTGACCCTCCCTCTTCTCCCATGTTTTTGTATAAGTCAGCAACATGATGTGAATAATTTTTTTTTATTTTATTACCGTTGTCTGGAAAAGATTTTTTTTTCTCCATAGTAATTCACAACCGAAATCCAAGGGGAATTAAAATTGGGAAATGCAATGAATTTTTACAGTTACAGACACTATCTTTGTTTTAAAAAAAAATGTACTGTGAAGAAAAATTATCGAATTTTTTTTTCTATATTTGTTAAAAAAATAACTAAACAAACTTGTTGCTTGGTTTTAAAGAAAAATCAATTTTTTTTTCTTTTATTGTGATATTTAATTTCATAACCTTTTCAGTGCAGTAGTCCACACAGCTGTTAGTGTTATTACTGTGTGTAGTTAGTTGGAAGAAAAAGTGGGTGGGGAAGCAGTTTGCAGTAATTGGTTTCTTCTGTTATTTTGGAATTTATTGTATCCCTATCTTTTTTTTATTATTTATTAAGATGAAGAAATGACTTAAAAACACACACTTTTATGTGCTCGAAGATGGACAAATTAATAATTGCGTTTAACTCAAGTTTGTCATCCATTTATTTCTTCATTCATTTTCATTTCATTTTTCAAACTACGTCGTTGCATGTCTCTTCTTCAGTCTTCGTCCACTTTTTCTGGTTAATATATATATATTTTTAAAGCTAACAGCAACAGTATTTTGAAAGTTTATGAATCCATTACTCCTACTCCTTCCTTAAAAAAAATTCTGGATTTTTAGAAACAGGATTAGCTTGTTCTTTCTTGCATATAAATTACCAGGTGGTTAAAATTTTGCTTAAGCGCGCCCGGTTTTACTTTTTATAAATTGCTTGTTACTAGTAGAGTGTACTGTAGGTCATCTGAATTGCTTATGATTAAAAAAAAATATATATATGGAATCCTTTCCTTTTTATTTTTTCTGTTGTTGTCAAACTTTTTTGTCCCACCACGCTAATGTATTTTCCTTTCTGTTCCTATCTTTAGTAAAAAAACTTTTTTTTTTTTTTTTTTTTTTTTTTTTTTTTTGTGGGGAAAGCTGCTAGTAAAAGTTCTTGATCACCCTCTTTTAAAAGTGGCCAAAATTTTAGCCATCTACAACCAATGAAATAATGCCAGTTTGTTTCAATGAAATGAAAACAGCTACCGGTAAGAGAAGAAATTTTACATTAAGTGCCAATTAGCAAATTTCTTAGTACTTTTTAATATCAAATGTAGAATTCTGTAAAGAAAGACTAATTTGATTTTGTTTTAATTTCTAGTACTTAAAAAAATGTTTAATTATCCCTGAAGTAAAATTGATATTTATTACCTGATTACTTTTTTTTTTTTTTTTTTTTTTGAAGAGTAAAAATCTTTATTCTTTACCAACTTCTATTTTTATTTTAGAATAATTCATTTCAGAGGGTAAGGTGTTTATTTTTATTTCAACATTTAAGATTTGATGTAAATTTGGCTCGGAGTAGATTTTTTTTTTTTTTTTAAAAAGTTCAACAAAAAAATGTTCGTGATTTGTATATTGAATATTCCGATTTTAGTAGTCAAATGATTATTATTGGGCTGTATTCACCCTAAAAAAAGCAAAGTGGGTAGCCATGAAGATAACAGCTCGCACTTGTCTCTTAATTTAAAAAGAAAAACGAAAACTTTTTCTTGAATGTTTGGCTCAGTGTTTTTAAAGAGTTTCAACGTTTTAGACTTGTGATTTGTTACGATCATTACGACTAGCTCAGATAGTAAAACTGAAAAAAAAAAAAAATTTAAAAAGTAAAAATTACTCTGAGTACAGTACACATTACCTTTCTTTTCTTTAGCAGTTTGTTAAAGATTCAACATCGCAAGAAGTCATTTTTTAGTTCTTTAAAAAAACATTTACTTGAATGAAATGTAAAAATAATTGTCAACCACAATTTCCTGGATAAAATTAAAAATGCTTCGTACAAAACCCCTGCATATTGTCTTTTTAAATTTAAACCCCAGTTCAGTTATTTGATTTCAAATTGTTATTGAAATTAAATAGCATCAGTCAATCAATCAATACTGTCAAACTAATGTTGTGTGTATAAATAATAATAATAAAAAAACAAAAACTATGGGTTTATACAGAAACTCAAGAAAGACTAGAGTTGACTAGTTAGTACCTTTGCTTTTTCCAAAACAAGAGATATAGGAAAATAAATATTCATTTTTTTTTTTTTTTTTTTTTTTTGACCACTGATAAACCAGTTTTTTGTTTCCTATAACTGTGGAAAGATTTGATGTGTGTTCCTAAATATATCAGAAAATTATATTCACAGTATTTCCCTTTTTTTCATTTAAATTAAAGGCGAAATAAGATTAGGATTAACTGCTAAATTGGAGTAAATTCACAATCATTTTTTTTTGTCGTGTTTAACATGCATGCAAAGTTAGCCTGTAATATTCAGGTCAACATTAAATGTATTATTAATGCAGAATAAAAGAACTTGCATTGAATTCATTAATTTTTTTTCTAATAGGTAAGCAGAAATTCTTCAGAAGATAAACTAAAGAAACATCACCTTTAAAAACAAAGTAACTGTTGTTAAATGTTAAAATTGTCCATTTTTAATTAGTACCATTAGAGCAACCGTGCTTGAATTACTTTTTTTTAAAAATTCCCAACAAGATTTTAACTAAATTTTAAAGAAATAATTGCTAAGGAAAATCTTTTTAAAAATTAAAAAATAATTTAATTGAAATTTTTCCGTTATGCTTTAGTTTTTTTTTTTTTTTTTTTTTTTTTTTTTTTTTTTTTTTCGGGTTGGTTCTTTGACAGTGTAGTAGAGAAAGTACTAGAACGCTATCCATGAATTCATTTTCCAAGTCCTGTTTTTGTTTTTTTTGTCAATCATGATTAAAAAAAAAACGAAACAAAATAAACATTTAGCTGTGTGTAAATCAGTGCAGTACACTTACAAATCTCAATGATTTGACATGTTGAAGTCAAATTGATTGTTTTTTCTCTTAGACGCTTTGCCATTAACCCATCTCGGATTCACCGCTGGTGTTGCTGCATTACTTTTATATCCTCATAAGTAATTGTGCGAGTTCACAGAATTCATGTGTGCAAAGTTTGTATTCTTATAAATTGTATAAGTTAGGAGTTGAAGTTTGTAGTAAATGAGCTAAAGTTCTAGTTAAAAACTGGCTTCTTCTCTAGCTGTTTTCTTATGTAGTTATTGAATAAACATTTTGAATTTATTTTTTTTATCCCAGTCTAAGAATAAAAAATATTTTAATTAAACAGTAGGAACTTGTTCAAAGATCTGTATGTTTTTGTTTTTTAAGTTTTTCTATCAAGCAGAAAAACAAAACAACACAAAACATTTATATTTGCTTTATTTATTTACCTTTTTTTTTTTTTTTTTTTTTGGCATTCGGACTGGATAAAGTTACACAGTAAATTAAAAATGCTAATTCTGGTATCTAGCAGGAACCGGTTTTTTTTAAAAATCATTTCACCCCAAACAAGGCGGAATCGCCACTAAGTGTATTGCAGAAAAAAGGATAAAAGATGAACGTTATTTAAGATAGATGGCAATTGACGCTGCATTTTTTAAATTGTAGCTATCAGGAAGCAAGTGAAAAAACAGAAGGGAGTTCTACAGGAGAGAAGTGCAAGAAAAGAAACTGTTGGCGTAGAAGTAGCGGTTTCATTTTTTTCAACGATAAAAAGTGGGACCTAGATGCCAATTTAAATTCACGTGAACGGGGCACAAGGGGAAAAAAGCTCACCAGAGAAGTTGCAATTTTCTTAATATTGTGAAGTTGAATAAAAGCTCTAGCTAAAAAAAAAAAAAAATGGACACGCTTAATTTAAGTGTGTCCATTTTTTTTAAGTGACTTAAACATATTTAGTTAAATTAAATTTAATTTAAGTACTTTTTTTTTTAAATTTAACATGAATAAAAATGTTAACACTTACTTTTTCTTCAGTCTGCGACCATAAGTTTATTTATGAATAATATTCTGATTAAGATTGTCAAATTCGTTAATTAAAAAACAGGACATAAATTCCAACAATAATTTGTATATACATTACTGCATGGGGTACATTTTGATTTGTCTATTGCTCACCCTGTCATTTCGGTTAAACTAAAAAATGTAATTTAAAGATATGATACAAGCCCAGATGTTTGAAATACAGTAGGTGTTCTGTATGTATATAAGTGGATGGGTGTGTGAGGTGGAAGGCAAGTTCATAAAATATTAGAATAATTTAGTGCTTTTAAGATATTGGTCGATATGGTATGCTTGAGGCAACTAAAAAAACTCTTGTTGGTAATAGTTCTAATTTACTGTGTTTCACCATACCATATTATCAAGTCTTTCCAATTTTAATTTGTTTAATTAACTGTAAAAATAAAGATTGATATTAATAATTTTAATTGTCTAGGAAAATGGGCCACCAAACTTCAGTCTTTTTGTTCATTTCTTAGTTTATTCCTAATTTGATGGAATTAGAAAGGTCTTGTATTTTTTTTTGTGTGTGTGACTACGTATTTTTCTCTGTTTGTATCTAGTGATGATAGGTTAAAAAATATGATTAAAATGCTAAAAGCTATAAGATTTGGAATTAAATCAGAAATTCTTTGTCAAAAATGATAGCTAATATAAATCACTTATAGCTCAAAATGTTCTACTTTTATAGAATTAGATTACTTTTTTGTTATAACAATTGGAGATACTAGGTTTTAAGTAATCCTGTCATCTTAACCTGCTATTATCCAGTAACTTTTGTTTTGTTTGCTGTTTTCTTGACTAAATTTCTTGATTTATTAGGAAAACTCAGTTTGTTACAAGAATATAATAAATATGCACATTCAGTGAATTTAAAAAAACAAACTATATTCTGAATATATTTTAATAATGGCCTAAGTAGAAAACTTTACTTCTATCTGAGCCCCAAAAAGTTAATTAAAATTGGGATGTAATCAGTTTTCAAGTAGGTGTCTATGTAGATGACACCACCATTTATCCACATGTTAATAGCAAAATTGCCAAGGCTGTCAAAGTAAACTTGGCTGCTGCTCTTGGAAAGGACCTCCAATCTAGGATGGACTGGAGTAGGAAATGATTAGTAAATTTTAATGCCTCCAAAACGAAACTGCTATCATTTAAACATCATAGAGAAACTTTCTTATTTGTCATTAGAATGGATGATGCTGGTCTACTGATGCCTTCTTGGCATCACTCTGTCAACTGAAGTGGAACACCTACATTGAATCTATAGCTGCATCTACTGCTAGGAAGTTAGCATCACTATGTTGGGCCAGAAAGTTTTTATCATCAGAATCCATCTTGCATGTTTATAAATCTACCATTCGTTGTTATTGTGATATCTGGTCAGGTTCTCCTGTTATACATCTTGAGGTTCTCAACAAAATCCAAAGAAGGATCTGCAATGTAATCGATCCTGATTTGGCATTTTGACTTCAGTCACTTCCTTACTGACTTGATATGGCTTCCCTTTGTTTTTTTCTACAAGCATTTCCATGGCAAATTCTCAGACAAGCTTTTTTTCCCCTGGTTCCCTGACCACATAAATTTACACATGCTACTAGATTGGCATTTAGGTTTTATCCTCTTACTGCTGAAATAGTTAACTGTAACTGCCTCTTTTACTCTAACAATTTCCTTGTCATACCTGTAGAACTTGGTTCCTTTGGGCATCCTGATCTGGTGTAATGGTTAGCAAGCTTGTCTTGCTAGAACCTATTACAAATGAGTAGTGAGTTTGATCCCCACTGGGTACTTCCTACTTTTGGCCTTGTGCCACATCTAAGCGGCGCTTAGAAAATCAACTATCCTTTACTTGGTTCCTTGATAGCTACAAACTTCAAAATTTTAAATGCAATGTCAATTGCCATCTATCTCCCTGATTTTAATCAATCTTTTATCCCTTCTTTAACAACCCCTGTACCCCCATTTTTTTTTTCTTTCTCACTCTCTGTAACGCTTTGTGCACTAGTGGTGGTCCAGCCTTGCTTGAGGTAATATGATTAAAAATAAAAATTCTTTAATTTTCTCTACTCATGCCAATTAGAAGAAAATGCTAGTCTTTTAAGAAAATCACAAGCATTTTAATAAATATTGTATTTTGTAATTAGTATTCAAATTTTTTCTTAGTCTAATAATAGATTACTTGTGTTCACTTTATAACCCCTTCAAAATCACTGTGTGGTATTGAGAGTGCAGAATCCGAAATGCTAGCTATTTAGAAACATTAAAACAAAACCTTTTACTCTTTGGGAATATTTTTCTATGATGGATCAGTTTGCTTTTTTGTCTGTCAAATTGTGAGTGTTCTGTCGGGCTTTTTTATATAAAGAAATATAATGCAATTTCTTAGAAAAAAATTTCAAATCTTTGGCACTTTGATTTTGCTACGATGATCTAACATTTGCTTTCCAATCATTTAGATTTGTTTTTTCATGTGTAATGAGATTTCTTCTAGGAAAACTTTGAAAAGTTTTGTTTGCAAACCTTATAATGGAATGCTATTAGGTGGCAGTTCTTCAGGAGAGTTTGTAAATTCTTATTCTGTCTCTTCTGTGAAGCCAAAGTTTTCAGATGGGGAATCTTAAATACTTATATAATATGAAATATTTGATAAAAAATTAGTTAGGCTGAAATTATATATATATATATATATATATATATATATATATATGTGACTAAAATCTCCATCACTCAATAAATCCTGGGCCTAACTAATAAAACAACTTTTAGGCAAAATTCGACTTTATTTATCAACATAGTCTCCTTCTAGGGTGAAACACGGATTCTAATGCTTTTCTAAGAATTCGATGCCTTTTTTTTTTGTAGAAAAATGTCTTTGGCCTCAGAATATGCCCGAGTTTCCAATATCAGGTCTGCAAACAGCCAGTAGTCCCGAGGGGCCAGATCTGGAGAATAGGGTGGTTGTGGAAGCAATTCGAAGTGCAATTCATGTAGTTTTGCCATCGTTGTGATCGACTTGTGTCACAGTTCGTTTTCTTGGTGAAAGGTCACTTTTTCTTCTTCATTTGTGGCCGTTTTTTGGTGATTCCTTCCTTCAAATGCATCAATAATGCTATATAATATTTGCTATTGATGGTTCTTTCTCAAGGTAATTGATAAACAAAATACCTTGCACATCCCAAAATACACAGGCCAAAATATTGCCTGCTGATGTTTGTGTCTTTGGTATCTTTGGATGGCTTTCACCTGCTGCTGTCTGCTCAGTTGACTGCTGATTTGACTTTGGAGTGAAGTGGTTGATTTGTTTCATCCATCGTCACATATTCATGCAAAAAAATATTGTTGCAGTGAAACAGGTACAAACAATGCTCTAAATCATTGATGCATTGTTGTTGTTTTTGATCGACTGTGAGCAAACATGGCACTCACTTTGGACACAGCTTTCTCATTGACAAATGTCCATATAAAATGGTGAATACACTGCCTTCTGATATATTCAGCTCATTAGCTATCTCATGCAACTTCACTTTATGGGTGGCTAAAAAGAATTTGTAGATTATTTTGGTGTTTTTGCTGATTTTGAGTGACCTGAGCATTCAGCAACATTTATGTCGGTATGACCACGTTTAAAGTCAACATATCACCTCTTAATCATTGTTTTTCAATGGAGCAGAGTCTGAATAACACTTATCAAGCCACTGCTTTGCTTGAACAGTATTTTTCCCCATCAGAAAGCAATGCTTTATCAACACATTAAATTAAGGTTTTTCCATTGTTTTGAAATTTTGCAACAGTAGCTTCACTTAAATAACTAATTTGTCAACTAATAATCTGATGGGGCCTATATTTTGTCACATCCGATTTGAAGGTTAGTACTTCATAAAAAAAATCACATGGATATTTTATTGTTGGTGCCATCTATATATCAGGCTCGGGACTTATTGAGTGAAAATTCTAAGATAGAAGTATACAAAGTGTATACAAGATTCTGTATTGTGAAGTAATTTTTTTTAATGTATTCCTTTTGAATATTGACCAAAAGCAGTTATTAAAACATTTATTTTCAACCAGGAACTTTGCTAAATGGCTTTCTGTTTTTGTAGAAGCTATAGCACTTAAAACCTTGAATATAAGAATTTTGGAATGTGTTAGACTAGAGCCCTTTGATTTTTATCAATATCTCGTTTTCCATTTTATCTCTAATATGAATGTGAGTTTAGGACCTTCTCAAGAAGTGTAAGTTAAACCAGTATAATACACACAGTCATTTCACTTCCATACATGGCAATAAAGCCTCTAAGATACAGTGGGTTACTGAGTGGAAGAATTAAAAAAATGAAAAACACTATTAAGGATTGAGAACAATAAAAGAATGGAACTGAAGACAATAGAACATACCAAACTGACAAATCCAGCAGCAATTTTGAGTAGCAAGGCATTTATATTCTTTTCCCAGTTTTAGGTGAAAAAAAATCAAATTGATTCACAATAAACACAAGGTGGGCAAAATGACATCAAATCTCATAAGTGAAATAAAAATTACATCTGATATTAGATGATTTTTAATAAAAATTAGTTATAATTATATGTAAGAAAAATGTATCCTAGAACGGGTTTAGAGATATTAATTTAATCAGAAATTGAATTAGTTTTTTTTCATGTTTATTTCAGGTAAATAAATAAATCATTAATCTGCTGTTATAAAGTATATATGATTGTTGTTTACTTTCAATACAAAATTCAGGGAAAACTTGGATTCTTTTGAAGTAAACAATTGATATAGGGGATAATCTAATAAAAAAATGAATTGATATTTACAAAATTGGATGTTTTAATAAAGTTAAACTTTAAATTTGATTTGACTGTGGTATAAATGTAAAGAAACTTGGAAATCTAGGAATATTAATCAAAATTGAGTGAATCTGTAAGCAACACATCTGGTCCAAAAACTTTATTCAGGTTTTTAAAAATTTTTTTATAGAAAAGTTTAGTAGTAACCTACTTTCATGGGTCACTTTTGACTTTTAATGAATGTTGAAAGTGATATTATATTAATAAATCCAAGATAATTGTTCTCTAATCAAGGTTAATGCCTCATAAATATTATAGCAACGGTCTTGAAATTTTAATTCACAATTAAAATTTGAATGCTTATATTAACGGTTGAATTAAGTGTTCACTTTGGTAAGTTTCTTTGTGTAATCTCTATGCATAACAAAATATAACCCAGATAAGAGACCAAAATTAGTAAAGATTTTTCATGAAACCCTTAATGAACTACAGTTTTATAAACTCTCAGTTGAATGTTTCCTTAATTTCACATTTCTTTGAATTGTGTATCTTTCTCTATTCTCTAAGAAAATATTTTATCAGAATTATAGTTTGGGAATGATAATCAAGAAACATTTGAAAATTTTCTTTTCATTGAAATGGTCAACAAACTGCTTTGATTTCTTGGCATTGAAGGTATCCTAGTTTATTCATAAAATTCTATAACAAACCATCAATGAATGATCTGTAAGATATAGTGAAAAGAATTTTTCTTTTGACATCTGCTTCCGTTTTCTAGTTAATGTTATTGCTGATGAGGTTAGGAAAATACATAAATAAAGCATTGATGTATTTATGATATCTGCTACGATCTAAAGAATTTTCTTTTCTCATAAGACTTAAAAGAAATGTTTAATTATAAAACCAGACTAATGAACACTACCATAACTTGACATTAAAAAAAAACAAAAAAAGAACATAAGACAAAAAGATGTTCTTTAGGTTGTCGATTCTAATTAGTATAAATTTTATTTATTTTTTTATACAGATAAAATGCATTAAATACGCTGATAGCTATTGTTTTGCTCTGTCATGGATTGTAAAAGCTCCACTCCTTGACTTGCATAACTAGGGTCATACTGAAAACTGAAGGTCATAAAACATGACTTGAGTTATTTATTTTTCTTTTTGTTTACATTATAACTCGGCTACCTTGTGACCAGAGTATGAACATTCAAAATAAACATAAATTATCAATTTGTATGCACAAAATGATTTATAGTTTTTAAGAATTTATTTTTTTTCATGACTTGGGTAATTAACTTCAGTTTTGATATAATTGGCTGGATTGACAATTATTAATATTGGGGGATATGATGTTGTATACAACATCAAGTATATGTAGGAATCTTTTTACCTGATCCATAAATTCATAAAATGGCAAAGTGCAAATTGTTAAAAGATCGTTATTGCTAATGTTTTCATGACTTCTCGTTTTCCTTTTATTGATTGGCATTCATGTTTAGTTAGGTGGCCTCAGATTATGTATCAACCCTTCTGTATATATGCCATTCTTAGACACATCAGACATTAAAACAAACTTTAATTTTGAATTGATAAATTATATTCTCCTTTCTGGGTTGTGGTTAATTTCTTTTTGTTGAAATCAAAACTATAGTTTCTAAAAGCAGGTCCAGTAATTAAATATTGAATTCCTTCACATGGCATTACAACAATAGCCTTTTTCTCTGATTTATGAATTAGTTGAAGTGATAGTTTGATAAGATTTGAGGGAATAGAATTTTCATTAGAACCTAAAGTATATGAAAAATCTAACTTTTTTTTTCTCTCTTTGTTTTAGAAACCTAAAATGTATGAGTTGACTTTAAATTACTGTTTTAATTATACAAATAATAAAAATAATCATAAATAAAAAATTTATAGAATATCACCAGTATATTTATGGGAATTTGGTTATATTAGAAAAACTGTTTCAAATTCTTGTCTTTCTTTTTTTTTTTTTTCCAACTTTTAAATTTTTCCAGTCTTTTTAAACAAAAATTATTGTTCAATTAATAAAGTGATGATTTGATGAGCAATATTGTCATTGCATAAGTAATATCTGAAATCCAATAATAATAATAAAACACATTTGTATTGTTGGAATGAGTTTCTATTATAATTCTACTAACTTATTTACTAAATTGACTTTCCCAAAGGTGGAATATATATATATATATATATAATACATGTAATGTGCTATAAGATGAGTAAAAGCAGTAATGCTGCAATAAAAACAGCACAAAATGTTTGTGTTTATAGGATTTGAATGAAAGAACTTGCCAAAGATGACTTGGAAGCTTTAGAAGATGTCATTTCAGCTTAAAAGTAGTATCAATAACAGGTTGTCCTGTTGACTGTAATATTGACCTTTTTTTTTTTTTTTTTTTCTGAACTGGATAGAAATAGTATTATGGTTGAAGAACTCTCAAACTTAATTCAAGCTATTCAGTATGGTTCTTGAAACAACTTAGAAAGGTGCTTACAAGTTGACAGAATCCAACTATAAAGTATGATTTGACATCTGAACTGTGAATCACTGTGAATCAGTTTTATCACTTTTGTACAGATTAGTGACTGGTGATATTTTGTAGAAATATAAAGCAATATGGTGGCAAATACAGGGTGTGATGAGTAAATTGTCGCCATTTTATATGTTTAATTTTGTGCATCTGCTTTGTTTTTGATTTTGTCAACTGCACAGTATAGTTCGGTCAGTTGGACACCGTTTGTAAGAAAAAGTGCACCATGATGCAATTCAGTCTGGCAGAAATTTATAAATGGCATGCTCTGTTGCTTAGCATTCTTGCTAGAAGCTTCTGGTCATTCTGATAAAAAAAAACTATGAATTTGTTGGTGAGGGCCTCACTTAACATGGAGGCTTACATCAAGTGCCTTAAGGAGTTAGTGTTGCACTAGGTCAAGAGGGTGGCTGTTGGAAGACCCTATGTTTGGCACCAGGACTCTACACCATGCCAGACAAGCAAGAGAACTCAATTATGACTATTAGACAATTTCTGTGACCATTATCACCTGTTATATCTGGCCACCTAATTTCCAGACTGTAACCCCATTGATTATTATGTGTGGGGTGCAGTTGAGTGAGAGACCAACAAAACTCCTTGTAAACATCAAAAGTGAACTGAAGGTAAGGATTATAATAGCATTTATCAACTTAAACAAGGAGACTGTCCAGGAGATTCTGAACTTGTCTGGAGGCCGTGGTTGAAGCCAATGGTGATTTTTTTTTTTTTTTTTTTTTTTTTTTTTTACTCTTTAGTATCTCAAGATATTTTTGTGTAATTTGGGTAAATATAGTCGTTAAAATGAGATGTTGGTACAATTTATTCATTGCACTTACAGCACAATACAAATGGGCCTGTCACTCAAAGAAAGGTTTTGAGATTTTGTTGATGTAACTTTTTGTTATATTAAGTTTATAAATATATTTTAAAATTGATTTTTGTATTGTAAGATATTTAATAGCATTATAATTTGTCTGTGTGTTCCCCCACTCCTTAAACCACATGGTATCACAAAAAGAATATGCATTGCTGGAAATACCCAAATAAAAACAGAAGTCCTCTTTGAGGAAGGACAGAATTTCAAAGAAAATATCTTCTGTTTACTGGATATGTAATGCTTTCTCTTTTGCTAGTTAGGAGTAACTAGGGGAACTGACCTTTTTTTTTTTTTTTTTTTTTTTTTTTTTTACAGGACTACTTCTTTGAACTATACTAAGTATATACTTAATATCTTTGGTCTTTCTCCCCCCCCTTTTTTCATATATATATATATATATATATATATACACGGGATGTTAGCAACCCGGTAGGATAAAGAAAAAAAAACCTACAAAGGGTGGAGGAATTCTTAATGAATCAATGGCCAGCTAACTAGAGTTGGTGTCTTAATAAACCACTGTGAAGGCAACAGGATCCACTATCTCTATCCTGCTTAAAATCATGGCTATACGATGAATACATATATTAAACCTAACACCGTGAAGGGGGTTGCTCCCGAAGAGAGCAATTTCTCGCCCAGTAAGGACTGACATGGGCAACAGGTGTCGCCTGACAGTCATCCAGCGACTGTTAGTAACAAAAGGGGACACTTTTTCCCAAAATATGTCCCTTGCCTGGGAAGGACCAACATGAGCAACAGGTGTCTCTGGACCGTTACCCTGTAGGATTACCTTGGAGACATGGGATATCAGGACGTGTTTAACTCTAGCTGCGGACAACTAGAGAATGTCAAGCAAGAAATGAACAGGCTAAAAATCAATATTCTGGGAATATGCGAAACCAGATAGCTAAATAATGGCGACTTCAACAGCGACAACCAACCATAGGATAATATATGCCGGAGGCAAAAATAATGAAAAAAGAGTCAGCTTAATACTGGACAAAGAAATGAAGAAATGTGTTTTGGGATACTGCCAGTTCTCCAAAAGAGTTCTCCTGGTCAAACTGAAAGGGAGACCATTCAACATAGCAATTGTAGTCATATATGCATCAACAACACAAAACACTGAGGAAGAAATAGAATCTTCTTACTCCACTCTAGAGAAGGCCAAGGCTCGATGTAAAAGCCAAGAAATCAGGATCATCATGGGAGATTTGAATGCCAGAGTAGGCAAGGAGAGGGAAGGTATGACAACTGGAAACTTTGGTTTAGGGATCCGCAACGAACGAGGAGACAAATGGGTGCAATGGTGCATAGCAAATGACCAGGTAATAACTAACACCTGGTTTCAAGAACACCACAATGTCTATGGACATGGAGAAGCCCAAGAGGTGACACAAAAAAACCAGATAGACTACATAACCATTAACAGCAGATTCAGAAATGCAGTGGTTCAAAGCAAAGCCTATCCAGGTACTGACTGTGGAAGCAACCACGTCCCAGTCATCTGCAAATTAAAAGTGAAACTCTGGAGATCGAAGAAGCCTAATCTAGCACCAAAACTGATATACAACGCACTCGTGAATACACCTCAAACTACTGAAAAAATACACTAACAGTGTGAAACTAGGAAAGGACACTCAAAATGGGACTCGCTAAAAAATGCAATACTGACATCAGCAAACAACATTTCCTCAAAGGAAAATAGGCGCAGGAAGAAAAACGAGTGGATGATGGAAGAGATTCTGGACATGATGCAAAGGAGACAGAAAATGATATCAAGACATGGAATGGAGTACAGGGAACTACACAAGGAAATAAGAAGAAAATGTAGACAGGCTAAAGAGAAATGGCTCAATGACAAATGTGCAGAAGTAGAGAGATTGAGCAGGAATAATAAAGCAGACATGCATAAGGAAATAAAAGAACTGACAGGACAAAAAACCTGCTCTTCAACAGGATGTATAAAATCTAAGGATAGAACGATCATTTTGGAGAAAGAGGAAATACTCCAATGATGGGAAAAATATATAAAAGATCTTTTCCACGACGAGAGAGCAACTAATATGCGAATATGAGGATGGACTAGAAATATTAAAGTCTGAAGTGGAATGTGTAGTAGCCAAACTGAATAGAAACAAAGCAGTGGGACCAGATAGCATAGTCATAGAGCTGCTGATAGCCCTGGGAGAATTTGGTATAGAAAAAATTACTGAAATAATAAATGAAATTTATAATAGTGGGGTTAGACTTGTTGGGGTCATCTGGTATATCTTCATAGCACTGCCTAAGAAGCCAGGAGCAAACGAGTGCAAACTCCACAGAACCATCAGTTTAATGAGCCATATAACAAAACTGATCATCCGAATCCTGATGAATAGAGTGAGAAGCAGAATCAGGCCAGAGATAGGACAAGAACAGTGTAGTTTCGTTAAAGACACTGGAACAAGGAATGCCATATTTATGATTAGGATGCTCTCTGAAAGGGCAATACAAATGAAGGATTTATACCTGTGCTTTATTGATTATGTGAAGGCATTTGACAAAATACACCACAAAGAACTGATGGAGATGCTCAACAGCCTGGACATATTTGGGAAAGACTTGAGAGTAATCAAGAATCTTTACTGGCAGCAAACTGCTTGCATATGGACAGGTAATGAATTGAGTAGATATACAAAGATAGAAAGGGGCGTAAGACAAGGATGTGTCTTTTTACCGGATCTGTTCAACTTGTACAGCGAGAATATTTTGAGGACCCTAGAAGTTATGCCTGGATTCGTAATCGGAGGCCACAATTTAAACAACCTAAGGTAC
Organism: Ascarosepion bandense; assembly: GCA_037127315.1. Classification (NCBI taxonomy): domain Eukaryota; kingdom Metazoa; phylum Mollusca; class Cephalopoda; order Sepiida; family Sepiidae; genus Ascarosepion; species Ascarosepion bandense. The sequence goes on along the minus strand of JBBBDQ010000563.1, from coordinate 2,507,885 downwards.
GCAGATGATACAGTGCTGATAGCAGACACAGAAAGGAAACTATAAGACCTCCTACAGAAGGTAGCTGAAGAAAGTAACAAGAAAGGACTAGAAATAAACTGCACGAAAACCAAATGCATGGTCATCAGTAAAAAGGGCAGCCCAAAATGCCAAATACAGGTTGGGGATACTAGAATCAAGCAGGTACAAAAATTTAAATACCTGGGAAGCATTATAACAGAAGACGGAAAGTGCGACATAGATCCAAAGGTGAATTGGCATGGCGAAGGAAGCATTTCAAAAGTTGAGTAAGGTATTAAGAAACAGGACAATTTTGCTAGAAACAAGGAAGAGAGTACTGGATTGCTACGTGCTGTCCATCCTTCAATATGGCAGTGAATGCTGGATAATACCATCAAAGATGAAGGAAAAACTTGAAGCAACTGAAATGTGGTTCTACAGAAGAATACTGCGAATATCATGGATGAAGCATGTGAGCAATGATGAGGTCTTGGAAATGATGGAAATAAAAAGGAAATTAATACTGAACATCAGGAAGAGACAGCTGAAGTTCCTGGGACATGCAATGAGGAAGGAGGGCTTGGAGAATCTGATATTAACAGCCCAGATAGAGGGAAAAAGAGACAGGGGAAACCAATGGATAACATATTTGAAGGACCTAATCAGGTGGATGATGGAATGAGTATTGCATGGTGTAACAAGAGAAAGTATGCTCAGAGCCATCAGGGATAGGGAAACGTGGAAAGCCATGATCGCCTACGTCCTGAAGGGACAGGGCACATAGAAGAAGAAGTCAACTTTGTAATATTGAGTATTACCAACTTGATTACAGCAAATATTTACTATCAGCAATGATATCATTTAAACACTGATAAAGAGTTCTAATATGATTAATTCCAAATGTGTAGTGTCTCAATGATAATGCATAACCCTATACATTAAAAACTTGCATAAATTGCAAATATTTGTTGGAAAGTAAAAAAAAAAAAAATTGTCCAACTACCTATTTTCAAGATCTGTCTTCAACAGATTAAAACTTATTCCAGTATATAATGAACAAGATGGGCACCTCCACCTGGTGTAATTGTTAGCAAGTTTGTCGCTAGAATTATTACAATCAAGTAGTGAGTTAGATCCTAACTGAGTGTCCATTCTTTTGGCCTTGTGCCACATCAAAGCTGTGTTTAAAAAAATCACTATAATGAACAAGGTTTTTACCACCGTGTTCCATCTTTCAGGCAACTTTATTCCTTTTTTTGTAGAACATTCTCAAAGAAATGCTTTAGATGTTATTTTCAGTCTTTTTAGGAAAGAAGAAATAGTAATCCAAAGGGAATATGGCAGGATAGTGAAGACTCCTTTCTGGGTGAGGGATCAGTTCTGAGGAATTTTATTCCCTTTGAAGACTTGAAGTGACAGAAATGATACGGTTCTACAGAAAGATGCTGAGGATACCATGGGCCAAATATGTGAGCTACGACAAGGTTTTGTAAAGAATGTAAACGAAAAGGAAACTTATAGTTAAAATCAGGAAGAGGAAGTTGAAATTTCTGGGGCATGTAATGGAGGAGGGCTTGTAGAATCTAGTACTCATAAGACAGAAAGATGGACATGGGAAAGCAGCACATAACATACTTAATGGACTTGAGCAAATGGATGGCAGAACAGGGTTTGGAAGAAATAACAAAACCCAACCTTACTAAGAGCTACAAGGGACAAGAAGATGTGGAGGGCCATGATCGCCTATATCCTGAATGGACACTGCACATAAAAGTGAAAACTCCCCCAGCTAAGCTGTAACAATTTTTACCTTGTTCTTCAGACATATGTGCTTGACAGCATATATGTCTGAAGAACAAGGCAAAGATTTTTATCAAAACCAGTTCCACTTGCTTTTCCTGGATTGCTACCTTCAGTTAGTTTAATTAGGTTTAATTTGTTAGAATCCACTCTTTATTACCTGTCACGATTTAGCACATTTGCTTTACAATACTTGATTTGGATATTTTGAAGATGTCAACTATCTTCCACATTGATTATCTTTAATGTCTCAAGTTGATCATTAGTGACTGCAACTGTCTACTTTTTTGTGGATAATTGTTCCGTAAGAAATATCTAGGATTAAATTTCACTAACCATTTTTGATATGTTTGATCATTTAACAGTATCTACTTCTACTACATAAATTCACAGATTAATTTTTCTGACTGAGTTAAATGTTTACTTTTACTGAAATAAGACAAAAATATATGCTTAAAATTTTGCTTATTTTTCTTCTATTGTCAACAGTAAATTCAGTAAAGAAAACTAGGCCAGTTGGGTTTTTAATTATGCATGCAGATTTGGTAGCTGTCATGAAATCATCTTTTGATGTAATCAAAAGATGATTTTCATGTAATCTTTTGAATGAAATTGTCACATAATAAATACTTGTTATCCCAATATCAGACAACTTCTGTAGTGGGTTATGATCTGGCATCTTATCTGGAAACTAATGTCAAAATGTTTTAAAAAAAAGTGACCTGACAAATATGAGATGGCTGAGAAAAGAAAAGAGATATTCAATTTTATATTTTGATTTGTATATTCTCTCTAGTAATCTTGAAGAAATAATAATCCAGTTAAATATGTACTGAGATAGAAGATAGATTCCATAACATCCCAAATTAAACTTTAAGTGCTTTTTTTTTTTTTTTTTTTTTTTTTTTTTTTTTTTTTAAGGTAAAAATGCCTTACTGCATTCTAATACATTTTAAAATCTGTATTGTTCTGTATTGTAGATATCAAATTTGAACTATGTTCTTAAGTTGCTGATTTTGTTTAAAGATTGATGTAACATTATTTTTCTCTTAAAATAGGAGTTTTAAAGTCATATTTTTTAAATATTATATATTGTACATTTAATAAATATTTAATAAACACAGTTTGGTTCCAATATTTGACTTCTGTCTTTATGTCCTTCATGACATAATTACCTGTCATTAGCAAGAAGCTATTAGTAACTCTCCCACATAAAAATAGTTGAAATGGACTGTCAGTGAGAAGCTGCATACAGACCTCTTTGTACTTATTGCTGGTGAAATGGATTTATTTTGTTGATATGTTAATAACCAACTTTTTTTTTCAATTATTTCTTTGTAAAGAAATAAGGATTTCCTATGGATTGTAGTATACAAAGAGGTTCAATTGTCCTAAAAATGTTTTTGATAATTTAGTAAACCTGGAAAGCATTTCAACTCTTAATTTTCTTGTCCAAACTAAGCATAGTTTCCTCTGAGGTTGCTGAGTTGAGACTTTAAAGAATATAAATTCCTATTTAGGAATATTGCTTTTAATGAAAGAACAGTAAAATTTTCCAGTTTAAAATGATAGCATGTGAAGATTTCAGTTTAAAATAGAGAGGTTGCCCTCAAACCATCAATCAATGCTGATTTGAAGTCTGTAGTGGAAAATGATACAAATATAAAAGTCTGTCAGAACTCAAAGCAAACTTCAATCTATTGATTATAACCATTTCAAATCATTTAAAAGTGATTAGCAAGAAAAAGGCTTGATAAATGGATTTAATTTAAAAAAGAGTAAAAAGATAGAAGCCTTTACCAATCATGCTCAGTGGTTTAAAATTGATCTGTTTGACATGGTACTTGTGATGAAAAGTAGATTTTGTTTAATGCATAATAATCAAATCTAAACAATGACTGGATGCAAATGAGAATTAAATCCCTGGAAAATTATAGCAAGTGTTTGGTGGGACAGTTCATTGTTGTTTGATCCATCAACATATCCATCAAAGTGACCAGACAATGCACTTAACACATCGCTCAATAAATCCCGAGCCTGACATATAGATGGCACCACTAATAAAAAATCCATATAATTATGAAGTACTAACCTTCAAATGTCACATAACAAAATTTGGGCGCAATCAGATTATTAGTTTATAGATTACAGTTATTTAAATGAAGCTACTGTTGCAAATTTTCAAAACAATGAAAAAATCTGAATTTCATGTGTTGTTAAAGCATTGCTTCCTGATAGGGAAAAAATACTTGATAAAGAAATGGCTTAATAAGTATTATTCAGACTCTGCTCTATCAGAAACGATTAAAAGGTGGTATGCTGACTTTAAATGTGGTTGTACCAATACAAATGATGCTGAACATTCAGGTTGCCTAAAATCAGCAGTTGTCTCAGAAAAACCAAAAAATCCACAAACTCGTTTTGGCCAATCATAAATTGAAGTTATGTGAGATAGCAGTGGAGTTGAACATATCAGAAATCAGTGTATTTACCATTTTATATGAACATTTGTCAATGGGAAAGCTGTGTTCGTAGTGGGTACTGCGTTTGCTCACAGGTGACCAAAAACAACAACACTTCAACGATTCAGAGCTTTGTTTGCAACTGTTTCAGTGCAACAAGGAGTTTTTGCATAAATATGTGACAATGGAAGAAATATGGATCCACCACTTCACTCTGGAGTCAAATCAGCAGTCAGCTGAGTGAACAGCAGCAGGTGAAAGCCATCCAAAGATGCAAACATCAGTGGGCAAGGTTTTGGCCTCTGTATTTTGGGATGTGCAAGGTATTTTGTTCATCAATTTTTTTGAGAAAGGAAGAACCATCAATAGAAAATATTATATAGCATTATTGGTACATTTGAAGGAAGAAATCACCAAAAGCAGCCATGAATGAAGAAAAAGGGATCTTTCACCAAGACAATGAATTGCACCTTGAATTACTTCTGCGTACACTCTATTCTCCAAATCTCGTCCCCAGTGACTACTGGCTGTTTGCTGACCTCAAAAGAATGCTCCAGGAAAAGAGATTTGGCTCTAATGAAGAAGTGATATTGGAAACTGAGCTGTATTTTGAGGCCAAAGATAAATCGTTCTACCAAAAACGCATCGAATTGTTAGAGAAGCATTGGAACTGATGTATAACCCTAGGAGACTATATTGATGAATAAAGTTGAATTTTGCCTAAAAGTTGTTTTGTTAGGCCCAGGATTTATTGAGTGATGTTTGATATGTTGACTAGCTTTAAATAATGCATTAAAAATAAAGTTTGAAGAATAGAAGAATATAATTTTATGACTTTTATCCTCATGTTGTAAAAATGATGTTACTAAATTTGAATTGATTACTTTATTGCATCTTGCCTTGTTACCTAACCTTTCTGAGAGATTACCATTTTTTATGCATCTAGATCACTTCCGTAAATACTGTTATAGTCAGGATCAATTTGAAGAAATTTTCAATGAATTTATAAGTTCTTTGAATGAATTTTTAGGAATATAATTGATACCATAGTGGAATAAATACATATAGACCAATTGGGAATATTTTGATTAAACAAAATTCTTGAATGTCTACAATGTTTATATTCCTAATAAGTTAATACTTTTCAGAATGACAGCTGTAATCTTCAAATAAAATAGATACTTACACAATGATGTATTTATATTGGTCGTTTGTTGTTACACTCTATTTTGTTTTTCCTTTTGTTAATGTTATAACTCACTCCTAGTGGTTATGTCTCACTTAAACTATTTGACATGAAGTCATTAGAAATTCTTATTGACTGACTCCAACAGGCTTTCCTTGACTCACTTTGCATTCTTTATTTAAGGCATTTTGCCTAGTTCACTTGTGTTACCAAAGGTGTTTTATTTATTCCAAAGCAGTTAAGTAATAATCATGAACTCATTTTGTCAAAATATATTTCTCTTTAATATGATCATTGTACAGTTTTTTTTATTATCATTAATTATATTCTGTTTTATTATTTTCATTCAATTTTACATAATTCTAATTAATAACAAAGTACTTTATATATTGCAATCCATAAAACTTTTGGAGCTAGTCTACAAGGTATGGCAGAAGGATCTATTTGAACTGCTGGGAAAACTAAATCTATTTGGAGAAGATGTTCAAATAATCCAGAGCTTCTACTAGGAGCAAACTGTGGGCATATGAATAGAAAACAAATTGAGTAGCTATACAAAAATAGAAAAGGGAATGAGACAAGGATACGTCTTCTCTCCAGATTTATTTAATCTTTACACTAATGCTATTCTAAGGGAACAGGAAACCCTACCAGGATTTATTATTGGTGGGTGTAATCTTAACAATATAAGATATGCAGATGACACTGTGTTGATGGCTGACTCAGAAAGAAAACTAAAAGTCCTACTAGACAGAATAATAGAAGAAAGTGAGAAAAATTAAAGGACTAACTATCAGCTGCAAGAAGACACTAAGTATAGTGATCAGCAAGAGTAAAAGCCTAAGATGTGCATTATGAATTGGAGGTATAAATATCAAGCAGGTGTAGAAGTTCAAATATCTTGGAAATGTTTTAACATAGGATGGAAAATGCAACACTGAGATTTGAACATGCATTGGACTAGCAAAAGAAAGCTAATCAAGATGTTGAAAAATGGAAAAATATCATTAGATCATCATAAGAGTGCTGGATTGCTAAGTGGTATACATTCTTTTATATGGCAGATGATGTTTGATAAGGAAAAAACTAGAAGCAGCAGAAATGTGATTCTATAGAAGGTTACTGAAAGTTCCATGGATGGAATGAGTAAGTAACAAGAAAGTCTTAAAGAAAATGGTAACAGAATGAACACATTTACTCAAAATCAGGAACAGATAGCTCAAATTCCTTGCTTGTATAATGAAGTAGGAGAGCTTGGAAATCTTAACTCTCACTGGGGTTATTGAGGGGCAAGATAGATAGGGGAAAGCAGTAAGCCACTTACCTGATGAGGTTGTGTGAATGGATGGCAGAATGGGAGCCTTGAAGGGAAAAAACTACTAAGAGCTACATGAGATAGAAAGTTGTGGGTAGCTATGATCACTTATGTCTGAAGGAACATGGTACATAGAAGAAGTCTGACTTCTAAAGATAGTATGGCAGAAGGAGTTAGGTACTTTCTGGAGCAGTAGAATGAGCTGACAATTTTTCCAGCATCTTCAGCAATTGATTGTATATGAGATGAATGAGTCCCAATAGATGCATAGAGCCTCATTGAGAGTGCAACCATTCATCATAGCTGGGGAAAGTCAGTGTTGGATTAGCTATCATGAAATGATACTAGCTTGGTTTTTGAAGTATTGTAAGTTAGCAGCATGGAGAAGTCATGTAAAGAAGAGATGTTGTGTTCTGTGTGTATAAGGGAGAGGCTGTGTGCAATTGAGAAGCAATGTATAAGTCACATGTATAAGTCACTTTCTGATGTCAATATCTCTTTTCTATGTTATCAATTATGTCTGTGATAGTAAACCCTCTGTTTATCATATGGTGGTGTTTATTCTGAAAACTGGAATGCATATTGTATAAATTGACAATTAAATAAAAACAAACAATTTCTTTTAGTTCATGTTCTAACTTAAATATATGTAAAACATTGAAAAAGTATTGAAGCATTGACCTTAGATGAAAGAGTATAAAGATCTGCTCAATGTTTTTACTTTTAAATATTAAGGATGAACATAAATGAATAGGTAGATTTTATGACCTGTGATCTATAAATGTTAAAGAATTTAATTGAGATATATCTGTTTTGTTTAACTCTTTGTTGTTAACTAAGTACAGTTCCTTTCTTTCTTTTCCTTTGGTATAATTTATTTATTTACCTCTCTGTAATGGTACATTTGACACAAGGTTATAATTAACACAGAGCTCTGCATGTGTACATGCAGGTAGTTCAAAAAATTGTCCACAAATTGTGTGTGTGTGGCGGGATATCTCAAGTATCAAATTGACTTTGATCATCTCTAAGTGCAATGGGGGAGGTATAGCCTTGTCCCAACCTATTTATGACTGACAAGCTATTCTGACTAATTATCTCTCAGGTGAATATTTTGCTTTTATTGATGATTAAACCAAAGCATTAAATCTTGATCCTCCCTGATCTGGTAGATATTTTAATGGAACATTTTACTACTTATCTGTTTGGCTATTTCAATTCTTTACTGGGTGCAAATGTCTTTTATATGTAATTTTTCTTTTGTAATTAGCCCTTTTCACTATTGAAAACAAGTCCTTATCATTTAGCTAACCTTAATTCTTTTTGTATGAGCCTTTTTAATTTAATTTTAAGGACTTCTCTTTTGATTTTATCAGCTTTCATAGTTTTTATTAATAAAATGGCATCTATTCCCACCCTTGGAAATGGCTAAAAGCCTTTTTTATCCATCTGGTTGTTGGGGAGTATTGTTTTATTTCTATTAGTAAACCCTAAAAATGTCTAGGTTTAACTCCAGCTCATTTCATATAGATTATTTCTGGCATGGCACTTATACTACTTTTTAAAATTTTATGCTTACATTATCATCTTTGCTTAGAGAAGATCAAAAGACAAAAAATTTTTCTCTATAACCATTGATACTTGCTGGTATCCTCAATTATTTTTTAAAGTAATCTTTATTAGTACTAAAAGATATTTATTCAAAAGAGTATATTTATAAAATACTTATTCATGTACCTTATTTTGAAAATTCATTGAATTTTTTTTTTTTCTAGTCTTATTTCAAATACCTTTTTATTTACACTTCATACAAATTGCCTTAATCTGTATCCAGAAATAAGTAATTATCTAATATAATCTTTTCAGGTTTTTTGTGTTTTGTGAGAAAACCATTTGCAAGATTAACTACTTACAATATTTTAACATTTATACACATACACCTCTATTTGGAAACCAGCTCTTGATTTAATTTAACTAGATTACTTAAATTTGTCATGAAGCAAATATCTGCCAGTTTTTCTTGTTGCATTTGTTTTTAGCAGGCTTTATCAATTCTTTTTTTTTTATTCTTAAAATTTTTATCTATTTTTAAAATCATTTTTTTTTTTTTTTTACTTAGTCTATTTATAAAATAATCCAACTTGAAGCATTTCAAAGGACTGTTTATAATCAATTCTTGTTCTGTTTCTTGAGAGAATATTAGCTGCTACCATCTACTTTTAAAGAAAATAATTATTTGCTTGACTAATTTCTAACACTATTTTTCTCTTGTTGGATCTAGTGTTTCTTTAAAATTAGTTTTCTTTTTATCAATAAATCAGAACTGTTATGATTAAAAAGTGTAGCACAAGAATCATGCAAGAAAAAGATCAAATAAAAGAAACTTACAAAATATTTGTAACATTTTTTTTCTTTTTGCCTGCAAATTTGAAATGAATATGCATGTGGATATATTTGGATGCGTTTGTACGAATTTATGTAGTTTCTTGATGAGCTTGTAGTTAGGTTTATATTTTGAGTGCATATTTATGTGTTGGGAGGTGTATAGAAAGATATCTATGAATTTGAATTTTTGGTTTGCTTGTCATACTATGTTGGGTACTTAATGTAATTAAATAAATTTTTCATCAGTATTTGTATTACATAACTTGAAACATCCTTAACATCCAAATGTTAAGAAAAATGAAAATGAAGAGAAACCTTTCATTCTTCAGGAACAGAAAAATAGCTAATATACTAACTGGCTCAGTTCATTTCATCAGTGCTGGATACACAAACAATTATTGCAGTTGACTGATCTGGTTGGTATATTTTTCTGATGCACTTTTCTCTTTTTTATAGTTTTCCTCTTTTCTTACTCCTGACAAAGGTTGATAAATAGATCAGTAGAAACATGGTAATAACATTATGAAAACAAGTTTAGTTGTTTAGGCAAAAAAAAAAAAAATGGAAAGTTCATCATAAACTTGCATGATTGAATATGTTTAGGTTTTTGTATACCCAAGGTATTCATGATATAATTGTTTTCTTTTAGTTAAAGTTTTTGATTTTTTTTTTATATGCTGGTTGCATTTGTTTTGTGATTTGGTTAGGTAATTATATACATATAATTGTGTTACTTTTGCATTTGTGTATGGTTATATGTATCTAAGTAAGCAAGTATGCACATCAAATTTTGTTTCTTCATGAATACACAGATGATTTATTTGGAGAGAAAACTTCTAAAATACAATGCTTGGTATCTATGTGAGTTGGCAATCTTCATAAGTAACTCTTGTTTTCTATTGATATTAATATTTGCTGACATACAATTTTGACTTCATTTGAACAAAGTGATAATTAACCATTACCAATATTTTATAACTATTATTTAATTTCCACTTATATTTGTAGTATATTTTTTATTGCAACTTTTGAGGTCGTGGTTCTATGCCAGTGAGTAAATGAAGGCTAATCTTAATGTCCTGTTTTGGGTCTGGAAAGCTGGGTTGAACATAACCGTAGCACTGACTTCAGCAATGAGAGCTCAATGGATTACACAAGATTAACTCTAACCTTCTCAACACATCCCGCATTCTATTAACCTCTACTGGCACCATAATTGAAGCATTATCAACCACTTCTATTATTATTTTTCTATTAATATTTACTTTCATTTTAATTTTTTAAGATACTTTTTATCAGAATTTTTACTTAGGCTGTCAGTCTCTGACAGTGAGTGAACAGCACATTAGAAATTACTATTACCCATTATTTACTCTGACTGTAAATGATGTGCAAGTAATGCAGTAGGTATAAGGTGAGTTGATTTAAAGTTGAAATGAGAGCTACTACTTTCAGGATAGTTTCTTTTGATATATTTAGTCTTCTTGCTTGTGGATAGAATTATTATGGTGAGAGATGAATTGGAATTGAATGGCTAAAATAGCAAAAGCAGTATTTCTGAGATTTAGAAATGAATTAATATTGACAGATTGAAATGTATCTAATAATGTGAAGCTTAAAAACAACAAAAATGAGAATGGTCTGAAAATTCCACTTACATAAATGAGATTATATTGCTGTTTATAATTTTCTATATATTTATCAGTGCAAAGGAAAAAGTTTTGTATCCATAACCTTATTTAAATAAGACATGTAAAATTAGAATTGAGTATAATGAAACAGGGTAAACTGAAAACAAATCTTGTGAATATTATTATTATAATTGAAATAAGGCTAGCTCTTTTTTTCTCTAATTAAAGCTGACTTAATTGCATGTTTTCTGTATCAAAGATACATTTTTATCATGGTTTGTAAATGTATTATTTCATTAAGTATGGAATTCGATTTTCCATGTTACACTATAGCCAATCTTTAATAATTAATATTATTTCTTCGTTTCTGAAGCTTTAACTCATTTGCTTCGTTTGTCAAAATAAAGTAATACTATGTGGCCACACAAATATTGATATGAGGAAAATAATATCTAAGTTTTATTTTGTTTTTTTATTTGGACATTTTTAAATTTGAAATATTGCTAAGTTTCATTAATCTTTTTGATTATAGATTTGCTTTTGAAAATGAACAGTATTTTTCATCCAACTTCATATTAAATTGGTTATATTTTTTATATTTTGTTTCACTATTCATTTCAGTTTTTCTTGGTGTTTTAGCTGTAAATTAAGCATGAAAAATACAGTTAGGAAAAACTGAAAAGATTTTGGTGAGGGACCCATCAATTGTTAATGTATGCTTTCATTGTTAATAAAGCTGTTGTTTTCTATCATTTATCATAATGCATACCATAATTCTTTCATCACTAACAATCAATTATAAATATTAGATCTACAGCAGTTGACTACATAAAAATATTTCATCAGATAATAAAATTAAAGTTGTTGCTTTAAAATTCAGCTGATATTTGATGATTTTTATAGAATATTTTTTTTCAAATATTGGAAACAATTCTTCATGATTCAACTTAGTTGGCAAGAGGTATTCCAAAATGATCACTTGTTTGTACTGACCTTGTATAATGTTCCTTAATTTTTTATACTAATGATAACTGGTATTAATGAAGAAAATATATTTATGGCTTCTAACATCATTTTAAATACAAACTGGGCACATCTTTTTAAAAATTTAATAATTAAGAATGACAAAATAGTCACTTTCTTATATTGATTTTTAGATTTATGGAAGACGTGAATAAAATATTTTGGCATTTTATGCAGACTTGGTATTTTTTTCCCAAATCTTATCTGTCCCAAAGGCAATGTACTGATCTGTTTACAATCTCTCTAACAATTGCTGCAATATTGATTATAAAGTCTATGCCTTCTGTGGATACAGTTGCTGTTCTTATTGATTCTATTTGAGTCTGTTAATGTTTAATCCATCTCTTCCCTCCAGTTATGTGTTAAATAATAGGACAGATTGGGTTCTATAGCCTTGACTGGCAACCAGTCTACCACAGAAAGCAATGGCAACCTACTGTGGGATAATCTTCTGCCCAATCAGTCATGTCTCTTTCGAGACATGATCACCCAAAGTATGTATCATGTATGGCACTTAACTGACATGCGGCCTATAATGTCAATAAGGATAACTCCTCATCGCAGAAATTCAAAGATTTACAGGCGGTCTAGGATGTACGTTGTGGTGTAGTAGATATCGACTTGGAACGAAAAATCAGGGAGCTGAATTTGAATTCCAGTTGAATTCCTTGCATTCACTTATGCACAAATACTCTTGGGAAAGGTATTAATCTGTCTCTTCCCTCCAATTATGGGTTAAATAACAGGACAGAATGGGTTCTATGGCTGGCAACCAGTCTACCGCAGAAAGCAATGGCAACCTACTGCGGGATAATCTTCTGCCCAGTCAGTCATGTCTTTTTCGAAACATGATCGCCCAAAGCATGTATCACGTATGGCACTTGACTGACTGACTGAATGTTTAATAAGTTTTACTTCATTAAATTTTGAATACTAAATTTGACCTGTGATTGCTAATGTTAGGGTCTGATGTGCATTCTTAGGACTTTTTCATGGTGTTGGATTTTTATCTACTTGGATTTAATCTGAGTCTCTAAAAATTGCTATATATTAGAACTTTTTACTGTCAAAATATTTCAAAGACAAACTTGCAAAATAATTTAAACTTTTAATAATGAGATAAGTAAAACAAAGATTGGAATTTCATCAGTTGAAAAAGACCAACTTTATTTCTTATTTTCAGGAAAGCTGTCAGATGATAATTTGACTTGCTGTAAATATATATTTAATTAAATTTCAGGCTAACACTTGTTGTAATTGGTGAGGAAACAGACCATTTAATATCAAAACTTTAACCAAACCATTTATTTATAAGTATGATACAGATATACACTTTTTGTAGATTTTGTTAAATAGAATTTTAATATTTGTAGAAAATAGTATATATTGCTTTAACGTCATTTTAGTAAGGTAAAGATCTATTTTTATTTGGTTTTATCTTTGAAGTTTACTTCATTGTTTACTTAGTAGAAATTAATTTTTGTTGAGTGTGTTTGGATATTGAAAATATTATGAATAAATTTAAGAAAAGTATTTAAATTTACTGCAATTCACAAATTCTATTTTCTTATTCCTTACATACTTACATGAGATGTCTTTTTGTTTGTTCTTCAACTGGATAATCAGATCAACTTCTTTAAAGTCTGTTAGTACATTCATTTTATAATGCTTAATCATAACATTTTTAGTCTTAATGTGTTTATGGTATTATTATTTATTTATTTTTATTTTTTTGCAGTAGGGTTCACGGTACAAAGTCCAGGAGCCACTTAAGAGGGTTATGTTAAAGGGTAGTTTGAATGAATAGGAGAGGAAAATACCATTTAACTCTAGGGTTGAACAAGTTAAGATTGTAGTGATCTGGGAAGCATCCTCTTGGGAGTCTGTTTTACAGAGCAGCTGTTTGAGTGGAAATTACTTTTCACCAATGGAATATTGAGAGAATGTGGGTGGTTTGCCACTACTACATAAGTGGCATGGCAGGTCCTAGCCCCAAAGATTAGACCTGTTGGAACCAAGGAAAGGAGTTCATCGAAACATTTTCCATGGAAGTAGATAAATACATTGTCAAATTTTATGTAAAAAAAAAAAAAATTATCCCTTAAAAATGTACTAGATAATTATCCGAAGTATATTATTACAGATTGAATTTAAGTAACCAATTAATAAAAATACTTATTTATTTCAAAACATAGACTAACATTAGTTATTTTCCTATTATGCATTTTCTAAGAAAGACATTCAGCTGCTTAACAGATTGGTGTACTGTAGCCATTAGCAGTTAACACTTATGTAGTTATAATCTTAGAATATGTTTTTCGAAGAATAAAATTCAACTGTTGTTATCCACTTTTATAGGATTTAAAACTTGTTTATTATTACATTTTTTTTAATGTAGCAAAATTATATTTTTTACTTTTTAAACTTTAAAACAATTTATATTTGCTGTTGTTATTCAGAATTTCTTACAGCAGAATAAAATAAATTGAATATTTCTTTCAATCATATTCTTTAAATCTTTTTCTTTTTTTACCTGATATAGTGTTAAAAAATCCCCCAAACAAAATATTTCATCTTTATTGGCATCTCTAACTATTCAGACACGGGATTGAAATACTATTACTACTACTACTACTACTACTACTAACATTTGAAAGGGGCTTTTAGCATCTGAGTTCTTTGCTTCTTTCAAAATGGCATGAAAAGGAAAAAAAAACAAAAAAAACACCAAACAAATCATGCTGCTACATTGATGTTTTTGTCAGGAAACTTGTTTGGTTCCATTTATGCTTGATTCTATGCATACAAAATTGCAGCCTCTGAATGATAGGTTGGAGTTATTTAACCTTGTTGAATATATAGTCTTTCAATAGTAGAATCTCAAAATTGAAAAGGATACAAAATTGTATAATAATATTATATATATATATAAAAAAAAAATGTTTATTTTTGTATAGCTTAGAAAATTACAACACTGGAGGCAGTCATTCTGAAAAAGTTTGAAAACAGTTTTCTTTTTTGCCTTAATTTCAAAAGCCTCACACAAATAATTTTCATATATCTAAATTTAAAACATGTCAAATGCTTTTAAAGAATTTGCTTAGAACAGTTAATAAATAAAACATTTCTATTTTTTTTTTCACTTCACTGTTTGCTATTTACACTAAGTGTGACAATACAGTGTACCAAACTTTAAATTAATGCTTGCACAAAATTAGTAATCAACCAGTGTTGGTAAAAATTTCAGGCATACTTACAAATGTTATTTGAATTTCAACTTTTAATATTTTTATCAGAAATGTTTACAATGTTATTTGCTGTTATGAAATTTTATGGTGGCTCATCATATTGTAAATAAATATCAGTGTAGTTATTGTGTTTATATATAAAAGCTGGCATTATTCATAAGAAAAGAGAAAACAAAATATTGTAAAGTGAATGAATAATAATAGAAACGGCATTAGAAATTGTGAAAGAACGGAACAGAAAAGATGGGTAAAATTAAAAAAAACTTTTTAGAATTTTGCAAGATATATGAAAAAATTAAGTGTAATAAGCTAGAAAATATATTAAATTTAATGTTTAAGTGAGAAAATGATGTCAAATATTAACATTGGTTAAAAAATATGAGAGAAACTAGACATCTACTTAAGAAAATGTCACATTGAATAATGTGTCAGTTGCAAGAAGTAGTACATGAAAACTGATTTCTCAATAGTATTGATGAATGTAGAGATACATTACTGGCTTTTCATGGAAATAGTCAGGATGATCTAGAAAACATTGGGAAGTTGTATATTTTGGACTAGCATTGCAAGCAGTAAAATTAGTCACTTTAAAGTTGATGCTTCAAGATAGTTACAGAGAATAATTATAATTTCTTGTACAAAATATCTTTGTTTCACTATTTTTTTTTTTATAGTGGTGTAGGTCACAGCCAACAAGCTAAACTATACTAAAGAGTATATTCATGCAACAATGTGCTTTCGTATTCAGCAAAGATGGCTGTAGCCCACCTGGCCAAAAAGATTTCAGACCTTGAATGACTTGCATCTTCTTCAAATATTAATCTAATAAAAAAAAAAATTGTTCTACATCATTTTTAATGAGATGTATATGAGAATGGAAACCAATATTTAAGCCCTCCCCCAATTTCTGGGAAATAACAAAAACTGCAAGTAATGTTGAAACAGTAGAAAAGTTAAACTCAATAGATAAAACTGGAACATTATGGAATATTAAGGAGCTTATTTTACATGAAGAATAAATTAATCAAGTATATGGGATGTGCATTGTGGTGCAGTAGATATTGGCTTGGAAAAAGAAATCGGAGAGTTGAATTTGTTAAATTCACTTATGTGCAATTACCATTGGGAAAGGTATTAATCTGTTGCTTCTCCATCAAGCTATGGGTTAAATAGCAAGACATTGGGTTCTATAGCCAACCAGTCTACCACAGAAAGTAATGACAACCTACTGCAGGAAAAGATCTTCTGCCCAATCATTTGCCTAAGTGTGTACCACATATGGCACTCAATTAAATATGAGATATAGGTACCTCCAGTCATTTTCAATATCTAAATTTTAAATTGAATTTTTAAAAATAAAGTTTTCTTGAAACTTTCATTTTAGTTTTAATTAAAAGCTAAATGATTAAATTTACTTATTCCAGTAAGCAAAATACTCTGGTGTATTTCAAACAGAAATATACCAGATTGGAATCTAAAATTTTTCAATTTTTTGGCCATTTTTAAGCGATCGACACATTTGTAAACAAAAGTTAATTCTCGGTTTTAAAAATAAAATATACATGTGACACATTATTTTTGGGAAATCAGCAAATTTCATGTTAAATTAATCTGATTTACACAAGTATTATTTATTTATAGCGTGAAATTTAGAATAAAACTATTTAATCACAGAGTTGAACTTTTTGACCTGTCCGCTGTATATCAAATGTCTTGACAGGTTGTTGATTAGAGATAAGATAAAAGTATGACATTCACAAGTGACAAAATTGTACAATATTTTTTTTGAGTAAGATGAGGAAACTATGACCTTTTTAATTTGTACATAGAAATTGCCATACAAAAAATATTTTAAAAATTTGAAGGCCAAACGATTTGTATTAAACTTTTTTAAATTTTCGCTAGGCAATATAATCTTCATTAACTTAAAAATCTAACTGCAACAAATTTTTGAAGTATGTTAAAACTATTTTTGAAACTTTATATAAATTATAATTTAAAAAAAAAAAAATGAAAACAATTCTTTAAAAATTTCATTAGTAATCGAATTTTTTTTCTTCAGACTATATTGTAGGTACCTCAACTAAAATCGCTAAAAAACAGCATAGTATGAATGAAAAAGGCCCCAGACTTAATAAAACTTTTTCCATCAAAATGTTTATATTATTATTAAGAGGAAAGATCAAAGTAATTTTAAAATTATTTCTTAAAATTTTTTAATACCTTCTCTAACATGTTCAAAATTTTGGCACAAAATATTGTTTTGATTTGAGTTAGCGGTAACCAAAATGAGTTTACAATGAAAAACGTAATATTACAATTACATCACTCATCCTCTGCCCCAGTGACAAACACATTAATTTGGAAATTCACGCAAAAAGCAAATAATTGTCAGATTTTAATGAATCTTTCAGTACTCATTCATAAATGAATTATTTTAAAAATTATTTTTTTTTAAATCTTGATAATTTTTTTTTTTTTTAACATCTGTTACCCCCTCCACATAAAATCCATGACATTTTAATTTTACTTTGTTGCAGTAAATGGTTTTATGCAGGACTCATTGAAGGATAAATCTTTTTTTTTTTATTTATTTATTTGGCCTCTGTATCCGAAAATCTGCTCCAAATAGTAAAATAAAAAATGCAATAAAACTGATATTATTTAATTTGATAAGCTTTTAACTGCTTAAATAAATAATAAAAATTAAGGACATTAGTTTCTTTCATATTTACTATAAATAAAACTAAAAGAATGATACTGCACTTGTTTACATAATAAAACCTGACATCTCCCAAAAAAGATGTTATTTAAAAAATAGTTACTATAACCTGAAATTCACATATAACTATATTCTGCAATTTTTATCCACATTCATTAAGTTAATCAGTTCATTTTATTATGCAAACATTGATTTGCATTAAAATTTGACATATATATTCATTTGATTTTCTGTGCCATTTTTATTACATAAAATATTTATGTGACATTAAAATATTTATGTGACTTTAAAAGAAATCATTCTCATAGCTTAAATTCAGTCAGTTAAAGTGCCATACATGGGCGATCATATCTTGAAAGAGACATGACTGATTGGGCAGAAGTTTATCCCACACTAGGTTGCCATTACTTTCTGCGGTAGACTGGTTGTCAGCCAAGGCTATTAGAACCTAAACTGTCCTATTATTTAACCCATAACTGGAGGGAAAAGACGGATTAATACCTTTCCCAATGCGTAAGTGAATGCAAGGAATTCAACTGGAATTCGAACTCTGCTCCTATCTACTGTACCACAATGGAATGCACATTGAACCAAATATTAAGCTTGATGGACTCAATTGAATGGAATACCATTTTATTGTAGAACAACTACATTTTGATTGCTGCAGACAAGTTTGTCCAAACAAAAAACAAACAAGCTCATAATCTGTGAATTTGTAAAACTGATAAGTATCCATAACTGCTTATTTTTCATTTTTATTCTAGTAACAGTTACTAGGTAACCCCACCACCATAAGCCCCAGTATTTGACAGTTATGAGACCACTATCTTCTTCAATAAGAAAAAAAAAAATTATCTGCCAGCATGTACACATTTTACAAGAGCATCTCTTGATGACTACCTTGCCACCAATCACTCTGATCTGTTGCTATACACTTGAAACTGATTACTAACGTGACTTTCTAGATCTGAAAATGTAGCAATTGTAGCATCTTAAATGATATTCATGACTCCACAGTTTCTATGAATGTAACTTGGAGATTAATACATGTATTTTCTTTGGAGCAAACACTTCACTGAATCATTCTGTGAGTGGATTATTTTCACTTCATGTTTTGTAGCTTTTGCTAAAGAATGCATAGATTTCTCTCTATCTTCTTTTGCTTATAGTGTTTATTATTAAAGCAGTTTATTTGTTCAACTGTAAGATATTAATAATGCTTTAGTTTTTGATTTTTAAATTAAAATCTTATGTCACTTTGACATGAAAATTTTGTCAATTTGCTAATTGATATTTAGAATTAATTCTTGCTTTTTTTTTCTGGTAGTGGGTTAACTTTTGTATATTTTTTTTCTTTCTATACTGATAATGTTAGAAATTTTTTTTTTTTTAATAAAAAGAAAAAGAGGTTTTTGATGGATAAAAAAAAAGAAAGCATATTTTCAAAATTTTCTGATCAAAGAGTGGTTGAAAAGTATTTGTTGTCACTTCTTGCTCTCATTAGATTTTACTGGAATCTTGTCTTTTGATATATAGACTTTAATCAAAGAAACCACTCTTCAAAAACAGTAAAATAATAAAATCTACCTTCTCACATGAATTATAAATAGAATTAGTAAAATTTTACATATTTTATTCTAGCCTGAGAGCAGAAAGTGGCATTATTTCTATTCAATAGAAATCTACTTGTCACAAATAACTTGTGATTAACATTTAAGCATATTTATCAGGTTTCTTTTACTTTGCATTCTTCATTTTAAATTTATCTGAATAATACATTCATACTTGAAATAGTAATTTTAAGTTTTGCACAAGGTATCATACCAAGGTATCAAAAAGAGCCGGGTGAATCAGAGGGTTGACTTGAAAACTGCTATCATAGCCACCATGTACAAATTCACACCTCACAGGATGTTAGTAGATGCCTGCAACATGTAAACACATCATTGATCTAACTGCACTGAGGCTGTACAAACCTAGTACAACCAGATTATTACAGGAAAATATATAAGTGCTTCCCTTGGGAAAAACAGTCTCTCAAATTCTTGCAAGAAGAGTATTATCAAGTGGAGAAAGCTCCAAAGGCTACACACCACTGATATTAGCAAAGTACACAGGTTAACAATGATTTTACATGTGAAAGAGTTTAGTCTCATGGTCTTATGAGGTTTTACAATGATAACATATTTGAATTTCTTTTTCTCTCTTTATGAATATGGATTTTGGGTTAAAGTTGGTGTAACCTTGATATGCTTACATTATCAGTTTATTAATATAGTACAATAGGTACCTCTACTAAATCGCTGAAAAAACAGCATATGAAGAAAAAGGTCCCATAATAAAAATGATTTTTTCCATCAAAATGTTTGTTATTATTAAGAGGAAAGATCAAAGTATTTTTTGATGATTATTATTATTATTATTATTATTTTTTAATCCTCTCTAACACGTTTGAAATTTTGTTAAAAAATTTTGTTTTGATTTTAGTTAGTGAGTAGCCAAATCATTACAATAGTTTAGAAGGGAAAATGTAATATTACATACCCCCCCCCCCCCCCCGTGAAAACCACAATTGGAAATTCTTACAAAAATCAAATAATTGTCAGACTTTAATGAAACTTTCAGAACTTATTCACAAATGAATGAAATTATTTTTGAACTTATTTTTAAAAAATTCTTGGTAAAAATATTTTTTTTACATCTGTTACCCTCCCCCTACCACCATCACCACCACGTAAATTCATGAGATTTCAAGAAATTAAATTTTGTAGGCAAAATTGGTTTTTAAGTTTTATTAGTTAAATGCAGGATTCATTGGGGAATGTAAATCATCTATTATTTTTTTTTTTCTCTCTCGGCTCTTTTTCTGAAAATCTGCTCCCTATTTTTTTTTTTTTTTTTTTTACATCTGTTACTCTCCCCCCTACTACCACCACGTAATTTTTTTTCTGAAAATCTGCTCCCGATAGTAAAATAAAAAATACAATAAAACTATGACATTATTTAATTAGATAAGCTTTTAATTGCTTTAATAAATTAAGGATATTCATTATAGTCTGAAGAAAATTTTTTAAAAGAATTGTTTTTATTTTTTATTATAATTTTTAAAGCTTCAAAAATATCAAATCATCATGCTATCATATTTAAAAAAAAGTTTTTTGTGTATTTGAATTCTTTTTTTGTAAGGTAATTTCTGTGTGTACATTAAAAGGTCATTTGTTTTGTGTTTGTTCCCCTTACAAGAAAAAAAATATTGTACAGTTATGTCACTTGTGATCATCATAGCTTATTTTGCATCTGCCAATTGTCATGTCAAATCATATGGGGGTTGGAGGTCAGAAAGATTGACTTTCTGCAATTAAGAAAGTTTTAGTCTAAATTTTATGCTAAGTAATACTTGTTTAAATCAGATTAATTAACAATAAATTTGCTAACTTTGCAAAAATAAAATATCTGTGACACATTATTTTTGCAAGATTTTTTTAAAACTGAGAATTAAGTTTTGTTTACAAGTGTGTCAATTGCTTAAAAATGGGTGAAAAATATTTTAAAATTTGAAAAATTTTAGATTCCAATCAATATAATTTCTGTTTGAAATACACCAGAGTATTTTGCTTACTGGAAATAGTACATTAAAGTTTTCAATTAAAACTAAAATAAAAGTTTCAAGGAAACTTTTTACTTTTAAAAATTCAATTTAAAAGTTAGTTATTGAAAATGAGTGGAGGCACCTACAGTAATCTTAAAGAAAAGTTCTTTTTGGTTTTAAGTTCAGTGTAGTCACACAAGGTGAGTCAAAAATTAACATTGTAATAAGGTAATTTCAAACCTTGTAACCCTAAAAATGGTTTATTTGGATCTCTGAAGTAAAAAAAATGTTCTGGGAAAAATATTTTTTTTTTATTTCATCAAATCTTTAACATTGTTCAAAGTTTTTGGTCCCATTAACTAGCAAAAACATTAAATTAATTTTATCCAAATTGTATCCTATCCAAATTAAAAAAAAAATTAAATCAATTATGAGAGATGTCTGCAGTAGAATAAGAAACTGAAACTCTCATAAGTAAAATTATATTTTATCCAACTCTGAACTCGACAATTATTGTTAGGGAGTGTATATGTACATGCATGCATGCACCTTGAACCCTTCCCTCCATCTGAAAAATGTGAACCTTTCACTCTCATCTGCAGTGTCTAAGAGATGAGTGTTTATATGTCATGAAATTCTTTCCCATGCTTGCACCACAGATGCAGCTGATTTGAATATTAGGGCTTACACTCAGTGGCTAGGAAGTCATACCTTACTCCTCTGGCAGACATTTGTTCTGAATGGCATGACACATACTTACACCAGGTCCTCAGACCCAGTTAATCCCATTCTAACCCTGCCTAAGAAAATGTTTTATAAATAGACAATTGTGACAAAAATCAACTGAAATAGATTTTTAATATAGAGTTGAATAATTAAAAAATGTTAGCTTGAGTTGATTAAATCTGATTCTGCATCAGAAAGAAAAAAATCTTAATGTCTAAAACAATTTAAAAATGTCTTCAAATTATAACAGGTTTGAATTTTCATTATTTACTGACTTTTTGTACTTCTTAAAGAATTGAGCTATATAACCTTAATTATCTTTCGTAATAATACAGAATGTAGGCTTCATTGCATTACTTTTGTAATTTTTTCTGAATGAAATTTTAATTTATTTTAGATTTAAAAAAAATTAATCTTTTATTATTTGCCATTAATTAGCTTTGTATTAAGTTATTGTAATTTTTCTTTTTTAAGACAAATTCAGCTCTTTCAATCCATTGTAACTTTTGAAAAGCTTTTCTGTAACAGTAACACTAAAAGGGCTTACCTCAAGGACGAAAATAGATTCATATATGTCTCATATGAAAAATTTTCCCCCCCAAAAAGAAAATGGAGGTTTTTATGAGTCATATATTTAAAAAAGATAAATCTGGGATAAATTTTTATAATCTTTTTTAACATATGCAAATTTTAATTGTCACTCAATTTATAAAAAGTGCTTCAATGATCCACAGACGGAAGTTATGATTGTCTGTTATTAGTGGAGTATCTGATTTGATCTGTTGGTTTAAGGAAATGGATTAGTAAACTTTATTACAAGCCAGAAGAAATTGACTACAATTTCCTTATCTTTCATATTTCATTTTTGAGATTAGTAATATACTCAATGAGTCAATATACTTTATTTCTATTATTCTCATCTTGATTGTTTTATTACTGACATATTTTGAGCAAGTATCTTTTGGCTATCATCAGATGAAGATATACCATATCAGTTAAACAATGGACACATGATGTTTGGAGGGTACTTGGTTAAAATGTTATGTTGTGAATAACATTTTTATAATAACCAAGATAAAAACAATAGTTTAAATTTTAAATTATGAAAAAAAAAAAATACTTGAATTATTTTAAACTTTAAAATAATTCAAGTATATATATTTTTTATTCTGTTTCTATGAAAATTCCATTTCTTTTTCATAATTTCTACCAAATTTTAACATTATCTCTTAGGTATTTGTAGTCATTCTTTTGTCAGTTATACATCTTTCAGTTTGCTTTTTTTTCAGAATTATTAGTTTCTTTATGGCATGTTTACTTTTGTTTTCTTTTTTTTTTTTAACAGCAGCATGTATGTTTACAGTTTTACATGTATCCAGGCATACATGCATTGAACTTGACATTTCGTAAATGATGAAACTTTAAAAAAAAATGGAGTTAATCATAAGAATTATTTTAAAAGTTCTCAACTTGATGAAATTTTTATGCCAAGGACTATATAATCACACTGGTTACAATAGAAAATCTTTGGTATGAAATCAATTTGTTTTTGCTCACTGCTATTCTTGTTTTGTTCAGTTAATACTCTGTTTTTTTAAATTGTTATAATTCAATATCACCTATATTTATTTTTCTATTGGGTGAAGAGATTAGTCATTGAGTAAGATGAGTATTCAGATTGTTCATTCATCCTAAAGCAAACATTTGTATTGGATCAGTGATTATTATCAGTCGTAATCACTTTTATTTTTGGATTTGTGTATATTTTATATTTTTTCTTCATTTATATATTAATTTAATCATTTAGTTTTCTTTACATGAATACAAATATAAAATTTGTCAAATTTACTGACTGATGTTATTTTCAGCATCATGACTAGAGTTTTATAAACAGATCCTCCAGCAATCACTCTGCCCACTCGTTAAGATATACCAATATGATTCACAATAACTAACTTATAATATTGGTACTATGTCAAAATAAGTGTTAGTAAAATCTGCCCTACATAGAGTAAAACAATTCTAATATTGTTAAAATTGAACATTCACTTAGGCAGATCAAGATGGGAAGTTAAAATGTATGAAACCTTATAGAGAAATCTTGAATTGTGAGAATGAAGAATATTTATACAATGAGAAACCTGTCCTTTTATCTTCTGCTTTTACTATTGAGTGTTTTGAGGGAATTTCAGTAAGATTTATCAACCAGTGTTTGCATTACTAAAAATACTTGGGCAGCATTGAGAGGACTGATGGCAAGATTGCATAGAAGCCACTTGACTAAGCACTGGCTAGAGAGTTGTTTTCTTTTTCTAAAGAAAAAGAATGTCTGCTTCAAACTGATTAACTTGTTGCTGATTATCATGTTGAATAGCCTTCCTGTGGCCATTGCACACTGAATCCATTATGTTGTGCAGTGTAGCATCAGGTTAATTTAGAATATCTTTGTCATACATTCACAGCAAGTTTATAACCATGTACACGGTCAGCCTTCATGGCTGGGTTTATCTTGACTTTTGGCAACATATATTTATAGATTGATGTTTGCTGTAGCAAACAAGTTATTTTCATATATAAAAATAACAAAATGATGCTCATTAATTCTTCATTGAATATTGTGATTTATATATTAACTTACATAATCATTGGATAGAACATTCACAATACTTTCTAGAAAAAGAGATCAGTAATTGTGATTATCATTGTACTTGCAAATTCCTTGTGATAATGTGACCAGTTAGCCTTGGCTTTAATTGCAAAATGTTCTTACTTGTTCAATCTCATTTCTCTTTGGGCAAATGTTTATCTTTGCAACATCTGCTAATGTCTCTGCTTAACTACTTGTTTCCTTTCTAATTACTGATCACACCAACTTTGACTTTTTTGCTTTTTTTCTTCCTCTCTCTCTCTCTCTCAAGTAATGTTTGGTATCTACTTGCCTTTAAGAATAGATTTCTCTTTTCACTTTCAAATCAAGATAGAACAAGGCATTTTCACTTATCTGATTGAAAATGTTAATTAGATTATGCTTCCAATCCAAGCTTTGTTAACAACTTATTTTTAATTATGTATTGCTATCTTGTACTGGGAAAGAACAGATTACAAGTTTCAAGGTTTAATCATGAAAAGAGCTCATATAAATAAGATAATTGTGCTTTGTTCATTTCACCATTGAGTAACAAATATTCAACTATTTATATCTATGTAATTTTTATTTGAGCTTTGAACTTAAAATTTTGTTTTATTTTTATTTTATTTTATTTTTTTTTATCAACACTCCATTGATTCTGTAACTGCTTATTTTTTTTTATTTTTATTGGTTCTTTAATGAATTTATTAGAATGAAGCAAAACTAAATAAAGCCAAAAAAAATCATTATGCAAAAATATGGAAAATAATTTTGGGGAAATTCTTAAAAATCAAGAATAATTAATATAAATTCAGAAATGAATAGATCACTTTAAAATTGTGAATGATTTCTTTTTTTTTTCTTGTGATCTTGAATTACTTTGTGTTCAATTCATAAATGGCAAATATATGCCATAGAATTTCCATGTTGCATTTGCAAATATTTTCAGTATTAAAGTTTTTGTATATTTATGTTAATACATTTGGAAATAAGAATTTATTTTATATACGTATATTATCTTAATTACTGAAATATTGAGTCATAGCAAAACATTTTGGCTTTTTAAATATAGAGCGTTTAAGAATATTTTGATTATTGTAGTGACAGTAGCAAATATATTGCTTTTATGCAATTGAAGTAAGCTGATTACATTAGAAAACTTTATTACATTTTAAACATTTTGTTATCTAGTTGAAGATATTAAGATCTTTTGTAATATAGTCCTTGATAAAATAATGTAGCTTTTAAAATTTTTTAATCATGGAGTTTAAATGAAAATTTATTAATCCACATCCACATGTATGGGATAAATAAAAATCCAAACAAAAGGGTGTTGCAAGAATTTTAGTTGATAAACATTTTACACAGTTTAAACAATAAAAAAATTAAATGAAAATTTTTTTCAAAAAATATAATTATAAAAATGAGTTCTTTCTATTGGCACCTTTTTTATTACTGAAAATGGCCCAAAATATTTTCAATAGTTATGAAAATAAATTCAAAATAAAAGAACGATCATTATTAACATACCCAATCACTGTGATCTCCCAAAGCTGATCAGTAATCTTTAGATATTTTAAACATTTTTTCTTTTTTTTATAATTGTTTCACCCTGAACAAGTCATTTCACTGCCACTATTGCGCAGGGGGTTACAAAGAGGGGAAAGTGGTGAGAAAGGATGGTTAGATATAGGAAATGTCAGAAAGAGGGTGATAGACTGGTAAGGATACCGAGAATGAGGGTTGGGTAGATGGTGAGTGTTGGGAGAATAGATGCAAGTTAGTGTGATAGGTGTCTATTGACCTTACATTTAAACTCCTGGAGATTGTAGCTGTTGGGAAAGCAGACATGTGGAAGGGAATTCCACAGGTGGGAAGTGCGAGAAAAGAAGCTGTTGGAGTAGAAATTACAGTTACATCTTATCTGTTTCACTGTAAAAGAGTGGGACTAGTTGCTAATCTAGTATCTCGTAAATTCGTACCTAGGCAGCACCAATGATCTAAGTTCATTGGAGCAGAAGCCGTGAAAGTATTTATAGAAGAGGCACAGGGAAGCCACGTCACGCCGGTGGGAGAGTGGTTGCAGCCGGTCCACCAAGTCAGTATCGATCACGTTACAGATTCTCCATTGTATTTTGTCAAGAAGCCCAAGGAGAGTAGCAGGAGCACCCGACCAATGTGGCAGCAGTATTCAATACACGGGTGGATGGTAGATTTATATATATGCAGGAGAGATTCAGGTGGGAAAAACTTCCGGGCCCTGCACAGAGAACAGACTTTCATAGCGATGGATTTAGCAATGGATTCGATATAGTCATTCCATTTGAGGTCCGCTGAGAGTGTAAGGCCAAGGAGGCATAGTGTTTTACTCTCTGGGAGGCAAGCCTGTTCCATGCTAATGGGAGGTAGATGCGATTGTCTATGGTGGTTAATTGATAGCAGCTTCATTTTAGAAGCATTGAAATTTACAAGCCATTTTCTACCCCAGTCCACTACAGATTGGAGGTCCTTTTCAAGATCGGCAGCGAGGTTTGCTTTGTCGCCCACACCGGGTTTATGATCGAGGCGAGAGTAAATTGTGGTGTCATCAGCGTACATGCCTACTTGGGATCTCATGGCATCGGGGAGATCATTAATGTAGATCAGAAAGAGCGTGGGACCTAGGATAGTCTTGTATGGTAGTTTTGGGAGGCATGTCCCTTTAATACTACCTTCAATGTGCAGTTAGAGAGGAATGACTGGATTAGGTCAAACAAATGTCCAGTTATACCGTAGTTCCGCAGTTTGCATAAAAGGCCAGCATGCCAGACTCTGTTGAATGCTTTGGAGATATCCAAGGCAACGGTTCAGACTTCGCCATTCTTGTCAAGAGCCTGGTATATATACTCAGTAATGGTCGTTAGCATATCAGCAGTAGACCTGGTGAAGTGGAAACCGTACTGTTTGTCTGAGAGAAGCCTGTGGGCCGTGAGATGCTGAATCACCTCAGCGTTGATATAAATTTCAAGATACTAGCTTGGTCAATTTTCAAGATGTATGGTGTGTTCTTTTAAACTATTTATAGTTAACTTTGAAGCATGACAGCTGATGCCATCTTGTTGAAAAATGCATGACTTTTCATATATTTTGAATTTATCTTCCTTGAATGTTTTATTTTTTTTTTATGTTTTTGAGTTTGTATTTCTATTGCATCAAATGATTATTTTTTTCCCATATACTGTAATTGCTGCTGAGTGTTTTTTGGTTTTTGCAATATAGCTTACCTTAACTAAGTTTTTCAGTTTTCTATCTAAAATGTGACCAAATATATTTGCTAATATCTACATCCAAAATATGTCATTCATATAATTTTGAATTTGGCTGACCATAGAAATGTAAATTCAAAAGAATAAAAAACAATATACTCGATGAAGACATGCATACTCAAAAATAAATCTTCTTTTTTCTCTTTTCACTCAGTCTCTTCAGAAAGTGACTAAAGTATGATTCATTGCGTGATGGCTTATGATAAAAGAAAATTCACTCTGGTTTAATTGAACCTTTAGGGACTTCATCAAAGACACCAAAAAGCTTGGCAAATAGGATTTCAAGATGATTAAACTTAATGGATATTCCTTTCATAATGTTAGCTTTCATTTATTTTTATTAATCATATATTATATACTTTAATATCTCAATTATGGGATATAGGAAATGTTTTTACTTGATTTATTTTATTTTTTTAGATTTACTTTTTAAGTAATTTCAATTTACATTTCTTGAGTGACATTTTGGATAATGTTGCAAAATTTAGAAAAAAGGTTTTGATAAGCATTTTAATACCATAGAATATATAATGGTGTTGCTGAAATGTTTTTATCCCATCAAGTAACCCTTAAAATCTGATAAATCAAATTTTTACTATTTATATTATTCCGACTATTGTCCTCATCTTGGTTGCCATTTGTATGATGTTGTACACTCCAGCCTTCTTCAGATGCTAGGAATTACGAACCAAACCCTTTATTACAATCACTGAAGTATATCATTCTCATTCCTTGTGTAAAGACTCTTTTGGTAGTCATGAGTTATCTCCCTCTAACCGAAGTCTCTAAGTTACCTGTTCACCACTGCTGTAGCTACCGGGTTCGGTTTTAAATTCCTAGCACCTGAAGAAGGCTGGAGTGTACAATGGCCAAAACATCATACAAATAGCAATCAAGAGGAGGACAATAGTCCGAATAACGTAATTAGTGTAAATACTACCTCAGGTCAGAAATAAAGACAGATCAAATTTTGCAATGTGGGTTGGGTTAAGAACTTTTCTGTAACTCCTCATAATTATAATGATTAAAACTGTATTTAATATTGAAATTTAAAATTTTTGTAATTTAGCAGTGTACTTCTGTGTGGAGAATCTGTTGTCAGTAAATTTTTTTTTTAGATAAATTCATTTGAATGGCTTTTGTTGTGGGAAAAATATTTTTATGGGCAGTTATTTGGGGGTCTTTACATATTTTCTAAATTGCTTATGATAACTGTAGAAACTAAATTTTGAGTTTTAAGATAATCCAGGTGTGGTTTGTTAATAAATTAAGTTGAATCAAATGTTTATACCATTTTTTAAGTGAATTTCAAAGAAAATATTTATATAATTGTACATAGATCTATTCAACCTATACATGCCTTTTAGTTACACTGCATGTTACTATCTTTCAGGCAGCTTGATTCCATTCTCTCAGAACTTGACATTTTTCTGAGGTATTAACTAGTCTGTGGTTTTTACAGGCTTCCAGATAACTGAAGTTCTTTTGATTAGAAGAATTTTGTAGGGAATCAAAGTAACTAGTAATCCAAAGGTAAACAGTCAGGTAAGCATAGCAGGCAAAATAACTGCCTAGCCAAGCTGTACCAATTTCTGCTGGGTCTGCAAAAATACATGATGTCTGGTGTTGTCCTGACACCCTTCCAATTGGTCAAGTCAGAAACATTTCATTAATTACTGCTTTAAATTAGTCTAATTGAAAACAATACTTGTCTGAATTTAATATAAGATTTTGTAATATACAGTGCACTTCAAATCCCACCAGATACAGTATTACCATCTTCAGAGGTAGACCATCTTTTTGAGTGGCAAACAGTAGTTCATTTTGTTTCTTCCAGGACTTCTTTTGCTTCACATTGTTGTAAACAATCCATTTTTCATTGTCTGTGATTCTTCTTTTTGAAAATGGGCCAGTTTTGTTGCACTTAAGCAGAAAATTGTGCATGGAAATGCAATCCATTAAACATTTCTTTTTGTTAAATCTTGAGGCACTAAATCTCACAACAATTGTTTTTAAATGATTTTCAATGCTTATAAATGATATGTGGAGTATCACAGATGTCCTGTCTCAGCATTTGGATTTAGACTAGAACAATGATTGCAATCCTGCTGGAATGTTCTTAGCCTTCCAGATCATAATTATAAATTCTGAACCAAGTGGTCTAATGAACAGTACTCTTAGCTATAGAACTATTTCCATAAACAACACACATATTTTGCTGTTTGCACAGTGTTTTTCCTTTGTGAAAATAACATCAAATGAGGAAAGTCTCATTTTCCTTTTTTTTTTTTCACTTTTTGCATTTAAAATACATCCACACATATATGAATCATAAAAAGTTGCATTGAAGTGTCACCTTTTTAGAATATTTTATAAATTTTAGACACTTGAAATTTTGTGTTAAAATGCCACCTATTGAAAAATGCTACAATGTTTTGTTTTAACTCAATAATTGTGAGCATTACACATACAAAAACAATTATATTAATGGGATTTTTTTTACTTGTATCTGTCAAATAAGAGAGAAACTAAAATCATGATTGGAAATTAATAAAAGCTCTATATATTATTTGATATATTCTGACCCTTTCTTGATTCTTTCAATACCAAAATCACACATTCTAAAATAGATTTAATTTCTTAATTGAAACTAAATGTTTACCAGCAGCCAACAAGTCAACCAATCATGCTTTTTTTTCTTTCTCTAGTTTTAATTAATGGTAATTGTAAAGAAATTTAGTTTAATACTTGGAGACACCTAGTGTTGTCTGAATTGCTTACTCACTGTTAGTGTCTAACAATTTTAAATGGATGATAGTAGAATAAACTTAAGTTTTTAACTATTATATAGCAGTTGTCTCTCCTTTTATTGAAACTAATTTGTTTTTCCTTTTTTCAAGTTGTCTTTAATGAAAAGGTGAAGAAAATCATATTTCAATCAAGTGATGTAAAGTATTGAAACTATTTTGCTATGAGTTTGTTTTAGATAAAACTTCCTGTTTTCCTTTTTAGGTCTCTCTTTTAATTTTGTCTCATGAGATATTTCCCTCTCAGATGTTATTGAAGCCTTTAAGAAATATACTCTTGCATAAAATATTTTGCACACTGTATTCCTAGTAAAAAAAAAAAAAGTTAAAAATTTAATATCTATTTGGTTGCATATTTATATAAAGTGAACAAAATCTTTCACATTTTGTTTTACACACTTTTGGCCTGAGTAAATACTTTACCAGATAGACAATTGAATGATTAAATGTATTTATTACTTTGAAAGATGGAAATGTTGTACAATAGCTTACTTCTTACTATAATTAATTATTCATCATTTGATTAATTAAAACCATATTTGTAAGTTGTACTTTAGCTGGTATAAAAAGCAAATTACATATTTGTCACCTGATAGCATTTGAATTTATGGACATCCAGTATTAGATATGTGAATCCCAAGACGCTGTTGATTGATTGATAATGTCTTTTTTTTTTTTTTTTTTTTTTTTAATCATCTCACCCCAAGCAAGGCATTCCACTGCCACTATTGCGCATGGGGCTACATAGGGGAAGGTAAAGAGAAGGAGTGGATAGACATAGGGAATGTCAGGAGAAAGGTAATAGATGAGTAAGGATAGCGAGGATGAGTGTCGGGCAGATGGGAAGAGTGTTTGATAGAATGGGAGCAGGTTAGTGTGTTAGGAGGTGTCTATTGACCTTACATTTAAACTCCTGAAGATTGTAGCCGTCGGGGAAGCAATCGTTTGGAAGAGAATTCCACAGTCGGGAAGTGCGAGGAAAGAAACTGTTGGAGTAGAAGTTACGGCTGCATTTTATCGATTTCACTGTAAAAGGGTGGGATCTAGTTGCTAATCTAGTATCTCGTGCAAATTCGTATTTAGGGGGCACCAGTGATCTAAGTTCATCGGAGCAGAAGCCGTGAAAGTATTTATAGAAGAGACACAGCGAAGCCACGTCTCGCCGGTGGGAGAGAGACTGCAGGCGGTCTGCCAAGTCGGTATCTATCACATTACAGACCCTCCTCTGAACCTTATCGAGAAGCCCGAGGAGAACAGCAGGGGCACCCGACCAGATATGGCAGCAGTATTCAATGCACGGGCGGATGGTAGATTTGTAAATGTGCAGGATAGATTTAGACGGAAAAAACTTCCGGGCCCTACACAGAGAACCGACTTTCATAGCAGCGGATTTAGCAATGGATTCGATATAGTCATTCCATTTGAGGTCCGCTGAAAGTGTGAGACCAAGGAGGCGTAGTGTTTTACTCTCTGGGAGGCAAGCCTGGTCCATGCTAATGGGAGGTAGGTGAGATTGTCGATGATGGTTAATTGACAGTAGCTTCGTTTTAGAAGCATTAAAATTTACTAGCCACTTCTTACCCCAGTCCAATATGGATTGGAGGTCTTTTTCAATCTCGGCTGCGAGTTTAGCTTTGACGCCTACACCAGATTTTTGTTGGAGGCGAGAGTAAACTGTGGTGTCATCGGCGTACAAACCTATTTGGGTTCTTATGGAATCAGGCAGATCATTAATATATATCAGGAAGAGTGTAGGACCTAAGATGGAGCCTTGGGGGACACCTGCGTTTGTATGGTAGTTCTGAGAGGCATGTCCGTTTAATACCACTTTCATTGTGCGGTTAGAGAGGAATGACTGGATTAGTTCAAACAAATGTCCAGTTATACCATAGCTCCGCAGTTTACATAGAAGGCCAGCATGCCAAACTCTGTCGAACGCCTTAGATATATCCAATGCAACGGTTCGAGCTTCGCCATTCCTGTCGAGTGCCTGGTATATGTACTCGGTGATGGTCGTTAGCATATCAGCAGTAGACCTGGTGAAGCGGAAACCATATTGCTTGTCCGAGAGGAGCCTGTGTGCTGTGAGATGCTGAACCACCTCGGCGTTGATAATGGCTTCGAACACTTTGCCAAAGATCGGAAGAAGGCTGATAGGGCGGTAATTTGCAGGGTCAGAGGGTTCTCCAGTGTTTTTAAATATAGGAACTATAGAGGAAGATTTCCAACAGGCAGGAAAGCAGGAAGCAGATAGGCAGAGGTTGTAGAGCTTAGAAAGGATAGAGGAGAGTTCAGGGGCACATTTCTTTAAGACTATGGTTGGGATTCCGTCACCACCGCTCGCTTTGTGAGGGTCAAGTTTTAAGATTATCTTAGAGACAAGCGAAGGTGTAATGTGGACATCATTCAGTTGTGCCTCGGTTCTAGGTGAGAAGTCGGGTGTAAAAACTCCAGACGAGTCCAGACTCGAATTGTTCGAGAATCTGCGGGCAAAACATTCAGCCTTATCTGCTGGGGAGGTGAGGACCTCAAATTTGTTGATTAGCGGGGGTATTGTGGACTTGCTCTTGTTAAGTACTCTTTTACAGAGTCGCCAGTAGTCTTTAGAGCCGAATTTAGAGCATGCTATGCGTTGCTTCATTCTGGCAGCAAACAACATCTTAGCTTCGTTAAGTACCCTTTTACACTTATTACGAGCTGAAGTGAAAAGGCGCCTGTTTTGTTCCGACGCATAGTTACG
This sequence comes from Ascarosepion bandense, assembly GCA_037127315.1. NCBI lineage: Eukaryota > Metazoa > Mollusca > Cephalopoda > Sepiida > Sepiidae > Ascarosepion > Ascarosepion bandense. The sequence goes on along the minus strand of JBBBDQ010000563.1, from coordinate 2,474,317 downwards.
ATAAAGTCGGAAGAAATGATTCCGGTGGGCAATGGCAGCCGAACAAGCGGGTGAGAACCATGGAGACGAATGAGATTTAAGCTGGAATTTCCTAGCAGGGATGAAGGCATCAATGCCAGCCTTAACCCAGGAGGAGACCTCGGATGCACATTCTTCGATGGGAAGACTAAAGACGTTGTTCCAAGGGATGTCACAGAGGAAGTCTCGGAACGAATCCCAGTCTGCTCTTTGATAGCAGTATGATATTCTACTTGTCTGTGTTTCATGGGTCGGGCGGGAGTGGAGTGAAATATTGACGGACACTACAGTGTGGTCAGAGTTTCCAAGTGGGCAGAGTTGTCTGGTAGTGCAAGAGTCTGGGATGGAAGTGAAGCAGAGGTCTAGAAGTGAGTTCCTTCCGTTAGGGTTGTCGGAGAAACGCGTGGGGAAGTCCACTACTTGCGTAAGGGATTGGGTGATTGAAAAGTTCATGGTGTGGACACCAGCAGGGTCAGTGACAGCGTTCTTCAGCCACTTGGTGTGGTGGGCGTTAAAGTCACCAAACACGAATACATGGGCAGAGGGATGGGTAGAAATGGCTTTGTCAATATTGTCAGAAATGATGTCAAGTAACGAACAATCAGGGGAGGAAGGAGAGCGGTACAGAAAGAAGAGATAGCTAATCGAGCTGAGAAGTGAGAGGCGGAAGCACATGAAAGAATGATCTGGGGATTCAAAAGATGACACCCTAGCTAAGGGAAGGTGTTCGCTGACATAGACACCAAGCCCATGCATATGAACATTGGAGTCCTTCCTGAAGAGGGGAAGGTAGCCAGGAACGCAGAACTCAGATGAGGGGATAGAAGGGTTAAGATTAGTTTCACATAGGGCTAATATATCAGGTGAGTTATTATGGAGGAAAGAATCTACGCTGGGGAAGTTGGTGCGGATGCCGCGTATGTTAGTGAAAGAGATGCAGACAGGTTTGGGCGTTTTCAAATGAGCTGGTTTAGTTTTGTTATTATGTTTGCTTTTTTCCATAGTAATTCAGTTAAAGGAGTGGTCTTAGAATAGAATCAGTCGGTCAATCATTTGCAACTTGTGAAGGATGGAGACTGGCGCGGCCTACAACATAATGTGGCCTCGGGGTTGCCCACCGAACGTTCATGCAGGGACGCCCGTCCATGCGCGATATGGCACTACAAGAACCCCGGTATTATTCAACTGTTGATCAGAGCGGCCTCTCAAGACGCTACGCAAGAGTTCGGGCTCCTAACTACCAGTCGGAAGCAGCAACCAGGAAACTGCCAACCCGGTACCCTCAGAATGTAAAGACTTTGCCACCATACTCCGTAACTGCAAAGAGCTTCCAGCTGAACTAACACCAAGACCAGAGAAAGGGGATGAACCGGGAACCCCTTCCTAAACAAGAAACAAGGTGATCACCTCTAAACTCATTCAAAAGAAGGGGGTGGAGTGTGAGACCGGGCGATAGTAGAAACTATCTACTCCAATTAAAAAAAAAAAAAAAAAAACAAGGAAAAAGTGACTGAGGCTTACAAAGTTTTAACTTAGTAAAAGTCGAAAATACCCTTGAATAGCAAAATTATTTACACAAATTAAGTGACGAAAAAAAAACAAAGACGGCCAAAAGACGAAAAAAAAAATAAATAAATAAAATAATTTCCAAGAAATTTCACAAAAACAGACTGAAAAATGGACTGAATCCCGGTTGACTTACCACAAGCAGCTAACACTGTAAAGTTGATTTAATTCAATTTCTGAAGACAAAAATAGAAATTAAACCGTTTTTTACAGAATATAGTCGAGTTATGTTGCTTGCGTTCGCTTACCAAACCGTTAAGAATTCAATCTCTCGAAGACAGAAATTTAAATCTTCTACAAGACAAAACTAATGGAAATAATTGAACCGTGATGCTATTTATCATTAGTCGAAAATACCCTTGAATAGCAAAATTATTTACACAAATTAAGTGACAAAAAAAAAAAACAAAGACGGCCAAAAGACGAAAAAAAAAAAATAAATAAATAAAATAATTTCCAAGAAATTTCACAAAAACAGACTGAAAAATGGACTGAATCCCGGTTGACTTACCACAAGCAGCTAACACTGTAAAGTTGATTTAATTCAATTTCTGAAGACAAAAATAGAAATTAAACCGTTTTTTACAGAATATAGTCGAGTTATGTTGCTTGCGTTCGCTTACCAAACCGTTAAGAATTCAATCTCTCGAAGACAGAAATTTAAATCTTCTACAAGACAAAACTAATGGAAATAATTGAACCGTGATGCTATTTATCATTAGTCGAAAATACCCTTGAATAGCAAAATTATTTACACAAATTAAGTGACAAAAAAAAAAAAACAAAGACGGCCAAAAGACGAAAAAAAAAAAATAAATAAATAAAATAATTTCCAAGAAATTTCACAAAAACAGACTGAAAAATGGACTGAATCCCGGTTGACTTACCACAAGCAGCTAACACTGTAAAGTTGATTTAATTCAATTTCTGAAGACAAAAATAGAAATTAAACCGTTTTTTACAGAATATAGTCGAGTTATGTTGCTTGCGTTCGCTTACCAAACCGTTAAGAATTCAATCTCTCGAAGACAGAAATTTAAATCTTCTACAAGACAAAACTAATGGAAATAATTGAACCGTGATGCTATTTATCATTAGTCGAAAATACCCTTGAATAATCTCAGAAAAAAAATGAGATTCAGTTATCTTTTGCATAATGAAACCATTATATATGAAGTTGTTCCTTTTGAAATTTATGCCGTTTAATAAAATAACCTAAGAAATTTCTATTTAGGCACTAGATTTAAGTTCTATGATAAATTGATCATTTTATAATTATAAAGATTACTTTCAAGTAGTACTGTCAGGATAAAAAATCTTATTTGAAAGCTAACATAAAACATAACCTTTACTGTTATCAAATTTTGACCTAAATGCATCTTCATAATTGAAAGGATTTGTAAAAGTAATAACCATCAAGGTAAGTGAATGTGTTTTATCATAAAATGTTCTTTGTATGCACTAATATAAATCAGTATTTTTCTTCAAATGAAATAATAAAACAAATGCAATAGTATTGAAAAAAGCTGTATTATGTAATTCTTTAACCATTCTCCCCAAAATTTAAAATATTGTCTCTATTTTCATGTAAATGTCAAAATGGAAAAAAATCTTGTGACCTGTTTCATCCTTCTACAGGTTTTCTTCATACTGTTTTTACTGATGGAATCATGAAGTTACTCTTAGTCTGATATATAGATTTTACTTGTGATATTCTCCCATAGTCTAGATTATACAACAGATTTACTTTACTTTCAACAAAATTCCTGGTTAAGTACCTTTTTATAATAAAATTGGTTGAACTCCGATTGTCTTTTTTTCTTTTCTTTTGCAACCACTTTTTTGTCTTTTTCTGTAAATTTTAATCTTTTAATTTTTCACTTTTTATAATTATCTTGATTGCTTTCTGATCAGTATTGCACAGGATGTATTATTACTTGAAGGGATATTATCAAGGAAAACAATTATAGCTTATTATAATCTAATTAACTTTATAAGTTGTATTCATTGTAAACTAAGTCCAATTAAAAAAAGATTAAACCTAAAACAATTGCTCAGTTCTTTTTTTGTTTTTGTATCATCAATATCTTAGATGCGAATGATAATATACAAATGCAGTAAGTTGCCTCCAATTTTCTCATGACTCTCTCTTATAGACAAAAAATAAACCTAAAAAATCTTGCAACAATTATTGATGTTCTGTTAGCCAGCTGTAGCCAGTTTATAACTTAAAAACAAATATTGAACCTGATAACATAAAAAGCAGATATTAGATTCAGTAGTAACAGAAGTAAATACAAATAAAGTTGGCAATAGAATATCATTCAGTGGACTAAATATTAAAAAATATATCAGTAAATATAAAAGAAAATCGAGTTGTAAAAGGTTATAAAACTATTATTATAAATGCATTTCTGCTTAAACTAGTATGCTCATCTTGGTTATTAACTTCATTTGAGAAAAATATCACCAAAGGGATAAACTGCTTTTGACCTCTAGCACTCTGCAATAATCATAAGTATTTCATCCATTGGGTATAAATGGCCACACAACTGAGTAGCACCATCTTCAATTTTCAGTTTGTCATTTTCCTTTTGTCATAGTAGGATATGACAACACTAGCACAAAAAGCTATTGTCTGATGACTAGAGTTGCATGCAGTAGCTGTAAAAACATTTCATTTGACAAATGAAGTTAGCTATATACAGTGTGCTAAAGGTTAAATACCATCCCGATGTTGTATGGACTGCAAAGCTACTGATTTTTTTTTCCTCTTTTGTATTGTAGGATGGTACAATGGCCAAAACAAGTGCACTAAACTGAATAGAAATACATTTAATAATCATTCAATCTTAAAGATTTCAATATTAACTGTGAAATTATTCTTTGAAGATTGTCTAAACTTCTGTTATCCAGTAAATGTCAATTCCACCAGACAATTATTGCTGAAAATATCACCTTATATGACTAAAAAACAATAGTATCCTAAATGAAGCATAGAAATAAACTCCTAATTTTTTAGCATTTTAAGATCATTAACTTTTGATTCTGTCTGAATATCATTATTTTTTTTATTTATTTGTGTACAAAGTCTTTCTTTCACCAAACTATTGATATGTTTGATTAGCACAAAACCTACTTGAGCCATTTTCTTTTAAGCTGTTTAAATGGTCTTTCAAGCATGTCTCAGTGATGTTTCCATGGTTTTTCACTTCTACTCAAGCTAACTATACAATCAGTCTTCGTTCTCTCACTTTACTTAAATATGCATTTGAAAAACAGTTTCCAGTTGCTAAATGTTTGTTCCTTCCTTCCACTTCCTGGAGAAAAGTGATTTAATCTTTGTAAAAAAAAAAAAAATTCAATGATGCACTTATCTGTAAAATTTAGGGACTTATTTTCTTGTTTGTTTTTTTTTTCTGCCACCTGACTAAACCGTCTAAAAGCATTAAGCCATTTGTGTGTGTGTATGTATATGTATATATATATATATATATATATATATATAGTGTGTAATAAAAATTATTATTAAAAGATGGCTTATGCTTAAGTACTATATCAAAAAGAAGGTTTGTAGTTAAGCAACCACATTCTAAAAGGTTATAACAATGTTTATAATGATTTGCTTCATTTATCTTATTCAGAGTTAAACAAAAATTGTATTTCTTGCTAGAAATCAGATACATGTTACATATTTAATTTAGAAACATTTTGTACATACTTTAAAAATTCAAAGAACAAAGAGTCTGCAGTTTTCTTTCTCATGAAATATGTATTTTATTGAAAGTAGGTTTAATGTAAATTCTTACTTGCAAAATGTCATATTATGTTTTAAATTTTTCAGAGGTGGATCTTGCTGCAAAATGTGTTGTAAATATGGATACCACGCAGACTGTGCTGTATCATCCAAAAGACAGGTGAGTTATTTTATATTTTTAGTGTCATCACCTTTTTATAGTTTTTTTTTTTTTATCCCCTAGTAATGATATAAATTCAACTGTTAAATATGTAGGAAGAATTTCTTAGCAACATATTGCTAGTTCCTAAACTTCATCAGCAATGTCATCTTGTAAATATTTTAGGGCCAAAATACATCATAAATTATGACAACTACAAATGTGTAGAAGAACAAACTACAAAGAAAATGATTAAAAAAAGAAAACAATTACATGAACATTGATTTGACAAATTCATAGAATTTTTGTGTAAAGGCTTATTTCGTAGTTTTAATTTACATTGTTTTGATAGCTTGCCAAAATATATTTTTAGATATATCTTGTTTTCTCTCTCTCATATATATATATATATATATATATATAAGTTCACCCTAAATTAAGGAAAGAGGCAATAAAAATCAGAAATTAAGACAAAACATAATGATTGGCATTGCATTTAAATTTATGAAGATGAAAATTGACTGGAAAGTGAAAAGAATGAAAGAAGAAACTATCAGTATAGAAATTAATTATTTTAATATTTTCTTAAAAGATCCAAAAGAAAATGCACAGGAAAGCTATATTACAGTAGTGGAAGAGTGACTGAAAGTGAAATGCCAGGTTAGGATAAATAACATTGCAGATTTTTTAAATCAAGAATCTCTAAATACATAGAAGCACCAGCACTCTTTGGTCAAGACCTTTCTGTAAAACATGAATATTTGTTGATATTTATTCAAATCATGTAAGTCTGGCATGCAGCCAAAATGGTTCTGTGTTTACTGAGGAATGAACTCATAATGCTAATGAAAGGCTCAAAAGAGCTTTTTAATTAGTTGAGATTTACAAAAAATAGATTTTTGGAAAATAATTTCCTCTCTATTGAAATTATAGTCAATTCCAACACTAAAAGGCAGTAGTGTAAATTGGTCATTATGTAATCATTCAATGTTCCTCTCAGAAAAATCTTGAAAAATGAATAGGTACACTTTGATCAAATTATTGATAAATCATAAATATTAGGTCTGTATCTTTTAATAACTTTAAAATAAGATTATCTTGAAAATTTACTGCATTTTTTGTATTTTGCTAAATAACACATCACTCAATAAGTCCCAGGTTTGACATTTAGATGGTGCCGCTATTAAAAAATCCATATGATTTTTATGAAGTAGTAACTTTCAAATGCCATGTGACAAAATTTGGATACAATTGGATTATTAGTTTACAGTTATTTAAGTGAAGCTACCATTGTAAAATTTCAAAACAATGGGAAAATCTGAATTTCATGTGTTGATAAAGCATTGCTTTCTGATGGGAATTAAATACTGTTCAAGCAAAGCAACGGCATGATAAGTGCTATTCGGACTTTGCTCCATTGAAAACGATGGTTAAGAGGTGGTATGCTGACTTTAAATGCAGTTGCACAGACACAAATGATGCTGAATGCTCAGGTTGCCCACAATTGGCAAAACGCAAAAAAAAAAAAAATGAAAACTCAGTTTGGTTGATTGTAAATTGAAGTTTTGTAGGATAGCAGAGGAATTGAACATATAAGAAGGCAGTGTATTCACCATTTTGCATGAACGTTTGTCAATAAGAAAACTGTGTTTAAAGTGGATGCTGCATTTGCTCACAGTTGATCAAAAACAACACTTCAATGATTCAGAGTTGTTTGCAATTGTTTCAACACAAGGGGTTTTTGCATAAATATGACAATGGATGAAACCTGGATCCACCACTTCACTCCGAAGTTAAATTGGCAGCCAGCTGATTGGACAGCAGCAAGTTAAAGGTGTCCAAAATGACCAAAGACACAAACATTAGCAGGCAAGGCTTTGGCCTCCATATTTTGGGATGCAGAAGATATGTTTATCGATTACCTTGAGAAAGGAAGAACTATCAATGAATATTATATAGCATTATTGGTATGTTTGAAGGAAGAAATCTCAAAAAAACAATCACAAATGTAGAAAAAGTAATTTCACCATGTCACAAAACTACATGAATTGCACTTCGAATTGCTTCTGCATCTGCACTATTCTCCAGATTTGGCCCCCAGTGACTACTGACTGTTTGCAGACCTCAAAAGAATTCACCTGGAAAACAAATTTGGCTCCAATGATGAAGTGATATTGGAAATGGAGGTGTATTTGAGGCCAAAGACAAATCGTTCTATAAAAATGGCACTGAATTGTTAGAGAAGCATTGGAATCACTGTATCACCCTAGAAGGAGGCTATGTTGATGAATGACAAATTTTACCTAAAAGTTGTTTTAATAGTTAGGCCTGGGGTTTATTGAGTTGTGTTAAGACTTTGAAAAGGGTATAGCAAAGTGGGAAAAAATTACATGTGAGGTGTTTCATCCTTCAGAACTTTATCAGACTAAATTTGGTACAATGGCACACATTAAGGCTTTCAATGAACTTTTGACATTTATAGCTCCAAGAATATTGCATATACAGATTTGAAATTCAGTGCCAATAGTTAATTTTTACTGTAGATTACAAAAGTATAAACAGCTTATGGCTGAAATGTCTAAATGCAAAAGACACTGTTTACTTTGAGAGCTTCTTATTTGCAAAATATGTCAGATAGAGCATCCAAATTAGTTTTCCTTTCTTTTACGTCATAACCATATACATTCCTATTATAAGAATGTCAGTTTTACTGTTTGAAAATTACTTGAATTAGTTTTATTTTTAAAATTTTTTAAACATCCTTAAAATTGCATATTTTCATCTTATCAGCATATGAAGAAAATTTTAAGAAAATTTTTATATTTTTTACTAGTTCTTCTTACATGTCATATGACAAGTTTTGTTTTGTGGACAAACTTCTATATAGAGTTTAAACTTTTTCTAGAACAGTTTGTCATGCCAAAATCATGGTTTTGTCACTTCATAGATATTAAACTGAAAGTTGGTACCCTTATAATTTTCTATGCAAATAAGTGTCACTTGCAGCTATTGGTTGGTTTAAGATGGAATGACCTGAATACATATGGGTTTTGTTGAGCTGTAATATTATGCTATTGTGCATTGAGTTTGACTTTGAGGTTATTTTGAGTCATCCTTTATTAATGTTGACATTGATGGTAATTCAGGATCAGTCTAGTGTATATGCTTGTATTTTTGTGAACATATTTTGTTACTAAATAGAAAATCAATTACATAAACTTATTTGATGGCAGTCAACTTAATTATCAGCTTAATTGGAAAATAAAGATCAATAAAAAACAAAAACTTTTTAAAATAACATCTCTTTATACAATGCATACACAGATTTCTTCCTTTATTAGCATTTAATTAAATTGATTTAACAGTTTCTGTAGTCAACCAGTTTGATAGGTTTGTTCTATAACTGCTACTGCTGCTGAACTGGTCTGGCTTGGTCCTGACTTAGAGCATCATTCAGTCACCAACTTTCATCATGGACTTCTTACTCACGGGTCTGCTTTTCTGTATTTATATGTCTATTGTGTGAATTCAATGTCATCAGCTGATCTTTCATATTGCTTATAATGATTTAGCCACATTATAAACTATAAACTATAAAAACTTAAACTGAGGGAGGTAATTTCTTAACTACACTGCTTTCACAATAAAATTATGAAGCAATTGATACTGGTAAAATTTTCAGGATATATGTACATTTATATGAGCAATATATAATGAGTTTCAGCTCATAATATCTAGCTTTATCAAAGATATTGTTAATTACTTGTTTTAGGAGAGTGTTTTGTTATACAAACTGCAGCATAAATTTATACCAATAATTAAAAAATATAAGCTATAGAAATATTTGATTAAAACCATATCCTATATACATGAATAAATTATAATTTTGTTAACATAGGCTCATTGACATTCAATAACCTTTATCAGGCTTTTATTTGTTAATTTTATTAACTTTTCTACTGTTTTGACTAACATTATTTGCAGCAGCTTTTGTTGCTTCCTAGAAATATTTTGCTTGAATGTTGATTTTTCAATCTCATGAGCATCAGTGATGAACCACAAGTTTTGTTTTTTATTGGTTTAATATCTGGAGAAGTTGGAGGGTATTTGATATTTTAAATCATTTTTGATAAGGTGAGCAATAATCAGCTGTTACAGTATATGAAGAAAGATTGTGTTGCATGAATATACTCTTTAGCTTAAAGTTATAAACTGTACCACTCAAAAAAGCAACCTTTTACAATAATTACCTGCATTTATCTTAAAGCTGTCATCATTAATTTTGAAAGGATTTATGACTTTGTTGTCTTAATAATAGCACAAAACATTACCCAAATTTCTCTGTGTCTTCAGTTGATTATTTTCATAAAAGACACAACCTCCAGCTCAGTCTTCAGATCCATCTGATATAGCTCTACATAAATCTTTAAAAATTTGGGTTGATATATTATTGCTCATATACTACTTCATCCACTTGCACATTTCCTATTGTAGTGTTTAGGTGGTACTTTGGTTGATTTTTTTTTTTTTTTTTAATATCTCTTTTCTCTTTTTACATGAAACAAATCAACTTCTTTGAATATTCTCTTGTAGGTTTCTCATTTGCTTTTAATTTTTCAAATTGCTATTTATGTTCTTGAAGTCAATCTTTTTTCTTCTTACCAATGTTTTCATTTTTTGGTTGTGATCTTTGTTTAATGAACTTTTTATTACAATTTCCAACATTGCATTCCTATTGCTCAATGCCATGTTTCTCTTGAGGGTCTTTATGAAATAAAAAAATAAAAACTATCAATAACTATATTATTGTATATGATAAATAACACTTGTCTTAAAATTTCACAATGCCAAACAATTGCAAATATTTCTAATAAAAATGAATACTATAAACTGAAATTACCATAGGCACTGAACAATATCAATATCAGTTGACTGATAGCAATTTTATTAGGAAAATGTTAGATTTTATTATGCAAGTCATCAGAAGGTGAACAGGGTAAGTATTCAGGTATAATAAAGATAGTAAACCTTTAAAACTATGATCAGATCAACATTTTTTTATCAGTATGTACTGAAAATATCTACTCTAGCATGAAGTAATGATTTAGCCACATTTCCTACAGCTTGTACATCAAATTAAAATAAACTGATGTTGAACCATGAAATTTAAAATGTTATGTCATGATTCAAAGATATCTTATTAATCAAAGCAAGTATTATGAGCATTGTCATTGTTGTCAATGACCTGACATGATAAAAGCTGGGATCATGCTAATTGAATAGCATTTTTGACATTGTACACCACTGGTATATATTTATGCATTTAAGACTCTGAAGCAGAATCTTTATGCCCAACTGCATCACATTTTGTTGGTTGGTTTTTGAAGTATGAATTTTGTACTATCCTGCAACAGAATAAGCTCCTTTCTATTCACAACTACTGGCTAAAATGTTTGCAGATTTTTATGCACCAGTTTCAAATGTGATTTGACCAGGTTGCAAGATGCTTCATTATAGTACCAACAGTAGAATGTTTTGCGGGTAATGATTTGGTTTTGGAAAGTTTTAGTGGAGAGCAAGTTTATCTACCTAAAGAAAGCCATATTTTTATTCATACAGAAACCACTTTTTATCAACAATAAGTATACAATCAATAAAAAGATAAGTTTTTAAATGAACATAAGAATTGTAGCAAATTTCAAACTGCTGATCATGTGGTAGTCACTTCTGCATTTTCTTCACTTGCTTCTAACTCTTGTCTGGCTTATCTATGGATTTGCTCCCAATGACTATATATTTGCTTCTGGATGAGACTGTGGCTGCTTTTAATTCTTAATTGTCAATTGATGAATAGTGAGCATAAAGCTCATCTTAGTGATTCAGATCACCAGAAGCAAATTTTAGGAACCTACTATGTGCTGTCCATTCTGGAAGTGACTTCAACCTCTAAGTACTATTGATGCTGTGGGTGTCTTTCACAGTGCAATGGCAGAATTGAACAAAAAATACATTTCTCTTTGCTTTCATACCTTATAAAAGAATAAAAGTAAAAAAATGGATAACACTCTGAAAATCCAGCTTTAAAATGATCTCTAGATATATGTATAAACAGAAGAGAATACTATGGGGGAGGAGAAACTGATTTCTCTAATATAATGATAAATTGCCATTTATTTTGTTCCAACATAATATAAAAATCAACTGTAACCTTTTACTTCCTCCATTTAAACCTAATTACATCTATCTTGTTGAAGGCTAATATATGTGTGTACATGTAATGAGTATTGCTAATTTTACTAACTTATTTGTAAAAGTAATTATGCATTTATTTATTAATATTAAAATGTCTTTATTTTCAATTAAGTACTTTTATTTTGTGACAGTTTTTGCTCTTTAATGTCAGTGTATATCAAGTACATTTAACAATACATGTACATGTCGATATGGTACTAAGGAATTACATTGTAAATTACTCATTGTTATGATACCTGAAAAGTAAGGTACAAACAGTTATTAATCCAACCTGTTTCTTACTATACAAATAAAACTTTATGCATGCTACTCTCACTATTATTCAATGTAGTTGCCATTGAGATTAGTGCACTTGTTCCATTGGTGGATGAGCACATAAATTCCCTCGTTCTCAAAGAACGTGGTGTCAAGTGACTGGAGCCATATTTACTCTTCTGCAATAATTTTCATCTGTGGGGAACTGTTTTCCAGATAAATGTTATTTGAGTTTCTCAAGAAGACAGACTTGGCTCCTATAGATTAGCTGATGGATTCAGTTTAAACATTCCAACCAGATTGGTCTTTTGTCCGTTTGGCCATGTGTTGGGTAGCATTGTCATGCAGCAGGATGACACTCTTATACAAACTTCAGTTGAACAATTTCATAGACAACTGATTTCAGAAGCTAAAGTTCCACATCCATATCCAGAAGTTTACATATATCATCTTGAATCAAAACTCACATGCATACAATTAATATTTTTTTCTTAATAAAATTGGTATTAATCTTAACTGATATTGGTAAAGTTTTCAGTGCCTATTATAATTTCAGTTTATAGTATTCATTTTTATTGGAAATATTTGCAACTGATTGTTTGGTGTTGTGAAATTACATGATGCAAGTGTTATATATCATATATGATAGTATAGTTATTAATATTTTAATTTCATAGATATAAAGACCCCCTCCCCCTATAGTTTGTAATAAAGTTATAATCTCAAAAGCAGAATATGACATTGAGTGACGGGAATGCAACATTGTTAAAAATAGTAGAAATATAATAAAGATCAAAATTTATTTTGACGTGTTTGACATTCAATCAGAAAGACCTGAGCTTTTTGGGACACATACGGAAAATAGCCTTGGAGAATCTAACACTTATATTGATGCATATTAAAAGCAAGAGAAGCAGATAAAATAGCAAGTAACCTATTTAATGAGTTTTGAGTAAATGGATAGCAGAAAAGTTCCACAAAGTGTAATGGAATAAAAATTATTTAGAGCAACAAAAGATAGAATGCTATAGAGTTATGCTTTCTCAAATCCTAAAAGGACATGGCACATAGAAATATATTATGTTTTAATCAAGTTGTTTTTTGTTCTTTTTTTTTCTATTAACATTTTTCTGTTTTACTTTTTAATCTCTGTGCCTATTAAAATTTAACTCATCTCAAAAACCTTTCTGTATTTGAAACATTTTGACATATTTGCTGATATTCATAGTATCAATGTGCAATAAATAGAAACAGTTTCATTAGTAAATTCATGAATTTGATATTGATAGATTTTGATGCCCCTATTATAGTTACATTAGGTTTTCCTGATAAATTATAAATGTTTCACAAAGCATGGCTATGTACAATGAAGATTAAGGAGTTATGATAGTAGTTTAATATATGCTTTTCAAATAGATTATTGAATTTTTTTTGTTTTTTTCATGAGCAATTGAAATAAAATATTAAAAACTGGCTTTAATATTTTAGTATTTAATTATTGACAAGTTATGTTTTTCTTTGTACAATTTTTACATATATACACACTCAAAAAATGTTATTTTCAAAAATTAAAACCAAATGATATCAGATCATTTGGTTTTAATTTTAGAAAATTGTTTGAGATGTTTCAAAATATAGCTTCTTAAAGCATTTAATAGTTATTTAGATATAATTTGGCTGATTAAGTGTAGATCAAATTTAAATAAAAAATAAAAATTTTAGAAATACTATGTCTAGAAAGTGAATATATTTTGTACAAATAGTTCTATGTGTTAATCTTGTTAATAGATAATTATGAAATTATATTTTGTGTCCTTTATGTTGAAAACTTTTTGTAATTAATGAAGGTCAAATTATTGGATTTATTTTGCATCTTATATTGATTGATAAGCATTGTGAACAATTTAAAAATCTTTGCTATTATGATGAGAAGTTTTAAATAATGTAAATAATCCTTGAAATGAGTAACTAGTTTTGCCCTGTGACAATGAAAGATCTATTATAGTAAGTAAACTGATCAAGAGTTGTCTAGAGTTAAATGACAGATACATTTGTTTACTGCAGATATGTAAGTATCAACTTAGTTTAAAGGTCAGATGAATATTAGGTCATCATTATTCATCTATGATAAAAGTCTGCTTAAATTTGAGGATTTTATAGGATAACTAAAGTATGGATCCCATCCCCTAAAAAAGTATATTTTCAACATTAAAACAATCTCATGTCTGGCAACACTATAGTTTTTATTATAAAATACATTCTAGTTTTATTTTATTGGATCATATGACATCAGTAATTATCACATTAAAGAATGTTTTTCCAATTTTCTTTAGAATACCTCATTGCTGGAGATATCAACGAGATTTAAATGATATGCTTATGTTTGATGTATATCATTGACAGTAAATTGAGTTTTGTTAATCACAACTGTAATACAACTGGATTGATTTTACAAATTGGTTATTTGCTTAATCTGCCCGTTGAATTATTTGTCATTGACCTTGATAGATAGCATTTAAGAAATTCTAGTTAATGGCTAAATATAGGAGTTTAGGCTTATTATCTCACCATACTTATTTCTCTTTGATTTCAAAGTAAAATATTCTATTTGTCGACTTTTTTATATTTGAATAATAAATTGTTTATTTTTTGTTCTTTTCTTTTTCTAAGCCTCTGGCTCTCAGGTAGTCATTTAGTAACCCAACAGCATGACATAAAATTTGGTTTGATTCAGAAAAAGATGAGGAGCTGCATTAACAAAATTGTCTGTCATCAAATTCTGTAAAACATTTCTGAGCAGTTCTTGCTCTTGTGATATTCATTTGCCATCAGCCTCATTGATTTTTCTCTCTTGTTGACAGTATTAAAATGTAATAATATCCTTTAATATTATTTGAAAAACTAACAATTACATATTTTAAATATACCAAGTATTTCATCTAAGCTTTATAATATTTTTAATGTGATAACGTTAATGATTAGAAACAGTAATATGCTGTAAAATGAATTAAGTTTTTAACTAACTATGCAGGCAACATGAATGATTAAAAATTGAATAACATTTTTGTACATGTAAATATTATTTCATACATATTTTTAGTTTACAACATGAGAATTTCACATCCATTATGATTTTTTTTCTCATCAAGTTCACCTCAGAAGTCACTAAGACTTAAGGGGTTACTGGGCATAGGACAAGTGATTGACATTACATATAAACTTTTGAAGATTTAAGTTGACTGGAAAGCATGGAGCTGGAAGAGAGTTCCACATACAAGTGCTAGAAAATAAACTTAACATATAACTTAATTACATTGAGCTAATTCAACTGTAAATTGATGAGATGTTGTTGCTAAACTAGTCATGTTAAGTGCCTTACATGATATATACTTGGGTGATCATGCCTCAAAAGAGACATGACTAACTGGGCAGAAGATTATCCTGCAGTAGGCTGCCATTACTTTCTACGGTAGACTGGTTGCCAGCCAAGGCTATAGAACCCAATCTGTCCTGTTATTTAACCCATAACTAGAGGGAAGAGACCAATTAATACCTTTCCCAAGGGTATTTGCATATAAGTGAATACAAGGAATTCAACTGGAATGCGAACTATGCTCCCTGATTTCTCGTTCGGAGCTGACAAGCTGGCAACTTTATTGCATGATGCCAGATCAGGACCTGTAATATTGCTGATTCTTTTTTCAATTTTATAAAGGATTGCTAGATATATAGTTGGAGCACTATACCATGTGGCAGCAATTTTCTAAGCATGGGTGAATGGTAGGCTTATAGAGATATAAGATAGATTCTAGAGAGAAAAATTGTCTAGAATGACAAAGTGAACCAACCTTAGCTGATGACATAGCAGTAGACTCAATATTGTCTTTTCACTTCATGTCAGCTGAGAACATTAGCCTGAAAAGATGCAACAAGTCACTTTCCTGGAGGTTAGCATCAGCTATGCTGATGGAAGGCAGAAAAGAGTTTTCAGGTGATTAATAGAGCAGTTTTTATAAATTACTGTTATGATTAGTGCATTTAAGATCCTATCATTGTTTTGAAAGTTGTCTGATACTAATATACTTACCAAATCATTTATATGTGAGAGTAAAATTAGCTAAATTTTGAGGGCTTTATTCACATATTATTTAAGTATTTATTTTTGAATAAATAGTAATAAATATTTATTTCTTGCTTTTCATTGCAATATTCTGATCATTCTTACAGCAGGTTTTGGAAATAAATAATAAATCTCACTCGCATCTTTCATCCTCTTAAACCTGTCTTGCTGTGTCTTGAATTGTGGCAACTGTTTGGCTTTTGTAGCCTTATCAGTATGGTAGCTGCTCCTGAAAGTTGCTCTTAAAAGGCAGGCTCCTAAGAATAAGGAAGAAAAAGGAATCATGCCAGAAATTAATTCTTTATGAAAAGGCATTAAAAAAAAAAAGAGAATGATACCCAGGTATATTATTTACAACTTTACATGTTCTTTAAAGATCAGTCTAAATTTGTAAATAATTACATTGGATATACTACTACATGTTTAACAAGAAAACTTGTGTTACATCTGACTATAGCTCTATTAGGTCTCATTTAAATGAACATGGAGATGTACCAAATTCTATTCGTAACATACTCGTTGATAATACAAATATAACATCATCATCCACTTGTTTAAAAAAAATGGGCTAAAAATAATGGAAGCATTATTTAAAAAAACAAAGGAAAAAGCACCACTCAACAATATCAACTATGAACATGGCCACAATGTGCTGACTGTGTTTTGAAAATAAAACATTCCTATAACTCTACATACATATATACAACAATCTATTTATTCAGTTGACAGTAAAATAAAATTAATTACTAAAATTATAGCCAAAAGCACTTGGATAAATAAAACATTTGGACAATATTTTTATAATTCATGTCCTGAAAAGAAAAAATTATAAGATCAAATAAAAAAAAATTATATAAAAAAACTTACAGCACCTTGTCTGTCATTTTTAACAAAATTTGTATGCTTGCGTACACACACGTGTGTGTGCTATTTCATATAAAAGTTCAGTTCATTTGGCACATTGTTTCTCGAGTTTCTTTAATTCTGCCAAAAATAATTTTAAATTTGGGGTTTTTGTAATACTGCTTTGCTACTGATATCATCTTCAAATGATTCACAAATTTCCTTTTTCATACTTCTTTTAAGGTTTAGAAATAGGAAATAGAGCCAAAATTGTGAGTAGAGTGGATGGTTTCTTCAAACTTCCATCATCATGGTAGTTTTATAATTTGTTGTATTTTCTGCATGAAAGGACACCTATAAGATCCCTCACTGTTTTTTTTCCCCAACATTCGCTTTAATGAACATATTAAGTTAGAGTAGTATTCTACATTAACTGTTTGGTCCTACTGAAGATAGTCATCAAAATATTTTTCTTATCACACAAAAAAAAAACGTTGTTATGACCTTTCTTGCTGATTTTTGAATGTTGAATTTCTTTAGTGGTTGTACGACTACTGCATGTACCACTGTATGGGTTCTGGATTATGATGGTGTAACTATGTTTCATTTGCTGACACAAAACATTTTCACTAGATTGCTGAAAATACTGCAAAAACAATTTAGACGGGTCCACTTGATATGCTTTTTTGGCTAGCAATATAAAGTAGACCTCTCTGAATTGCTGAAAAAACTGCAAAAAATCTAGTGAAAATGTTTTGGAAGGACTTGTCACAGCAGATGAAACATGGTTGCACCACCATAACCCAAAAACCAAACAGCAGTTCATGCACTAACAGATTTTGGTATACACTCTGTCTGACAGTTTCTGATTGGTTCCTTGGATAACTTGTGTCTCAACAATTTGAGCTGAGATTTATCAAATGATCATAAATATAATAAAAAAAATTCAGGTGTTGACCATGTTGAAGGTTTGTGTTAAAAATCATCTTGCCAGAATTTGGTACACCACTTATAGCTGAATATGTTTGTTACCCAATATGTGCATCATGCATTCATACATTTCCTTTTAAGTTTTCTTCTATAGGAACAGGAACTTCAATATTTTAATTTCATAGTAGATTTATTGATGTTCATTCAAAAAGAGTGAGTTGTTAGATGAGGTTACCAATTTGTATATTTCTTGAATTTATGAAATTTTTTTTATAGAACTTAATGAACAAAATATTGAAAGTAATCTTTAAATCACCATCTTGGTTAAAAAAAAAAAAGAGAAAACACTGCAAATGCAGCATAAAATAGTGCTTAGTTTTGTTGTAATAAGATAGCCTACACCCCCTTTTTCCTATGTGGGCCTCCTAATACAGAGAACTATATATAGTGAGCACTGCTTTCACAGGCATCTTGCTTCAGAGATTAGTAATGTCTTACTAATCGGTCTATCCACTTATTGTACTCTCTATTACATTAACTCTTTTTTTCTTTCCATCTACTATTGTGTTGATTGTTCTTTCTCCTTGAGTAACTATTTTGTATATTGTAAACCGTTCTCAAGGATATAACAGCTTTTATAACCCTTACAGAGATCAGTCAGTCAGTTAAGTGCCATGTGTGATACACGCTTGGGCGATCATGTCTCAAAAGAGACACGACTGACTGGGCAGAAGATTATCCCGCAGTAGGTTGCCATTACTTTCTGTGGTAGATTGGTTACCCGCCAAGGCTATAGAACCCAATCTGTCCTGTCATTTAACCCATAACTGGAGGGAAGAGTTGGATTAATACCTTTCCCAAGAGTATTTGTGTCAAAATTCAAATAATACTTTAACCAAGTATAATTTTTTCTTTTTATAATAAAATAGAAGTTTGTATAAACAAGTTGAAATAAGTCAGTAATGAATGAATAAAATGTTATCTTTTTCCTAATATTATTTATTGAAAAATAATCTATTAAAGCATATTTCAGTCAAGTTAAATGTTCAGTAACTTTGCCACTATCTTTTGGTTGTTATGAAGACTTAAATTCTATCATAGGGAAAAAAGTCAACAAAACCATCATCTAATAGTTTGTTTTGGTTTAAGTCTTTTTGTTACATCACTGAGACTAACTGAATCTGTATGTTGTCATGACTTAAGTGTGTCAAGTTCTAAACAAGTAGCAAGAAGAGGTTGGGGTAATTGAGAAAAAATATCTTTGCTTCTATTGCATGGTAGTCTTGGGCTAAGGAGAACTCTGGCAACTTCCTCTTTGAGGAACTGAAAGTAATTAGTTTTTAGAGAAGCCATCTAGATGCTCTTGCTAAATGTGATGGCGTATCTGGAATAAAGTTGGTTTGACAAGACCAACTCTACAGGCTTTCTATATGTCAATATATTATTTTTCAATTAAAATTTTTTGAATAATTATCAGGATCTAAATATAGTAATGTTTTATGTTTGCTAAATACCTTTTATATTTCTGAAATTCCAAAATAGATGCAGTTAACAATATATCTAAATTGAATTTTGTTTGCTGAAGTAATCACATAATAATTATGTTCATAAACAAGCTATGAATAATAATTACACCATATTTATCAGCTCTATTTTAAGAAACAATTCAAAATAGATCAAGTTTACTTGATAAGATTAAATATCCAATCCTTAACGGACAGATGTATCAAATAAAACTTTGCTAATAAAACTGTACAATGAAATTGTTTTATTGTTTGTGTCACTTTTATCTCTACTTTCTTTAAATGAATAGTTTTAAAACAATTTCTACAGACATTATTATTCATTCACACTGTAAATAATAATGTAAATAAACTACTTCCTCTGAATATAGAATGTCTTATGCCATGTACATTTCCGAGAGGAATTATCATTCCATGGATTATACAGATTTGTATGAATATTTTTAACTCAACTTTTTGGTTTATCCATTTTTGCAGTTTTCTTCCTTTAAGTGTGGCCTCCTGTTATTTTCGAAAAACAATAAGCTATTAAAACTATTCACGGAATGCCACATGCATGTAAAGAAGTCCAAAAAAATAGATCAGCGAAAATGATGAGAATAGTCTGCATTATCCATGGAATAATACAATACCCTTTTTCTTAAAAAGCATATTTGTAGATACTATATGAATCAAAAAGAAGATTATAAATAATAGAGCAACATTCATATATCATGGTATATAATTCCCCTTTGCCTGTTGCATATATCTGAATTTTTGAATGGCCTATTTAAATTTTTTCTTTTTTATAATTAATAGTAAAGCACATAATCAGTATGAAAAAGAGTGAGCCTGATGCATTTTTCTATTTCTTTTATTATATGTGTTACTGATTTCTCTGAGAATCTTTCAGTTTGGTTTGATACTTTCATATAAAGTAATTTGAAGAAATTTTTTATGCAAAATGAATTTTTGATTGTTTTGACTTATATATTATGTTTGAAACCATTACATACCTGTTTCCAGTGAACTAAAAGGATTTTTAATTTTGATTTCATAAATTATATATGTGTGCTTACACATACAATTTTTTTATTATACAATATTTATTATTATACAAAATTATAGAAGCTTTATTTTTATGCTCCCTTTTTTATTTAGATTAGAAGAAATTAATATAGAATAAAATTTAAACTATAATATATATATATATATATATATATATAAATAAATCCAGGTGAAGAGAACCAACAGTTTTACAGTTCCAAGTTCTCTGGCATTTACTTTTTTATTTTTTTATTTTTTTAAAAAAGGGCTCAATGCAAAAAATATTGTAGAGCATAATATAATTAAATTTGTTTTTTTATTTAAAATTAATAGTTTACATTGTGACACGGAAAGTTCTGTTTTGAGATTTTTACCTTGACTTGTCCCAATGTAAACTATATTAATTTTAAATAAAAAAAACAAACAAATTTTATATATATATATATAATGTAAAAAGCTTTGGTACAAATACTTTTTAAAAACTTTTTTGTTTAGTATTGATTAGTTGCTCCTTGTCACCATCTCTGTATTTGATTTGTTTCTCTTTTATTGCTAAATATGTTTGTAAGAAGTTTTAATTTTAAAGGATTCCATGTGCAAAAAGAAAATAAACCTGTTGGTAACCTAATCATGCAATGTCTTGGAATATCAATTTTTTATGTAATGTTTTTTAGATATCTGCTTTTCTCATCAACTGGATATAATTTATATTAGAATTGTTTTAAAATCATTTTCTTTTGCCAAATAATGACGTTTTGTTTAATTTTTGTTATTGCTTCAAACATATCCATCTCACTTTTTTTTTTTTTTTAAGTCTTTATTTGTAAAATTGTAAGGAAGAATTTAGTAAAATTTTTCATCTATAAATTTCTATTAAAAAACAAAATATATACGAAAACATATACCATGACACAAGCTCAATGTAGAAGAGCGTTAATCTCCAAAGAATGTGGATACGTTAGGCATGTGTTTACAACACCTACCTAAATTTTTCTTGTTACTTTTATATTTTTGCTGATTTTTTTTCCTTACATGTCTCAAACATTTTCATCCCATTTTCTTGAAAACTTCAGCCACTCTGAATACTTATCCTGCACCTCTTTCTCATCCTTTTTGAATCCTGAAACTGGTGCTTTAGGAATAAAGTGTGAAAAAAAACAAAAAAACATCCAGATTAAGTTCTTTTGAAGACTCTAGAAAAATTTTAACTATGAAAAAAAAAATTATAGATCAATGAAATGTGAAAAAAAGGAGTGTTTTAAAAACATAGTGTGAAGAAGAAATAGTTTGTATGTAGAATAATTTTACCTTCTATAATAATCATTCAAAAGTCTAAGTTAAACAATAGCTATATCATACCTTATTCTTTATTGAATACTGCTGTCACATCTGGTCAGGTGCCTCTGCTATTCACCTTGGGGTTTTTGACAAAATCCAACGGAGAATCTGTAATGTGATCGAACCCGACTTGGCAGCTCAGGTGCAGTCACTTTCTCACTGGTGTAATGTGGCTTCGCTAGGTCTCTTTTACAAATAATTTCATCACTTCTACTCCGATCAACTTAGCTCACTGGTGCCCCCTATTCATGAATTTACTCGAGCTACTAGACTAGCAACTAGGTCCCACCCTTTTACAGTAAAACCAATAAAATGTAACCGCAACTTCTACTCTAGTAGCTTTTTTTCTTGCACTTTCCGCCTGTGGAATTCTCTTCTGTATACTTGCTTCATCAACAGCTACAATCTCCAAGAATTTAAATGTAAGGTCAATAGT
The DNA here is from genome assembly GCA_037127315.1 of Ascarosepion bandense. Lineage (NCBI taxonomy): Eukaryota > Metazoa > Mollusca > Cephalopoda > Sepiida > Sepiidae > Ascarosepion > Ascarosepion bandense. Next base: position 2,452,114 of record JBBBDQ010000563.1, on the reverse strand, counting down.
CATCTCCTTTCCCTCATTCTCTTTTTTCCGTCCAGTATTCTCATCCTTCTCTTACCCACTTCCTAACACTCCCTGTAACCTGTCCCTCCTTCTCATCACTTCTATGTAACCCCCTGCACACAAGTGGTAGTAAAACAGCCTTGCTTGTGGTGAAATGATTAAAAAAAAAACTTTAAAAAATTGCACTAAATAATTGGCTTTGTTAATCTGCTTCTTTTCATTTCAACCAACATAGAAATGTTAATGTGGAACACTAACAGTCAAGTGCCATACGTGATACATGCTTTAGCCGATCATGTCTCGAAAGAGACACGACTGACTGGGCAGAAGATTATCCCGCAGTAGATTGCCATTGCTTTCTCCAGTAGACTGGTTGCCAGCCAAGGCTATAGAACCCAATCTGTCCTATTATGTAACCCATAACTGGAGGGAAGAGACGGATTAATACCTTTCCCAAGGGTATTTGTGCGTAAGTGAATGCAAGAAATTCAACAGGAACTCCAAGTCAGCACTCTGATCTCTCGTTCTGAGTCGATAGCCACTGTATCACAACTTACATAATGTGGAAAGGAGCTTCAAATTGAAAGAACCTAAAAAAACCATTGAAGAGATGGGAAGAAATAGAAATCTCTCTCTAATTATTTGAAGTAGCTGAATTTGATTTAAAATACAGCCAAATGCTGTATGTTTAGTAGAAACTAATTTTTTTTGTGTGTGTGTGTGGGGGGGGGTACTTTCTCATGACTAAACCAGGCTGTGTGGTGGTGGTGATGGTGGGGGGTGGGGTTAGTACACCAACCAGTTTTTAATCCAGATTGGTTCTTTCATAAACTGATTGCCTACCAAGGCCAGTCTGACTTGTTGTTTAACTCATAGCCTGTAGGATGATGAATAAATTCAAACCTTTCCTAAGGGTATTTATGTAAAAGTGAATGTAATGAACTTGTATTTTGAACTCTTTCTCAATTTCTCTTTTTAAGCCATGATTTCACAATAAAAACTATTTGAACTAAAAAAGCTTGGTAAATTAATATCAATAAGTGATATATTTTTTCCTATTTTCAATTGTTAATAGTAAAACAAAATCTAATCTGGTAAGCATTCAAAAATAATTCTAGTTGATTGGGTATATATATATATATATATATGTATGAGTGTGTGTATGTATGTATGTATGTGGTTGTTCAGAAATTCATTCCGATTTTTATCATTCATGTTAGAACACAAATTTATCAACAGATAGAATATACTTACATTTTCAATTAAAGTGCACTTTAAACTATCTCTTGAGAAAGAAAGTTTAAAATTACTTAATTCATGTCAATTTTGCATCCCTATGAAAATGGAAAATTATAAGGTGCATTTTAGACACTTGATGCTTTTTTTATTACTGTAAAGGTAAAAATGCGTCACAAGCAGATGTGATTGAGAATAAACTGTATTATACAATGTAGGAATTGGCAGAAACACTAAATTTATCAAAATCCACCATCCACGCACTTAGTGAAGTTTGGGTACACAAATTGCTATGGTATTTGGGTCTGATCTGAGTGAAAAGAATTTTTTGGGTTGAATTTCTATCTGTGATTTTCTGTATTAATGCAGTGAATATGCACCTTTTATGAGAAATGGATTGTTTACAACAATGTTCAGTGAAAAAGATCCTGGGGTAAGCGATATGAACAAACTTTAGCCACTCCAAAAGCATGTCTTGTGCATCTGGTGGGATTGGAAAGGAATTCTGTACTATGAGCTTCTGTCAAATAATCAGTCAATTGATTCTGATATGTACTGCTTGCAACAAGACAAATTAAAGGCTGAAATTCAACAAAAATGCCTAGAATTGGCAAACAGGGATGGTGCTGGCAAAAATTATTGCAAATTCACTTGGACATGTTACCTTACCTGCCATATTGATCAGACAATGCTCCTTTGGATTTTTATTTATTCAGGTCCTTGCAAAATAATCTCAGTGGTAAAAATTTAAATTTGTTGAATGACATAGAAAAGTACCTTTTATTCTTTGCTAAGAAATCACTAAAATTCTGGGAAAATTTTTTTTTCATGTAAGGGAGGACAACCCTTGAATCGTGTGACCTTTTAATAAATATCACGTACAACCACCCTTACAAATAAGATACTGGTAATCAAAATGCACACAATTAAAATGTTTTAATTATTTTAAAAATCCAATGGCTAAATCATTTGTGTTAAGCTTTCCAATTTTCCATTAGTAAATGTAGTCTTCATGCTTTAATTTCATACCCTAGCCGGCCCAGTAGAGGAAGAAATTTTAAGATATTTTCGAAACTATGTTATTATAAAAAAAATATTTTTTAAAATGAAAATAAATCTTGTAAAAATTCATTATTCATTGAATTTTTTTTTCTTTTCAGACTATGATATGCTTAATTTATATTGTTCATAAAAGCAATTAAAAGTTTATCCAAATAAAAATTGGCATAGTTATTGCATTTTTCGTAATTTGGACCTACTTTTTAGAAAGAAGGTCAATACTGAAGAAAAAAAAGACAATTGATAAGCATTCCTAGAGTCGAATTTTTAGACATTTCTGGAAATTAATTGGTGGTGGTGGGGGGTAATATATGTAAAAAAAAAAATAAATAAAAAAAATATTTTTACCAATATTTTCTAAAAATAATTATTTCAAAATTGATTTCAGTCAATTATAAATAAGTCCTGAAATTTTCATCAAAATCCAGCCATTATTTGATTTTTGCAAGACATTTTTTTTACGTTATAAACTGTGTGTCAGTTTAGGTCTTGTACTGATGTAAGAAAAAAGATTTCTACCAAAATTTTGAACATGTTAGAAATAATTTAAAAAATTTAAAAAAATAATTAAAAAAACTTTGTTTTTATTTAGTTTGAGGCCTTTTTCCATCATACTATGCTGTTTTTTCAGTGATTTTAATCTCTTTTTTTTTGTGGGGGGGGAGGTACCTATTTTAAACGAGTCCTATGTTGAATTTGCATGGTAGGGCAGGAGGGTTCCAGAGTTGGAGAACTCTGGCTTTTCTCTCTCTTTCTCGTATGCATGTGTGTTTTATGCCTAGACACCATTACTTTTCTCTATAGATTTTATAATACTTTTTTAATCGTATCACCCCAAGCAAGGCGGTAATGCCACTGATATGCAGGGGGCTACATAAAAGTAAAAAGATTAAGTAGAAGAGAGTGAAGAGAAAGATGAACCAGTTAGAAAGGAGCAAGAGAAGGATGGGAATACAGGTGTGATGACAGTTGCAAAGGTGGAGAGAAAAGAAAGGATATACGGGGTGGTGAAAGAACTAAAGTCAAGTGGTTAAGAGATGAGTATTGACATTGCATTTAAATTCCTGGAGGTTGTAGCTGTCAGGAAAGCAAGAATATGGAAGCGAGTTCCACAGGCGGGAAATGCGAGAGAAGAAGCTGTATGAGTAGAATTGTCGTCTGCATTTGGTTAATCTAACTGTGAATGGGTGGGACCCAGTGGCCAATCTGGTTGCACAAGTAAATACCTGTTGCAGAGGCACCAGTGACTTAAGTTTGTTGGAGCAGAAGCCATGAAAGTATAAATAGACCAGACAAAGGAAGGCCACATCTTGTTGGTGGGAAAGTGGCTGTAGTCAAGCCGCCAAGTCAGTACCCATCACATTACTGATTCTCCTTTGGAGCCTGTCGAGAACACTGAGATGAACAGCAGGGGTGCCTGACCATATATGGCAGCAGTATTCCATGCATGGACAGATGGTTGATTTGTATATATGCAGGATGGATTCAGGCGGGAAAAATATCCTGGCCTGACACAGTGACCCAACCTTCTTAGCAGTGGATTTAGCTATGGACTCAATGTAGTGGTTCCGTTTGAGATCAGAAGAGAGGGTAAGGCTGAGGAGGTGCAGTGTATTGCTCTCAGGGAGACTCATTTGGTCCATGCTTATGGGAGGCAGGAGAGGTTGCCTGTGATGATTGACAGACAACAGCTTGGTCTTAGTTGCATTGAAATTGACAAGCCACTTCTTGCCCCAATTCACCACAGAGTGTAGATCTCATTCAAGGTCAGCAGCAAGTTTGTTTGTCCGCCATGATGGGTTTCTTACTGATGCAGGAGTAAATTGTGGTGTCATCTGCGTAGATGCCTACTTGGCTCTTGATCTCATCTGGGAGGTCCTTTATGAAAATAAGGAAGAGCGTCGGGTTCAGGATAGAGGCCTGAGGGACACCAGCATTTGTGCTGTAGGATGTAGAGGCATGCCCATTCAGGACGACCTTCATTTTGTGGTTATTTAAGAAAGATTGGATTAGATCAAGCAAGCGTCCGGTAACACCGTAACCCCATAGCTTGCATGGAAGACCTGAGTGCCAAACCCTGTCAAAAGCCTTGGAGATGTCCAGCGCAACAGCACGAACCTCGCCTGACTCCTCAAGGGCCTGGAGCATGTACTCTGTAACAGTTGTTAGCATGATGGCCGTGGACTTGGCAAAGCGGAAGCCATACTGCCTATAGAGTTTGTGGGCAGTAAGATGTTGAACTATTTCAGCATTAATTATGGCCTCGAACACTTTCCCAAAAATTAGTAGAAGGCTGATAGGGCAATAATTGGCTGGGTTCGAGGGTTCACCACATTTCTTAAATACAGGAACGACTGAAGAGAACTTCCAACATGCAGGAAAACAGGAAGCAGAAAGGCAGTAGTTATACAGTTTAGAGAGGACAGGGGAGAGTTCAGGAGCACATTTCTTAAGAACTATCACCGGAATTTCATCGCCCCTGCTCGCCTTATAGGGGTCAAGTTTTGAAATTACTCGGATACTACTGTCAAAAGCAATACTTCATTGTATATTTGTCTGTACATTTTGTATATTGCTTCATTACAAAATGCACTAAACAGTTCAATCCTTTAGCAATCCAAGTTTAATTGCTTTTTCAGTTTTAATATTTTGTGAGGTTAGATATATAAATTGTATTTGCCAATATTAACCAAGATATTTATAGCTTAATACATTTCGTGCAATAATTTAACTTGGAAGTTTTAATAACTAATAGATTCTCATTTTATTGTATGTAAAATGGAATGAATTTGAAAGTGTAGTTAGTAGATTTGTAAAATGCAATGTATAGTTTAAGGAAGGCAATATGTACAAGAATTATTTTTTTTTAATATAAGAAAGTTAAAAAAATAATTGAAAGCAGATTGTAAGTTACTCAAGATAGTAAAAGTTGTTTTGGCATTTTCAATATATCATCTAGATTAAATCAAAATTCTCTATTTTTAAATATTTTAATATCTCTTGAATACAGTGGTTTGGAAACTTTTTCTGAAATGAATTGAATGAGATTTAACCAAAATTTTTGTGACTGTATAAATATCTTTGAATAGGGGGGTTTTTGTTATAGAGGTTTATCAAAATTCACAATTTTGTTCTATTCAAATGAATTATTTTTAGGTTAGTTGCTTTTCTGTGATTGTTTAATTTTTGTATTAATAACAAAAAAATTTTCTGATAGCCTACATCATGCTCCTATTTTCAGGAAATTTTATTTTCTAATTTAAAAGTTAACCCACAAATTACGGTTTGGTTTTATTACTGCAAGATTTAATCTACATATAATTTCATTAAGTTAGTTTTACATAAAATAACTTCATAGGTTATATTTGACCTTATCTGTTCTATTTGTTTGTACAAAAACAGTTTTAAATTGTATTTCATAGCAAGCTCAATGTCTTAGCCTATTTTACTAGGAGTTGCTTCATTTGTTTAGAAATGAAATGTGTCTTTGATGACCACTGATGACCTTGAATAAACTCAACCTCACATATTCTATAGTATTATTAATGGTCTTTTGATTATCCATGACAAAGAATTGGGACCTTGGCCATGATATCTAAATATACACATACATACAGGGATTGATAAATTGTTACAATTTTATTTTTTCGCTTTGTGCATGCATTGTTTGTTTTTGATTTTTCTGACTGCACAGTATAGTAGGGTCAGTTAGGTACCATTTTTAAGAAAGAGTGCCATAATGCAATTCACTTTGCCAGAAATCTGGAAACGGTTTGCTGTGTTATTTTTGCATTTGCACCAGTAGCTCCAATATGAACACTTCAGAGTGTTTGGGTGTCAATCTGAGGACAGTGCAGAGGATTCAGAAAGAGTTGGTTCAGTCTAATGGTTATTATAAAGGCTTTTGGAGTGATCACTAGTGATGGTGATGATATGCTTTTATTCATCTTCCCACAGGGCCTCAGATTCAATATATGAAGGCTATGTGCCTTGAGAATGTAGTGCTGCCCTGGGTCAGGATGGCAACAGAAATCTGCACCATGCCACATAAGCAGGAGAGTCACGACTGTCAGACAATTTCTGTGACCACATCACCTCTTACATCTGACCACCTAATTCCCCAAACTGCAACCCCTTGATTATTATGTGTGGGGTGCAGTTGAACAAGAGACCAACAAACCTCTTTGTAATGCCAAAGATGAACTGCAGGCAAGGATTATAGAAGCATTCGTCAACTTAAACAATAAGACCATCCAGAAGAGTTACCAAAGTTTCTGGAGGCTGTGATTGTAGCCAATGGCAATTTTGTTGAATAAATTTACTCTTTAGTATTTTGAGATATTATTGTGTAATTTTGGTAAATATATCTGTTAAAATGAGATGTCAATGTTATTTTCATTTTTGTGTAATTTAAACAACAATTATCCATTGTATTTTACATATATAAGATAACTTTAAATATAAGTAAATAAATTTTCAAAGAAAATTCTGTATTTGGTTCATTATTAAATTCATTACTGACAGTTTATTTTTAAGGTACCACCTGGTGAGACATATAAAGTACATGATTATAGTTTCTACTCTGCTCTTTACTACATGCAATTCTAATGTAAAGTAAATACTTTTAAGCTTAAAGCATGGCACAGTTAATCTTTTCATGAAATGACTATTAATGTCAATTTTAACCTGTGGCAAATCTGGTTAATTACACTTGACATTTAACCTTTTTCATGCAGATAGACAAAATACCCTGAACTATTTAGATTTGATTTTTCATGGAAATGCTATTTAAAAATATTCATTAACTTTTTTCTTTTACATGTATCTTTTTATGTGCAATTGAAATGTTCATATATAAAAGGTAACAGACAATTTGATATCAGTAATTTTGTCTTCTAATTGTTTTTTCTTTTAATATACTGAATAGATCATTCTTTATTTTTAATATAAAATGGAAAGTAACCAGATGTCTTTAATTAAACAATTAATGTATCTACAGTTTACATTGTCATTCTGTAAGGATTTCGTAGATTGGCTAAATTGATTTTGAATATTCAGAAGAAATTTTTGTTTGGCAAAGTTTTTTATGCTTAGATGCCTTACCTAATGAGCCTCAAGATTGAAATTATATCTTTTGTCAGCTTGAAACACAATAGTCCAGTGTATTCACTTTATATTATTCTTTTCCATCAAAATCTACAGAATGTATGGATGAATGTTAATGTTCCAGCAGTTTTGTTGAATTAGTATTGGAAGCAGTTTTCATCAAAGAGGTGGGCTACTACCAAAATATTTGATCCTTTCCTTCTTGCAGGAACAATTAAATTGAGGATTTAAATGTTTTTTTTATTACTGATGCAAACTAAAAACTCTTGTTAAAACCCTTCAACCACAAACTATTTTGTTTCTTTTAAATTGATTTAATTATAGTCTTATTAGTTTTATATTATTGTTGTCATGGAAATTTTCCTTAAAATGCTTATGATTACATAAGGCCAGGAGCTAAAAACATAGATTTGGAGGCAATTATGTGATATTAGCTTAGTATTTGAAGTTACATTTTTATATGATATTATATCTAGAGTTTTGATGATTAAAATTTAATTCTTTGATCTCCTGCAACATTTTCTTCTTTTTCATTTTTAAGTTTTCTGTCCAAAGTTAAAAATCTCACCCACTTCTATGTCTATTGGGATGTTTAATTATAATCTTTCTTTGAGAAATTTCTTTCTTCCAGTAATTCTTCCATTTGATTGCTCATTAGTTAGCAACAACAGCAGTTCTGTGTGTCTAGTTGGGTGCTATGTAATTTATGTATAACATTGTGACAAAGAATCTTGTTTCTGCTTGTGTGATTTTGAAGGTGTTTAAACAATGTTTGTGTGTGTGTTTATATAGATATATAATTGTGCTAATCATGTGAATTTCTCTAATCAAAACTTAGCAACTTTCATAAAGGGAATAAAAAGATTGTTGCATCAAAGCAATGAAATAGATTCAGAGCCAAGCAAATCATGAAATCATTTGGAAAATTCAATTTGATAAAATACTGAGAAATGCTACAACTATATAATAATGTGCTCAATGTTTTGTACTTTTCTTTGCCATTTTTTTTCTACATAAAGGGCCAATATTGCAATTATAGATTGGATATGTTGGGATTCATATGTTGCTTGTAAATAATCTAATTTAGGTAGCTGAAATTACAAGTTATTCTGGGTTTTATTCCAGAATAAAACAATCTTGAAACTATGTAGATTTAAAAAAAAATTTAACATGATAATGTTTATGCGATGCATTAAAATTAAACAAACAAATTTAGAATAAAAAGCAAGATAAGGATTTCTTTTCTTCTAACAATTTATTTGATGTTTCTACACCTTGTGGTGAGTTTCTCTTGAAGAAAGGAAAAGTTCACTTATACACACAAGTGTGTTCAATAAAACCCTTGAGAACAATGGAAAAGTTCACTTGCACACATTGAGGTATGTTCAGTATGACCCTTGAGAAGAAGGGAAAAGTTCACTTACTTTGTCAGAGAATCTACATCAGCAAAGCAGGAAATGTCAATTTAATTGATGAGTGCTCCATGTCTGAGTTCACACAAAAGGAATTCCCTCTGAACTCCTTCCTTTGTTATATTTTGTGTTTATAGTTTCTACCTAGCAGGTGTGGTCTCAAAAATGAAACCCTTCAAAAATGCTAGGGAACTGATGTCAGTGGTTAAATAATATCAATTTTATTTTCTAAATCTTTCAAAAATGTTACTGGAAGTACCACTTGGAGGCTATGTGTGATTTTAGTCATTCAACTCTTGACTTTGAGACGGCAACTTCTTGATGATACCTTTGATCCAAGATTGTTAGTTGAGAAGAACATAGATTTTAAAATGCTTAGGCCATGAAACTCTCCTATCAGATTTCATAGAATGCAGTGCTGTGTTTTATGGGGGTGATCTTCACTTTCACCTGTTTGTAATATCACCTGAAAATGTTGTTGACTGTGATATTGTCATATTTTTTTGTGTCTATGTAAGCTAGTTTGATTCCATCAATGGATATAGTTTCTCTCTTATCATTGTGCAAAATTGTAAAATATTTATCTGCTCTATCAGAAATGGCATAGTGACCATTATAACATTTCTTAATGAAATGGTTGTGTACAAATCTTTTGAGATATAAATTTGTGTAGCCATTTACCTGGTTGGTGAAAATTGCAACATTTTTTATTTGAATTCTTGGGCAAATATTGTTAATGGTTGAATGCTCTTGTTATTTTCAAAAATTTGGCCTGGTAAGGTCATGGTCATACTGAAAACCATTTCTGCAGGGTACATCGCAAATCTTTTATAGTTTTCCATATTGATAATAAAAATTACTGGCAAGTTTTCTGCCTAATTGTTTGGGTTATTTCTTTTAATTGACAGTGAAACATCTCCACCATACCATTTGCAATTGTCTTGATATGGGTGTATGTCTAGAAATTGTGAAATGGATTAAACTGAAACGGATGACCTCAATCTGTCATGATCATGTTCTGCACACCAAATTGTGAAATCTGTCTGTCAAGAAAGGTGGTATTGACCTTTTCTTTACTGGTATCTTCAATCAGATATGCTGCTGGCCAATGTGAGTAGTAATTGACAGCAGTGAGGATGTATTGATAGCCTCTTGATTGTGTAAAAGGACCATCCAAATCAATATAGGCATTGGTGAAGCATGCATCTAGCACACTAAAAACTCCTATAGGAGACCTACTGTGTCTATCAATTTTATGATGCTGACAAGTATAGACAATTTTTAGGCCAGTTGCATATGTTGTTTGTAGTACTGCACCTCATGAATCTGTGTGATCAACTTAACTGTTGTTCTTATACTTGGATAAGACATGCCATGAAATTGCTGGAAAATAGCTTTGCATATTGTTGGTGAAATATGATCTTGGGTTCTTAAGGCTATTATCACAAAATCATTTTGTAGCTAAAAGGTGATATAATTTAGTCAACTGGAGTGATGTGCCTTGCATTGCTAATCACATGGTTTTGTCTGATTTTTGCTCCTTAGCAATAGAATCAAAATATAAAACAGCTTTATCTAAATAAGGAAATGATATTCTAGACAATGTATCTGCAACAGTGTTATCATGTCCCTGAATGTGTTTAATTGTTGAGGTGAATTGTGAAATAAAATAAAGTTGACACAATTCTCTCGGTGAGTATTTACTTGAAGTAGAATTCAATGCATAAATTAAAGGTTTGTGGTCAGTGAAAATCACAATTTCTACCTTTTAATAAATGCTAAAAGTTCTCTGGAGAAAGTACTGTAATTCCTTTGAGATGGAGTCATTTTTGAAGTAAAAAATGAAATAGGCCGAGAGATATTATCACTTACTTTGTGTAAAACAGCCTCAACTAGCATAATTTGTTAATACCATTTTGATATTGTCATCATTACACAAATAACTTAGTTTGGTATAATTCAATAAAGCCTTTTTTTGCATTTTCCACTGCTTGAGCTTATTTGCCATTTAATTTGATATTTTTCTTTCCTTTTAATAAGGAGGTGCGTAGTGATAAAATGTCTGAACAATTAGGAATATGATTTCTGTAAAAATTGATAAGTCTGACTAGACACCTGAGCTGTTGCCTTGATGTTGGAGTTGGTAAGTCAGAAATAGCATTAACTTTCTCTTGAACAGGTGTGACTCCTTCCTGCAAGATAGTATGTCCTAAATGTTTGTTTGACTCCAGTTAGGCATTTTTCTGAATTAATTTTTAATCCATATTCTTTCAGTCTTTCAAACACTTGTTGCAAGTGTGCAGAATACTCTGATTTGTCCTTACTAGTTATCAGCAAATCATCAATATATGCAAAAACAAAGGTAGTCCTCTGACAACCTTATTGATAAATCTCTGAAATGTTTCTGCTGCATTTTGAAGTTGGAATAATCCAAATGGTATAGTGACCACAGTCTTGCAATTATCATCCTCTGTAACTGGAATTTGATTATAATCCTTCACCAAATTTGTTTTAGAATAGATTGTTGATTTTAGAAGGATGGACAATTCTGTTTGGAAGTTATTCCAGGTATTATCTGGAATAAGACAATCTAAAAACTATACACTTAAAAAAAAAAAAAAAAAAGATAATGTAATAAGATAATGTTTATGCAATGCAATGCATTAAAATTAAACATCAAATTTAGAATAAAATGTAAGGATTTTTTTTTTAACAAATAAGTTATTTGATGTTTCTACACCTTGTGGTGAGTTTAATAAAACCCTTAAGGGAAAAGTTCACTTATAGATATTGAGGTGTGTTTAATAAAACCTTTAAGAAAGGAAAAGTTCACTTACTCACATTGAAGTGTGTTCAATAAAACCCTTGAAGAAGGGAAAAGTTAACTTTGTTGAAGAATCTACATCAGTAAAGTGGGAAAGTGTTCCATGTCTGAATTCGCACAAAATGGAATCCCCTCTGAACTCCTTCCTTTGTTATAGTTTGTATTTATAGTTTCCAGCTAACAGGTGCTTGCTCAGAAATGTGATGAAACTACTGTCAGTGGTCAAATAATAATAATAATATGAATTTTATTTTCTGAATCTTCTAAAACATTACCAGATGTGCCACTTGGAGCCTATGTGTAGATGTCTGATTTTGGTCATTTGCCTTCTGACTTTGAGTTGACAATTTTCGATTGACCCGACAGATATACGTGACCATGTTTTATTGTATGCTACACAGTTGCTCATAAACTGTTTTATTTTTATTTATTTATTTTAGAAATTATGATTTTCTTGATGTTTTATATTTTAAGAAACATTGACTCACTAGAAATAAAATATTTATTGCATTGTTTTAAATGCTTTTATCAAATATTAATCATGAGTATTTGAGGATTGCAAGCAAAAGAAACTGTATATATTATTATGGTAATATATACTCATTTTAACTGATAATGCATTGAATTTCTTGCCCTACTATGTTAAATTAGGTTGCCTCAATTTTGTATTGGAATTTTTCTATACCAGAACAGTTAGAAAAATGTTAAAAATTCAGGCAACCCAGTTGAAAAACTAATAGTAATAAATATGACAGATAAACTCATGGCTAGTTTAGATGTTAAATCCTTTAACACCATGTTCCTGTTAACAAATTTTAAATTGAAAAAAAAAAAAAAGCAGATAATCTAACACAAACCTTTATCTATCAATAACTAAAATCATAAAAATCTGTAAATTCCTCAACAATCAATTATTATCTATAATATAAGTGGGGTTTTAGGATTTTTTTTTGTTTTTGCCCAAATAACATTTTGGATACATTGTCGATGCTCTATTAATATATCTCTGCAAAACTATGTTACCTGACCATGTAAATAAACTCAAAGTTGAAAAATGTGATTGTATTCACTTATGAAACAGAAACAAATAACTTTACTTTTTCTAGATATTATGTGACACCATACTGACAATGTCCATTGTAAATCAACTAATAAAATGATTACATAGTTTTCTATTATATCATAGTTACAAAATAAAACCCAGAATAATTATTGAATTCTATTTAAGAGCACTCAGAATTTGTAGCCCTCAGTATTTACATGAAGAGGAAAAATAGACTGAAAATATTTTTAAGCTCCTTCAATACCCTAATTATTTTGTATATTCAATGTGAAACAAAAGGTTTGTAAAACATTTCAAAATAGAAGAGTGGACCATTCTGACAAACCCAATGAATCTAAATATATTATTTTGTCTACTTTATCACAACTACAATTGAAGAGAATTTATCTAAGCTCAACATAAAATTTGTTGCAACTACCCAAACAATAAGACTTAATACAAAACAAAATAAGCATCTCACATATTACCTGTAATAATCACCACAAAGAATACATAGGAGAAATTTAGATAAAAGATTATATGAACACAAGAGATTTTTTTTTACAAAACACACTCAATGCATTAGTTGCTTGCTATAATTAGTCTGACCATTATTTGGATTTAAATAAATGCTTTTTTAATTAAAAGAGAAAGCAATTTACTGAGACAAAATAGTATAGAAAGTGCATTAATTGCTAGACCATCCACAGGTTCTTACAACATTCCATCTTTCTTGGCAGATCTATTCTAACAATGTGGGATACTTCATAACGAAAGTGATAAACAGAAACTAAATAAAATTAGTTATAGCCAAAATACATTTAAAAAAAAGTTTAAAATTTCAGCATCCCTTCCCCTCATGCACACATGTAGCTGCATCAACTTAAACACCACTTTAGTTTGAAGACCTAAGGGACAAAATGTGTTGCATAAAATATTTTTTCCAATTTGTAATTAATTTACTATAATGTAATTAAAATATCAAGAATAAATTTAAGATTTTTTACTTGTATATCTTGCTTTCATTTTCTAGTCAATCTTTGCTTTCAGGTAATCTGTGATTTTATGGAAATATTTTTATATATTGGGTATCCAAAAAGTTTTTGTCATTAGATGGGGTTCAGTTTTAACTCAAATATTTGCTTTTGATTGTATTGTTACTATTATATGTAAGCATATATTTTAAAATATTTTGTTTAAATTTATATATTTATTTCAATTCTGATATTGAAGATGGAAAATGAGGAACTTTTTCATATGATAACTTAAGAAAAGTAAAAATCTGATTGAGTTGCAAAGATTTGTCCAGTTTATGAAGAAGTTTTACAAAATTTCATACTGGAGGTTTCTTACTATATGATGTTCCAGGGGATGAGTGGACCAGTTGACAATCAAATATTGACAATTGGCATCAGGTTGATTATGCTAGTTGGTTTGATATATTCTTTGCTGAGAAAGTTCAAAAGTTGAGGTAATGAAATTATCAAGTTGCTTGAAACATGGCAAAACAGTGGAACTAGATGACAAATATGTTGTTCAATAAAATTAATGTAGAAAATAAATTTTTTATAAAAAAGAAAAACTTAGATACAAGCAAAATATTTTGTTACTTAATATGCAATTTATACTACATAACTGTCCTTTTATGTTGCCAAATTTCTTGTGATGTTATGAGAGACTTTAGAGCCAAATGAAATGTAACTTCTCAAATTTTCTGTTTTGTATAGAAATATGGTGTTTCTAGTGTGTTTGTGTATATATATATATATATATATATATATAGTGTATTGAGGCAGCAGATAATTTTATAAACATATACTGTTAAATATAACAGACAATCAATGTCTATTATGTTTAAGCATGAGCCTAAACACCGTATTTTGGCTTTAATTTCAGGTGAAAATAAATCCACAAATTGTCCAACATTTAAATATATATATATATATATATATATATATATATATATATAATTTTTTTTGTTTAGCAAAAAACCATAAATTCTGATTGTCCTTGTTAAAATGTAAGATTTAAGATTTTTGGAAACTATATTTTTGTTCTCAAAAATAGTTATACTATGTTCTATTGTTACTTGATAATAGTTTGTTGCTTTGATCTTAACTGGTCATGATTAATATTTTATAATAGCCAGTATTCCATTTAAGTTTGGTTGAAGTCTTTCAATGAATATGGAATATGTTTTTGATATATTCCTTCTATTACTTGTTAATTGTAGGGAATTATTTTTAGTATTATTGCTGTGTTGGTATGCTTGTCAGTACATTCATTCTAATTGATGAGTAAAGTTTTTGCAAACTGCACTTAAAATATTTTACAATAAATAAATGTACTTTTACCAATAATTTTCCTTTCTATTTATTTTTTTCTAAAACAAATATACTCTGATTACTTTTCTAGTGGAACATTATACAATTAAACATATTACATATTGGGTATTATTAGGTATATTTATTCCCAAACTCTATAGCATTGAAACTATAACCAAAAATATGAGTATGCAGCTGTCCAAAAATACATACATCCCTGTGAAGGAAGATAGATTTACACAGTGAGTGCAATGTTTTTCCACACAGTCATTCAATTCTATCTTGAGGGATAGTCATTATGTTTCTACTTTATATGTAAATGTGCTTCACAAGTGCTCAGTTGGATTTAAATTGTGGGATATGCTAAGTTGGGTGAACATTTTCACCTTTTTCTTCTTCAGATATTTTGTTTTACAGAATGTTTTTGATAATAATCATACTTAAACATAGCTTTCTTCCTAAGCATTTACAGTGAAGGCAATGTTTTAATAATAATGTAATAAATTTTAAACTTCCACTTTCATTCTGCTGTATAAATTGTAAGCAATCTAGTTTGTTTATTGAATTTTGATGCTTCCAACTTTGGTAATAAATAATACCTAATGTTTTGATTCTGTAATGTTTGACCAGAAATAGTAAGATCCAGATATATTTGTCTGAGAAAGAAAATTTACATAAAAAATACAATTGGTAGGGGTATATGTATTTATTGAGATACTGTAAATTCATTTTACATAAAGTTAATATATTTATATCTATTACAATTATAGACCAGTATACTAGCATGGCAATAATACTAAAAAATATTTTCTTAGAGTTATTATTATTATTATTATTATTTAGTGATACTTGAATAACTTCAATTGCATAATAGTTTCTGTTGAAATGTGTCTTCTCTTTCTATATCCATTATATCTATTCTTTATATCTTCTATTGGGCAATATTTGATCAATAAAAGTGTGAAAGTGTTTTACAAGTAGGTCTATGCTTTGTTGCAGTTTTTCAATTCCATATGTACACTTCTAGAAATGGAAGGTTTATTTATTTTTTTTTTTAATTTAAAAAAAAAATTAAAAGTTATTTTAAAGCTTTCTACTTTGTGGGTTTGAAGATGTCAACTGCACTACACCCACTTATTTTATCCCTTCAGTGAGCTAACTGCAGGCTTCTAGTATAGTATTAACTTGTCTCTGTAATTAATTTAAAATATGCGTACCTTTTACCTGTATGTATGGGTATTTAACTTTTTTTTTTTTTTTTTTGCAGACCTTGAATGGAAGAAAAAAGAAAAAAATAGTTTTTTCTGTCTTTTTCTTTTTATTGTGCATAGTAAGATTCCAGACTGAGTGACATTGTTTTAACCTGGAATCGTTAATTCAATTTCAGATTTGTTAGATTAATCATCAAAAGTAATCAGTATTTGTCACATTGTAATCAATGATACCTATTTAAAATTATGCTGAATACTGATTGATCTACTACAAAATACAAAAATGTGTTTGTGAATGTAGAAAAACTACAATGAAGAAAGAGGTTTTGAAATATTTGGATAGATTAGAAAGGAATTCATTTTTCCAATATCTTTAAAAACAACTATTTTTTCTCATTTTTATATAAATAGCTTGATTTAAAAAAAAAAAATGATTCTATTGCAGCAGCTTTTCTGCTTTTGTTTTTGAAGTTACGACTTAAGCCAGCATTGTTTTCATGTAAAGGTTTACAACATTTCACTTGAAAATTTATTATGTATATCCCATTTTAGATCATATTTATTTTGAACTTTTTTCTCAAAGTGAATTAGACAAACTTTTTCAAGCATATCTAGGTTATAGTTATTGAACTGATGGTATTAGTGACATGGATTAAATTTTAACAAATGAATTGCTAGTTGGGGTGGTTTGTTATATTTGAATATTTATAATTTAGCAAAAAAGGAATCATGAAAACTAATTAGCAGATATTTTTCTTAGTTTTATTGCAACAGTATAGAAAAGAACATGACAACTCTTCTACTTAAAATCTGAAAACTCTATAGGGGATTTTATTGCATCCTTGCAGTGATCTAGTAAATCTAGAAATTATAGGGATTTTTTTATACATATGGACATGTAAATTAGGTCATAATTTACAAAATGCTGCATATTTTTGTTTTCTTATAGTCAAACAGAAATTAATGGTACATAATATTAAATACAAACATTAGAAACAAATGCAGGCAGTCAAAAGATCAATGACTCAACAAAAAGTGTGCAGAGATAGAAAAATTGAGGAACATAAATATAAGAATGTATAAAAGAATGAAAGAAATAACAAGACATGCTCTTTGACAGGATACATAAAATCTAAAAAGGAGATACTTATAATTGAGAAAGAGAAAATACATCAAAGATGGAATGACTGTACCAGAGAACTCTTCCATGAGGTAAGTAGGCAAACCTAAAATATACAAAAATATGGAGGTACATTAAATATTAAAATCTGATGTAAGCTTTGCACTGGCCAAGATTAGGAGAAACTAATCAGTAGAAACAAATGGACTTCTAATAGAGATGTTATCAGCTTTCAACATTACTGAAATGATAAATATATAATAATTATACCCAGTCAAAAAAAAAAAATGAGTGTGACAGGAGAGAATATGTATATTTACAAAAATTAGCAAGAAACATGTTACTGAAAGTATTGACAACCACTAACCACTACTTTTTCCCATCTTGCTGGCAGCATTTTAATTCTGTATCAGAAAAATGACATATTTTGAGGCCAAACATTTGGGGAGGGGGGCATCTTCATAAGACTGAAAGTTCTGCTCAGCCAGGCCATGTGACATCAATCGGAACAAGTGATAATTAGATGAGGCAATGGCATGTGGAGTAGGACTTCCCATTTAAGCATTTCCAAGTAGGTTTTTACCCATTTTACAATATGTGGTCTCGCGTTGTCATGTTGCAAAATCACTTTCTCATGTCTCTGCTCATCATATGACGACAGTTTTTTCTTCAATGCTTGGCTCAAATGCTTTAATTGTAGTCAATAGTGATCTCCTGTGATGGTTTTGATTGGTTTGAGTAGTTCATAATAAACTGTACCCAGCTGATCCCACCAAATACAGAACAGAAGCTTTGAACCATGGATATTCGGCTTTGCTGACAATGTTGATACATGGCTGGGCTTGCCCCATGATCTCTTACACTTAGGGTTATCATAGTGTATCCACTTTACATTGCTGGTCACAACATGATGCAAAAAACCTTTCCTTTCTTGCCATTGGAGCAGCTGTTCAGAACTGACAAGACACTGTTTCACATCTCTCAGCTTCAACTCGTATGGCATCCAGTGTCCTTGCTTTTGAATAATTTCTAATGCTTTCAAATGTTTTGAAGCTTGTAATCAATTCCTAATGATTCTGCAAGTTCAGCTTGCATCTGACATGAATCTTCATGAAGTAATTCCTCTAATTCTTCATCTTTAAACTTTTTTGATGTGTCAGTGTTCTTTATCATCAACATCGAAATCATTATTTTTGAAGTGTCTAAATCAATCTCAGCATGTTGTTTCTGACAGAGCATGGTTGCTGTAAGTTTCAACAAGAATTTTGTGTGCTTCAGCTACAAATTTCTTTTGAATAGAGTAGTGCAGTAAAATTCCCCGAAAATAGACTTTCTTTGGTGTAAAATCCAACATGTCCAATGCTATGAAAAACGAAGTTGTTGTCACTTCAGTGAAATGACATACAGTGGATTTCAAGCTTACTTATATTTCTTCCTTATAAATGTATTATCATCTCAAACTATATGCATGCAGTTCTAGGAATGCCATCTGTTAGAAAATAGCGAATGTTATCAGGATTTATTGGCAGGCTTGATCTTAATAGCATTAGATTGATGAAACTGATGGCACATGCAAAAAGAAATTTGCAGGAAATTTAAGAGAAGGTAGTACAGAAAAAGACTATCAACTGTAATAAAATGTATTACAATTTGCAGGGGGTTACATAAGAGGATAGAGGAACAGGTTACAGGTGGTGTTGGAGAATGGGTAAGAGAAGGATGGGAACACTGGTGTGAAGTGAGCTGCGTGAGAGTAAAGTGGAAAGGGAGAAGAACATGATACTGGAGGTATTGGGGGAAAGGATGGAAGTCAGAGATAAGAGATGACAATTGATGTTGCATTTAAGCTCTTGGAGATTATAGCTATCAGGGAAGCAAGTATATGGAAAGGAGTTCCACAAGCGAGAAGGGTGAGAAAAAGAAGCTGATGAAGTAGAAGTTGCAGTAACATTTGATTGTTTTCACTGGAAAAGGGTGGGACCTGGTTGCTAGTTTAGTAGCTCATGCAGAGGTGGGGGATCAAGAAGCTAAGCTTGCTGAAGCAGAATCCATGAAAATATTTGTAGAAGAGGCAGAGGTAAGCTACATTACGTTGGTGAGAAAGTGACAGGAGCCAAGCTGCCAGGTCGAGATTGATTACATTGCAGATTGTTCATTGGATTTTCTTGTAAGCACTGAGATGAATTGCAAGGATGCCTGACCAGATGTGACAGCAGTATTCAATGTGCTGGTAGATGGTAGATTTGTATATGTGCAAGATTGATTCAGATGAGAAAAACTTCTTGGACCGACTTAGCAGTAGAATTACCTATTGATTCAATGTAGTCATTCCACTTTAGGTCAGTTGAGAGAGTTAGGCCAAGGGGACACAGTGCATTGCTTTCAGGGTAACTAGTATGATCCATGCTGATGGGGAGTAGAAGAGATTGTTTATGGTAGTTAAAGGATAGCAGCTCTATTTTGGAAGCATTAAAATTTATGGGGCATTTTTTTTACCCCAGCCAATCACATATTGGAGATCCTCTTCAAGATCAGAAATGAGGTTTGCTTTATCAGTCTCAGCAGATTTCTTATCAAGGTGAGAGTAAATGGTAGTATTGTCAGCGTAGATGCATACTTGGGATCTGATTACATCAGGGAGATTGTTGAATATCAGAAAAAGTGTTGGACCTAGAATAGAGCCTTGAGGGATACCTGTATTCATATCATAGGATCTGGAAGCATGGCCATTCAGTACAACCTATATTACGCAATTTGATAAGAACAATTGGATTAATTCAAACAAGCATACAGTTATACCATAGCTCTGTAGCTTGTGCAGAAGGCCAACATACCAAACTGTCAAATGCTTTGGAGATATCCAGGGCAATAGCTTAAGTTTTGCCGTTCTTATGGAGAGCCTGGTATCTGTACTCTGTGATGGTCGTTAACCTATCAGCAGTAGACTTGGCGAAGTGGAAGCCATACTGTTTGTCAGAAAATAGGCTGTAGGCTGTGAGATTTTGAACCACTTCAGCATTGATATTAACCTTGAACACTTGCCATAAATTGGTAGGAGGCTGATGGAGTGATAATTAGAAGGGGCCTGAAGATTCTTCAGAGTTCTTAAAAACAGGAACCACAGAGGAGGACTTCCAGCAGGCAGGAGAGCAAAAGGCAGTAGTTGGAGCTTTGAGAGAACAGAGGACAGTTCAGAGGCACATTTCTTCATTATGATAACTGGGATTTTTTCACCATCACTCGCCTTATAGGGGTCAAGCTTTGAAATTATGTAAGAGACCAGCAAGTAAGGGTAATGTAAACGTTGCTCAGTTGAGCCTCAGTTCTAGGTAGGAAGTTGGGTGCAGATACTCCAGACGAATCAAATATGGAGTTGGAAGAGAATCTGCAAGCAAAGCAATTGGCTTTGTCTGCTGAAGCTGTGAGAACATCAAATCTATTGATTAAAGGAGTAATGGAAGGTTTGCTGTTGTTTAATGCACTTTTGCAGAGCTGCCAGTAGTGTTTGAAGCTGAACTTGCGAGATGCTATACTTTGCTTCATTCTATCAGCAAACATCTTAGCATCATTTAAGATCCTCTTGCATTCATTACGAGTAGAGGCAAAAAAGCACCTATTATGGTTAGACATGTAGCTCTGATAAAACCAGAAGAAGTGATTCCTGTGAACAATGGCAGCCGAGCAAGCAAGGGAAAACCAGGGAGATGAATGGAGTTTAAGTCAGAACTTCCTGGCTGGGATAAAAGCATTGATGCCAGCTTTGACCCAAGAGGATACCTCGGATGCACAGTCTAGAACAGGGAGACTAAAAATTTTGTTCCAAGGAATGTCACATAGAAAATTGCAGAACAACTCCCAGTCTGCTCTTTGGTAGCAGTAAGAGATTCTGCTAGTGGGAGGGGGAGTGGAGAGAGATAATAACAGAAACCACAGCATGATCAGAGTTAATAAGAGGACAAAGCTGCATGGCATTGCATTGCAAGAGTAAGAGATAGAAGTGAAACAGATCTAGCAGTGAGCCAAGTCAATTAGCATTATTTGGGAAATGTGTGGGGAAATCTACCACTTGTGTGAGAGATTGAGTGATTGAAAAGTTCATTGTATAGACACCACCGAGATTTGTGACAGTTTTCCAGCCACTTGGTATGGTGGGCATTAGTCTCCAAACTCATATGTTAGTGAGTGGATGAGAGGAAATGGCCTTGTTTGAGATGCTGTCTAGTATGGAACAGTCAGGAGAGAAAGGGGAGCAGTAAAGAAAGAAAAGATAGCTAACAAAGCTTAGTAGAGAGAGATGTAGGAATGGTCTGGGCATTTAAGAGAAATCACTCTAGTTAGATGAAATTGTTCACTGGTATAATTGCAAAGTCCATGTATATGAACATTGGAGTCCTTCCTAAAGAAGGGAAGGTAACCAAGGATATAGAAATCAGAGGAAGGGATAGAAGGGTCAAGATTAGTTTCACAGAGAGCTAAGATGTCAGGTGAATTTATATGGATGAAGGATTTAATGCTGCAAAAGTTGGTATGGATACCATGGATGTTCGAGAAAGATGTTGAGGGGTTTAGGTGTTTTTTTTTTGTTTAGCAGGTTTAGTTTTATTTCTTTCTTTGTGTGTTGTCATGATTAGAAATATTTTGGTAAGGAGAGGCCTAGAGAAGTAGTAGTAGTATCAGTTGACTGTCAGATGCAATGTGTGGGAAGGTAACTGGTGCAGACTGCAGCATAATGTGGCCTCAAGGTTGCCCACCAAAGGCACTTGCAAGGACACCCATCCATGTGTAACATAGCACTACAAGAAAGCCCAATATTATTCAACTGTTGAATAATGCAGCCTCTCAAGATGCTACACAAGTGTTTGGGTTTCCAACTACCAGTTGGAAGCAGCAACAAGGAAAATGCCAGCCTAGTACCCTCTGAATGAAGAGATATTATCACCATCCACACACACTGCAAAAAACTTGCAACAGCATCACTATTAAGACCTGAAGAGAGGAAAGTAAGAGCATTGTTTGGTTGTTAACAAAAGCAGCAACCCAAGATACAAGAGGAAGTACAGATGCTAGAATTGAGCAAGTACAGAAATTTAACCATCTGAAAAATGTGACACAGAAATCCAAGGGGGTAATTAAATAACAAAATGTCTCCTAAAAGCTAAACATGCAGGAAATTTTGGTTAACAGTTCATTACTCTTCTGTTTTAGGTTTTTATGTAATATATCTTACTGGTATCTATACTATTTACTCCTGTCTTAACAGTAAGTTTGATAGGTTTTATTTGGTCAAATTGGTAGCTAATCTAAAAAACAACTTTCAATTTGTTGTTAACTGAGGTAAGAAATGGCTTGTCAATTTTAATATCTTCAAAATTTCTTTTAATCATCTTAGATAATTTGTTTTTGTTTTTTGCCTTCCATCAGCTTGGCTGATGCCAACTTCCCGGAAAGTGAATCATTGCACCATCACAGGCTAACATTTTCTACTGACATGAAGTGCCATGATTATATTGAATCCTTTGTTAGGCTTACTGCTTTGAAAGTTAGTTCATTATGTTCTACTAGACAGTTTTTCTTGCAAGAATCTTACTGCTTTTTAAGTATACTGTTTGTCTGCCCATTGAATATTGCTGTCACATATGGTCTATTGTTTCTGCTATGTATTTAGAGATTCATGATAAAAGTTAAGGAAGAATCTACAATGTTATCATCCTGACCTGGCATGTCAGCTTCAATCACTTTCCTATCATGTAATGTAGACTTACTGACATTTTCTTCTCTTGCACTTTTGACTTGTAGAATTCTCTTCTTGCTTTCCAGTCAACTTTGATGTTCAAACATTTAATGTCAGTCATCATTTTTTTCCCTCCTTAATTCCTATTTTTTTTATGGGCCCCACTCCTTAATCTTTTTCACACTCAGTAACTCCTTGTGTCTTAGTGACTTTATCACCTTGCTTGGAATGAAATGATTAAAAAATATCTATATCAATCCTAATATATGGCAGTGAATGCTGGATATTTTTCTCATTGATAAAGACTTGAGATAATGTAGTTTTATAGAAGAATGCTGAGTATGCCATAGATAGAACATGTGAGTAATAAAGTTTTAAGGAAATTGAGCATTAAAAAGGACACTTTTGCTTAGGACCAGAAAGACAGTTGAAACTTCTGGGACACACAATTAAGAAAGAACTTCACACTCAAAAGATATATTGAAGGCAAGTGAAACAGAAAGAAACTGTTAATAACATGCACTATGAACATGTGTAAATAAATGAGAGACTAGAAGGGATAGTAAGGAGAAAAACATTGCTTAAATCTACAAAAGATAAGAAGTTATGGGGTGTCATGATTGCTCACACCCTGAAGGGATATAGCACATAAGAGAGACAGTCAACTAAAAATGAGTTTGCCTTTCAAAATGGTGCTTCCTAATTTTTATAATTAACTTTAAATTATATTCATAAGTTTTGTATATATATATATATATATATATATATATATATATATATATATACCATGTTGCTCTTAAGCTATATTTCCATGAAGTGCACATGAAAACCATTTGATATTTTTGTAAACTGAAATTTCTGATTAATTTTGCATTAGGATCTTTAGGTATTTCTTGTTAGAGAATATGTAATCTATTTTTCTGACCATCATTTGTATATATAAAAAAAGGACATTTTACTTTTAGTTTGAAACAAGTATATTATTTATATTGAAAGATTAATGAAATAAAAATCCATTTTGAGTATTATTTGTGAATCTTGGTGCTACTTGACAGTTAAGTCATCAGTTGAGTGCTGCCTTTTCTAATTTTTAAAAAAATATTCTCAAGTGATACCTAATTTTCTACTTAGCAAATATCTTCAAATTAAATTTAAAATTCAAGGATTACGGAATGAGATAATCAAAGGCAGTTTTTCAGATTCTTTATACTATATTTGATAAGGAATTTTTGCACCATATTTATTTGCATTGTTAAAATGAAAAAAAAATTGTCTATATGCATATTTTATATTTTATTACTTGTGAAGTTCTATCATTTGTTATGAGATTTTTTTTTTACCATTTATATTGATATGAACAACAGGTTATTATTGCAAATGTTTATTCATATCACAAATTGAAAGCTCAGGTGAAAATGTTAGTGAACTGATTGACTTGGGTTTGAACTAACGAACAAAAACAACCTTTTCATGTCATCATTTTTATCAGGCTTGTAAAATTATTGATACCAGAATAATATTTAGCTTTCTCTTATTAAAACAATGTAATATAAAAGATGTTTTACATATCAAACATATTCAAGTTTATATTAAATTCCAAACTACACAATATAAAATATTATTTATAATCATATGAGTCATTTGTGCCAAATCAACAAGAGTCTGACCATCACCAACACAGATTTTTTTTCGAATTTGGTACATTTATATAGCTTTGATAGAAATTAAATATTACCTGATTTACATCTTTAGGTCAAAGGGTTTTCTAGATTTGACCCTTACCAAAAAGGTGTATTTTAGAAAATAGTTACAAAGTTTAAATATCAATATCTCAGTTGTTTGTTTGTTTTTTTTTTTACCCATAAAACTAAATTTTATGCCATTTTTAAAATGCTTGCATAGATTTAGGTGATCTATTTATTTTTTTGTTTAAAGGTCAAATAAGATAATTTGACCTTTAAACAAAGGTATTTTTGTTTACTCTGAAATTCTTCTAAAAATGTATTTTGCTTTTGATCAAAAGGTTTGTTTTCTCAAATGAGGAATTCTATATATTTCTGTAAATTTTATTTTTTTTATTTTGATAGAAGAATAGTCATTTGTTGACATGGAGTGTGTGTTAAATTTTAAAGCTTTCATGATTATTGGATAAGGGATATACATTGAGAAAAATGTATTGTTATACTATAATTGGAATGAACAGACAATTTTATAAGATGAATTATAAATGTTTGAATTGGTGTAGTCCTAAAATGCAATTAAATTTTTAACATCTCATTTTACAATATACTAGCATCATAGCCTGGCATTGCCTGTTCAACTTAGAACATTTTAGTAGTAGAAGACCTTGTTGCTCTGACTACCGCAGCTTTAGCAGTCATACGCCCTAATCGAGCTTTTTTTTTTTTTAGGAGGCATGTGAAAAAATCTCCAAAAACTGAGCACACTTAGTGTGAATGCTTGTTAATTTAATCGAAGATGGCTGCTAAATTATTTGGAACGCAATGTTTACAATACTCACACAAACATCAAATCTCATTATGCAATAATGTTTATAATATTAAATGGATAAATTCCTTTAAAACTCAGTTATATAAAAAATTAATGATATAAAAAATTGTTGTTTAAAAATTGTTAAAAAATTCCATTAAAAAAATCTGTTTTCTTTTGTTTTGAATAAACGTGATTTGATGTTTTGTGTGACATTGTAAACAACATTGCATTTGTGTTTGTTTCAAATTTATGGGGGAAAATATTTACATTTTTTGTTGACTAAATGAATTTAACAAAAATAATTATTTATTTTGTTTTACTGAAATTAGAAATATAAAATCTATTACGCTCTCAGTTCAGAGATTTTTGAAGAATATTTAAAAATGTAGAATTTAATTTTAGAGGAAAAAGTTACATTAATACTACACGAATAACAGACAGTAGATTTCCTGCATGAAATATTTAGAGGAAAAAAAATCTTTTTTTTTTTTTTTTAATCTTATTTTCTGAAGTATGAAATATTAAATCTGGAAAAAAAAAAGACTTATTAAATTAACTATTGGCACTTTTTTTTTTTTTTTACATGTTTTGTTTTTGTTTGGAAAAACACTTTTTTGTTTTTAAATATTTCTTTTGTTTCAAAATTACGTGGAAAAATATTTGTTGACCAAATGAATTTTTAAAATGTCGGAATAAAAATTAAATATACAGGCTCATTTTTTTTTTTTTTAATAAAAAATATTTTAGTTGCGTTTGACACATTTGATTTCTGTGATGTAATTCAGCAACCATCTTAGATCTTAGATGTTTTATGAAGTAAATGTAAACAATCGGCCCTATTGGCCAAAAAGTATGATAGGAAAAATTGCTGAAAGTAAAACTCAAAAAGTACGTGTTGACCTGGCTTCCCTGTAGATATGTGTCCCTAGAAAGTCTGAATGGCGTAGCTTAAAAAATGTAGGCATGCATAGGGAACACACAGACACACTCACAGATTGTCTTATATATATAAAACTCTACAGGCCTAAGTATTTTTTAGAAATTATTTTAGGAAATATGTGTCATTTGGCAGGATTTGAGCCTGCAGCCACCCTAACACACACACACACACACATATATATATATATATATATATATATATACATACTAACTCTGACAACTGAAAAGAATTTAATTAAACTCAACATAAAATTTGTAACAACTACATCTAAAATAAAAAATAAGACTTAATCAATGCAAAAAAGTAACAAGCCAAAACTTGGAGGAATTTACTCTATCACCTGCAAGGATTGCCAGAAAGAATATATTGAAGAAAGCTCAAAGTTTAAATAAAAGATTATATGAACACAAAAGTGACATTTAAAAAAAAACAATACATTAAATGCATTAATTGCTCACCATAACAAGACTGACCACAATTTTTACATAATAAAATCAGATGCTGCACTGCCATAACTTTAACAGATGGCACAGCATCTGATTGTATATGTGTGTATGTATATATATATATATATATATATATATATATATATATATATATACACATACACACACACATGGAGGGTGCAATGGATGAATTGTTGATTAAGTTATGCAAAAATGAAAATAACATTGACATCTCATTTTAACAGATATATTTACCAAAATTATACAAAAATATCTTAAAATACTAAAGAGTAAATCTATTCAAAAAATTGCCATTGGCTTTAAACAGGGTCTCCAGATGATTTTGAAATTTCCTGCAACTGTTTTAGACCATCTCCTTGAGTTGGTTAATGCTGCCATAATCCTCACCTTCAGTTCCCCTTTGGTTCTACAGGGTGGCCCATAAGTCACTTTACAGTTTGAAAATGTAACAACTGTTTCTTAAATGAGTGTATTTAATTAATTCTTTTTTTATTACACAGTTTAGAGTGTGGAAATTTGTTCTGACTTAATTACGAAATATAATGTCTCTTAAGTAGTCTCCATTCTCAGCTTCGCAATGTCAAGCTCTTTCTAAGCTATTCTCCATGACAGTTCTTAACATCGGAGGTTGTAGGGAAAGAATTTCCTGTCGTATGATTGCCTTAAGTTCTTGGATGGTTCGAGGCTTATTTGCTTACATTTTGTCTTTAAGATATCCCCAAAGCCAAAAGTCTGGTGCTCTCAAATCAGGTGAACGTGGAGGCCATTCAAAATTGGAATTTCGAGAGATTTTTTTTATTCTGAAACATCGGTTAACAACTGCATTGTGGCTCTAGCTGTATGTGTAGTTGCTGCATATTGTTGCTACCAATACCCTGGCATGTTTGCTAACTGAGGTTGAACAAAATTCACTAGCATATCTCTATATCTCTCAGTAGTTACAGTAACAGCATTTTCATTCGTATCTTTAAAGAAGATGGGCCCAATAACCCTTTCTGAGGTTACTCCACACCATGCTGTGACTTTTACTGGGTGCACTGGACTTGCATGAACTTGGCGTGGATTTTCAGTGCCCCAGAATCTGGTATTCTGCTTATTGACATACCCATTCAAATGGAAATGAGCCTCATTTCCTATGATCAACTTGTGAATAAACTCATTGTCATTTCTTGCAGTTTCCTGAAACCTGACAGCATAATTTAGTCGTTTCTGAAAGTCTGCTGGTTGTAAAGATTGCACTAATTGAACCTTGTAGGGATACATGTGCAAGTATCTTTGAATGCACTGTAGAGAACTCCGTGAAATGCCAAGTTCTTGAGAACGCCTTCGAGTGGATGTGGTTGGGTTCTCTTCAATGCTACACCTCACATCTTCAGTATTTTCAGGTGTACGTACTGAGCGATCTCGTCCACGTCTAGACCTATCATTTACAGAGCCCTGCTCATGAAAACGTGTCACTAAGTTCTTATTGCAGGCCTACAAGGAGGATGTCGAACATTGAAATGGCGCATATAAGATCTTTGCATTGCAACAATTGACCGTCTATTTTCAAAGTAAAATTCAATTATCTTCACTCGTTTTCTTGTAAACTTATTAAATACCAAAAATGTCCAAAGATTCTATTTAATAATTCTGAAAAAAAAAAAATATATATATATAATATATATTAATAGAAAAAAAGTTATTTAATTTTTAAAATGTAAAGTGACTTATGGGCCACCCTGTACAAACAGTTCTGTTGGCCTCACACTCAACTGCACCCCATATATAATAATCAAGGGGGTTGCAGTCTTGGGAGTTAGGTGGCCAGATGTAAGGGATGATCTGGTTGCAGAAATTGTCTGACAGCCATGACTGGGTTCTTCTGCTTGTTTGGCATAGTGTAGAATTCTGTTGCCAGACATAGGGTCTGCCAGCAGTCATCCTGTTGACACAGGGCAGCACTACCTCCTCAAGGTACTTGATGTAGGCCTCTGTGTTGAGCTTGAGGCTCTGTGGGAAGATGGAGGCATAATGTCACCATCACTAGTGACTGCTCCAAACATTTTCATGATCACCATTAAACTCCTCAAACTCTTTCTGAATTCTCTGACCTGTCTTTAGATCAACACCCAAACATTCTGAAATGTTTGTATTGAAGCTTTTGATTTGAATGCCAAGCAGTACAGCATGCTGTTTCATAATTTCTGACAAAGTGTCATGGTGCCCTTTTTCTCGCAGACAGTGCTCAGCTGACCCTATTCTACTGTGCAGTTAACAAAAACAAACAACCTGCATGCATGAAATTTAAAACATAAAATGGCGTCAATTTACTTGTGTGTGCATGTATAGAATCTTGGTACTTCAAAGTGGGGAGATAATATTTCAATATATAAATGTTGTAATTTCATAGCATTGTATGTTTTTAAGATAAAGTTATTGAGTAATAATGTAAACCAGTAAAAATGATATTTCCCTTCAGTTCAGTTGAAAAAAAATCACAACTTTAGCATGAAAGATAATTTCAATCAAATATTCTCAGAAGAAAATTCTCAAGAATGATTTTATATTTTTTAATCTGCTGCAGGCATTAGAAGGCTGATACTGGTATGTTTTCCAAAGATAGTATTCTTTCAAGTAAATTTCAAGTTTTTCATGTTTTAATTTGGCACAGAATAACTACTGTTTTTATACAGTGGAGGACTTTAAAGAAAGAAAAAAAAACATATATAAAAAAAAAAGTCTAACTGTTTGATCTCTGTGAAAAGGGAACCAATTTTTAATGAACAACTGACTTTTTGACTTTTGAAATTTGCTTTGTTTGTTCTGCTTTTAAGATAATGCCTCAACAGGCTCCGTTAACAACACTTCTGTACATGAACAAACACAGATACATGACTCTAATTTAAACAGGCATAAATGTTTGTGCCTTTGCTATGCATTTTTTAAGTACTTATACACATCAATTTGCATACAATAATTAGGAAATGGCTTCTTTACATAACACACATGCATCATATACCATGTGATGCATGTCTATACATAGACAGCAAAAAGGTGAATATTCACTATGCTTTATTTTATTGCCCATAAGCACTAATATATTCTCAACATTTGTATGCATATATACAAATCATATTTTTGTGCACATACCAGTATACACGTACTTCCTTTAACATCATTTCTTCCTTTGAAACCTACTGTGGAACTGGGGTTAGACAAGGCAGAAAACAAAATATTATTAATAAAAAATAAATAAGATTTCCAGATAAAAAGCTTTTCATTCAACTGATCCTAATAGATTTACTTCTTTCTGATTAGTAAAAGTAAAGTTTCTCAGTTTTTCTGGGTATTTTTTGTTTTTCAAGAATACCAGAAAAATAATCTTGAATTTCACCCTACTGTATTTAATATTTTACAGTTTTATATTTTTGTTATTGTTGAATAACTTATCACTTTTGCTAAATCTTTGAACTTTTGATGAAGCTGTCTGCCTGTATGATGTACAATGAAACAAATTTAGTGCTTCTATTTCTTTGTATTCTCATCTCATACAAATTCCAGAAAACATCCAACAGTTTTTCATTTCTTTACTGAAAAAAGTTAGCATGATCTCAAGTTGCTATGCTTGTGTTAAAAATGGCCTTTGTTCCTCAATAAGCCACAGACCTCATGAAGAGGGCTTTCTTTATCTTTGCAATGCTGTAGGATATCTCTAAATGGATTTATATTCCTTATTGATTCTAAGCAGGCTGATAAGAGTAAAGCTGCTTGACCTGAGATGTACTGAATATAGCAAAGCCATCATCAAAACAGAACTTTTATTTTTATTTTGGTTCAAGGCCCTGCAGTTCAGTGCATGCACACGTTTACAGTCAACTATAGAGAATAAATAACTCTTTTCATTTATCTTCAAATTTATCCTTAAAAAATAATGTGTATTAAATTTAAATAGAAATGAATGCAATATATACATGGAAAATGTGTATATTCATTTCATATGTTGTTGTTTGTTTTCTTTTGTTATGTATATTCTATTTTTATTCTGAACATTGTGTGAAAATAGTTATTTCATGGGCCTCTTCATGTTTTATGCTACATTACAATTTATAAATACTGACAATAACTTTATTTGCAGATTTTTACATACAGTTTGCATTATATAAGTAAAAACAAAAAAAATTGAGAACTAAAAATAATGAGTATTAAGACTGATGTTTACAAATTAAGTATACTGTATATTTCAGCCATAATTGGCTGAATCATACTTTTAGCCATGCTTACTTTTACATTTGATAACAATTTCTCTTATAGATTGACCCTGAAAGTTACAAGTTGCAGTTCATTTCTGGAGGTATAATTTCATAGATATTAACTTGTTCATTTTATATCTGATGAAATAAGATACTTTATTAAAGTGTCTAGCCGTTAGTGATAAAGATTTTATGCAAATAAGAAAAAAATATGAGAATTTGCACATGAATTAAATTAAAATTCTTCTCAATTTCTATTTGGAAAATGTACTCTTTGAGGTTTTATTTTAAAGTAACTCATTTGTCTTAAATCATTGTTTTCTGGTTGTACCTTTTTAATCATTGCAAGTTTATCATTAATCAACCATTTGACCATGCATAGAATACTGTTGTCATATCTAGTCGGGTGCCCCTGCTGTTCCTCTCAGGGTTCTCGACAGGCTCCAAAGGAGAATCTGCAATGTGATTGGTCCTGACCTAGCAGCTCAACTCCAGCCATTTTCTCACTGGTGGGGTGTGACTTCCCTCTGTCTCTTCTACAAACATTTTCATGGCTTCTGCTCCGATGAACTTAGGTCACTGGTGCCCCCTACACAAGAATTCACTCGAGCAACCAGACTGGCAACAAGGTCCCACCATTTTACAGTTAAATCTACCAAATGCAACCAACAATTCTACTCCAGGAGCTTCTTTTCTTGCACTTTTTGTCTGTGGAACTCCCTTCTGTATATTTACTTTCCTGACGGCTACCATCTCCAGGAATTTAAATGCAATGTCATCTCTTACCCTCTTGACTCCAGTCCTTCCCTTGTCCTTTCTACATCACCCTGTGTATCTTCTTTGTCTTTCTCACTCTATCTTCATAACTGTCATTACACCTGTATTCCCATCCTTCTCTTGCTCTTTCTTGGACACCCCCTGTAACTGGTTTGGCTTTCTCTTTGCTCTCCTTTTGCTTAAACTTTTTCTCTCTTTTGTAACCCCCTGTGCATCGGTGGCAGTACCGCCTTGTTTGGGGTGAAATGATTATAAAAAACATTTCTTTTACTCTTTAATTGAAAAAATGAAAATTATAAAATTAAATGTTATGATAATATTGATACTGATCTTTATTATTTTGACAAATGTTCCAATTCCTGATTTTATAGTTAATGTTCTTTATAAAAATGGATTATCATACACAATAGAGAGCAGGCATTCTAACAGTAGTCATCTTCAACAAAATTGAAAGGAAAATGTTTCTTCTATTTGCATTTGGGGAAAGTAGATTTACATATAGCTTTCTAAATGTACTTTTGTGTATTATATATCTTCTATTTAATCTTACAAGGTATTTGAAGCAATTTGTGGCCTTGTGCAAAACTAATACTCAGTAAATAAACTGTATGTTGACTGTACCCAAATCATATTCAGAAATTTTGTTCAATGTTTGCTTTAAAATTTTAATGTAATTTTTTTCAATTTTTTATATTTTGAGAAGTTGGACAAATAACAAGCATTTTGATTTTTTTTTTAAATAATTTAAATATAAAGTATTATTTTTTTAGTTGCTCATAAAAAAGGAAAATATTTTTATACAAATATCTAGAAAAAATTTTGATTAGTGATGGTGAAGTTGTATTAGCTCATTATACCTTTCTATCCAGACTTCTTGATTATTTTGGTTGTTATACTTTCCATCCCCCTTCAAATGTCTATTGTACTTGATAACTTTCTCCAAGTTTTGAACTGAACCCTTTAATCCAGGAAAGTATATTTTCCTTATTCTATTTTTCATACTTCTAGAAGTTAATACTCTCCAGTCTATTGGCCTTTGTGTTACTAGTCTGTTTATCCTCTTGAACTAGAATATAATTTTTCTGTATTTTATCCAGGGATTGAACACAACTGCTATGAAACTAGATATGTTTAAGTAGCTTATATCTCTTTGACAATCTAGTGATGTAATTTTGAAGCATTAAACTTAATGTTTATTCTCAGTGGATAGAATTTTTGAGTGTCTTTTTAATCAAAAGCTCCCTGTTCATCTCTGTTAGGTCTACTGAGGAAGTTGCCAGAGCCTAACATATATGCTAATTCCTTCAGTCGTCATCCTCCAGTGTTGTTCTGTCTATTATTGTGGCTTCATTCTACAAATGTTGACAACCACTTTCTGCTTCATACATGGTCAACCATGACTGATTTTAGACTACAGCTTTTCGATATTCTTCCAAAACATAATGAGCCAAAAACAGTCCAGTTGCCAGGGTGGTGTTTGATTAGAACTGCTTTTAAGTTTGTGCAAGGACTGTGAGTAAGAATTAGTGCTCTGAAATCTATTCACAGCATTAAATTTTTAATCTTTGGTTAAGAGCCATTTGTCAAAGTTGCTTTGTGTTTATGTGTAAAGAATACATACAACTTTATCATTCCAAAATGAAATAATTTATGCTCTTTTCTATTAAGAAATAGTTGTTCATAGATATGTCACTTATTTAAAAAAACAATTTATAATCACAAGAAACTTGCAGACTTAGTTAAAATTTACAGAAACTATTTGTTTCTTATCTGCTGCTGTCTTGAAGTCTTATACTGCCTTGAAATGTTTTAACTGATAGGATTTAAGTGGAGTCTTTTGATTTGTTAGGTCAAAAAGTTGTAATCTAGAGTCAGTGTATGGTTTCCGTTAGAAACATCAAAATGGTTACGGATGTTCTAGCATGGATTTCTGTCACTCACCTCTCCACTTGAAAGATCAATTGTACATATATCTGTGCATGAATTTGAGATTTATTGATTTACAAATCCCTTGTCTCCTTTTATCTTCTAATGGAAATCCGTTTTCTAACATTTCTCCCTGAAAGATCCTTTCTTCCCTAGTGTTATCTGCTTTTTCTTTATATTGAATTTTTTCTCTTTAGCTATATCCATTCTTATTTATCTTATGCATTTATTTTCAACTTGATCTTTCTTTACTTTTGTCTTGTGAACGTTTTCTCCTTCCAACCATGATGTATCCATCATCCTCTGGGGAAGCCTTTGTTCTACAGATAATTTTAATACTTTCATAAAGCAGATTCCACTTTGTGCTTTTGGCCATTTTCATTACTGCAAACTGCACTTAGTTTTTTCTTTCAATTTTACTTTTTGTTTCATTCTATGAGTTTTTAAGCTATTGTTTATCCTTGTCAAAAAAGCAGCTAAACTCTAATATTTGACATACAGTGTCTAACTGAAGAGCCTCTATATTTATTTCAATGCATTATCCTGGGTATTTTTTATTTTTATTTAAGAAAAAATCTTTACAAATTTAATTTTTTCCTTTCATTTCAATGTTTTGAATAAATTGATTTCTTCAGAATGTGTTCCTTCTGTTTCTTTTCTATTCTGTATTGGTGTTGAAATTTTCATCTCCCCTTAAGGTCATTTGTTTATGTTTTTAATTTAAAAAAATTGCTAAAACAATTTCCTAGATTTAGTGAAATTATGTTGAAAGTTAGTAAAATTCAACAAGCAGTACTGATAAATAATATTTTGAGAGTTTACTCTTGTTACTGAATATCTTTTGTCTGGGGTGATTTGCCTAGCTGCGTTGTCAACAATAGTAACTGTTAAGATGCTCTGTTTTTTATTTTTTTATCTTACGAGCAACCTTTTTTTTGCACTTGAACACACTAAGGCAAACACAGTTTTTCAGTTTAAAAAAAAACTGAGAAGAATTCTCTCTTTATGAGTAAGATCTAAACAGTCTAATTTTTGTAGAATTAGGAATTAAGCAGGATGTTTTAACTACTTAACTCTTTTATAACAAATTCTTTGAAATTACTAGCTAATGAGTTTTATTTTTTTATCTTTTATAGAATTGAGTATGAATGTCTACTTTGCAGAACAAATTTTGAGATTGATGGTAATATTTGAATAATTACTTTGGCTTTCTCTTAATTACTCAGCTAAAATTAGTTGATATAATTAGTTTTTCATTTTAGGAAAATATTGGTATTTTTTTCTTAAATATTTATTTCTTTAAAATGAAAATTGATTAATTTAAATAACCCAGTTAAATACTCTGACACTATTCATTATATTAATGTTATCACCTGGTTACTGTTTTCTCATTATGTCATTATAGTCAGAATCCATATAATAGCACAATTCAGTTTAAATTCCTCATATAAAATGACGAATGTTTTTCCTATATTATTAACTAATGGTGAAATATTTACTGAAATAAATCAGATATACTCAAATTATACTTGATTTTGATCCCCTATTAGTTTATTCTCACAACTGAGGCCTTAGATTATCAGTGTTAAATGCTGGCATTCTGATTTAATATTTGTACTGATTGAGTATCAAATTTAATAAACAGAAGAAAGTGCTTTGATTTGATTGGCAGTTTTATTCTAGGTTTTTTTTTTAATTCTTTAACAAGTTATGAATAACAATTTGTGACTATCTAGCAAATATTCAACTGTAAACCATTTAATAGGTTTAGTGCTCTAAACTGTTATCTGTAATGAGTAATTAGCTTTTTTGATGAAAATAAAATAATTTTAGTAGAATTTATTCCCACTGCTATCACTTAATTTTGCAAATGAAAGGGTTTGTGCTTGTAATGTTTGTAATATGGATGACTATGATAAAAAAGTTTTTTTTTTTTGAGGATGACAAATAATTATCAGATATTGGTTTTTGACTTTAAACTTACCAATTTGTCTTTACTTTTGATATAATTCTGAATTATTTAAAAAGAAAAAACACAAGGTATATTACTAGTTTACCAAATGTTAACATTTTTAAGATGTGATTAACTTTATTTTAATACTCTCATTTGATAATCAGATCTCACTGACTGATGATTGCAAAACATTCTCATGAGTGAAAACAGAAGCATCAAAAATTATTTGTTAAAAAAACGGAGAAATTCTTTGTTTTTTGTATACTCTTTTATGTCTTATATGAAAGGCATAAGATAGACTAAGATCAAAGTAATTAAATACTATTTATCTTGGAACATACAAGTGAAAAACTGAATCAAAACCATGAAACAAAAAATCTGGTCATCTTCAGTAAGAAAGTAGTAATACCTTAATGTCCCATTATTTGAAGCTTATTTCTGCCTGAAGCTTAACCTTGGCCTTCATTGCTGGATTAAACAATCTGTATATTATAGAACTATGACTTTTTGGGTTTATTCAATTGATTTTTCATTAATTATTTAATAAATATATATATATATATATATTTTTTTTTTTTTTTTTTTGCTGTTTGACATTGGTTTATAAATTATAGGATTATTGTACATTAAAGATCTACTTAGAACAGTTTACTACTATCAGTTTTGATGCTGTTGCTTAGATCAGACTTGTAATCCATAATCATTTGTCATGGTTGATAAATTGCAACTATCTATTGCCTGTTACACTTATGGAAACTGTTATACAACTCAAGTTTCTGACTTTTGAAGAACAAGTAGTAGTTTTATTTATTTCTTTTATGTGCCATCTTCTTTCAAGATGTAGGGAATCATGGACCTTCACTTACCCCTATCCCTTGTCACTCTTAACACTTTTCCTCTTGGTATATCTCCCAAACACTACTCTGTCATCCACTTGCTCAAGTATGTTTTGCATTGCTTTCTCTGACTCTCTCTTTTTCTATCCATCCTATGAGTATTAGATTATCCAAGCCTTCCTTCCTCATTATGCATTCCAGAAACTTCAGCTGTCTTTTCCTGATGTTAAGTATAAGTTTCCTTTTTGTTTGCTTCCTCTCCAAAACCTTGTGGTTGCTCACATGTTTGGTCCATGGTATCTTCAGCATCCTTCTGTAGAACAACATTTATGTTGCTTTGAGTCTCTTCAGCTTTGAGGAGATTGTCCAGCATTTGCTGCCATGCAGACAGATATCACATAACAGTCCAGTACTCTTTTCTTTGTTTTCAATGAAATCTTCCTGTCTTTGAATACTCTGCTTAGCTTTTGAAATGTGTCCTTGGCCAATATTTCAATATGACTAGCTTTTGATAAAATTAAAATTTGATATGTAATTTCGCACAAAGGAAAAGTAAATGCAGTATCTTTTCATTTGAGAGATTTGAAGATCATTACTTCTTGGAATTAAATCAGCAAGCAATAAAAAATCTGAAGTGATTATAAAAAATACTTTTTTATCTGGTTATTAATCTACTTGACCAGATTCTCAGGAATATATCATATTTTGCTTAAAACATAATGTTTTTTTTCATTAAATTTTAAATGACTTATTAATTTTAATGCTTCCAAAATGAAATTGCTTTTTGCCTTTAATCAACATGGCTGATGCTAACCTCCAGGAGAGTTTTATTAATGATAAAAAAAAAAAAATTAGGTCATGAACATAAGATATGTGCCTTTTTGCATTAATTAATAGATATCTAATGAAAAAAAACTTTTGGTACAAACAACTGTTATGATGCTAGTCATTGTTTTGAACTAAAATTTTTACTTGTTCAAATAATAATAATTCTCAAGTGTCCTGAATTAAAAAAATAAATTATAAGCATAAATCTGATATTTTTAATTGTTATGGTGCCCTATCTACATTGGAATGAACTCTTCCTCCTTCATAAATACTAACCTGCAAGGCTTCCTAGAGGAGGCAGTCAAGACACAGTGTAACATGACAGTTCGGATGGATACTTCTATCTGCTGACTAATAACACTCTTATTTTGTATATATGTTCTGTTATTCCATTACACTGGTTCAACCTACTTTCTTCCTGGCCCTGGTATTTAACAAAGAAACTTATTCTTAAATGTTAGTTATTTGATTTACAAAAACTCCATAAGCAGAATTGGTTGTTTCTATTTTTTGTTATATAATTTGGTTGAAAAATACCAAAACTGAGTGGATTGTGAACTCTTTTCTTCATAACTTCTGTTTTATCTGTGAACTTTGTCAGAAAATGTACTATTTTTCTCATCACTCAAGCAGCATTGAACTAGTGAATATGTGAATGATTTCTATTAAAATTTTAATTGGTTATAAAAATATAATTAATGTTCTCTGAGAAAACCTGGCCCCAATTGATCATCAAATTGAATGATGGTAACTCTGAAATAGATTTAAAAATTTTTGTTTGATATTAAACCAAAATTTTATGTTGAAATCATAAAACACTTATAGCTATAGGTAATAAATAATGAATTTCTTGGTGAATTCTAATTATTGCCTATTTGTTAATCAAGGGGTACCAATTAGTTTTATATTGAACAATTCATAATTAATCTAAACTGAACTGCCAAAATCTTAGAGACAGCTACTTCACAACATGTAGTTCATTCCTTTAACTGAACAATGGCAAATAAACAATGAAACATATGGAGTTTATTAGGTTATATGTATATTGAATGGGTGTATCTATTTAGTCATAATTTAAGACTATTCATAACTTTGTTGCTTTTTTTTGAGTATGAAAGCGCAATGTGTCTACGGAGTTTAAAATCTGGTGAGTCAGCAGAGTACCTGGATCTGGTTTCAGGTTACCTGCAGAGGTGCTAATGGGGAGGGAACACTTATCTTCTTGTAACAAACCATGACAACTATGTTGAGAATAAAGGTGTGCGAATGGTTTGCAACCATATCTATAGATTTTACACATTTCAAGTTCAACTTCCAATTTCACTAATGGCACTTTAAATATTGTCTAATTTTGATCTGATGTGTGACCTATGTATTCTGAGCATAACTTTTTGGTTGGCACCCCAATTCAGTTTTGATATTATTTTTGGCATTTTAAAGTAATCAATGTGTGCTTTGAAGTTAAATTTACTATCTAGTATCATCATCATCATCTGTTACACCCAATGGTGTGTAGGGCAGCATTTTGCTGTTTCCATAACAAACCATTTTTTATGGGGCAGGGTTGCCCTGCGCCCAATCCCCAAACCTGGAGGAAGGTGATTTTCTAAGCATAGCTTAGACGTGACACATGGCTGAAAGTAAGTGACACCCAGTGAGGATTGAACTCACTACTTAATTGTAATGATTCAAGTGAGACAAGCTTGCTAACCATTACACCATCGCTAGGTGCCTGCTATCTAGCATGATTCCTAGATATTTTATTTGTTTGACAATGGGGTTCATTTAATTTTAATTCTGGATTGAGATAGTAGACTTGTTTTTTTTTTTGTAGAAATGTATACTAACAGTGTTTTTGATGTGGAGAAACAATCCATTTTCATTTGTTCATTTTTCTTTGTTTAAACATATTTGTAAATATCTTTCAAGGGAAGGCATGTTTAGTGATGAGTATGATATTGAGATAATCTACATATAGGTATTTTTCAATTCCTGTATTGATGGATAATATATTTATTCTCAAAATAAATAGTAAGTGATAAAATGCTACCTTGAGGTACACTTGCTTCTTGCTTGTATGTGTCTGATGTTTTCATTTTGTACATTGAGTGTTCAGATTAATAGATTGCTTTGGATGAATATAAACATATTTGGATTGTAATCTGTAAGGAATTGTTTGATTTCCTTGTTTAGTTTAACACCATTACAGTTCCATTGTATGATGCTTGTGTTCTGTTTGTCCATTTTGAATGGTAATTATTTTCATTTTAGTGTGTGAGCTTTAGGATAACTGTTTTTTGGTTATTAATTTCCATATATTTCATACTTTTTGTACTGTTTGTTTTCCTTGTTTGTAAACTTGTTCTTAAGTATTTCTGTGTGCTTGATTTGGGTTCTTTTCATTTTATTTTTTCTGATTATCTTTGTAGGTTGTTGTCCTGGTTATTTGCTTTTAATTCTGTTTCTTTTGTTTTTTGGATTTCAGTTTTTGTTTTGTATTGAGGTTTGATTGGTTTTTGTTCTGTCAGTTTTCTGTTTGGAATTTTCCTTTTGAGAAGTTTTGAGTCTTTTGTAGTTAAGAGGCTGCTAGTAAATGTTTATTAGATTTACCTTTTTTCTGGATAGTTTTGGTTTAGTGTATATGTTGTTTCCAAGTTTACACTTGGTTTAAATGTTTTCAGTATGTTTAATTCTTGAATTAAGAATGTTCTTTTACATAGATTTTGTTTGATATTAGATTTTCATGGGTATAGATTGATGTTACTTGGGTAAATTTTGCATATGATGCTGCATTGGAGTT
This sequence comes from Ascarosepion bandense, assembly GCA_037127315.1. NCBI lineage: Eukaryota > Metazoa > Mollusca > Cephalopoda > Sepiida > Sepiidae > Ascarosepion > Ascarosepion bandense. The sequence continues at coordinate 2,411,796 of JBBBDQ010000563.1, read as the reverse complement.
TGTTTCGATGCTTTTCCTTGCTTCCGAGAAAGGAATTTTAAATATTTTTATTTTTCCTAGGTTTCTTGCAGTTTCCCTATGATTTTGTTTACATTTAGGGAATTTAATTTCAGTTGGGCATGTGATTTCTGTGTGATTAGGCTCATTCTCTCCACATTTACTTTCGAAACTGTATATCCAATTTTTGTTTTATGCAATTGTGTCAAAAGTAATATGTGTTAGTGTCTAAAATTCTATCTTTTTTTTAATAGATATTTTTTTTATATCTATAATGTTTTGTTTTTTATTAAATAATTGTTTTTAATTTCCTCCATTGATACATATCGAGAGTTCAGTGCTTCTTACTACACCTTTGGAAGAAATCAAAAATTGGTGTGCATAGATCCTCAGTTATATCATGAAATTTGGTCATCCATAGTAGAGTTTCAGTGTTGGGTTTTTCTTTGACTTCTACCAATAATGAATTATTTCTAGGGATTTTTTTTTTTTTGTAACTGTTAGTGTAGTTATCCAAAATACTAAGATTTTTTCTATTACAAAGGGTGACAACTTCGTTATTAGTTTGTCTTCTATTGGTTCCATTACTATGAATTTAAAAAACTTTTTTCTTTGATTTTCTGTGTCACTTTCTATGTCTGTATCAATGTATAGTCTCTTGGGTTTTTTGTACTCCTACTTCATTTTTTATTATACATCATCCATGCTTCCCACCCACCTCAGAGCCCATATGGAGGAGATGACAAGGGGAAAATCCTATTCATCTTATTCCTCCAGAGCTACAAGACTGGTATACTCAAATGTGGGGAGGGTTTCTAGCACTACTTATTTAAGCTTTCCTCAGGAGTTGAAACAGCCATGTCAGAGTATTTTATTTCCAGTCTGATTGACCCTACAGCTACTACTTACTAAGTTAGTTTAATGTTTGATATGATAAATGTGAGAACATTTTGTTTGTTTTTGTTAGTCTGATGTAGGGCTTGAGGTGACCAGCCAGATGATTTGATAGGACCTCTCCAACTACACATCTAGCTTAACTATAAGTTAAAGTGGTGGGTTTGAAAATGTATATCCAACTCCTGAAACTTTCGATCACCAGGATCGCATCTTCAAGTCTCATTGGTCGCCATCCACTGCATACAGGTAGGCCCCTTGGTAAAACCCCCCCCCCACCCATGAGGTTCAGTCAGTATTCTGAAGCTCTGCTGACAGGGCAAGAGTGGAGGATAAAACCTGTATTTATACTGATATCACTGTTGAAACCCCATGAAAGCATTGTTGGAAAATCTAGGCAGGTCTCCAATCTCCTTTAAGCACTCTGGTCATTGTGTTTTTGCCCAGTTGGCATGACATAAACTAGTTTGTAACTTCAAATGGTCTACCCATGACATCAGTGTCCTGTTGATCATCTGAATGATAGAAAGTACAACATCTGCTTCTAGACTTGTTAGTCAGTATTGAAGAACTTCTGATAGTGTATAACCAGTACATTCTTAACATGACTTTTTCCTTTGAAAGTTTCTTTTCATAGAAGAGACATATTTTTGAAATTTTTTAGTAAATTATTGAATAAGTTATTGATTGGATCTTTGGAAGACATTTTGTCATTTCTTCAGTATTAATTTGAAAGAAACAGTTTGAATTTAGAAGTGTACTAAATTTGACAAAAAAGTTTACATCTAAAATGAATCTATTGTGGTTATGACTATTTAGAAAAGATTTTTTACACTGAGTGACTATATTAGGATTAAGAAAAGCAAAGATGGAAATATTTGCCTAGTTTCTGTTAATCTTAATAACTTTGAATAAGTGCAAAAATGAAAGTAATAAAGTATTTGCTCAAAAAATTGATATTCTAATGAATATAAATAAAAGCAGTCTTATACCAAATTATAAATTTTAATAAGCCATACAAATAATGGAAATGATGGGGGGGAGGTTCTAATTTGAAAATTTTATTTTAAATGGGGTTTTATTATTCATGCTCTCATTTTTGTTGATAGTCAATCAGTTAAGTGCCATGTGTGATACATGCTTTGGGTGATCATGTCTCAAAAGAGGCATGACTGACTGGCCAGAAGATTATTCTGCAGTAGGTATGCCATTGCTTTCTGCAGTAGACTGGTTGCCAACCAAGGCTAAAGAACCCAATCTGTCCTATCAAACCCATAACTGGAGGGAAGAGACAGATTAATACCTTTCCCAAGGATATTTGTGCGTAAGTGAATGCAAGAAATTCAACTAGAATTCGAACACAGCACCCCAATTTGTCATTCCAAGCTGATATCCACGGCATCACAACACACATCCTCTTTGTTGATATCTCTTTTAAATTTCATGAATAGATAAATATTTGGACCTCTCCCTCATCCCATTTCCAAATCTGATTGAGTTTGTAAATGTAGTTATAATTTGGGTTTCTCACCATCTGCAAATAATAGAAAGGTAATGAGTCATAAATACAAGAAAAAAAATTTAGATTCAGAGTTTAAATTAGTAAAGAAAAGGTTACAAATTGAGCTTTTATATAATTTTACTAAATGATTATCATTTGTATAGTGTGAATTTTTTTAAAAACTGATGTAAGGTTTTAGGATCAGCTTGTATGTGTTTGTTACTGGAAAGTTTAATTTTAAAATGACTTACCTTCACTTATGTTTTTACAATATCAATGACTTTAGTTGACTATTAATGCTATGATTTGTTTTATTTTTCAGGTAAGTTTTTCTTTTGCTGAGATGCTGAAGAAAGTCTCTGGTAGGTATGTTAAAAAATGATTTTGACCAAATGAGATTTTTGCACCTTTATATAATAATCAGTCAGTTAAGTGCCATACGTGATACACGCTTGGGCGATCATGTCTCGAAAGAGACATGACTGACTGGGCAGAAGATTATCCCGCAGTAGGTTGCCATTGCTTTCTGCGGTAGACTGGTTACCGACCAAGGCTATAGAACCCAATCTGTCCTGCTATTTAACCCATAACTGGAAGGAAGAGACGGATTAATACCTTTCCCAAGGGTATTTGTGCGTAAGTGAATACAATGGATTCAGCTGGAATTCGAACTCGGCTCCCCGGTTTCTCGTTCTGAGCCGATATCCACTGTACCACAACGCACATCTGAGGATGTGTGTTGTGGCGCAGTGGATATCGACTCGGAACGAGAAATCGGAGAGCCGAGTTCGAATTTCAGTTGAATTCCTTGCATACACTTACGCACAAATACCCTTGGGAAAGGTATTAATCCATCTATTCCTTCCAGTTATGGGTTAAATAGCAGGACAGATTGGGTTCTATAGCCTTGGTCGGCAACCAGTCTACCGCAGAAAGCAATGGCAACCTACTGCGGGATAATCTTCTGCCCAGTCAGTCATGTCTCTTTCGAGACATGATCGCCCAAGCGTGTATCACGTATGGCACTTAACTGACTGATATAATAATCAGTTAACTCAATTGGGATTAATTTTGCTTCATCATGTAACAGCTTCTAAAACTTAAGATATCAGCTGCTTATCTGTTTATTTTTTTTTATTGACTTATTCTGTCTTACCGATTCCAGTGGTGAATAAACAGATATTTTATGTAATAATTGAATGTGTATTTAAAATGTTTATTCTATTTTCCTTAATTTCCATTTCTACTGTTTATTAAAACAATTTACTTATTCAATTCTGATTCTGATTCTGATATATGCTTTTAATAATTTTTTTTTTTTTTTTACTAGTATTTCTTCTACATTAATATTTTTTATAATCATTTTATTCCAAGCAAGGCAGCAAATGGTAGGGAGTTCAACAAAGGGGAAGTGTAAGAAAAGAAAATGTTAGAATAGAAAAGGTGGTTACATTTAATTATTTCAATGGTAGAAGAGCAGGATCTTGATGCCAGTCTAACAGCACAAGTAAATATATGTGGTCTATGAACTGGGGGTGGGGGAGAAACTTGTCAGAGCAGTTGCCATGAAAATACTTATAGAAAAGACAGATGGAAACCACATCACATCAGTGAGAAAGTAACTGAAGGTGAGCTGTTAAGTCAGGATTGATTATATTGCAGATTTTTTTTTTTTTTTTTTTTTTTTTAAGCGTTTCACCCCGAGCAAGGCATGTCACTGCCACTACTGTGCAGGGGGCTACGTAGAGTGGAGAAAGGCTGGTTAAATATAGGAAATAACAGAGGGTGGGTGATAGGCGGGTGAGGATACCGAGAATGAGGGTTGGGTAGATGAGTGTTGTGAGAATAGTTGGGAGTTAGTGTGATAGGAGGTGTCTATTGACCCTACATTTAAACACCTGGAGATTGTAACTGTCGGGAAAGCAGACTTGTGGAAGGGAGTTCCACAGGCGGGAAGCGCGAGAAAAGAAGCTGTTGGAGTAGAATTTACGGTTACATCTTATTTGTTTAACTGTAAAAGGGTGGGACCTAGTTGCTAATCTAGTATCTCGTGTAAATTCGTGCTTGGGCGGCACCAGTGATCTAAGCTCATCGGAGCAGAAGCCATGAAAGTACTTGTAGAAGAGGCACAGGGAAGCTACATCACGCCGGTGTGAGAGCGGCTGCAGCCGGTCTGCCAAGTCAGTATCAACCACGTTACAGATCCTCCTTTGTATTTTGTCAAGAAGCCCAAGGAGAGCAGCAGGGGCACCCGACCAGATATGGCAGCAATATTCAATACACGGGCGGATGGTAGATTTGTATATGTGCAGAATAGTTTCAGGTGGGAAAAATTTCCGGGCCCTGCACAGAGAACCGACTTTCATAGCAGCAGATTTGGCAATGGATTCAATATAGTCATTCCATTTGAGGTCCGCCGAGAGTGTAAGGCCAAGGAGGCGTAGTATTTTACTCTCTGGGAGGCTAGCCTGTCCCATGCTAATGGGAGGTAGATGCGATTGTCTATGGTGGTTAGTTGATAACAGCTTTGTTTTGGAGGCATTGAAATTTACCAACCATTTCCTACCCCAGGTCACTACGGATTGGAGGTCCCTTTCCAGTGCGGCAGCGAGGTTCACTTTGTCGTCCAGACCTGGTTTCTGATCGATGCGGGAGTAGATTGTTGTGTCGTCGGCATACATGCCAACTTGGGATCTAATGGTGTCGGGGAGATCATTAATGTAGATCAGAAATAGCGTGGGACCTAGGATAGAACCTTGAGGGACGCCCGCGTTCGTCTGGTAGTTTTGGGAGGCATGCCCATTTAATACCACCTTTAATGTGCGGTTAGAGAGGAAGGACTGGATGGATCTTCTTTTAGATTTTGTCAAGAACCCGAAGATGATTAGCAGAAGCACTCGACCAGATATGGTTGATTTAGAAATGTGCAAAATGGATTCTGGCAGGAAGAAAAAACAAAAAAAACTTGGTCCCACACAGTAACCTAACCTTCCTAGCAGTAGATGCAGCTGGATTGGATGTAGTCATTTCATTTCAGATCATTTGAGAGAGTAAGACAAAGGATGCGAAGTGTTGCTCTCTAGGAGACTAGCATCATCCATTCTGATGGTAGGCAAGAAAGTTTCTCCATAGTGGTTAAAGAACAACAACTTAATTTTTGAGGCATTAAAATTTACAAGCCATTTTCTACCCCATTCAATCACAAATTGTAGGTCCTTTTGAAGGGTAGCAATCAGGTTTACTTTGTCAGCCTTGGCAGATTTCTTATTGAGATGGGAGTAAATGGTGGTGTCATGCCTACTTGGGAACTTACATCAGGAAGGTCATTGATGCAAATCAAAAAAGGTGTAGGCCCTAGAATAGAGCCTTGAGCGATGTCTGCATTCGTATGAAAGCCTCTTGAATTTTGCCTGTTCAAAACAACCTTCATTTCACGATTTGATAGAAACAATTAGATTAAATCAAACAGATGTCCAGAAATACCATAACTCTGGAGCTTGCACAGAAGGCCAGCATGCTGAACTCTGTCAAATGCTTTCGAGATATCAAGAGCAACAGCTTGAGCTTCACTGTTTTTATCAAAAGCCTGGTATATATATATATTCAGTGATGGTCATTAGTATATCAGTGGTAGACGTGGCAAAGTGGAAGCCATACTGTTTGTCAGAGAGAAAGTTGTGAGATGTTAGATGCTTAACTATTTCAGCATTGATAATAGCCTTGCCAAAAAGTGGCAAGAGGTTAATAGGATGATATTTAGAAGGTTCAGCGATCTCTCCAGAGTTCTAAAACAAAAAAAAAAAAAAATATAGAGGAGGACTTCCTACAAGCAGGAAGCAGTGAGTCAATAATTATAGAATTTGGAGAGGACTGGATCTAGCTCAGGGGTACATATCTATTTTTTTAAAGGACGATGACTGAAATTATATCATCTCAAGCTTAAAAATTATATTAGACACCAGAGATGGGGTTACCTATATATATATATATATATATATATATATATATATATATATATATATAATATTTTACAATGTACAAATTATTATCTACTACAAAGTGTACAGTTTGTTTCAACATTGAAATGAATGACAATATCTTATCAGGTAGTGTGGAAAGTTTTTTTCTTATATTTGGCGAATTGTGTGAGATGTAGGTGGGGTGAGAGATAGGTAAGTAAGTCTTGTAAATTGTCTGTTAGAATTTTGAGTGAAAAGAGGGAATAGGTAGGGAATAGTTGATGTTGAAAATTTTGTAGAAAGATTTAACATTAGAAGACAAGGTATAGTCCTTTATAGCTTAATGGCTGGTTTTCTTCGGGCTTAATAAAAGGGGAAAATAAGGAAATGTATATAGAGTGGGGAGGAGTAGGAGTGGATGTGATGAAGTGGAAATAGAAATTACTATTTTGTGAACCTATCTTTATTATTGAATTGTATGACTACAAAATATTTTTGTATTTAAACATAGTTTTTATAATTAATCTATTTTTGTATATTTAACCTTAATTTAAAATTTAGGGAATCACTATTTTGTATAAAACTTTAAAAGTAGATCAGTTTGTGGTCTGAAATAAAGGTAAAATTTGAGGTAAGAGTGTTGTTAATATTATAAAGGTTTATTGTTTCTAGGGATCCTAATTTTAGCTTTTGTAGTTTTTAGCATGATTGTGAGGTTAGTTCTTTAATGTGTTCGCAGTTTACTGTGGTTTCATACCTCTGGTTTAATAGTATGTTGCTATTCATGTATTTAATGATTGCCATTTTTCTTTTTAAGACAAAGGAAACATGGTTCCTTTATTGATTTAGATGTTCTGGCTTGTTTGAGGATTTTCCATTTATTTATTTATTTATTTATTTATTTATTTATATAATAAGGATAAATTGTCCTACATCAAATTGAGTAATTTAATATATGAATTTAATTGCCAGTGCACTGCTGGTTATGCGGGGTGTACAAACTTACATTTGGAAACAAGAATTAATCAACATGTATCTTCGAAAATACAATTAGGCAAAATAGGTAGCTTGAGTTGTCTTTCCTCTACAAATATGGAATCGGCTATTGCTTAAAACCTAATAGAGAATATAACCTGTGCTAAGTCATATAAGAAAGAGTGGTTCAAAGTTTTACATGTAGTTGGTTCCAATAATCAATTAAAGATTTTAGAATCAGTCTGCATATCTTTACGAAAGCCTTCTCTTTGCGTTTGTATGGTAGTTCTGGGAGGCATGTCTGTTTAATACCACCTTCATTGTGCGGTTAGAGAGGAATGACTGGATTAGTTGAAACAAATGTCCAGTTATACCATAGCTCCACAGTTTACATAGAAGGCCAGCATGCCAAACTCTGTCGAACGCCTTAGATATATCCAATGCAACGGTTCGGGCTTCGCCATTCCTGTCAAGTGCCTGGTATATGTACTCGGTGATGGTCGTTAGCATATCAGCAGTAGACCTGGTGAAGCGGAAACCATATTGCTTGTCCGAGAGGAGCCTGTGTGCTGTGAGATGCTGAACCACCTCAGTGTTGATAATGGCTTCGAACACTTTGCCAAAGATCGGAAGAAGGCTGATAGGGCAGTAATTTGCAGGGTCAGAGGGTTCTCCAGTGTTTTTAAATATAGGAACTACAGAGGAAGATTTCCAACAGGCAGGAAGCAGATAGGCAGAGGTTGTAGAGCTTAGAAAGGACAGAGGAGAGTTCAGGGACACATTTCTTTAAGACTATGGTTGGGATTCTGTCACCACCGCTCACTTTGTGAGGGTCAATTTTTAAGATTATCTTAGAGACAAGTGAAGGTGTAATGTGGACATCATTCAGTTGTGCCTCGGTTCTACGTGAGAAGTCGGGTGTAAAAACTCCAGATGAGTCCAGACTCGAACTGTTCGAGAATCTGCGGGCAAAGCATTCAGCCTTATCTGCTAGGGAGGTGAGGACCTCAAATTTGTTAATTAGCGGGGGTATTGTGGGCTTGCTCTTGTTAAGTACTCTTTTACAGAGTCGCCAGTAGTCTTTAGCGCCGAATTTAGAGCATGCTATGCGTTGCTTCATTCTGGCAGCAAACAACATCTTAGCTTCGTTAAGTATCCTTTTACACTTATTACGAGCTGAAGTGAAAAGGCGCCTGTTTTGGTCTGATGCGTAGTTACGATAGAGTTGGAAGAAATGATTCCGGAGGAACGTAGAATTCAGATGAGGGGATAGAAGGGTTAAGATTAGTTTCACATAGGGCTAATATATCAGGTGAGTTATTATGGAGGAATGAATCTATGCTGAGGAAGTTGGTACGGATGCTGCGTATGTTACTGAAAGAGATGCAGACAGGTTTGGGCGTTTTCAAATGAGCTGGTTTAGTTTTGCTATTATGTTTGCTTTTTTCCATAGTGATTCAGTTAAGGAGAGGTCTTAGAATAGAATCAGTCGGTCAATCGTTTGCAACTTGTGAAGGATGGAGACTGGCGCGGCCTACAACATAATGTGGCCTTGGGGTTGCCCACCGAACGTTCATGCAGAGACGCCCGTCCATGTGCGATATGGCACTACAAGAACCCCGGTATTATTCAACTGTTGACCAGAGCAGCCTCTCAAGACGCTAAGCAAGAGTTTGGGCTCCTAACTACCAGTCAGAAGCAGCAACCAGGAAACTGCTAACCTGGTACACTCAGAATGTAAAGACGTTGCCACTATACTCCGTAACTGCAAAGAGCTTCCAGCTGAACTAACACTAAGACCGGAGAAGGGGGATGAACCGGGAACCCCTTCCTAAACAAGAAACAAGGCGATCACCTCTAAACTCATTCAAAAGAAGTGGGTGGAGTGTGAGACCGGGCGATAGTAGGAACTATCTACTCCAATTAAAAAAAAAAGGAAAAAAAAATAAATCAAAGACGAACAAAAAACGGAAAAAAAAAATTTCCAAAAATTACAGAAAAACAAACTGAAAAATGGACTGAATCCCGGTTGACTTACCACAAGCAGCTAACACTGAAAAGTTGATTTAATTAAATTTCTGAAGACAAAAATAGAAATTAAACCATTTTTTACAGAATATAGTCGAGTTAAGCGGCATGCGTTCGTTGGCCAACCGTTACGAATTGAATGTCTCGAAGACAGAAATTTAATTCTTCTACAAGACAAAACTAATGGAAATAATTGAACCGTGACGCCACCCATCTCAAGTCAAAAACAACCCCCAATTGCAAAATAATTTACACAGACCAACCGACAAATAAAAAAAAAAAATCAAAGACGAACAAAAAACAAAAATTTCCAAAAATTACAGAAAAACAGACTGAAAAATGGACTAAATCCCGGTTGACTTACCACAAGCAGCTAACACTGAAAAGTTGATTTAATTAAATTTCTGAAGACAAAAATAGAAATTAAACCATTTTTTACAGAATATAGTTGAGTTAAGCCATAAATATGTATATTTATTTTAGCATTCCCTCTTTTTTACTCTTCATTTTCGTTGCTGTTTTTTCGTTTAATTTGTGATTCCAACGATTTTCTCCTGATGAAATGTTGGCCAAAAGAGCTTAAGAGACTGTTAATAAATTCCTTGTTTTTAAAGTGTGTATATATATATATATATATATATGTATATAAATATATGCAATTTGTTATATATATATATTATTTATATATTATATATGTGCAGTACTTATTTGAAAGTGCTCTATATGAGTGATAGAGCTAACATTTTTTTTTAAATTAATCAGTTTTCCTCCCACTTCCACAAAAATACACAAATATATGCAGTCCTACATATATCCAATATTTAAAAAACAAATTAATCAGTTTGTCTGGCGATTACAAGAGCGTGAAACCCAGGGTCACAAACTCACATCTATGTAACTGATTTTATATATATATATATATATATATATATGTCAGTTGAGCTTCAGTTCGAAGTGGGGAAATTGGGTGTGGTGCTCCAGACAAGTCAAGTGTGGTGTTGGGCGAGAATTTGTGAGCAAAGCCCAGAACCTTGTCTGCTGTGGATGTGAGAACTTTGAATTGATTGACTATAGGATGGATTGAGGGTTTTCTTTTGTTCAGCATACTTTTGCAGAGTCATCAGTAATCTTTGGAAACAAATTTGTGAGATACTATACATGGCTTCATTTTATCAGCAGACAACAACTTATTGTTTTGGACATGCTTACATTCATTATGAGCGAAAAGGCACCTGTTGTGATCAGATGTCTCACTCCGGTATAGTCAAAAGATGTGATTCCTATGGGTGATGACAGCTGGGAAAGCAGGAGAGAATCAAGATTTTTTTTAATTCTTTGGTTATTAGTAACTTGTACAGCTCAAAAAAAAAAAAAAATTTATGCTTTTCTTTAACATATGCATAAGTTAGGCGGTAATCTATTTTTATTGATATCTCCATTTCCTCATCATTGACTTGAAGTTTGGTGTTTGAGCTCGTCATATTTGTTGCACTTCTCAGTCCAAACTCAGAGGGATTGTATATTTCCCAAGTTGGGCATTTCCTAACATGCATAACATTGAATCTATATATGGTATTATTTTTTATATGAAAATTCTGCTATCATATAACAGTCTGTAAATATGCTTTATGATTATGTCAGTAAGATGACTGCTTTCTCTTTTAAGTTGAATGTTCATCCAGATACAAAACAGCTATGATCCTAGATAATGCATTTATATAAATAACATTAATTATTGAATTATTCACTGTCCATTTTTTCCAATGTTACATATTTGTAATTGTATATCTTTTGCAAATGCTATTAAAATTTACTTATAACTCTGTTAATAACATTATTTTGAAGAATTTTCAACTTTTTGTAATTTTACCAATTGTCCTGAACCTAAATTAATTCAAGTACATTCCAACTTTAAGTCATTTCATTGTATCAAAAGCTGTTAAAAATCATTTCTAACAAATTATTTGATACAGAAGAGAAAAGGCAGAGAGCATGCAAAGATGGATAATTTAAACCTGGAACCATCACTAAAGCAGGTTTATTTCATGTCTGAAGTGAATTACAAAATGAGGTATAGACAAATAGCAATCATCATTTTTAAAGATAACCAAAACTCACCCACCAAGCCTCACCTGTGACAGCCAAAACATTATATATTTTCTCTTCTGTTCAATATGTCCAAATAGTGGATATATTGGTGAATCTGGAAATAGCTTTAGATTCCATTTCAATAATCATAAACTTAGCATATGCCAGAACAACCAATATTCCCCCATAACCCAACACTTCAATCAACTGGGACACACATTAGAAAACTGCACATGTTTACTAATAGACTCCGATTTTAGTTCTACATACTCATGCAGAAAGAAAGAAAAATACTGGATTTTAAAATTAAATACACACAGGCTAGGGTTAAATAGGGACTTGGGTGTTTTGAATCCCTATAAATATTTCAATAGCTAAACATTTTTTAGATACACTTAAAAATCTTTTCTCTAAAACAAAATTTATAAGCATTGTTATATATCTATATATCTCTATCTATCTATCTCTCTCTCTCTCTCTCTCTCTATACATTAATTTCTTATACCAAATTGCAATTAAAAATACTGCTTAACATTCATTTAAAATTCAGTTTGAAGAATATTTTTTTAAGATGACTTTTATCATTTACAAGGATGTAGCCCCTTTTAGTTCGACAATTGTCAATTCATTTACATGAATATTAAATCTTAAAAAAAAAAAACTCAGATCAAAAATGGAGTATTGCTGTCATTTGGTCTGGAGTTGCCCAATCCACACTTTCCAGCCTTTAAGAGTTAAAAATCATTTATGCAGTTTTATGGGGAGGGACTTATTCTCCACTCTACAGCTTCTTTCTTGTAGATGCAATATTACAAGCTTATTGCTATTTCCGTGATAAATATTCAGATGAACTCCATTCTTTATTTCCACCATTTCACACCTTTACTGCTCGATCACACCATGTTATTTCTACTTCACTGATACCAAACCTAATTTATCAAAACCATCTACCTTGAGTGGCTTTTATGCTTTACATTGGATGCACTTTTTTTTTTACAGCAGTGTTCACCCTGTTTAAGGCATGAGGGCCACTTAAGGCAGAGGGTTATAGAGTAAGAGGCACAATTTATGTGGATATCTATTGAAGAATTGTTAACCCTAGACATGAATAGGTTAAGATTGTAGTGATCGGGGATACAACCTCTTGGGAGTCAGTTCCACAAGGTAATGGTTTGTAGGAAGAAGTTGCTTGAGTTTGGACTTACATCTCACCAGACAAATATGAAAGAAATGACTGTGGTTTGCTACAATGTGCATGGTTTTGGTTGTGTAGTTTAGAATGTGTAACTAAGGATTGTAGTTCATTTGGAAATAGTGAGAGGGCAATGTCTTATCTGTGAGAAAGGGGTTTTAGAGTAGGAAATAATTTGTCACCTACAAGGATGTGGAGATGAATTTGAACTCTATTGAGAGTGGAAAGTGAAGACTGGGTATCTGTTGCCCATATATGGTGGCAGTGCTTCATTTTTACCCTGATCTGGCTTTTGCAAAGATGGAAGATGGCAGGACGAGTGATTTACTTGCTATAGCAATCCAGGGAACCAACCATTTCCCCAGCATCTTTTAACAAAGGATCATATGTATGAGTCCCATTTGAAGTCTGGGTTGAGCTTATGTTGCAATAGGCACTCAAGGCTTGAGGCTTCTCTGCGGGAACACATGATTGGTAAAAGTTTTGGACCCAATTGGTGATGGTGAAAGGTCACGAGTTTGACTTTTGAGTTTATTATTAAAAAATGTTAATCATTAATACCCTCATTATTCATCTATTGAAATGAATTCAGATTGTTTGCAATCAGTTTACTTTATTGCATAATTTTTATTTATCATTTAGTGATCATTTTATAGGGGTGTGTGTGTGTGTGTGTGTGTGTGTGTGTGTATTTGTGTGTGTATATATATATTGTTGGGAGGAGGAAGCAATATTTTTAGCTTGAACATTTTCCTTCAAGCATTTTTTTTTTGTATATTATATATTTATATAATATATATTATTTTATATATTATATTATTGCAATTTTAAAGCAGCTGAAATTCTTAAATGTTTGCCAGTAATCAGATCACAATATGAAGTTAAATTTATGAAAATGTGTGAAGAGAGAAATGAATTCCATGAAAAAATTTAGCACATGGATCCTAGATTGAAAATATAAATATACAGTGCATAAAAATAGATTGGAATATGAAATTTTAACCATACAGGAAATTACAATGTGAAGTTGGCTATGTAATGTTTTGTTGTGCAAGTTATATTTCAGTAAATCATGATGAACAAAATGATATATCTAACATTTTTAGTACATGCTGACATGTAGTCTTTTTAACGTTTGTACATGAAAAACCCAAATTCTTAGAATCCTTACAGTAATTATCATAATAGTGATTTGATAAAACTTTTTAGAGAGGAAGTAATCTATATATATTTTATGGTTTTCTTTTTTTCTTAAGGAGTGTGGCACAAATATTTTTGGGGTGGATTACTGCTGTATTTTGGTGTTAATCTTACTGTATTAAGACTTTAAATTGATTTGTTATTTGCATACAATATATCGAAATCCTTCATGAAACTAAGATGGAGAAATGGTAGAAAGGAGTTGCCAAGGTGTGTAATGTAAAGATGGAGAGGATTGTTGTTCTTTAATTTTTCTCTTCTCAGATAGACCATGAACTTCAAAAAGTAAATAAAAATTGTTTTTTGTTGCAATACATTCTTGCAAAGGAATTTATGTTCTGTTTTAGATATAGCTCTTCTTCGTGCATATTCATATATTAAATATTATCCTGGACTTTGATTAACAAGCTGGAGAGAAAAAATGTATGTATTGAACAAATTACCATTTCATATACTCCAGCCATGAAAGCCTTATACCTAAAGTGTGCTTTCTTAGAACATTGATGACAAGCCTTTTTGTATCCATGTACAAGCTGTTTAAGCCCATCTTTTACTTGGTAATTTATAAGTCAATTATTATTGTGCTAGACTATAGTATGGTGATCATATTGATCTTCTACTATGTTAAAACTATCATTTATAAACTTAGTGCCATCAAAAATTGTGCATTTACTTGATAGAATATCATTTAAAAAAAAAAGAAATCGACTCTTAAAATTTTCACAGAATTTATTTAAAAAGCATGTTTTGTTTTTATATTCCAATACTAAGATATTAAATTTATATAAAAATGTACAAATTTCTTAAAAAATACTGATGACTTTCCTGAAACCTGTTTGGTTCTGCTTTCTTTTTTTTTCTTCTCCATTCCATACATGGCATGAATGTAGAAAAAAATTGTTTTCAGTACAAGTAAACTTTTTCAAGTCTCTTATGTACCTTTATACTAATACTTTTGTAAAATTTTCATGATTGAGAAAGATATCTGATTTAAAAAAAGGAAAACAGAAATGCATGGAAACAATTAGTTTGAGTTAGAAAAATAATTTTTAAGTGTATCTAGAGAGAAACAATAACTACACTGATAATATTGGCTATTATGTACTTTTAAGGTTGAGAACAGTTCAATAATTTTGTGCATAATAAATCTATTTTTCTTTGGATCATCAAAATCTAAAAAATTACATATTGAATTAGAGAAATATTTTTATTTTAAAAATAAATCCTAAAATTGGGTACTCCACTAATTTTTGATACTGTGGTTTAAAATGAATTTTTATACATGTAAAAGGTTTTTTCAAGGCTTTCATTTTAGCTTTAATTGAAAGCTAAAGGATTAAATGTACTATTTCGAGTAAGCAAAATACTTTGGTGTATTTCAAATAAATTATATTGATTGTAATCAACTTTTTAAAAAAAAATTATTTTCTGAAATAGATGATTAGCACCCATTTTTAGTCATCTTCCATTGCAATGTAATCCTCTGTATTAAAAAAATCTTCCAAAAATAAAATATACTTTCTGAAACTTTATTTGGAGAATATTAGCTGATTTAAAGTATAATTAATTTAATTTGAAACAAATATTATTTAAGTTTAAAATAACAAATGAATTTTTAAAACAAACAGTAGTAGTGATTACATATTATCACTTGTCAGTTGCATAACAAGTGCTGATAAACATGTTGACAGTTTTATTGTTATTCTATGGAGACTTTATCTGTTAAAACAAAAGGAAATGATGAGTGAATCCCTTTTTTTATGTAATTTTTAAGTACTCAGTAATCTTAAAAATGTTGGAAAATAATCTCTATAATCTAATTTTATGAATGATGGTTTGAAATATACTATAGTCATCACTCTTATTGTTCAATTGTATGGTTGATCATTCTTTAAAAAAAATGGGCATATTACATGATATATAAACATACAAAAAAAAATTTTTTTTTAAATCTTTGTGCAAGCTTTTTAATTTTAGATTAGTAAATATAGTTTTCACTAAATCACCTAACGGGATGAAAATAATGCAGAATCTCAAAGAATCATATAATATTAGAATTAAAAGAAAAGTGGAAACAATTCTTGAAAAAATTATTTGTTGAAAAACTTTTTTCTTAAGACAATTGTGTCCATAATAAATCTTATTTATAAAAGCAATTAAAAGCTTTTCTATTTAAATGTTATAGTTTTATTGCCTTTTTTATTTTACTATTTGGAGCAAATTTTTTTTAAGGAGTCCTGTTTTTAAATAATAAAAAAATTTTTACATGAAAATTTAATTTCTCAAAATTTCGTAAATTAAGTTGGAGTTAACATATGTAAAAAAAAAAATTCAAAAATAATTTCATTTGTGAATAAGTCCTGAACATTTCATTAAAATCATTCAATAATTTAATTTTTGCAAGAATTTCCAAATCAGTGTGTTTTTTACCTGAAGAAAAGATTCTAAAACACTAATTGTAAATATTATGTTGACAGATAATGTAAAAAAAAAAAAAGGTTTTTTAACTCAAATTTCCAACATGCTAGAAAACATTAAGAAATTTAATAAGCCTCTTAATAATAAACATTTTAACAACAAAACTTTGTTTTTATTAAGTTTGAAGCCTTTTTTTATCATGCTTTGTTGCTTTTTCAGCAAAAAAGTGGAGTTACCTGCATTCACCAGTACATTTTTTTATGGAGTGGTTAAAATTTTTGCTAAAACGATCATGAGGTTGGCTTATACACAAGTACAGGGTGCGATGAATAAATTGTCGTGTAAATTATCTATGTGAGAATAACGTGGATGTGTGCTGTGGTACAGTCGATATTGGCTTGGAATGAGAAATTGGAGAGATGAGTTTGAATCATAATTGAATTTGTTGCATTCACTTATGGGCAAATACCCTTGGGAAAGTTCATCTGTCACTTCTCCATTCAGCTATAAGTCAAATATCAGGACAGATTTGGTTCTATAGCCTTGGTTGGTAACCAATCTACTACAGAAAGTAATAGCAACCTACTGCAGGATAATCTTCTGCTCTGTCAATCATGTCTCTTTCGAGACATGCTCGTCTAAATGTGTATCATATATGGCACTTGACTTACTGAAAATAGCATAGATATCTCATTTTAACAGATATATTTATCAAAATTACACAAAAATATCTTGAAATCACCATTGGCTTCAATAATAACCTTCAGATGATTTTTGAATCTCCTGTAACTCTTCTGGACAGTCTTCTTATTTAAGTTGGTGAATGCTGCCATAATCTTTGCCTTCAGTCCATTTTTGGTGTTACAAGGAGTTTTGTTGGTCTCTCGCTCAACTGCGTACCACATATAATAATCAAAAGAGTTGCAGTTTGGGGAATTAGATGATCAGATGTAATTAGTTATGTGGTCGCAGAAATTGTCTGACAGCCATGAATTGGGTCTCCTGCTTGTGTGGCATAGTGCAGAGTCTTGTTGCCAGATATAGGATCTTCCAGCAGCTGCCTTCTTGACCAGGACAGCACTACCTACTCAAGGCACTTGATGTAGGCCTCTGTGTTGAATGAGACCCTGTATGAAGATGAATGGGGGCATAATTTCACCATCACTGGTGATCACTCCGAACACCATGATATTAACTTGATATTTGGTTGTCATCACTCTCAGTACATCTATGGGGGACACGGCAATTCAATAATTGTTCTGTTTGTTCACCTGGCAGAAATTTTTCTTGCCTGAGAAAAACCAAAGCATGTTCAGCTGATGCTTGAGTTAAAAGGTTTGTAGTGTGGTCATTCCTTTATTGCTTGTGATAAAAATTGGCCCTTTTCATCTTGTATGATAAATACTAAATGTCTTCATCCACAATCTGCCTGATAAGAAACTCAGACCCTGGTTATGGATCTGATTGACTTGGAGGGATTGTTGTCAATCATGAGCTGATCTCGCCAACAAATTCGAAAGTTCTTTTCTCATCAGAATTATCAGAGTGAGTTTTCTGAGCTGTGTACCTTCATCCAGCTCTTTCTGAATCCTCTGCACTGTCCTGTGATTGACACCCGGACTTTCTGAAATGTTTGTATTGGAGCTTCCAGAATGAATTCCAAGCAGTACAGCATGCAGTTTCCAAATTTCTGGCAGATTGGATTTTGCCATGGTGCTCTTTTTCTTATAGATGGTGAGCAACTGACCCTACTATACTGTGCAATTGACAAAATCAGAAACAATGTTCATGCATGAAATTAAAAATATAAAATGGTGACAATTTACCCATTGCACCCTGTATATACATTTTGTGTGTGTGTGTGTATATATATATATATATAAATACATATATACACAATATATATATATATATATATATATAAATACATATATATATATATATATATGCTACATTTTTTAGAATATTCTTCATAATATATAAATTTTTCCAGCACTAGTTCTATCTGTTACTTTGACAATGGGCACACATTTGTAAGTTGAAAAGATAGGAAAGTACACAAGAAATGGAAGAATGTTTAAACACAAATTTGAAATCTTAAAATGTTTTAAAGACTTAAAAAAAAATCTTGAATATGACATACAATCTGTTAAATGGGGCAAGGAATGGCTTGTTAATTTTAATTTCTCCAAAACAATTCTCTTTTAATTTAAGAGAGAGGACTTTTTGCCTTCCATCAACATGGCTGATTCCTGGGCTGGAATGATTAAAATAAATAAAAACCTCAATTTCAATTGGTCAAATAATTACAAAATAGTTTCTTAATTAATTGCTGTATTAAGTATGAGGATTAATTGCTGTAATAAATACAATATAAAATAATAATATATATATTTTTCATTTACAATGAAGTACTTATAGATTCCATTCACTACTTTTATCTGCTGTTAAGGAATTGAAGTCCATTTTTCTTAGTAGAGCCATGTTCTACAGAAATAGATTTGACCTTTCAAAGACTATATCAACTATCTTTAAAGGGAAAAAATTCTCACATGAGTTTCCTTTCATTGCATGAAGTTTTGATTTCAGTTAAATTTTTCATTTATTTTTTTTAATGATAAACACTAAAAAAAAGAAAAAAACTCTTTAAACAAACATTTCATCATTAAAATATTTAAAATGCTTCATAAAAATTTATGCATTACTTTACCTAGCATTTGTATTTCTATTTTGGCATTATTTTCTTTTGATATTGTAATTTTAAAAATGTGAAATTTCAATGAAATATTTCATAACTAGTTTAAAATAAATCTGAAAAATTTTGTTACTTAGGAAATTTACATTTTAGAGAATACACAGCATTTGATACAGATGATTTGTTGGGAATCAGTCTAGTTCTATTTAAAAAGTGGCTTAACATTAATTAAATTATATTCCTTAAAGTGCCATTTACTTTTTCTTTGTAGTTTCGAGTGAATATTTTTACTGCGTTCTTTAATGTATAATGTGTATTCTTATCAAATAAATTTTCAGCCATTATGTTCATTAAGATTTATAAAAGATTTTAAGTTACCACTCTTGTAATAAGCAAAGCACTCATGGAAAGACAGTGTTTGATATAATTATCTGAATAGAGCCAAATAAAAAATAGTATTAAAAATGTTATCTTAAAATGATGCTTTATAAAGATTTTACGTAGACTGAATATAATTATCATACTGAAATAGTTTTGATATTTTGTTTCTAAAATCTTGTGTAAATCAGGGGATAATTTTTCTTTTCTTAATAATTCCTTGGTTGGCTAAGAACGTTTTGAGGATACTATCTTTTCCATACAGAAATTGGCTGTAAAGTTTATGACTAGTAATTGCATATAAAGCTCTTAATACTGTTTCTTAATACTCTACTCAGCTTCTGGAATGCGTCCTTCACCATGCTAATTTACCTTCAGATCTCTGTGTCACACTTTCTATCTTCAGTTAGAACAATTCCCAGATATTTAAATTTTTATGCCGGCTTGATTTTAACATCCCCCACCTGTATTTGGCACTTTGGGCTGCTCCTTTTGCTGATGACCATGCATTCAGTTTTCTTGCAGTTTATTTGTAGTTCCTTCTTGTCACTCTCTTCAGCTATCTTGTGTAGGAAGCTCTGCAGTTTTTTTTTTCTGTGTCTGCAATCAACACTGTGTTGTCTGCGTATCTTATGTTGTTCAGATTGTGACCTCTGATGACAAATCCTGGCATAACATCTAGGCTCCTCAAAATATTCTCACTGTACAAGTTAAATAGATTCAGTGAAAATACACATCCTTGTCTTATGCCCCTTTCTATCTCTGTATAACCGCTGAATTCGTTACCTGTCCGTATGCTGGCAGTTTTCTGCCAGTAGAAGTTCTTAATTACCTTAATGTCTTTCCCAAATATGTTGAGATTGCTGAGCATCTCCATCAGTTCTTTGTGGCATATTTTGTTGAACGCTTTTGCATAGTCAATAAAGCACAGGTTTCATTTGTATTGCCCTTTCAGAGAGCATCCTAATCATAAATATGGGGTTCCTTGTCCCAGTGTCTTTGATGAACCTGCACTGTTCTTGTCCTATCTCTGGCTTGATTCTGCTTCTTGCTCTATTCATCAGTATTTGGACGATCAGTTTCGTAATATGACTCATTAAGCTGATAGTTCGGTGTAGTTCACACTCGTTTGCACCTGGCTTCTTAGGCAATGCTATGAAAATGGATTTGCATAGATCATCTGGCATTATACCACTATTATAAATTTCATTTATTATTTCCGTAATTTTCTCTATGCTGAATTCTTCCAGGGCTAACAGCAGCTCTGTTACAATGTTGTCTTGACCAGCTGCTTTGTTTCTATTTAGTCTGGCCATTGCAGTTTCTACTTCGGTCTTTAATATTTCCAGTTCGCCCTCATCTTTGTGTATTATCGGTTGCTCTCTCATGTCATGGAAAAGATCTTCTATATATTCTTCCCATCACTTGAGTATTTCCTTTTTCTCCAGTATTATCGTTCCATCCTTGGCTTTTATACATCCTGTTGAGGAGTAGGTTTTTTGTCCTGTCAGTTTTCTTATCTCTTTATGCATGTCTGCTTCATTAGACCTGCTCAGTCTCTCTACCTCTGTTCATTTGTCGTTGAGCCATTCCTCTTTTGTCTGTCTGCATTTGTTCCTTATTTCCTTGTGCAGTTTCCTGTATTCTCTTCCATGTCTTGGCATCATTTTCCATTTTCTTTGCATCATGTCAAGGATCTCTTTCGTCATCCACTCGTTTTTTCTTCTGTGTCTGATTTCCTTTGGGACAACGTTGTTTGCTGATGTCACCATCGCTTCCTTTAGTGAGTCCCATTTTGAATGTCTTTGTCCAATTTTTTCTTCATATTTGTTTTTCATGTTGTTAGTGTATTCTTTCTGCAGGTTGAGGTCATTCATGAGTGTGTTGTATTTCAGTCTCAGTGCTGTGCTAGGCTTCTTCATTCTCTGAAGTTTTACCCTTAGTTTGCAGATGACTGAGACGTGGTCGCTCCTGTAGTTGGCACCTGGGTAGGTTTTGCATTGCACCACTGTGTTTCTGAACCTCCTGTTTATGGTTATGTAGTCTATTTTGTTCTTTGTGTCGCCTCCTGGGCTTCTCCATGTCCATAGATGTTGTGGGTGTTCTTGAAACCAGGTGTTAGTGATTTCATTCTGAACTCCTAATCCAAAGTTGCGGTAGGTAGATTTAAAGAAGAAAATAGAGATGTTTGCATTATATAAGTGACAAATAATTTTATGTATCAACCTGATCAATTTTTGATGAGTTTTCATATTTTCTATATACTGTAGAAGTTAATGTTAGACATTTTTCAGTTTTATAGGATATGGGAGTAATGTTCTTTGTTTTGGGATTGGCTGCAAAATAGAATTGTTATTTTAGTTCAGATAATCTGACTGACTGAATCTGAATTATTATTTGAAGTTTGTATCCATAAATATAGAAAATCATAATGTGTTTTTATTTTTCATGTGTGTGTGTGTGTGTGTGTGTGTATATAACTAATTCTATTCAAAACTAGATACATTAATTGTAATCAAATTCATACAGTTAATAAATGCTCTGCTTTAGTATCCACTGGCTACATATTTTATAACAGCTACTACATCTAATATGAAGAATCTTAGTTGTTACTTTTTAAGAAAGCATATTATATAAATACTAGCATATTAATAAGTGAAAATGGTGCTCAGTACAGTTGCTGGGGAACAAATACTAAAATATTGGTGCTTTTTGTTATGATGCATCACTAAGTGAAGCCATAAAGCTCTTGCTTAGCAGCTATAGTAACAGTGAGTGAGAGAAAGGTTATTTTCTCCCTGTTCACTTCTTCCTTATTAATGACATCACTTAAAGTTCAATGTTATCTTTTCTATGTTTGTTGGGTTGAAAATCAATAAGTTAAAACAGGAATGAATTTAGAGATGGTGGAATTAGAGCAACAGTGAGGAGGAGAGAAAAAGAGGAAAAATGCAAGTAAAAGATGCTGAAGAGAATCAACCAAAGTGTTTGTTGATATTAATATTTTTACTCAACTGCAACATCATCTAGCTGGCTACTATTGAAGAGAGACAACAGTCTTTATCATATTAGCTAGGGATGCATACAGGATTCATTTTCATGTCACACAGGCTTTTAATGTAAGAGTCCTAAGCTGCTTAGTTTAGCCATGCCTGCACAGGAGAAGAACAGAGATATAGGAGGATATTTCACTTTCATAAACCGATTGAATCTGGAAAGAGTGCATTGGAGAGGTGAAAACATTGCAAGATACCAACATTTTGATACATTAGAAATGAGTTTATCAAAATATAAGGTATTAGAAATATTTGATTTTAGAAGAAGGTACACTGTCCATGAACTAGCAAAGACTTTGTTTGAGTAGTTGGAAATTCTATTTTGATCTAAGAAAGGCAATATAAATATCGAAAATTTTTTAGTGCTATATTAAAAAGTAGAGAGCAGAATTTAATATCGAAATTTATATTTTATTCAGAAAACACTCTGAAAACTTTATTGTATAGATGCTATATTACTGTGTGGCAAAGACAGATTACTCTATGTAGAAATGCTAGTAAAAAAAGTTGCTGTTGACATGAATGTACATGTTAATTCTATCTAAATATCAATAACTTTAATTTTAAGATAAGAATTTTTACTTTCAAAGGAATGGCTGAAAAGGTTTTAAAATAGATTTACAAAAATTAGTAAGAAACATGTCACTGAAGGTATTGTCTATCACTAGCCACTACTTTTTCCCATCTTTCTGGCAGCATTTGAATTCTAAGTCAGAAAAATGACAGTTCTTTTGAGGCTAAAGTTG
The DNA here is from genome assembly GCA_037127315.1 of Ascarosepion bandense. Classification (NCBI taxonomy): domain Eukaryota; kingdom Metazoa; phylum Mollusca; class Cephalopoda; order Sepiida; family Sepiidae; genus Ascarosepion; species Ascarosepion bandense. The sequence goes on along the minus strand of JBBBDQ010000563.1, from coordinate 2,388,669 downwards.
AGTTGACCCTTTTTTTTTTTTTTTTGCATCTTCATAAGAATGAATTGCATCTTCATAAGAATGAAAGTACTGCTCAGCCAGGTCATGCCATCAATAGAAACAAATGATAATCAGACAGGGCAATGTCTGGTGAATATGGTGGGTGGGGTAGGATTTTAGTGTTTCCAAGTAGGTTTTCACCCGTTTTGCAATGTGTCCTAGCATTGACATGTTGCAAAATCACTTTGTCATGTCTGTGCTTTTATGTTTTCTTCAGTGTTTAGTTTGTGTATCAGTTGTAGTTGATAGCAGTCTCCCATGATGATTTCAGTCAGTTTGAACAGCTCATAATAAACTACACCCAGTGAATCTCACCAAATGCAGAGTAGAAGCTTCGAACCATGGATATTTGGCTTTGTCACCGATGTTGATGCATGGCCAGTTTTACCCCAAGATTTTCTTTGTTTAGTTATCATAGTGTATCCACTTTTCATCGCCAGTCATGATATGATGCAAAACCTTTTATTTTCTGCCATTGAAGCAGCTGTTCATATTTGACAAGACAGAATTCAATGTCTCTTGGCTTTAACTCGTATGACCCCCAATGTCCTTGCTTTTGAATCATTCTTAATGCTTTCAAACATTTCAAAACTGTTGTTATCAACTACTAATGATTCTGCAAGTTCAGCTTGTACCTGACATAAATCTTCATGAAGTAGTGCCTCCAATTCTTCATCTTTCATTTTTGGTGTGTCAGTGTCTTTTATCGTCAACATCAAAATGATAATTTTTTAAGTGTCCAAACCAATCTCTACATGTTGTTTCTGACAGAGCATGGTCGCCGTAAGTCTCAACAAGAATTTTGTGTGCTTCAGCTGCATATTTCTTTTGAATAAAGTAGTGCAGTAAAATTCCCTGCAAATGCACTCTCTTTGGCACAAAATTTGACATGTTCAACACTATGAAAAACAAAGTTGTTTACACTTCAGCAAACTGACATACACTGAATTTCAAGCTTGCTTATAGTACTTTCTTATAGATGTGTTACCATCTGAAACTACATGCATGCAGTTCTGGGAATGCCATCTGTTGGAAAACAGCAAGTTCACAGTTAGGCTTCACCATGCTATTCATGTTGTAGTGAACCACCCTTATTTCCTCTATATTCCAATGGTGAGAAGTTAGTTCTACTTGATCAGCTTCTTCTTGCAAACCACTGCTCTGTGGAACCAACTCCCAAGAGAATGTTTTCTTGATCCTAATTTGTTCAAGTTTAGGGTAACTGTTATCTTCCCCACATAAACTGTTCCTTGATTCTGTAACTCTCTACCACCAGCACTCCCAAGCCTTGTACAAGATGGAACTCATTGTTAAAAAAAAAGAAAATAAATACTTCTAGCCTTATTTTTCCAAAGTAGTCTAGTTAGTCTTCAAAAGGAAATAATATTGTTTACATGTGCTCAAAGTAATGAAACAATATTATAATCTAAAAAAAAAGTTATCAGCTTTAGAATGATTGGGTTGTATTTCTATATACCATATTACTTTACATTGAATGTTTTTCATCAGTTAACATTGCCTCTTCAATTGTATTTCATTAGTGTTAATAGTTTTGTAAGTCTTGGTTGCAATTATTAAATAATTTGTTAAATAATCTAACAGTTATTTAAAACATTTAGACCATGTACATATTACAAGTAGAGTATTTGAAATTGTAGAATTTCACTGATTTATCAATGGTAAGTATTTTAAGTCAAATTTTGAACATTGTAATAATCTTCACAATGCTTTTATAGATTTCAAGAAATATGTGCTGTAATGAGGTTGTCAAAATAGTAAAAAAAAAACCTCAAATCCTTTAGATTGAAACTATTGCTTAAATTATGCATATGAAAGATTACTTGTATTTTATAATTTTATTAACTAAAAAGGCTTTATATATTGAATCCAAATTGTAAATCATTTATAATCTTTAGATTTTTTTAAAATGGTAATAATGAAATACACAGATACTTTTGAAAACTGTCATTGGAAATGTGACTTATGAATTATGAAAAGTTTAAAAAAAGGAGTAATTTTTCAAGTTTATTTTTCTTTTACTTAATATATGATTTATTAGCATTTAGACTATTCTTTTGATGCATGTCAGCTGATAAAACAATGATAATTACATTTAAAAGAACATTAGATCTCAAGCAGTATTTAATAATCCAAATGCAAGAAAACAATATCTGCTAGCTTATCTATCTTGTTAACTATAAGTGTTTAATTAGTGAAATATATTACAAATAAAACAACACTTTAACATGGTGTATAACTGGTAATGAGCTTGATCCTCACTGAGTATTTCATACTTTTGGCCTTTTATCACATCTCAGCTATGCTGAGTAAATTTTTACATTACAGATTAAATTTGTGCTGAAATAATTGATTGCAAAGTTTATATTGGGTATGTATTCAAAATTATTTTGTGTTAAGATTTTTTTTAGTTACTTAAAATATGAGTCTCAAGTAAAAATTTTTTCTGCATGATCTCACAAACTACTTAATAATATGAAAATGTAATAAAAAAGATATATGGATGATTCATTAAAAATTTTGTCAACAAGCTTTTGGTGATTGTTGCTCTACATAGATTCTTTTCCTTTTTATTGGTAAATAATGACAGTAAGAATAAGTTTGTCCTTTCAATGCAGAAGGGCACACCTATTTCATAAACTGTTTAAAATCATTTGATAACATACAATACAAAAATCTGGGAAAATTAGATTTATGTGAGAAACATTTACTGAGAACAAACAACTTGCATGCAGACAGAAAATGAATTGAGCAAGTATGCAAAAATAGGGGTATAAGACAAGGATGCATCTTCTCAGTGTCTTTATTTAACCTTTACAGTGAGGCCATTCTAAGAGAATTAGAAGTCTTATTAGGATTTATTATCAGCAGATGATGTTATGTTGATTGCAGTCTCAAAAATAAAAAAAAACCCTCCTAGACAAACCTTCAAATATAGGACAAAATGTACAGTCATTAACAAAAAGAACAATCCAATATGCAAACTACAAATTGGAGAAGTACAGAAATTTATCTGGAATGTTATGATAGACAACGGATAAATGCAACAGAAATCTGAAGGGACATTGGAATGACGAAAGGTGGCTTCCAAAAGTTAAAGTATTGAGAAACTGGAAAATTGTTAAAAAGTGTTGAACTGCTGTGTAATGTGAATCCTCCTTTATAGCAAAAAATGATGGATAAATTTCTCACAGATGAAGAGGAGACTTGAGGCAACAAATATGGTTCTGTAGAAGGATGCTGAGAATACCATAGATGGAGCAAAGCAAAGGAAATTTTAAAGAAAATGGAAACAGAAAAATCATTTAATATCAGAAAGATAGTTGAAATTTCTGTGATAAATGAGGAAAAGATGGCTTGAAGAATTTGATACTCACAGGATACATTGAAAGCAAGAGAGAGCAGACAATGACAGTAAGCTACTTTGTGAGCTTGTGTGAATAGATTAAGACACATGGTAGTGGTACAAACATGTTTTAGAGCTACAAAGTATAGGAAGTTAAGGAGAGCCATGATTTTCCACATCCTGAAAGTGCATGGCACTTGAAATTTTATATATATATATATATATATATATAACAAATATCAGGCATTTTTTCAAGCTTTTGAAATTTTCTTTTTTAAAAAAAAAATTTTGCATATAAACATTTCTAACTAAATGTTCTAAATTTATTAGTTTAATCAATAGTTTCCAGGATCATGTTTTTGTATAATGATTTGGGAAATCTTAGTGTTTTTGAAGTTTACTCAACTATTTGTTTTTACAATCTGTTAACTGTAATGGCATTGATAAGCTTTATCGAAAATGTGTGGGAGAAATGGAATCAACATGAGCAGGTATATCTATTCTTGCTTGGCACTGAATATTTTTGCATAATGTAGTCACTGGGGATGAAAACAGGATTTATTGCATAAAGCTGAAACTAAGAAAAGATGGTGAGATGCAAAACAGTCAACATCTTAGTCTAAAAAATCTGGGTGAGAGAAAAGCTCAGTGTTTGCTGAAAACATTTTTATTTGATAATGGAATTCTATTAAAAATCTGCTGTAAAAATTTAAAAAAAAAAAATTTTTTTTGTTTATGGTTTTTCATCTGTGGCTTAATTTTATTGTAGTTAATCAGAACAAATTACCCAGAGCCTTATATTGCCTTGAATTTAGATATGTGATAAAATCATCTTTATGAGAATTTTTATAGCTTTGTTAGAATTTTGGAGTTTGTTCTATTTCTTGTGATCATCTAAAGGATATAATTTGTGTGAGATACTTATATGCTGGCCTTGAAATTATTGTGTGCAAATATCATATTTCTAAATAACTAGTCAATATTTATTATGAATATGAATCCTAGAGAAAGAAAATTCAAATGAAAGGTTGCTGATTCTACTGCTGCTGCTGGTGGTGAACTTTCACTTGGTGTTCTCTTTGGAAGTTTTCTTGTCATAGAACACGTCATCTGTAGCTGGCTCTTTACTTGTCTGCAGGGAAGGGGTTCCACAAATATTTCCTAGTCAGCCCACTTTTAGCCTCCTTTTTTCTGGCCTGCTGTCAATGGATTTCACGTTTTCAGAATGACATTGTGCATAACAAAAATAGTCTTGGCCTTGCTTCTGTGCTTTTTAGAGCTCTTTGCCCTTCAGACGTTGGAAGCACACCTAATAAAAATGTTCATCTATTGATTGTCTGTTAGTGATGAAGTATTCACCTATCGGCACGTTCAAGGAATCCACTTTCAACATTCTATTTGATCTTCAGCTATTTTATTTTTTCCTTGTAACAAAAGCTGTCCAATTGGCTTTCTTTATCATTTTTGCATCTTCTATTTGTTAATTTTCTCTTTCAAATGATTGCCCTTATCAAAATATTGAAGTTAAGATGTTTTTCCCTTTAACTTTTCCTTCTATTATTTTCAGGCCTTGATCTTTTTTGATTAAAACCTCTTTGATCTTAAACATTTATTTTTCAGTTGATATTTCTTTTGTTCTATTTTTTTAAAATAACACTTGTATCATATCATTATCAGGATAAATTTTCTATCCATAATTAATATTAGTAATATTAAAGAAATTCCCCAGTAAAATGCATTATCTAATAATTTTTTAGCCTTTGCATTTATTTATTTTTATCTTAGTTTAGTCAAGATAGGTAGGACCACAGGTGTGTAATATATATTAGATATTTCTTGCTAAAAACTATTCAATCACATAAAAAAAATTTAATCAACTTCTGTAAAATTTATATCATTAGAATTTGAGAAAGATGCGATATAAGAATTATTTTCTTATATTAGAAATAGTTTTTCAAATTTGTTTTTACTTCTGTTAAGAAAATCAATGACGAATTGAAAATCATTTGTTTGTCATGTGTATCTTAAGTTAAAAGGTAAGTAATATTTTGTCAAACTTCAAAACGGAAAGTTATTGAATTGTTATCACAAATTTTTCTTTGTCTGTTTTCTTTTTAAAAATTTAACAAGCATTAACAAGTTGACAGGAAGTTGTTAAATTTAGAATTTTAAAATGTATTGAATTAAAAACAATCTAAAATAAATCTTTGCAAATGTTATTTTCATGTTAATTAAATTTATGCTATTTTCTTGCAATTAATACAAATTCAAAGAAGATATTTAAATAAAGTTTTTAAATCAGAGGGTTTTTTGCTTATCATGAATCAAGAATGATCTCAATGTTTAATGAAGGTGGGCTAAAATTCTTGTGAATGTCAATTTTTACTTAAAATTTTTATAAACTCATTACTTGTTTAGCATAGAGAATATATAAATCTAGTTAAATTTTCCAATCAAACCAGAACTAGTGTAACCAGTGTGATATTATTATAAGTTGGACAGGTTTCTGTTTATATGAATTAAACTGATATATATCTCATGTAGCAATTGTAGAGAAATGGTTTTGGATTAATTCTTCTAGGACAAGACATTGAATTTATAGAAACAAAATTTTTATTTTATAATTTTCTTTTTGTATAAATTAATAAAGTTGCTGGAGGCAGGGCTATTTTCCTTGTCTGTGCATTTTGCCTAAAGACAAAATTAATTAAAATTTGTAATTCAATGAAGATGTTTGGAGATGTTGTTAAGAAATGAAATCCGGCTTTGTCAAAATAGGTCCTGGGCTATTGGAGAAAAAGGGAAAAGACCAGTCATTGTAATTGACATTCAAATAATGATAGCATTGAATTCTTTGATATTAGAATTTTTTCCTTCATCAACCAAAATTGTGTGTTTACAAAGATAGACAATATGAAAGAAAAACATTAAATAGGATAAATACTTGTCCAATTTCCGGGTATACTGTTGTATATACATACATGCAATTTGTATGTTACAAACATTGGAAACTTAAATTTCTTATATGAATTATCAGATAAAACTTCCTGCAAAATTTCATTTGTAAATATTGAAACATGCTTATAAATATATTTCTAATTACTTATACAGCCTTATTACTACAGTAGTTAGTTTTTTTCTCGACTCATGTATACAACTTGAATACATTGATTGTTTTTCCTAACCCAAAAATGTGTGAATGATTAAAACAGGAATATTGTTTGTGATAAATTTGTTAGATATGTAAGATAGTTCCAGTCTGAAAGGATAAGTTCTTTGCACAGTTGTAGCTACTGAAACATTGACTTATCAGTTGAGCCATCTCCTAGCTATTTCTCTTAGTTTTTTTCATATATGTAGTAAATTGAAGATCAGGTTTTCTAAGATTAGACTCATTCAAGGAAGGATATTTTTTCATCATTTGCAGTTATTTTTTCTCAAAGAGAAATTAGAATTAACAGAATTTGTTTACTTTATAAGAAATTAAAAAATCATCTTTTAGATATAATCTGAAAGTTTCTGAGTTGCTTTAATCTTGGGCAAAAGATGTATTATTACTTTATTTGTTCAGACTTTGATAAACTTTCTGTAACACTAGAGAAAATGACTTACCTCTGGGACAAAACGGATTCGGACATATCTCGCATGTAAAATATTACTAAAATGAAAACAGTGGCTTTACAAGTTGTATACTTAAAGAAGATAAATCTTGGAGTTGGATAGATTTTTGCAAGAATCTCTTTTAATGTATGCAAATTTAAACTGTCACTCAATCTATAAAAAGAGGTGACAGACAGACCAAAGCCAAGTGTTGGAGGAGTGGCTGGATTTTGCTGAAGGAAACTGATTAGGAAACTTATTATAAGCCAGAAGAAAGTGACTATCCTTTAGTCAAAAGATGAATTCTATTCTTTGATAGGGTTTGAAAAAAAAAAGCTAGCATCGTCACTCATTTTAAACAGGATGAGTGAACTATAGCCATAAAATGACTATTTTTCATTTGTTCTTTATCTCTCTCCAAAAACACACAGAAAAGAAAAAAATTAGTGTCGTGTTGGTAATTTAATGAATGAAAACTTAAACACACGATTGTATCTGACTAATTTTATGTATGGATTGGCACAACATTGATTATCTTCAGAGTATTAAATGTTGAAGATAGTTATTGGTTTTCATCTGTTAATCTTTCTGAGGAATTTTTGCTTAATTTGAAAGTAGCTTGAAAAATTTTTATTATTATAAAATAAAGGCTGTAATATGTTTCTTTTTGTAACAAGTTTAAATTAACAATCATTTTTGTTAAATGATTTGCATATAAAATAAAAAAAGTTACTTTGTAGACAGTTGCCAAATTTTGATGACTATATTAATCTAATTTCTTTTACTAAAACTATCTGATATATAATATTTTAAAATAGATTGTGAAGAAACCTTATATTTGATCATTTTTTCTTCCTCTGCCATGTCTAGTTTATTAGCAGAGCAATGAAAAGTATGATTTTGTGAAACTGATGTGTCCATCTTTGATTTGTTTTAGGAAGACTGGATTTCAAGGCCAGGTAGACTTCTTTTGGATAGTGGGCCATAGCTGATACTGTTAGTGGTATAATTTATCTGAGCTCAATTAAGGACAAAGGAATGCTCAATAGTTTTAAAATATCTTAGACATGCTTCTTTGAAATCTACTTTTTAAATGCTTTAAAAAAAGTTTTGTCATTAGACTAATGCTATCAATTAACTAATAGTTCATAAAGTCATAATAGTGTCTAGCATAAGAATAATGTCAAGCTTGGAACAAATTGTTTGCTGGTTATGTAATTGTTTATGGAAAGCACTATTATAATAAATGTTATTTTTGTAAGAACTTGAGTGCCTGTAAAAATGGTTAGTAATGTAGTTTATCTGTAATTATGTTATAATACAATGTAATTTACTGATTTGTGGCCTGTACATTGTTGTGTATTCAAATATATTATTGAAAAGTGATTTGCAATGTAGTTAATGGAAACAGGCCACTTTGCTGCTTGTTATGCATTCTGGTTTTGAAAATGGATGCCTAATGTTAGTTGTTGCTCATTGCCAGCATTCCTGCTCATAACAACTAATGATGTGTGGGCTTATATATATATATATATATATTCACTGATACATTTCTGTTTGCTGTGTCACTTTTTGCTTGACATCAGGATTGATAAATTTCATAGTGCTGGCATAGCAACTATTGTAGTTGCCACCTATAGCTGATTAGGATGAAGCTTATGCATTTACTCACTTACCTAATCTACAAGTGAATGATCAATAGACATGTTATACTGATAACTAAGAATAGGCAACTCAAGCATATTAACAGAAAATAATGCTGGCATGATTCCACTTTCATTTTAAATCCCATTCTGCCATTTTGTACCCTTTTCTCATCTGTCCTCCTTCGAGGGCAGCACTCAGCAGTGCCAACTCGGTAGTAGGACTTGTAGCAGCAGTATTATGATTATTACTCTACATGAAACTCTTTGAACAAATATTATTGGGTTACCAAATAGACATGGATTAGTTAATTCTTTTTCTATTTAAATAATAACAAAAAAAAATGATACAAAAATAGAGAACTGTTGGTATGAATAGACCATCTCTGATTTATATTTACAAGGAGGAGGTAATTTAAGCATTTATTTCCAAATTTCAATTTGGTACATTTTTATCATTTAACCATAAGTTTAAAAATTATTCACACAGGTGAAGTTGCACACATACATGTATATACATGAACTCTTTATTTGAAGTTTTCAATACAATGCAATGGATGAATTGTTGTCTGTGTTATGCAAAAATGAAAATGACACTGACATCTTATTTTAACAGATACTTTTACATAATCTTGGTAAATATATCTTGAAATATGAAAGAAAGAGTAAATTTATTCAATAAAATTGCTATTGGCTTCAAACACAGCCTCCAGATGACTTTGGAATCTCTTGGAATTCTTCTGGATGGTCTCCTTAATTTGGTATCATAATCTGTGCTTTCAGTTCATCTTTGGTGTTATAAGGCATTTGGTTAGTTTTTTGCTCAACTGTGTTCTACAATCAATGGGCTTGCTGTCTGGGGAGTTAGGTGGTCAAATGTAAGGGGATGATGTGGTCGCAAAAATTATCTGATAGTCATGACTGGGTTCTCCTGCTTGTGTGGCATGATGCAGAGTCCTGTTGCCAAACATGGTCTTTCAGCAGCAGCCCTCTTGACCCAAGGTAGCACTTCCTCTTCAAGGCAATTAATGTAGACCTCTGTGTTTAGCCTGAGGTCTTGTGGGAAGATGAATGGATGCATAACATTGCCATTACTAGTGATCACTCTAAACATCTTTGTAATCACCATTAGACTCATCCAATTCTTTCTGAATCCTGTTCGCAGATTGATGCCCAAACACTCTGAAATATTTTTGTATTGGGTCTTTCAGGTTTGAATGCCAAGCAATACATAGCCTATCATTTCTGGCAGAGTAAATTGTGTCATGGTACTCTTTTTCTCACAGTTGGCACCCAACTATGAAATATAAAATATGTGCAATATAAAACGTTGACAATTTACTCATTACACCCTGTATATATGGGTTCTGCTTTAAGAATTATTTTGGTAGTTAATTTTTTTTTCACTTTGTTGTAGATAGTTTATATATCAAAAAATCAAAATACCTTACATGCAATATTTGTCTATATTACTGAGATGAGGTAGTATTTACACTATTTACATAATTTGGACTATTGTCCTCATCTTTGTTGCTATTTGTATGACATTTCAGCCATTGTATGCTCCAGCCTTCTTCAGGTGCAAGGAATTTCAAACTAAACTCTTTATTACAATCACTGGGGTATATCATTCTCATTCCTTGTGTAGAGCTTCTTTTGGTAATCGTGAATTATCTCTCTCTAACTCTTTAAGTTACTTGTTCACCACTGCTGTAGCCTGGTATTGAACTAACTCTTTGGTTCAAGTCACAGGAAGTAACCAATATTTATATTCACTGGGCCTAACTGGTGAAAGATCACTTTTTTCTTCATTTGTGGCTGTTTTTTGGTGATTTCTTCCTTCAAATGCACCAATAATGCTATAATATATTCGGTATTGATAGTTCTTCCTTTCTCAAGGTAATCAATAAACAAAATACCTTGCACATCCAAAAATATGAAGGCCCAAACTGGCTTGCTGATGTTTGCATCTTTGGTTACTTTGAACAGCTTTCACCTGCTGCTGTCCACTCAGCTGACTGCCAATTTGACTTCAGAGTGAAGTGGTGGATACATGTTTCATCCATTGTCATATATTTGTGCAAAACCTCTTTTTGCATTGAAACAGTTGCAAACAACATTCTGAATTGTCGACACGTTTTTGTTCGTGATCAACTATGAGCAAATGCTGCACCCACTTTGAACACAGTTTTTTCATTGACAAATGTTCATGCAAAATAGTGAATACACAGTCTTCTGACATGTTTAACTTCTCTGTTATCTCCTGCAATTTGAATTTGTGATCAACTAAAAAGTGGTTGTAAATTTGTTTGGTGTCTTTCAGGACAACTGCTGATTTTGAGTGACCTGAGGGCTCAGCATCATTTGTGTCTGTACAACTACGTTTAAAGTCAGCATACCACCTCTTAACCATTGTTTCTGACAGAGCAAAGTCCGAATAACACTTATCAATCTATTGCTTTGTTTAAAAAGTATTTTTTCCCATCAGAAAGCAATGCTTTATTAACACATGAAATTTAGATTTTTCTATTGTTTTGAAAATTTGTAACAATAGCTTCACTTAAATCACTGTAATTTGTAAACTACTAATCTGATTGGACCCAAATTTTGTCATGTGCCATTTGAAGGTTAGTACTTCATAAAAATCATATGGATTTTGTATCGGCACCATCTATATGTCAGGCCCAGGACTTATTGAGTTACTTTGTGTTTTTTTTATCTCTGATGTATTGGTAAATATATTTTATATCTAAGTATATAATCTGTGCCTATTTTGATATTAAAAAGTAGAAAATTATTTGCCAAAGCTGATTGATTCTTAATGTATTGTTAAACACTTTGTACAATGTAAATTTTCTTGAAAACAAGAATTCCTCAACTCATCTGTGACAATGACGTTAGTAGCTGTTAATTATATTTAAAGCTCATTATATTGACTCTAGTTATGTATTAAATTATTGCCTTCGAGTTGTCTATTAAACAAAATATTTATCAAGTTATAGCTTTTCTTGCTGGAAGTGAAGAGAGAGAGAGTGTGTGAGGCTAGACTCAAAACTTGGTTTTTGAATAAAGAACCCAGTGTATTGAAAACAGGGTTCATATTTTCTTTTATCACTTAGGTGACATCTTCCATTCTCTTGTGAACTTACACGAAGCCATTTCCGCTATGCTATTTGCACTGATGCAGTCAGGAATTTAAACACTGCATGCGGTGATGCTGTCATGTCAGTGAAAAACTGCTCAAGCGACCTGGTCATATATTCACCAGTTGTTCATTTCTTATATGATACCTTTTCATATTGTTAAATGGGCATTATCCAAGAAGTGTAAATGGTTTATCTTTCAGACATTAAAATGAAAATTTGAAACTAAAACTTTTAACCAAATTAAGTCTATTCAGGTGTAAGTGTTCCACTGGGCTTAGGGTGGAAAGATACATTATATGAGACTTGCTGAAAAGTTGAAGCAATACAAAATGACACATGGTAAACTTATTTTATTTAAACTTCATACTAGACCTGTCTTTATCTCAGTGCTTACATTTGTCATCATCATTATTATTATTGATGTTGTTATAATATCCTCCTTCTTAAGGTAGTTTATTTCCTTTATTAATTTATTTCTAACTTTTCCAAATTACAAAATAATTACAAAGTTTGTTTTTGGTTACAGTCCAAGGGTGATAACACACACTTTGTGAAATCAGATATTTTGAAGTTTGTATTTTTTGTCCTAACCTTGTTTTTTTTGTACTTTCTCTTGTATTATTATTTATTTGAAGGTCCTTGTAATGATAACTAACTGGTTTCTTTCTTAAGTCTATTTTCAAAAGCTGAAAGTGAAATGTGTTTCCTATGTTTTGTGGGGAAATCCCCTTAATTGTCACAATTAAAACCTGTCCTTAGTGCCTGCTGAATTGATCGTTCCTTCAGTGTTCCAGTATTGCTTTATCTAATTTTATTTTAACCTTATCTCCTCTTTTATAGTTGGTAAGTTTCTGGCACCATGGAATCTATTAAAATCATCTTCCATCTTAGTTTTTACCAGTTTGTCTCTCTCTGATTTGTGTAAAATTGGGTCATTTTGCTAATAACTTTTTTGAATGGAAAAGTAATGTGTTTCTTATTTTTTCTTTCAGTAGGAACACATGTGGCTTGGATTGGTAATTCTTTATTCTTTTAAAAGAATATTCTTGTGGGTAATCTCAAACAAATGTAGTGTCATTTTTCAATAATTTGGTCATTGATTGTACTGTTTCAGACAAGTTCGGTAAGAAATTTCCTTGGTGGGCTGAATTCCATCTTCAGAAATTGTGTGTTCAAAATATTTTAGTTGAGTGTTTTTGAATTCACGCTTTTCTTTAAGCTTAAGTCTGGCTTTTTGTAATGTTTTGAGAATTTCCTAGCAATGTTCTTCTAGTTCTACCATGGATTGATTAGAACATCATTGTTAATTGTTTTCACACCTTGAAAATTTTTCAATAATTCTGACATTTAACTTTGAAAAGTTTCCGGAGCTGATGTTATACCAAAAGGTTTGAATTAATACTTTCCAAAAGGAGTAATGAAAGTTGTGAGTAGATAGCTTTCTTTAAGTAATACTCAGAACAGAATTTGGTAGAATCTGCTGGTAGGATCCAGTTTAGAAAACAAATTTAGCTCTATTTAATTTAGGCGAAATATCATCTAAATTTGGTAACATGTAATAATATTCCCTTTTCATTACAAGATTTAGCTTCTTCAAATCGCACATGTTCAGAGTTTTCCATTTCTTTTTATTACGGGTACTATATGTGCACACCGATCAGTTGGTTCTGTAACCTTATCAATAATTACCTCATTTTACTCAATTCTTCATTTTTGGCAAAATAGAGAATGGAGACTCTCCTAGTTATTGTTACACAGTAGGGTGAAGCGTCTTTTTTGAGAACTATTTTCACTGGGTCTCCGTTCATACACCCTCCTTTATACATTCAATGACATATATTTCCAATGACATTTTTGTCCTTATCTACTTCTGTAACAGTATTAAATTTTCCAATGCTTTCTGCTAGAACTTATTAAGGTGCCATTTTACTGATTTTAATATAGGTTTTTTGGCTGAGATAGTGTTTATACCAGCTCCTTTATCCAGTGGTTATTCTACGAGGGGGGGGTAGGTGGGCAGAAGGAACCAAGTCCCCCACTTGCAAATTTTGGCTAACCACTTGACTGCACACCCCCACTCAAAGTTTCAAAATTTTATGAAACTGATCAGTCTCTGATTTTGATAAGATTTGATCTTCAGCACTTTCCCTCTGTATTTTCTTTTTCATTTAACTTTTTAGGGACACATACACAGACCAGTTTGAAAGAAAAACAAAATAAAACAACCAGATAGAAATAGACATTTGATTTTGTTTTGAAATTAACTACTCTTGTTTAAACAGCTTGAGAGTGGAAAAGAGGGAAAGAATAGATTAGAACTTCACTACTTATTATGAATGAAAAGTTATTCTGTTTTGATTTAATTTCATGAAGTAACATTTCACTAGTAATTTCACCAGTGTTTTACGAATTTTTATACCACTGGTCATTTAAATTTGTTTCTCTCTCCTGGAAATCTTTTTGTTATTTACTGTCTGTATCGTATTTGTTGTTCTAGTGCTGCAGGCTACAGCAAAATGATTCATTTTTCTCCCAATTTCTTGCAGTGTTTCTCTTTTGCTGGACAGTTATAAAATCATATTTTTGTAACATTTAAGGATATTACTGTTGTTTTTGTGGTTTCCATGTTTGTTTTAATTTTGTATCTTGGAGGTTTCTTTGGGTCTTTCTCTTTTAGTTCATCTACTACATTTTTCTTGTGGATTTCTTCCATGTGAGATTTTATTAACTCACTGTTCCTGACCATCTCCATAGCTTTATTGGGTTTCAAATCAGGGATTTCAATTTGACTAAGTTTTTTATTCTGTAATGTGTAACTGTAGTTTTATCATAAGGTGGTCTTTGATTTGGTCATTTTTCTTTGGAAACTCACATGCTTCTGCTAAATCATGCAGTGCATGAAAGGTTTCTACTGGTTTCACAGATAATAGAATTCGAAGATAAACTTTTGCTCTTTGGAATTATATTTTAGTTTTAGACATGAAGTAGGCATTGACATTGAATTTTTCCAAAACTGAGTTGTACACATTTGTACATCTTCTAGTCTTAAGAAAATGTCTGGAATATATTTTAATTTTTGGCCTAGCTTCCCATGCAGTATATTTTGTACTGACTTGAGTTTTATTATCTTACCAGAATTTTGATGCTTCTCAAAAGCTTTGAAATCCCTGCGACCATTTCTGCCAATTTCTCTGTTTTGTAAAATAAACTAAAATGGTTCTGGTATAGTTAATTTGAATATTTTTTTTTATTTGGGTCCTATCCTTCTAGAAAGTAATTTTCTTCTTTTAGAAAGAATCCCTCACTCTGACACCATGTTCCACTGGTGGAAAGATATATTATATGATGAGACTGGTTGCTGAAAAGTCAAAGCAACTCAAAGATGACATTTAGTAAATTTGACTCATTTTAAAATCACCGCTGGATCCTCCTTGATCCCAGCATTCCCTAGTTAGACCGGAAGTGTTTACAATCATCATTATTGATTCTGTTATATTACAGTAAGCATTCTCTTTTTTTTTTTATGACTTTGCATCTCAATGAAATTATATAATGTAAATTTAAATATACAAACAAAACTAGTTACTCTTTGCTTTTTGTAAAGTTATCTGATTTAGTCTAATGATAATTTACTTTTTTAATCTATTTATATCTTTTTTAGCAATAATTTTTATTGGAACGTCCACAAATAAATCTTGGTATAATTAATAATTTAATATTTCCCCACCAGCAGAGCTCTCTAAGTTCTTTTGGATTCTAATCATAAATTCGCCCTGTTGGCAGGGCTTCAGAATACGCCGACTGCATCTCTGCAGGGGGTAAAAGTCTCTCAAGGGGTCCACCTGTTGGCTGTGGGTGGCAGCCTGTAATGTCTGGAGACGGGATCCTGGTAGTTGAGCAGGTCGTGACCCAGGTGAAAAGTGGTCATAATCTGCAACATACCACTTTGGCCCTTATCTGGGCTAGACAGGTGGTCGGATTGGGCCCGATTTGATCAATCGGCTGGTCCTGACATGCCCTAGCTCATATATATATTTTTTTTGTCCCGACTGTATTATTCAATCTACTTTTGCAGAATACATAGGATGCGGTTTCCGGTTTTCTCTTTTCAAGTCTTTTCACTCTTTTATTTTTTTTTTCCAATTGGAGTAGATAGACTAAACTATCGCCCGGTTCACACTCCACCCACATCTATTGAACAGGTGAAGAGGCTCATCCCTTGTTTCCTGTTTAGGATGCGGTTTCCGGCTTTCTCTTTTCCATTCTTTTTACCCTTATGTAGCCCCCTGCGCATCAGTGGCATTATCGCCTTGCTTGGAGTGATATGATTAAAAAAAAAAAAACCCTTCATCTTATCTGTGCTAAAAGGCAGGGGCTGAGGGTCAATTGTATTAGGAGAAAAAGATTGATGACTCCTATTATATTATTGAGTAATAAAACCCAGAATTTGGGAGAGGATTGGAATTTTATTCTTGGCACAAGTATATCGGTATTGTATCCCTGTCTCGGCCAAGGCGAATGGGTGTCCCCCTTGGTTCATACCCAACTCTAGTTGAACTCCCTGGTGGAGCATTGGACCAACGAAAATCAAAACCCAATTATGGCTTCTTCCTTTAAAAAATCTAAAAGGTTGTTATCCGACTCGGATTCTGAAACTGACGTAGACTTTTCAAGATTTATTATCATTGAATCACTGGATGAAATTAAATTAGGCTAATTATCTCCTTTTCTTAATTAAAAAAGTTATCTCAAGTCAAATCTGAAAAATGTTAAAAAACTTAGAAATGGTAACCTGCTAGTGGAAGTTCAAATGAAGAAACATGCAGATAGTTTGCTGAAAATGGATACATTTCTCATCAAATGCAGAGCATATCCACATGCTAGATTAAATACTTCAAAAGGCGTTATAAGAAGCAGAGAGCTTTCATTAGCAACATCAAAGAAAATCGAAACAGCATTATAAAAACAGGGTGTAAAGGAACATAAGAGAATTACCATCAGACGAAACAATGAAATTATACAGACACACATATATACTTACTTTCGATTAACCATCTATACCAAAAGATATCAGGATTGGCTATGCAATAGAAAGGGTAGAGCAATTTATATCAGCTCCTCTTCGATGTTTCAAATGTCAAAAATTTGGTCATCACAAAGACATTTGCAGAGGACACCAAGTGTGTGGGAAGTGTGATGAACGTGACCCAAACCACACACAGAGAGTGAGTGCAAAAATAGGAAATGTGCAAACTGCCATGAAGGACATCCTGCCTTTTCAAGGACCTGTGATGTCTACAAGAAAGCAAAGGAAATAATGTATGTAAAACACACCAAAAATTTACCGTTCCCCGAAGCTAGAAAATTTGTTGAAAGCTACATGGGAACAAAAACCAAAAACATATGCCAATGTTGTACAAAAGTCAAATAAAAAATCTCAGGACATCACTTCAATAGATAACTACAAAAAAACTTATTGAAAAGTTAGTAGATTTGAATACAAGAGAATGGCCAACATTCCAAGAAAACCTAAAAAAAAATGTATCCAACAGAAACAAAACCAACTGAGTCTAGTACAAAAACAAAGTAAATATTAATAACCATGTAGAACTGCCCAAAAACAGTTCCAGGATGGCTGAATGTACAAGTGAAAGACACCAAAGATCACCAAGCCGATCTCCAGATTCTAACAAAGACATGTTTGGAAATAAAACAAAAGATAATACTATTAAAAAGAAGACCTCAACTAAAAGAATAACACAATCTGCCCAGATAATTACATCAAACAAATCCAAGGAACCTGAAGAAATGGAGATTGAAAATAAAACTCCACAAATGAGCAAAACTCAAAACAAAACTCAAAACAAAACAAAAAAACGCATAAATCTCAAAATTAAATCTAAATGGAAAATAATTTAATCCAATGGAATATCAGGATTAGGAGCCAATTATTCAGAATTGTTATTGCTCATCACTAAATACTGCTCAGCAATCATGTGCCTTCAGGAGACTCACCTCAAAAGCAGCTATACCATTAAAATTAAAAACTATCATTCATACAATTATATCAAACATAACATTGATAGACCTTCTGGTGGGTCATCAGTGATCATAAACAATAATATCCCACACAGGTAAATCAAACTAAATACAAGTCTACAAGTAGCCACTATATCAGCAACCCTCTATAAAACAATAACAGTCTGTTCATTGTATATTTCTCCAAGCCAAGAACTAAAAGAATTGGAGTTAGATAATTTAATAAAACAATTACCAAAACCCTTCATTATAATGGGTGACTTTAATAGCCACAACAAGATCTAGGGAAGTAAGAAAACAGATAAAAAGGGCAAAATAATAGAATCAATATTAAATAAGCATCAGTTGTGCATATATAATAACACAAATACATATTTGCACCCAGCAACAGGCACATACTCTACAATTGATTTCACAATATGTGATCCTAACCTGTTTTTGGATTACAACTGGAAAGTGCGTGATGATACATGTGGAAGTGACCACTATTAGAAAACAAGATTAATAAATTAAATAAAAGAACTCTGAACTGGAATATGAAAAAGGCGAATTGGGATGGTTTTAAAACATCATGCCTTGCTGAATTAACCCCAGAAGCAAATAAAAACAAAGAGGAAGGCATTTTGTATTTTACGAACACACTACTAAATATAGCTGAAAGATATGTACCAAAAAGCTCCACCTCATTAAAATACCATAGGCCATGGTTCAATAAAGAATGCCAAAAAGCTGTAAGACTACGTAGAGCAGCATTAAAGAAATTCAAAATAAATCCAACAAAAGAAAACTTAAACTCATTCAAAACTAGCAGAGCCAAAGCCCAAAAGGCTCCAAACGAAATTCATGGAAAAATTACGTGGCTAAAATAAACAATAACACAAAACCAAAAGAAGTATGGCAGATGATCTGAAAAATAGCAGGCAAAAATAACAGTACTTCCACAAAACACCTTCTTCACAATAATCTGAAAATAACTGACAAGAAAGATATAGCAAATCATCTTGCCAAAACTTTCTCGCAAAACTTATCCGTAAAAAAAAAAACAAAAAAAAAAACAAAGTAAAAACTTCCAAACCATCAAAACCAGATCAGAAAATGTTAAAATAAAATTTCAAAACAAAAATACAGAAACATATAACCAGCTTTTTTCTATAATAGAACTAAAAGAATTTCTTAACAAGGCTCACAATACTGCAGTTGGACTAGATAAGATTCATTATTAATTCCTAAAAGAATTACCAGAAACCTCACAAAAATATCTCCTACAAATATACAATAACATATGGAACAGCGGGAACGTCCTTAAGATATGGAAACAAAGCAGAGTTATACTGATACAAAAACCATTCAAAGATGTAACAAATGCAAAAAATTACAGGCTCATTGCTCTTAGCAGTTGTGTGTGCAAAACACTAGAGTGGGTGATCAATGCCAGATTGACATGGTACCTAGAAAAGAATAAATTAATAACCAAATATCAATCAATCGGGTTTTAGAAGCTGAAGAAGCCTAATAGATCATTTGATCAGATTAGAAACATTTATTAGAGAGGCTTCTATTAAAAAAGAACATCTAGAGGCTGACTTCAGTCTAGAAAAGGCATATGATACAACCTGGAAATACGGTATATTAAAAACCTCAAAAACTTTGGGCTAGAGGGTAGAATGCTGATATTTAATTAAAATCTTCCTAGAAGATAGAAAATTTAAAGTCCAAATAGAAAATATCTTCTCTGAAGAAAAGGAACAAGAAATTGGTGTACCTCAAGGTAGTATATTGTCTGTTACGTTATTTATTATAAGAATAAACAATATTGTAAAAAACCTAAACAGAGGAACAAACTGTGCTTTATGTGTGGATGATTTTCCTGATAAAGCAAAAAACATGAACCACATTGAAAGACAACTTCAGATCTGCCTCGATAAGCTAAACAAATGGACCACAGAGAATGGACTAACATTTTCAAAAGAAAAAACTAAACGTGTCTACTTCTGCAACCTACATAAACTCCACCTTGACCCAGTACTGAAAATCAATAATACCAAGATCCCAGTAGTAGATCATTACAAATACCTGGGAGTCATTGTTGACCGCAAAGTCTCCTTCATTCCCCATATTAAATACTTGAAAATGAAATGCAATAAAACTATACAGTTACTAAGAACTATAGCACATACTGATTGGGAAGGAAGCAAAGAAACATTAATAAAATTGTATCGCACTTTAATCAGATCAAAACTTGATTATAGCTGCTTCATTTATAGAGCAGCCAGAAAAACATACTTGAAAAAACTAAATACGATACATTACCAGGGAATCAGATTAGCTCTTGGAGCATATAGCACCTCTCTTGTTGAGAGCTTGTACACAGAAGCAAAGGAACCACCTCTTAACTTGAGACAGGAAAAACTCGTTCTGTAACATTACCTTAAACTTTCATCATGCCCTCTAAATCCAGCTTTCTGTACTATTTTCCAACTGCAATACACAGAGCTTTTTCAGCAAAAAGAAACAGCTATCAAACCTTTCAGTTTATGGGTTAAAGAAATCATACAAGATAACCAAATAGATACAACACAAGTTCACGAATCAACTATATCTTCTACACCACCCTGGATAATAAATCAACCAAAGGTTATTCTTGATCTGACAAAATACCCAAAATACAAAACTAACCCAATTATATACCAATCAGAAATACTCAACATAACTTAAAGATCAGAAGAAACGTAAAAGATTACTAAATACAGCTTCTATATATAGTGCTGAAATAATTGCTATTAATATATGCTATTGATATAATAACTATAACCCATCGCAACAAATTCATAATCTTCACAAACTCATTTTCTGTGCTTACTTTTCTGATCCTTTAATCACACAAGTATTAAACAGTGTATAATTTAACTAAACGCAAAGAAATAATCTTTTGTTAGATCCTAAGCCATCTAGGTATTCAGGGAAATGACAGGGCAGACTCGGAAACAAAGAAAGCAATGAAAGATAAAATAGCAAAAATCAAAATTTCTTATACTGATTTTAAAGCTGTAGCGAAGAGAATAATTTTTTAAAAGTGGCAAAATTATTGGAATAGATACACTAACAACAAACTCCAAAACATAAAACTCACTATTAGGGAATGAAACATTCAATACAGAAATAGAAGAGAACAAGTTTTGCTGACTTGCCTTCATATAGGCCATAACTACATCATGCACCATCATTTACTGGAGGGCACAGAATCCCCAATATGTACCAGCTATCAAAAAAGATTAAGTGTCAAACATATACTTTTAGAGTGTACAAACTTAGAGTGTAAAGAAATATTACCAAACAAGTAGTTTGAAAAAACTATTTATGGAAATGAAACCAAGCAGGATACTTGAATTCTTAAAAGAAATTGGAATGCACTCAAAAATATGACTGGTTGAATACTCTCTCACGCGCGCGCACACACACACACACAATCCATGTATTTCTACCAACTTACTATATATTCCAAAACTTGGTTCTACCGATTGTGCGTTTTCAAATCTTGCATATGTAATACATATAATGTATGTAGGCTGGATTTAGCTTCAGATAACCTGTGGTGGTTGGTATGCCATAAAATTTAAACAGCCAAATTAAATATATGCACTTTTATAAAATTATTTTATTAATTTAAAATGTGTTAAATATATAAATTTGTTAAATGTATGAATTTGTCTAACTATATAAGTCTATTATATATGTTAATTTGTTAAATATACAAACTTTTTGAAATCGTTCTGAACTTTTTGTTCGATTTTTAATAATTCGATTCAGCGTTAAATGACCCAAGATGGGTTGATATGCCAAAAAACAAACAAAACAAAACTAATCATAAAGTACTCAATTAATAAGAATATTATTTTTGAAGTTGGCAATATTGGTTCTTTGGGTACCACGGTTGTTGTTTGCATTCACAGACAAGCGGGAGATTATTTACAGATGTAATGACCACCTAATAATGGCCAGACATCTACTTTTTAACAGATCCTTATGTGTGAACATAGGCGGAACTCAAGAGATGTTTTTCATTTTGAGATTTGTGTTAAGGTTGGTTTAGTCTGAAGTGGAGGTAATTATCATTAATACATTTTTGCAGTGTCTTAAGTGAAAAACCTTGTCTATATCTCTTATCAGAACCACAATAACAGACAAAATAAGTTTATTTTGCATGTATAAAGATAGAAAAAATAAATTAGTGTGGAATATTAAATTTTATTAGTAAAGAGAAATGAAATAGAATGTTATGATTAGGTACCCCCGCTTATTTTCTATAACTAACTTTTAAATAGAATTTTTAAAAATAAGAATTTCTTGAAACTTTTATTTTAGTTTTAATTCAAAGCTAAATGATTAAATTTACTATTTCCAGTAAGCAAAATACTCTAGTGGTGTATTTCAAGCAGAAATGATATTGATTGGAATATAAAAGCTTTCAATTTTTTTTTTTTTTTTTTTTTTTTAATCTTTCAATTTTTTAGCCATTTTTAACTGATTGACACATTTTGTAAACAAAAGTTAATTCTCAGTTTTAAAAAAATCTTGTAAAAATAAAATATACATGTTACATTATTTTTGGAAAAGTAGCAAATTTAATGTTGAATTTATCTGATTTACACAAGTTTTACTTATAGCATGAAATTTAGAGTAAAAATGTGTCTTAAACACAGTTGAACTTTTTTTTAACCTTTCCACTATAATTAAAATGTTTTGACATATGAGATAAATGTATGACAATCACAAGAGACATAACTAGAAATTTTTTTTCTGTAAAGGGAAGAAACCCAGAAATACATGACCTTTTAACTTACACATAAAAATTACCATACAAAAAAAAACAACTTTAAATATACAAAAAAAGTTATTTTAAAAATAGGCCTGACGATTTATATTAAACTTTTTGATTTTCGATTAGTAAATGTAATTTTCACTTAATAAATTTATAAACTAATCACAAATCTTTGAAGTATTTCAAAAATATTTTTGAAACTTTATAAATTATTATAATTAAAAAAAAAATGAAAATTTTTTAATATTTCATTATTAATTGAAAATTCTTTTTCTTCAGACTATAATGTCCTTAATTTATATTATTTATTAAAGCAATTAAAAGCTTATCAAGTTAAATAATGTCAAAGTTGTATTTCCTTCTTTTTTTTTTTTTTTTTAAATTTATTATTCAGAGCAGATTTTCGGAAATGAAGGCAAAATGTTTAAAAATAATGAATGATTTACTTTCCCCAATTAGTCCTGCATTTAACTAATAAAACCAATTTTCACAACAAAATTCAATTTCTTAAAATTTCATGAATTTGTGTGTGTGTGGGGGAGGTAACAGCTGAAAAAATTCTACCAATATTTTTTTAAAATAATTTCAAAAATAATTTCATTAATTTGTTAATAAGTTCTGAAAGTTTCATTAAAATCCAACAATTATTTGATTTTTACAAGAATTTCCAAATTAATGTATTTGTCACCAGAAAAAACTAAGTTATGTTATTACATTTTCCATTGTAAACTCTTGTAACAATTTGGTTACATGCTAAAATCAAAACAAAATATTTTTTAAAAATTTCAAATGTGTTACAAGGGATTAAAATTTTTTTAAATAATTAAAAAATACTTTGATCTTTCCTCTTAATAACAAATATTTTGATGGAAAATATTTGTTTTTATTAAGATTGGGGTCTTTTTTATTCATACTATGCTGTTTTTTCAGTGAGTTAGTGGAGTTAGTGAGTTATTATGATCTTTGCATTTTGGTGAGTTAAGAAAAATTGTGTTGGTCAGTTGAACATAGAAAAATATAAAATACAGATTCACTATTTTGAAAAATTTCAGAAAGTGATTTTTAAAAAAATTGAACAATTGTATTTTTTTAGAGCTTGATGCACTAAATATACATTTTGAGAACTTTTGAAAGTTTATTCATTGTGAAATGTTTTATTGCTGATTTAAAAGTGTTTAAATGAACATCAATTTTTTTTCTTCAAGATTTTTTTTACTTATATGAAGTACATGATCTACTTTGCATTTTTCTAAATGTTTATCTCATAAAATATGAGAGCCTTTTTGTTGAATAGTAGTGAAGAAAAGTAAAAGGTTTGATTCTAAATAGGTGCTTTAACTTTGTCACATTGTTAATTTTAGTAAATATTTGTAAAAGATTAATCTGTTAAGATTTTTGTTTAAAAGTTTAATATAATTTCTTAATCTTTATACTTTCTTAAAAACAGTGATGTGTTAATTTTTGTTTATTTTTTATTTTATAATCATGTCGCCCCATGCAAGGCATTTTACTGCCACTGTTGTGCAGGGGGTTACATAGGAGGAATGTTGAGGAGTGAGAGGTTGCAGGGGATGTCAGGAAGAGAGTAGGAGAGGGAAGAGAGTACTGATGAGATTGGGGTGGATGTAGAAAAGCATGAGAGAGAGAGGATGTAAGTTAGTGAGACAGGAAATGACTATTGACTTTACATTTAAATTCTTGGAGATTGTAACTGTCAGGAAAGCAAATATGTGGAAGAGAATTCCACAGGCAGGATGTGCGAGGAAAGAAGCTCGTGGAGTAGAATTTGCTCTTACAATTTATTGGTTTCACAGTAAAAGGGTGGGGCCTAGTTGCTAATCTTGTGGCTTGAGGAAATTCGTATATAGGAGGTACCAGTGAGCTAAGTTCATCGAAGCGGAAGCCGTGAAAGTATTTGTAGAAGAGACACAGAGAAGCCACATAGCATCGGTGAGAAAGCAGCTGTATCGTAGTTGCCAAGTTGGGATCGATCACATTACAGATTCTCCGTTGGATTCAGTTGAGGACACCTAAGTGGATAACAGGAGCACCAGACCAGATATGGCAGCAATATTGAATGCACAAGTGGATGGTAGACTTGTATATGTGCAGGATTGTTTGGGACGGGAAAAACTTCCTGGCCCTGAACAGAGAACCTACTTTCTTAGCAGCAGATTTAGCTATAGATTCTATATAGTTATTCCACTTGAGGTCTGGTGTGAGAGTTAACATGAGGAGGTGCAGCGTTTCGCTTTCAGGGAGAGAAGCCTGATCCATGTTAATGGGTGGGAGAAACTGTAATGATTATTAGATAGCAGCTTCGTTTTGGAAGCATTAAAATTTACGAGCCATTTCTTGCCCCAGTTCACCACGGATTGGAGGTCCTTTTCAAGCTCGGCAGTGAGGTTTGCTTTTTCAGCCTTGATCGAGACGAGAGTAAACTGTAGTGTTGTCAGCATATATGCCCACTTGGATCTTATTACATCAGGGAGATCGTTAGTATAGATAAGCAAAAGCGTAGGACCGAGAATAGAGCCTTGAGGGACATCCGCGTTCATGTGGGAGGCTTGTCCGTTCAATACCACCCTCATTGTACGGTTTGAAAGGAAGGACTGGATTAGGTCAAACAATTGTCCAGTTATACCATAGCCCTGCAGCTTGCATAGAAGGCCAGCATGCCAGATTCTGTTAAATGCTTTGGAGATGTCAAGGGCCACAGTTTGGGCTTCACTGTTTTTGTCGAGGGCCTGGTGTATATACTCAATGATAGTTGTGAGCATATCAGCAGTAGACCTGGTGAAGCAGAAGCCATACTGTTTGTCAGAAGAGTCTATGGGCTGTGAGATGTTGTACCACCTCAGTGTTGATGATGGCTTCGAACACTTTGCCAAAGATCGGTAGGAGGCTGATAGGGTGATAATTAGCAGAGTCAGAGGGTTCTCCAATATTTTTATATATAGGAACCACAGAGGAGGTTTTCCAGCAGGCTGGAAAGCAAGAAGCAGAAAGGTAGGAGTTATAGAGTTTAGAGAGAACAGAGGAGAGTTCAGGAGCACATTTCTTTCAGACAATGATGGGTATTCTGTTGCCACTGCTCGCCTTATGGGGGGGTCAAGCTTAGAAATTATTTTGGAGACCACTGAGGGAGTAATTAGTATGTCAGACAGTTGGGTCTGGGTTCGGAGAGGGAAGTCGGGTACAGATACTCCAGTTGAGTCCAGTATTATTGGTGGTGTAATCCTGTTTTTGTATGCATGACTTAATAAGCTTTGTCTACTTGAAATAAGGGACATACAAGCAGATTTGTACAAGTTAACTTACTGTGTGAAAAGATATCTAATAGAAATAAGATGAATTTATTTTAAATAGATCTGATTTTATGAAACTATGTGACAAAATGAACTACCAAAGAATTGTAAATTAAAATGTCAAAATTTAATACAATAGCTTTATTAAGTTATCTTTGTGATACATAATTTCATATTTTAAATCATTATGAAGATATGTATTTATATTCCGTGAAAAGATTTGCACGTTTAAAAAATTTTTTATGACAGCATATAGTGAATGTAATTGTTATTATATTCGTAATGCTTTGCCATTGTCTGCCAGTTCACTTAATTTGTCTAACAAGCTTCTGCTTGATCCTATAAGGAAAGAATATAAGTTTTAACTGGTATGATTTTTTTTTTTTCATTTCATCTTGGCTATTGATATATATTGGAAATCATTTTTTAAAAGCATGTATGATTATACACTTTCTCCTCTTTTCCATCAATGCATTTTTTTTTCTTTGTAGAGAGGCTAATTTTCTATTAGGCTACCACCATCTGCATAAATGTTTTTCAATTTATCTTTCAAAGAAAAGAAAGTGGGGCTAATTTGAGTTAGCCTTTTCAAGATCTTGCATTATTCAGCATGTTTATTGCTTGTGTAAGTTGTACGTGTCAATTGAATATTCTTCATTGCCTATATCCCTTATTCAGTCTTTGATCGAGTTAACAAGCCTTTACTATCAGCCTTGCCAATTCTGTTCTTTTATCAAATATTTTTGTTTGATCTTGCTATAATAGGGCTTTAAAAATAGCTTTGGTATTGATATCAGCAAGCTTAGCAATTGGGATGGCTATGGATATTGGGGCATCTTGTGTTAGCAGGTCAAGTAATTAGGAAATCTTTGTTGTATTCTTAGTAACTTGAACAGTTGACTGGTTATTCAGTAGTGGCAGTTTTTGTATTTTGTTCATGAAATGCAGATGACCTGAACAAAATTAAATATTTTTGGTGTAGCCAAACAGAATTAATAAATGTATTTTTATTTTATTCTGGAGATTTCAGATTTTCTGTTTACATCAGTGGAGTTAGCAATTTTAAAATAACAAAAAATTGTATAAGAATTTAATTAAAAATAATATAGTTCAGTTTTGTTTATAATTTTTAAATAATTTTAAATGAAAAATAAGAAGTAATATATTGCTTTTCTTTAAACTATACAATTTATAATATTTATTAAATCTTTCAGATAACTCCATTGCTAGTGACAACAGGGATAACTTTCAGTGCCTGCTATATGTCTTTCATTAAACTCCATTTTGCAGAAGCCAGAACAGACTTAGACCATTCATTATGTGTGTCTATTTTAAGTATTTGTATTGATATTTACTGTTTTCAAACTGACATAGCATACATTAACAAAATCCCAAAATTAACATCAACATATTAACATCAACATATTTTTTTTATTTTTAAGACATTCTAAACCCCTGTTTATGATTTACACAAATTCATTTAGTAAATAATTTTAAAAATTAACCAAAATAAAAAACTATGAATACTTTTTCAAGTAATAAATTAGATAGCAATTATCCTAGTTCTTTTACTTACTCATCTGCATTGTTTTATTGGAAATTTTAAGATAAGAAATTATATTTTTTGCTATTTGGACTAGCATGCTCATATTGGTTGTTATACTTATAAATTCTTTTTTTACCTTTCAGTCTTGTTGAGGTGTCTGACTTCATACTAAGTAACCTCCTTAGAATTTTAGACCAAAGTCTTTATTAAATTCATGTAAATTGTTCTCATCCTGTTTTCATTACTAACAGGAGATGATCAACATTAGAAACATCCTTCAGTGTAACAAATTCCCTGAAAGTATAACATTTGCTTTCATGAGTAAAGACAACAATTTAAAAAATCTGTTATAGTTTTACCATACATAAGAAATGCAACTGAAAAAATCTAAGGGATCTGTAGTTTATACATCAGGACTGTATTCAAAAATGGATCAACCCTTCAAAGATATTTCTTCCAAACCAAGCCTACAATAAAAAAAACCTAGCCAAAAACTGTATATTCCACCCCATGTTGTTGTTGCAAGGTATACAATAGAGAGACCAACTACCTGCTAAAAGTAAGGGTGGAGAAACTCTAAGAAGCAGTTGTTCAAGGAGAGAGATTGAAATCAGGTATAGCTGTTTATATATGGAGGGAAGATGTATTCTGCAACCCTTACAGAATGAAGTCAAGATAATATACAAGGAAATGGAAGATAAGGTGACAATGTATCAGCACACATCTTTGGTACTTATAACCTCATCAGTTGGCATAGGATAAAGCTGAATGTCATCTGGGGTTTTCTAATCCAAAAAGAACACCCATTACCCAAGTAAGAACACTCATATAATACCACCATTTGATTATAGATATTATAGAAAGTAGAATGAGAAAAATATGCTCCATGGATTGAATAAAGGGTTCAGTTTAGAAGTCTAAGAAGGTTACTATGTTCAGATAAACACCTGAAGGAGGCTTCAAAGTAAAAACAGCCATAATATTTTGTGTATAACAACCAAGATATGCATGCAGGTCTGAATAACAAAGCAGGTAATAATGTTCCTATTGGTTTGGAGACTGAATATTTTCTCTTTATGCAGGTTGTAATGTAAAGGGTGAAAAAAAATGTGATATAGTGTCAGAAAAATATCAGAAAAGTCTAATTACAGAAACAAATGCAATTTTTTTTTTTTTTTTTTTAAATAAATGCAGAACCATGCAAAAATGTTAGATTGACTTGATTTTTAAGTACATTATTTATGTATATCTTTAAAAAGATATTAACATTACATTGAAAACATGTAGCACAAACATTTTTTCCTAACTATACAGTGTTCTAATTTGAAATGGAGTTCATTAGTCAGATACCAAACAAAATTATTTATTGAATAAGCTTTTTAAAAACTGATGCTCTCAGTGTTAGTTAATGTGCTGTTATTGACAGTCTGATTCTTTCTGATGTGCAGCTGATGGCAGTTAATTAGCTCTCATTTTTCTTATTTAAGACTCTAAGAAAATCAATTAAAACCATTGGTAAGTGATTTGGGAGGATTAGAAATGCATTTTGTATAAAGATATGCTGACTAAATTTAATAATGGAAGCATATTAAATGGCAATAAAATAGAAAAAAAAAGTTAGTTCTGTAATCATTTTAAGTATATACAAATATTTTTATTTTATTTTCATGTTTTGGGAAACATTTTTTAGGTTGAAAGTAATTTTTTGTTTATTTTTCTTGCATGCTTATTTCAAGGTCAGTTAAGTGTTAGTTCAATATGCACATTCATAGTGACCAATCATCAGTAAAATGTCAGAAAATGTAGAAAGAATTTGAAGTCCTTAATGAAAAATTGCTGGAAAATCCATCAAGAACAATTTAAAAAGGTAATGGTAGTTAAATTTAAACAATATATTAAATATATCATGTTTCACCCACCTTTTGTTACCTTGTCTGATACCACCTCATATTATTCATTAATGTAATGCAAACTATATTTTTTAAACTTAGTTTCTTTTAACACCACTCTGAATCCTAACTGAACCATGTTGTTTTTCATTATTAAAAAACATTTTTTCTGCACAATCTGACCAATATTTTCACTAAATTGGTTAGCTCTCATTTTTCTTATTTAGGACTCTAAGAAAATCAATTAAAACCATTGGTAAGTGATTTGGGAGGGTTAGAAATGCATTTTGTATAAAGATATGCTGACTAAATTTAATGGAAGCATATTAAATGGCAATAAAATAGAAAAGAAGTTAGTTCTGTAATCATTTTAAGTATACATAAATATTTTTATTTTATTTTATTGGAGAATATTTTATTTATTGGGGAATATATAAATTTGAATGGCATGATAAAAAGAAATTGGGAGTCATTTTTTATTTTATTTGTGCTAATTAATCTACACTCCTCTCAAAAGTTGACTTTCATTTACTTTTTTTCTTCCTATGCTCTCAATGTGATCTGTTTAAGTGTTTATAATCATGTAATGATGCATAAATATGTACTGCATATGTACATTTATTTCTGTTGTGATATTTGTGGTAAGTTTTTACATATAACCTTTGTATGTTCTAATCATCAGTTTTTATTTTTATTCAAAGTGATATTGAAAGGTGCTGAAATTAATCTCTTGTGAAACTCTTCCATAGGTTTTATTAAATTGTATTTTAATAATAACATGTTATTTTGGGCAGCAATTTCTGGTAACCAGTAGAAATTGTGCATTAAACATTGTTTGTATATAAATGAAGTGATTTGAAGCCAGTGGAAATAATGGAATTTTATGACTGCCCATATCTACATATTAACTTTTATTTTGTCAAAATAACATGACTGATGTGTACTTGTAATGTTTTTATGAACAATGTGGTAATATGAACGTGACAGCTTACCCTTAATGATCCTTCACTATATATGACTTGTATTTTTTTTTTATCATTATTCAGAGTAGACTTTTTAAAATACAGCATACTTTATAAATTAAGTGCCAAGTAGACATGGTTAGCACATACAATAATTGAAAGAAAAAGATAAAAAAATATAGATTTATTTAAAGGATTTTTAATATTGTAAGCAAAACTGAAATGTTTTTCTCCTTGATGAATGATGCTAGTCATTCACTGATGGTATCAAATATGATTTAATTTTTTTTGTTTGGTTTTAAAAGCAATGACTTTTTTTGTGATAACAAATCTCTCTGATCATTTGAAGCAGATGATAGAAAATATTTCTGGCTAATTTCATTTGATTGTAAAAGAATGAATCATTTATGCAAATAACAATTACCTGACTTTGATTTAACATCTGTTTTGGAATTGTGATTAGATATATAAAAACAATATCAACATTCTGTTGCAGAGTATTCAATGTAAAATAACATGACTTCAACCTTTTCTTATGGCACTTAGACAACTTAATATTTTGGATTATAAAACATTTTAAAGTAGTAAAATTTCCTGTTTTTATATTAAAATATGTTTCTTTGCATCTTTTTCCTCTTGCTAAATATTACTACTTTTTGTAATCAAGGACAGAAAAATTAATTGGAGTTGTTATTGATTATGTGATTAAATCTTTTTTTAAAAATTGTTTATAGCCTGACATTTATATTCTTACAAGTATATAATCACTAATAAAAGAATATGTGATTTAAATATTTATATTCTTACTGTAACTCATTTAAAAGAAAAATAATTGTAAATTACATTTTTATTAAATATTTGTATAACTGAATCAAATATAATTAAAAAAATATTAACTGTGATGTGTATTTTGGTTATTATGGATTGTGTGGTGGGTGAAACTTCAGTCAGAAGCAGAAAAACAGTGAAAAAGTATCGCCAACAATTAGTAGATAAAATAAATACTGGTTTTGAGGAAAAATTACAAGAGATTACTCTGGTAGGCTGTCACTAATAAGAGAATTTCTTAGAATGTTACTATACCAAAAAAAAAAAAAACACTTGATGATGGCAGCTTGTTTAATATAATCATGTCAAAGTTGTAATTTCAGAACAACCATATTTTTGTACAGAAGTTCATGATTTCAACTTTTTCTAATTTTATTTTAAAAAATGTTTCACATTTTTATTTTTGACAACCTTTATGAAGGTCATTTAATGGATTGATGATTAATTTCTGCTTTTGAAGTTCAAAAAGAAATAACTTTTGTTTACTAACTTCATCCTTATTTATAAGTAATAAACTCAGATGTTTGATCAAAATAACTGATAGTAAAAATGAATTATATATAATGCACTGTTTTGTTATTCTGGTGTAGAATTTGAATCTTTATTCTTGATTTCTGTAATTTTAGCTACACCCATATTCTTTCAAGTGTTCACAGAATAAAGGAAAAAGGAAATCTTTTAAAAACTTAGATTTTGATTACATGGACATCTTACTCAATTCTCTTGACCAAAATAAAGGAATATAGTTTCAGTACACTGCTAGCGAAATATGTTCTCTTTCAGTTATAGCCATGATTGTTTGGTGGTATCTGTCTCCAGCTCTGTCATTCCTTGGTTGATATATAACACTAAAAAGTGTGATGTTCTGCTTGTCAAGCATGTATTTCATTGATTTGAAATGAAAGGTAATATTAATATCCATTTACACAGGGTGCCATAGGTAAACTGTCACCATTTTATATTTTTTTAATTTTGCTCATATATTTTGTTTGTTCTTGATTTTTGTCAACTGTACAATATAGTAGCGTCAGTTGGACACCGTCTGTGAGAAAAAAAGATCACCATGATACAATTCACTCTGCCAGAAATTTGGAAATGACATGTTGTACTGCTTAGCATTCATGCTAGAAGCCATGATACAAAAATTTCAGAGTGTTTGGGTGTCAATCAGAGGACAGTGCAGAGAATTCCGAAAGAGATGTCTAATGGTGATTACAAAGTTTTTTGGAGTGATCACTAGTGATGGTGATGTTATGCTTCCATTCATATTCCTAAAGAGCCTCAGACTCAACATGGAGGCTTACATCAATTGCCTTGAGAAGATAGTGCTGCCTTGGGTCAAGAGGGTGGCTGCTGGAAGACACTGTCTGGTAACAGGACTCTGCACCATGCCACACAAGCAGGAGAGCTAAGTCATAGCTGTCAGACAATTTTTGTGACCACATCACCCCCATAACTCCTCAGACTGCAACACACTTGATTTTTATGTGTGGGGCACAGCTGAGCAAAAAAAACCCAACAAAACTCCTTTTAATACCAAAAATGAACTGAAGGCAAGAACTATGGCAGCATTTGCCAACTTGAAAAATACCATCCAGAATAGTTGCAGGAGATTCTAAAGCCAGGCTGTAGTTGAAGCTAGTGGCAATTTTATTGAATAAATTTACTCTTTAGTATTTCAGCATATTTTTGGGTAATTTTGATAAATATATCTGTTAAAATGAGATGTCAGTGTTATTTTCATTCTTGTGTAACTTAGACAACAATTCCTCCATCATACTCTGTAAAATAGAAAATATAATACCTCAGATTTAAAATGAATTTTTTAAAATGACATACTCTTTTCTGAAGTTTTTGTTTTAGGTTTAATTTCAAGCTAATAGATTAACTTGAATATTTCTAATAAGCAAAATACTTTGTTGTATTTCAAAAACAAATTTTAATTAACTGGAAGGAGGTTTATTTAATTTTTGCTAAAATAGATAATTAGCTCTTTTTTTTTTTTAGTCGTCTTTCATCCCAGTGTAATTCTCTTCATTAAAAAATCTTCTAAAAATATAATATACTTTCCGAGACCTTATTTGAGTAATATTAAATGATTTAAAGTATAATTAATCTTATTTGAAACAAATACTTATTTTAAGTTTAAAATATCACAGAAATTTTTTAACCCAACAGTAGCTGTTTAGACATGTTGAGTCTGATGACAGGTCTAATGTTTTATCTGTAAAACATAATTTAAGAAAATGGTATATGCACCTTTTTTTAAATAATTTTTAAGTACTTGGTAATTTTTTAAATTTAGAAAAATAATCTCGATTTAATGTATTAAATTTTAGAAATATTGACTTTAAATTTATTATAGCTGTTCTTATTTTCTGATAATGTTGTGTATGGTTATTTGTACTTACAAAAATGAATACGTTTATACACATACAAAAAAAAATTTCAAAATTCTTTTAAAACAAATTTATGACTTAAATTCACCAAGGAGTCCTGCTTTTAACTAATAAAAACATGAAGAGGTTGGAATTTTAATTTCTCAAATTTCATAACATTGAGTGGTAGCAATAGATGTAAAAAGAAAAAAAAAATAATTTCATTCATATGTGAATAAATCCTGAAAATTTCATTAAAATCTGGCAAGAATTTCCAAAACAATGTTTTTCATTGTGAAAAAGATACTAAATTTCCATACTAATTCCCACCTGCTGATACAAGAAAAACAAGATTTTTTAATCACAATTTCAAACATGCTAGAAGGGATTAAAAGATTTAATAAAATAATCAAAAAAATACTTTGATATTTCCTCTTAATAATAACAAACATTTTGATGATAAAACTTTTTATCAAGTTTGGAGTATTTTTCATCATCTATTTTTTTTTTTAATGGATATTTGGAGTTACTTGCATAGATAACTCATTCACAAGGATCCTCTCTAAAAATATAATCTTTGACTCCCTACTAATCTCAGTTATTACAGCATTTTCCCCCTAATTTCTCTCTGCATGGTTACTCTTTTGAATCCATAATTGCTTATTGTGTCACTTTAACAGCCAATCCTTACCAGTTGTCATTCACCTGAATTTCATGCACATCTGGTTTGTGGCAGGAGAGGAGAATAGAATTTCCAAATCAAGACCATCTACTGAACAGCCTTAGTTGCACCAGTATTGTTTTTTTCTGGCCAGAAATAGTCTTATTCACCTTTCAAATGATGCAGACTCTGTAATTTATTTTGGATTCAGAGTATACTATGACTGTTTTCCTCACCCTGCTGATAGTATCTATCTTATTTTTCTTTAAGGGCAGAAATGTTATATGCTTCTTTAGTTTAAGTTTGATAATTAGCTCTGCTAGGATTTCCAGGCATAATAATCATCTTCACTGCTACTTATGTTCACACTATCTTAGTAGTAATCACTGATTTCACCAATCCAAGCATAGTAGTTGAATCAGTTTGGATCCCTGTATAATACAATCTCCATATTGTCAAAATGATACCCTTTCACACATCATCCAGTTTGGCTTCATTAATATGATCACTATTAGTTTTTTTTTCTCAACCATGCTGCATCCTTCATCTTAACATCATTTGTCCCTAAAACAATGCATATTTCCACACTAGACGTATACCATACTGCCCCATTTTCTTTCTTTAGCCACATGCTTAACTCTCTTTAATTTCCTCTATTATATATTTCATCATATAATAGCAATTGCCCTTTACCTTTCTCAGCTTATTCTTTCAGTTTTTTTCTTTACAGACAATTTGGATCCATCCAGAAATAAAGTAGTGACATACCAGCCTTCCACATATACAAAATTTTCTATCCACTCAAATTTTCTTGTAAATTTAGAATTTTATTTCCTCTTTGAAAAACCTGCTTGTCTTTTCTCAATCTGAGCCCCTAAAGTTATTTCTTCTTCCAATGGTTTCAACTGCTTTGCATTCGGTTTATTTAAATGATCTCAGGTGTTGTCACCTCTTTTTAGTTAGTGGCTGTTTGCACTCTCTTTCCCATTATTCTTTTTAGTGTGGTCACCACAATTTTTGGTATAGAATTCATTCCAAGTCCCAACCTAGTTAACAGTATTGCCCTTATCATTCATCAGCTGGCATTTCTAGTTTATCAGCTATATTAAACTGTACATATGCTGATTTTCAATCATTAATGTTTAACCTTTCTGCATTCTTCACAAATTGGAATTCTCAGAAAGGCTCCTAACAATTCACCATATTCTTTGATACAGGAGGATTTTCTTTCCAGAATCATTGCTTGCTGTCACTGTACAGAAATCCTTGTCCTCAATCTTACAAGAAATATCCTCAAATTTCATTGGTTCCATTTTACAGTCATATGCTTATGATACATTGCATCCTCCCACTACTCTTTCCTCAATAACTATAATGCCTCATTTTGAATGATCATATTCATACTTAATATAATATCATGAACAAGTTTGTCAAGCATATTTACTGGAAGATTCACTTGTACCCCTCACACCTCAACTCTACAGTACTGGTGTTTCTTGACTCACTCTTTTCTATCAACTGCTTTTATGCTGCTCCACTTCAGCTGTTCACCACCTGCTAAGTAAACAGGGATAGTTTGCAATCCATATTTACAAGAGCACTTTCCCTCCTCCCTTCTAACAGAATTTCCACCATACTTGGCTGAAGGGGTAGATGTCACTAAATTTTAGTAGCCACCTGAAACAAAGATTAATTTCTGTATACTGAAAAACCAACAGTAACAGTGCTTTTTTTTTTTTTTTTTAAATCCCTATATTTTTGCATCAACACCATATGTATGGTGTTGCTACCACTTCCTCTTACCCACTCCTGCTCATGGGTTGTATTCACCAATCATTTTACAACTTCCTTTCTCTCTTTCCTTTTAATTTTTGCAGATCAGTGATCTGTGATCAAGCCTGCTTGTTTTTGTTTTACAAGTGTTATTCTTTGTTTATCAAAATGCATTTTAGGATTCTTGCAAGTTAGCTTTGTTAGCAGCAAATTGCATAAAAGCCTTGCTGGACTGTCATCCTTGCAGTGTAGCAAAATATCTGCTCACCTATTCAACCTTTGGCAATTTTCATGTGACATTCATTTTAACATGATTCATCTAATTGATGGAAAATAATTTTAGTTATAAGTCAAAAGATTTTTTGCAGCTGCATTGAGCTACAAATAATTTTGAAATTGTTTTTTTTTTTTCCAATAAAAAAATAGGTTCATAATAATTTAGACAAAAAAATTACAGTGAGATTTATACTGCTTTGGCAGTGTTCTTATAAATACAAGATCTGATCTGAAAAAAATGAACTCGTAAGGATTTACTAAAATGTTATTTATATTTTCCTATTCGAGTTGGTTAGTAATTTAGTATACATTGAAGTAGCTGTTTAACACTGAATGTTTTTGTTTATTTTAAATGTTTAGCTGTCTTACACTAAGCAACAAACATGGATAATTTTTGGATGTTTTTATTATATTCAAGCCTTTCCGTTCCCTTTAAATATTTGTTCCTGCAAGAGTAATGTTTTAGATGAATTATGTATTTCCTTTTTCACAATTTGTGAAGATGTATGAATATCTTTTAAAGCAATGCATCAGTATTTTTTTCCCTCTGATTGTTTGTAGATACTACAAACTTTATATGCTCTCCATCTTTTGTCAGCCTCCTCTGCCATCTTCTAGGAATGAAAGGAGATAACATAGAAAGAAGTGTAGGCAATATTCTATTTTTTTTTTTTTTTTTTACTTCTCCCATCTTTGGTGCTATATGTCTGACAAGCAGAACTAATTTCTTTTGAAATAGGAACTCT
Source organism: Ascarosepion bandense (assembly GCA_037127315.1). NCBI lineage: Eukaryota > Metazoa > Mollusca > Cephalopoda > Sepiida > Sepiidae > Ascarosepion > Ascarosepion bandense. The sequence continues at coordinate 2,351,652 of JBBBDQ010000563.1, read as the reverse complement.
CTTTCCTTTACCAAACTATATATTATTTTATATGGGTTATATCAGTGCCAGTAAATATAATGACTCATATATGTTATTCTTTAAACTAATTTAAAGAGGAGGAGAATCTCTCATAATCTTTAAAAGGATTTTGTCAGAATCAATAATATACATACCCATTTTTTCCTGAGTGAACACAAGGTTAAGTGTTGTTGATAACATTATTATTTGTAAAAGATGTAACTGATTAGTCCTAGGCATGAATAATAATAAATAACGAAATAGCGTGAATACAAAAAAAGACATGGTATCTGTATAAGTCATCAACGGTGTATTTGTATCTTTTTGGACAGTCTTATATAGTTACCTTATATGTAAAAATTTAGGGTACATTTCATTTGTTTGTATGTTTTTTCTATAGTGAAGTTCACCCCATACAAGTCCTGGGGATTATTTAAGATAGAGGATTACAGAATAAGAGGCACAGTTTATGCAGATATGTGGAGAAGATAATCATTAACCCTAGACTTCAGCAAGTTAAGATTGTATTAATCAGGAAAGATACTCCTGGGAGTTGTTTCCACAGCATCGTGGTTCATGGGAAGAAGCTGCTTGAGTGGAACTTACTTCTGACCAGTGGACTGTGGAGGGAGTGTGGATAGTTCACTATAATGTGCATAGCATGGTGGGCTCTAGCTGTGAAGGTAAAAACAGGTGGAACTAAGAAATGTAGTTCATTAGAGCACTTTCATGGAAGCAATGAGAGAGCATTTGGAGGATTGCAGCATCTCATCTGTGTGAGGGAAGGGTGTTGCAGGGTGGAAAATAGTTTGTCACTCACAAGGACACAGAGTTGCTTTTAGTCTCAGTGGAGACTAGAAAATGAGAACTGGGCAGCTCCTGTCCAAATATGACTGCAGTACTCCACTGTAGGCATTCTCTGCCTTTTGCAAAGGTAGAGGTTTGTACAAGGAGTCAGGTACTTACAAGAGCGATACAGGGAAGTGACCATTTTTCCTTCTTCTTTAGCAATGGATTGTATGTATGTGTTCCAACTGAGGTCTGGGTTAAGGTCCAATTAAGATGTTAGATGAGAAGTAAAATCAGCTTCCAATCTTTGGGCATCTAGAGTTCTGAAGGTGTATACATATCCCATTGCATCATCTGCATAGATATTCACAAATGATCACACTATACTCTTAGGCAGATCATTTATGTAAAGTAAAAAAGCAGTAGGTCCAAGAAGAGATCCCTGGGAGATACCTATATTGATTGCTAGGTCCTCAGAGGACTGGTTTTAACAACTACCTTCAGGGACCTACTCATTAGGAAGGATTTCATTACTGAAAAGAAAACTTTTTCAGTAATTCCATAGTTACAGAGCTTGAGCAGCAGTCCTTTACACCACTTATTGTCAAAGGCTTTTGAAATGTTTAATGCTATGTTTCTTGTGATACATTTGTTGTCTAGTCTCTCAACTATTTCTGTGAGTAATGGTAGTTTAGGACATCAGCAGTGGATTGGATCAATTATAATCCATACTGATTATTTCTCAAGAGGTGGTTCGTATTCAAGTGATCAACAACCTTCTTCTTGATTATAGCCTCAAAAATCTTGCTAATGATGCTGAGAAGACTGATTGGTCTGTATTGACAGGTGAATAAATGCTTGCTTACATTCTTGAAAACTGGCATATGCTTGACACCTTCCACAGATTTGGGAAAGATTTCTATTTAGGTAATGGTTAAGTAATTTTGTTAAGATTAGAAATAGTTCCAGGCAGATATTCTTGAGAACAACCACTGGGATTTTGTCTGGGTCAGTGGTTGTCTTAAGGTCAAGACTCTTGATAATTTTGAGACATCCCAGGAAGTAATAAAAATTAATGCTCAGTGAAACACGGGAATTGAGGAAGGAATGACCAGACATGGTAACCACATGAAAATTCATTAATAGTATTAGTGATAAGGAAAATTAAATTTATTGGTTTCTGAAATATTAACAAAAGAGGGAATGTAAATACCAGTCATCAAAATTATTAATATAGTTTTAACATATATAGGTACATAAAGCATTTTGTACAACACCTTTTTATTTTTCAGTATAATTACCTTGTCAATGCACTTCATCCAGAGGTGAATATCAATTTCATAGGGGACAATTATATAGTGAGAATTTAAGATCAAAGTTCAATTAATAATTGTATTAGGCTGTACATTTATTGGTGCTCCCTTGTATATAGAACACAGTTAATAATTCAGCAAAGGAACTTGATTTATGAAAATAGGCTGTCAGCGATTGTTACAACAGAAAATATTTTATTTTTAAGCTAATATTCACTTTAGTAATACAGTATATACTACATGTGGTAAAGATCTTCTGTATTAATTTACAATTAGGAACCATTGGTTGACTGAATGAAACTTCCAAGTGCAATTTGTTGCAATAATTGGAAACTAAGTGACTGACAAATAGGATTCTGTGGAGTAATCTCAAGATTTAACTAAACACATTGGTTACTCTATTTGTTGCTTATATATCTTAAATTTGCTTAACCAGAACTTGCTAACAAGAACTGTACTGTTTTGGATATTTTGTATTGTTTGGGATTTAAACAAGAGAGTAGTTATGTTTTATCAGCAGATGTTGTTTTTGAGACTGTTTAGAATGGAAAAATAAGTTCTAAAAAAGTTTTCTTCACTTAAAAAAAGAAAAATCCTTCCTCCTGAAAAAAGTTAATGATTTTGTCTATTTATTACATGGAGATCTTTATGAACCATGTATCTAAATCATATTTCGATAAGCATTAGTACTTACATAAAAACACAATAATCTTGAAACAACAACACACCTCTTTTGAATTAATATATAATATAGGCCATTTAGAATATTTATCCTAATATATAATATAGGCCATTGTGTATGTATTTGTGTGTATACATATTCTTTCCTCCTGTCACGCTCATGGAAAGAGATACAGGCAATAGCAAGGGCACATTGGCTCTGTTCATTAGAGAGACAATAGCAAAGTAGTGTTGGCCCAGTTCATTCTCTTTTGCTACTAGTTATGAAAGCTCTTGCTGCATGTTTGCTCTTTAACAGTGCCTTATTATTTTATTTTTTGTAATAATTGTTGTCCAGCAGTGAAGAAATATATATCTATATCCTCTCTATTATAATCCCTCCCTTCTGTCATGCTTGATCGGGTGGGGGTGTACCCTATGAGTAAACAGCTAATAATCCTCTCAAATATTTTGCTGTCATTTTTGACAGAAGGGGTATACTCATATTACTGTAAAGTTGTAATCTCTAACACTTAGGCTTGTAATCTCTTCATTCATTGAATATGTGAATGTTTTCTAAAAAAAAATTGGAACTTAGTTGATCAATTCATGTATCCAAGTGACCAGAAGTTTGGTTTTGATATCTGGTAAGTTTGGTCATTCTAAATATTCTTTTACAAGTGCCTGTCATTCACAAAGCAATTTTGCATTAAATATTTCAAATCTTTTTTAACGTCAGAAAGACAAAATACAGAAAATCAAACTGTAGTTCAAGTTGAGGTTATATAAAATAATAAAAAAAAGAAAAAAAAACATCACAAATCTTGAGAAATTAAGTATTTACAAAAAAGATTCAGGTTATTTGTAATGAAGTGATATTTTGAAAGAAAATGTTTTATATGAATGACATAAGTATTATGAATTAATGCAAGATAATTGGACATTTGGTAATAAAAACTTGCTTGGGCTCTGTTTTCCTTCTCTTTTCCATTTTTGTTTTTCCCTCTCATTGATGTTTTACTTAATAAAAAAAAAAAAAAATAAACAAAACTACTTATTTGAAGTGAAAGACTTTGTTGAAAGCATTAGTTAAGTCTCCAGGAAGTCTTGTTTCCTTCCTTCCTTAAGATGGATTATAGATTGAATGGCCTGTGTAAAACCACTTCATTTTTATAAAAATTCTTTTTATCTTGTTCAATTCATTTTCTTTTGTTTACATTCTCAATTCTACCAGACATTCTCTTTCATTTTTTTTTTTTTTTTTTTTTACTTATTTTTCTTTGCTAATATGACCAATTTTAATTTACTGTCATTGCTTTAATATGTGTGTGTGTGTGTGCATACATAAAAGTAATATGGGAAGTGGAGTGAATGATTGGTTGGAACTCATAAATTGTTTTAGGTACAAATCTAAAATGACACTTGAGCAATTTGGATAGTTAAACTGTCTAATAAGAATTGTTCCTACATTTTGTAATTTAATCTGTTAATAGAGTATGATTAGTCAGGAAACAAGGAAAAGTAAATTACTATATTGGTTGTCCTATTCTAATTGAATTGTAAAAAGATTGCTGTAATAGTTCTGTTCATCTTCAATGACAATCCAAAAGTGCTAGCTGATTAAGATATTTCTGAGTACATTATACAGTGTGCGATGGTTAAATTGTTACCGTTTTATACTTTTAATTTCATGCATATGCATTGTTTGTGATTTTCTCAACTACACAGTATAGTAAGGTCAGTTGGGCACTGTCTGTGAGAAAAAAAGCCCCATGACACAATTTACTCCACTGCTTGGCATTTGTGCTGGAAATTACAATATGAGCATTTTAGAGTGTTTGGGTGTCAATTTGAAGACAGTGCAGAGGATTCAGAAAGAGTTGGTTGAGTCTAATGGTGATTACAAAGGTGTTTGGAGGGATGCTGATGTTATGCTTCCATTCATGTTCTCACAGGACAGACTCAACACTGAGGCCTACATCAATTGCCTTGAGATAGTGCTGCCCTAGGTTAAGAGGGTGGCTGTTGGAAGGACATTGCACCATGCCACAAAAGTAGGAGAACCAATTTATGGCTGTTAGGCAATTTCTTCAACCACATCTTCAGCCCCCTTGATTATTATGTGTGGTGCAGTTGAGTGAGATAACATCAAAACTTCTTGTAATACCAAAGATGAAAAAGTCAAGAATTATGGCAGCATTCACCAACTTAAACAAGGAGACTGTCTAGAAGAGTTGGAAGATATTCTAAAATCGTCTGCAGGCTGTGGCCAATAGCAATTTTATTGAATAAATTTACTCTTTAGTATTTCAAGATCTTTTTGTGTAATTTTGGTAAATATATGTTAAAATTTGATAGCAGTTATTTTCATTTTTGTGTAATTTAGATGACAATTTATCCATCACACTCTGTATAGGTGATGTTTTATGCTCGAGCAGTTATTTAGTGATGTAAATTATTACTTTTATTAATTTTTGTACTGGTTGATATATTGAAATTTTAAAAATGTATTTCTTTACAAAATTGTAAATTTTATCTTGGTAGTCTTTATAATGAAATTAAAATTTGCAATATTTATGTGGGGAATTTACCTCAATATTGGGATGATATGTTTGTTGATATAAACAGTGTGAGTATATAAAATCAGTATTACATTGGTTTGCTTGAGGCATGAAACTGCGGTGTTAATTTCTATGTACTCTCTCTCTCACTCATATATATATATATATATATATATATATATATAAATGGTGAGTTAATATTAAGTTTTGAAAAACCTGTGAGTTTAAACATTATTAATGAAAAGCTGAAATGTATGTATGTTAATGAAAGGTTTGATTGTTGAAAATTCTTACTTATTATTTGATATCTATTTAATTGGAGAATGTAAAATGTGTAATTGGAATCAGCCATTTGAAACTTTGTGAAAATAGTCTAAGTAAATTAATCTAAAATTGGGAAACTTTTATTGTAGCATGGATGTTGACAGCTAAACATTCCTATGGTATAAATTCATTGCATTTTTTCATTTCACATATCAAGTAATAATGCTTACGCTCTGCATAAATTATATTTGTGAAACATCTATTGAAGACTATACTTTCAATAAATTAAAAAACCAGTATAGTTCCTAATGAACACTGATTTGTGATTACCTTGTGGACAAAAGTATATAATAAAATAAAATAAACATAGTTATCAACATGGATTAATAAGACATCAGCTTCAGAAGAAAAATTTTTTTTTTGTTGATATTACATATGTCTACACTTTTCGATTATTTCCAATTGCATTAATGATGAAATTCAATTTATTTAAATCATTCAATTTTAACCTTTTTTTGATAAGGCTGAATCTTATCATATTTAGCAAAAACAAAACCTTATTTAGATTGTTGTTTTGTAATTTTAGGATAAGATTAAAGACCCTACAATAATATTTTGTAAAACTTTCCAAATGATACTTTTGTGAACTTGTCAACATCTTTTTAAAATGCAATTATTTTGGTAATGCATAATTTGGTGCAGAATATGTTAGAATGTTAAGATAAATAGCCTTTTATTTTATATTTTCAAGAGGAACTTGCTGGGCATTAATCACTTAATAATCACTTTTTTTTAATCACTTGAATAATTTCAAGATATGTAATTCTTACAATTTTAGTATTTCTTTTTATTTTCCGCAATGGATATTTTCAGATAGTATGCAAAATAGGAGCAAATTACTATTGTTTTGAAGATTAAATGATACCAGAGCATTTACATTCTTTAAAAAACAAGAAAATATTTTCTGGTTTTTATGCTGAAGAATACATATTTTTATCCTGGAGGCATTAAAGATTTTAGATTTGATTGAAAGATTTTGTGCTGGTTGGAAAATATTTTCCCAGGAAAGCTGTCATAATTAATTAGCTTTACAAGCCTAATATTTCAAGCAGAATATCAGATGTTTCAGTTGTCGCTCATATTTCAAATCAAAATATTTGAAATAAACTAAATAAGAACAAGAAAATTTGTAATCAAGATAGTTGAAAGTTATTGTATACATAAGAGAGAAAGAGGACCTAAAGAATTGAACACTTATCAGGCCTATTGAAAGTGAGAGTGAGTAAACTATCTGATGAGCTTGTATGAATGAATGGCAGGACAAACAGGGATGGTAAAGAGTAAAAAAAATAAACTTAAAGAGCTCTGATTGGCCATGTTCTGAACGTTATTGGTATATAAGAAAGCAACATATGGTGCATTCAGATTTTGTTTCAGATCACATTCATTTGCTTTCCATTTTTAAACTATTGTGTATTATTGAATATATCTTCAGAATTATATCCAAATTTTGTCTTGTTTATACATTTGAATGTGAGTCTCTTTGTTATAATTTTGTTCTGAGTACAATGATAATCTCTTAAAAACCCTTGTAATGTAATTGCAATTTCCCCTTTGGAATTAGTACTTTACAGATGGACCCTTTATATGATATTTATTCATACTTATCATTAATGAACAGTTGTTTGCTTAAAGATAAAACATCTAAAGAACAAAATGAGTGAAATTTAGTTCTTGCTATCTTATTTTTTTTAAAAATAAAATTCAGAATCTTTTAAAATCTGTTTTTAAACCATTTTCAGAGGTAAACTAGTTACTCATGGATTGAATAACACCCTAAAGCTTAGAACATTAACATCTGTTTACTGTATTTTACCAGTTGTTTTTTTTTTTCAGTTTGTTACTTTACATTTTTAATTTTGTTGCATGTTCATTTTTTCAAGCAAAAAATACTTGTCCATAGCTACATAAAACTAATTCCCCATGTAAAATGTTCTGAAAGCTGTCATTTTTCAATTTCAAACTGCTGTTTCACTTATGTTTAATTTTATTTGAAATCTCCCTTTTTGTATTCCATAAGATAAGAAAATGATTTTATACTGTGGCATATATGCAATAAGAGGATAAGATGTGAAAACTGAAAAAAAAAGAAGGGTAACAAAACGAAGAGTAAGTATGGAATGCTTTAAAGAAGGGTTGATGAGGATATAGGAGCAATTGAAGGATTGAGAAGATGAGAAAGAAAATATTAAAAGTAAAAAACAAGAATATGAGGTCATAGAAACTGAAAGAAGAAAGAGCTGTTAAAAACATAGCCATGTTTAAATGGTAATAATGCATACACACAAATATATTTATTTATTGAATCATTGCTTTAATGGAAATGCTTTTGTATCCAAATTATATTACTTAAAAGTTTTTGTACATTAAAAATTCACTAAGGTCATTTTAGAAGAATGTAGAAGTGTAGTGATTATGTTTACTAGATAAATTTTTATTATCTTGCAATAAATGGCAAGCTTTAGAAAACTGAATCACTTGATTCTTATCTATTGACTTGAATCAATAACATTTTTGTTTTTTTTACTGTGCAATTACTTTTACTTATGTAAAATAATTGATAATACAATATAACAATAACTAAGGAAAAGTTAAATATTTGTAGGAAAAATGCTGACAACTGGTTTAGGAGGATTTTCAGTAAAAAAAGGTAGTAGTGAGATATCAAATTTTTATATTTTAAATCTATATTTGTAATAATTTAATCTGCATTTGGTTATTTTACTCTTTATTTTGTAATTCAATAGCTTTATCTAATTATATTTGCTTTTTTATTTTCTCTGTGAATATAACACTTTCCGTTAATTTTTGTAAAATTTATTTAAATGCTTCAAGTACTTTATGGCTTGTTAATTAGTTAAAAATACAAAGTATTTTAGGCTTTCAAGGTTTTAAATAGTTAAAATATATCATCATATATCAATAAAGAGTTATTAAATTCATTTTTCTTTACAGGCAATATTGTGAATCTTAAATAATATAGAATAGTAATTTTTAATATCAACTCATTTTTTTGTAATCTTCATCTAAATATTTGAAAATTGTTTTTACCTTGCTTGATTAATTTGTTTCTTTAGAGATTCATTGCTAGAAAAAATCAAATTTTTAGAGTCAGTACTTATAATGAAATGTGTATGAATGTTTTAGAAACCTTTCTCTACAGACAATCCTTATTTCTTTTCAAGTGAATAGTTTCGAGCCAATTGTTGTCATTTTTCTATTACTTACTGCATTTTTTCAGATTCAAGTATCAACATAATTGAAAATTTGAGACTTTAAAAAATGTACCTATTAACATGGAAACCCACTGTCAATGAGCTACCATATTTATTAGGGCCTTGAATAAGCTTCTGCTGTTTTCCAGCAGACGGAGCTCCCAGAATTGCGTACATGTAGTCTTAGATAATAATGCAAGGAAATGAAGTATAGGAAGTATTATAAGCAAGCTTGAAATTCAGTGTATGTCATTTTGCTGAAGTGTAAACAATTTTGTTTTTCATAAGATGTTGGATTTCATGCCAAAGAAAGTGTATTTGTGGGAATTTTACTGCACAGATTTTATTCAAAAGAAATCTGCAGTTGAAACACACAAAATTCTTGTTGAGCCTTATGGCGACCATGCTCTCTCAGAAACAACATGCTGAGATTGGTTTAGATGCTTTAAAAATGATTTTAATATTGAAGATACTGAAAAAGTTTGAAGACAAAAATTGGAGGCATTGTTGCATGAAGACTTATGTCAGCTGCAACAACAGTTTTGAAATGTTCAAAAGCATTAGAAATGATTCAAAAGCAAGGACATTAAGTGCTGTAAGAGTTGAACCCAGGAGACATCAAATGGCATCTTGTAATGTGTAAACAGCTACTTTAACAGCAGAAAAGTAAATTATTTTTTTCATTGTACCATGACTGGAGATGAAAAGTGGATACACTATGATAATCCAAAGCATAGAAGATTGTGGGTTGAGCCTGGCCATGCATTAACATTGGTGGCAAAGCTAAATATCCATGGTTTGAAGCTTCTGCTCTGCATTTGGTGGGATCAATTGGATATAGTTTATTATGTGCTGCTCAAACCAACCGAAACAAACATGGGAGATTGGTATTGGCTACAGCTGATACATTTGAGCCAAGCATTAAAGAAAAAAGATTGCTATATGAGCAGAGACATGACAGTGATTTCACAACATGACTGCTTTAGGCAACATATTGCAAAATCTACTTGGAAAAGCTTAAATGGGAAGTCTTACCCCCACCTGCTGTATTCACCAAACATTGCCCTGTCCAATTATTACTTGTTCCAATCGATGGCACATGGCCTGGTTGAGCAGCACTTTTATCCTTATGAAGATGCCAAAAAATGGGTCAACTTATGATTAGCCTCAAAAGACATGCCTTTTTTAACATGAAATTCCAATGCTGCCAGAAAGATGTGAAAAAGTAGTGGCTAGCAATGAGCAGTACTTTCAGTGACATGTTTCTTAATAATTTTTATAAATAAAACATTACTTTTCATCAAAAATCAGCCAGAACATAGTCAAAATCCTAATATTTACTTACAAACGGGGATTTTCTTTGAGCAAAATGTTTTTAGTTAAGAGTAATTCTTATTCAGCTTTAATCACTTTTAAGAATAATCGATGAAAATGGCATAGGGAAAATAAGATGATTAAAACTATCTGTACATATTTATGATTCCAAAATTCCATCATTTGATTGTTCTAAGGGACACTAGATGCAATGATTAAGTGTATCTAGTCACCTGGTGATTGTAAGTCCAATCCTTATTTTCTCTGTCAGCTTCAGAATATGCCAACTGCACCTCTGTAGAGGGGTAAAACTCTACCAATGAGGTGTTCTGGGTATAACAAACTGCATCTGGCAGCAGGGCTTCTAATTGGGAAGTTTTGAGGAGCATGGAACCACTTCTTAATTGCTGCTGTTCCCAGATCCACCCTGACCTTGGGTGGTAGCACTTGTTAGGGTCCAGGCTATGGGTAAATAGTTAAGAATAGTAATGAAAGTATAAAAATAAACTTTTATAGTAAAAGTTCCAGTTATACTTTTTGGAGAAGAAAATATTACCAGCAATAAATCTTACTCTCTACAAAAGCCTCTTTATAAAAATATGTCAATGAAACCTGATCTACAAACTGATTTCTTATAAAGAATAGATATTGTATTCATACAAAACTGTTGTAAAAATCTTGTCAGCATTAAATAATGCATTGAGGTTGAAATGCTGTAAAACAAACCAAACCAGTCCCTGTGCAAGTCAGTAGAAAAGTAAAAGCTTTAATACAAGGACAAATTAATTAAGATGAATAAACTGATACAATAACAACCAAGATAGGAACTTGAGTTCAAACATTAATGCATAATAATGAACTGAAGAGCTCAAACAAAATTTTGCCTGAGATTAAAGAACAGATTGTATCAAAGTGCTTTCTAAATTATTTTATAATAAATGGTATTAAAGCAAAAATCAGGTAAAGGAAGTATAAATAATTATTTTCAGATACATAATATAAACTGAAATATATTAACTGCTTAAATAAACAGTCTTTTTTTTTTTTTTTTTTTTTTTTTTACTTCAAAGTTTATTTCTACACAAAAATGTTAAAGGGTACATGTATCTGTAAATCCAGAGCCAGAAAATTTTTATACGCTATTTTTTTCTATTTCTAATTTTACTAAATTATTCATGTTCATGCTATTTCTGAGGTTCACTAGTCTTCCTTTACAGTAAAGACTAGATTGCATTTTTATTACTTTTTGTATTGTTATTAATATCTTTTTTTAAGTAAAATTTAGATTGATTTTTGTACTTGAAAGTATATTTTTAGCAGGAATGAAGTGGCCAGTTTTGAAATGTATAGAACTGGATACAGTGGATTTTTAGAATACCTTAATTAATTTGACTGTTTAATATAGTTGAATATAGTTTGGGAATTTAAGCTTATATATTTTAGTATAATAATCATGGCTTTCCAGTTTCATTTTATTTTTTCAAAATGACTTTATGACTATTCTTTGTCTTTAGGATACTTTTTCTTCTATTCATTTGTGCAAATTTAACCAGGTTATTCTGCTTTGGATGTGTGTTGTGATGCAGTGGATATCGGCTTGGAATGAGAAATCAGGGATCCGAGTTCGAATTCCAGTTGAACTCCTTGCATTGACTTATGCACAGTTACCCTTGGGAAAGGTATTAATCAGTCTCTTCTCTCCAGTTATGGGTTAAATAACAGAACAGATTAGGTTCTATAGCCTTGGCTGGCAACCAATCTACCAAAGAATGCAATGGCAACCTACTGTGGGATAATCATCTGCCCAGTCGGTCATGTCTCTTTCAAGACATGATCGCCCAAGCATGTGGTCAGTTTATTTAATCACATAGGTACACACTTAATTGCTTTATAAAGATGACACTTCAATTTTCACTTTTTGATTCTGGCCTTAATATTTAGTTGAAGAACAATTACTCTTTAAATCTGGGTCGTTTTAAAAACTTGTTGCTAACATTTGATGTTAGCTATTGCTATAAATTGTTTGATTTTTAATTTTTTTAAAAACTGTTCATGCAAGAAGAATCTTGATTCTTTTGTTCATTTGAATGCATCCCTAATTGGTATTTGCAAATGCTGTGGCTATGAAAGTGACACATTATTGGCTTAATTTGATTTAATAAAAGGGGAAAAATACGCTTTTTAACTTTAGCAGAATAAAAAAAAAAGTTGTCTATCAAATATTTTTTCTTAATAGACCACATCTCCCATATTTTTCTTTCTTAAAATTTCAACAACAACAATAAAAAAAAAATTTAAAAAAATGGCATATCTAATTTACTTCCAGTGCTTTTCTAAATTGGATGATAGAAAGATTATGGATATTTCATTAAACATAGCACAATCTTTCTTTTAAGTTTTTCTCTTGTATTATTATCTATCTACCTTGAGGCATGATAGAAAAATCTTTTCATAGATTCTGATGAAAGGAATCTCTAACTATAACCCTGTCCAATTTGTGTTGTTGATTTACTAATCTTATTTCAACCTTAGATGCCATAATGACTTTTTCTGCTCAAAGGCAATGTTTTGACAAACCTTTATTCCTTAACTTCATATTTTGATTCTTATTTATTAGATAAATATGAAACACTGACTTTTATTAGATAAATGTTTTTATTTTATTTTTGTTTTTTGGACATGCATATGAAATTGAATGAAAAAGTCAGACATTTCTCTCTTATTACTTACTAACCAAATGTAACATTCTGAAACCATATAAATATGAAGACCTAGTAAAGGTTTTATTTCTGTTCAGAATATGGTTACAAATATCTTTTTAGGATCATGGATAAATATTGTATTTAAAATGCCATGACTCATGTATAGTTCTTTCTTTAATTATATTTGTATTTTTGGTATTTGAATTATAGTTTGTATATAATGATACTTAGTAGGCTGTAGATACTGCCATGAGTTAAATAATTATTGTTGCTCCTTGATTGAATATGAAAAAGTGAGAATCATAGCATCTAGCCATTTGCATTTATTCTGTTAATGCTTTTAATTTACTATGCATTAAGGATTCAATGATTAAAATAACTATTTTTCCAGAATTTATTTCTATGCATGAACTGAAGGTTTTTATTTTACTGATCATTAAGCATGTTTTCTTCTGTTTCAGGTGAGTGCAGATGATGGGTTATCACATAAAGATGAATAAAATGGGTAAAGTATGGTTACAAAAATGAAAACTATTGGATGCACATCATCTTTCTGCTTAGACTTTGCCTGAATCTTCAATATTCAGTGCTTAATTTTTTTTTTCACAATTTTATTTATTTACTTTCTATCATATTAAACAACATTTAAAAATTAAGACATTTTGAAGGATCTTTGCAGTTATTTCCAGTTGCCTTTGTGTGGTAAAAAGATCTTAAAGTATTTTTGATATTGATCTTAAAGACAAATATAAAATATAGAAATCAAAGTTTAACAATTTTAGTTTGATTATTTAATGAAAATATACAAGATAAAATGATTTAAGAAAATTTGGTATTTGTAAAAGCTTTATACTATGATTAGGAACTATTTTTTAACAAGGGACTTTTTTTTTTATATATGATAGAAACAGGAATATATTTTGATTGCTTAACATACTGATTTAGAGAGTGGCTATTTTATTTGATACTATTTCTTAATATGAATTAAAATATGATTCTCAAGTGAAATTACTTAAGGTAGGCAACCTATTAATGAGTCATGGTGAGGTATTATCATCATTATAATAATCATGTCTGCCTCACAATTTTTTTTAACAAGTAAATGAAGTAAAGAATTTGTTTTTTAGAGTCTAATAAATTTGACAAATCTGAGACACATTACATTTAGCATTTATAATAGAGTATATTATTAAAAAAAAAACAAAAAAACATTTATTAGCATGATATTAGGTTACAAAATCTCTTTATAATTAGTTACCATTTTGAGCTTAAATGAATTTTGGAGAATGAATTAATAAGGGCTTTTTAAAATCAATAGGTTTTTCTATCCAAGTAATATATATTTTCAGTATCTTGCTAAGCAGAACTGATATATTTTGGCTTAATTTTATTTCAGTTAATACTCATTATTTCATAAATGTGCTTTTTTTTCTAGTAAAATATTAAGCTACATTCTCAAAAATAAAGTTTATTCTTGTGATTTACTTAACCTAGAGCAAATTACAAGTTGAAAATCAGGAAAATATATTCTGTAACTGCTCTATGATTGTATTTATTGGGGGGATTCTTACAAGTTGTCCTTTGGAAATATGGGCAATAGTTACACTGACATATTTAAAAGTCATTAGGAATTAACTATGATTTAATTTGTTTTGTGAAGAATGTATTTTTGATAAGGATTTCTCATAATCTCAGAAACAATTTATAGGAACCATAATTTATGAATTCAAGAGATAAACTTTATCAAGATTTAGATATTTTCTATTGCATAAATAAAAATGGCACTCACTTAACACTGAGTGGGAAATAATGTAAAAATAAGTATATTATGGTGATCATATGAAATATAGTTGTAAAACTATTAAAAATGAGTGCATTCTAATTGATGCTTATTACAATGTTTAACAAATAGAGAGGGTGTTATTTGTCAAAAAACTTAAAGTATTTCCCAGAATCTAAAAGATTAATTTTTAAAAGATTCTGTATAATAGCCAGATATCCATCCAATCTAATAAAAAAAAAAATTAGATATTGCAGTTAGTTGAGATTTTAATGAACAAAAATTAAAAAGTATGAACTTGTTTACTTTTATGTCTTTTCTTAAGACTATTAACTGTGCAGTTAATGGGAGGTAATTCATATAAATATAAAAAATAAGCAGTGTAAAATATCTTAAAAAAAAACAGCTAATAGTGTTGTACTATAGGTGTTCTAATAAATATATTAGGGGACTTTTATCTTAGTGGCCACTCTGATTATATGGCATTGTTGCAAATTCTAAGTCTAGCTACAGTTTATATGTACTGTTAATATTGACTTGAGCTATTTGGTGAATTTTGCATGTCAGCTTGGCTTTTTGTAAATGCTTTTTATTGTTATTCACTTAATGAACCCATTTCCTGCAAGTTGTGCATTAATAAAATCTATACTCTTTAGCATGAGACCAGGTTATGTTTTTAAAGTATTTCATATACAGTTTTAAAGAAGAAAAATTCTATCAATTTTTAAAAATATTTATAAAGGTAACTTGGTTGATATGAGTAATTGATATACAAAATAGCTTTTATGTTGAATGTTAAAGGAAGTTTGAAAGCTTTGTTGAGCAAAGAAATAAGGACATTAAATCTTCAAGCAGTCATGTTAAATTAATTTCCAAATATGTAATTTGTTTGAAAAAATATGTCCTGAATTAGTTATCATATAAATGTTCATTTTTCATATATGATCTTACCAAGTAACATTACAGAAATAAACTCTATTAGAGAATAAAGATTATTAGACAAACAGGTCAGTTTGCATTGATAAATTAGATATTAATCATAACACATCTAATAATAAATGAAATTGTAGTGATACTGGTAAATTAATATGCCTAATTTGCATATGTGCAAAGGAGAGCCTATATAACTCGTCACTGACTAGTGCTAAACTTCACAGCAATGGCGTCGCCGATAGGATCCCATTTGTCTCTAGAAGATCCAGATTTTGTAGATGCATGGATTTGCTGTTTTTCTGCCAGTGTGAGAAGTAAAAAGCTGAAAGACAACAAGGAGAAGGGAGACGAAAATAAAATTACAGATTTATTTTTGGCTACAGCGGGATGCGAGACGATAATGAAAGTTTCCACCATGGCATATCTCACAAACTTGGAAGACCTGATTTTGAAAAAAATAAGTCAGATTATAAGAAGAAATATGAGATCCAAGAAAAGACTGGTAGTGGTGGAAAGAACGAAATTCATGTCGTTGACACAAGAAATTGATGAACCAATTATAAATTATCTACACCGGCTACGAAATGCAAGTAGATATTGCAAATTCGAAAAGCTTGGGCAAGATGGACAAACTATTGAAGGTTAATTGAAAGTATGTGCAATGCATCACACCGATATAAATTATGGAACAGCTGTAAATAGGAAATATGTCGTTAAATACATGTATTGACAGCAACAAGAGTTAATACAGAAATACAACCAATATAAAAGTCAACCCAGCGAATAAATATCTGCTGAGATATACATGGTAAAAAAGATAAGAAAATGTTCATATTGTGGATGTGATCACGAAATAAAAAAGGAAAAATGCCCAGCATTTGGAAAAAACCTGTAAAAATTGCTTAAAAAAGAACCACTTTCAAGCAGTATGCAAAGTAAAAAAGAAAAATGTTGAAAAAGTGGAAGAAAGCAAAGTCAATAGGGACGTCTTTACATTAAAAAATAAGAATATAGAAAAAATTGAACGAAAGAAAGACATATTAAAGATAAAAATTAACAACTACAATTTAGATATGCAAATGGATACTGGGAGTGATGTAACGCTGATAACAAGAAATTTTTGGGAATGCATTGGAAAGCCACCCCTTACGAAAGAGCAGTTTACAACTCCGCCAATTTGATGGCTCAGTCATAAAAACTTTAGGATACTTTGAAGGTTCCTTGGAGTTAGAAGGTAAATTTGAAGTAATACCTATAATTGTCACAAGTTGCAAAAAGAATCACAGACTTCTTGGAAATGATGTGCTTAACATACATTCTACTAAAGTAATTAAGGAGACAAAAATGGAAAACACCGGAAAGTTAAAAAAACTATAAAGCGAGTTTAAAATTAAAAGAGAATGTCTCCTCTTTTTATTATGTGGCACGAAAAGTACCAGTACATTTGTTGCCATTAGTAGTAACAAAACTACGAAAATTAATAGAACAAGACCTTCTTGAACATGTTTCCCCTGGGGGTAGCAAGTGGGCATCACCCATTGTAGTGGTGAAGAAGACAGATGGTGATTTACGTATTTGTGGAGATCACAAAATAGGCATAAATCATAAAATCTGTTTGGATTTGTATCCCATACTGAATGTTGAAGTTGCATTGCATGAACTGGCAGGAATGAGCATTTTTTTCAAAAATAGATTGTAAAACAGCATACCATCAAGTACCAATAGACGATAACTTCAAAGAAGTAACCGCAATAAATACGTCAATAGGGTTACTAAGATGGAAAAGGATGCTATATGGAATAACAACTGCAAGTGCCATAATTCAAAGGACTGTCAAACAGGTTTTAGGAAATATGAAAAATATGGTTTGTTACCAAGATGTTATATGCATAGGAGCCACTAATGAAATGGAATTGAAGAAGAAAACCAACATAATCTTGAATAGATTAAAAAATGCTGGAATAATAATAAATGAAAAAAAATGTGTAAGCAATTGTAGTAACCTATCTTTTTTTAGGTTATTCCATTTCAAAAGAAGGTATATCACCAGGCCAAGCTGCGATAGAAAAAAAAAAATACTAAAAGTAGCTACACCTACAAATAAGAAAGAACTGGAGTCTTTTTTGGGATTGGTAAATTTTTACAGGCGATATTTACCAAAATACATGGACTTGACTGAACTGTTTGCAAATTTAAGAAAAAAGAATGTTGAATTTATGTGGCCAGAGGAACAACAAAAAGCTTTTGACAGATTAAAAATAATTATGACAAAGAAACCAGTAGTGAAAATGCTTTATCCAAAATAATATGTGACATTAACCACAGATGCAAGCCAACATTCAATATTGGGAATTTTATCACAGAATGAACAGATCTAGGTGAGAGAGAGAGATAATAAAATTATCATGAGAAGAAGTACAAGAATTACTACATTTCAGGGAGATGTAGTGATACTGGCAAATTAATATGCCTAATTTGAATATGTACAAGGGAGAGCCTATATAACTCGTCACTGAGAATAAGTGACAGGCTTAGCAACTGACTAGTGCTAAACTTCACATCACAACAAAAATCTTTGAATTAAAAATAATCAATCTATTGAGAATTAAACTTTTGTTGCATATTTCTAAATTTTATGATGCACAGCTTGATGTTAAAAGAAACAAACTTTTGAAAGGCACTCTGATCATAATGATAGCAATAATAGTGAATTGAAATAAGCAATTGAAGAAAATATCTCTGCTCACATAACTTACAATTTTAATTTTTAAATGAATTTTAGTTGACTGTTATTTAACATCTAACTGTAATAGCTATCATGGATTATTTAATTTCCTAGAATATAATGGCATTGAGCAATGAATTCTTTTATATGTTGGTTTGCAAGAGTTTTGGGCCAACTACATAAAAATGATTTTACACTTTTTGTTTTAAGAAGAACTTAAGTTTCTTTAGCAGTATGCTTTATCAGTAATGTCTATGAACTATAAAGTTTGGAAAATAAGTTGTTAAATTTTTGTAGGTGCTGTGTAACAGAAGATACATAACTTTAAGAATCTTGAAGCTGAAAAAAAAACCCTGCAAATGTATTGGGCTAAAGAAAAATCTGAGATGATAGTCATGATATCATGCAAACTTCTAAGTATGAATTGTTCCATAAACTTGAGTGTAAGGTCCCTTGGTAAATCATTGCAGTTGAACATTGACTTAGATTTTTACATTTAAATCATGGCTAAAATTTTTGCTGAAACTAAAATGAAGATTGTAACTTTAAAGAGCAATAGGACTTCATGAGAGATAACTAGGTGACTGAGAAGTTTCAGAAACCATGTGAATCTGAACAGTGAAAACTACATTAGTTTGCTAGGGTCTAAACTTCTATCAGACTATGAAAATGTTGAAATTTTTCAAAATGATGATGATCTTTGCTATCCATTGCATGCAACAAAAAAGTTTTTTGTAGATGAAGATGTTCAACTTTTGAAAAACTGGCCAGCACAAAATCCTGATCTCAATAGAAGTGAACCATTTTGGTGGGATCTGGGGGGAAGAAAAAGTGCTCCAATGAAAACCATGCAATCACCAAGAGCTTTGGGATTACTGCCAAGAAGAATAGAAAAAAATCTAAGAGAAAATTTGGATCTTGTTCTACTCAATGCCACATTGAATTGAGGCAATTATTTGAAACCAAAGGCAGCAACATTAATTACGAACTCCTTGCTTTGACATTTTGTACTTTCTGTAATAATAAAGGTCACTTTTTTCAAAAACAAAATTCCTTTTTAATTTAAGAAAAGAGCTGAAAAGTAAAATTTCCAGCCCAGTATTTTTGTATAGACTTTTTTTCAGCACCACTGTACTTAAGATGCTCTATGTAACTTGTTTTGTGACCAACAAAGATCATGAAATATACTGAGAAAAGTATACTACTAATCACTCTCAATTTGGGTGTAAAATTAACAAAAGTAATTAATTTACTAAGGTGGCTAAAAACTCTTGCATGTCAGTCTATATATTTCTTAAATGTGAACTTTTAAAATCTAAAAATGATTAATACTGCTTTTAAAGTTGCTTTTAGACCGGTCTATTTTTGAGTTAGATTAATTGGAAAATTCAATCAAATCAGTTATGATCTTCAAAAATACATTTGATTTGAAATTATTTCTAAATTGCTATTTTTATTTTATTACAAGTGTATCAGTGACAGGAAATGGGTTTATTTGACTATATAGCCAGGTGAACTTAGTTTTGATGCAAATATGTGTGCCTTTTTGAGAAATATGTTAATATTTTTATTGGTATTATTTTATTATTACACCTGTTTCATTCTTGACTTATTTTATGTTGTGCCTAAAACAAAGATGCTACTGTCATGGGTGTAATAGTAAAAATGTACTTTGTTTTATTTGCTACTTTTTATTCTTGTTAAATCCAGCAATTTTGCTTGTTATTACTGTAATTAATTTTTTAATCTGTAGTAAAAAGCTTATGTAGTAAAAAGAAGTGATGTATCCCATGTATAGTCTGCAATATAGAAAATAATACATTGTTTTAACTTTTGTTGTAATGCTAAACCAATGAATATGGAGTTATTTATTTTGTAAGGAAGTTTCTTGAACTTTTTTAAAAATCATTTTGCATAGGATGATTTAAACATATGAAGTTGTGGAAATGTGCATTTGACTGGAACTCTGTCTTGTTGTGTTGTATCAGGAAATACTTTTACCTTAAGAGAAAAAAAGATATATTATTCATTCTAGAGAAGAATACTCTTGTGTTAGTTTAAATACAAATAAGATCCATAATTTGAGGTAGCTGAAATTTAAATCTAAAATGTTTCATATTTATTAAAACATAATATTGCTGTGAATCGATGAAATTAAATGTGTAAAAAAAAAATTCTATTGAAATTTTGTTTTTCAAATAAGTTTTCTAATTAAACTAAATGTATCATGTAAATTTTAAATTAAGCATGAAGTTTCCATTTGATGTAATCATTGGTTTGCTTCACTGAAATTTCAAATAAGCAGATCTCTAAGAAAATATTTTTATTTTCAAAGGAACCTGGGCAAAGCACTGCATCATTAGTTTCAGTGAATGAAATTGATTCTTTATTTCTAGTGCAGTAATACATCCAGATATAAAGAGGATTTATTGAACAGAAAATCAAGGAATAAGTTAAAAGAAAATCATTTAGTTAAGAGTTCATTTTTTTTCTTCTACATAATTCCTTTTTTCATTTTTATTTCTTTTTGTTTAGTTGTTGGATCCTAAAGATAAGATAATGCTACCTTTTATTTACTGAAGACAGTATTCAATAAGTCCAAATGAAAACAAATACTTGAGGAACCAAATTTTTTTATTTGTTGTTATTCTGATTTATTTTGGCCAGCAATTAAGTGATCCATATATGTGAATGGCATGTGTGTCTAGTTTAATGGTTATCTGTATGGAAAATACTCCATTATGGATAAAATAGTTGGGTAGACTAGGCTCTTTAGCCTTGAGAGGACAATTAGTTGAGGAGGAGGAGGACAACTCTGAATTCAAAATCATAGAGAAGTCAGAAGCCACTATCTTTCTCAAGAACAATACCTATTCAGATATTAAGGATAATGGAGTGTCATGATTATCTACATCCTGAAGAAAAAAAATGCTTTAAATAAAATACATTCTTATTTGGTGTCTGGAAAGTATTGTTGTGGAACTTGAGAAAATATAAATTATTCATTGACATTTTTTGGCAGATCAGATGCCAAATTTTATTTTCACTGTTATAATAACTTTCTTGCAAAGCAGAAAATATATTTTTTAACATTTTATATGCAAACAATATTTATTATTATTATAACATTTAGAGAATAGTGTGGTTAAAGAAAAAGTTTATAACAACATTTCAACAGTATTTCTCTTTAAGTTATGTTTAAAAATTGCATACAAGTATAAAAAAATGCAAGCCTTTGTACAAATATCACTTGTCTTGAATTGATAATGTGACAAAACAAATGAAACACAGCCAGCATGAAATAAATGAAATTGAAACGTGAGTAACATGATGGTAATCGTACTCATCTTGAAATTCTTCTGTTTGTAGTAAGAGCAATTACAGTTTAGGATAAATCTTATGGAACTCTCTTGTCATTTTGTTCACTCACCACCATCCCTGGATTTTAGTAGTTTACATTTGTAATTAATTTCATAAGTTTTAAGGATTGTAAGGTTGGCAGATTGTAATATAGTAACAACATCAAGTAGAAATTTCTAAAACTTCATTAGACTAATTCAGCTTTTGTGCTAAAAGTGTTATATTTATTGTAATGGATAGTTACAGGCAAAAAGGGAGATGGAATGTGCTTATTTTATTACCACATAGATTTTGGATATATTTTCAGAATATGGACCATAAGAGGTTCATCGAAATTAGTCATTTGTGATTAAGTGTTCTGCATATTTTGTTGATATCACCTTGTTTTGTTGGACATCATGGCTGTAGCCATTAAATTTTCTGTTTAACTTTTCTGTTATGAAAGAAGTGCAAGAGAAGCAGTTAGCACAGAACTTATCTTTAAATCTAGCCATTTCAACTGTGAAATTGCTGCAAATCTAGTACTGTGCTTAAATTCATAAAGTTGAGGTATCAAA
Organism: Ascarosepion bandense; assembly: GCA_037127315.1. Lineage (NCBI taxonomy): Eukaryota > Metazoa > Mollusca > Cephalopoda > Sepiida > Sepiidae > Ascarosepion > Ascarosepion bandense. The sequence continues at coordinate 2,329,419 of JBBBDQ010000563.1, read as the reverse complement.
GAGGAAAGCTCATCAGGACAATTACCATGAAAATATAAAAATAGTACAGGGAAGCTACATTATAGCAGTGGGAATATGACAAGCCGAGATACCATGTCAGGACCAGAATCATTACAGATTCTTTATATTTTATGAAGAATCTCTAAATAAATAGTGAAAGGATCAGACCTGATATGACAGTAATAATCAATGCATTTATGAATAGTAGACTTATAAATGTGTAAGATAATCTGGTGAGAAAAATTGTCTAGCATGATATGGTGAACCAACATTTCTAGTGGCTGACCTAGTAATTGATTCAATGTAATGTTTTCACTTCATGTCAGTGGAAAACATTAACCTGAGAATGAGTTACTCTCTTGGAGGTTATCATCAGCCATGCTGATGAAAGGCAAAAAAGAATCTCTCAGACTATTAAAAAAGAGCAGTTTCATTTTGGAAGCATTAAAATTAACAATTATTTACTCCAGTTAACAGATTGTAAGTCATTTTTTGAGATCAGCTGCCAACTTGACCTTATCAAACTGATCAGACTTTTTTTTTTCTAATCATCTCACCCCAAGCAAGGCATTCCACTGCCACTATTGCGCATGGGGCTACATAGGGGAAGGTAAAGAGAAGGAGTGGTTAGACATAGAGAATGTCAGGAGGAAGGTGACAGATGAGTAAGGATACCGAGGATGAGGGTTGGGCAGATGGGAAGAGTGTTTGATAGAATAGGAGCAGGTTAGTGTGTTAGGAGGTGTCTATTGACCTCACATTTAAACTCCTGGAGATTGTAGCCGTCGGGGGAAGCAATCGTGTGGAAGGGAATTCCACAGTCGGGAAGTGCGAGGAAAGAAACTGTTGGAGTAGAAGTTACGGTTGCATTTTATAGGTTTCACTGTAAAAGGGTGGGATCTAGTTGCTAATCTAGTATCTCATTCAAATTCGTATTTAGGGGGCACCAGTGATCTAAGTTCATTGGAGCAGAAGCCATGAAAGTATTTATAGAAGAGACACAGGGAAGCCACGTCACGCCGGTGGGAGAGAGACTGCAGGCGGTCTGCCAAGTCGGTACAGACCCTCCTCTGAACCTTATCGAGAAGCCCGAGGAGAATAGCAGGGGCACCCGACCAGATGTGGCAGCAGTATTCAATGCACGGGCGGATGGTAGATTTATATATGTGCAGGATAGATTTAGACGGAAAAAACTTCCGGGCCCTACACAGAGAACCGACTTTCATAGCAGCGGATTTAGCAATGGATTCGATATAGTCATTCCATTTGAGGTCCGCTGAAAGTGTGAGACCAAGGAGGCGTAGTGTTTTACTCTCTGGGAGGCAAGCCTGGTCCATGCTAATGGGAGGTAGGTGAGATTGTCGATGATGGTTAATTGAGAGTAGCTTCGTTTTAGAAGCATTAAAATTTACTAGCCATTTCTTACCCCAGTCCAATATGGATTGGAGGTCTTTTTCAATCTCGGCTGCGAGGTTAGCTTTGACGCCTACACCAGATTTTTGTAGGAGGCGAGAGTAAACTGTGGTGTCATTGGCGTACAAACCTATTTGGGCTCTTATGGAATCAGGGAGATCATTAATGTATATCAGGAAGAGTGTAGGACCTAAGATGGAGCCTTGGGGGACACCTGCGTTTGTATGGTAGTTCTGGGAGGCATGTCCGTTTAATACCACCTTCATTGTGCAGTTAGAAAGGAATGACTGGATTAGTTCAAACAAATGTCCAGTTATACCATAGCTCTGCAGTTTACATAGAAGGCCAGCATGCCAAACTCTGTCGAACGCCTTAGATATATCCAATGCAACGGTTCGGGCTTCGCCATTCCTGTCGAGTACCTGGTATATGTACTTGGTGATGGTCGTTAGCATATCAGCAGTAGACCTGGTGAAGCGGAAACCATATTGCTTGTCCGAGAGGAGCCTGTGTGCTGTGAGATGCTGAACCACCTCGGCGTTGATAATGGCTTCGAACACTTTGCCAAAGATCGGAAGAAGGCTGATAGGGCGGTAATTTGCAGGGTCAGAGGGTTCTCCAGTGTTTTTAAATATAGGAACTACAGAAGAAGATTTCCAACAGGCAGGAAAGCAGGAAGCAGATAGGCAGAGATTGTAGAGCTTAGAAAGGACAGAGGAGAGTTCAGGGGGTACATTTCTTTAATACTATGGTTGGGATTCCGTCACCACTGCTCGCTTTGTGAGGGTCAAGTTTTAAGATTATCTTAGAGACAAGTGAAGGTGTAATGTGGACATCATTCATTTGTGCCTCGGTTCTAGGTGAGAAGTCGGGTGTAAAAATTCCAGATGAGTCCAGACTCGAATTGTTCGAGAATCTGCGGGCAAAGCATTCAGCCTTATCTGCTGGGGAGGTGAGGACCTCAAATTTGTTGATTAGCGGGGGTATTGTGGACTTGCTCTTGTTAAGTACTCTTTTACAGAGTTGCCAGTAGTCTTTAGTGCTGAATTTAGAGCATGCTATGCGTTGCTTCATTCTGGCAGCAAACAACATCTTAGCTTCGTTAAGTATCCTTTTACACTTATTACGAGCTGAAGTGAAAAGGCGCCTGTTTTGGTCCGACGTGTAGTTACGATAGAGTTGGAAGAAATGATTCTGGTGGGCAATGGCAGCCAAGCAAGCGGGTGAGAACCATGGAGATGAATGAGATTTAAGCTGGAATTTCCTAGCAGGGATGAAGGCATCGATGCCAGCCTTAACCCAGGAGGAGACCTCGGATGCACATTCTTCGATGGGAAGACTAAAAACCGTTGTTCCAAGGGATATCACAGAGGAAGTCTCGGAACGAATCCCAGTCTGCTCTTTGATAGCAGTAGGATATTCTACTTGTCTGGGTATCATGGGTCAGGCAGGAGTGGAGTGAAATATTGACAGACACTAAATGTGGTCAGAGTTTCCGAGTGAGCAGAGTTGTCTGGTAGTGCAAGAGTCTGGGATGGAAGTGAAGCAGAGGTCTAGAAGTGAGTCCCTTCCATTAGGGTTGTCGGAGAAACGCGTGGGGAAATCCACTACTTGCGTAAGGGATTGGGTGATTGAAAAGTTCATGGTGTGGGCACCAGCAGGGTCGGTGACAGCGTTCTTCAGCCACTTGGTGTGGTGGGCGTTAAAGTCACCAAACACGAATACATGGGCAGAGGGATGGGAAGAAATGGCTTTGTTGATATTGTCAGAAATGATGTCAAGTAACTTACTATTAAGACAGAAGTAAATAGACTTGTATTTTTTAAAATATTTTTTATATTTGTATGCAATTTTTAAACAAAACTTGAAGACAAGCATACTATCAAAATCCCATTAAAAATTGTTTTTTTTTTCTTAAACTACATGCTTCTCTAAGTGTTGCAAAATATTGGAAAAGTTATGTCAATCATTTTGTTTATTATTTTATCCAAGACTAGATCAAATGGTTTATAATGTTCTATCTTATCAAAAAGTTACTCATTGCATTTTTTTGTTGTTAAGAAAGATGCTATTTGCTGCAAAAACCTAGTTTTATTCTTTAAAGAAGAGCCAGACCTTAGGGTTGCTGGCTCTTGTTGTGGCTTTGTTTCATATAAGAAGCAGTATTGAGGATTAAATTTTAGTGAGAACATTCACAATCTCCTTTCTTAAAACATTTAAATTAGTAAAAATGTTCCTTTCGATATTGAAAAATTGAATTGTAAAACAATTTAAAACCAGAAAAATGCATAAGAAATTGTGTTGGAAGGATATTTTAAGAAAATTTTAGAAAGTCTGTCAATATATTCAGTTAATCCAATAAAAACTGAAAGCTAGCTACATTATATCTACACTGTAAACAATTTCACTTTACTAGAATATAACTATTCCTATTTTGTCTATTTGAACATGGAATGAAACTAAAAAATAACATCAGCCAATATTCTGATATTACAAGCCCAAATTAAATATTTCTAAATGAACTGAGAGGACTGATTTTGATAAGATGGTGGTTCTATGCTTGTATTGTTATGCAGACTAATGCTTTTTTTAAAGATTAATTCTTATTCAGGGAATTACTAAATGTATTTGCTAAATATAAATGAGCATGCTTTGGAATAACCTTGTCAGTAATCACTGCAAATAGTAAGTGTACTATATTTTTAAACCCCCTTCCACCTCCAGCACATACAATTTACACCTAAATTAGTTGGAAGGTTTCAAACATTCTATTTGAAGTAAATTTGTTGAAATAGTTATTTGACAATTTATTAGCCTAATATTTCAATTTATGCTCAGTATGATGAATTGATTCACATTGATTGCTCATCTCCAAAGAAAAACAGTATCTATTCCCACATTAGAAACTTTGGAAAATGCTGAATCTTCCTTTGAAAATTCATGTTTTTTAAAATAAATTTCTCAGCATTCATATAAAATGTTTATTTATAATATTATTATGTTATATACTTGTTACCCTACTTATTTATAAACTTTATAAATCTTCAATTGCTGGTAGATTATTATTCCTTTTAAATTTGTTACAGAGTTGTTATAATTTAAATTCAGAACCAAATCTTTTAAAATCAAGTGATTGGCTTTATGACTATATTGTATCTGTATGAGACTGATTGTAGCAGTTCAGTAGATTTAGTGCCTGTGTGAATAAAGAGATCTATGACAGCAAGCAGCTAATCAGATTTTATAGATGTGACTCATCAATTGTGTAGAAATATACACATACTGGCATCAGTGTAAGATTGTGTACTTTAATATTAGAATGGATTTATATCAAGGAAAGCAGTAAAGTTGGTCAGTAAAAATGCTGACTATAAATCAACCTTCAATGACACTTGTTTTTATAGATCAGTAATTAGTACAGCAAATATTTAGTGCTTTGAGGATTCTGTCTCTACTTCTTTTTTTTTTTTCTCAATAGAGTTACAGTTAGAATGTTAATGATACATGTGATGTGGTATATGAGTCAAAGATAAGGGGTAGAATGTTGAGATTGTGAGAATAAGAATGATAGATAATGATTAACCCTTGACCAGAAGGGATCAAGATTAGTGTTCAGTGAAGCCCAGTACAGGAGCTTGTTCTACAAAGTGACAAATCTTGGAGAAAAACTAACTTCTTACATTTGGAACACAGAAGAAATAAGAGGGATTCAACTCTGGAAGTAGTATAACTTGCCTTAGAAATCAAGGCATGAACTGTTTCAGCTAAAAAAAATGGATGTCATTTGAACATTTGCCATGAAAATAATGATAGCAACAGACTTGCAACCTTACATTTGTAGGAAAGAGGTTGTAGAGTAGGAAAATAATTATCCTCACAAAACTGTGTAAACAGTTTTGAACTCTATCAAGGTTAGAAAGTGAGGATTGATCTGCTCCAGGCCAGATGTGGCAGCAATATTCTATGTTTAGTCTAATCTTGCTCTGGCATGGCATAAATACTTTAGCATTATTGTATGCCAAGCAACAGAATTTGAAGTGATTTATTGCCTTTATTGTTTGGCAAGTGTAAATCAGTAGTGGAACTAATGGCCTGAGTTCTTTTTGAAGATATTGTGAAAACAGTAATTTTTCCTTAGAATATAAGTAAAATTGAAATTTAATCTTAGTTTTTATATTAGTTTTTATATATTACCAAAATAAAGCAATTACACTATTTAAAACCATATTAACTCTAAAGAATAATTTTTCTCCTATTTTCCAACTTTATTTTTTTAGAAATTTTATTTTCAAATTACTTTTATCATTGGCAAAGAAATTGCTGTATATAAATTTGTATCTTATGTAAATGATCTGTTCCTCTTTAAGTGTAATTTAGCCAATGTATAGATAATCACAAAATTTGACATTTGCACTTTTATAATATAAAAGTATTTAACATCTTAGATATTGAATATAATTTACTATTTCTTTGTATATTGGTTGAATTTCATACTATTATTTTAAAAAAGATTAGAACTTAATAAAGAATTGTGAATTCAAATTTAAAATGTACACTGATTAAATAACAAACTCCAGTCATATTTATAAAGATTTTTTTCTTGGATGGTTTGATTCTATTAGCTTTGTTTTTGTTTCCTCACTTGAACAAATAACTCTATTACTATTGCACTTCTTTTTGCTATGCATATTTGCTTCTACAGTTCACTCATCCTTTAGCAAGTCTTTGTAGCATTGCATGTCTATTTTCTTTCTGACAATTTATGCTTCATTTATTTCTTTCCACCTCACACAGCATTATACAATCAAGTTCGAAAACACCTTCTCCCTCAGAAGAGATGTGAGTAAAAAAAAAAATTTTTGTTTTTCTTCCTGTACAAAAATTTATTAAAGCTGGATGTTGTGGGGAGGGTACTTTTATTCTTGGGAACTCCATCACTTTTCCTATTTGTTTACAATCTTTTCTCATTGATTCTTTGAGAGATGTTAACACTTGAATAACTTGTTTTTCTTATTAACATGCATTACAAACTATTGTTCAGTTTTAACAAGATATTAAAAATGTAGAGGTATATTTGGTATTTTTAATTGCATTGTTTTTTTATCTTTCAATGTTATTTCTATTAAGCTAAAAAATGATAAAGCCCTAAATCTAGCTTAAAATATTGAGAAATTTTTAAAAGCTAAGATGAAGACATAAAAATCGTAATAATACTTTTTATTAAGTAATTGCTGTAAATTTTATTAAACACAATAAATTGATAGGTAAATTTATAGTATTTAAAATTTGTAGTTATATTTTGAATTTTTTTGTGGGAATGGATTTTTGCTAGAAATGTTCTTCTGTTAGAAATATATTCAATTTTAACATGTGTTACTATCCAGCATTCTTCAATGTATTGAACTTATAACATTAAATATCCTCTCTTGTATAATGAAATTAAAGTAGCAAAATAAATCTCGGATAATGTAAAGGTTTTGCAAAGGCATTTTTCTTCTGAATGAAAATCCTTCCAGCCAGACATGTGATCGGATTATATTGAAAAATCTAAAATTACATTTTACATAAATTTTTTTGGAATGTTCAGGTAGTGATATTGTATATTTTCTGGGATTGAAGGAAGTATTTTTTTTTGTCCCCTTTTCTTTGCAGGTTTATTGATTAAAAATCCTGAAAAATTATATACTGTGGATTTTAATCAACTGTTCTTGGTGGCTCTTTTATCCTGTTTTAACTTGGTTAACCTTAGAACATTTTTGAATAGAATCAATTTTTTTTTTATTTTGGAAAAGTTAAATTGAGGTAAAGCTGTTTTTTCAGCTTATTATAGTGATACTAGTTTTTGCATTGCTTTTATTTTCTCCAGTTAAGACCAATCTCAGGGTAGTTTTGTTGTTTTAATAACATTTTTGGCTATAGCTTTTTCAAATTATAATTAAAAAACAAAGAACAAAAAAAAAAGCAAGATAAAAAAATTTGATTATCCTGTTACTACTTTCTATTTCAATAAAATATTGAGAATAAAAAGCTCATCTTTTACTTTGTTGATGGTGTCTTGTAAAGTTTGAACAATCAAATTAAAAGTGGACAAAAATCCAACCAAATTTTCTTTTGATCTATTATTATTGTAAAAAAATAATGACAAGGAAAAAATGCAATGACTTTAGTAAGCAATACAATAATTTTTGTGTATAATCTATGGATATTATTTTTAGTATGAGAATAAAAGTAGCTTACTTGATATTACTTTTTAAAACAGCTAAATCTTGCTCACTGTAGAGAAAGATGTGTACGGATTTAAAATATTTTAAAGTCTATGATTGTTTCCAGCTGCTACTTAAATTATTTTGTGGGTTTTTTCATGCAGTAAACATTATTCGCAATGGTTTATTACTTCTGGAGATTAAGCAATTATATAGATAGGGTTGAATCTATGCTTTTATGGCTGTAGTAAAGACAAAATTTGAATTTTTACTTAGAAAAAATAAAGTGCAACTGATTTTAATATTATCTAATTTGAAATCGAGATATACTTTTGATTATAAAAGAGAAGGGCTTTAATTTTAGAATAGATTGATTACTATAACTAAGCTATCCTTGCTATTGCTAAAAATTATTTTGTATGCAAAAAAGACTCTTAATAAAGTTAACAAACAAAAAGCTGTAAATTACTGCTGAAACAAAACCTGATAATCATTTAATACTATTTTTAAGCAAATTGTGAAGAAAAAAAAAATAGGTTGCAGGGTGTCTGAATATAAAGTTTTAAAATTTATTTCCGGTTGTTTTTTAAAATTTGCCGGTCAATAGATTTTCTTTATAATTTTGCATTAAGGGTCTTCTTTCAATTGAAACCTATTACACTATTTTTATTCATAGTTGATGCTTACCATTTAAAAATAGCATTTTGCTAATTTCTATCTGAAATTTAGATTCAATTCCTATCAAGATGTTTGCTCCTTGACTTAAAGAAAAGTTACACAATTTTTTTCTTGTATTGGAAATATCAAACCAACCTTTGTTCACTTCATCTTTTCATTCTCAGCTTCTTTCCAATTGAATGATTGTATATATTTTTACTCTTAAGGTCTCTGCTGCTTTTATAGCACTGTCTATTTGCTCAGTCATCTCTGATTGGCTATTTATGCCTTTTGCCCCTTTTTATTATGTCTAGATATTAGGAGCAGTCATGTATACATAGTGTTATGAACCTGTGTGCTGACATATTCATCAGGGTGGCTCTGGATCATGAAGGCCATTCTTAGACAGGAATTGGGTGGGTGACTAGAAGTAAATTGGTTTATTTGGATTCATTCATTTGAGAGGAGGCAAAAGAGATTTGATGTTTTATAGAAATGCATTGACTAGCGTTTAAGCATATACTGAAAGTGAAAATAACTGTATATGATTAAAACATTATCTTTGCTAAATATTGTAATTGTTAATGAGTTCAAAGCTTTCATATTTTTTTTTCTGGAAATTTCAGTTTTAAATGCTTTAATAGGTTAATTTATATAATTTGATTTGGTTTTGGAGAACCATCTCAAACTTTTATGAGAATTTGTGCAAAATCTGAATTTTATAACTTTATTAATTTTCCTATTGATTTTCACTAGTTTTTCATGGATTGTATCTGAAATATAAGGTACAAATATTAACAAATAAAATGTTCATTAGTATACAAATAAAACATTGTGCCTATACTACCAGAACATCTATATAGTTGGCATTGACATTGATTCACTTTTCTCAATGGTTCATGAATGCATAAATTCTCTTCTTGAAGAATATAGCATCATCTGTATGGAAATATTTCCAGGATAATTATCATTTGAAGGACTCAAAACTCATGCTGGTAATGATTTGCCTCTTGCTTTGGGTCTACAGTGTTTACAGAATTTTATTTCTAATTGATTTATACTTATGCAGAATTTTTCATTTTGTGAGTGGTTTGTTGATTTTTATTTAATTGAAATTTTTATTATTTCATGATTTAGTCATTACACTGAAATCAAGAGTTTTTATTGATAATCACATTCCTAATGGTTTTCTCTGTACAGTGCTGGAAAATGTAGCTGGCAAATGTTGGAATGTACAAAAACATTACTATATCTTTTAGAATTACAAATAGATATCTACAAATTAAAAACAAGTGGGAAATGTGTTTACCAGTTGAAACAATAGTCTTTTAGCTTAGGTTTATTTTGTACATTTGAATAAAAAAAATTATTTGACTAGTTTTGTATATTAGCATTAACTTTGGATGATAAGAGTTTGATATTTGTATTTCTATGGTCTAATTATATCTGACACAGTTAATGGGCTAACAGATAACAAATAAAAATAGCTCTTTTCCTGTTTGGCACTCACTTTTTTTGCTATAAGTTTCTTTTTGTGTCTATATTAGACACAAGTCTCTAAACTGGGGAATTGATAGAAATTTATCTTTTTCTTTTTTTTAACTTTAGAGAATCTCATAAATGATTCACTTCAAGAAGTTATCAAGCTGCCATAATCAAATATTTATACTCTTACCTTACTCATCATAATTTCTCAATTTGTCCTTACGTGTGTTCTTCACTTTAAAATATCATTGTACTATATCTGTTTTTCATTACCTTGTCTAATTTTCTAAAGTGATCTCTTGGTTGTTTTGTTAGTTAAAATTTAAGTCGGCTTTTAAGTTTGCTTGAAATCTTCCTCTGTGGGATTGCTGCTGCCCAACTTTGAGGAAATTGGAGAAAAATTGTTAAATTCTGCTACTCTGATAACAAGAAAATGGTTTGTTTTAATTTGATTGAATACATATTATTTGCAGAGCCAGGTTTACATTTTTGATCCTAGTTTTTTGTGCATTTTTCAGGAAGTTAAAATGGCCACAGTTGTAATCTTTACAGCCTTTAAAGACAGTAGCATTATAATACTTAAATAAGATAAAATTTCTTGAAATCATAGATATTTCCAATTAATACTTAAATAAGATAAAATTTCTTGAAATCATAGATATTTCCAATTAATGTTTATTATTTAGTTTCTTGTCTACAAAGTTAATATATGTAAGCATCAGTAATTTCTTTCATTTGAAAAATGAACACTGAAGCATGTAGTTATACAAATTATAAACCCAGAAAAATGATCTCAAAATACACAAGATTAATTTCTTAGTTTTTTTTTTAATGGTATTTTAAAAGAATTAAAGTACAGTATTGTATTTGGTTATTTTCTACTTTTTTTTTTTTTTTTTTTTTTTTTTAAATAGAAGTAAATTTAAGATATTTTTCATGGACCAGACTTAGGAGAGCTTGTTTATTTGGATTGCTTTTTATTCCTTTTCTAGGTTGCTATTTAAAAAAAAATGCAATAAATCTTCATTTTAAATTGTGACAGATTTTTATTTATATTACTATTTTGTATTAGCTGGATTGCTTAAAAACTTGGTATTGGAATTTGATTTAATGGAATTTTGCTTATGACAGATTTTGGTAAAATGAGATGTTTACACACACATAAATAGCCATATCAACTCTGAACAACTTTATTAAAAATGTGCTCAAAATTTCTTGGCCCAACAAGCTCTTTAAAAAAATCTGTTTGATCAGCTTTTGGGAAGTGAGTCAAGTAAAGAACACTTCAGCATTCTTTTGTATCGTTTCCAGTAATATGTTAGTTACTAACATTTGTTAATCTTACATTTTGAATGACTTGACAATTTTTTTTTTATTCAATGGCATAATGAAGCTCAGATAAATGAATTGATAAATATGACATTTAACTTCAAAAGTAAAAGCAACTAATATAAACATTGTTTTTAAACTTTTAAAACCATTTACATTATTTGAACTATTGTCCTCATCTTTATTTATGGAGATGCTGACTTTCTGTTCCAAAACAACTTACTTTGGAATGGTTTCAGATATATATCAACAGGATGAAGGCTTGGTGATGAGCTCACCATTATTATCAGCAATTGATAACATATACATGGAATACTTTGAGGAAATGGCATTAGAGTCAATGTCACTAAAGCCAACACTATGGCCGAGATACATAGATGACATCTTCATACTTTGACTCTACCAGGAAGAGGTCCTACTACTATTGGACCATATGAACTCAATAAGACCATTAATTTATTTCACAATTGAGAGAGAAAACAACAAACTAGCATTTTTGGATGTACTAATATCTTGAACAGAGCATGAGTTCAAGACATTAGTATACCACGACGCGTACGGTGTAAAGAAAGAGATCATCCACTGCCTACAATATTGCGCAAAGGTAATAAGTGGTGAAACAGAGACATGAACAACAAGAAAAAATAAAAATGAGGACAACAGTTCGAATGATGTAATTTATTTTATCCTTGAATGTTTTCCTGGAAATTAATCTTATCCGGAAATTGTTTTATAATTTTTCTCTTATCAACTATTTTGATGCTGAGTAGAATATTAAATAAACACACTTTATATAATTGTAAACCTATGTTTATCCTTGTCAATGAATCAGTTTCAAACAGTTTAATTTTCTTAATGTTGAATTTTTTTTTTTTTGTAGGAAAAGTTTTTTTTATTTTAATACAACATTCACTTGTGATAAGATATTTTGTTTCTGAAAGATTGGTGATAATACAAATAAATGTTGTGAGTGGTTTTAAACTATCAAGTTATATTTTTCATGTCTAATATTACAATAACTAATTTGGAAATATAAAATTTTATACTTACCAACTCATTCTCATTTCTTATTTAAGGAAATTGTTTATTTTTCTAATATTGAAATCAGAACAATAATTTGTTTATTGCAATAAATATTAATTTATTTTAGGTTTTATTTTGTCACATATTGAACATTGTTCTTTTTCTCTACCATTGAGATGTAAGAAACAAGACCACGGCAAAAATTATTGATAGACATAGGGTCTGAAAAGTGTTGAATTAATACCCTTTTGAAAGTTATGCCAGTCTCTGTATGATATTCTAAATATTAAAACAAATATAAAATACTTTTAGCTGAAAGATACTGTCAGTTGTTCTCATCTTTTGTCATTCTTCTACTATCTCCACACAAACAGATGCATTCAGCCTCATAATGTAACAACTATAGTGCTGTGTGATGAAAAAGGCTATTATTTTGCTCATTGATATTATGTAATTGTGTTGACATTTGATATTTCATAATGTTTATCATTCAAAAACTAAAAACTGCATTAAGAGTTATAAATATTGGTGAACCATTGAAATGTGTCAGTGATATTGATTTGATTATGGCTGCAAGAAGGAAGAGAAAATGAGATGTTGGAAATGTTTTTTTAGTTCTTCATCAATTATTCACTCATCATCGTAAAAAAAAAAACACACACACAGCAAAAAAACCCTTCACAAAGATATTCTCAAGTTCTCTTAAAACAATTAGTATAACACTTAAAAAAATATGTTCATAATTTGAATTAGATATACTGATAGCATATGTTTTTTCTTCAATTTTTAAACATTTATTTTTCATACTTATGTCAACTAATCGACTAGAAATACAATTTTTTTATTGGCATGTTTTCAGAAGTGATAGTAGCATTATTGTTTTCATTTGAATCTGCTCTGTTGTGTATTTATTTGTTGGTGTGTGTGTGTGTACACACACATATGTTTCCCTTCTGTCACACTCATGGAGAGAGAGACACAGAAGTGAAGGAATGTCGGCCCAATTCATTCTCGTTACTGTGATGAATAAGGAATTAAAATAACTCTATTCTCTTCGCTTTTACAAATTTGGCAATCCAGTGTGAAATACTAATTTTGACCAATATGAAAAAGAATTGACCCCATGCTGAAAGAAAAAGATGGAGCCAATTTCGCAATCCAATGTTAAATTATTTTTTTAACCAATGAAAGGAAGCAATTTGCAAAATTGAGAGAAGTTAACAATCCAATGTGAAAAAGTCATTCGCTATAAAAAGAAAGTCAAATCAGTAAGATGGAAGTGAAATTAGACACCACCAAGATGTGACAAAAAGAAACTTTAAGCCACTAACTCGGACATAACGTCCTAACACACATTTGTTTTCCTTCTCAAGTGCTGTTTTCCCTTCTCTTCTTCACCCTCACTATTCTCACTGTCAACAAAGAAGATGTCAGCTAACTTCTAAAAACTAAGATTGATAAGTACCATTTTCCTTTATTGCTTTAGCTTCCGTTTCACTTTCTCACCAGCCATAAAAATGGAAAGGAACACAGAATTTAATAGTTTCCTGTTAATTTTGCATAAACATATTCTGCTACCTACAACTACGATTCTGGATTCACTTAACTCCTTACTACACTTTCTCTTTGAACATTTAACCCTTACAAATTGATGTTATTCTGTTAATAAAATTTTACTTAAATATACAAACGAAGTACTTTTATTCTTCTCACCTTCAACCTTCTGATGATTACAAGTAACCTTAAGTTGTGGGGATTGTCAGCTATGTTTGTGAATTGGCCTTGTATGAGACATGGCTGACCACTGCCACCTTCATTACTACCAGTTATTAAATGTTACTAGCAGTTATGAAAGCTCTTGCTGCAAGTTCACTCTTTAACAGTGCCTTATTTTATTGTTTGCAATTATGTTGTTGAGTAGTGGAGAGATATATATATAAGAAAAAATTCCAAGAAGCTGTGAACATTTTGTTTAAAGTGTAGATTTATTGTTATTATTAATATTACTTACTTTTTGTATTAGGTGTCTATAATGGCATTTGTGTCACTACATGTTTTGAGTCTAAAGTTGACTCTCTTCAGGTAAATAAACTTGTGACTTTACATATCGAGAACTGTTTGTTTTTCTGATGGCCAAAATATTGTGTATATGTATATAGATAAGTGGTGAGCAGGTCAGAAAGTTCATATGTGTGCGTGTTTGTTGTTTTTTTGTTTTTTTTTGTTTTTGTCATACTTGCGCATTAAATCTTTCATTAAATTTCAATTTTTCTCACTGGAACAACCCCTATTTCTGTTTTTAATATATATCTATATATATATCCACTCTATTATAATAAAGACTGTTGAGTATTTGTGTGTGTGTGTGCGTATGTATATGTCTCCAAATGAATAAGAACAAAAAATAATTGCAATATTCAAAACATTAATTTAAAACATTGCTCAATATAAAAATGGTGCAATGAATATTTATTATTAACTATTACGTTAGAACATGTGCAAACTACAAACTACTACATTTTGTTTTGACATTGGAAGAACAATGTCTCCTTAGGTAGTTAACAATAATAGTAATAAATGTTTTATTTTTTTAAAACAAATTTCTTTTGAAAATAACATTTCCCTTTATTTTTGGAATCTTTTTTTTTTTCGTATGAGAAAAAAAGATTAAAAAAAGGGAAAGAAAGAGAAAAAGGAAAGATACAGAAGAAATTGAAAGTAAAAAGGAAAATAGGTGAAAAATATAGAGAGGAAAGAGCCAATGGAAATGACTAAGAGTGAGAACTTTTAAAATTTGGCCAGACGTGAATTGCAGGCAGATATTGACATTGGTTACAGTGTTTGAACTCAAATCATTTGGCAGTTTTTTAGAAAAAAGAATTGTACTTTTATAAAGAAAATGAAAAGAGGAAAAGGAAAGATACAGAAGAAATAGAAAATAAAGAGGAAAAAATAAATTGAGAAAATGTAGAGGGAAGAAAGGAGAGAGAGCCAGTGGAAATGATCTAAGAGAGAGAAATTTTTAATTATGGATGGAAGTGAATTGCAGACAAATGTTGATATAGGTTACAATGTTTCAAGTTTAATCTTTTAGCATTTCAAAAAAAAAAAAATGATGAAATCACATACACAAACAGAAAAATTATTCATAAACCAAAAATAAAGGATATTTAAAAACACAACACAAAGATATAACTTCATTAAACCTAATATAATAAATTGGCAAGAAATAAAATAAATTAAAATAAATAATATAAATAAATAAAATAAACATAAAATAAATAAAGAATATATTATAAAAAAATAAATATAAAATATATAACAAACTAATAAAAATAATAATAATAATAAATAAATATAAATATAAGCTAATACATGGTTCAAACTACTAACAGTAATTATTGGGTGCTATAAAAAACACTTAAGGCAATAAATAGATCACAATTTGTAATAGAAAATGAAGATAAAATAACATAAAAAGAAAGATTATATAATTAGTAAATTATCAAGATAGTAAGGTTTATACTATAAAATGCTTACAATTGCTATAATTTCATACCTTAGATTTAGTAATACTAGCAGGATTGTAAGGTTAATTCTTTAATATGTTTACAATTTACTGTAGTTTCATGCCTTTGATTTAGTAGTATGTCACTTTTCATGTACTTTATAATTTCTATTTTCTCTTGACAGAAGAAACATGGTTTGTTCACTGATCAAGAGGTTCTAGCTTGTTTGAGAATTTTCATTTAACTTTAGGTGTTTTATTCTCCTTTTTAACTTCCAAAAATATTTAGAAAAGAGGGTCATATTTCATTTGTCCTTATTAGTAAAAGATGAGAGATGATTGTAAAAACGTTTTTAAAATGGTTCATTGTATTACCAATATAAATTTTAGTAACCCTTGGATTTTCTACTGATGAGATAGAGCACATATAGACAAGGGATTTAGTTAAACACTTGTTGGGATTTCTATAATTGCATAAGTTTTTACTATGGGGCAAATTAAGATAAGTAGTAGAATTACTATTGTTATATAATTTCAATATTTTATATAATTTATTTTTTCTAATTTATTAGTGAAATGATGATTCGGTTTTAGAGTGTTCCGATTGAAAATTTTACTTAAAAGATTATTTTTAGGAAAATGTTTAGCAATTAATTTAAGAAATTTATGTCCCAGTATAATATTAACTAATTGATTAAATGGAGGATTATACCATATGATTTTTCTGTTTCTATTTTTCTTTCTAGAACAACTATATTCTTCTACTGAACTAAGCTCAGAAGATCTAAACCCACTATCCCTAAGAACTTTATTATAAATAGTTTTGTTTTTTTAATATTTCTTTGCTAAAGGAGTGTAAGTTTATGTGACGTTCAACTGATGATGGAATATGTTTGATAACAGATGGTGGGTAACTAGGGCCAGGGTTTATATAAACTGGGTTAGCATTGTTTTTCATGTAAGGTTGAAAATTATTTGAAACTAATTCTAACATTACATCTAAGAAGTCAACTTGTTTTATATTAGAATTAATAAATAGGCTAAGACCAAAAGATTTAAAAACTCTATGGATTAATTTTTTAAGTTTATCATTCTTACCTCCAGTAGATTTATTTACTATCATGAGTCCATCATCTCTATAAAGCCCTATATTATTTTAATCAATGTCTTCATATGCAGTGAGGTTGTACAAAAGAAACAATCCAACTAAATCTGAAAATGCTGCAGAATCCAAAGCTCCCATAGCTAAATCAAAATTATCATTTGAGTTTTTAATCCACTGTTCATTATTGGGAATAATAACCGACTTTCTGCAGTTCAAAATTATGTAGATTTTCTCTTTTGAAATATTTGAATAAAATTCAGCAAATTCCAGTACCAGATGGAAGAGGTCCTTAGATATAGGTGGATAAAAATCCACAATATCAAATTGAAGAAAAGTACAATTGTTTTCGTCATCAATGTTCTTAAACCAGTACCACTGCAATGTATAAGTTTAAGTTGATTTTTTTATTTGCAGGTTTACTCATTCTAATATTACTTTACTAATTTTACTAATCTCTGATTTAGTTGGGTTGATAATTCTAATGGATAATTTTTGGTGAAATTCAAGTTTGTGATCTTTTAATAATACATAGGCCTTCTTCGTAGAAATTTTTGCAACTCTATCACTGATTTTTAATTTGTCAGTGATTAGTTTATCCAATAAGTTAATTGTATCAATGTAATTAGAATGTTCCATCTAATGGATAATTTTTGGTGAAATTCAAGTTTGTGATCTTTTAATAATACATAGGCCTTCTTCGTAGAAATTTTTGCAACTCTATCACTGATTTTTAATTTGTCAGTGATTAGTTTATCCAATAAGTTAATTGTATCAATGTAATTAGAATGTTCCATGTTGATTTTTTTTTTTTTATATTTATTCATTAAAGTTTTCTTGTACTTCTTGCGATTTTTCTTTGTACTCCTTGGAATCCGTTTTATAGAAATTAGAAGTTTTATCTGATTTCACGAAAATCTGATTGGTTTCATTTATATTCTGGACCAGTGCATCCAAAATATATATCCCTTCTGTCATGCTCAAGGTTTAGATTTTTTTTTTAAGTATTAATGTAAGATACTCAATATTAGGTACATCAATGTATATGTTGCTGTCATTTCAGGTGACATATCGATATAAATATTTTGCCATCATTTTTTATGGTACAGGCCCACTCAAAATCAAATAAAACTAAAGTAAAACAAACTTTACTAATTTATTAGCAAATGTTATCCTTGTATATTATTTTCTCGTATCAGCTTATTACCTATTGTTTTTAGCAGTTATATGCTAATTTGCAAATGATAAATCTGACTTCAGATTTAAATTAGTTAAAAATGGAAGCACTTTAGAGAATTAATGAACTGTTTTGCATAACCTTTGCAATACAAAATCTTCTGTTAAACAATTTTTCTTTTTAAGCTAAGATTAGTATAAATTCGTCTTACACCCACACCTCTTTTTATATATATATGCATGTGTGTGCTTAATGAATATGTATTTATAACCTATAAAATAATAATACAACGTTATCTGTATTATAATTATTATTATAAATTATGTTAAAAGGCAAATTTGAACATGGTTTATGATTCTTTTAAAATGTTATCCGTAAAACCTTAATGGCCATCTATAGTATGATGTTTACTCAAGCCTTTTTTTTTTATTCATATATTGTTTAACATTTGGCAATCACTATTTTAGATAAATAAAAATTTTGTGTATAGATTATTTTAAGCCATTTGTAGTAAGAGATTAATTTTGAAATTATTTAAGTACTCTTTCTGCGACTGATCTTATGTTTTATATCATATGAAAAAACACAAGGTTTTTTTTATTGTTGCATATTTTTCATAAAAAAATGATCATTTGTAAGTTGTATTGCTTGAATAGTGCTGGCAGGTGCCTGACAAAATAAAAACAATTGAGCAGTATTTCAGGAAATGATGAATACCAGTTTTTTTTTTCCTGGCAATATGAACTGGCAGCTAATGGAATATGATAGGCACTGGTTCCAAATTGCTTGCTGACTTTATTACTGAAGCCATGTTTCTTTCCACAAACATGTGATGGACTCTATATAATGCATTGCAGATTCTGCCATGTCATTATTTGTCTCTAGCCAAAGGCTGCTTGAGAGCTTTTTATTTGTAATACTTCCTTCTTCATTGATATAGTCTCTGATGCCACTTGATGCAGAACTGATAAATGCACTTCTGATAATTTATCCTAGGAAGCAAGTTTTCATGATGTCTGTAATTATATTTTAGCAATGTATCTTATATTTTACTATTTAATTCACCCCTTTCTGTCTTGATGTCCCTTTTATTTTCCTTGGTGCTTGTATGATAGAGAAAATGATGGAAACAAACTTATCCCATGTTTTCTTTCAATATACTTCAAGTTAAGTATTTTGCCAAAAATATTTTACTCTTATTAGGGTTTCTTGTGCATTTGCTGTGTTTATATACAGAAATTAATATAAGTTATAAGTATCTTTGAAACAAGATCATGTTTTTGTGAAAAGTCATTTTTGTCTTTAGGTTAAAAAAAAATATTGAGATATGCTAATAACAGTAAAGCTGTTATGTACATTGTGTTCAAAATTTTCAGATCAAATGAAGATTGTATAATGAGAAATAATTATCATTAGTCATCAGACATAGTAAAATTTGCATAGACAGAAAATTTTTTTTCATACATATAATTGGAGATATAAGTAGCTTTTGTAATTGATTTAGAAAATCTAACTCTTCAAATATTTATTGAAGATATATTTGACTGTGAACAGGATATAATTTTACTTGAAAATCTATAGATTATCCTGATTAATACTTGTGCTGCAATTGTATTTTTGCTTTTAAAATTATATAAAAAAATAAATTTTATACATCAATAAATTAAAATTGATGTAGTGTAAGAATAAAGAAATGGTAAAGACATGTTGAAAGTTCTTTGGCTAATGTTTTTCCCAGTTTCATATATAAATATTGCATTTTAAAATTTGTTTTACAACCTTGATAAATTATACTGAGGGATGATTTAAATTTGTTCAAATGTTAAACTGAAAAATAATCCTTGTTAACCTTAGTCAGCCAGAATGATGATATCCTCTACCATAAATTTCTCTCTTTCTCCCCAAAAAACAATTTCTTGCTTATATACCCAGATGTAATGGTGTGGATTCTTTATATACATACTAAGTACATGTATACAAATATGTGTGTGCACGTGCATGCGTATACACACACACACAAAATATTCCTTTTTAAAAAAGATATGAATAGCTCATTTGCTACTATAATTTCACTCTCCAGATTTTCAGGCTAGAAACACTTATTTATAAACCTATCTTTCTCATTTGTATTATTTCATTAGTTACTTTGTTTTTAAAGCAAACCTTAAAAAAAAAATAAGATGTTTATATATATATATATATATATATATATATTATTGATCTACAGGGTCTACAAGATTTTAGAGATCCTCTCTACTGATCTAATTATAATCAGATGGTTGTAAGCTAATGCTTATAAAAAAATAATAAAAATTCTTAACTTTTCCACAAGTTGGTTGCTTAAGACTTGAAACTGCATGCAATCAATTCATGATAACTTAATATGTTGAAGCTTTATTTTTTATTATGTGCTTTAAATTACCAATCAATATGGATAGTTTTAATTTCCGGCAAGCATGAAATTTCTATTGGGAACACTGCTATTCAATTTCCGTAGTGACTCTCCTTTTCAAAAGCAGGAACCCTGCAGAATTTTTTTCCTGAATTAAAGAAAGAAGTGTTAGAAATTGCAACAGCTTCTTACTATTAACAAAAACTGTATTGATGGTTAATTATTCTGTCTATTAATGGCTTTTGTTAATTTTTCTCGAGTGCTAAATCTACAGAAAAAAGTTAAAAAAAAAATTTTTTTTTTTCAACTACTAAATTTGTAAGTGGTATCAGTCAAAATTCAATTTGATACTAACCTTGGTTGAAGTCTAAATCAAAGAAGAATAGTTTTGAACTGATGTTGGTAATATTTGCCTGTTCTCAATGACAACAATTGGAGTAGATAGATCTATCTATCGCCCGGTTCACACTCCACCCACGTCTATTGAACAGGTTAAGAGGCTCATCCCTTGTTCCCTGTTTAGGATGTGGTTTCCGGCTTTCTCTTTTCCAATCTTTTCACTCTTACGTAGCCCCCTGCACACCAGTGGCCTTACCGCCTTGCCTGGGGTGATATGATTAAAAAAAAAAAAAAAAAAAACCAGCTGCAATTGTACTTTGAATCTATTCCTGTATCTATCATCAATATTCTATTCTATCATTATCCTAGAAGTCATAATACTTCACTTTTCTCTACTGCAGTTATATGTAATTGTTACACCAAAAGTAGTGCCTCCTGTTTAAAATATGTTGAGCCAAATGTTGATGGCTATAAATTTTTCTATCAATAACTATACTTTTTTGCCTTATTTACGGATTTTCAGTCAGGCAAAATGTCTGACATGAAAGTTTGATCAAAGCAGATGTATATCTTTGAATCCATGTATATATAAAAAAAAAATTGACTCATTGATATTAGACATTGGATGTAAGAGTAATTAGGCATTGGGTAATGCGTTTCAGCTGTGGCAGCAGCGATATGTATATTAAAAAAAGTTGTTCACTTTTGCTAGTATAGGTGTTTTATAAACACAGCATACAGGCTCTTGTTCATTATGGTGAAAATGTGTAGCCAATTGTGGGGGGGGGTTCAGCTGAAAACTTATTCTGTTCCATGATGTTATTATGCTTTCTTGTTTCTGTTATAGTTTCTGAGAAATAGTCACTACTTCTGGAGCATTCCTCATTATTGTGACAACAAAATTTTCCCCTCTTGGATTAGACTTTATTTTTTCAAATTCTAGTAAGAGTGGAACAGGAGTTTCACTTGTGTAAAAATCTTTCAGTGATATGAATTTTCAAAAATTGCTTAAAATTACTAACTGTAGTCGATATCATTGAGTACAATCCTTAGCTGCATTATATGTGCTTCAACAGGGCTACATACAGTTTTGATTTCAAAGTGTTCCTTTTTCCACACCAGTTACCACTGAAGGCTATAGCTCCCAGTCTGTTCTGCTAATTACCCATAACTGCAGGGAGAAGAGTAATACTTTCCCAAGTGTATTAGCACATAAGTATATGTAATGAACTTGAATGGAATGAGAACTTGGCTCTCTGGTTCCTCAATTTGAGCTGCAATCTATGACTCCATTGTACCTCCATTATATTGAATTATAATTGCAGGTTATTGTCAAGAATTATATAAACATTCCACTACTTAAAAAACCCATGATTAATATCTGGAAATTCAGCTTTATTCAGGTATTTTTGTGGGAAAATATATTTATGAAATCTAAATGGACATTCTCTTTATGAATCCATATGAAATCACTTTAAATTCCTATGATTTTTTCTAGTTACAAATCTAAAAAGAAATTATAAGACATTTCTGAAATCACTTCATAAAACCTGGTTCTTTTTTGTGTGTATCTATTGAACAGGTTAAGAGGCTCATCCCTTGTTCCCTGTTTAGGATGTGGTTTCCGGCTTTCTCTTTTCCAATCTTCTCACTTTGTTTTTTTTTTTCAATTGGAGTAGATAGATCTATCTATCCCCCAGTTCACACTCCACCCACGTCTATTGAACAGGTTAAGAAGCTCATCCCTTGTTTCTTGTTTAGGATATGGTTTCTGGCTTTCTCTTTTCCGATCTTTTCACTATTACATAGCCCCCTGCACATCAGTGGCATTACCGCCTTGCTCGGGGTGATACGATTAAAAAAAAAAAAAGTATGTGGTGTCTCTACCAGGTTATATACAAATATCTGCTTCAAATTTCTTCTAATCTTTATTTCTTTTCCAACTCAAAAGATGTGAGTAAATTATGTTTTCAAATATAGAAATAGATAATTGAAGTTAAAATTGCAAGGTAAAAACAAATCTACTGGTATTTTTGAAATGGTCAAACTAGTTTTAATAAGAAATAGATTCTCAAGAGTTAAAAAAATTTATTAAAAATTATGATAGTTGAGAGTTCTTTACATTTAGTGTATGTTAGAAGGAAAATGTATGTAGCATTTAATATTACTACATTCTAAATTTAACCATTTAATGTGATAATAAAACTAAATGGCTTAAAAATTGATAATCTTATTTCAGCTATGAATAAAGATAATAAAATCAGTTTGAAATATGGAAACTGGAAAATTAATGAAAAGTTTTTGTCTTTGCTTTGATATTTTTATCTACTGTGACAGAGAGAGTCACACACACACACACATGTCTAAAAGGTTAAAAAAATTTCTGGCACTTGAAGAAGGCTGAAACATGGCCAAAAGTGTCATGTCATTTGTTTCTTTCTTTTTAATTTTTATTAAGAAATTTTTTTTCTAACAGAATTTCTACTTCCAGTAAACATGTCAATATTAAATTGAACAGTCAAATAAGCCAGCATGTTCTGTTTACCTGTGGTGAAATCTGATCTAGGCTTAAGATATACCCATTTAATTTGGAGTCAAAAGTAGACAATAGAAATGAATGAAATAATAATTTTGACAAAAAAATATTGGAGTAAATTGGAACATCGAAATGTATTTGTTTACTGGTGGTGAAATCTGACCTAGGCATAAGATGTGCCAGGTCATTAGAAGACAATGGATATGAATGAATTAATTTTAGCAAGTATAAATTGAAATAGCGCTCACTATACCAGAATGGCCTGGCTTATAACCATCTGGGTTTTCTATATAGGCGCACTGTAATGCTGAAGTAGAAGAGTTGGATCACAACTGTGGAAGCGTATGGTTGTGTGTGAGATTGGGATCCCCCCCCCCCCCCGGCAGAAGTAAGAGTGCTAACGAGTTAGAAACAAGGACTTTAAGAAATGTTATCGTTGCAGCAGTTGCATTGAAAAACTGCTGAGTATATGAAACATAACGTTTGTTACTAGCACGACAACAATTGGAATTGCATCATCTGTTCAGCACCTTTGCAAAGCACCTTGGTCCTAGCTTTTTATTTGAGAAGAATTGACTCGTCAAAAGAGTCTGGAGAACATTGTTGAAAAGAGTTATATATCTTCAGAGATGGTTTAGACTCCAGTGTGTGAATTGTTATGCTAAAAAAAACTTACTTTCTGTAACCTTTTTCTTTTTCTATTCTTTTCTTGTATATGAACGACTTTAACAGTGCATCCATCGAACAGTTTTTTTGTTTGGTTTTCTACGAACATTATTTTTTTTCTTTTTGCTGTGTTGTAAATGTTTAACACAGGCTCCCCAGTTATGTCTACATCTTCAGTTGACTGTGAACAAACAACACTTCTGCTTTCTGGATCTAATAATCACAAGATGGGCAGAAAGCAAATTTAAACCAGTGGGCTGGTTGACTGACCTATGGATGCTCAGGGACCTACGGCCAACCCCTTGAGTTCGCTTAAGACCAAATAGGCACCTATGCCAGACATTGAGGGGCCAGAGTGGAAGAGTTAAACCTGGTGCACATTGACCAGAATAGGACCGTGGAGTGGAAGGGTTAAACACATGGTGCTGTGATAACCAGGATTTCACTTGTGGAGCTCAAAGTGTTAAACTACTTTTGGTGTGCATGAAACATATAATTATATATAATATATAATCAAGTACCAAATTAACACTGAATTTTGTGCTCTCAACAAAACCTTATATTAAGATTTTATATTTCTTAGTTCATCACGATAAAATCTCACGTACCTATAATTATTGAATAATCAAAAGTTTACATTTGTTCATGTTTTGTATTTAAAATTATTTTGAAGAATATATAAAGGAAATAGAAAGTAAGGAAAGAAATACTTCAGTTCAAAATTTCCTGATGGTTATGAAGGGTTGTATATGACTTTTTGCCAATAACAGAAGTTGAATGTTGGTGGACAAAAACAAAACAAAGACTTTAGTAGAAAATGAATTGCCAATGTTTATTGATGCATGTGAGAACAAAGATGTAAAGGTATAGAGAATAATCAACCTCAAGTTAGCCTAGCATTGAGTGAGGGTGACTGAATCTCCCTTTCATTGGGACAGCCACAAAATATGTCTGAACTCAATGGTTGGGAAGTGAGAAGAAAACAATCATCTCTATCTGGTGTAATTGAATTCACATATGGCCAGAAACCCTTTTTGGTTTCCTTTTGCATGATGGGGAAATGAAATTCTTTTTTTTTATTTTATTTTCATTCTCCCACAAGGTTACCTGGATCAATAGACACCTGGATCAATAGACACCTGAAGAAGCCTGTAAGGCATAACAGCCAAGATATTGTGATTATAACAACAAAGCTGTGAATATTAGTCCAACTTAAACAAAACAAAAGAAAAACAATGTGCAGAATAATAATTCCTCATCCCATAGATTTTGCTAGAATGTTGTTCTTGGAGCATAGCTTTAAATTGTATGCTTTTATTTTTCTTTAGAAATTAGTAAAGTATCTGTCAATCCCAATTCCAAAACTGTAACTGTTCAGTTTCCAGAAAAAAATATTAGCTCATGTATACAGTTTCATAAATTGCTCGAAGCCTCTGAACTTTTATTATTACTAACTCATGAAATTAAAACTGCTTCATTCTGGATATATGTTTTCAAACAACTTGTAAGAAACATATTTGAAATTTTACCACTAAAATTTCTTGGTTGCAAATGTTTATGGTTAGTTTTACAGCAGTAATATTTATAAGAATATGAATTTGTTATCCATAGGTACAGAAGTATTTACATTTTTTATAGATAATACTGTTTTTAATGTCAGCTCTTATATTGATCAGTATCCAATTTTTTGTTTTTAAACTTTTCAAAAAGAAATTTATTTTTAATTGATATTTATTATCTAATTATTCAATAACCATTTCATGAATCGTTATATATTTTTAGGCAAATATGAAATTCCTTTCATTGATGATTTATATCAATTCAAAGTGGGCCACAATAAATTTCATACAGCTGAAACTCTGAGAAAAATATAATCCACATTTGGGGACAATGCTGTTAAGGACTAAATAGTACAAAAAGAAATGGGGAAAATGAAAACTTAAATTTAAATAACAATATTCAAGCTGCCAGTGGATATTTTAATTTAATTTTTTTTTTTTTTTAATGACACTCGTTTTAAATTTCTCTAATTTAAATGAATTAACAATTTCAAGTTTCAAAAGTATGCTGCTTTCCTTTTGAATCACTTGGTATTAACAAATCCTTACTCATTTGGCACAGATCTTACTATAATATAACTTAAATTTGATAGTCAAATAACATTCATTTATAAATAAATATTTTAACACAATTTTGTTTTTGTGTGCATGTTTGAGAATAAAATATGGGAATCTTTAAGAAAGTAAAATCCAAGACACATTACTTTTTAACTCTTTAAAGCTTAATTCCAAATGATTTGTAAAAATAGATTGAAACTGCTAACTAATGTTAAACCATTAAGCCTTCCACTTGATTTGTACTTATTGTTTTAAATGGATACATGTCAAGTGTTCTGCCTTCAAAAGTCAAGGTAATTTTCTCTCCTCTCCATTTTGGTTGAAATCTATGCTTTGGCCCCCTGAAATCCAGATGCCATGTAGTTGACTGAACATCTGTGCTGTTTCTGCCGCGATATTTATAGATGTTATTATTTGACATCGAATAATTTTTGTCTTGGAGAATTTAGTATTGATTTCTATTGGTACTCGCCTTGCAGGCTCACTGTAGACATTTTCACATCAGCAGCTTTTTTTTGTATTGTTTTAATATTTATTCCTCTACTCTTTGTTATATTTTCTGTTTGCTTCTTCACATTTTTAATAAATTCTCTATTTTTTCTAACTCACTTATTTGCTTCAAAGTTATAAATAAAGCCATGTAAGAACTTGTTCATTTGGACATTTGCTAGTGATGTATGAAATTTGACATCAGCTTAGAATCATAGGTAGATGTTTGGATATAAATATCTTCTGACAGGTAACTTTGTATAATGAATGTTTAATAATTTAAAATATTAGATCAATTAATCAATGGTCTGAAAAGAAAAATTAGTTTTAGAAATCACTAATATTCTACATTGACTCTCTTTTTATTCTTGAGAATTAAAAGATTAAGTGTCATATGCACTCAAAGATTATAGTGCATGATCAGATTAGATCTATAAGAAAAATATATTCAGCTACTATAAAAAGTTTGATAAAAACAAAGATTAAAAATAATATTGTGGTTATAGCAGTATAAGCCAAGTAGAAATAGTAATAACACCAATGTGAATTAGTACGCATCACCATTACAATATGACAGTCAGTTTGACTTGGTGATCTTTGGTGCTACAGTATGTAAATTATATGAAAAAAAAACACTAGATATCACAATTATATCAACAACGGTCATAAGCTAGTTCTTGACTAATCATGTTAACCTTAGTATCAAATTGTAATCTATACTTTCACAAAGAGGATGTTATTCTTCATTCACATGGTTTCACAGTTATCAGCCTAGTTCTCATTTGGAAATTTAAAAAAATATATAGTTCACTTGGTTCTCTCTAAATTTAAAAAGAATTATAACATGATTGATATTAGTTAAATGTTACGAAAAATATTTAATGAATTTACTATACAGGGTGTGATGGATAAATTGTCTAAATTATGAAAATGAAAATAACACTGACATCTCATTTTAGCAGATAAATTTATCAAAATTACACAAAAATATATTGAAATACTAAAGAGTAAATTTATACAATAAAATTGCCATTGGCCTCCAAACAACTTTGGAATCTCCTGCATCTCTTCTGGACGGTCTTCTTCATTAAGCTGGTGAATGCTGCCATAATTCTAGGTTTGAGTTCATTGTTGGTTTTAAAAGTAGTTTTGTTGGTCTCTTGCTCAATAACAAGAGAGTTGGGGATCTGGGGAGTTACGTAGCCAGATGTAAGAGGTGATGAGGTTGCAAAAATGATATGACATCTATGACTGGGTTCTTCTGCTTGTGTAGCATGGTGCAGAGTCCTTTGCCAGACATGCAGTACTATCTCCTCAAGGCACTTTATGTAAGCCTCTGTGTTGAATTTGAGGCCCTGTGGGAAGATGAATGGAGGCATAATGTTGTCATCACCATTAGACTAAGCCAACTTTTTCTGAATCCTCTGCATTGTCCTCAAATTGACACCCAAACACTCGCCACTGTTTATATTGGAGCTTCTGGCGTGAATGCCAAGCAGTACAGCATGCTGCTTCCAAATTTCTGGCAGAATGAATTGCATCATGATGTTCTTTTTCTCATAGACAGTGCCTAACTGACCTTACTATAGTGTGAAGTTGACAAAATCAAAAACATGCACATATGAAATTACAAATATAAAATGGTGACAATTTACCCATAGCACTCATTATTTATTAGAGATAGAGCACTTATAAATATTTTACAAATTGTAGACAAGTTAACATGATTTCTCTCTCTCTCTTTTCTTTTTTTTTTTTTTTATTCTTAGGAGATAAATATAGTTTAAAAATAGTTTAAAAATAAATGACAATAATCTTTGTTTTAAAAAACTTCAAATTGCAGCTGCAGCATTGAAATGTTTACATTAAAATGCTATTGCACGATCTTCAATGCACTTATGAAACAGGTGTTCTTTTCTTGATATATTTTTTAATCTAATATAGAAAGCTTAAAAGATAGCAGAAAGAAAATAACTTCTTGTTATTGAAAAAAAATTGAGTTAATATAAAAATATTTTTTGTATATTTTTTGTTTCAACAGTTTCATCTTGATTTGTTGTGTTGCTCACAAATATTACTTAATTTGCTTTTATATGAGGGGCTAGTGAAGAGTTTTGGGTATGACCCTCTTCCCAAAGTCTGACCAAATAATCAAACCTCAGATTTCAGGGTTTCTTGGTTAAGCTGCAAATTTTTCAATACTTCCTACAGCATCTTGAAGATATTATTTTGTAGAAGATAAAATACAAGGTCAGCACTTTTTAAAACTCTCTTGAACTTTTCTGTAATTCAGAAACAAACTTAATATTTAGAAAAATAAAAATGAAGGTATATGAAAAGAAAACCTATTTTAAATATAGTGCAAAATTTTAGTTGGTGCATAGTTTTTTGTTGAACACAACTTTTTGTATCTCAATGTATGTTTAAAAGGAATAAGCAAGTAAGAATATTTTATGTCTTAAATTTGAATAAAGTAGTTCTGTGGATGCTACCTAATTTTTGTAGAAAATTTATTAAGAATTAAATGTAATTACAGAAATTTCACAAAAGCAAAATCTTTCATTGACTTCTGGTTAAGACTTAACTAGATCCACTTTAATGCAGTGAAAGTTAATGCGCAAATTCCAACCTTAATTTCAAGACTTAAAAAAATACTAGAATTAAAAATCCAATTTTAGAAGAAAACAAGTATGCAAAAACAAACATTTGTTTATTTTGTTGAATTCTACAAATGAAACATTATTTTTTAATCGAATCACCCTAAGTAAGGCAATAATGCCATTAAGACAAGAGATTACTAGGAGTAAAAAAAATTAAGACTTTAGGACCTGGAAACCTAAGGATAAACTTTTGCTCCTATTCAAAAGATTAAGGAGGTATGTGAACTGAATGATAGACAAACCTATCTACTCCTATTTGCACCAAAATGATGTTTAAATGTAGATCTTTAGATTTTTCATTATATACCACTACATGGTTTATATACTACATATGTATTCAGAATAAAAAAAACTATTTTAAATTTTTATTTTTTACTTTAAAAATTTTTAAAATTTGTTTGATAATCATTTGAACTGTCATTGTAAATAATAAAAGCAAAGCAAGGAGGATCTCTTATTTTGTGACTGTTGATCGATCAAAGTAGATTTGGAATCCATAAAGAGCAGGTGCAGGTGCTATATTCAATTAAGTCATTTATTGAAAATGATGAGTAGCTGACCATGCACATGCTTCTCAGCTAGCTTGTTAAATATTGTCCAGTAACACAAAAATACTGAACATGAAAAAGAATGGTTTCAGTGAGTTTTCCATTTCTGTTTCTATATTTTGCTCACCTTTGTGTATGTCTAAATCTCTACTGGTCTACTGCTTGAGATTTCAATTGCCACTAACTCTACTGATATCCTTGTGTATAATTAAATTACTTCTATTCTTCTGGGAAGCATGTTGTATGCAGAGGCATCAAAATCAAAGAAGTGTGATGAACTTTGTGGGTCAAGATTCTGTATCCTGAAATGGGTTTAGCACTTGAAGTTATTGGCTGACGATAAATCCTTGGAGATTTGAGCTACTGTTTCTTCACTTGGTGCTTGAGTGTAAATCTCTGTATGTTCAGTTAAGGAAATTTGCAACATAAAAGAAAACCTACAGATAGATATTTGTGCAGATTGTGGGAAGCTTTTGTTTTCCTCTATATATTTAGACTTCTACAAAGAAGTCTTTTGTAAGAGTGTATAATTCTGTATTTAATTTATGAATGTTGAAAAAGCAATGACTTCTACTTTAATCCCACTGCAGTCATGATTCTGACTGTATTCTGAAATCTGGCAACATGTAATATATGTTCCTCAAATATATACAAGTTGACTTTAATGATAAACTGGTAAAATAATGAAATGACCACCATGAAATAAGTAAAAACACATTTTGTTCATCTTTTGCAATATCTGTACAATTCAGGTTTTTCAAAAAACTAAACTTTTTTATGTAGTCAATATAAGTTTTTATATGCTAATGGTAGGAATAAAATCTAAAACTTTAATTACATATTTGATTTTATCGTCAACATACTTATAAATGAACTTGATTGGTTACTTCAGTAAAATAATGTGTCTGTATAGTATTTAAGTTGATTTCAGAATGCCCTAATTTAAAAGTAAAATTCTATAGCCAATTTTTTTTCTTTTTGTAATAGATAATTTTTTTTCAGTTGTTCATTGTGGTGGGGATATTCATTTTGCACAGTCCTTCTTTATTCTCAAAATAACTCATTTTACTTAAATTTCCATTCAAAAGTAAGCTGGCAGTTAGTAAGCAAACCATTCTTTATTTAATTTTGGTTAATATGACTTTAAAAAATAAATTGAAGCTATTAAATAATGTAGTTGTGATCAGACATATTATTCTCTTTAATAAATAAACACTATTGCTATATTAAGTTTTTTTTTTTTTTAAAGATCAGCCGATTAATCAAGAACTTACTGGCTGCTAAGCTTAGCTGGCTTTCCAATTTGCTAGAACAAACCTTAAATTTATGACTGATTTTTCTCTCTCTTACTGGATGGCATGGACTTTCTGACTGCTGCTCATTTCTAGAAGTAGCTTAGTGCAGAAGGCTAAAATTACATGTAACCCATTGACTATATGAATATTTGCACATATTGATAGAGAACAAGAGTGAAAATTATATTTTGAAAAAAATAAATAAAGTTTTCTCTGTATAAAGTTAATTAAACCTGAATTTTATTGATCTCCAAAATATGTACAGTATTCTCATCAATGTCTACCATGGTATACTGTATCAGAGACTGAGTTACTATTATAGTGAGTTCAATACTTTTATCTTTTCATAGCTTTGAGATAATCTTTTTTTTTTCTCAAATCAAATGAGCTAATAAAATGATTACTAAGCTATTGAATTTTGATTAAGACCAATAATAAATATCTCTTTTTATATAAAATATTTCTAAGAGGGCGATGAATAGCATAAGCATATAGCCCTTCAGCAGTTAAATTAGTATATATCTGATTTTATTGTTTGATTGCAATCAAATGAAACATTATTAAATTAGAATAAGTTTTATAACTTTAAGGAGTGCTAAAAAGTTCTTGGTCTGATCCATTTTCAACATTTTGACCAAATAACTAAACAGGTATTTTTTTTTTTTTCAAAGCTTCTTGGCCAGACCATGATGTTTCAAAACCACTTCATAATGTAATTAACTACTTAGATGCACATGGTTTTGTTAGATACCTTTCTGTTATCAATGTTTTATATATTCTTTTATTGAAGAGATTAAAAACTGATTGCTCATCAGGTAAACAGGAGCAGCTACCAATTTTTAGAAAATATTGTTACAACTTATTTAATGATCTTGAAACCTCTTTTCTTTGTAAGGACTCCTTTGCTTGTTATATAGATATATATATATATATATATATATATATATATATATATATCATCACCAAACTGATAAAAGCTAAAACTTTTTAACATTTTTTCATGATGCAAATTCATATGAATTTTTATTATATCTTAACTTTCTGAAATTAGACTTTTATGTGTAAAGGTATTTATTTTCACATGAACCATAATTATTATTTTTAGTTTTACATTTTTACTCCTCAGTTTCATGGGTAAATTGAATTATTTTCTAGTTTTCTTTCATGAGGACTTTTGAAAAAATAATCCACAAAACTAGCTTTATGCAAAAAATGTGTCTGAAAATATTTAGAATAAAGATCACAAAATCAACAAAGAGCAGTGTTTGTTATATAATATTAATGTCTGAAGGTGATATATTTACTCAATTTCTCATTCAGAGATTACAATTATTAAAAATTAATGATAAAATATATATGCATATATTTTTTATAGAACTTTTTAAAAGTTCAACAAAATTTGCCAACTATTTAGTCTACCTAAATTTTTCAATTGTTTCTCTTTTCAGCCATATTTAGTTACTGCAGATTAATCAGCTATAAAGAATTAATCAATCATATTGATTGATAGTGTCTGATGGAAAATTTTCTGATAAGAAATTTACAATGTAGCTCTCATAAATCTGAGAATGTGCAACAGAACTGTCAATGCACTTGGATATTTATTAGATTTTACCAATGTCAATAATTGCTGTGGCTGCCATGTTAACTTCCCATGTTTGTGAATTTCCAGTGATTACTTGTCTGAAAAGTTTTCATCATTTACCTTTGGAATTTTATTAATACTTTGTTAAAAACCATAGCTGCTAGGTATATTTAGTGATATAAGTTTAGAAATAAAGTCAATAAAATTGTATTTTTAGTATATTTATATATGTTTATGTTTCTGTTGGTTTGTGTCTGTATAAAGTTTAAAAGTGGAATACAGATAATATATATATTTTCTATTTTACTTACGTTATCACCACCGTGGGCTCATTTCATGTTTTGCTCAATTAAATTGTGGGCAGTGTTGAAAGCTACAGCTTATCATAAGGGTTACAGTCAAAATAAAAGTTCTGTGGAAATTGATGTGATATTTGATTTTCTCTTTTTCCTGATTTTCCACTCACTGTCCAAGATTCTCTACCCAATTTCTGTATGATAAAGATTATTCTCTATTTAATTTAGTGGTTAAATCTATTGATTTTGCCACTAAATTAAATAGAGAATAATCTTAAATAGAGAATGAATATTACAAGGCATGAAGTTCAAATTTCATGCCAATTTGGTCTAACTTGCTACTTTAGCAACTAAGTTAGGGGAAATTAATTTTGTGGTAAATAAAATTGGTGGTACTTTTCCACTTTGGTAAATCGATTTAACGTTTCTAATGATATTCTCTTTAGTTTTGCATTGATCAAACATTTACATTTTGGACGAGAATTTAAATTTTTGAAGCACTTTCTACTAGCATAATACCTAATTACATAATTATCATTGTTTTATATAAAATATATAGATGAAGAATATCATACTGGTGAATGGAAAGTTAGTAAGTCAATTTTTTAAAAACTTTGTAGCACATGCAATGTCAAGAAGTAAATTTCACTTTTTAAAAATACATAAATATGTTTTCATGTAAAAAGATACCTGTAATGCTCTATTTATTTTTTGCTGTATAGATTTCATTTGAAGTACAGGTGAAGTAGGTATTGTATAAGTACACAGTGTAAATAAAAAAAACCCCAAAAAACAAGAAGTTCTATTTGTTTTGTTTTGTAACTGTTCAAGAATATCTTGGATTAGTAAAGTTAAGTGTCTATCAAAGATGTACAGGGGCACAAATTAGTAGTGAGATGGAACTTTGGTACAGTCCATAAATGCACTTATACCATTGTCTTCTATTGCTATGATTGGGGGGTTGAAGTGCCAATTCTGTCACCAACCATTCTGTTTAACCATCCAAAAATAAAATGAATGATAGTATAGAGCAGTAGCACTAGAAACTGTTTTAATGCAACATTAATACTAAGACAGTATGTTAGTGTAACTTACTAAGTGCCATGATTGTGAGCAGGGAATATGTCTAAATGCCAAATTTGTTATCTTACCTCTCTTAAAAGCTACAGCACATAATTACTTCCATTCACTTATTTGTTCGCTAACAAAGTGCATATTGATTTTTCACATCAGTCTCAATTTTCAAACTAGGTTGCACTGTTTAAGCTGTGTGTGGTGCATGTACAGTTTTATCACTGCGCAATGTAAAGCTCAATGCA
Source organism: Ascarosepion bandense (assembly GCA_037127315.1). Taxonomy (NCBI): domain Eukaryota; kingdom Metazoa; phylum Mollusca; class Cephalopoda; order Sepiida; family Sepiidae; genus Ascarosepion; species Ascarosepion bandense. The sequence continues at coordinate 2,295,280 of JBBBDQ010000563.1, read as the reverse complement.
TTGCTGATGAATAAGCTCTCTTATATTTTATCTTTTTTTTACTGATGAAGTTGGCTTGCTTCTTCTGTTTTCCTCCCACTCTCTCATTTTCCAATTATTACACTTGTTTTTTTTCCTTTATTCTGAAACTCTATATCCTTTATTTCTTTTATCTTTTTTTTATTATTTCTGTTTTCTGTTATATTACTTGTATATAGCATATTGACAATATTTATAGCCTTTTCCACCTGCATTTAACTTCATTAGATAAATTGATGCTTTTTTTACTGTCAGTGTTCTATATCCTTTCTCTGGCAAATTGATAAATAACAATAGTATTTAAGATAATATACTTAAGCTTATTTAAAGATTTAGTTCAACTAGTACTGAGTCATCTGTTATCACTTTTTAAAAGATATTCCTTACATGTATCTAATAATAATAATTGTTTTGAAACAAGAAATTATTATTTTCTTATATATAAACATCTATTTATGAGAGATGCACATTTTAGATATCTAGACATTATCCAAAGTGGCATCTAATTGTATAAGAAGATTTTATAATTTAATTCACTTCCTTTATTTGTCTATTTGTTTTTATTGATTATACTCATCAAAATTTTTGACTTGATATATCTGGAATTTTACTTAGGAATTGGCTACTGGTATAATGACTTGATGATTTTACTTTATTCCAGAATTCATATTAGATTTTCCTAATAATAACTGCTTGCCAGTTTCACTTGGCATTCTTAAATCATATGTATTCAGCTAGCTTGAAAATATCTTAGAATTCAAACAAATAAAATCAAATAAAATGAAGGGCACATTTAGAAATAAATAACAGATTCTAAATTTTTGCCTTGTTATTTGATAATTAATTTGCTTTAAGGTTTAAACATTTTTTTTTTGTCATTACAAACTGTAATATCACAAGTATTTTTCAAATAAATTCCTACATTTTTACTAAACTTATGACTACTCAATATAAAGCATGTCAGGGATCATTTAGTGGCACCAACTATTTCTCAAGAAGTATTTTCTATACATTTATCTTGTTTAGTAGATTTCGTACCTGGTATCATGTATTGTTGGGTTTTTATTTTTTACATTGTTTTAATTTTAGGATTTTTTTCCCTTATTAATTTAATCATTGAAATTCACTTAAGTAAATTACTGAGGTAACCACTTATTATCATAAAGTACAAAGTACAATTTTATTATAACTAATAAAAACAGAAAAGAAGAAAAAGACAATAAAAAATCTGATGCTTCTTTGAATTCAATAGTTTGGAAATATTTGATTAGTGAATTGCAGGAAATATTAAATTGATTACAAATTGTGCAAAATTAAACTTAAGAGAAATGATATTGATAATGTTTTTGTAGCAGTTGTAGAATTCATTCTTTTTTTCTCATTAGACTTCATTTACTCCCTGTTCAAGTAAAGAATTCCAGAAATAGAAATAATTCTTTTTCAATAATTTCAACTTGTTACAAATATGCTCCATGAAATATTTTTTTCTGTTGATAATTTAAAAATGAAGAACTAATGTTTTACAATTCATCTCTGGATTCAGTAATTTTTTGCAGATGTTTTAATCTGCTTATTGCAAAAAGATCTTTGAATTTTTTCAAAGTGGAAATATCAAATAAATGCACTTAGTGAAATTTAAATTAGCTATCTAAAGTAAGTTTTAATTAAATGTTTATGCATAGCAATTCTTATAAATGATTTAAGGAATAATGGTACAAACTGATGGCTACTTGAGATGAGTCATAAAGCCTGTGTTTTGACATAAATTACTGATAATTGTGTCTGATGCTGAAAATATAGGAAAATTTTATAAAACTGTTTTGCTTAGTTTTTCTTCATCAGTCTAAAGTGTATTAAAATTATTTTTTTCTTTTTTTTCATCAAGCTAAATGTGTGGAAAATATTCCTCTTATATGCAATGTTCTTTTAAGGCATGTAAAAATAAGCTCATCATGACTGCCTATTTTCTGTTGCTCTAAATATTCCTTGTCCCTTTACCACACCTTTGTATTTGTAGTTCTGGTTCTGCCATCAATTTACTCAGATTTGTCAAGTAGGTTATTTGTTATTCCCCTGCTTTTCTTGACTTCAATGTGCCCTGTAAATGTTAAATTCTTTATGCATTATTTACTTATTGGATTATTGCATGATGGTGTTTGCATTTATTTGCACCTGCCTTCTTTGGTAGTACTATGAAAATTGATTTATTGAGGTCTTAAAGTATTTCCTTAATGTCATATTTCATTTATTACTTTTTTAATCTTATCTATCCCAAAATTTCAAGGAACTGTTGCTGATAATAAAATGACTATTTTTGTGATGTGCTTTGACATTTGACATTTTCTAATATATTGTATTTTTTTCCTTCTTTCTGACATGGTTGTATAGAGTGTGATGGGTGAATTGTCATCTAAATTACACAAAAATGAAAATAACACTGACATCTCATTTTAACAGATATATTTACCAAAATTACACAAAAATATATAGAAATACTAAAGAGTAAATTTATTCAACAAAATTGCCATTGGCTTCAACTGTGGCCTCCAAGAATACTTTGGAGTCTCCTACATCTCTTCTAGATGGTTTCTATGTTTAAGTTCATGAATACTGCCATAATCCTTGCTTTCTGTTCGTATTTAGTGTTACAGGAAATTGGTTTCTTGCTCAACTCCATCCTACGCATGATCTGGGGAATTAGGTAGCTAAATGTAAGCAGGTGATGTGGTCACAGAAATTGTCTGACAACCATGACTGTGTTCTCTTACTTGTGTAGCAATGGTGCAGAGTTTTGTTGTCAGATATAGTACTACCAAATAAACCAGAACCTATAAAAATTGATCTGTTGAGGTTTTCAGGTATTTCATCACTGTCATATTTCATTTATCACTTTGGTAATCTTATCTATTTCAAACTTGTCAAAGCTTACCAGCATTTTTATTATTGTCCAGTTGATTAGTTCCTCTTCATTTTAGCCAGTGAATGCCCTAACCTCACTCTATCTAATGTCTGCTGTTGGGCTTTTCAAAATCCACAATTGTATTGGGTGTTAGTTGCTACCAATAAAACCATTTTTCTTTATGCTTGTAGTATAATATATACCAATCATTTTTCTTGTTCCGTTCCTAAATTTGCCTTTTTGTCTTACATGTTAATGATAATTTATTATGGCTTGCTTTGGTATTTGGCATTTTCTGGTGTGTTAACTTTTTTCCCTTTTTTTTGGAGGGGTTTTCTGACATGGATGCATAAACTATTATCATTGCCATAGTGAATGAATTCCTTTTCAGTTTCAGCAGAATAACTTGTATTTGTCTGTACCCCTAGAACACACTTCTCTTATCTTTATCTAATATTAGTCTAACTCCATGTTTATTTTTTTTCTCTTCTTGCTTATAAAGATCTCATTGTTTTTTCATATTCTTTCATATACTTTCAGGATGTAGATATTTTCATTTCCTGTTTTACATTTTCTACCTTTCTGCATTCCATATCCTGGTTGGGATTTTATCTTTGTTGCAGATTGTCACTGGATGATGATCAGGCAACATCGCTCTTATATGCTTCTCCTTACTAGACGAGGGATAAGTTTCATGGGAACTGACCCTCTTTATGCTGTTATCTGGTATTTCTGAATTATTCCATACCATGATTGTTTTGGAACTATATAGTGAAGTGATTTCTGATTGCTTTCTCAATGGTGATTTTATTAAGACAGTAACTCCAGTTTGTTGGCCATTAACTCTTGGAGTTCATATATCTTTTGGTAGCCTTTATTTTTCTCTTCTAATTTAGTCACTGACAATCTCTAACTAAAAAGAAAAAAAAATCAAGGAAAAATTACTTTGGCTTGATTTTAAAAATGAAGATTCCTTGTTTTCTCTAAAAAAAAAAATCCCTTTCAGCTTTTCTTTTCACTTGCTGAATGCAACATAGTTTTATTTACAAGTTTCTTGTCAGAATGGCCATGAAACTAGCATGTAATTAAGTTATAAATTTAAATTATGAAAGTTAACTACAGTTAATTTTGAATAGTAAACATGCTCTTAAAAATGAAAAATATAAGTAAAGATAAAAAAAATTGTGTTTTAGTCTAATTATGAGACTAATATCACCATTTTTACTTTTTTTTGTTATTTATTTATTTATTTTTTTGTTATTTATTTATTTATTAGACTCTAATAAAAAGAGGTTCGTGCAAATAGTCTAATGAAAGTTCTTCATTACAAATGAATCATTATTGTTCATGGATTTTGCCATAACATGGCTGACTTGTTAAAAGAGCCATTCATTTATTTGGCCAAGTTGGTTGGTTTCTCTTCAAAAACAAGTGTTGGTTACCTCTTGATTATTACTGCAAGAACTAATAATTTTTAAAATTGTTTTTAGTAATAATTCACCATTGAAACTACTTCAGTGAAAAAAATTCTATTAAATGATTTTCCATCCTTCTTACAAAAAAATCACAAACTTCTAATTCCAAAGAAATGCAAGATGTAAGTTATTCATAAACTATTAACTATAACAGGATAAATCTGGAAATAACCCCACAAAATTTTCATTTTGTAGCTGAAACTAAATATAGGCAACAACCTGCCATATCAGTTTGTTGTCTTAATCTTTTTTTTCTTTTTAATCATTCTTTGCAGTTTCCCTATCACCTCAAAGACTCTAATAAGTAATGAATTGTGCTCTTAGAGATAGCAGCACTTCTGATCTTAATTTCTGAGTGCCTCCTGCTTTTGTTGTAATATTCATACTTCTGTTTGTAACCTATCAATGGAGGAGGAACAAAATTCAATTTTGACAAGTGCCTTGTGATATAAGATTAAGTAGTTGTCTTTAGAAAGACAACAAAGAAATTAACTAAATCCCTTTTGGGAGTATTTAGAATAATAAAACCCTAGAGGCTAAGCTTTATGTAACCTATGTTCAGATGCTGAGAACAGTACTTAATATTTTGGAGATAACATCCAACTAAACCACAGTTCTATGGACGCATCCCTGATATTTCTACACTCTTACACAAACACAGAATGAACTTTGCAGGACACTGCTGGTGGGCAAAACAAGAACCTGTGAGTGATCTACTGCTCTGGAAACCTAGCCATGGAGTATGATTGATTGTTTCTCCAGCAACCTCCTACATTGACCAGCTCTTATGACACAGAATGTCTCTCAAATGACCTTCCGACCTTGATGAAGGGCTGTGATGATTGGTGTGATAGACTCAGGAGTGTCCAAGCTAGCTCAATTCAATTATAAAATAATGACAAGGACAAAGTTTTTTTTTTTTTTTTACTTTTTGACTACTCTATTTTTTCCTGGTATCAGACATTTTTTTTTCTAAATCTGTGAAACCTTATTTTTTGTAAGATTTATTTTTTATTGCTTTATATCTTCCTCCTGTTTAAGACTTATGCATGTACTGAGTAGCTTAAATTTTGTTTTTATAATTAGGAGTCTTTAGAGTATTTAGTTTTAAGTACACTAAGAAAGGTTGTATTAAAAAAAATATCCAAATTGGTATATTTTTTAAATTATTAACATGTAGAAAATGAAAGAAAATAAACAACATTTTTACCCTTATATTTTTAAGAAATGTAAGAATTACTCAAACACAAAGTGTATCGAGAAAGTACTATGAATGATTGAGTTTGTGAAAAGTAGTTTGAAAACTTTTTATTTAAAATGAAGACTATAGTCAATGTTATATAATGTTAGAGATAGTTAACACAAGATTTTCAAATCAAGTGAAAAACATCATTGGTACCAACTTTGTTGGTCACTTTGATGTAGGGTCTCCTTAGTGGAGAACTATTTTTGTATGTGTATGGCACTGTTTAAGCAAAAATATTTTTTAAGCAAATTATGACAGACAATAAGTGAGACTACATAATAAAATTGAGTGGATGAAATCAAGAAGCAAGCAAGATGAACCACCACAAACAGTACCAATACAGGTTGGTTTTCTGCAAATACAGTATACTCAGAATAATACCAGAAAGAGCAATACGAATGCAATAGATTGTGTAAAAACATTTGATAAGCTACAACAGAAAGACTCATTTCAACTGCTAGGTAAGCTTGATATATTTGGGATAGATATCAGAATAATCCAGAAATGATACTGGAAACAAACTGCATGCATATGAATAGAAAATGAATTTAATAAATATGCAAAAATTGCAAAAGGTGTTAGACAAGGATTGTCTTATCAGATTTATTCAACCATTACAGTGAAGTGATTCTGAGAAAATTAGAATTCCTACCAGAATTCATTATTGGCAGCCACAATCTTAGCAACATTAGATGTTCAAATGACTGTGTCGATTCCAAACCCAGAAAGGGAAGTACAAGAACAAGTACAAGAACTTCTACAGAAAGTAGTAAAGGAAAACAAGAAGAAATGACTAAACATCAATTGTAAGAAAACAAAATATATGGTTATCAGCAAATATAAGAGCCCAACATATAAATTACAAATTGGAGATACCAAAATCAAGCAAGTACAAAATTTTGAACATCTAGGAAGTGTTTTAACAGTAGACGGAAAATGCAACACCAAAATTTGAAGGAACATTGGGATAGTGAAAGATGCTTTTCAAAAGCTAAGCAAAGTATTAATAGGAAAATTCTGTTAAAAATAAAGGAAAAGTACTGAACTGTTAAGTAATGTTAATCCTTCTATATAGCAGGGAATGCTGGACAATCTTCTTACAGATGAAGAGGAAACTTCTGGCAACAGAGATGTGGTTCTACAAAAGGATGCTGAGAATACCAGGTACTGAATATATGAGCAACAACAAAATTTTACAAACAATGGAAACCAAAAGGACGTATATACTTAACATCAAAAAGAGACAATTGAAAATTCTAGGGCACATAATGAAAAAAATGGTTTAGAAAATTTGATACTCACAAGATATATTGAAGGCAAGAAGGATAGAGGAAAGTTGTGCTTAACCTACTCAATGAGCTTGTATAATTAGTAGAAAAGGGATTAGAAGAGATAATGAAAAGATAAAATTTACTAAAAGCTACAAAGGAAATGAAGTTGTGGAGCACATCTTTAAGTACGCAGCCAAGACCACACTATAATATAGTGTAGTCTTGTCACAGCACTTAGAAGATATTGTATATCTAGTCAAATTTAGATGGTTTTTTCTAATAGCAACACTTCCCAGAGCAGAGGACAAAATGATAGATTTGCACAAGTACTACTAATTAGATCAACTGAAGGTACCAATCAACAAAAGGCATATTTAATTATTTAAAATATTCCATCAGGATACACAGTGTTTTTCTTTGGTGAACAGGAAAAATTATTGTTTAGGTGGAATTTTTCATTTATTTTATCCTTTATAGATTGTTTTTTTATTGGAAAAAAATATGGTTTCCTGAAAGAGAGTAAAAGCCCCAGAGAACACTTTTTTTTTTGGCGAGCAAGAGAGGTCTGTGAGGATAGCATGTCTGAATGATAGGAGAGCAGAAGTTACTGGAACAAAATGTTACTTAATAATTCAAATATGCGTTTTCATTTACCTTTATATATATATATATATATATATATATATATATATATATATAAATGAACACACACCCTAAAATACATTTTTGTGCATATGAGATTCTTCTTGAAGAATGATTTAATTTTGGAAGATCTAGAGTAACAAAATTCTTTTGTGTATGGACATATGCATTGACTTTATTCTTTTATTAATTAGTTGCAATTTCTATTTAGTGAAAATACTTTCTCCCAAAAACTATAATGTAATAGCATTATTTAGCCAACAGTTAAATTACAACTATGCTCAGCAGGGCAATAAGAGTAATTAGGTTCACCTATTGTCTAGTTCATACTTCAGTTTTTTGAACAGAAGTAAAGTTTTATACTTTGATTCCTGTTTAAGATTGGGTATCCAGTTCTTTCAACTCTATACTCTTGATATCTCTGCCCAAACTCTGAAATTTTATTCTGTAATTATTTTTTCTCTCCTGATAAGAACAGATAGGCTTGCTTATTGTCCAGTTCTCATTCCTCTCTGGTCTGTTATACTGGAGTAATGGTTTATCCTTTGTTCTCTATTTAAGATTGGGTTTCCAGTTCCTTCTAAAGCCCTGTCAAAATTCTTAAATGTTTTCATTACTTCATTTCTTGTCTTTTCTTATACTAATATAACTGCACACAGTAACCTTTTACTTTGAATGCCTCTCAGGTCTTGTATCGGATGAACATTAGTTAAAAAATAAATAAAAATAAAGGACAGATCCTCAAGTTAGTGTCTTCACATTTGACAAGTTAGAGCCAAGTCTACTTCATTATAAGTGAACTGAAATCAGCAAACTGTTTAGTTATCAAGAGTAAATGATATAATGGCTAAGTATAAGAGTTGATAAAAAAATGAAAAATTGTAATGCCTATTATTCTCTAATTACCACGAATTTGATAGAATCATGCAAATCCTATCAATATGAACATGTGTTTCAAGATTTCAAATATAGTTCTCAACATATTCCCCTTTTTAAATTTATGGCATTTCATTTAGCTTCCAAAATAAAAATTCTTATACTTTAAAAATTAAGACAGGCATTACATTTTTATGAAGCATTGTACTACCAAGAACTGAAAGCAAGATATTATATGCAACCTTCTTCAAAGATTTTACTTGGTACATCACTATACAATGTGTGTGTTAATGTATTTCACTATATACATGCAGGACAAGTTTTATTTGGCACACACAAGCTAAACAGCTAAATTATTTTTGTATAGCATCTCCACATAGATGATTTGAAATCAGTTTACACAATAAGGTCTTTGATGAGAGGTCCTCTTTCACATGCGCTTGAATATTATCCATGATTTACTCAGAAATGTTTCAAAATAGAAAATATTTAATGTATGAATGATGAAAGCTTTTTCCAAAAGGTTAATATTGAAATCGAAATCTGCAGAGATTTACCAGAAGTGCAGCCTATAAAAACCTTGTTAATGCCTCCTAATCTTCACAGTGCAATACCTTGGAGGTATTGCTGCTCTAGGTCAAGAGGGTGGCTACTGGAAGACTCTGTCTTGCAACAGAACTCTGCAGCAGAACCATGGCTGTCAGACAATTTCTGTAATCACATCACCACTTACATCTGGCCACCTAACTCCCAAGATTGCAACCTCCTTGATTATTATATATTGGTTATAACAAAAGTTCTTGTAATACCAAAGATGTACTGAAGGCAAGGATTATGATAGCATTAATCAACTTAAACAAGGAGACCATCCAGAGGAGTTGCAAGAGATTCTGAAGTCGTTTGGAGGCCATGGTTGAAGCCAATGGCAATTTTCATTTAATAAATTTACTCTTTAGTATTTCAAGAAGTTTTTGTGTAATTTTGGTAAAATGTAGAGATGCTATACAAAAATAATTTAACTGTTTAGGATTTTCATCTTTGCCTAATTTAGATGACAATTCATCCATCACATCCTGTATATCGAATTGAATTGTGGTGAGAAGATTTTAAAAAAGTAACTCGTGAGAAAAAAAAATAGTTGAAATCATACATAAACAGTAAAGCTGGTAAAACTACAAAACTATAAAAACACTAGTTTTATACATTAATTGTAGCCTTGCTCTTGCTCAGATTCCAAATGGGTTCAACTTTTATATACTTGGTACATTTTATAAATTAGTGCCTGGTAAGTGATATTTTTCACTGGAAGCAATTAACAATGGGAACAGCCAAGAAGCTGTTATCGAATCAGGCTATAGAAGCAGCTAGACTTTGGTGTGCAGGTTTTTTTTTTTTTCATGTACATATTGCCATTGAATGTTTAAGATATGCCTAAAAACATATAGGCAAAAAATAAACATAAAATTGACTTGTTACAATCTGGGTTCAAAGGTTTAAATTACTGTCATGTTAAAATTGCTGTGACCCCCCCCCCCCCACCAGCTTTTTTGAAAACTTACTACTGCTTGTGAGCTTATAGTCCCTTTAAGACAGTATTACTGCTCATGTTGAGAATTACTTTATTAAATCTTATTTCATTTGACTACTTGATTATATTTGAATAATAATGTTATACTAATGTAGATTGATTGATTTTTTTTTTGTAAGTTTTCTCAATCTTTTATAGGTATAAAAATATAGAAAATATTTTTAGCTTGTAAAAATTGTTTTGAGATAATAATGATTTACTGATGCTAGTCCTAATTAACTCCTAGTTGAGAGAGAAAAGGCAAATTCATACTTTCTTTAAGCATATTTGCATGGAAGTAAATATAATGAACCTGATTGGAAATTAAATATACTTTCTGAGTTCCAATTTTGAGCTGTTATTTATTACACCACCAACACATTCATGCTTACAGAACCCAGTATTCCCAAGTGGGTCACCCATCTAGATATTCACCAGGCTTGGTGTTGTTTAACTTTGGTGATCATACAAGAACCATTGTTTCAATATGACATAAGCCTACAAATCTAGAGCTGTACTGCCTAAACTATCATCTTATTAAAGCAACAGTACTATTCTTCTAAGTTGATAACTTATATTGTTTAATTTGTTAATTTTATTTGTACCCTGTTTTAGTAGAGAAAATTGAAATTAAATTAATTTTTTAAATCTCCTACAATAGTATAGCTTGTGTACTTTTCTGCTGATTCTTTCATGTTGAGTAAATGTTTGTTCCTCTATCTGATATGTGATGTGGGAATGTGTAGTGAATCATATTTTCCATGGAATGAAATAAGCAAGATATTATTACCTGTTAGTAAAAATAGTTATATAGCATACACTGGACTGCATTCATAAAAGAAATTTTATTGATTAGTATCAAATAATAACGCCTTTACTGACTTTATCTCTTTCTAGTAACACTATCTCTAGAAGGAAGTAAACGTGACTTGATATTAATTTTGGAACCAAGAGCTAAATTTATACACTTTACACTAGTAATCTTATTCTCTTTAGTTGACAAAATACATGTATTATTTTGAAAGAGTTTATAAAACTGATTGTAGTTAATTTGATATATGACAAAAATCTCATAACCAGATAGATCCTTTTTTAATTTACCTGGTTTAAGTGGAAAATATTCATTAATTGGTAAAATGAGTGTATTGCCTAGTTATAAATTCTTGTTTACTTAACGATGCCCTGTTGACTTGGGCTTCAGAATATGCCAACTGTACCTCTGCAGAGGGGTAAGATCCTCTCCCCTTCCATTGAGACCACCTTGATTCTGAAGATGCTGTCAATAGCATTGCATCCCATTGAGAATTGAAACAGTATGCTTCTTTGGTCAAGCCACTCTTTTGCCTGTTCACTTTTTCTCACTCAAAGTTTCACTGAGTTGAAACCTAAAGTTACCCGATATGTTTTTTGTTGATATTAAGATCAAGTTTTTGTTCTTGAAGGAGGCAATGATGGCCTGCTGTGGTTTATATGGCTAACCTTCTTGATTGTTTCTTTCTGCTATGTGTTTCTGAATCCTTAAAAATTGCTCACGATGATTTTTGTACAGTAGCACTCTTCATAATAAGATAAAAAATTTGTTTTTCCTTTAGTCATGCTTGTTCCTCTCAGTATCTTCAAAATGTGAAAAGAAATGCTATGTGTGATGTATGCATTGTTCAACTGACAACTTGTTGTATCACTTTCAACAGTTATATCAATAGAAGGCTGTAGAATCTTTTGGAAAATATTTTTTAAGTTTATCTTGTATATGTTTCCATTTCTGTGATATATTTTTTTCATATTTGCATATAATAGAAGAATTAAATAAAATAATTAAATTTTAAAATCAACTCTTGTGGTAAAATAACTAAAAATTGATTTTAAGATTGAATTCTCTTTTGTTTTTTTTATACATAACAGTATGGGTTATGCTTTTTTACCAATATTTGGAATTCATAAGCTACATTTATGGGATGTTTTATAATTTTTGCCACTTTAGAATAAGTTTTTATATCAACTTATTGCTGTTTTTTATGTCTTGTCATATTGTAATTTTGTTATTTCAGTGCTGTTTTTTAAGCAACTGTTACTAATGAAATATGAAAAGTCAATAAAATAAACTTTACAATATCAAAATAATTCATTTTTATCTGTAAACTTTAATTTGTTCAGTTAATTGAAAATCACTTGATTTATTCAAATTCCTTAAGTTAGATTAAAAGAGAACATATTTCAATTTGTTTTATCTATTATAATAATGTTTATTTTTTAATATTGATTTTTTTTGTATATGAATTTCTGTTTGAGATATATATATATATATATATATATATATATATATATACACACACACACACACACACCTTTTAGTATAGACTGATATTTGGTAACAGGAGACACAACATTGTAACCTAAAAAATCCTTTTAAGATATATCAATATATTTATTGACAGATATTTTACTTTTTATTTCTGGATGTTATGGGAGAATGAAAAAAATGTGGATAGCTCTTAAGTTTTCTGATTATACTAAAGACAATTCAACTATGGTACATTTGGCTTTTTTTGATTTGACAGGCTATCATTTTTATTATGACTGATAGGAGGCACATATATGGGTTCTTACCATACATAATTTGAATTCCATGCATAGTTCGAATTCCAGTTGAATCCATTGCATTTACTTATGTGCAAATACCCTTGGGAATCCATCTTCTTTTCTCCCCAGTTATGGGTTAAATAGCAGGACAGACTGGGTTCTTTAACCTTGGCTGGCTACCAGTCTACTGCAGAAAGCAATGGCAACCTACTATGGGATAATCTTCTGCCCAGTCAGCCATGTCCCTTTTGAAACATGATCACCCAAACATATTTTATGTATGGCACTTAACTAACTGATCATAAATAAGTTATGCCAATACTAAACACAGGATTTTAAGATTTATAAATTATTAATGAAAATACAGAAACTGATTGCTGAATAACAATTCAATTATTATTTTTAAATATCTACCCTGAGGATGAAAGTTTTTCTTTCATTTTAATCTTCAAGATATATCCTCTAATAGAATTATTGATATATTCATACCTGTGTCTGAATGTTGAGCAACTTGTCCTCCTTAACAATAGCTTCTTTGAAGTTAATCAGAGTAGGTGGGACTGGCAGCTAATTTACACAGCAATTTTGATGAGTGGTTGACTAATTATGATTGACTTTGTTTTGCTTTATGTGGAAGGGAAGAAGAGCATGTAAGCCTCAATGCAAAAAATATTATTTAAAATGATTAATCGAATAAATGTATGTAGTAGACATAGCCTGTCCCACTGGTATAAGATCATCTATGCTGTACACAGGAAACTCAATCTCTGCAGACTAGGTGATTTCTCACATGACTGAAAATCTGTGTAGTGACCTTGCTAGATGCCATAAAAACCAGCATTTGCTTACTCAGAGGAGTTGTTTGAAAGGATGCTGCTGGTGCGATAGGAGTGAAGAAATATAATTTCAGTAACTCAGCTGCATGCTATTTTGGACATATTGCGAACTATGTTGGAGGGAAAGTTTGATAGCTCAGCATCTGAGTCAAATGGATAGAAAAAGTGGAACTCATTTGCTGGATGTGGGAATCCAGAACATATGATTTCTTTCTTATATCAGCAATTAAGTGAAGAGGAAAAAAGCAGACATTGAACACATAAAATTAGCCCTTTACACAGAACAATTCTCTGAGTGGTGCCTTCAACCAGGAGAAATCTGTTGGTCAAACTATGCAGACTGGCCATATTGTTTGGGGCCATTAGCTACTGTGGCTTGGTATGCACTTTTGTCAAGGGGTTGCCAAATTGCATGAAATTTCTCCTTTGCACTTCTCAGACAGAAATATAAACCATCGAACAGATGCTTGCTCATACTTGAATGGTAATAAAAACCTAGAACAAAGATGAAGACTTGACTGTCGCAGCAATGCAAGGGATACACCAAAGGATTATGCAACCTGTTCCTAAGGGTTCTAATAACATCATTTTTTTGTCAATGCAATGGCCTTAATCACTTAACCAAATATTGTAAAAGTCTGCCTCAGCTGAAGGAGAAAGCCTTGTATTTGTTGTTATAACTGTGATAAAATAGGCCATGTATCCTGAATTGTCTGATAAAATGGACCTGGGAATGGCAACTCAGCACTGGTTTCTTCCCTGGTAAGATGTAAATTCAACACTACCAATGGTAGGAATTAATGTGTGTAAAAGGAAGTGCATTATGCAAGTAGATTCTGGGTGCCCCCACATCATAGTGAGCAAGAAGGTGTGCTGACCATAGGAAAAACGAAGTGTTGACATCGTAATCATCGGCAGTGGAATGCGAATTAGGCCTGTTAGTTTTTGTATGGGAAATGGAAAGCTGTTGTGATGGATACTCTGATAGTACTAGAGGAGTCTTTTGGATTTGATTTCCTTATTTGAACAGATGTTATTATGTCTCTTTTTGGAATGTCTATTTCTAAGTCAGGGAAGTTTGATTTACTTAAGAGCCAGTTTCTGTGTGCATGGCAGTGTCATTACCCTCAATTGATGAACCTGATTTTTGGACAGAATTTGGTCAGCAGCAAAGTGTGTGACAAGTTGCAAAACAGTGTTGCAGAGTATTCTATGTCAACAAAAATCAGGATCATACAAGAGGGAGTCGCAACAATGGATTGAAAAGGGTTAGCTTATTCTGTATAACGAGCAGAAGCTTGGATCCCCACGAGGGCTACTTCTGCTAATGGCTGTCATGCAGCAAAACAAGTTGAAAGTGTGTCTCAGACTTCAGGGAAATCAAACTCCATGTCAATGTATACAGTGTAGATGCTGATGTTTGCACCAGCAAACTAAGAGAATGCAGACACAAAGGATTGAACATTGTACTGCTAGATCTTTTAGAAAATATTTTTTAACAGTTTGTCTTGTGCATGTTTCTGTCTCTGTGTAGTTTTTTTTTTTCATATTTACATATAATAGAAGAATAAAAAAAATATATTTTAAAATTAACTCTTGTGGTAAAATAACTAAAAATTAATTTTAAGATTGAATTCACTTTTTATCTTTTTCATATAAAACAGCCTACCTGCAAATGCACATTGATGAACAACTTTGGTCATTCCAAACTTATCTTCCAAGGCAAAAGGTACTGCCTGATTAAATTGGAATTTGAGCTGAACATTTCAGCATTAAGGACTCTGCTGAACAGATGCATGAGTAAATGGGGGATGGGTACAGTGACTGAATTTGTGAAACCCTAAGCAGTTTATGTGGATGGTATGCTTAGCCATTTGAGTGACCTCCACTCTTTTCCTCATATGGTGAGCAATTCTGTGGAAAACAAAACCACCACATCAAGTAATGATGAGATGTACATATCTTTAATGAAGATGACCATTCAACTGATGTTGATTCTAATCAATTGTGTGATGGTGACGACAATGAAGGTCAGCAGATGATGACAATGCTGCCTCAAGAAGTAAGTGAGCCTGCCAAACTTCTTCTTCAAAAAGTTAGATGTAAAATACCTCCCCACCTCTTACTTGTATGATAGTGAGATTGGGGGCAGGGTGGACACAGCCTCCCACACCAATGGTGTAAGTGACAAGATAGCCTGTGTTGTGCACAAGAGACCCAATTTGCATGAAGTGGGTGATGTCTCATATGACCAAGAATTTATGTAGCAACCTCACTAAATGCTATAAAAGCCATCAGTTTTTTTACACCAGGGAGTTGCATGATGGGATGCTGCTGGTGCGACCTGAGTGAAGTAAAAGAACTTTGATAATTCAACTGCAATGTACTAAGAAATGTGGAAAGCTAGTTCATTTGCAAAGTCTGAAATTATAGAAATTTACAACTATTCTCAAAAAGAATTTTACATAAAGATATTAGATTGGCTAATTTAATCTTATTAGTTCTCATAGGAATTAGCTTACAATTGTATTATTAAAAATTCAGAAAGCAATAATATTGTTGGTTGAAATTACTGTATACTAATGTTTTCTTTCATCTTTTGCTATATTCTTTAACAAGCTCACTTGCTGCAAGGTAAATTTTGTCTTTAAAATATATTTTATTTTTAATAAATTTGAAATATTTATAATCTAATATTTACTTCTGATATCATTTTTGAGGAGTAATATTTTAAATCCGGTTTACATTGACGTGCCAAAAGTCATGGAATAAGTGCCAAGTATCATGTAGAACTCTTTTTAACCTGGCAAATTGCAATAACTCAGCATTGTATCAGTTTCAGGAATGTTTAGAAAACCTTGAGAGCTGTTTGATAGCTATTCACAGGTCCCTGGTATTTGTAATTGCAAGATTTTGTATGCAAATAGACTTCTTTACCATGTCACCATAACTACTCATGTCTGGCAAATTTGGTGCTCGCATCACTTGTTAGAAGTCTCTAGACTTCTCAAATAAACCAGTTCAGGTAACTTGGTCTTGATAATGTGTTGCATTATTCTGCTGGTATAATTCACTGTTGTTTGATTACATAGAATCTATAAATAGATGTATATGATCACAAAACTATGCAAAAAAAAAAAAGTAGTCATCAATCAATGATCTGTTAAGGGGAACCTCCAGGGTCTAATAGACAATATCACAAGTGCAAGTGAAATGCTGTGTTGAGTGTAATAGTACTCTAACTAGATGTGTACAAACTTTTAGTCAGCCAATGTAGATTTGATTGTTAAACTGAATGTATAAATGTTCTGATACTTATTTTTCTGGTGCATAAACATATTTTGCAACCAATTTATCTTTGAAAAATAGCAAATTAAAAAATATCACTTATTGGAGAAATGGTTGGAAAAATGTTGTAATTTTTCTATTCTGAGATACTAATGTTATCACTGTCATGGAATGCCATTGATCTTATTTAATGGTACTTTCTTGTTACCCATTTCACCTATTCCAGATTGACAAATTTCTTAAGAGCACTTTATTCTTTTTTTTCAAAAGAAAATGGATAAGAAGATATTTCAGAATATTTTAAGACAAATGGTTTTTGAGTAATTAAACTCTCTCTATGAGGCTTAAAATTTGAATTTTGAATCTCCATTATTTCTTTCCTCTTGTCTTTTGAGCAAGATCTTACAATTTTAATTTGCCTTAATCAATCTTTACATTCTTCTCTATAATTATTCTACTAGAATAAATGTAACCCACTCACTCTTAAACAATTCTTACAAATCTAAAGCAAAGTTGAACATAGGTTTATCTGAATAAGTATTAGTTTTTTAACACCTTGACTTGAAATAGCTCATGGCTGACTATGAGTTATCTTGTGCCTGCATTTTTTTTAATATAATTTCTTCTGTGCATGCCAACAACCAGTTACAGTGTTACTTTTAAGACTTTAGAAATAAATCAACTCATAAAAATGTTTGCCTAAGTTGGCTATTATAAAGTTGGTCTTTGAAGTTTGATTTCATAATTAACCTCTGACAGTCAACATATTAAGCAGCTTGACTTTGGTTAGAACTTAGGCTAAATTCCAAGTACTTGTTTCTTTCTCTTTCAATTTTATTTTCAACTTTGATATTAGGAAAATAAGAATGCTCAAATTTTCTAAATAATTTACATGAAGAGATGCAATTTTGTAACTTTAATATTTCCTCTTAGCAACATAAGAATTGCCTTGTTTGCTTAATAGGCAATGTTAAGACCTATATATAAAAAAGAACTCCAGCAGTCTATTTCATTTAAATAAGAGATTATTTGGTAACTGTTAACTCTAATGTTTCACTGAACTGTTATGTGAAAAATGTGTTATTTACAAGACAATAAGGTCAACTATCTGACAATAAGGGCAGAACATTCATACATTGCAAATATGCAGATCATCATTGAAGCAATTAGATTTGATATCAGAAGAAAGCTTATATTTTCATATACAACCTCACTAAAGTCCTTTTAGGAAAGCTGAAGTGTTTACATATTTTGAATTAAGAGATTTAATTACTTGCCCATTAGTGCAGTCATACAATAAAGTTGACTGCAGTTGGGATGAATCAAAAAGGTTATCTTCTTCTTGCAAATCACTTTCTCTCTTGAATTAATTTTACAGAATTAGATACAAACTTAGGCTCTTATATATTCTATGTAAAGGAATAAACTTTAAAATGGCAGTAAATTTCATATTAGAAAGACTTCATTTTAAGTATACAATTATGTTCACTTAAATAAATTAGTTCAAATAAAGCTACAGTAATATTCTAAGGTCTGTATGATTTTTTTTTAAATTAAAAAATGAAATATGATAATTATGAACAAATAATCCCAATTAGTTTTAATTAATGAGCTAGGCTGCAAAGCATTGTCTTAGTTTCTAGTAGAAAATGAATTAATTTAAAATATGCTCATTTATAAGTTCAATATGGTTTTAAACAAAGATTAGCTCAGATAACTGTTTGAGTATTAATCTCAAAAATATGAGAAAGAATGTTGCTTTAATATAATTTAACTGACAGCACCTGAGTAAGATTTAAAGTAGATTCAAGGCCATTTAATTTTTTTAATTTTTTTTTTTTTAAATCATCAATTTTTTTTTCCACGGTGAGACTTCAGTTTCATCTCTTTCATATCTAATCTTGCTATTTTTCAGTTTTAATATTAATATCTTGTATTCTGATTTTAAGAAACAAATATTTTTCTTAGCATTCAGTAGCATTTTTCTTTTTGTTCTTTTTCTTTTAGTTTACATTTATTTTTTTAATTTTTCAAGACCTAAATGTTCACACAAGTATTATTTTGATCCCCAAATTTTCATGTCTTCTACTAATTCTTTTGCAAAACCACAGTTATTGCCTATGCAGTAGAATAATCTTTCTTGATTTATCTAGCTATTGGGAATGTTTCTTTTCCTTTCCTATCATAATTAAAGTGATGCTAAAATGTCTCTTCTATTGAAAGTGTATTATCCCATTATCATTTAAAACTCACTTTGTTTTTGCAATATCTTCTTACTAAAAATATGGATATCTAAATTTTTTAATTGAATTGTTGTTAAATCCTTACTTTATATCTACTAAATTTGTATTAAAGATTATGAAATGAAATTGTTATATTCTTGCTGTTATGATTTTTTTTTTCTGTTAAGTATATTTTTATTTTATTGTTCATAAAATTACTAAGTTTGGGAAGAAAAGTATTCTCTAGAATTTTTAATATCCTATCAGCAATTTGAATGACTAATTCTTAATAACTATATAATTGAAACCTTTTCTTTACATTTTGATATTTGAAAATGCTCTTTACCCTTTTGCTAATGAAGATGCCTTTCCTATCTATAAAGTTAAAAATTAATAGTGACCCCCCCTCTCTCTCTCTCTCTCTCACTCTGTTCTTTTCCATGAGTGTTGATAGTTTTTGCCATTACAAAAACCTCTAAGCTTGGTTCTATTTTTGACTCCTTTTCCTATCACTCCAGACTACTCCTATCCTTCTCCATATCTGTTGCCTTAGAGAAAGCTTCCTTTCAAAAGTATTTAATCATTTTTATGTTTTTTCTTTTTTTTTAACATTTATTGCCTTAAACCTTTTCTGTTATGCTTTTTATTCTTTAAGATGAAAATTTAATATCCTGCAATTATTATTGCTTGGTTATTTTCAGTTTATCGTGACTTATCATGAGCTGAGAATTATTGATCTTCTGAGAGTCCATCTATAAAATTTTGATTTTTGATTGATTCATGAAATAATTTATTAAGGAAACCTGATATTGACATGAGTGAAAAAAAATGTAATTTTTTTAATAACTTAAAATATTATAAAAACAAATTCTATTTATCCAACTGTGTTAAATGTGGTTTAGAGAATTTGGCTTTCAAGTCATTTTTTTTTTTTAATCATATCACCCCAAGCAAGGTGGTAATGCCACTGATGTGCAGGGGGCTACATAAGAATAAGAAGATTAGAAAAGAGAAAAACCGGAAACCACATCCTAAACAGGAAACAAGGGATGAGCCTCTTCACCTGTTCAATAGACGTGGGTGGAGTGTGAACCGGGCGATAGTTTAGTCTATCTACTCCAATGTTTTTCTCTTATTAATGCCATATCTAAGATTTCAATGGTATTTACTCTGCTGAAAGTTATAGTTTTATCCAAATAAAACTAGTAGATCCTAAGTTATGTTTTTCTTAATTCTCATGAAATTAAAGTATTTAATAGAGATATAAGGAAAAGGAAGTTATTAGCTCTTGGTATTTTAATGCTTTATTTTTTCTGTTTGCTAATGAATATTGATTGGTATTTCTAGGTACATAAACATATTGAAGAACTTGTGCTATGTTAAGAAGTATCAACTGACTTATAACAGAAATTGCATCTGACCCTTTGCACAATCATTAAAAAAAAAAAAACTTAAAATTTTAAAAGTAATGTAAAAGTTATTGGATTGTTATATGCATCATATTTAATTTATACATTTTTGATGTCTGTATTCTATTAATGCTTTTTTATGTCTTTCTAGTGAAGTGGATTTGTCTTATAGATTTTTTTTTTTTTCAGTGGGGAATCTGGAGGACGAAAGGCACCAAAGGTAAGATTTTATACTTATTTGCTATAAAAACATTTTATTTTACCCTTTTTTTTAACTTATATTTGTGTGTACTTTTACATGTATGAGCATACATATAAAATATATGCTTATATATCTTTGTATATGGTTCTATTTATAAATTACTTAAAGACTGAGGATGATTTCTTCATATTATCAGTTTATGGTTGATTTGTGTTAACATTGTTTACTATTAGAGCTGAGTGATTTTAGCCAAAGTAAGTGTCATGACAAGTTAATGTGGTTTTTGTTTTTTCCTCTTATATCCACTGAATCAGTCCCAATGTATTTTCAGTATGAAAATCAGTTAGGATGGAGCCAGTAGCAGTAAATCCTCTAGTTGCTATTTCTTCCATCTGATTCTCTTTCTCTATCTACTTTATGATATTTCTATTTTAGACAATGCAATTCTGTTAAGCAATTCTAAAGCTTGGCTTGGACAAATCTTGAGCCAGTGAAAGTGTTTACAGCAGAAGTTACTTTTCAGATATAAAGATAGAATATGAAGAAGTCTGTGTAGTCACTTGGCTTGCTTCTGTTCTTTCCTTGATAATGTTCCTTTACTTACATTGAGAGAAAACTACAATAACATTTTTATTATGAATATATTTCATATTTTGTTTATGCTCTTTCTTAAATCATTTTCTTAGCTGAAAACAAGAATTTCAATGGATGACAGTATTTATTTTAATTCTTTAGATATTACTTTAATGGAAATTAATCTTTTTTGTGACTAATACAAATATATATGGTTTCAAAATTAGGATTCTGTTTTAATGCATTTAAGCAGAACAGACTAATTGAGTCTTTTAGCCAGTAAAAGCCCAAATGATGGCTACAATAATATACTGCTCTAATCTTTGAAACTCTAGTTGCTTAGTTAATGCTACCTTTTGGTTAACATATAAAGAGGCTGTCAAATGATGGATAGATTTAATGTGATATTTAACTTTTTAGATATCTACTATTATATCGTATTTTAAGATGCTCTCTCTGCATTCTTCATGAAGATGTGTTTGCATTGCCAGTGGGCTTGCAAGAAATAAAACATTCTTATTTGCTTTAACTATAATTGTAAAATGAAATGGTACTTAGTACTTGATAATTTGTATAATTATTAGAGGTATAAAATAATGTTTTACCTTAATTGTATCCAAAAATCTTTAGTGATGATACTCTAAAATGATATATCAGCAAAGAGTATTCTTCCTACTGAAAAATTGCTACTTTGTTCATTTTAAACTCCTGCTAATTAAACATGTTGTAGGAGTTAACATAAAATTATCTAATATTATCTAATGAGCATTTGAAACTATATAAAAGTTAAAGGCAAACTGGTTTAAAAATCTATCCCACTATAGTAAATGCAATTTCTCAGATCAGTAAGTATTCTAATATTTATGGTCACCTAGCATGCCATCTCAATATGGCTGCCATTACCACTGTCACCTGATTGTTGTCATTAAAACCACCTTAGCACTAAACAATTTACATAGTAACACAGTAGAGAATTAAATATGAATAACTGATGCTGAAGTTTTCTCTTCCTTTTATTAGAAATCTGCCTGTGACATTTCACTTTTTCTTGCTAGTTTAAAAAGGATTGAAATATGAAAAAGAAAAAATAGATTTCAGTAAAATGTTATTATTGTACTGTAGAAGTTGGTTAAATCAATATTTAATTCCTCCTGAACTTTATCTTAGTCTCAGACAAATGACATTTGCTTACTGTTACAACTCTGATACTAGCAGCTTCCATCGTGAGAGATTAAGTCTACTTTTGTAGAAGGATCAGCATTAGATATTTCTATTCTTGCTCATACTTGTTTGGAAATATGACTGCTCTGTCAGCTTCTAGTCACTTATCTTCTCAATCAGTTAGCCAGTATCTATCCTAATATACAATGACCAGTATGAACAAACAGTTAAGGCCAGAAGGTATTTCAATGTCATGCTTGTTATTTTCTTACATTTTATTTATAGTCTCTAAATATATATATCCTGCTATATATTTAGAGATTCTTGATAAAATCCAAAGAATCTGTAATGTTATTGGTTCTGACCTGGCATCACAGCTTCAGTGACTTTCCCACCACCGTAATAGAAGCTTCCTTTTGCTGTTTCTATAAATACTTTCATTGTAATTGTTCTGATGAACTTTCCTCTATGGTACCTAGACATTATGAATTTAAGCACACTAGTAGATTAGTAGCAAAGTCTTATCATTTTGCAGCTGAAATGGCTAGATGTAACTAAGTTCTATGCTAACAGTTTCTTCTATTGCATTTCTCACTTATGGAACTCTCTTCTGGTTTCTTACCAGTCAACTTTGATCTTCACAAATTTAAATACAATATCAATCATTATCGTCTGTCTTAATTCTTGTTTTTTATTGTTCTCTCTATTTTAATGGTGATTTAATTTTCATGTTATTTAACACTCAGTAACCCTTTGCATCTTACTAGCTTTATTGCCTTGCTTGGGTTGAACTGATTTAAAAAAAATATCACTATGAAGCCATGTTATTACTCTTTCACTTTGTCATCAGCTGAAAATTGCATTCCATAGTGATCATAGGCAAGGAGTCTTATAGGGATTTTCTAAACATAGATGTAGCACAAGGTTAAAAGTATGGTGACTAAGTCAGGATTGAGCTCACTATTCAGTCATATTTGATGTAGAGAAACAAGCTTGTTAACCATTACATCATGTCAATGAGCCCAGACAAGGGATGTTATGAGTTTTAATCAGGAACCAGGTTTAATATTTGGTGGGTATTTACATTTTCAGATAATTTATCTTGGGTATGCTTTCATTTTCACCAGCTGTAATGGAAGTAAATATTAGTATAGATACATGAACAAAGTTCATCTTGATTCATGCTGGTTCTACCATTGTAACCAAAGTAAATAAATGATTACTTATTTTACAAAATAAAATTATGGTATTGAAATTTTTCAATAAAGTTTGGCTCACATATGCTATTTTTTGTTCTCCTCAGTAAAACTTATAGGTAATTTGTTTAACTGATTTGTATTTTCCTGTCTCTAGTTAATGTCTTATTGTATCAAAAAGCAAGAAATTTGGGATCAGTTATTAAAAATATTTCCCTTTTATAATTGTGCTAAATTGTTTTATTTAGTTTATTTTTTATGGGAAGCTTACAAAATGCTGCACTTAAATTATTCGTGGAAAAAATCAATAAAGATTCATCAAGCATTACAAGTCTTGCTAGCATCATTAGCTCTACTTAAATAGAAGCTCCATGCTTATCTGTAATGTAATTCTATTTGCTTCCATTCAAGCTAGGAAGAATGAATTCCTACTTAGTAAAAGTTTTGATTCAATGATATGTTTGTGGCTATTAAATAGACTACTTAATAGTTGTCTGGAGCAGGCCCTAGCCAAGACATTAAGCTGTAATTACCTAACAATATCCTTCTCTTGACCCTTCTTTGCATGTCCAAATACTGTCTGTCTCCATTAATATATCAGTAATTTGCAATTTACATATATCCTGTAAAAACCTTTTAGTCTAATATTTGTTGACAAAATTGATGTGGTTTGCTAACTTGTGTTATTTAAATTGCTTTTTTTTCTTGATTAGTATGTCCAGAAGTTTTGAAGGTTCAGCTCTCAGTCAATTGGTCAGCAATCTTTTTATTGCCTCTGAAGTATGTTCTACATTTATCAAACATTCACTGATATTTTTTTTATTTTTTAAAGTTACTTGAGATAGTTCAGCACTATTGAAATCTTAGATCAAATCACCTTTGTTGGATTCAGTAAAATGAATTCATAGGTTACTTATCTATCAAAAATATTCTTTTCAAGTACTATTTGCTGGCCTATTAAACACACCCATATTTTGGCATAGGATATTTAGGGAAAAAAGATACATCATAACAAAAAATATCAAAATATAACCTTACCTTTTATATGTCATTCTCACTAAATATGAAAAAACACTTAACGTGTTAGCACAAATTATACTACTGGTACTTTTTTTTTTTTAATAGAAGCAAAGTTTAATTAACAGGACTTTTTTTGGAAAAGAATTTTAGTACATTTCATCATGCATTTGTGGAAAATTGTTTTGTTTTTCAAGAAGCAACATCTGTACATGCTGTAAATTCATAATGGCTACAAAGAAATTTACTGGTATCAGTGAACACTGGTACATAAGGTAATAGGCAAAACAAACAAATATGGTATTTGTTGGTAAATGCAGAAAATTACATTAGCTATTACAATAGCTGTATATCAACAAACACAAAACAAGCAGCAATATACCAGACAAAGCAAATATTTCTGTAAAATCTGGTATTTCTACAAAAATATTGTGCAATTCTATAAATTTCTCAATTTATTTTTTCTGGGTGAATTTTTCAGGGATAATTGTTTTGATATCATGTTTGTTCACTCTCAGGAGTCCTAGTTCTGTAGCTAAGCACTATGCATGGTCGGATTCCTGGTGAACCCCACTTTTTAAAAAAAAATTTTTTTTGTGGTCTTCATGTTTCACTCCTACATGGTATGGTGGTATTCGATGCAGAGTAATTTTTTTTGAAAAAAATCTGCAAAAATTCCCTGCCACGTGAGCGTTAAAAAAAAAGAAAAAAAAAAGGTAAACAGTAAAATCAGAATATTGAAAATTGCCTGAAGACATCACTCATGGTAGAAACCTGAGTCATATAAAATAGCAGACACAAGTTGTAAATTAGTAATGTGGTTCTAATATATATATAATCAGGAAACAAAAGTTAGATATTTTTACAAATCCATTGGTAATAAAAAAATTAAGAAAAAAAAATTCAACCCTAATTTTTAAATTTTAAATTTCAATGTTATACATCTAAAACAGACAACTCAGGTCAGTTAAATTTTTTTCACTAATGTAAGTTTTTTGTGAATCTAGATTAAAGACACTGTACGAAGTTAAGATCTAATATGTTAAGTTAAACCCTCTTTCCCCTTATTCTTCTCTTGTCCTTTTCTTTCTCTTTTTATATTTCACTTGACTTTGTCTGGATAAATTTGAAACATTGTTGTATGAATTTGGTCTGACGAGCGGCAGAGCTGGCTGCAAAATATATTATTACCAATGAATTTTTAAAAATATCTAACTTTTTGTTTCCTGATTATGATACTCTGTTAAATTTAACAAAAAAATTTAACATTGAGAGTTCTCTTTAGAGTTTGTCTCTATTGGAATTTACCTTACCAAATTTCAAGGATTCTACTTTATATATATATATACACACACACACACACATGCACGCACTTCACTTTGAATGCCAGTTGAACCTTGCTGGAGATGTTTGGCTATAATGGGATCAGCTAGATAGTGACAGACTAGATAGCAAGGTGTGTTTTGTTTTGTTTGTTTGTTTGTTTTTTTCTAAAAAATTAAGTTTAGCAATAATTAATGAAACATACAAAATAAGTCAATTGGCACACATTGAGATTCCTCTCCTGTGATAATTATAAATTTGTCCTGGGCTACCAAACTGTTTAGCAATGTACAATTGATAAAAGACTATCATCTTCATGTGTAATTTTTTTAACATCTAACAAACACTGAAATGCTTTGAATGTATACAAATAATGATGCTTTGTGTGTGGAATTAATTCTTTGAAGTGCAAAAGTCTAACTGCTAATGTGTAGATATTTGGAGGCATCCCACACAGGATAACTGTTTATAAACAACCAGAGACACTTGTTTTGCCCAAAGCCAACATGAAATTAGATTTGCATATTTTGTTGAACCTTCTAGCACTGCAGACAACATGGCATTTTGCAATTTCATTATGAAATAGTTGAAATTGAATTTAATACTGTACTGATTCCTGTTTGGCTTTATAAAAAAGCAAAGAGATTGACAAGTTGATCATATATTCAATGGTCATTAAGTTGTGTTCATACTTCACATTATTGAAACAAATATAGATATGTGTGTGTGTGTGTGTGTATATATATATATATATATATATATATATATATATATATACACACACACACACACACCTGAATAAGTAATTAATGTGCTGTTGATGGTTCTAAAAGAAGGCACAATAATTTCTCTGGCTGACCCTAATCACAAACTCATTGTTTTGAAGATGTTATCAAATTTTAAATAGATTCATAGATTCCTTAATACTTTACATTTCCAAGTTATTTAAAGAATTAAAAAAAGATTAATTCTTGTTGCCAAGTCATCTGTTATTGTTTATTTATCAAATTTTGCTTTTAATAGATAGAATTATATTGGAGACTGAGAGGTAAGGAAAGATATCAATTTACTTACTGGCAGATAATAGGCTACAAGAATATGGTCTTATTGATTGTAGAGCATTGTTTTATAACAGTATTTGGTCACATTGATAGATAGAGCATTGTGTAACGGTATTTTTGTATAATGATAAACTTGTATGGTTAAGGACTATGTGAAAGATGAATTCTGGATAGAGAAATATGAATTAGAAAAGTGTTCAGTGGCTATATAATTATTACTTTTTTTTTTTTCAAAGTATCACAAGAAAAATATCTTGGCTTATAACAAATATTACATTTTTAATCAAGAGATAGATTGATACAAAAGTTAAGAGAACTTCGTTCTATCAAAGTACTATGCTAAACTTGTTTGATATATAACAGAGGTCTTAAGTCACTGCATAATGCTCTTCCAACACTTTGGTTTTGTAGTCTAAATCAGGGGTTTTCAAACTGTGGTCTGCAGACCACAGGGGGTCTGCAAGGATAAGATAGGAGGTCTGTGTGAAAGAAATAGATGAACAGGATTCAATGGATTTGACAAATATTTATTTGTAAAAGGGATCACCTTGCCTCATGTGTCAATACACCCGTAATGGCCATTCGTCGCCTGTCAGTCACATGCAAGCCACGGATAATAATGTGAACCTCGCATGCTGGGTACAATCACAACACAGGGAGAAGGTCAAAGGGAAAGTACCGTTACTAGAGTCTAAGAATTTCCTTTTTTTAAATAGCATGTATACCAAAGTAAATGAAAATGAGGAAGTAAGAAAATAAGTAAAAAGAATTTAGATCATGAAGTGAATTGCGCTTGTTCATTGATTACACCTTGTTGGAGTATACTCCTTAAAAATAGGGGTGATGCGTCGCTTAGTTAAGCAGTCTGCTAATTGTATTTTATCTCGACACCACCAGAACTCCTTTATCTGTCCATCATCCATTAGCTCTTTAATTCCACTGATTTCAATTCTAAGCTGTTTTTCTTTAACCGGTTTGGATGATTTTACAGCCTCAGTTTGTGACACATATTTTAGGTAGTTTATGTGGATTTGGCTTACCTGTTGTGAGTTCAGAGGACAGTGTGGAAATGAAAACTGCCATTTCAATTGCTTCAGACATTGAGATAGTTTCAGCAGCCAAAGTGCTATGCATAATGTGCCGGATCTTCTTTGAGATCCACCAAATCGGAGAGAATCTACCAGAATCACTCACAAGTAAGATTATATAGCCTCCCTGACTACCACCATCAGGAAGATTTCCCATAGAAGCATTACTAAATACCATCAGGTGTAGTTCCTCATCTTTTCCAAGGTATTGAAATTTCAGTGACAGATTAGATGACTTGGCCCTGGCAATAACTTTGTTTACATTAGTAGATCCTGCACTGTGCAATTTTTAATGCTTGTCGTTAATACACAGGCATTGAATAGTAGATCTAGACTCTGATGTGCTAACCATAATAGTTGTCCCACCTTCGATCTCAATGACTGCTTTTCAATTTTTGAGGGTTGTGAGTCTTTTGGCATAGCCCTCATAGGGTCCACAACAACTGGTGATATTTCGTCAGTGTATTTATCCTGGTTGAGTTGTATTGTATCATTGATACAGACGAGATCAATTCCACAATACTTGAAGATTTTGCTGTCCTCTTTTCCCACTTTAAATGCCTTCCGTATGTTTTTGATAAAGTCATCAAATTGTTGATCTCCTGACTAAATGAAGTCATCGACATGGCAAGCTAGTATGCCTATCAAGCTCCCAACCTTAGAGGTCCAATAGAAAACTGTGGGGTCCATTTTTGACATAATCCCACCATTCTCAGTCATGACTGATTTCACTTTATTATACCAGTGAAGGGATGCATCACTCAGCCCATAGACACATTTGTTCAGCCGCCATATTTCATCACATTTCGCTTCCTTAGGTGGTTTTATGTAGACCTCCCTCTCCATCTTTTGTCCCTGGAGAAACACAGTCTTAAATATCCATGGAATGTAACTTCCATTGATGTTGAGCTGATACTGCCATTATCAGTCTCAGACTTATGGGCACAAGTGGAGGAATCTTTTTGGATATCCTGTATTTCTTCAAATCCTCAAGCAACAAGTCTCGCTTTAGGTGTAATGCTGTCCGTAGTTGATTTCCAGCTACAAACCCAGTGAGTGGATATGCATTTCTGTCTAGTATCTTTAACCTCTGTGTAGACATTGTTCTGTCTCCAGCTGTCATGCTCTTTCATTTTTGCTTCATAGAATTGCGTATTATCCATAATCATGACACAGTCATCATCAGCAGACACTCTGGTGGTTTCATTTTTATTAAGATCACTGACTTGGCCCAGATAGTTCCTCACCTGCCAAGTTAGCTGGTTCCATAATTTTGATGTTGTACCAGTTTTTATTTTTTCCGTTAGCCTTTCCTGCTCAGCTGATTACCTTAGCCTGAATTTGCTGTTGGCTTTCCTTGTGTGTATAACTTATGATGTGGCCTGGTTTTATGTGGATTTTGTCATTTGGTGTTTTATTGTTATAGCTTGGAGTCTGTGAGGTTTGTGGAGATTGATCATCATCAGAATTTTTGGATAATTCCAAATTTTTAATAGGGTCTAGTTGCTTCTCAGCCCTGTGGTTGTTTGGTGTATCAGATAATGGACCGGAGTTTCCTTTTTCATTTGATGGGTGTGCTAAACGTAGTCTACACTTATGCACTCTCAACATGTCAAAAAAACACAACAGACCCATACTGGCCAATTACCACACCAGGTCCTTTTTATTCTTTATTATCTGGTCTCTTATAGTAGACCTTGTCACCAGGTGTACAGATGTCAGGTGTGGGTTGTAATTGTTTATGCAGGGCTCTTCTGATTTTTTCAGATGATTCGGCTTTAGTGAAGGCCTGTCTTGCTGTGTGTAATGCATTTATGTGGTTTCTCACCACTTCACTGGTGATGGTACCCTCTAGAGGTGGTGGCTGATTGGTGAGGACAGATGGAATATTTGGATTCCTTCCAAAAACCAGTTGATATGGACTATATCCATATACATTATGTAATGAATTTTTGGCCATTAGTGCCTAGTTCAGGGCTGTTTCCCAGTCAACATTTTGGTCATGCTTGACTTT
The DNA here is from genome assembly GCA_037127315.1 of Ascarosepion bandense. Lineage (NCBI taxonomy): Eukaryota > Metazoa > Mollusca > Cephalopoda > Sepiida > Sepiidae > Ascarosepion > Ascarosepion bandense. The sequence continues at coordinate 2,265,316 of JBBBDQ010000563.1, read as the reverse complement.
CATCAAAATCTCTGTTATGTTTGATTGTGTCTTTCAAGTAGACTGTTGCTCCAGGGAGAATAACCAGCAGTAGTGATTATGCATATATTGAAGTTCTCAGCCATGTCTCGTACTTTGGCACTGTCAAATTCACCACCAAGATCACTGAGAAGCCACCACAGTGCCCCATGAATGCTTATCCAGTCCTTTATAAAGTTCTGGACAAACATAGCTGACTGTTTGGTGTTTGTGATACATCTAGCACTAAACCTGGAGAATTCATCAATTATATGCAGGTACCACAGGTTAGGCTCCAGCTGATGTAGATCCACAGCTACAGTTTGGTTATGATTGTTGGCCCATGAAAAACCAACAATGGGTTTACGTGATGGTTTTACATGTTTTCTGCATGTGCTGCATTTTAGGATGATGTCTTCCAGTTTGCTGAGAATATGTGAGTTAGCTGTACCTGCAGATTTCAGAAGTTGTTTTAGCTTTTCTGCAGATACATGCCCAAATTGTTTATATTGTTTATGCAGTTTAGTCAGCATCTTAAGTTTATCGCTGTCATCAATTGGCTTTGTTTATTTAGATTCTAAATTTTAGAATGTCCCTGAAAATTCTTTTCATAGCGGACTTCATTGTATCATAACATAGCTCACTTGATGCACATGCTGTCAGGATTAATTGTTTTTGTTGGTTGGATAAATTAGCACTATCCAGAAGCTTGCATGCTAGTACAGCATCTGGCAGACTCATTTTATATTTTTTACTTCTCTGGTATTGCTGGTCGAATTCTACGATGTAGTCTGAAATCGCCATGTGTTCAGCTCTCCGGAATCTGTCGAAGTTCCTGTGTGCTTCATAGGCTGTGTTGATGGTATCACGCAAAAATAATCGATCCAGTGCAGTAATTAGTTTTCATACCATCTTCTTGGTGTAAATCTTCTCAGTTACAGTTTAATGCTGCCTTTCTTGCTTTTCCGGTTAGAGACAATGTTACTGTTAATGCCTGTTTCCACTTGTCAATGTCTGTCATTAGTTGCCAGATAGATAGCTTGTTCTTCCAGTCTTCATAACTTTGCTCATCAAACTTGGGTGGATTTTTGTAGTTTGAAGCCATTGTCTTAACGCTCTGCTACCATGAAAGCAATAAATGAACAGGATTCAATGTATTCGCCAGATATTTATTTGTAAAAGATCACCTTGCCTCATGTGTCAATACACCCATAATGGCCGTTTGCCTCCTGTCGGTCACGCACAAGCCATGGATAATAACATGAACCCTCGCACGCTGGGTATAATCACAACACAGGGAGAAGGTCAAAGGGAGAGTACCCTTACTAGTCTAACGTGTGGATTAACTCATCATATGAAATTCAAAGTAATTTAAATTTAATTTTGTTACATTTTGCATCAACATGCAGTATTAATTTATTTTATTTGAACACTTGTCTAAAGTAAGCTTAAAACCAGATTTACTATGTTAATGCAAAACTGTAAGCTATTTTATTAAAAATTTATGTATAAATTTCATAAGCGTTAATAGTGGAAATATAAAGGGGAGTCTGTAAATCAAAAAGTTTGAAAATCCCTGGTCTAAATAATCACTATTAGGCAGTATTGCTTAAGTCCTACCTTAGTCCATGGAACTGTTAATCAGGTATTCATACAAATACCTTATATGTATCACTGTCCCAAGGTACATTTCAGTATCTTGAAGATTGCAGCTCTTTGGACATGGATTTTATTTTTGACTGGCAAGGTGATAGAAGATTCAAGAGTTTTAGATTTTGCAACAATTCTTTTGCTTTTGGTATTTTTCTTTTATAATAACAAAGTAAATTATTTTGTCTGTATCTCAATAGGAATATTTTATATCATGTTCAACTGAAGATTCCATATTTTTTTTGTAAAACTACAGATTTTGGATGTTTGAGATACAAGAGTGGAGCCAATCTTGTCTTATCCTTTATTAGAATGCACATAAATTTTAAGCTTCTTCATGCAATGTTTGCTTACATTAAAACACTGCTTGGAAATAATTCCCTGTAAAGAACATTGAGAACATTTTTTTATAGAATAGTAATATTTACTGGTGATTTCTAAATGTATCTCAGCTGTATTTATAGGAAAAAAATAGTGGTTTCCCCCAACTTCTTAGAGTTTGCAGATTAAATGCTTTGTATCTCTCATCAGCTGAATTCCATCTAGCAAATTATTTTCTGATTATTTTTTTTCTGCAGATATTTACAAATTGTGACCATTGAAGTATTCATTACTTGTTACAAATACTCAAGATATAAGTGACATTGAAAACTTAGTAATTAATGTGTCAGGTTCTCTTTAGTTTTTGTTAAAAAATATTTCTTGTTATTGATTCTTTGTATATTTCATACTTTTTTAAACTTATAGAAACAATTTTATTTTTTATGACCACACTTAGATGATTAATGATTTTTGTTCATATGAAGATAGTGTGAATAACAAAAATCTATTGCACTTTCTTGTTTATTAATCAAATATTGATAACTGGATTTTATATTTTGAAATTTTTACCCATTAAATTTTATTTACTCATTGCTTTTTTTTTTTTTACCGGTTACCAATTATTTTGTAATGTTTGAATATCATTCATATGTTATAATGAGCATTTGGTTGCAAAGAAAAAGAACAAAGAAATATAAAGTTTACAACAACATGTATTTGTCAAAATTCATAATATGCAAATAGTTGTTTGAAATTTGGTAAAAATTGCTCATGTATAGTTCTTCAGTTGCTGCTGGTAAGGAAAGCAATTAAGTATAAGGGTTTTGTTGATAGGACTGGGAGTTGACTGATTTCTTGTGTTGATTGGCTGAGATCATAGTTGGGTTCAGAGGATAGGTCAGGAGCAGAATAGTCATTGGTGGGGTTTAACATATGTCCTTCTTCATGGTTGAGATCAATATCTGTGAGGTGTTTCATGGGTTGGTAGTTGTGTAATGTTGAAGCTGAACTGCTTAGTAAGGTGGGTTGGCAGCTTAATCAAGGTCACAGTGGTGGGTTGATTCATGGTAAGGTATGTTGGTTGCTGAAGTTATGGCAGTGGTGGCAAGGGATTAGGTGTTGATAGTGAATGCTGATCAAGTGAAACATGTCTGTTAGGTTCTGGTCAAATGTGGTATCAACAAAGTGGTGTCAAGATGGTGACAATGAGATGGGATCATGGTGGTGACAGTGACAGCACACTTGCATGTTGGCACTTGGTTTTTTCAGCTTGCATCTGTGTTGGTTGTTATGAAGGGCTTTCTTTTAAATGAATCTGATAGTCTCAAGTTCATTTTTTTATGGGAAAGTTAGTGATTAGCTATTTTATTTTATTGCAGATATTTGTTTTGTAGACCATATGTGATGCCTGGAACCACTGCAGAAAACAACTTTTTTTTTATTTTGTGTTTTCTTAGTATTCATATCCAGCCTGACATGTCTTGTGAATCAAAGAGAGACCTAATTGTAGTGGAATATAATGCATAGATACAATAACATTTTTTTAAATTAGTTTATATTTAATGTTCCGGTTTGTAAAATAACTCTCTGATTGTTTGCAGCAAATGTTTCTTGAAGAAAAGTTTGAGATTATATAATCAACTGCAAAGAAAACTTAACTAAGTTTTGGTTCTTATCCGTTCATTTTTTATTACTTTCATCAAAGATGTCTGGAAAGTATTGATTGGTGAAAGGATCAAGTCTTTACCATTTCCAACATAAATTTTAAGCCTCTCTTGCAAAACTTATTTTCCCCTTCATGTTCTGATCTCTAACTCAAACTACCTTTGGTATTTGAATTTAAGAAATTATCTAATTTTCTTTGCTGCAATGAAGATGGAAACAAGGACTAATCAAGACTGTAGAAGTTATCAAATCACCTGTAGAAGGCATGGGTCAGATTACCTTATGTTAGTGGGTATCATGGCCATAAATGTAATAAGACCCTAAAATATAGTTAATCAGAGAAGTAACTTTGTGGCCACATTTGAAGAAGCATTATTTGAAAAATCTGCAGCATCAAAAATAAAGGGTTGATTGTTGTTAAACTGATTTACAGTAGATATTATCTAAATATTTAAGCAGGCTTTTGTTTTTGTTTTTTGTTTTTTCCATTCATGAAGGTTACTGCTAATTGCTAATTTGATAAGTGGTTTTATTATAACATTTAATTTTAAATTTGTTTTTTGCTTTCAGTATTTTTCAAATGATTTTTTTCAAGTTTATTTAGGTCTAGATGAGAATGAAGATCATCATCAGGTCTCCCTTTTAAAATTTGGCACTCTCAAGGCAAATCAGTAATACAATTGACAGACTTGTGATGATTTCAGTATCTCTGAAATTATTTTATCACAAAAATAGTTTTAAGCCTTAACAAATGTCATCTTCTGAAAGAATTGTTTAAATAAAGTATATTTTTCTAAAGTAAAGTTGTTTTCAGTTCTGTTATTTCTCCTTTCCTAGCATAAGTTATATGACTGTCATACAATATTCCAATAAGTTTTTACATCTTGTTAGTCATAAAATTTTGATTTCCTTTTCTTTTTCTTCAGTAGATACTGATAATTCTATTTTTAATAAATCTTTTGACAAAAGTAAAATACTGCAAAAATTATTTAAAATTTTATGTCTTATTTAGTGGAAAGCTTATATTGAATCAATTGTTAGGTCTGCTGATAGTATTGGTTCATTGTGTCATACTATACATTTTTTTTTCTTTCCAGACTCTATCTTACATATTTATAAGTCTTCCATTTATCCATTCTTTGAATACTGTTTCCATGTCTGGTTTTGGAGATCCTGCTATATATTTATAGATCTTGATAAAATCAAAAGAAGAGTATGCAATGTTATTGGTACTAACCTTGTATCTTGGCTCCTGTCACTTTCCCACCAGCATAATATAACTAACATGTGCCTTTTCTAAAAATATTTTCATGGTAATTGTTTTAATGGACTTTCCTCTATGGTACTTAGACTTTATGAATCCATCATTTTACAGCTGAAATTGTTAGATATAACATAAGTTCTATGCTAGCAGTTTCTTCTCTCTCACCTGTGAAACTTTTTCTGAATTCTTGTTTCCCAGTTAACTTTGATCTTCAAAACATTTTTATACAATGTCAATCGTTATCTTCTGTCTTATTTTTTTCTTTTTTGATTATTGTTCTCTCTCCTTAATAGTGTATTGTTTTTTGTTTCTTATATTCTCTAACCCACTGTAACCACCTTGGTGGCTTTATTGCCTTCCTTGGGATGAAATGATTACAAAAAAAGTTATTTTTTTTTTCTGTTACCAGAATTATCAAACTGTTGTAACAGATAAAATAATTTTATCTTCTTGAATTAATTCAGAATTTGAATTACTAATTTTTATTATTGATGTGTTCTTGTATATTTAAAATATAAAAGGCTATCATGTTTTTGAATATAAGAATCATTCTGAACATTGATTTATGGCTAAAAAGAACAAATGAATAATTCGGCTAAAATCGTTTCTTCTGCTTCATTGATGACAGTCAACATAAATATTCTCAATAAAAATATCTTAGTTGAATAACTCTATTGAAAGCTTTTTTTCTTTTTCTTTCTTTTTTTAATCTCACTAACTCCAAGAGTTTTATGCTATGTTATGGAAATCATTCTCCTTTGGTAATGTGCAAATCAATAGTACTTTTTCACCCAAGAGCATTTGTTTAAAAAGAACAGTTAAAACCCAATCCAAATTGGTTAAAAGTTTATCGGGTCTTATTCTCAGAAGCTACATTCCCAGTAGAACATCTTCTAAATGAAAGGCACAAGTACTAGTATTTTTTTTTTTATATTATGGCAACTAGAATAAATCATTGATTACTTTGCTGAAATTCAGTTTCATTCACATGAAGAAGGTAGTGGATAACATGTCTGACATTAGATAAACTATATGAAGATCAATAGGAACTTGACATAAACCTGTCAAAGAATCCAGACATTGGAATGAATTATGACTTCAAGAAGTCATACCTGAACATAAAGTATTGCAATGGTTGCAATGTAGTACTGTTTTTCACTGTCTCTATTTTCATTTGTCAACAAATTATAACATGATTCTACTCTTTACTGTTGTAATTTTAAAACTGGTTATCATGAAAAGTTTACAATTTTTATCTTACAAATACACACATTGTTGTGATAGGGAGTTATAAAAGTTTAGTTTTCACTAAAGGATGAAACCAAATCATATGATACCCCAAGCATTTGGACCTGTATAAAAAGAACCATAATCTTTACGCTATTTTTAGTAAACAAGTTCAGTATATTCTTACACATTTATAATTAGTAATTTGGCAGCAAATGTTTTCTTATTTGATTAGAGAACCATTTTGTTAGATGAGCCATAACACAAGACAGATCACAATGAATATATGATAGGTTTGCTTATCAATTACACACTTAAATTTTACTTTGAGTTACTTATTTGAAGAATCAACATTTTAATTACGATATATACTTGTCAAGTACATTAATTCAATTTTTCATTTGAACACTACTAGGTGCAGGGGTTTATTTCCAGTTTTTCTGTTTTATAAGGAGTGTTTTATTCTGTTGTGTTTCTCTAAATTGTTATTACTTTATACTGTCATATCATTCCTTAACTATGTATTTTTCAATGCTTAAAAATTGAAACTGAAATAAATTATATGAAGGATATTTTTTAAAATTGTGACTAGAATTTGTGTGCCGGAATTTTCTAGTCTTTGCAACCTCTTAAATGTTGGCTTTATATATTGTTCTTAGGAATCTTTAATATTCATTTGTTATAAAAATAAACCTTTCTCTGTATTCAAAGGATCAATTAGGTAAATTAATCATACACAGTAAATATCAAAGAACATTGACTATAGAAAAAGAAACTAAGAATTAAAAATAATCAAAAAAGAAAGAATAAAATTACAAATGTTAATGATACGTTATCTTTCAAGTCTCAAATCTAAAATATGATTGTGAATATTTTCCTCATGAAATCCAGAAATGCTGCAGCAAAATCATTTGATGCTGTTCAAAAGGAATGAACATGATACAATCAGATGTTTTTTCTTTACTCTTGATCCATGTAATCTGTTTCTAAGATTTCCTTAGCAGATATCTTTTATTTTTTTCGTGATTTCAGAATATTATTGTTATTATTCCATTTGTTTAGCCAAATCAAATCAAACCCCTTAATCTAGAAAGACACCTCCATTGATATGTCATCTTGGTTGGATGTTTGTGAAATGTGTATTGGGCATTTTACATTCTCTGCTATATCTTTACTGCCGCTATTTTTATTTCTGTTCTATTATTTCAATACACTGCAGGATTTCTGTTTGTAGCTGAATGGATGCTATTCTGAACTCATGTTCCCATTACTCTGATTTTGATATCAATTGTTTCTATTAATTTTTGCTTATTCTTACACTTTTTTTTTATAATCATGTCGCCCCAAGCAAGGCATTTTACTGCCACTGTTGTGCAGAGGGTTACATAGGAGGAAAGTTATGAGAAAGAGTGACAGGTTATAGGGGGTGTCAGAAAGTTGGTAAAAGAAGGATGAGAATACTGATGAGAGTGGGGTGGACGAAGAAAAAGCATGAGAGAGAGGATGTAAGTTAGTGAGACAGGAGATGACTATTGACTTTACATTTAAATTCTTGGAGATTATAGCTGTCGGGAAAGCAAGTATGCGGAAGGGAATTCCACAGACTGGAAGTGCAAGAAAAAAAGCTGCTGGAGTAGAATTTTCATTTACAATTTATTGGTTTCACAGTAAAAGAGTGGGACCTAGTTGCTAATCTTGTGGCTCGAGGAAATTCATATATAGGAGGTATCAGTGAGCTAAGTACATTGGAGCAGAAGCCGTGAAAGTATTTGTAGCATAGACACAGGGAAGCCACACTGCATTGGTGAGAAAGCGACTGTATCCTAGCTGCCAAGTCGAGATCGATCACATTACAGATTCTCTGTTGGATTTGGTTGAGGACACCCAAGTGGATAGCAGGAGCACTCAACCAGATATGGCAGCAATATTTAATGCATGGGCGGGTGGTAGATTTGTATACGTGCAGGATTGTTTCGGATGGGAAAAACTTCCTGGCCTTAAACAGAGAACCGACTTTCTTAGCAGTGGATTTAGCTATGGATTCTATATAGTTATTCTACTTGAGGTCTGATGTGAGAGTTAATCCAAGGAGACACAGTGTTTTACTTTCGGGGAGAGAAGCCTGATCCATGTTAATGGGTGGGAGGAACGATTGTCTATGATGGTTATTAAATAACAGCTTTGGTTTGGAAGCATTAAATTTAACAAGCCATTTCTTAACCTAGTCCACCAGTGACTGGAGGTCCTTTTCAAGCTCGGCAGTGAGGTTTGCTTTGTCAGCCTCGGTAGATTTTTGATTGAGATGAGAGTAAACCAACTTCATATCTTTTTTTCTACTTTGGCCATTATAACTTGATAATTCTAATTTGATCTCTGAATTTGTAAGCATGTTAAAAGTTAGAGTATGAAGTTATGTACTATTGCTTATTGGTTGTTGGAGCTTGTATTTTGGGCAAATAAAACTATTTGCAAAAAATTTTCAAAATATCAATCATATTTTAAGTAGTAGTATCATGCTTTTTACATTTGGCATGAATCTAGGAATAACCTTTGTATGATCCATGAATACAGTCAATCTATGAAGAATAAAAAGAAATTCAAAACAGAAAATATTATTGTCATGAGTTATTAAAATGTTTTTATTTTAAAATATATTCTACTTTTATTGACTTATTTTAGTGTTCATTTTTACTTTTCTCTTTGTTTTTTGATGCTTTAAACTAAGTGAAATCTGAGCCTCTTATATTCTTTAATAAATGTGTAGTTTCTGTTTCAATTTAGTTGTGCATATTTTTTAAATTGATCTTCTGGACACAGACTACTTAAGTTTTGACATTATCATGTTGTCATTCTTCTGATTTGATGCCTTTCTTTAATCATAATAAATATCAAGATCTGTATTATGTTATTTATACATAACTTTATACCCACTTTTAAATAAAAACAGTACTTTGCCTACCTTCTCTCTCTTTTGTTTTTTTCCTATTTATTCCCAACACTTTTACCGCTTATCATTTCTGACCCTACTATTTTCATTTGATCTTTAAACTGATTACACTGGTCAACACGATTTTTGGTGCCAAGAAACAAAATATGTTTTTTAGCTAATTTGATGGTGCTGATTCTGAAAATGGCCTTAGATTTTCATGTTTAGCTACCATTTTGGCTATACTGAAATTGCTTATTTTTGGAAGAAAAAAAATCAATTTATATGATCTTGGCTGATTGCAACATTTAGTTATTAAAGGTTGTAGAAACCCATTAATTTTCAGGTAGCCCAAGCAATTTATGTCAGCTACCTGAAGAAAAAAAGTGTTTTTGAGTCAAAAATTTTAAAATAGAATCAGGATGATTATCAGTAGTGATTCTACACGTTGCAGATACCTCTCCTAAATAAGACCCCCCAATAGAGAAGAACATGACTAAGGATTGTGTGTACATCATTCCATGTAACTGGAAAGAAATATAAAGTAGAAATAGCCCTCTCCCCACTCCTTAAGGTAAGGTTACAAGAACATCACAATGCTGTAACACAAAGGGAGATAGAAAAATCAGGCATACCTGACCACATATGGAGAGAGAAAAGGGATCCCTGCCCCCTATGGAATGAAGTTGAAATAATTGATAGAGATCGCCACTGGAAACTATGTAAACTTAAGGAATCAGGGCATATACTAGGCCTCAAAAATCTAAGTCAACTAAGCATGGAAATGAAAACGATATGTGAACCAGTAATACGGTGTGCTAGAGAAAATCATTAGTGTCAAAGATTCCAATATGAGCTCTGGTAAAAATAGTTACTGAGATATTAGTTTATAAGTCACAAAAATTCATGTACTGATGTCCTCAAGGACACATGGCCCAGTGGATATTGATGTTGGTTAGTTCCAGTGACTTGACTCAGACTTGAGTTGAATACCAGGCTACAGCAGTGGTGAACAAATAACTTAGAGAGAGATAACAACATGGCTACCAGAAGTGGCATTGCATATGGAATGAGAATGATATACCCCAGTGATCATAATAAAATTTAAAATTCCTAGCACCTGAAGAAGGCTGGAGTGTACAATGGTAATAATAATGGCAATAAAAATGAGGACAATAGTCTGAAAAATGTAAATAGTTTAAAATAGAAGTACCAAATCTTTTTCAATTTATCAGCAAAATTCAAATTAACTGATAAACTTTATCAGCAATACATTGAGTGTTAAGGTTCATATTTTACATAGCCATCTAGATAAATTTCTAAATAATTATGATGATGCCAGTGATGAGCAAGGAGAATGATTCTATCAGGATATCAAAACAATGGAAGAATGCTATCATGCTGGGATAAATGAATGATGGCTGACTACTACTAGAGGGACTTAAATAACATTGAGCATGACAATCAAGAAAGAAAATTTTTATCATAGTTCTTATGTTCACAAAAGTTTTATTTCTGCTGTTAGTTTATTAAATGATTTGATGAAAATACTTGTTGGTCTTGGTATATTCAATTGTGTTATTTTTAAAGACTTAAGTTCTGATTGTTATTGAAAAAATAGTGTTTCTCAATAAGCAGAAATACTATTTTTGTTGGTTGAAATATGAATTGAGAGGTCTCTGTGATTTTACTTTGAGAAATATTGCCATCGGTCAATATATCTATAAAAAACAAATGAAAAAATACTTTTTTTTTTTTTTAAATGAAGCATTTTTGTACAGCTGTAACTAACCAAGAAAAGGTAAGTTCATTTCAGTGCCCTCAAATTAGCTAAAAAAATGTTTGGTACCTCAACACCATTTCATTTCATTTTTTTGACAGTGTTATTATTAAATGTACACAATGTAGCCAAATTGCTTCTATTTTCATGGAGTTTTTATTTACATTATTTTTCTCTTTGTATTAACAATTTTTTGTTTATAAATAGATATTGCTTTGTTGGATAATTTCTTTTAAATTAACAGTAACCATAACTTTTTCTTTTAACTGGATTTTACATTATACCTATGTATGATAATTGTGTTATATAAAAGTAGGAAGTATGAATCTTAGGAATACAGTTAAAAGCTGTTTCAATGTTAAATCTGTACATTCTATTGGAGAGAATGTAAAATGATGTAACTGATTATTGCTTAAAGGAAAATGTTCAGTTTTAGATGAATTTAATTTCAAATGTATTTAGCTAATAATCTTCGCAATATGTTCGAATTAATTGAATTTTTGAAAAATATAGCTACTATAATTAATATTCAGTGCAGACAAATCCTCATTTAATCTTAATTAGTAGATATTTGAATATTTTGCTTTTTATAAGCATCTGTTGACTTCTCAAGGTCAATACTGATGCAGCTCATTAGCTTTGCTCTTTGTGAAAGAGCAGTCATTTATTTTTACTGGTTAACACACACTTTGTGTGTGTGTCACTCTCTCTTTCTTATTGTTCTTAATTTCAGTCTGCCATGTGAGTGTCAAATTCTCCAAATCTTCTTTCCTCATTATGTATCCTACACATTTCAACTGTCTCTTTTTGTTACTATATTCCTATTTTTTTTACTATTTTGTTACTGTCATTACTCACATGTTCAGTCCATGGGATTCTCAGCATCCTTTTGTAGAACCATATTTCTGTTGCTTCAAGTCTCTTTATTTGTTCAAAGACTGTCCAGCATTCACAGCCATATAGAAGGATTGATATTTCATAGCAGTTCAGCACTTTTTTGTTTCTAACATTTTTTTTCTGTTTCTTGATACTTTGCTTAGCTTTTGGAAGGGATCTTTTACTATTCCAGTGCATTTTCAAGTTTTGGGATCACATTTTCCGTTGCCTATTAAAACATTACCTAGATATTTCAATTTTTGTTCTTGCTTGATTTTTGTATAACTTATATTAAGGTTGTGGTTATCAAAAATCCTGGTAAAACTTGTAATACTCTCAGGATTACCTTACAATGAAGATTGAATAAGTTCAATGAGATGACACATCTTTGTCTTATGCCTCTTTCTATTTACTGAATTCATTTTCTATCCATATGCAGGTGGTTTATTCTCAGTATAAGTTCTGAATTATTCTAGTATCTTTCCCAAGTAGGTCTAGATTATTAAGCAGTTCAAACAAATCTTTGTGTTGTACCTTATCAATTATTTCTGTAATCTTGTCAATGCTGAAATCATCTAAGGCTGCCAGTATTTCTATTACAATTTTGTCTGATCCTGCTGCTTTGTTGGCAAGTGCTGATTTCACTTCAGATTTTAATATTTCTGGGCCTTCTATATTTTTGTGTATTGCATGTTTTCTTAGACTTGCTAATTGTCATTGCTTATATATGCATGTAGGTCAGAAGCTGAGAACACTAAAAATTGACCAACATGTATCTCATTTATCTATTTATATAATTATATTTATATATAATTTACTTAGATTTTGTATTTCTTGTTGGATTGAAAAATTATAATTTTGTAAATTTTGGACTGTGTGTGTGTATTATTTACACTTGTTTTGTTATGGTATAGTTGTATGTATGATATCAAATATTGAAATTATTAATGTAATTAAGTAGGTTTTCAATAATTATGTTAATTTTAAGATCATTTGTGTATAACAAAAAACATTAACGAAAACAATTTGTTCTATTTTAATGAATAACATTGGCAAAAATATTGTCTTTCAATGATAGCTTTTTCTAGAAATAAAATGTCAAAATTCCTTCATTTTAGGAGTTAGACTATCAAATGAAACCACTTTGATAATTGTAAAACTTGGTGATTTTTATAGATAAGAGAAAAAATTTGATGATTTGATTCTTTTTTTCTTGTGATTTTCTGTGGAGGATAGAAACATTAGTGTCATTCAAAATTATGTCATATTACATTTTGTGATGCAAATCATTTTTCTTTTATTTTAAACAATAAAATTGATATTGATAAAATTTTCAGGATATATTTCTTTCCAGGTAATTTTCTATTCTCATTTTATATATATATATATATATATATGTGTGTGATCTTAATGATCAAGTTTTCTTTTTGAGTAATATCTGGAGAGACTTGGGGCCATTTCATTAATTTGATATCATTGAAAACTTTTTTGGTGGGAGAGGTGGGTAATAGCCTTCATTGTAGAGTGAAGGATCATGACCATGTCTAAATATATGCTTTAGTTTAAAGGCTTTTGGTTGTGAGCTTTACCACTCAAAAATCTTCTTGTCCAACAATTTTCAATAATTCCTTGCATTTATCTGAAATGTCATCAATTTTGAAGAAATCTCTCATTTTACTGCCTACAATACTAGCCCTAGACATTACTTGACCTCTCCACTGTTGATAGCAAGATAATTTTGAAAGTGGTTTAAAGAAATCATTCTTAGTTCCTTTACAGCAAATATAAACATCTTCAATTTTAAGTCATTTGTGATTTGTTTTATTCTAAAAAGAAAATCTAGGATAGAAAAAAAATTAGTATCTAAGAGAAAGAACCAAAGGAAATGAAATGGGTAAATGAAAGAAAGACTGAAAAAAAGCAAAAATTGTTGTTGACGGTGCTTTTATTCAATGATGCTTTTGAACTACTATCTTCATTTTGATTATTATTCATAAAACAGAAGTGTTTACTAATTTTACAGTAATAATTTTATATTAAATAACAGTAGTGATAAAAAAAAAAAGTCTGATTATTAGCCAAGGCGATATAAGAAAAATTTCTTAACCTGAGAAAAAAAAAAAAATTAATTACACTATATCAGATTTTATGATAGAAATCAAATTAAAAAAAATTGGAATTAATCAACTAATATTGGTAAAGTTTTCAGGATGTACTTCATTATATACACGAGTAATATATCATTTGAGTCTCATATTATTCCTTATTGAAAATATTGATGATAAATTATGTGGAGAGATGTCAAGTTTTATTATGCAAACTAAATTCAAAAGATATAGTTTAATAAAACCTTTTTGATTAGCATAATATCAAATATACCTGAATAAATCATCATCTTATAGTTTAATAGGTTCCTTGAGAGTTTGTAATCATCAGTCTTTGATTTTTATTAACTTTTCTAGTTTCAGCCTTAACATGACATGCAATTTTTATTGCATTCCAGGGATCATCTTTGCTTATTTTCTATTCTTATATATATATATATGTAAATTATGGACCACATATTTTTTCTTTGATTAATATCTTGAGAAATTTGGGACCATTCCATTGATTTAATATCTTTTTGGTGGGAGAAGTGATTGGGTTATTAGTGTCGAAGAATGATTTTACTGCCTACAATACTAGCCCAGAATATTACTTGATCTTTCCACTGTTGACATCAAGGTCATTTTGGTTGATTTATTTATGCTTTTAAATTTTCTGAAATGTCTTTTTGTGATATTCTTAAAGCCAGATTTTTCTTATCTTTCCAATGTTTTCAAGTTCTTTGGTGTCTGCTGAAACTCAATGCTACCTTTCCAATGATAGTAAACAAAGCATTAACACTTGTAATATGGAGTCACAACACATTTTAGGATGATTAATCAAAAATAGACAAATGTTATAATTTTTAATTTTATGTTGTTTCAATAAAACAAAGCTGATGTTAAACTAAATGTTTTCGACTGCATTGTTTTAATTATGATGTACAAGAATATGAAATTTCAAATCTAATTTAGAATAGATATTTCCAGTTTTTCTTTTTTTTATTTAAAAAAAGTATACAATACTAACTATAATGCAAATTTTTATAAGTTAGTGAGTATAATAAGTATAGTCAGTATGTATATCAACTGTAATTTGTACCTGATGGTAGGCTGAAATGAGAAATATATTTAAAAAAAACAGCAACCTCTTTCTCAGCTTTCTTATATTATCTATCCCAGAAGTCTTGTAAAATAACTTAAATAAATTAGATTTTACAAGTACTCAATGATACAAAATATATTATGCAAACTTTTTTCTAGAATTAAAGAAAAGCTAACTTACTTATTAAAAGATCTTTATTAGATAAGCAATAGCATAGTTTGTTATTAGCATCAAGTTTGAATTGGAACCAGTAAAGGTTGCATAAGCCTTAAAGAGCTGTTCCTGTTTCATTATTTTACTATAAAATTGTAACAGGTGTGAATAGATATTTAACTAAAACATGTCTTTGTTCTATTCCTATTCCCCTCTAGAGACTTACTGCTCAATATAGAAAGCTGATACTATTCTTCACCCTCTCCTTTCTATGACAACAATGCAGACAATCTAACCAGGGAAAGATACAATAGTGATGCTGATGCTGAACTCCAATATATTGATCTCACAAAGCAGTCATCTGCACAGTAAGAGTAGTAGAAGCAATAGCAGCAAACAGAGAAAAGAGAATATAAGAAATAAGAGAGTAATGCATGCATCATGCCCACTCTCACAAGCACACCACTACTACTGTCATTTCTGCAACTAAAATCCATCCACTAATGCTACTTTTTTCTAAAATATCAAACAAAAATCTGTTAAACAATTGCATTTTTTAAGAAGTTTGAAGTATATTTAACATTCAGAGGAGCAATGAAAATATGGTTATCTAAAATTACATCAAAAATTTAGATTTTTGCTCATGTTTAGTTATCAAGCAGTTGGATTGCATTCTAGTATATTCTTACCTACGCACAAGAAAAAAATTTTATTTTCCTTTTCAAATATAAACTTATACCTTTTAGGCAGGATTTGATTGCATGTCAGGAGAAATGGAATATGAAAGCTATTGAAAAAATATTTACATATAATTATTTTTTTCTTTTTTTTTAAACAATTTCTTTAAAACATATTTTTTGAACTAAAATGAGCCACTTCCAGAATATTCTGGATTGGATTTCAGGTTGGCATCCAATCTGTTTCCCGAAAATGTTAACCTTTTTATTTACATAACAAATGAAGCTTAGCACATCACTAAACCTTAAATGTCACTGTAATAATGGCCTTTTTATAAATGTAATACACTTAAACTGATAACAAGTGGAAGATTTTTGGAAAGGAACCAAAATCAAATAATTGAAAGGACTCTGAAAATAGTCTAAGAATTCAAGTAGTAATTGAATTCCTCCAGATAAGTAATATTATTTTGAAAATATATCATTATTAAAATTAACACATGATCTTTATTCATCATTTATGCTGCTGTTTTGAACTTCTTTCTAGAAGAAAACTTTATCAGTTACTGTTATCCCATATAAGCACTTTAAACCACTTGCAAAAAAAGAAACAAAAAAAAACAGTTGCACAAAGGTATTAGTTGACTAAAAAAAGTGACAAAACATTTCATACTGGAACTAAGCAATATACAAAGGTTTGCAATAAACCTTTGAAGAAGTATAATGGCTAATTTCAGGCAACAAAAAATTGAACTTCAAAATGTTGTACAAATTTTATACAAACATGTAAGTGGTATAGTACCTTTAAAACACTGAATAAATAACTAAGACTATTAAATATAAATAATTGATATTCTTAGGTTATACCCAATCACTAGCTGATCACTTCCATTTTTCCAGATAATATAAATACTTTATGTACATAGCAAGATTATATATACACATACACATAAAAATAAAAACTTTTAGAAAAAAAGTTACTAAACTAAAAAAAAAAAGTGTCAACTTCAATCAATAAAAACCTAACAAGTGAAAAGGCAACAAAAAAGGGTTGCAAAGAACATTCATAATCATAACATCATCACTAAAACAGAAAAAGAACATCTGAACCAAGTGAAATTAAAATCTCTTTGAGCATAAAGTCTTATTAGTCACACTAATGTCCAGAGAGTCAAAAATCAAATTTGGATTGAAGATATAACACCAATTATTCACTTTAAGCACCAATAAATTATCTTAAGAAAATTTATTCTCTTTTTACTTTTCTATTTACACATCAGAGTTTGATTTTCTTCAAGTCTTCGTAATAGTTATCAAGACTTGATGAGGTTGTAAGGCAGCTGATCTTTCACATCAAGAGTCCATTAGATTTCAGGCTTTCTTAAAGATACAGCCTTCATTCTAGTTTTTTTCAATTTCACAGCTATTTGTGTCTCCTAAAAGGAGTAATAGGCAGATACACAAGTAATTAATAACTACCTAAAGAAACAAAAAAAATCAATTCTATGAAAACTGTTTTTTATATGAGAATAAAAATGGGTTTAAGTTTGTCAGAATTGCTGTGTAAATAAAAAGATTAGACAAGATAAAGGAAAAAGGAAGGAAGAAAGGCCTGTTTAACTTGGCAATTGTCCGAGCATATTACCAAAACTATTAGAAATCAAGAAATGAATCAATAAAACATTACTCAATTGAATGTGACACTGCAAAAAAAAAAAAAAAAGAAAGTAAAAGATGAATTGAGCACACAAAAGATGTTACTTTAAACCATAATGCAATCTACAGAGAAACCTTGGATGGGTAATGTAAGAAAAACTGCCAAAGTATCAAATTTTCATCTGCTGTTCAAATGCAACCAAAACTATAATTAGGTAATGGGCTTTCCATTTCAGTATCAATTCTTAAGCAGTCAAAAAAAAAAAAAAAAAAAAAAAGCAGCAAAGTTAGGAACACAAATAAAAAAAAAATTTCTATATTTTTGGTTTTAAAGACCATCACACATTGGCAGATTTTAGTTTGTTCACACAATAAAGTCTCAACCAACCAATGATAGAATACCATACAAATTTCAGAACTGTTTTTATTTTAAATATTTACAATAACTTATGTGATTTTTTATTATGCAACTCATGCTATTCATTATAAATAGTATAGTTATTGGTATTTATTTTAAAGTTTCAGCTATAGTAAAATTACCATGGCTCACTAGAAAAGAATTATCTCAAAAGAGAAAAAAATATATTGTAAAGTTAAGGTGTGAGGGGAACATAAGGTTGGAAATTGAAGAAATGTTATGCAGAGATCAAAGAACAATTTATAGAGAACTTAAAAACATTAGAAAGATAAAAAAAATCTGGCTTTAAGAATATCACAAAAAGAGATTTTGTAAAATTTAAAAGTATATTAAGCAGAAAAAGTGGATGGACCAGAAAGAAAATATTTGAAGTTGGTTTTGTAGATAGAAACAGTGAGGAGAGGCAGAATAAGAATATTGGCTAAAGACAAACAAACATTTAAGTAAAACTTACAAAGATAGGTGAAGAAGTACATGAAAACTGATTTCTCACTAGTCATTTTTAGTCATTAATATAGTTACATTGGAGTTACCTGATGGCAGGGTCCTTCATGGAAATGGTCTTGATGTCAACAATGGAAAGGTCAAGTAATATTTTGGGCTAGTATTGTAGGCAGTAAAATCATTCTTCAACAATGACTAATAACCCAATCACTTCTCCCACCAAAAAACAGTTGTAAAAATATTAAATCAATGAAAGGTCACAAGTTCCTCAAGATATGAATCAAAGAGAAAACATGTGGTCCATCATTTTTATATATATAATTATAAAATGAGAATAGATAATAATCATCAAGCGAAGATGATCCCTGGAATGCAATAGAAACTGTAGAAAAGTTAATAAAAATCAAAGACTGATGATTACAAACTCTCAAGGAACTTACATTAAACTATAAGATAATAACTTGTTCAGGTATATTGGATATTATGCTAATCAAATAAGTTTTATTAAACTATATCTTTTGAATTAATTTTAAAAATAAGAATTTACATTGCACTTTGTTTGCATAATAAAACTTGACATCTCTCCACTTAATTTATCATCAATATTTTCAATAAGGAATAATATGAGACTCAAATGATATATTGCTCATGTAAATAATTAAGTATAACTTGAAAATTTAACCAATATTAGTTGATTAATTCCAATTTTATTTTTTTAAATTGATTTCTATCATCTGATATAGTGTAATTAATTTTTTTTCTCCGGAAAAAACTTTTGTTATATCACCTTGGCTAATAATCAGAATTTTTTTTTATCACTACTATTATTTAATATAGACTTATTACTGTAAAATTTATAAACACTTATTTTATAAATAACCAAAATGAAGATAGTAGTTCAAAAGCATCATTGAATAAAAGCACCGTCAACAACAATTTTTGCTTTTTTTTCAGTCTTTCTTTCATTTACCCATTTCATTTCCTTTGGTTCTTTCTCTTAGATATTAATTTTTTTCTATCCTAGATTTTCTTTTTAGAATAAAACAAATCACAAATGACTTAAAATTGAAGATGTTTATATTTGCTGTAAAGAACCTAAAAATGATTCTTTTAAACTACTTTCACCACAATAGATATTTCATCTACATCTTTTATTCTTGGATGTTATTATCTTAAATCATTATTATTGTTTACCTCCTCATTTGACCCACAGGCCAAAGACAATGGCAGTTCTTAGAGTAAGGTAAACAAGTCTTACCTTTTCTGACTCTTTGAAAGAATTCTAAAAGTATGAGATGAGTTACTTGTTTCATTTACAGACAGCTGAAGATATTTGCTGGACAAAGCTGTCTGACCAACTGTTATTGAAGACTAATATTGATTTGACTTGGCTTCCTCTCATGTGTGTACTTGCACACACAGATTTGTTAAAATAGAGAAGCTTCTTTCTTCACTCCATTCCATTTTGCTAGTGTGAAGCTGTGCTAAAATATTGCCTTGGCTGTTGCTATAGCAGGTTTTCATTTAAAAATCAATGTTCAATCCAAGTTTTTGGTAATATATATATATATATATATATATATATATATATATATATACTAATTTAACATGTTCTATTTCATAGAATTTTGGCTTTATTTATTAAAAAATAATTTTTGATTCCACAAGAAAGTTTATCAATGTTCAGTCAGTATAAAAATCTGATTGTAAACATATCAATAAAATATTTTCATCTTTGTAAGCTGCCATATAATAATAAGCAGTGATAAAAAAATAGGTATTTACAATAAAATTAAAAAAAATATATATTTTGCTGCAAATATTATAGTTTTATATCTCAATATATGTGCATTGCAAAGACTCTAAGATGATTAGAATATATCTGAACTTTCTAGATTTTGATCATAATGCAGTTTTACCTCATTAAAATGTAAAATTGTCACTTGTTCTTTATAGGATATACCCCTATTATGATTTATGTTTAATTTCATTGGCCATATTCTGGTATATTGAATTCTACATTTTCTATATCTTGTGGTTTTATATCTTTAAAAGAATAGTAATTTGTGCAGTCTATATAAACCAGGTGCTAGGCAAATAAGGCCAGTTGCACATAATATAATGAGATTAAAGATTGAAGGCTTTGTAAAGCCAATATGGATCCAGTATCAGTGATACTACAGACTTTAAAGACTGTACACATTTTATTCATAAAGAATAAACTTAGTTTGCTGTACTGGTCAAAAACCTTCTTTTATGAAATGCTTACAAAATTTACTAATATTTTGTAGGTACTTTCATTTCCCTATTGTATTAATTGATATAAGAACATTTATAAGGACTATTAATGGGCACCATTTCTAATGATTACATGTAGCATTATACCTGTCTATAATAAGATGGAATGAATTGTTATATTTAGATGTTAATGAGGTTTTGATCAACTAATAAACTTTCTCTCTCTCTTCAATGAAAAGAATACTAATCTTCAAATGTTATTCATCTTAATACAATAATTAATTTAGGAAAGGTTCTCTTTAAACAACCCATCTGTTATGAACTGCTTTGATATTCAGCTAGTGGGAAGATTTGCTTTGTTAGTTTTTAATAGCAGTCATATCTTAAAAATTAACTTTTTGTCAGACAAGTTTATAGCATTTAATACTTTTATTCAGTTTGATTTTTCCCTGATCAGTAACCATTGATCTACATTCAATTTGTGTTTGCTGAATATGTTCAGAGTTTTATTGGTACCACCTAACATTCCTGCTTTCATTGCTTCTTTAGGCTGTCTTTATTATTGTTTTTTCAGACAAGTTGTTTAATTATTCAATAGTCATTTCTGAAATTCTGAGTAGAAATAAAATTCAATTACAGCTAAAGTATTATTGCAAACTGGAACAGTTTTTATGTCATATTAGGCATCAAGAAAATGTTGTTGGTTTTAATTCAGAATTTGCTACATGTATCGATTGTAAAGAATCAACTTGGGATATTGTCTTGTACAACAGAAATGTTCTTGCAATCATAATGGGCAAAATATTTTCCTAAACTCTCCTGTACTCAGTGCAATGAACTTTTGTCAGTTTGTCTGAAGAAAAATATGGTTCCTGATTTTTATAAACTTTTTACAATTCTTGCTTTACAGAAAATGTGCTTTCTCTTTATAATTAACAAACTTTTCTTTTCCAGACCTTTGCATTCGATCATTGCTTTTGGTCAATGGATGAGAAAGATCCTAAATTTGTGGGTGAGTAAAATATTTGGTATATGCATATATTTTTGCAAGTATGTTATATATGTATGTAGAGAATGTGTATATATGCATTTGTCTAGAACTAGAAAAGTTATTATGGATGAAAATACATTGTTTCCATTAACTTTTTATTAGTTTTATAACTTCACTCAATCACTTAGTGAAAAAATAAAAAATGTGATTTGTTGCTTAAATAATACAATTTGTAACTTATTCTTTCATCAAGATCAAAATTGAGTACTCATTTTTCTTTCTCTTAAAGTGGCATGTCCAGTTAAGGTGTTCAAGTTTTGGGTATTTTTAACTTTGATTTTTGGTTTTAAAACTAGATTTTGATGGCAAACAGAAATTTACCCACGTACAAAATATGTCAGTACATCTGAATGTAGAATTTAATGTAAAAATATCTTAGTGCTATGCATTCATGTTTGGTCTGTAACAAATTATCTATACAGGGTGCGATGAGTAAATTGTCGCCATTTTATATGTTTAATTTTGTGCATGCACATTGTTATTGATTTTATCAATTACATAGTATAGTAAGGTCAGTTGGGGACTCTTTGTGAGAAAAGAACATCATGACACAACTCACTTCACCAGAAACTTGGAAATGGCATGCTGTACTGCTTGGTGTTTTTGCCAAAAGCTCTAATACAAATATTTCATAGTATTTGGGTATTAATCTAGATACAATGCAGAGGATGCTGTATCCCCAGATGTACAGAGAGTTATAAAAATCAAATATCTAGTTAGCATCATGGTGCTTTAAGTGATCAGTGATCAGTAGTGATAACATTATTATGCTTCGATTCATCTTCCCACAGGGCCTCAGATTCAACATGGAGGCTTACATGAAGTGCCTTGAGGAGGTACTTCTGCTCTCTGTCGAGAGGGTGGCTGCTGGAAGACCTTATGTCTGGCAACCATGCCAAACAAACAAGAGAACCCAGTCATGACTTTCAGACAAATTTCTGTGACCACATGGCTCCTCACATCTAGCTACATAACTCCCCAGGGACTGCAACCCTCTTGATCATTGTGTGGGGTGCAGTTGAGCAAGAGACCAACAAAACTCCTTGTAAGCATTAAAGATGGACTGAAGTCAAGAATTATGGCAACATTCACCAACTTAAACAAAGAAACTGCCCAGCAGGAGATTTCCAAAGTTATCTGAACTCATGGGGTTTGAATAAATTTACTCTTTAGTATTTCAAGATATTTTTGTGTAATTTTGGTAATATATCTGTTAAAATAAGATGTCATTGTTATTTTATTTTTTTTTGCATAATTTAGACAACAATTTATCCATTGCACCGTCTGTGTGTGTGTGTGTGTGTGTGTGCGAGATATGAACATAGTTATAGTGTGTGTCATGTTTCCTATAAAGTGTTTTAAAAAAAGAAGCAGTGCTAAAGTAAAGAGACTAATTTATTAATGTTTCCATGATGAATCCTGAGAAAATTCAGATAAATTCTTCAACTTCATGGGAAAGGGCAAGATGCAAAGTAATATCACAGCCAAAAATTTTGAATTAACCTATTGCTGTTGATCATAAAGAGCCATTACCTCTTGGCTTTTGACTGCTATATAGGTGTTTAGTTAAGTCGTTATATTGCCCGGTTAATTTTCATAATAAATTTTGGTATACTTTATATTTTTTTAACCAATTTTAGAATCAGTAAGTTTTGAATCTAAGCCTGACTTAAAAGAGCATTTATTTTGTTTGTGTCATTGGTTAGCCAAAATGTTTATTTGATTTATAAAGTAAAAATAGATTTTTTTATATTAACTTTATTGAACAACGTATTTAACATTCATTCATAATCCTCTGCTATCTTTTAATCAGCTATATAATTCCATCCTTCTAGAACTCTCTTAGTAAAGAACTGCTCTAGATTTCTTTTATAGTTTTCCATAGAATTTAAATTTTCCCAGTAAGAGAATGTAAAGATTCTAATAAATGGTAATCTAAATATGCAGTAGCTGATGACTGCAACAGATGAGTGAACACTTGCCAGTTAAGCCAGAACAGTATTTTCCTAGACACTAAAAGAATATGTAATTAAAGTATTATTATGGTCTTTCTTTTAAATATATCATAATAGGTGCTTTTTGTATATGGTTGCTTTAATGTGGTTTTATCTAGAATTATGTTTGAATGTGTGTGTGGTGTAATACTTATCAGCGTAGAAGGTGGAATTGGAGAACCAAGTTCAAATTCCTCCCTTATTTGTTGTGTGGTAGCCAGTCTAGGAGAAGGATAAATCTTAATCCAAAAACCACAGAAGGCAATAAGAAATCACCACTATTATTACTAAGCATAGCAAGCTGTATATAAATAACAGATACTAATGAAATTTGTCATAAAGGAAGCTGTGGAGAGCTATGATCACTTATATTCTAAATAGATTTGGCATTAAAAAATTATTGAATCAGCAACTAATATAAACAAGCTGGTCAAATGATTTTTAGTACCTGAATTCAATATTTTGAATATGTCCTACAAAATCTAACATTATCTCTTGATTTGAATACCACCAACCCCAACTGGCCTATTTGACATTATTGCATCATTCAGTAAGAAATCACCATCACAGAATTTCACTAATCATTTTTTACACATTCACTCATTCATTGCACCTTCTCTATAAACTGCACAATATTTTTTGCTGTTGAGTTGCAATTTTACCTTACTGAAAATATAAACATGCCAAAATGTTACTTATTTTTTCTATACTAGAATCAAACAAAAATATATCAATCTTAACTGAATATTTTCAGAAAATGTACATTAATATGGTAGAAACCACTTCACTAGTTGTCTCAAAAAAAATTCATGGAAATGCATAAAAATGTATAAGAAATAACAATGTGAAGGAGGTCAAGTCTCTTGGGATTGTCACCTAACCCAATAAAGAGAGATATGTGTGGTAGGTGTCACATAAAAGTCATCTTTTGACTGCTTAAAACAGACTGAAACTGATAATTGAGACTTGGAATGTCAGTATGGCCAACTAGAAAATATCAAACAACAAATGAACAGGTTGAATATT
Source organism: Ascarosepion bandense (assembly GCA_037127315.1). Taxonomy (NCBI): domain Eukaryota; kingdom Metazoa; phylum Mollusca; class Cephalopoda; order Sepiida; family Sepiidae; genus Ascarosepion; species Ascarosepion bandense. The sequence continues at coordinate 2,240,764 of JBBBDQ010000563.1, read as the reverse complement.
CATCCTTTCTATGTAGATGTGAAACTAGATGAGCAAATAATGAGGACTGTAAACAATGTGCACAGAATCATATATGCAGGCAAAGAGAAAAATGAAAAAGCAGTAGGACTTATACTAAGACTCCTGCATGAAGAAATATGTTCTGGGGTACTGTCAAATGTCTAACAGTTCTTTTAGTTAAAATACGATGTCAATGATACAAAGTATAGAAATTGATAAGTTTTATCACATACTGGATAATGCCAAAATTGCAGGAAATTACTGTCATCATGAGAGACCTAATTGCTGAAGTAGAATAAGAGTAAGATGGTGAAATATTTGGCAAGTATGGACTAGAGTATTTTAACAAGTGCTGAAGAAAATGGGTTGAATTTTGCACTATAATCAACACTTGATTTCAAAAGCAACCAAGATGCTTTTAGATATAGAGAAATCTAGGAGAATATACAAACAACTGGATTAACTATATAACAGTCAATAAAATATTCAAGTATGCAGTTCTATACTCCAAAATATATCCAAGTGCCAACTCTGAGTGACCACCTTCCAGTTATATCAAGACTCAGAGTAAAATTACAAAAATGAAAAGAAACAAAAGCAGTGTCTAAACTCCAATGTAACAAACTCTAGATGATTCAACTTGCAGATAGATGTATGCTGACATACTTAAAAGTGAATGTAGCAGTTTGAAGGAGACTGGATGTTCAAAATGTAACACATTAAGACAAACATCAGTGATATCAGTGAATGAGATCAACCCAAGGAAAGAGTGACAAGAAGAAAGAAGTGGATAGCAGAAGTAATTCTCAAGATGACGAAAACAAAATGGCAACCATGCCAAGGGATCATAAAGAATACAGAGCATTAAATTGAAATGTTAGAAACAAATGCAGACAGGCAAAAGATGAATCTTAACTAAAAGTGTGCAGACATAGAAAGAATGAGCATTATAAATACAGCAGGTATGCATAAAAGAATAAAATAAATGACATGACAAAAAACATGCTCCCCCCCAAAAGGATGTATGAAATACTGAGAGGGAATGCTCATAACAGAGAAAAAAAATATTCCAAAGATGGAAAGAATACATTGAAGAACTTTTTCACAATGAAAGTGGAAAACACAAAATCATAAAAAGAATTGAAGTGTAAAGTAAGATTTGTATTGGCTAAGATGAACAGGAAAAAAAGCATTAAACCTAGATGGGATTGTAATTGAGATGTTATCAGCTTTAAGTGATTTGGGGATTGGCAAGATTACAAAACTAATAATATACAACAGTAGCAACATACAAAAAGACCTTAGTAGATCCAGCTTCATACCACTACTTAAGAAACCAGTTGTAGATGAATGTGTGCTTCATCAGATAACTAGCTTAATGAGCCTCGTAACTAAGCCTATCATCTTGATTCTGACAGAGCACAGAACAGGTTTAAACTAGAAATAAGACAAAAACAGTGTGGCTTTGTTAAAGATACTGGAATAACAAATGTAATCTTTGATTAGAACGTGAGCAATACAAATGAAGAAAGTATACTTATGTTTCATAGACTATGCAAAAGTATTTGATAAGGTATGGCACAAAGATCTATTTGAACTGCCAAGAGAAACTTATTTAGGCAAGATAGAATAATCCAGGGCATTTACTAGGAATAAATTATTTGCATATGGATAGAAATTGAGTAGATACACAAAAATAGAAAGGGAAGTAAGTAGGGATATCTCTTCTCACTAGATTTATTTAACTTTTACAAAGTGGCTATCCCAAGAGAACTAAAAATCCTATTATGATTTATTAGTGGACACAATCTTAACAACATAAGATACTCAAATGATATTTTGATTACAAACTTAGAAAAGAAAGAAGAAGAAAAAACTTCTAGACAAAGTATGAAAAGGAAAGTGAGAAGAAAGGACTATCAATTGTAAGACGACACAATGTGTGGTTGTTAGCAAGAGGCACAACCCAAACTGTTAGCTATGAATTGGAGATCTCAAAATCAAGCGAGTACAGAAACTTAACTATCTCGGAAATGTTTTAACAGATGGTGGAAAATGTGATATGAAAGTTTGAAGATCCATTGGAATAGCCGATGATACCTTTTACAAGTTTAATATTTAAGCAGGGAAACTTTGTTAGAAACAAAGAAGACTGTACTTCTATATAATATCAATTCTATGTGGTAATGTATCACTAATTGAGAAGAGACCTGAAGCAACAGATGTTATTCTATTGAAATATGCTGAGATAGATGAAACATGTGACCAATGAGGAAGTTTTAAGGAAAATGGAAACAAAACACTCCCTTGTACTTAATATCAGGAGACAGCTGAAATTTCTGGGACACATTGAGAAAAAAGCTTGGCGAATTTGACACACAGAGAATTTGTAGGGCAGAGGGAAATAGCAAGTAATCTACCTAAGAACAGGGAGTAGGAGGGATAGTAAAGAGACAAATTTTACTTAAAGTTATAAAAAGTTGTGGAGAGACATGATCATTTACATCTTGAAGGAACATGGTATATAAGATATACTAGTATAGTAGCAGTTACAATATAATCAAAATTATTTTTTTAATGTAGTTAAAACTTAGTGCTATCTAATGATACGACTAGAATTCACTTTTATCTCACCCACTACATTTATATATGTTCCTAGTATTTGTGTATATGCATTTATTCTGTGAAGACTGTTGTCTATTCATGAAACTTGTTTTTGTTTATCTGTCTTACCCATCCTTCTTTATCTTGTCAAGTAACACACACACACACACACACACACACACACACACACACAGAGTAAAAAACTTCTTGGCCTAGCCAAGACTATTTCAAAACAAATTGTGATGTTTGTTCTGATTTTGGGAAGTGGTTTATGTGGAGAGCTTGATAGTGCCTCATTGTGTTTGTAATGTGCACACACACACACAATTTGTAACATACAATGTTTGTTAGCATGTGTGATACCTTGTCTTCATCAGCCACCAACCAGGACAAACACACACACACACACACATATATATATATATATATATATATATATATATATATATATATATATATAAGAGCACTCTGACTATTGGGCATGTATAATGACAATATACATGCTAAAAAGTCTGCCTTCTTCTACCGTGTGCCCATAGCCCAGAGGTAGAACCGCCGACTGACACCACTTCAGTTGGGTTTCAATCCTGGGTTAAAAGCAATTGGAGTCTAACCGTACTGATGATCTGTGATACAGCGAAACAGATCTGTCTGCAGATATATATATATATATTTCTAGATTCCCAATATGCTAATGGCCTTATTTGTTGTTCTCTCTTGGGTGTATGAATTAATGAGAAAAGTTTTGTAGCTGATTACTTCAGCTGTGAACAAAAAAAAAAAAAAAAAAAATAGGTCACAGATAAATCATGATACATTGCTATTTTAGTTTGATTGCTCCATTTCTTACATACAGTATGAAAGTAAACTGAATAGGTAACATTGATGAAAAAAACCTTTTGCTTACTGGCTTGTTTCCAGATATATAATCATCTGCAAATAAGCCTGTTTTGCTGTATCACAGCTCTTCAGTGCAGCTAGATTAACCATTTGGTTCAAGCTGGGATTGAAATTCAACTGATTTGCCATCAGATATCTTTCCACTGCACTATTGGTATACGGCAGAGAAAGGCAGCTTTCATAGCATGTTATTCACAGGATGTAAACAAATAGCCAATAACTGGGACCGTTCAATTCATTAACCAAAGAATGTAGCATAAAGCTGAAAGTAGTTAGTTTTTATGAAATCTATTTCTCTCTATAGTGCTCTATTGATTAGTGAGAGCATATATATATATATAATCTTTGAATATAAAATGCCACTATCATTAGCAAGTTTTAGTTCAAATCCTTTCTGCTAGTCTATTTTTAAAAGATGATCACTTTTTACTGTTTTAATTCTTTAAAAAGTTATACACTAATTTCCCCTGACAAGCATCCTCATCTTGACTTTTATAATCACAATGTTTTTCTCCAAGTATCTGTCATAGTTGGTAACTTCCTCAGTATACTTCCAAGGATTTGGATTGATATTCCTAGAAAGTTACCAGCAATGATAGACAACTAAAAAAAAAAAAAAAATTCTGGAATTTACAGTGGCAAACATTTGTTGACTAACAATTTTGGAATAATATCAATGCTTTGTCTGTTATTAAAGCATATGTTAATATCAGATCATTTCATTATTTCAAACATTTAAAATATTCTTTTATTTCATTCCTTTATTTTAACTATTTTATTTAAACTATTTTATATGTTGTCTTTTTCTCTTCATTCGTTACATCCAATAAAAAAAAAAATTACTTGTCCTTGATCTTCATTCTTTAAGCATCTTTAACCTGCAAAAAAGTTCTGATTTAAAACTAAAAACATTTTAAAGCATCACCTGACAGCACTTAAATTCATCCAACCAATCACAGGAATCTTGGCCAAAAAAGCAGCAGCAGTTTTTGTTTTATCATTTAAAACCAACTTTAGCAATTTTCAAGCAATGCTTTATTTTCACATGTTAAATGATCTGCTCTTGTTATGTTTGCATTTGTAATTTTCTATTTGATATAAATGTTAACAAGTTATCTGATTTTTAAAACAAGGACCTCACTGTTATCCATAAAGATGGAATTGTGTAATATTTTAATTTTTTTTATTTGAAAGTGAAGGTTATTAAAACCTCATTGAAACTTGAAGAAATGGGGCTCTTTAGCTAAAGATAATACAATAATTGCAGCTTTATTTCATTCAAAAAGTTTATATTGACAAAATGTTTTGAAATGAAAACATTTGAAAAGCTATAAAATTATATGTACATATCACAAAAAAGTAAATTCAGGTGCCATTCTATTTAAATACTCATTAACCTGTTGATTTTATTAATTAAATTATTTAATCAAGATTTGAATTATACTGCAATGTAAAAGTTTTATTTGATTGTATATTTACCTATTGGCAGATGATTCAATCTAGCATCAGTTTAAAAATTTGTTGTATGACTTTAACCCATTCATTTTAATGCTAGCATATTTTAACTGATCTGTTTTTTCGTCTTTGTATGTGCAATCTGTTTGGAAAAAGAAGAGGTCTCTTGTCTTTTTTTTTTTTCTTGGTTGCTCATAAAAATAATTATCTATTACACACATTACTGTGAATGGATTAAGTTCAATCAATATATTTGCTTCTATTTCATTCCTATCCTTTCTATATAAATCATATGTCAAAAGAAGGCCATGGAATGGATCGGTTAACATCAATTTGATCACAGGAATTAAGTGATAAAATGATATAGCTTTAACAATATTTATACTTTCAAGATTGTCATAAAAAAAACCCACACATATATACACACTTTCGAAAGATTTACCTTGTGTGACTCAACCTATTTATTCTGCAAATCACTTTTTTTTTCTTTTGTAAAATTTGTTTTGATCCTGTCTGTTTCTTTACCTGTATACCACTCCTGTCTGGAAATCTTTTAATTTTATCATTGGTTTTGTTGAAATTTTCTGATTCATCAGTGACATATGTTTCTCTCTTTTACACTTTAATTTTCTCACTACTGAACTATATCTTTTTCTTAAGTTATGTAATTAAATACAATAAAAAATTAGCAAGATTATTTTAAATTTTTGAGAAAGATTCCTTTTCCCAAAATCTGTTGGGATTTGTAACAAATACTAATATATCTATTGTGTTATGGTTCATTTGACTAAAAGAAAACTAAATAAAATCCCAAGTGTTTGATAAATGATATGAATCATTATAGTCATGTTGCATCTGCAAGTGATTTTGATAAAGCTTGTAATAATTAAAAAGGAGAACCATAAATCTCTCTCTCCCCTCACTATGTTTGAGGATCAAATAGATATTTCATGTTCTTTGAGTATCCTTTTGAAATTTAGTTGAAAATGTTCTTTTAAGATATAATCGTTTCAATATTTTCTTTTGTGAATGTTTTTTTTTCCTTTTTAAAGCTGAGAGTGAGCAAAAATCTGTCATCTGACAGGTAAAGTGTTGAATGCAGAATTACAAATCAATTGTGCTTGATTTTTACTCTTTGATTCTGAAGAGTTGGAAAGAAGTGAAGATATCTATTTGAGGGACTGGGGTAGGATCTCTTAAATTTGTATAGATTTTTTCCTATTTTTTCTTTTTTTTTTTTATAGAAAGTGGAAAGAAAATTTTGGAACACTGTACTTAGGATAACCATATAGAAGAGGAATGTGTGATTATATTATCACAAGTATTTGTTTTATAGCTAGTGGAGTGGTTCTTTGAAATCTAAGTGGCATCCACTTTGACTAAAGGGGAACAGAATAATAAATGAGTAGTTGGGGGCTTTTAAGATCAAGTGACAGCAAAACTGGACAGTGTATCTGGTCTATATTAGCAGTCAGTTAAAATTGATGAAGCCAATTCTGGTCTGTCCTTGTCAGGTGACACACTCCTTTGCGTATTTTCGATACCACCCATTTGTATTGCCAGCCACACATTGTAATCAGGGGGTTGGTAGGAAGGAAGAAATGAGCTGTTGGACTAGTATAGTTTTTATCTACATACCTGCTCAAACCAAGCGGGCAAATCCCTAAATATAATATTGGAAATGAGTTTGTGTTCTCATTTCTCAACATGGCATTTGTTTTCATTACCTTGTCAGCAGTACTCTACCATTTTTCAGTGCATACTGAAATGAATAAGCAATGAGATGCATGTGAGGTAATCATCTGCCGATCAGTGGAAAATGAACTAGGTTCCCATTGTATGTTTACAATATTGTCTAACAGTATTTTAAGTACTTTTATTTTTGAAGAATTTTAGATAGAATTATAAATGTTCCTCAATTGTCTAAAATGCATTTTAAAACTAGAAAATCTTTGTCATTTGAGTGACCTGAATTTTGCATGTATAGATTTAAGAAAGCTTAACTCTGCATGCCATTATAAAAGGATCAGTTAAGTAAACTTTTTAAAATAAGTTGAAAAAGTTTTGTTTATTATAGTTTAAAGGAAAGAGTTAATTTCTTATTTTGTTCCCTGTTATACCAAACTTCTCATGTTTTTTCAAGATTATCTTGATGCAGGTTTTGGTACTGTATACTTACAGCAAGATGCGTTCAGCATTGATAACTAAAAGATATTAACAATGAATGTTTGTTGAAATACTTTTTGATTTATATTTTTTGTCATTGGCTACAAGGTATAATCAGTAACTACTTTTTTTTCTTTCTTAAACAATTGCTACTTTTTTTCTGCTGATTAATTCTCTTGATTCCTAACTGAAAGTAGCTAACTTGTTCTGAAGACTTAGTCAAGTTTTTAATAGGCATTAAGGAAATCATCTTTCTTGTTGTTATTGAATTTAAAAAAATTGACTGATAGCTAAAATATTTATGTTGAAATTTTTAAAAGGTTTTCCAGAAACTGATCTTTTTTTTTATTACTAATTATTAAAAACAACAATAATAGAACTAAATTCAATGTACTCTGTTTCTCAGCCCTCCCGTTTTTTTCTCTTGTGAACATTTTCTTTCGCTGTAAACAAATTGAAGTTACTTAGTAAATGATATGAGTTACCACAATGTAACATTTAGACAAACACTGAAAATTTAGGAAACCTGCTGAGATTGGGAGATCTAAAGTTATAAATGTAAATAGATTTTATTTTTACCAAGAGCTTTGCTAAAACTTTTCTCTGGCATCAAAAGTATCTATGAACAGTAGAGAATGTTCTAAAACCAGTTTTTTTCCAAGCCAACAGAAGGTTTTTAAAAATTCAGTATTAAACCATACATTCTTGTTAAGCTAATTTCATTTGAAAGTATGCTTGTTAGTAATTTTCTTTCTATTGCATATTATTTACTTAACAAAAATTATTTTGAAAAGTCTACAACAAAATTTTTCTTTAGAACATTTTATTATGTTTAATTCTGACAGTTGTTATATTTTAGTATATATTTTTATTTCACACAGTAGAACCAGTTCCTAAAATCATCTTGGTAGCCAAATGTATAATAGTAGTTAAATAATTTAAATATTGCTACCATTTTAATACATATGTTATGGTTTGTATTTTTATAAAGACTATAAAAATGTGTTTATCTTATCTGTTAATGAAAATTACATAAAACTGCAAGTGGTTATTTTTTGTTAAAAATTTTTAATTTTTTTTCTTGTGTATGTGTGAATTCAAATTTTTGATTAGTTTCTTTTACTATTACTTGGAAAAATCTTTTTTCTTTTTTTTTTAATTTTCCCTCACTCTTTCAGGTTTGTTTCTATTTATGAAAGTATGTCAGTGATTTTAATTTAGAAAAATGTAATTTTAATTTAAATAGATTTTTTTAAAACATTAAAATTTTCCTGATAAATTTAGACACTATTATTTTGTTTGCAAGCAATGAGAGGATTACAGAGGGTTTCAAATTAATAAAAGAATAGTCAGTCAGTTAAGTGCCATACGTGATACATGCTTGGGTGATCATGTCTCGTAAGAGACATGACTGACTGGGCAGAAGACTATCCCGCAGTAGGTTGCCATTACTTTCTGTGGTAGACTGGTTGCTAGGTAAGGCTATAGAACCTAATCTGTTCTGTTATTTAACCCATAACTGGAGGGAAGAGATGGATTAATACCTTTCCCAAGAAGTGAATGCAAGAAATTCAACTGGAATTTGAACTCGGCTCCCCAATTTCTTGTTCCACGTCAATATTCACTGCACCACAACGCACAAAGAATAGTACATAATGTTAAAAAAGATCTTTCATATCAATGATAAAACTTCTATTCATTGAAGATCATTGAATTTGTTAGATTTGCAAGTGGCTTCATTCACATAAGAATGGGGAAAAAAAGTCATAACATTGCAAAATATATTTATAGAAAATTGGGTGATTTAAAAAGTAAAAATATTATTCAAAATATATTAGTTTTTAGATTTAGTATTTTTCAATAGTTCAGTTGATAAATTACCAATTTTCAATCATAATCTTTTTTCTTAAAACATGGCCAGGAACATGTCTTAAAAGAAACTTTGACATCTTGGAATTAAGAACATGATACTTTTGATCCTCTGCATAATTCTTGAAATATCTTTGTACATGTTTGTCTGTTCATGCATACACAATAGATTGGCTTAGAATGAGATCAATAAACATCACCAGATTGTTATAATCTGATTTGCTTTGAGAAATATCTTCATCATAATAATTGCTTTTTTTTCCATTTCTCACTTGCTACCCTTTTTCAGCTTTTTCCATATTAAATTGATTCACCATTGTTTAAAGCTGTTGGCATGTCTTTGAAATAGTTTTTCTTATTTCTTTTCCTTAACACTTCAATGTTGATTAATGAAATTTGTTTTCAAATATTGATCTAAATCATTTTTTGCCAGTTCATCCTAAACAAAGTCAGGTTTTCTGTTGAAAGCTTTTCTTTGTAGTAATGTTGCAATCTCCATCTAAACATACTTAGCCTCATATAGCATTTTATTCAACTGGGTTTATAAAGCATCTATAATTTTCTATAATGATGCAAGGATGCTTAAAGTTTTAACCTTCTTTTAAAGGTAGAGACCCAAAATCATAATAGTCTTGGCACTAGGAATCTGTCCTTCATATCTTATTTTAGCATAGTATTTAAAAAGATTGATCTATAAATTACTTATCAGCTGCAGTTATCCACAGTTATCCATACAAATAGGATATTTCAGTAATGGGAAACAAATTAGTTGTATTGCCTGTCATTAGAATTAGTTTATTCAAAATTACCTAAATAACAAAAAGAAAAAAATAACCTTTAATTATCAGTTCAAGTTTTACATAATTCATAATTTCATTTATAAAAGGGAAAAGACCAGTCATAATAATTGTAATACTTAGGCTTTATTAAGTAAACAAATTTTACCACTTAAAAAATTATACTTTGTACAAAGTGAAAATATTTTTGATTATTATATTACTTTAGAAATAATAACTTAGTTGTTAGTTAATGTATTTTTATGTGAGTCACATTATTTTAGTATATGTCTATGTAAATTATTTTAGTATATGTCTATGTAAATTAGATGGTACTCAACAGCCCAAGAAGGCAATCTATCTTGTGGAAGGAAAAACACTGATTTTAAACCTCTACTACCTTGCGGTCATATCCAAAACAAAGAAAAAGCTATGGACGTAAATCTAGACAGAAAACCCAGTGTGATGCCCTGAAGACATTTGGCTGTCAATACTGACAACTTTTCAGCATCTCCTGCAGCCAAATCAGTCTCAAATGTAATTCCTTGTATTTCTTTGGATTTTGTCTGTATAGGCAAGAGTGGTGGGCATGTAGTCTGGGTAATGAACTGCCTCCGTATATCATTACCAGTCTAGGAGAAGGAAAACTGTATTCAGACCACCTGCTGCCTTGTGGGTCTTGCCGATTTAACTTCTGAGAGGAGTGATGGAGTAACCTCGACATCCCTGGTGCAAAAAGACCTGGCAAGCCATTGCACTGTTCTGCCTTGAATGTCACCATGAACCACAATTGTAAGATGGAGAGGAGTGACACCTATAGTGGTACAAAATGCACTAATTAAATAAATAAATAAATGAATCAATCAATGTAAAATCTATTTTTTAACAAATTTTGGAATATTAAAACATAGTTTTCTTTAATCCCAAATTTATCTATTTCTTCATTGCTTCTTGGCATTGCTTTTCTCCAGAATTTTTCTGAGCTATTTTACTTAACTATTTCTCAACTTTATTCTTTATACTGCTTTTTAAATGTTAAGCAGAGATGATAAATTTAAAGTCAGATTAAAATAATCTGCTTGATTAGAAACATTGTGTAGGTATCAAGATGCATTTCTCTAAGGTGTCTGGATAGACTTTAATCAGTATATTGTTCAGTTTTCTAAATAATGCTTTTATAAATTTACATCATGGTCTAAACTAAGTTAAGCCCAGATCTTTTTTGAAAGTCAGTCCATCCTATGCTTATTTGAAAGTCATGCAGCTTGTCAATTGTATAAAACGTATGAAATATTATTGATGTTGCTAAATATAGAATAGATTTAATGAAATTTCCATTATATATAATTGTTGGTGATTACATTACAAGTAATAATGTCATGCCAAGTGTGAGGTTTCTACCAGTTAAAAATAATCATATAGAAAGAGTAAATGCATCTTGTATAAAGGGAGGTAATTTTTGAAAGCAAATTGTGTTGCATTAATTTTTTTAACTTAAATCTGAATGAGATGTATTGCTTTTGGATTATTTCTGTCAGATGATGCCTGTTAATTCTACTATTTCTAACCAGAAAAGACTTGATAAGAGAATTTTTTAAAACACTTCTCTCAGAATTGCTACTTTTGTTTTCAGCTATGTTTATATTGAAGGAATTGCATAAGAACAGTATTACTGGAGTATTTACAGTGGCAATTTATACAATATGAGACCATATTAGAGTGAAATGATAAAGTTTTTTTTTATTCTCTTTGAACTGAAAAAAAAAATCGTTTTAAAAATCTATACAAAATACTTTTAAAACTCCTTAATTTTACATCCTATCATATATATATACATGACATGCGTATTATTTACATATATTGATGTAATTTTTCTAAAGTAAGTAATGGATTTTGTATTAATCTGACAGATTTTTTTATCACTTTAAATATTATTTGAGTAGATACTCATATTCAAGTAGATGCTCCATTTATTTATTAAGCAGTATATTTATTTTTCATCTGCTGACCTGAATTTTAAGAAACTTATTAAAGAAAAATTTTAACTGTCAAACATTCAGGCCAGTACCAAAAATAATTAAAAATACTGTTTAATAAATAAATTGAACCTCTATTTAAATATGAGTATCCACTAAAAGTAATGTTTAAAGTGATAAACAAAAAATATTGATGTGAATTTTAATAGTGGAAACTTTATTAATGGCCAAACTGACCATTCCTTGGTTAAAGGCTCAATTTACAAAAAACATGGTTGGTTAAAACACACACACACACACACTTGATTTTGTATTTCTTTGTCATGTAAATATAATCAAAGGGATAGTTTTTAAAAATATTGAGCTTGTTTAATATTATGAGGTTTTATATCCCAGTATTTTTCCTTATTTAAATTTAAGTAATTTCTTTTCTTTCATTATTTTTTTTATTAGACTCTGTGTTCCTTTCATCATTGTTGGTATTTGCCACTTGACCACTGAAGTTGTGGTTGTTATCAGATTTATAAATTCTTTTAAGTGTTGGATTGAGTTCATTATCTTTTTCAGCCTTGCTGTCAGTTTTCTTTTTGTGATGAAAAGCATTCTCACTAGATGTTAGTTAGAAAGAAAATTACTTTTCCTATGAATGAGTGTTATATCTGAATGAAATAGAATCTTGTTTAATATTTTCCTTTGTTTGGCTTTCTTTTAAGAAATACATGAAAATACTGCATAGAAAAATATAAAGTATAACTAAACGATCGGCAGCAGTTGAAATTATACCCTGAAAACTGCAAATATATAATATTTTTCCTACGATTGTCTTGTCTAAAAAATCATGGTGCACTTGATCAATTTAAAAAAAAAAGTTTATTTATTTTGCTAAATCATATCAATTTAGAGTTGAAACATAATTATTGATTAAATTAATCCAACAAATCAATTTTGTTTTTTATTTCATTAAGTAAAACTTTGATTATATTTCATGAATTTATGTCATCTTTAGATGAAAATATTTGCGCAGGTATGATTTTTCTATGTATATGAACAATACCAGTTAAAGGTTATTAGGTTTGGATGATATAACTAAATTATAATTTTTACAAATGAAATGTATAATTCTTTAGTGGTGACTTTTAAAACTGTTTCGTACAGTTTTAATGCAGATTTTAATATCAATTGTTGCCTAAAGTCAATAATTAAGATTTTTATCAATAGTCCATAATACTTACAATATATTGTGATCTGATTGCTTAAGTAAATTTATAAACTCTAGAGAAAATTTTGCACTTCTTCACTATAGAATGGAATATTTCATAATAGGTTGTTATTTTAGATAAATGATTAATATTTGTTCTAGGTTAATTGAATAAATTATGATGCAAACAAATTAATTTCCGATATTGTATTTGAGCACCTTATTTTTTATTTCTTTTATTCTAAGAAAAAAAAGGAAGAAAACTTTCCCTGAAAATGATGTCATAAAAAATTGTATTAAAAATATTTAGCCAATATGAAAATTGCAATACAATCAACAACCAACAAGAGGTTGTAATATATAGGATACAGCTAAAGAAATATAATTACTGTCAGTAATTGAGGATTTTGTAAGTTGATCATGTCTGAGCTTTCTGTTTGCAAATAAATATTTATTTTTCTTTTATAATGTTACCAGCTCAACTTTAATCTTTTCAGAATTTATTTAACGCTTAGTGATGCTGACATCAACAATTTCACTTTTGATGTCTTGTAAACTATTAACAAGATTTCTCTACATCCTTTAGTAATCATACACTTTAATTATTTGAGAACATAATTAGGAGAAAATTCTTCCTTAGTTTTAAAATCTGTTTTTTAAAACTACTACTCTTAATGAGTAAATTCATGATAGTTATATCTTATACTGGTATATTGCTATCATCATTTTAAGCTTAGTTGTTTCATATTTCTTTTATAAACTTGAGTATATTGTAATTCAGTTTTCCTTTTAAACCACTTTTCAAATAATGGTTTTGAGATTCTTAATTTAAAAGCTGAAATCATGCTATCTTAGTTTGGCCTCTACTGATCCCTTATACACATTTATATTTAACATTTTTTCCTAAATGAAAATAATATTGAAAAAAGTAATGTCATTTATTACATTTATATACTATATATGCCTAGAATTGTTTCAGTTCATAAGTTTCAGTATGTACTTATTGAGCTTTTTATTTCCTCTATTAAAAAAAATAAAATAAAAAGACATGAAAACTGGAGACTAATGTACATGTCAGGTTTTTTCTCTTCAATTAATGACATTTAGTAGTTTTTATTACAATTGATATAAGCATTTAAGTCCATTCTTCATATTCCTTATTGTTATATTAGAGATGTATTCCTTCATATGTTTTTGACAAGAGTTGTTAATTTGTCAAAAATAAATAACTAAATTTCCTGCAAACTAAATTTATCAGGTATGTACAAATTGGAGAAAAAACCCAAATTTTATTTATCCATGTTTGTTTGTTTTTTGTTTTTTTGTAAGCTATAAATCCTCAAAAGTGAAATGCTTTCTTTACTTTGATTCTGTATTCTTATTATTATTGCTAACATCTTTTTTTTATTAATAACTGACCATAAGCTTCATTTTGATGATGGAAAATTAAGTCATACTAAGCTATTTAGTTAAACCAATATTACTCCTAAACTTTGCCTTTCCTCTTCTTTGTGTGTCTAAAACTGTCTTTCTTTCAGTTAACATAATCAGTAGATTATGTTAACTGTCCTGGTACATTTGTGAGTGCAACCTTACTGACATGAAAAGTAGTCATTAAATATAACAAGAATTCGTCAATATAATCACAGTTCTTTTATATATAGATATTAATACTATAATGGTATTACAAATTTTACAGGTACTGATTGGTGAAAAATTCTAGGGTTATGGTTATATCAGCCTTACACAAAAACAAGAACTTGCCAAATAATGAAAAACCATCATCCTAAACAAAGGACATAAAATGTACATTTTGAATAGTTCATAGTTGTGTAAATGAAAGTAATAATCTGGGCAATTGTCATGTCATAACTCTAACAGATTTTGTTTCTATTCAAATGTAACTGCTTGATCTATTTGGACTGCTAGGAAAAGAATGTTAGAATAAACCAGAACTTGGGGCATGCCGCCTGCATACAGACAGAAAATGGAGTAAATAGGAAAGGGACATAAAAACAAGGATGTGTTTTTCCAATGGATTTATTCATCCTCTACAACAAGCCTATGTTAAGGGAGCTGGATACCCTACCAGGATTTATCACTGGGCAAAATCTTAACAATACAGGATTTTGCAAACAACATTGTGTTCATGGCAGGCACAGTAGGTAATTATAGGGCCTCCTAGACAAGGTAGTAAAAGAAAGTGAGAAGAAAAGACTAATCATCAGTTATAAGAAGACAGATTCTATAGTTGTCAGTAAGAAAAAATTTCCAAGATGTAAACTGTAAATTAGATATCAAAATCAAACAAGTACAGAAGTTTGAATATCTGGGAACTGTTTTAACATAGCATGGAAAGGAAACACTGAAATCTTAAGGTATATCAAAATAACAAAAGATGTTTTCCAAAAACTTAAAGTACTAAGAAATAAGAAAAGAGTACTGAATAAAATAATATCAATCCTCCTATATAGCAGTGAATGCTGTACAATTTCACCACGGGTGAGAAGACTTGTGCTAATAGAAATGTGATTTTACAGAAGGATTCCAAGAGTATCATGGACAGTGTGTAAGCAATGAAGAAATTTTAAAGAAAATAGAAATAAAAAAGACATTTACACTTAGAATCAGAAAGAGATAGTTGAAATTTCATGGACACATAGAAAGTAGGCCTTGTAAAATTGGATACTCCCATGACATATGAAAGGCAAAGAAGACTGGAATAGTGGAACACTTTCCTGATGATTTTTTTTTTTTTTTAATCATATCACCCCAAGCAAGACGGTAATGCCACTGAAGCCAACGGGCTAAGTAAGAATGAAAAGATTGGAAAAGAGAAAGCCGGGAACCACATCCTAAACAGGGAACAAGGGATGAGCCTCTACACCTGTTCAATAGATGTGGGTGGAGTGTGAACCGGGCGATAGTTTAGTCTATCTACTCCAATTATATGACTAGAAATCAGAACAAGGAGTGGGGAAGATAGTAAAAAGACACATTACTAAGAGCTACAAAGGATAAGATATGGAAAGCCATGATTGCCCATGTCCTGAAGGAACTCTGCAAATTGAAGATTCTGCTGCCATCTTTTTCATTATTTTGAAGTCTTTTACTTGGTTAAACTTTGAGAGAAAATTATGATTGGTGAAAAAGATTAGCATTAAATTTGCTCTCATGCACATTGCACTACCTTTTGCGTGATGTGATTTATAAAAGGGGAGTTCAGACCCTGAGTTATTCTCCAATCATGAAGAATAGTTATACTCTTTACATGCTTTGAATGTCTGTTGGGTCTTAAGTGGAACATATATACAATCCATTGCCGAAAAAACTGGGAAAATAGCCAGATTATTCTGCTCCAGAAAGTATGTGATTCCTTCTGCCATGCTTTCTTTACAAGAGCAAGATTAGACTAAAAATGGAGTATTGCTGCCATATCTGGGCTCAAACTGCCCAATCTTCTCTTTCCAGCCTTGATAAAACTGGTTCACGAAAGCTTGCATCATTGGATCTATGGCTCTTTTCCATAAACACAATGATGCAAGTCTTCATTCATCAAAACCATTTTAACAGTAATTCTGAGTCACGGTGATTCCTGAACCTTATATTGCATGAATATTAGTATTAAAAAAATTGTACATTCTGAAACATGATGTTTTTAAAAAAATGAAAATATTTGAAAACATATTGAAAGCAGATTCAGAGCAGTTATTTTAAAAATAAGCTAAAATAAGTCTAATGATAGAATGTTGCTATAACAAGAGGCTTAACTTTTGGATGCTAAAAGTTTTATTAGATATTGAAGTATAAATACATCTTAACATTCTTAGTTTTCATTACCCATTAGTATCAAGTTTTCATGGAGTTTTTCATTATCATATATGAGGATATATTGTGAATCAAATAAGTCTTGTTTTTGAATGCAGAATATTATTTTCTCTCTCTTTTGCATCTTTGTTCTTCCTATGAGCTGATATGTTGACTCCCCTGTCAGTCCCATTCTACAGACAAAGAATGGATTTATGCCAATATGCTACGAGGAGCCTATTTATTTAAGACTATAAGTAGTCTCTGGATATTCTCTATAGCTGCAAACATATTCATTGTTGCATTTATTGCCAATAAATTTAGATTCTTGTAATATAATGTATAGTGGGAAGATATTGAATATTTGCAATGTCTCTCAGAAAGGTTTTTACATAAACATTTAGCATCTTCCACTTAGACCTTTTAGTAATTTTATTTCTATTTTGACTCTTTTTTTAATTGATTATAAAGTTGCAAAAAAAAAAAATTACTCTTTTCAAATACTTCAGTTCCTTGGATGATTACAGCAAATGAAAATCTGTTCTCTTTAAAGTTCAAGGCATTGATATATATATATATATATGCACATACACACTCATAGTTACCTATAGTTCATATAAAGTGTCAAAAAGGAAATCATTTTTTGGCTAAGTATTATTTCTTCTTCCTAGCTTACTACCCATCCTCCAACCATAATTTCTGCTTACAAGTGTTGCAGGCCTATGGAGAAGGCATGCCAGTAATTGGTTATTTAGATATAATCATCATCAGTAGTAACAACAATAGTGACAGCTGCCTTTTTTTTTCTACACCTAATTTTTCAGCACTCATATGGACATAACTGGCATTTTCATTTCTGCTCATCTATTATTAGTAAGGAGAAAAAAAAGAAAAGAAAACCAATGTCTTAAAAGATCTATTTTTCTGCCAGAAGAGAATTGAAAGAAAGTAAAAGAAAAATGAGTAGTTTGTGATTTAAACAGTCATGAAGAAAAAAATATTTTGTCTTGAATAGTCAACTGCTTTAAAAACACATTTTTTCTTTTATGAATATGATATGATTGTCATTAATATATTTTAAGTAAATTCTTAACTAGATAAATTTGATGACACCATTTGTTCTTTGATCCTTAAAATGAAACTAATTAATAATCATTTTGTAATGATCAACCAAAACTATCAAAGGTTGTATTTACCTGTAAAGTTTTAGTGGTGATAACTGAAGACTATGCAATCTGCATATCTACTTTTCAAAAGTATTTACTTCTCTAAAAGTTAGTAAAGATATGTTAGCATTTATCTGATGCTGTGAATAAATAATGGTATTTTGGAAGTAAACTTATGATTGCATCATTCTTATTGTGATTGTTTTCATTTCTATGATTTCGTGCAGTTCCTTTGCATCTCCATTCTTTTCATATGAAGTGTTAAAATGATCAATAATTCATGCATCTGTTGCCAATTTCATTACTTTAATACAAACAAGTGTATAACATTTTTGTGCTGATTGGAAGCTTTTTAGGTTAATATAACTATCAAATCTGGGAAGCTTTCCATTTCACCTCATATTCCATGCTAAAATTTGAATGTATCTGAAATATAAAAGAAAGTTGCATGAAAAAATATCTGAAAAATTTATTTGTTTATATAGTCAGCCACTTTGTTAGATGTATTGTTTTAATATATAAATATTTATATTATTCACATTTCATTTTTTAAATAGAATTTCAAGGTATAAATATAAAAAGGTGTTTAAACATCCTATGTATTAGCTAACCTGCATCTCTTTCTTGGTTCTCAGATTTGTTATAAATTAATTGCTTTGTAGATTTTTATTCCCAATATCATGATTAGTATTCACTTGAACTTGGAATTCATTATAATTTCTAAAATCAAATTGTTCTTAGATATTCCAATTAGGGATAAATGTAGTTCACTATCTAGTAAACTTTTTTTCAGAGGACCTATATATAATCTACTATAAAGGCCAAAACACTAATTTGCATCTTTAGTAAGATGTGCCCTTGATTGAAAGTTTTTAATGTCTTTCATGAGCAAGAAGTAACCAGATACTTGTCTCATTAGACTTAGATATTATTTTCCCTTAACTATGGGATCTACCTGTTTATTGATTTGCTCTTTTTGATCTGCATTTGGATACTTTCTATCATAGCATAAAATTGTTTGAACGTAGTAGCAGAAATTAGTCACAACATTGTACAAGTGTGGGAAATAATAAATAATTCTGTTAAAAATATTGGTTTCTATTCTGTTAATATTTTAAAGCATTACAAAGTGTATAGAGGATGCAATGGATAAATTGTCGCCATTTTATATTGTTAATTTTGCGCATGTGCATTTTGTTTTTTATTTTGTTGACTGCACTTGGGAACCATCTGTAAAAAAAAGAAAAAATGCACCATGACACAGTTCAGTTTGTCAGAAATTTGGAAACGGGTTGCTGTACTGCTTGGCATTTGCACTAGAAGCTCCAATATGAACAGTGTATTTGGGTGTCAATCTGAGGACAGTGCAGAGTATTTGGAAAGAGTTGGATGAGTCTAATGGTGATTACGAAGGTGTTTGGAGTGATCACCAATAATGATGACATTATGTTTCCATGCATCTTCCCACATGGCCCCAGACTCAATATGGAGGCCTACATCAAGTGCCTTGAGGTGGTTGTAGTGCTGCTCTGAATCAAGAGAGTGGCTGCTGGAAGACCTTATGTCTACCAACAGGCCTCTGCGCTATGCCACATAAGCAGGAAAACCCAATCATGGCTTTCAGACAAATTTCTGTGACCACATTACTCCTTACATCTGGCTACCTAATCCCCCCCAACCATCATTATGTGTGGAGCACACTTGAGTGCATAATACTTTTGTACAATAATAAAACAATGTTTATACTATTAAGATGAGTGTCATTTCTTTAATACATAAAATGCCTTTTTCATATATTTGAACCCAACTAAGTTTACTGCAAGGTCACATTTCTGAAACTCAGGACTGAAATGAAAATGTTTTTCCTTGGTTGATGATTAATTTGTATGTGGAGTTTGTTTGCATCCTTACCTGCTGTAAATATACAGGTGAAAAATAAGCATCTATGAATGTATCAAAATATTGAAAAGGATGTCAGGTGTTTATAATCCTTTAACCCAAAGACAAAATAAGAATAAGAGTGGTGAGAAGTAGCCAGCTGCATAGACTATGTAATCAGGAAGTTTTTACCTAAATATCATCAAAGCATATGATCATACAAGTCAAGAGGGGTTATTATGAAATAAAGAAAGCTTATGTTAATTCTCTAAGAGAAAGAAGAATTTTTGTTGCTTATTAGAGACATGTCTGCAATTATGCACCACTTTGCATTTTTTAAAGAAAAATATTAATTATAGAACTTGATAAAGTTATAGATCTGTGTAGCTTTCATAATAAAATATTACAACTATTAAAAACAATATGTACACATTTTAGTTTTTGATTTGCAATTCTATTAAAAGATTTTGTTCATTTCCTTATATTGTACATTATTAAGTTAATACCAGTTTTAAAAATGCTGTAGAACATCCTAAATGCTTAAATAACCGAGGAAGTTTATAATTCACTAGAAGGAACAGAAAGTATAATGATGACCAGAAGGATCAGTGATAAAAGCATATTGAAAGAAGCTAAAATGAGAAAGAAGCTTGCTGTAACATAGAAAAGGCTTAGAATATTAGCACACAACACTAGATAATAGAATGCTTAAAAAATTTTAAAAAGTTCAAGACCACTTCATAATGAAAGCAATAGCAAATTGGAACATTAAACTGCATGTGGGAACATTATTTAACCGGTCAAAATAAAGAGGTATCTTCTGAAGAGACTCAATTTCTTCCACTACTTTTTGCTCTAGCATGAATTGTACTGAATCTATATATTAAAGAAAGACAAGGTAACAGATTCATGATTTTACAAGAAAAAGTGAACTATGTACATGGATGACCTAAAATAATTGTCAAAAATAAGAAAGCTGAAATTTATCATACAGTCAGAATATAGAAATGAAATTTGGCATCTGCAGAAAAAGGAAATAGGAATAAGACTGACTAGAACAATCCAACCAAAAATCATTAGGATGCTTAACAGGTAGGAAAAATTACAAGTACCTGAGTATTTTGAAGGTAGATACCATTAGAGATGAAGGAAAAATTTATCAAAGAATAATTCAGGAGAACAAGAAAAATAACAAGAGAAACTTGAAGGAATCAATATTTGGACAGTTTATGTTGAGAAATACTCTGATGAGAAGAACACAGAAACCTGAACCTTAAAACAAAACTAATGACAATACAGAAGATGCTCTACTCAAATGATAAGGTCAGTAGGCTGTATTTTAAGAGGTTGAGGAAAACTACTTAGTATTAAGATTTACCTGCAGTCTGCAATTTAGAAACTCAGAGTACACAGGACAAAATAAGAAAATATTAACAACAACCAACATTTAAAATGAACAGAAAATCAGGAGACACAACAGTGAGAACTTAAAAATAGGAAGAAAAACAATTATATATCTAGTTTAGAAGACAAATCAAAGAAAGGACAGATAAGTTTATATTAACATGGTGACATAATTTCTCTCTTAAGGTTTCCTCTGACTTTGTTTTAACAGTAGTCCAAAACAATACTATAATGAATGACTATATAAAGGTCAACATTAGATAAAACACAGAACATTATGGACTGTGTGGGAATAAAGATGAGACAGTAAATTAAATAATCAGTGAATGTATTAAATTAGCTCAGAAAGAAAACAAGATTAAGCATGACTCGGTGGAAAAGATGATTTGCTGGAAATTGTAAACAACTGCATTTTGACCATAGAAATCAATGGTATATAAGCAGACCAGAATCTGTCTTAGAAAATGAAATTTACAAAATCCTCTTGTGTATGAGATTCAAAACCAGGTCAGAAAACCAGATTTCGTAATGGTACATTTGAATAAAACATGCCAGATAAAGGACTTCCCTGTTATACATGAAAGTAAAAAGATATGTAATATATATCTTACCCAAAGAACTGGAGACATTTAAATTCATAAAAGTGACAGTCATGCCAATTGTTTTTGAATGCTGGGAACAGTCTTGAAGAGCTTAGGAAAAAGACTGTAGAAGCTGGAAATTGTTGGAACCATCCTGACAAAAGCATTATTGAAAACAGCTAGAATATTAAGGCTTATTGTCACTTAATCCCCAGTGTAAGCTACCAGTTACTACTGATATTAACAATTAGTGAAATGTGGATAATATTTTTTTAAATAAATATATCTATCAATTTGGCAAAACCCAAATACTATGCTGGCACCAGGTTTCATATTGTGATAAAGCAATATTTCTATTTTATTTATAAGTTGGTATCTGTATGCTGTAAACCCCCCCCCCCCCCCCCACACTTCTTATCAAATTGTTGTCAGCTTGCTTGTAAGATAATAGTGAAAAGTTATAAAATTTTCAGAATCTGACTTGGAAATCCAAGAAATTGCATAGTTCTTGTATATTTTATTACTCTGATGAATTTAATTAAAATTTTGTTAAGAAATAGAGGAGATTTATTTTTCTTCTATTAAAAATATCTGAAGTAAAGAAAAATTCCAAGAAACTTTGATAACAATCTGTCAATTTTTGAAAAGCAAATATCTGAATGAATTCTAATTTAAGATTTTTATTTTTTTACGCGTGATGAGGTAGACTGAGAAGGAAAATAATGCAATAACTGTAATTGGTTACAAGAAATAAGAATGTGATTTGATGTAACTATTTAATTTTGATGAACCAATGATTTTCAATAAATCACTTTGAAAAAATTCTTCAAATAATAAAAATTAAAGTATAATGATTTGGTGTATAATTCGGATGAAGAGTTTGTGTGTGTAATTGTTTCCATTTTCTGGCATTTTTGAAAATCTCCACTAGCCTTTGTTGCTTTTATCTTTTTTCCATTATATAAGTTTTAACAAGTTGCTTTTTTTTTTCTACATAGTTGAAAAAATGCGTGTTGAAAACAATTTTTTAAATATTTATTTCTCTTGATATTGCATTTTATTGCTTTTTACTTTCATTAGGCTCTTTAAGACTATTTTGGTTATTGCTTAAAGGCACCATTCTCACATTCACTGTGGCAAAATTAAGCCTGCAGCCTATTCCACTTTTCATATTCATGTTCTTTTATTTCAGCAGAAAAACTGTTATCCTTCTCTTATTTTTTGTTTAAATATTTTTTGCTTTTAATCAAATTTTTTTTCAAATTATCTCAAGATTTTCATTATTTTGAATTCCTTCATTCTCTCTAGAATTCTTATCTTCTCTTTCATCTGATCTTTGCAAGAACATAGCTAATAAATGAACATTTTATTTTTCCAACAAATAGTTGCTGCAATTTTATCACAAATGATATTTGAAGCTATTTTTCAGTTTTTTTTAATTTCACTTGATAAAGCTTTCCATTTACTTGAAAAAAGAAAAGACGTTTTTCTTCAAAATTTGTTTCTTATTGTTTATTCTTATAAAAAAAAATGTCCACTGGTCCTTGAAATTAATTTTATGACCTTTTCGCTGCATCATGCAATTTTTGAGTATTTTCTTTCTTTTTTCAGGCCAAGCGAAAGTATTTGAGTGCCTCGGCCGTGACATCTTAGAATTGGCCTATGAAGGTTATAATGGCTGTATTTTCGCATACGGACAAACTGGTAAGTATTGGCTTTCTTT
The DNA here is from genome assembly GCA_037127315.1 of Ascarosepion bandense. Taxonomy (NCBI): domain Eukaryota; kingdom Metazoa; phylum Mollusca; class Cephalopoda; order Sepiida; family Sepiidae; genus Ascarosepion; species Ascarosepion bandense. The sequence continues at coordinate 2,217,261 of JBBBDQ010000563.1, read as the reverse complement.
TTTAAATCATTTATTCCTTTGTATTATTTTCCCATAGTTTATGTACCATTCCTTTTGTGAATAATTATGACTAAGAAAGTAATTTCTTGATAAGTTTTTAATGTACAGCAGATGTGCTACAATGCTTTTAATATTTATAGTAAAATCATTGTAATATCAAATGAATGAAATGTTACATAATGCATTCTTGAAAAAAAGTGTTTATAGGAAGACTGAAAACAAATTGATGAAGAGGTAGTATGTTCAGCTTAACATAAATTTGATAAACATTGAAGAGAAGCAAAGTCATTTAATGTTGAGAATGTTTTGTACCAAATTTCTAAAGGCATTTATTTGTTATATATAAAGTTAAATACAGTGTTCAGATTAAGTTGATTTTGTTTATGTTGATATAATCTGAATAAATTTAAATTTTATCCAATTTCAGTTGACTTAAGCAGATATTAACAGTGGATAGAATGTGGGTGATGCTTATATATATATATATATATATATAGCAATTTTGTTATTACAATGGTTTATAAAAGCATATCATTACACAAAAATTTTCATGTTTCAGAACAATGCTGTTCTTCAGGTGATGTGTTAAAATAAATGGTGAAAATCATTTATTTTGAAAATAAGATAAATTCATGCTTATCTAGAAAGAATTCAAAAGTCTAAATCTAAAAGTAATAATCAGTATTAATTTAAAAGTAGTAAACTTCCTTGATGTAACACTAGACTAAGTAAATGATACTTATCAACCATACATAAAATCTAACAAATATCCATAATACACCCCCCAAAGTATAATCAAACATATATACCCTCTTCCATAGAACATAGAATTAGTAAAAACTCTTTTAGTGAAGAAATATTTGAAGGTTTTTGTAATAATGCCCTAAATAATAGTGGCTACAAAAACCTGGATATCAAATACATTAAAAAATATAACTATAACAGGAAAAATAGAAATAGAAAAATCATTTGGTATACACCCACTTTCAACCAAATGGTTAACACCAAGTTAGGGCTGAAGTTCCACAATTTAATTAAGAAACATCCTAATAATAACCCTCTAAGTAAAATTTTTAATAAAAATACCCTTAAATCAAATTATAATTGTAAAAATAATCTAGAAAAAATCATTAAAAATCATATTTTAAATTAGCATGTAAACCAAAGTAACAAAAACTATCAAAATAATAAAGATAACAATAATACAAACTTATGTAATTGTCGAAATCCTAACAATTTCCCCCTGGAAAATAGGTGTCTAACAAATTCTATTGTGTACCAATGTAATATAACATCAAATGAAACCCAACTATTAAAAACGTTTACATTGGATCTACTAAGAACACTTTTAAACAGTGTTGCTATATGCACTTAACTTCCTTCAAAAACAACACGTACTAAAACCAAAAATATTTTTCTGTGTATTTTTGGAAGTTAAAAGATACATACAAAACCCTCCAAAGTAAAATGGAAAATTCTGGAAAAAACAAGAATCTGTAAGTCATTCTACGACTTCTGCCCTTTGTGCCTGAGTGAAAAGCTGCAGATTCCAAGGTTCCCTAAAAATGAGGAACTATTGAACCATAGAGATGAATTGACATCAAAAATATTTTTTGTTAAAATTTAATTAATCATGATGTTTCATTTATAACTTGTGCTCCAATATATAATTTAAAAATTAAAATTTATTTTACTAAAATAAACAGCCTACAAAATACTAATTGGTTTTCTTAACTACAATATACCTTAGTATACTAAAATTATTTAGTTCTAATTCCAGTCTAAAAATTCCAGCCCCTTTACTCATAAAAAAAGAAAAAATCTTTAAAATTTAATTAATTGCAATGTTTCATTGATAGCTTATGCTCTAATATAACTTTAAAATTATTTTATCAAAATAAATGACCCGCACAATACTTAATTAGTTTTCTAAACTATAATATACCTTAGTATAACATAATTATTAAAATCCTGATTCTAAACAATACATTCTACTCTCATTACTCATGATGTAATACTAAATCTAATTTAAAAAAAACAACCCTACTGTTAAAGATTGTGGTCTGCTCATTTAAATAATGTATGTTCCCACAATGTGTCTTACCAGACAAAATAATTCTCTTAAAATTTACAAAACTACAATGTTTCATTTATAACTTATCCTCTAATTTAACTTAAAAATTATTTTACTAAAATAAATGACCCACACAATACTTAATTTTCTTAACTACAATATACTTTAATATACCATAATTATTTAATTCTAACATAAACATTCCAGCTTCTTTACTCATGAGATAGTAGTAAAAGAAAAAAAAATTTGAATGTTTAATAAAAAAAAATGTAAATCCAACCTGCTGTTAAAAATTGTCTATCCATTTCAAAAATATATGGTCCCTTTATATATCTTATCAAGACAAAATTAAAAAGTGACATGTTTAAAGACCAGGCCATCTCGCTTCTTTTCATGACCCAAATGTTAAAACTCCATTGTTACATAATTCTTATTTTTGATTGAACAATATTGGCACACCTGAAGCATTTTCTTCAACTGCCACTCCCTAATTTTCTAAATAACCATGATTTCATCTTATATTTTCAAAATAAATAATTTTCACCATTTATTTTAACATATCATCTGAAGAACAGTATTGTTCTGGAACATGAAAATTTTTGTGTAGTGATATAATGCTTTTATAAACCATTGTAATAACAAAATTACAATATTAAGCTCTACTCTGTATCAAGCACTCTTTATAAAAATAAATGCTTGAACAGTGGGTTTTAATGGACATGTTCTTTCACTTTCTTATATATTGTGTATCAAAATACTTTTACAAACTTTGGGGGCTGGTTTCTTTCACCAAAACAAGGACAAAAGTCCATATAAACATGTTTGCAAATTCTTTGTTTTTGTGTTATTAAAATTTAAACAAAGTTTACAGAAGATGATGTGTTGCCACATAGAGGAGGTTACATTTGTCATTGGCTTAGGTCCATATCACATTGAATACACTGGTTCTCACTCAATCACCGAAGTTAAGCAACGTTGAGCCTGGTCAGTACTTAGATAGGTGACTGCTTGGGAATACCAGGTGCTGTAAGCGTTTAGTGACGGATGTGCATTGTGGTGCAGTGGATATTGGCTCGGAAGGAGAAATCGGTGAGCCGAGTTCGAATTTCAGTTTAATACCCTGCATTCACTTAAGCACTGGTACCCTTGGGAAAGGTATTAATCCGTCTCTTCCCTCCAGTTATGGGTTAAATAACAGGGTAGGACTTGGAGACCCTGCCCTTAAAAACAAATCCCAATAAATCTTGATACTCAAAAAGAAAAAAATGTATTACTAGACACAAAACTTATATAAAAACAACAATAAATTGTTGAAAGAAAAAGGTATTACCAGCAATAAATAAATAAATAAAATTTAGTTGGCAATAAATGACCCGCTGAGGTTGATATGCCATAAAAACAAAACAACCAACCAACCAACCAACCAACATTTGTCATTAGACTGTCTTTAATGTTTAATGTGTAGTAGTGAGTTAACTTAGAAGTTTTCTGTTTAACAATGGTGGGGTATTCATATCATGAGCAGGCAGATATGGTTTCTGCATACTTTTGTGTGAATCATTATGGACATAAGGCTGCACGGTTGTATCATTGCATTTCCAGGCTGAAGGCAGCAGTGTGACACAATGTCTGCTGTTTATCCTTGTGTTGCTGAGACAGGATTTGTGGCACTACAAACTATGGATCAAGGAACACCACAATTCACTCTTATGCCTCACCACAAAGAACACGTTCTATAGGCTGTTCAGAGATGATCCAAATGTTAGCGCATGTCAAGTGAATCTAGCATGTCACACATCTCATAGTTCCACATGGAGGCTACTTCAAGAGCAGCTTCTGTATCTGTACTATTTGTGACATGTACAGGGTCTTTCACCATCTGATTGCTTGCCACAGGAGAACATTTGCCAATGATTTATAAGCACAAACTGCTTATCCATTGTTTGTCTTTCTGATCTTGTTTACAGATGAAGCAAAATTTGGAAAGATGGAATAACAAATTTACACAACTAATGTTTGTGGGCAGATTGGAATCCCATTGTACAATACAAGCTAAACACCAGCATCAATTTATGATTAATATGTGGGGTGAAATCTGGTAGGTCTGTATGTTCTCTGAGTCAGTCTTACAGGGGCTGTCTACAGGGATTTTTATTTGAAACACTTCCAGAACTGCTAGAGGATATAACCCTGTTAATATGAAGATGCATATGGTTCATGCATGATGTGGCTCCAGTACATTTTAGTCGCATTGTTCACAGTGTACTGGGTGATATCTACCATGAAAGATGGATAGGTAGGGGAGCACCGGTTCCATGGTCTGCACATTTCCGCATCCTCAATCCTTTACATTTTTATCTATGGGCCACCTAAAACAGTTGGTTTATGCAGCAGACATTGATAATAAAGAGACGCTTCATCAATGTATCATGGAAGGTTGCAAAATCATTTGACACCATGTGGGAGTACTTGAAAAGGTCCACCAATTAATGATCCAACAGATGCATGCATGTGTAGAAGCAAGCCGAGAACATTTTGAATATTTGTTATGAGTTGCTATGTTTATGTACAATGACTTTTGGAAGTATGATTTTTATGGACTTTTTACCTCGTTTTGGTGTTAGAAAACCACCCCCAATGTTTGAAAAAGTATTTTTGATACATTGTGTATAATACTTTGATGGGTTCACATTTATAAGAGGTATGAATGCATTTGATGATTTCTACTTTGTTCCATAAAGCTATTTAAGCCAATTTTGATCAGTCTTTTTTATGATTATTTTAAAGAATATCTGCAGACAGTTTTATCTTTAATTTTCTACTGTTTTTTCATCTGTATACATAAAGACTGATAGTGTTGAATCAGAATTCAATACCATTCTGTATAACCTGAAGGAATGATAGTCACAGCAGGGTTTGGTTATTTCCATTGTCTAATTCCTAACGTGGTAATCAAAAGTTGTTCAAAAAGGTTTTTTTTTTTTCTGTGAATTGCTTAAGTTCAATTTGATTAGAGTTGAGTGTGTTCCCCACTCCAATTTAAAAAATAAAGTCAGGTAATCACTTTTCAAAGGGGTCTCTGCAAAACTAAAGTAGCTCATTAACTGATATTATGAGCACATCTCCTTTTTTAAGAAAATTTTAAAAATGAACTCTTTTCTTTAGAGGAATTTTTCTAAACACCTTAAATATTTGTCAATAAAAATGTGAATTCTAACAATTTGGGATGATTGTATAATAATTTATTTTCTAATTTACAATTTATTTCTTAAACTATCAAGTAATTTTCATAGACAAGTTTAGAAATGTTTTATGAAGGAAAAACAGTCATTATTTTCTTTCACCAAATATTTTTATCTTATAAAATTATCAATTTGTATAAAAATGGTTTATTCTTAAGCATTGCATTTTAAGTTGGGCTATTTCATTTGTCCTTATATACCTGCATACAGATGTATAGCAAGTTAAAGGTTCGAAATAATTTATCATCAAATGAATAAATATCATGTATAGATTGAATAGTTTGATGAGATTTAAATTCTATTGAGAATTGATGATTAGAATAAAAAAAAAATAGGAATATTAATTAAAACTACATTGAATAATGGGCTGTACTATTTCTCTTTTAATAAGTTTTACAAATAACTGAAAAATTTGAAAAAATTCTCCTGTATTTGCAGAAACCTGTCATAACATGCCGGCTTTGTTAATAAGAAACTGCAATTTGCTGAGTTTAATGGGAATTAAACTTCTGGATTTTCATAGAAAGTTCAATGTAGCAAAAAAAAAAGAGCCTCTCTTGGGGCATTGTTGGTCATGTCAAACATTTTGGCACCTGTTTATAATGAAAGTATTAAAAAGGAAGCAAATTGTTCTTCTAAGTGTGAAATTCTCAGTTTAGAAACATTTTGATGATCGAATTTTTGTAAGAAGCTTGGCGACAGTTTCATTATGGTCTAACTTTAGGGTATGAAAAAATACTTTAAGGTTGTACATGTGGAATAAATTGGTTTTCAGTTGTCTCCAGCCTCTATATTAGTGTTGGTGTCTTCTCTTCTGTTCTCAGAATGATCAAGATTTTCAAAAAAGAAAAAAAATTGCAATAATGGACAGCTTCATTGTTTGGAATCATGTTGTCTTTTGCTATGAAAGTTATGTTTTTCATACAACTACAATGTTTTTCTTATCTATATCTGAAATCTATATGCTTTAGCTTTTTAATACTGAATTTTAATAGTTTATGGTTTTGGTAACTAAATCTAGCAATTAAATTTGAATCTAATCATTTTACCACATTAATCATTTAAAATTATATTCACTCTTTAAAACTAGCATAGCACTGAGTATTCAAAATAATTTATTTTCATACAAACATTTAATTTCTGTGAAGCATATTCTGTATTTTTTATTGTGAATAGTGTAAAAACAATCTTGGTTAGATTCACTGAAGATCCAAAATGTTTCAATGCAGAAACAAATTATGTGAAAAAAATAAAATTTTATCTTCAGATATTTTAAAACTAACGTGAAGAATATTTTGATTGATGCTTTTTTTAAGTTTTTTCATTTGTACACGAGAAAAAATATTAATAGCACTAAGAATAACAACATAGAATACATGTATTTCAATCTACTTTGTATACATTATAATTCAGAATAAAATTTTTACATTCAATTAATTCTATTTCCTCAAAACAAATAATGAATATCTCATTTGAACATTGATAATATTTAAAATATATAACATAATATGAAAAAAGAACTTGGTGAATAATTTTTGCATTAAATTAGGAAATATACAAAAGAAAAAGTATAAGTCAAATTCACTAGAATACATTTTTTTAATAATAGCAGACATATTATTTTAATTAAGCATTTTCATATGTTATTTTTTTATAATTGATACAAATTTTCATGAATATTAATTTTTAATTCAAAATATTTTAAATTGAAAGCATAATTAGCCCAACTACAAAGCTATTTTAATTGGGAAAATCAGTTATTAATGAATGGAATATAATGAACAAAACTAACTTATGAAAACAATGAAGGATTGATTTTTATGAGTATTGAGTTCTTCAGGTGGATTTGAAATGATTCTTAAGCTATTACTTGAAATACATAAGTAGAATTAGCAGTATATTTTTTGAAAGTAGTCTATTATCATAAAATATAAATAAAATCTCCAAGGAATAAAAGTAACATGGATTGACTTTTGCACCCAATTTCTGCTTCATTTTTTTTTTGCAGTTATATTGTTAAAAATATTTTTTAAATTTTATATTGCCAGCTTTAAACTGTTTCTTAAAACTATCAAAAATTGTCTCTTAATGACATGATTGAACTTGACTTTGAATGATCTTAGCAATGGAAGGTTGCGGTTAATCCCCAGTTGGGTCATACCAAAGACTTTAAAAATGGTACTCCATCCCTCTCTAAGCACTCAGCAACAAAGAGAAGAGTTGAGGGTAAGTGGGAAAATCCAGAGATAGGAGTCACACCCACCTCTACTACAAGGTAGCAGCAAAAGAAAAAGAAGCCTTTGGGTCCCCCAACTTACTTCAATGGTCTTGCTTTTGTAATGGCTAATTTGTCTTTATTGCAATTGCTTCATTATCTGATATTAGAATGAATTTAGGAAAAATTTCAGTATATTTATGAAACTCAGTAAAAGGCAGTCATTAAGCTTGATATGAACATTGTATTTATAAAATCTAACTTTAAATATTTGCAACAAAAAAAACAACTTTTTATTTTAACCAAATTTACCTCAAGCAAGGTAGTAAAGGCACTAAGAGACAAGGGGTTACAGGGTGTAAAAGAATTAGAAACCAGAAAACATTATGAGGGAGCAAGAACAATAGAAGAGTAATCAGGAAAGCAGTAGATAATGATTAACATTACATTTAAATTTTTGAAAGTCAAAGTTGGCCAGAAAGCATGGATCCAGAAAGAAGTTCCATAAGTAAGAAGTGCGACAAAAGAAACTGTTAGCATAGAATTTATGGTTACATCTAATCAACTTTACTGTAAATTGATGAGATCTCATTGCTAGTTTAGTACTTTAAAAAGTTTTGGTACCATATCAAAGAGCTTATCCAAACAGTTACCATGAAAGTATTTATAGAAAAGGCATAGGGAGGCATCTTTATGGTGGTGAGAAATTTATAGGGAGTCAACCTTAGTGGTGAGAAAGTCACTGAAGCTGAAATGCCAGGTCATAAATAAATAGCAGGAGCACTGGACCATATGGAGTAGCAATATTTTAAGCATGGGCAAGTAGTAAGCTTATAGATATGTAAGAAATATATTATCTAGCACAATGCAATGAGCCAACTTTCTTAACAGCTGATCTGGCAATGTATTCAATGTAGTCTTTTTATTTCATATCAACTGAAGATATTAACCAGAGAAGGTGCAACAAAACATTCTCCTGGAGGTTAGCATCAACTATGCTGGTGGAAGGCAGAAAGGAATCTCTCAGATGATTAACATTGAGCAGTTTTAGTTTTAGAGGCATTAAAATTAACAAGTCATTCTTTGCCTCTGTTAACAACAGACTGTTGTTTGTGATATCATCAGGAAAGTTATTAATGAAAAACAAAGTGGGACCAAGAATAGAGCCCTGGGATATGCCTGCATTAGTACTAGAAGGATCTAGAAGAGTAGCCATTCAGGACAACTTTCATTTCATGATTTGATAAGAAAGATTGAATCAGTTCAAAAGTTTGTCCAGAGATGTGATAACTTTTCAATTGCTCTGTAATGAATTTATTAAAACAAAATATGTACAGTTTTGTTTTTACAAACTAACATGTTGTTATTCTATGCAGCAATTTGTAAGCTTTTTTTTTTCTTAACTACTTTTCAGTTTCTTTCCATTTTTTTTATAGCACAAACAAAAATCATATATTTCTGCCTCTACACTATTATTATGGAACCTAAAATTGCTTCAAGTTCAAACAATTTTGTTAATTGTTATCCTAACAAAATCTCACTTCACTTTCCTGTTTTTGTGGTGTTGCAGTAGCAAACATTGGATCATTGTAATGTAGATTATTGGACTATTTTGCTTTAATAAAAAAAAAAAAAAAAAAAAGAATAGAAACTATAACATTGCTTCATATACTTTTCTTTTGAAGTTTTAACTTTAACTGTTTTTAATTATAAAAAATGTAAATCTGTAATGAAAGTATTTAAAGTAATGTTTCATACAAATCTCTACTTCATTAATATCGAGCCAGAAATACATTGTGAACAGTTTTATCAGTACAAATAATTTGTAACTTGTTGTCCATAGATATCTGCTAAAAAACCTTTGACAATTTTAAAAGAAATAGGGAAATAAGTTTGAATAAAAAAATTGAAGAATTATTTATTTTTGTTAAGCAATCTTTTTTTATAAATCAAGTCTTTAAAAAAAAGATTGCTGGAATGATTTTTACCTTTGGAAAAATTGTTCAATCCTGAAAATTGTGATTTGGTCATGAATTCAATTCAGTTCTAATTTTAAGTTATTTCAGTCAGATTTTTTTATCATTTGCAACAAGGAGACTTGGACAAATTTCAATTGCATTTCATTTCTACAGTCTTGATAATCTTGATGACTGTTTTTTATAGAAGTAAAAGTGGATTTGTATGCATTTACACAAATGCATGTATGTATCCGGAGATAAATTGCTTTTAAATAGATACTGTATTGCCAATCTACTTTGTATTTCTTCTGAATAGTTTTGTTATGACTTACATTTTTATTTCACTTATCTTATTTCTTTAAGGATACGAACACATCAATGATGTGTTTGTATCCCTACAAACTGATGCTTTTAACTGGTTTAATGAATTGTGAAAACTGTTTCAAAATGATTCAGCATCAAATATTTTTATCATCTTAATTTTTCTATTTCTGACTTTTTTTTTTTTCATTCTCTGACATTTTTCTTTATCTTTTATTAGTGCACTTCTATGGCTTTACTTTTTTTATTACCCCTCAATTGTTCCTAAAATGAAAATTTTTTTTCTCCTATAATTGCTAAAATCTGTCCATTTCAGACTATTCTAAAAGTCAGTATAAAATATATACTTTAATTCTTATGATATAAATAGGATTAACTTAAAGATGTGCACATTCAACATTTCTTCATCAGTCCATTTAGTAATTATTTATTCTATCATAACAATGATGTTGATATCAGTTTTGAGTTGGTAGCAAAAAATATTGTGACTGTTAGAACAAATTTTTTTCAATTTCACTCTCAAATTCAAAATATCTCTGTATGTACCATTTTAAAATATCTTTCATGATTTGCTTGGAATAAATGTTTATATCTTTGCATTTATTCCAGTGCTGATGAAATTGCTTAGAATACTTGACAAAATAATATATATTGATACCATTTTTTGAAAGCTCATTTATGACCGATTTACATTTTTTCCATTTGGAATAAGAACGAAGTTGTTTTTATATGATAAAAAAAATTTCAGCAGTGTAGATTTTATTTAAATGAAATTAAAGATTTTTTTTTTTAAGTGCCTCATTATTTAATATTAATGTCCTTATCTTTATTGTTAGAATCACAATATTTCAGCCTATCTGCTTTTTCAGCCTTCTATTGATCCAGGCAACCTTCAGTGACTTTTGAACTGAACCATTTATTTCATCTATGGGAGTAGAATGTTCTTGTTTCACTATCAGTATCTTATTTCTAATTTTGTTTCCACTGAGTCTGAATGTGTATTATCTAGCCCAGGGATTGAACTGACAATAACTATGTTACCAGCTCACAATGCTTTATTTCCCTATGCTATTGTCGTATAGATTAATAGTCTAGAACCTTTTTTCTTTGTGAGAGAGAGAACTGATGTGTCACTCAGTCTGTAATGAGTTTGATGAACAATATACATAAACTCAATGAGCACAGACATATAATAACTCATCACTCAATAAATACCAGGCCTAACTAATAAAACAATAACTTTTAGGTAAAAATTAATTTTATTCATAGTCTCCTTCTGGGGTGATACACTGATTACAACGCTTCTCTAACAATTTGATGCATTTTTGTAGAACGATTTGTCTTTGGCCTAAAAATACACCTCAGTTTTAGATATCACATTTTCATTGGAGCTAAATCTCTTTCCCTGGAACATTCTCTTGAGGTCTGCAAGCAGCCAGTTGTCATTGGAGGCTAGATCTGAAGAATAGGGTGGATGTGGAAGCAATTTGAAGTGCAATTCATGTAGCTTTGCCATTGTTGTGATTGACTTGTGATAGGGTACGTTGTCTTGGTGAAAGATCACATTTTCTTCAATTGTGGCCATTTTTTGGTGATTTCTTCTTTCAAATGCACCCATAATACTATATAATATTTGCTATTGATGATTCTTCCTTTCTCAAGGTAATCGATGAACAAAATACCTTGCATATCCTAAAATATGGAGGCAAAAACCTTGCCTGCTGATGTTTGTGTCTGTTTTAGGCATCTTTCATCTGCTTCTGTCCACTCAGGTGACTGCTGATTTGACTCCAGAGTGAAGTGATGGATCTGTGTTTCATTTATTGTCACGTATTTATGCAAAAACACTGAATTGTCAATGCGTTGTTGTTTGATTGACTGTGAACAAGCGCAGAACCTACTTTGAACACTATTTTCTCATTGAGAAATGGTAAATACACTTCCTTCTGATATGTTCAAATTCTCTGCTATCTCACGCAACTTCAATTTACAATCAGCCAAAATGAGGTTGTGGATTTTTCTTTTTGTGTTTTCTGGAACAACTGCTGATTTTGGGGAACCTGAGTGTGCAGCATCATTTGTGTCTGTACAAGTGCATTTAAAGTCAGCATACCACCTCTTAACCATTGTTTCCGGTAGAGCAGAGTCTGAATAACGCTTATCAAGCCATTGCTTTGCTTGAACAGTATTTTTCCCCATCAGAAAGCAATACTTTATCAACATATGAAATTCAGATTTTCCCATTGTTTTGAAAATTTGCAACAGTAGCTTCACGTAAATAATTGTAATTTGTAAATCAATAATCTAATTTTTGTTACATGACATTTGAAAGTTAGCACTTCATAAAAATCATATGGATCTTTTATTAGTGATGCCATCTATATATCAGGCCCAGGATTTATTGAGTGATGAGTTTATATATATATATATATATATATATATATATATAATTAATAACATATGAGCTTACCTTGGTGAAAAACTGGCAGTAATTTTTGAGTGCTGTTCAACATTTAGTTGTTTATATTCTGCACTTTACCCTCATTTGCATATTTTTTCCTTTCTTTTATTTGTCATGACCCATTTTATTTATCTTGTGACTCACTGGAGAACAGGACCCACAGTTTGAAAAACCCTGGTCCAGAAAATTAAAGTGAGTTCACTTCTCAGTTGGGTAGTAATGCATTACTATAGATTCAGTGGAAACAGGATTAGCAATGACTGAGCAGCACTAAAACAGAATAAGACAAGTTGTCCTTAGACATATATAGTGAAATGAGAACAATATGCTCCTTGAGATTACATAATGGTTTCAGCTCAAAATTTTCTGAAGATTATTCAGATTGATAGACACCTGAAGAAGGCCAAAATGTGATCGTGTTAACAAAAATGAGGATATTAGTCTAACTGTAAATATTGTAAAGAATGACTCCTCATTCCAGAGATGTGAAGAATCTAGTCATTCTGTCATTGTGAATGTAATGGTTATGCAGTAATTTATAGGCTTATTCAGTGGCCCTTTATTGCCAGTTGAGTAACTCCAAAACAATTATATATGTACACACACACACACACACACACACACACACACAGTAAGGTTATCTCTGATTGGTTAACAAGGCCATGTAACTGGTTCTTGAGATATTTAAAATGGCTGAACAGACCTTTTATGTCACTAAAGTAATACTCGAATTGTGTATGTATAATTTACTCTTGTTGTACTGCAAATGTTAATTAAATCAGTATAAAATTCTATTAAAATTTGCCTTTTAGATCATATGATTTGTCATGTCATGAAATCTGGTTATATTCTTATCATTCAATGACTTTTATGGAAAAATAATGTAAATTAGAAACATTTTTATTTATAAAATAATGAATCATATAACTTATATTTTTAACCTACATGATTTCTACTATAATTTAGTTAATTAGTAAAATACATCAAAATGCTTGTATTTTGATTATAGTAGGCATGGTAGTTATGATGAGCTTAAAATGGGAATTTTTGGTAAAACACTTCATTTTCATTTTTTATTGTTAATGAATTCTGATGTATGCATAAATATAAGTGTTTCAGTGAGGTTAAGAATCATGTGGACATAAATTTGCTAACTGCATCAGAAATGGGATGAGAAAAAATTATCTTAATTACCTAATTATTTGTAGATATTTACACAACTTGTTTGATGTATGTTTTATATTATAACATACATAATGATAGAGCCATGAGATAAGACTTTTCAAAACATTAGCTGGCATGATTATCTCTAGCTTAATTAGATAGCTCATAAAAAATGCCAGCATCTGAGACGTTTTACATTATCTACTATATTGCCTATGAAAATTGTCTTGAAGAGCTGTTTTTCTTGTCAACGTAAGACAAAGGAAATAAAAAAAAAGCAAATATTTAAACAATATAATTGTTTAGACTTCTAGCAGCTGATGTGATCACTGAAATATTTATAGTTTTGTTAACTGAGATATCTATTAATTTTGTGAAAAGAAAAAATAGATCATATGAGAATTACTGGTTTTCTTTTCACCTTCACCCCGGCTTTTTGATTTATTTGAAAGCATATAAAATGTTTTTTTCTTTACATTATGTACATTGTTAGGACTGTTGTTCTCATCTTTTTTGCCATATTCATGGTGTTTCGTCCATTTTACGCTCCGACCTTCTTCAGGTGATTGAAATTATAAATTGAATTCTTTATTTCACTTACCAGGGTAGATTGTTCTAGTTCCATGTGTCATACCTCCAGATATCTCAGTATCAGTTATATTCTTTTAACTCTTTAAATTTTTTGAATTACCTGTTCATTTTCTGTAGCTGTGTTTTGAACTCACAACTCTTTGGGTCAAGTCACTGGATCCAACCAATGCTTTTATTCACTGGACCATGTGTCCTTGAGGACATCAGTGGATGAATTTTTGGGAATTATAAGCCAGTAATCATTTTTACTAGAGCTCATAGAAAAATCTTGTTGTTAGTAATTGTTTTTCTCTTATACTCCATATTACAGATTCTCATATTCTATTCATTTCTATGCTTGGCTAACTTAGCAGATTTTTGTGGAATCATTCAGTCAGTTAAGTGCCATACATGATACACGCTTGGGCGATCATGCCTTGAAAGAGACATGACTGACTGGGCAGAAGATTATCACGCAGTAGGTTGCCATTGCTTTCTGCGGTAGACTGGTTGCCAACCAAGGCTATAGACCCCAATCTGTCCTGTTATTTGACCTATATCTGGAGGGAAGAGATGGATTAATACCTTTCTCAAGAGTATTTGTGCATATGATTGCAACAAATTCAACTGGAATTCAAACTTGGCTCTTTGATTTCTCATTCCGAGTCAATATCCACTGGACCACAACGCACATAACTTTTCATATTTTCCAGTGATTTTTCTCTGTTATTTCATCTTTGTCTCACAGGGTGTAGTGATCTTCTTTTTCCCTCCATATTTCAGCCTTATCTTAAAGGGTGGCCCATTTCTCCTTTATATTTCTTACCATTGATGCATGGGATGATATACACACAGTTCTTAGTCATGTTCTTCTCTATGGAAGGTTTTACTTAGAAGAGGTATCTGTGAAGTGTTGAATCACTTTTGAAGGTCATCCTGATGTTTTATGGACCACAAATCTTTTGTATTTTTTCTGATAATCCCTTCATTTAGGGTTGGCAAACCAAAGCTGTTTTCTGAGTTTTTATCTTTTTGCACCCTTCTATCCCATTTTGTCAGAGCTGCTGTTATGTACCCTGGGTAGTTGTTATATTGTAGGGTATTGCTTATGCTGACCATAACTTGTTCATATATCTCTGGGTTGCTACTTATGACTTTTGCTCATTGCTGTTAGCAGCAGATGATTCCTTTCTTTATGGGTAGGGGGAGTTGAAGTTGTGTTGTCTGAACAATGTAAATAGTGTAAATAATTACAATGCCTCATCACAGAAATATAGACAAATATTTATTTTTCTAGTTATTAAAAGCTTGTTTGGAAGACTAAAAAATAGACCAAGCTTTCACCTTTTTAATAATATATTAATTAATGATAATTTTCCTATTCTGTAAGAAACCTATCTCTCACTCAGTTAAAGAGAAACTATAAATTTAGCTTACTGATGAAATTTTGAATCCTTAAATTAAACTGGAGATTGGAACCTGAAAAAAATTCATTTAAGACTTGTGTATTTCTTCATTTTTTAGTGAAGGAGAAAAAACTAACAAAAGTTCTTTTTTTTTTTAAGAATAGCTTTCTTGAGAGTAAAGTGGACAACTCCTATCAAATGTCATGATTTTTTTTTTTTTTTTTCAAGAAATATATTTTTTGAATTTCAGATGTCAGTGTTTACTTCCCCATAATTTTAAACACTAGAAAAAGTTAATCTCTTAAGTAATTTTTCAAATGACACCAAAATTTGCTTTTGACTTTTCTGAGGTATTAACATTACTAACTTAAATCCCTTGGTCAAGTTTAATAATAAAATTCAAATTAGTAATTCAATATTTTATCAGAGATAAGTTTGCTAAACAAACAAGTAGTTGATCCACTAAGCATTGTTGAGCTGGTTCAAACTTTACTTTTTTACAATTATTATATAATGTTTTTATAAATTAACTTTTATGTAACTTTACATTTAATTGTAATTTAAGATAAAAAATGATAATACACAGTAATTTGCCATAATATAATAAATGTAAAAGAAAATGTTTATTTCTAATCAAATGTGTCTACAATTTTTCATTATAAGATTTGAGTCAATATTTTTATTTCACATCAAAGAAACTCAGTGTCTTTCATTGAATGAGTGTACCAAGTAGATTATGGTTGATGTTATTTCAAATTCCATTTTATAAACTACAAAAAGAATAAAAACTAGACTGAAATCATTTAAATGTAATGATAATTAATCTGAAGGATTTAAAAATTGTATTTTGTTCAGGGTTTCTTAATTATACTTTTGGATTTTAAATATTCATGTTTTTAGTCTATCTTGTTATCAGATAAAAACTGTGTCCAGAACCAAATTTTTTCCAAAAGCTTGATTTTCCTTTGTCCCTGTTTGTTAATAAAACTAAAAAATGTGATTGTGATTTAAACAAAAAATGAGATACAGTAGAAAACAAAGCTTGTAGTTTTCATGAGGCTAATAAGAAATATAAACATTAAAAATATTTATATTGCACATGAGAAGTTAATGTTCTAACATCAAATACTGTATTTGGCTTTTGTTCTTTTGTTTACTTCAGTTTCTGCTTTTATATATTCCTATGTGCATCTTTTTTATATTCTAGCTGGGTGGTTTCCTGCAGATAGAGTATTCAATTCACTTTAGTATTACATTGCTAAGTGAATTCTGGGCACTTTGACATGGTGTAATGGTTAGCAAGCTTGCTTTGATAGATCAATTATGACTGGACAGTGAGTTCAATCCTCTCTTGATACTTTCAGCCTTAAAAAAACATCATTTGCTAAGTGAATTTTATTTCTGATAGAACTTTAGTTTCTATGAATTTTTCTTACACTTGTGGATTATAATCCCAAAATTTAAGATACGAAATGTTGTGGTGATACCGACCGAGCAAAAGCGATGAACTGTATGTTGGCTCTATGCTGACCAGAAAGCGAATGAATAAAAATCATCTCCACGCAAGTGGATTCGCGCAGATGTTCCGGTTGAAAAATAAAAATTAATCAAATTTCCATTTCGTGAGCCTACGCGAATTTTATTTACCAGCCAATGAGAAACCCAGAATCAAATTCAAGTATGAAATTCCAAAACAAGCTGTTTGATCCAAAAGGCAGATATAAAAAGCTGAGATAAAAAAAGCATTGTTAGACAGACAGACAAACAGACCGGCGGAGACGAGCTGATTAGTTTCTCCCTTGACTTAAGTCAAACGGCTACTATGCTTGCCTCTTTCCTTCTCCCTGTCTCATAAGTACTTACTGACCTCTTTAATGACATTCCTCAAAAGTACTTACTGACTTACTGACCTTAGAAGTGGCAACTCCAAAATGAACATTAACCACATTCCTAAGTCTTTTATCTTTTCAACATTATATTTTCTATGAACAATCTAACCTCTATTGGACCTTTATTTCAAGTCTTATTTTAATTGTAAAACATTGATATATATATATATATATATATATATATATAAATGTTATTTTATACTCAAATTGCCTTTCTTGATTTTATAATCATTTTATGAATTATAGTGGGTTACCTTCCACAAGGCCAAACTTCGTTAACCTGCAATGGTATACTACTACCCTTCACTAGAACGGAATACTACTATGACTAGAAAAGAATAAATAAGATAAGATACTCGCTATAGTGTAATGATCTAGCAATCTCTTTGTATTGAGGTTAAAATATAATTTAAATAATACAGTTAATTCAAGTGCAGAATCAGTGATGTGAATGAAGTTTGGATTTTGTATATACTTATTGTAAGCAAATATGTTAATGATAGAAACAGACCTTGTTTTGAGTTGCCTTATTAAAAAAATTTTGTTCTTTATAATTGAAAAGTACTTTTGACAGAATAGAATGATTTTAAATCATTACTGTAAATGCTGCAAATGTTGCCAAACTGTTTCCATTATTTGAATCCTGAAATTCTCATTGTTTTAAATGTAGCAAAATGAATGAAGTTTTGACCTTACAACAGATGAAATCAGTCAGTTACTCACCAGACTATGTATGAAGGGGTACTGAAAAGTTGTTGATGAATGTATATAGAATAGCACATATATTTTGTTGATCTAAGTCATTCTTGATTGGGCTGAGAAGTTTTCCACATTGCTTGCATAAAGGGATGGCATTTTCATCCCCCCCACCCCAATCAGTAACATATATCTACTTGAGATATTTTCTATAGGCAATGGTACAAACATTAACCATACAGGGTGCCCATAAAGTCTCTTTACAATTTAAAAATATTGCAAGAGAAAATGGAACAGAAATTGTTACAAAATGAGGAATAGATACTGAAGTTTTTTTTTTATTAACTAATTTAATAAATCTCTATTTGGGCACTATAGTTGCATGAAGCGCACAAGATGATACTTGATTTCTTACATGATTGATGTTTTCCACAGATGTCCATGGTCACCCACTCCTCTCTTTATCCAAAAATGTTACTGTCTCTATAAATTTCTTATGCCATGCAGGAACTGATGGAGGTCACAGTGGATCTCTTCCATACTTTTTTCTGTAGCATCGTTGAGTCTGTATTCACTTTTGTTTTAATAAACCTTGCCACAAATTGCGCCTTTTTCTTGAGGAGTAGCCATTCTTTAGGAATTCATTTAACAATACCTCTTTCATTAATAGGAAACCTGATGTACACAAATGCAATGTGAATAAAAACTTTGATAACTACTGAGACAAATCTGATTAAAATATCTTATCAATTGCCTTTGTAATATACTTTAAATTGTAAAGAAGCTTTATGGACACCCTGTACTTTTGAGATTTTTTCTCCTTTCTTCTTTTGATAGCTTTCCAATTGTTTTAATAATATAACCTTTATTAGGATGTCTTAGTCTTGATCAGTGGCTGCATTGCAGTCAATGATATTAAATCTGCATTGATTCTCTCTGTGTTGTTAGCTCTCTCCACCTGACACTAACAAGTACCCCCCACCACTTTATTTGCCTATTTATGCCTGTCATTAGTACCTTTCTAGTCTGTAATCAACAGTGGATCGAGACCACTGCTCTTGTGAAATGTCCTGTAGTAAATGACAGGACATTATGAGTAAATGAGGGTAAAAAGAGTGATGGTTTTGAAACAAACTTTACAATGAATTCAATGAACATTCAGAGGCTTTACTTTACTAGTTGCCTCTGGTTAGAATTGTTTCTTAAAGCAGGTTAGTTACATCATGTTGTTTTGAGCACGATCACCATCAGCATCACTCATTACTTGGTTACTGAAAGTCCTAATTGTAAATTAGACTTCTATCTTGTTTCTAATATTTTTTTTTTTTTCAGATGATATTTTTTATATTTTATCCCTTAAAATCTGCTTTCACTTGTATGATTTCTCTTCAGAATTTCATGTGTCTGACACTAAGCTTATGTGATTTTTATTTTCATATTTTTTAATTCTGTATTTTAAAATGTGTATGTGTGGTGTTTATTGAACAGTTATTCTATTTTGATTGCTCACATTTAAGAACATATCAACCACTCATTAGCAATATACTACATATAACAAAAAATGTATAATCTTTAAACTTTGTGAAACACAATACTAATTTTTACATATGAATACTGTTAAATAAATTAACCTTTTATGGCAGGAATAGCTCTTAATACTATCATTTATCTTTAGAAGCTGATTTTTTTCTGATTTAATTTTTAAATACAGGAAAAAAGTATTTACTTCACTTGTTAACTTCTCTTGTATTTGGCTCCTTAAGTAAAATCTAAGCATAACATTTGTTCTTTTTCTTTTTAGCCATTGCCATAGAAAGATGAGACCTATTTAGATTTTAACAAAATGTATTCTCGTCAAGTAGACACTTTTAACTTTGACTTAAATTCAAACATTTCCATGTTCATTATTCTAATTTTTAATAAGTTTTATAATATTTTAATTTTTTTTAATAAGTTTACAATATTGTTCACAAGTGCTAAAAGTCAGAAAATATAAGTTATATATAAGATATTTTAAAAATATTTTAGTAATTTAAGAGTTTTTTTTTTATCTAAGTGTAGTTATTAAGTACTGATTGATATTTTAGAATAAACTGAAATATAATTTTGAAATCAAAATAACTACTTAGGCCTACCTTATGGATATAAGGTTTTTTTTTTCTATTTCATATAAAAATAAAAAAAAGTTACTTTGAGTTATACGTTTGTCATCTCATATATTCAACTGTTGGTGTCATTGTTTATGACCAGTTTGAAATAATTCAGATTTCTTATATTCTCAGCATATAGACTGATTAATTTTATTCATAATTACAAAACACCTGCTAATCCAGCTTATGATCATTTGTTAAGACTAATCCAAACTGTAGACCATCAGTATATACATTTCAATTGTTATTATTTTACCAACATATTCTTTAAATGAGTTATTTTTTCTCCTTTGTGTATTTATACTTTATAATACTTTTAAATTTTTTTGATCCCTTAAAATTGATTAAACAATTATTCAACTACTTAACTACTTGCATCAAAAATATGTATTGCTTAGTTTTATTGATTTTAATGAGTTGAAATAGGAAAGGTCTAATTTTTTCTTTTGTTTTTGCAATCAGATATTAATCCAATCCAAATGAATAAATTTTTCTTTTTAAGACCTAGATATGTTAACATTTATTGATTTCTTTTATCAAATAAACAGACCAAGTAAATATTGATATAAGGCATTGGTTAAAGCAAATTACCAAGGTAGCAAAAAACAAAAAGAAACAACTCATATTGGAGAAAGGAAGAGATTCTAAAAAAGACATGATTTAAAAAGTTACCTAAAAAAACTATACAAACTAAAAAGTTTTTCAACAAGAGGAGGGGGGGGATTGCTTCTGGAATAAACTGAGGATATTGAAACCAATAAGAGAAAAGGGAGATAAATAGGGCTTTCACAAAACAGTAAGAAAGTACTTTGACAAAAGCAGAAACCATATACAATAAAAAGTTTGAACAAATAACTGAATAAATAAAAAGTTTGAACGAATAACTGAATGGATTGAGACATTGTAAAGGAAAAAATAAAGATGAGGATAATTAAAAAAATGAAGATTGTTATATCAGTTTTTAATTAATATTGTATTGATTTCTGCATAATGATGAAATGATTTTTCTTCAATTTGTTTCCACTTCTTATACTTTACATTGTATTTGTAGATGTTGTCATTTCTTCAGAATATAAAATTCACATTTTTAACATAGAATCCTTCCTGAAAACACAATCATTATTAATGCATGTACAAACAACTTGCATTCCTTTTTAAATCTTACTTTAATTTCAGTTAAAAACACATGCATGCATATTTTAAAAGAAATATTAAATTAATTTTCCAAGAACAAACTTTTATATTCTCTGTTTTTAAAGGGTATAACGATTCTTATGGATTTTCATACAATCAAAATTTACGATTGTGACCACTCAACTCTCTTAAATATTCATCCTTTTTACTACAATGAGTGAATTTTTACAGAAATATTTATCAATAAGAATTCCAACTGAAATTAAATCATTTGTTGAGTCTGTTAAGACAAGTGATAAGCCACAATGCTAGAAAATTTTATTCTTTAGTACCACATGATTTTATATGTGTATCTTTGAATTATTTTTCAATTATTTTTTACTTTTATTCATCCAAATATTTGTGAGAGTGCTTTGTTACTATCAAATCTCAAAACAATACCTGATTAATTTTGTTAAAACATTGTGGCTTAAATAGTTACTAATTGTATATTGTAACAGAATAGATGATATGACCAAAATTAAGTGCAGTGAAGTATAAATACATAAGGAGATTTGGTATTCAGAATCAGCCAGTTCTTAATTACAACTTTATTTTAAGTGAAATTCTACTTCTTCACTGTAATCAGTCTTGTTTAACAAAGTTTTTTTTTCTTTTGATAACTTCATAGGTACTGATCAGAATTTCCTCACAAGCCATCATCTAAAATCTGTCTTTTCTTGTAATTTGACTAAATAATGGTACTATTAAATTACACTGTAGCCATGATGATTACTAACAATTCATTTTTTTCAAAATAGATTCAAGTGTATTTATTTTTATTTGTTTCAGGTTCAGGCAAGTCCTACACAATGATGGGCACTGCAGATGAAAAAGGAATAATTCCTCGTTTGTGTGATGCCCTTTTTGAAAAAATAGCCTCAAATGATGATCCTGAGCTAACATACAAAGTGGAAGTTTCCTACATGGAGATATATAATGAAAAAGTTCATGACCTTCTTGACCCCAAAGGGTAAGTAACTGCTAAGAAAAAACAGTTTTTATGAATAAATTGAATAGGCTGAATTCACACAAACTTCATTATATTGATTGTTTCACATAAAGTGAAACGATCAATGTATATTCCTTTAAATTTATGTTAAGAAGCAAATTATTGGTCATATACAAGGGAGTGCTGAAAAATTCTGAGCACAAATAAATTATTTAAAATAATAATCTTATGTTTGGTCATTTGGTTAGATTTTGAGAAAATGGGATGGATCAGTAACCTCTTAACACTTTTTATAGATTTTTATGTTTGAAGTAAGAATCTTTTGAGCTTAATGTTTGTAGATGAAAATTTAATCTCATTTGTTTTCTACCTTAAAAACAATTCAAGCTACATGGAAGATGTAAACTGTTTCTTTCATTTGATGATATTTGGAGACAGTGAATATATCCTCTCATACACTGCATATTTAGGTTCCCTACAAAACAAAAAAGAGGGGAAACTTTTAACAGGAAATTACAATAAGCAATTATTCTAAAGCCAATTCCTGATTTATAACTATTCATGACATTTTGTTTACCCTGCATAAATATTAATATTTAGTGAATTACTCCATGGCTCAAACTTTTAACCTTATGATCTCCATTGTGATAATCAATGGAACAGTTCCTAAATATTTATAGAAATTTCTATTCTCATTTAATGAAATAGCTATTTTATTTATTATGAGTAGTAGTTGTATTTATAAATAGCCTTTTAGCTCCTTGGTATCAAAGTTAATACAAAATTTCTAGATCTCTAATGAAATCAATTGGCCTTTAATCTCTGTACTGCCTTAATAGTGTAGGAGCTCAATGCAAGTCACTACAGATATCAATGTTCAGTGATTCTGTTTCTCCTCTATCAAGATTTTCTGTTGAACTTTCTTATATCTTAATTGAAATTTGCATTTTGTTGAACCTCAATTTCAACTGATTGTGCCTAAAGCAAAGGAACTTCAATATTTTTTTTCATTTCTCAATGATAATCCACTTCAAATGCAGAATCCTGTGGGTTCATTTATTTAAGGCATTTTATTTTTTTAAGCAGCTTCCAATTTTCCACATGCAAAGAGGAAACAGTCATCATTTAATAATGTTCAGCATAACTTGAGACTTGTTATGGTAGTTTCCCATTTTTACTGCTTGGTCTTTTACAATTAATGATCAAATATATTGATTATTGATTAGCTACAATGTCATATGACCTTCTTCACTTCATTGCTGTTTTTCATACCAAGACACAGAAGGTCATTGATTTGTATAATTAAGTCCTTTGATGAATGTTGGCCAATAATTAGACACATGATTATAAATTGGTCTCCTTACAAAAGGTTCCTCTCACCAAGATCATTCTTATTTGGTTAAAGTTTGGAGGTTTAGTAAGAATCAAAATATAATTATTTTTCTACAGTCTTTATTGTTTCTGTCACGTACATCTGCAAAATAAAATTTATATTTTTTATCAATTAAGATAATATATGCTAAAATGCATCTTTCTGTGATTTGTGTAATCCAAAAATGTATTGATAGATTTGAAGGTTTTAATTTTGCTCTTATACACTATTAGCCTACCTTTTGTGATCTGGTGGAGATATGTACTGAGAGAAGCTTTGTCTGATACAAGGCCATAAAAGTAGGACATGAAGATTACCATTGTTCTGTAATAATGGTCTGAAATGAACTTCTTGATAATCACTCTATAAGAAGCATAGTTTCATAATTAATAACACATCACTTAATAACTCCTGGACTTAACTAATAAAACAACAACTTTTAGGCAAAATTCAATTTTATTCATCAACATAGTCTCCTTCTAGTCTCCTTCACTGATTCCAATGCTTTTCTAACAATTCATTGTCTTTTTTGTTGAACAATTTGTCTTTGGCCTCAAAATACTAAGTTTCTGATATCACTTCTTCATTGGAGCCAAATCTCTTTCTCTAGAGCAATCTTTTGAGGTCTGCAAACAACCAGTAGTCACTGGAGGCCAGATCTAGAGAATAGAGTTGATGTGGAAGCAATTTGAAGTGTAATTCATGTAATTTTGCTATCATTTCTATCAAATTGTAACACGGTGTGTGGTCTTGGTGAAAGAGCCCTTTTTTCTTCTTCATTTGTGGTTGTTTTTTGGCGATTTCTTTCTTCTAACACACCAATAATGCTATATAGTATTTGCTATTGATGGTTCTTTCTTTCTCAAGATAATCAATGAACAAAATAATTTGCACATCCCAAAATACGGAGGTCAAAACCTTGCCTGCTGATTTTTGCATCTTTGGTCACTTTGGAAGGCTTTCACTTGCTACTGTCCACTCAGCTGACTACCGATTTGACTCAGGAGTGAAGTGGTGGATCCATGTTTCATCCATTGTCACATATTTAGGCAAAAACTCTTTCTTGTTGTGTTGAAACAATTACAATGCTCTGAATCATTGATGTGTTGTTGTTTTTGATCGATTATGAGCAAACGCGGCACCCACTTTGAACACCGCTTTCTCATTGACAGATGTTCATGCAAAATGGTGAATACACTGCCTTCTGATATGTTCAACTCCTCTACTATCTCATGCAACTTCAATTTATGATCGGTAAAATGTGTTTGTGCATCTTTTTGGTGTTTTCCAGGACAACTGCCAATTTTGGGCAACCTGAGTGTTCAGCTCATTTGTGTCTGTATGACCGCATTTAAAGTCAGCATACCACCTCTTAACCATTGTTTAAGCAGAGTTAAAATAACTTATCAAGCCAAATATATTTCCCATCAGAAAGCCATGCTTTATCACCACATGAAATTCAGATTTTTCCATTGTTTTGAAAATTTGCAACAGTAGCTTCACTTCACTGTAATTTGTAAACTAATTTTATTGCATACCATTTGAAGATTAGTACTTCATAAAAATCATATGAATTTTTTTATTAGTGGCACCATCTTTATGTTAGGCCCGGGACTTATTGGGTGATGTGTTAAATGCCATTGAACAGTTGAAATTAAAATTAAAAAAATGGTAAAACATATAAGTGAAAGCTTGATAAATTTACAGTAAAATTTCATGTTAATGGGTCAGAACAAAAGTCCTTAGTTTTTTTTTGTTTTTTTTTTTCAAGTAAATATCAGTCATTATTTAAATACTTGTACAAAAATTTATTCAATCACGTGTACAATTTTGTTTCTTTATTTTTTGCCATCTTTGAGACAGCTTCATGTTTCCATCCCCTCAGAACTTAGATTAGTCCATCACTGAGAAAGATGCTAAGTGGTTTTATAGTCTTCCAGAGAATTGAACTTCTTCAAATTGCAAAGATAGAAATAAGTGGTGAACCAAAGGTGCAAAGACATGGGAATATAGTGGGTATTAGTAGGACATCCCAGCCAAAGTGTACCAATTTCTGTCAAGTCTGCAAAGAAACAATAAAGTTTGGCATTGTTTTTATGGAAGATGATACCTTAGGCAATTTCACTCACTTTTCGTTGTTTGCTACCTTTTATCAGTCCAGTAAAAGAAGAGTATTTGTCTGAGTCAGTGTCTAATTTTGTAGAAAGAGCTTGTAATATACAGTACCCTTCCAATCTCACTAGATACACAGCATCATCTTTTTGGATGCCAACCAGTTTTTGGAGTGGTTAATGGTGACTCATTTAATTTTTGTCAGGACTGTTTTTACTCCACATTCTTGTAAGTGTGATCTATTACATTTTTAGTTCAATTGTGGGACACCCAAATATTGTGAGTCATGTATCCAAATGTTTTCAAATGCCTTACAATACTCATATGAGATATGTGGAGTATCTATGCAATGTCATGTGTCATGTGACCCAAATTAGTTTCAATCAGTGTGTTTAGTCATCAACAACTGGAGACCTACTTGAATGTTCTTGGTTTTCCAAATAAAAATTTCCATTTTTGAACCTAGTGAACCACTTTCAAACGGTATTCTCAGCTGTGGTACTATCCCCATAAATGGCACACATCTTTTTTTTGCTGTTTGTTCAACATTTTTTCTTTCTAGAAATAAGTGTCAAATGCATCTTCTTTTTCTCTAAAAAGATTTCAGATTCAAAATCTACACAAAATCCTACAGATAGACAGGTTGAAATGTCACTTTTCAGAATATGTATATATGTCATAAATTTCAGTAACATGTAAAATGAAAATTACCTTTTCAAACCACTACAAACATTTAATCCAACTTAATAAAATGAGATTATTATTCTAGTTGTCTTTAGTTGTGAACTTTTATAGTAGTTTGAGGCTTATGGGTTAAACTGAACAGTTAATTTACTCATGCCAATAATATTAATGAAGGATGGTAATGATGAGGAAACCCACAAGTAATTTTATCAAAATGATATAAGGAATTTATTTACAGATTTACATGTTTGAAATTTTGTCAGTAGCTTGTTTCAGGAAAATAAATCAGAAATTTTTAATGTTTGTAGTTTATGAATTATTATGAAGGGGTAATGTTCATACAACAGATTAAATGATCTGACTAAATAATATTAAAAAATGTTTAAAACAAAAGTAAGGGAGTTGTTCACAGAAGGGATATATGGTTACATACTTTCAAAATTAAATTAAGAGAGATAGTTTGAAATACCTTTCTTGGATTGTTGAGAAAATTCTTTGAAGTGATGTGTGCTTGGTTAGAAGCTGATAATATAATTGGCAAATATTTTTACACAAACAAGAACTTTGTCGCTGGTGGCGGGGAATGGAAACAAAACCTTTCACATGAATTTAATTTTTCTCTTCAGTTCATCTCAAAAGGAATTTTGTACAGGCTCACTACTTTTCGTTCTTCTGGGCTCAGTGGCTAATTTATATTGGAGGCAAGGTTTTCATTGGTCCAAAAATAATTTCATATAGACTTGTGAATTTATTTCTGTTTGTTTTTTTTTTCAGTTTATTAAATTTGAAGGGAGTGGGTAAGAGGAGTTATTATTTTACACTCACTACAAAATTTATTTCTCTATATAAATTTGATTGCATTTTAGTGAAAAATTCTAGATTTATTAAATTAGTATCTCCCATTTTGAAGCTCATCAGCATTTTTATTTCCAACAATATATAGTTTTTTTTTTGTTTGTTTGTTTTTTTTTTTAGTGAAATCCCATTTATTTGTTTGACTTCAATTATCTTTTGAAGTTGATTAAAGCGAGATTGTAAATATTTTTAATGAAACAAAAATGTAACTTGTTTGCATCAGTTTCAGATTATTTTCATACTGAAGAGATGATCCCTAATCATTATATTTTAAAATTTTGTTTATGAAATCTAAAAGACAAATTAAGCTAATTCAATCCATATCTGTTTAGCAATAATCTGTCAGAGAATCCAGATAATTTTGTATTTACTCAAAAATAATCATTACCAATCTAAAGAAACTTACTAGATTTTATTTTGTCTATAAAACTTGGAAAAATTTTTATTTTTATTTTTTTTTTATTTAAATCATTAGCTTAATTTGAACAATTGTTTGAGTTTTCTTTTGGAACAAAAATTCTTTATTTAGAGTGAAAAAATGGTGTGGCTTACTCTTAGTGTGTGTATGGGCATATATATATATATATATATATAAAGAATAAAAAAGAACATTAAGTACAAATCAATATATCTTTGGCAATAATATTCTTTTCTTTTTTTCATTGATATGAATTTAACTAGTTTCATGTATTGGGTTTTTGTTGGCAAATTTTTCCCAGGCAACAGCCATTATTTTATAAGCTTTTTCTATGAAGATTGTGATTA
Source organism: Ascarosepion bandense (assembly GCA_037127315.1). Taxonomy (NCBI): domain Eukaryota; kingdom Metazoa; phylum Mollusca; class Cephalopoda; order Sepiida; family Sepiidae; genus Ascarosepion; species Ascarosepion bandense. The sequence goes on along the minus strand of JBBBDQ010000563.1, from coordinate 2,189,202 downwards.
ATTAATAAAACCGTCCTTCTCTTATAATGTAACAATTCTCATTCGGTTACTTGAAAACCATAACTATGGTTTATCCAGATTTAATGTTGCAAAATAATAGCTACTCTTTTTCTTGGATGTGCTTTATCAGTATTAAGCTTCATTTAATAGATATTGGTTTGTAGATGTTCTGGGTAAATTTATACTGTCAGTTGTAAATAAGGCATTAAACAAAGCAAGATAACATTAGATAATGCAAAATATTTGGTTTATTAAATAAAAATAATTTTTTTTAATATTAACTTTATTAACAATATATTTACCATTTATTTGTCTTCTGCCATCAGGCAACTTCATAATTCCATCCTTTTACAATTTATCTTCTTTAACAATGACCTCCAGTCTTCTCCATAACTGAAATTATTTCATTAAGAAAATTTGCAAAAACTTAAATGATAATCCAAATCTGCTGGATATGGTGGATAAGTGAAAGCTTAAGTTTTGTCTTGATAAGCAAAGAATCAAACGTATATTCTGTGGGATTATAATGCCCTTTTCTAATTCTTCATGAACATTTTGTTTGAATCAATCAGTTAGTACAGATAGTGGTGGTTTATTTTGCATGTCCAATGGTCTCTTGTATTCTATGTTTTAAATTATCCACCTGTTACCATATTTAAAGAAAAAAAAGAAGGAATAATTAAATACAGTTCAATAGTGTGTGCATCTGTGGAAACTACATATCAAATTGACTTATATAAGGGAACTAGTATAAATAATTTTCATCTCAAATGATGTCTAGAATTGATTGCTATCTGTTTTGCCCAAATGGATAGTTGAAAAATTTCTATCATTCATAGGATGTTCCACATAAATTGTATAATTGTTTCTTGTTTTTCTTTTTACTTACATATTTACCACCTTCAAAATGTTGCTTGCTTACTTCCATCTTTATTGTTAATGAGTAAAATTGATATTTGAATGCTTTGATAGCTGTCCCAATACAATCAGAAGTGATCTTTTTGAATGAAGCACAAATAAATTAACAAAAACAGGATGAACATTTTAGCCAAAACACTAGATAGGCTACATTATTGTTGATAGATAAGATCTCGTCATGCTTTCTCAAACTATAATGATGAATAAAAAAAATCCAACTAAGTTAATTTTATAGAAGCAGATTTTTGTGGATAGACCTGCTTACCTAAAAATGGCATTCATTTTTTTTTCTATTATATTTATCTTTAAATATTAGCATATTACAAATATTTAAAATTTCTATCCACAATAGAAATATTTTACAGAATGAAAATTTCAAAAATTCAAACATTTTGTTTTTTTATGTATGATATTTTTGCCATTGCTTTGTGCATTCTTTTTTATGAAGTGTAAACTTTTGGTTTATTAAAATAAATGTATAAAAGTATCTGTTTATTTAAAGTTTATAGTCTTTAAACTAACAACTTTTTAATTTCTGGGATGAGAAGTTATCATTATTTACATGCAGACAGTTGTCCCCATGTTTGTTGTTATAATATTTTGGCTATCATGGCCTCCAGCCTACATCAGTTGTATATTGATCCAAATAATGTACAGGGAGTTCTGAACTGAACCTCTTATTTAATCTACTTGAGGCATTCAGTTCTTGTTCTACTGCCCATGTTTAGGGATATATCACTAAGTTTTTAATTTTAGTACTGCTCAGTTATTGCTCAACCTGTTTCCATGGTATCCCAGTGCATACTGCTCAGAACAGTGATTGAACTAACAGTTGCTATGTCACCAAATTCACAAACCAATGCTTTAGTTCACTAAGCTATTGTCTTGTAGGTTACCGAGAATGATATGTACCTGATGAAGTCCAGAGGGCACAACAACCAAAGCATGATAACAAAAAAAAAATGAAGACAATAGTCTGAATATAGTGTAAATAATAAGAACTTAACCTTGGTTGTTTTTTTTTTAAGTTAAAATACTATTTTTCTTTTCTTTTTCTATGCATTTCTATAGAGGCAAGCAAAACTTGCGGGTTCGAGAGCATAATATCTTGGGCCCTTATGTTGATGGACTCTCAACGTTAGTAGTATCATCATTTGAGGTAAGTTCATTTTTTTTTTCTATTTTTTGAAGTTGTCCATAAACAAAAATTTGTGTAAAACAGTTCTGTTTGTCTTGTTTCTGTTTGTGATGGTAAAGAAATGTTATTGAATATTTTGTTTCCTGACTAATATTAAGTCAATTTATTATTGTATATACTTGAGTATAGTTTGAGTTTATATCATTAGATTTTTTTAATGCAAAAAATAGGGGTTGCACTATACACTATGAAAGAGGTTAAAAAAAATTTCTGAAGTGATTAAAATTCGTACATTTTCAATGACTGTCACTTATCTGGTAGGCCTACATTCTCATGTTACTTTTGTTCAAATAAATATTCATCACTATAGGTTAACCAACACTTGCTGGACAGCAATATAGAGCCATGGGGAACACTCGTGTTTATATAAAAGGATCTGGAAGCATGCCTGTTCAAAATTACCTTCATTTTATGGTTTGATAGGAACAATTAAATTAAACAGTTGTCCTGTAATACAAGGCAAGCATACCAAACCCTGTCAAACACCTTTGAGATATCTAGAACCTTAGCTCAAGCTGGAGAAGGCAAGCATACCAAACCCTGTCAAACACCTTTGAGATATCTAGAAACTTAGCTCAAGCTTTACCGTTATTATTAAGAGCTTATACCTATTCAGTGATAGATGTTAGCACATTGGCAGTAGACTTGGCTAAGAAGAAGCCATGTTGTTTATCAGAAAATAGGTAATGCGAAGTGAGATGCTTAACCACTTCAGCATTGATTGAAGCCTCGAATACTTTGTTGAAAAGTGGTAAGAGACCTAACAGGTCAATAGAGGTGTCAGATGGTTCTCCAGAGTTCTTAAAAACTGGAGTTACAGAGGAGGACTTCCAACAAGCTAGAGAGCAGGATGCAGAGGTTATAGAGTTTGAAGAGGACTGGAGCCAGGACAGGGGCACATTTCACAACAGCTGGGATACCATCACCTCTGCTTGCCTTATGGAAGTCTAATTTAGAAATTATGTCCAAGGCCATAGATGGGGTTATGCACATATCACTCAGTAGAGCCTGTTCTAGGGGTAAAATCATGTATAAGTACTCTAGACGAGCCAAGTGCTGTTAGAAGAGAATTTCCAGGCAGAGCATTCAACCTTGTCTGCTGTAGATGTGAGGACTTTGAATAGAAAAGGGATTAAGGATTTTTTATTGTTCAGCATGCTCTTGGAGAGTTGCTAATAATCTCTAGAACTGAACTTGCAAGATGCTGTATGTTGTTTCATTCTATCAGCAAACAATAACTTTGCTTCATTTATTACATGCTTGCACTCATTATGAGCAGAGACAAAGAAATGTCTATTGTAATCAGACATGTTACTCTGGTACACCTGGAAAAAGTGATTCCAATAGGCTATAGCAACCAAACACATTGGTGAGAACCAAGGAGATAAATGAGATTTAACTTGAAATTTCCTTGCTGGAATGAAAGTATCAATGCTGACTTTAACCCAGGAGGAGACCTCAGAGGTGCATTTTTGAACAGAAAGATTAAAAACTTCATTCCAAGGGATGTCACAAAGGAATTCCCGGAATGAGTCCCAATCCACACGGTGATAACAAAAAGAAATTCTGTTGGTAAGAGGCTTTTGGCTGGTGGGAGAGTGGAAAGAAATGTTTACAGACACCACTGCATGGTCAGAGTTACCAAGAAGGCAGAGCTGAATAGCATGACATGAGTATGCTATAAAATATGTTCAGGACAATGCCCAATACTGCAATATTTGACTGCAGTAGGCCTGTTAGTATTGCTCAGTAGCTATAGGCACAAGACAAGCTATATGAAAAAATCAGGTTTACAAAAAAATATTCAGTAGTTGCACTATACATGAAGTAGGCTTATATACAAGTGTATATATATATATATATATATATATATCCTCATTTTAATGGGAAACATCAAATAAGATAATTTCTGTTTGTGTGTAATGGGTAGATATATCACAAAATAAGTCGGGTGTAACTAAAACAAGTAGTTTTGTTTACCTGATTGCATTCTAGTAATCCAGAATTGAAAGATGGCCACTTATACTAATGGAATCTTTATTTCTTTATTCTCCATTCACAATTGACTGGATATATAGAAATGTTTTAACAAAAATTATCAAAAGATCTTTATCCTGTTTCTACTTATTTTCTGTTCATTGTACTTTTCTTTTTCTGCATATTGTAATCCAGCCATTATTAAGGAAATAACAAATTTTTGATAATTTATATTCTCTAGGAATAAGACAATACATTTCATTATCTCAAATGTTGGTTTATAAAAGTTAATATTTTGTTAACAATAAAACAATTTTAGTAAATAATTTCTTTAGATACACAGACCATTTTGCCAATCCAGAAGAAAATTACATTTGTGTAATATGTGTGTTGTGGTGCAGTGGATATCTGCTCGGAATGAGAAATTGGGGAGCCGAGTTTGAATTCCAGTTAAATTCCTTGCATTAAAAATGGGAAAGATATTAATCCATCTCTTCCTGCCAGCTATGGGTTAAATAACAGGACAGATTGGATTCTATAGCCTTGGCTGGCAACCAGTCTACCGCAGAAAGTAAGGGCAACCTACTGTGGGATACTCTTCTGTCCAGTCAGTCATGTCTCTTTTGAGACCTGATCGCTCAAGCATGTATCACGTATGGCACTTAACTGACTGAATGTTATTTATATTAACATTGGCTTACATAAAGATTGGCTTACTATAAAGTAATTGAAACTCACCTAAAGTGAGCTGAATATTTAATGCTCTTCATGCCAATGACATTTTCACCGAACTTCTTTATGGCATATGACTTTATTGAATTTCTTTTAATGTGTTCCTCTCAAATTTATATTAAAATTTGGGGTCAACAGGAGAGAATGTGTACTGTTTCGGGGCCTTCCTCTCAAAGGTTTCACTGATGTGAGGCCCTATTATGATGATATACTAGTGTGCTGTAGATATACTAGTTCAAATGTCTTACGGCGAAATTAGAATTACAAAAAATTTCGAAAAACAGCAAACCTCGCGTTCTGAGAATGCAACGTGAATCTCATTACACATTCACTATAGTCATGTCATGATGTCATGTTTGCTGAAACACTCCATGGACTATTTCTTTCTTTCCATATTCACATAGAACTATTTTCAGTTACTTCTATTAGGCATTTTATACTTTTGGCCCTATTATGCCCTTTGATTCCAATTTAGCTCAGAAATCTGTAATGTGATCAATCCTGACTTGGCAGCTCAGATACAGGTACTTTCTCACCAGTGCAATGTGGCTTCTCTGTGTCTCTTCTACAAATACTTTCACGGCTTCTGCTCTGATGAACTTAGCTCACTGGTGCCCTCTATATATGAATTTACTCAAGCCGCAAGATCAGCAACTATGTTCCACCCTTTTACTGTGATACCAATAAAATGTAAACACAAATTCTACTCCAGCAGCTTGTGTAATTCCTTTCCGTTTACTTGCTTCCCTGACAGCTACAATCTCCAAGAATTTAAAAGTAAAGTCAATAGTCATCTCCTATCTCACTAACCTGCATCCTCTCTCTCATGCTTCTTTCTTCATTCACTCCACTCTCATCAGTATTCTCATACCCACTTCCCCCTATGACCTGTCACTCTTTCTTATAACTTTCCTCCTATGTAACCCCCTGTAAAACAGTGGCAGTAAAATGTCTTGCTTGGGGCGATATGATTATATAAAAAAAAAAAAAAATGGTACAGAGTGCCTGCAATGAAACACCTTGCTCCAATTTCCACTGCTCTAATAATTACATTGTACCCTTCCTTTATCAGCTCTGATTTTAGATTTTCATATTTATTAGTTTTATAATCATGGCTTTGTTCCATCTGGCTTTCATATGGTACTGGTAATTCAACCAGGATGATTTTATAGTTCACCCTCGATAGAACAATATCTGGTCGCAGACCTGTACTTGATATTATTTTGGGGTAATCATTATGCCAACCAGGAAGGTCTGCAGATACCTCTCAAATGCCACCAGAATTTAAGGAAATTTTTTCTGGTTATATCTTAACATTTGCTTAGTTGCTTTGAACCGATGTATATTTTTCCCTCTGCAACAAATTTCTGGGTTGAATTAGTGTCTCCAGGTACATCTTCCATTGACAAAATCTGTTTTACAGGAACTAAGAACATGTTCTAAATTTTTGTGGATTTTCCTTACACAGGGGACAGGTAGAATCGCTCTCTTTCTTCCATTTAACAAGATTTTTCATAAATGGTAGCAGGTCATATGTGGAACGTATTAAAAAACTCAACCCGAGTGGAGCCATCTGCCAAATGTCCTTCCAAGTAATAGATTTCTGCAGAGCCTCCTCCCAGTTTGTCCATTGGCCTTGTTAGGATTGTTGTACTCATTTTACGAGTCTTTTGTTATCTTCTTCGTTCCTTACATTTTGGATGACCATGTCTCAGCAATATTTACCAGAAGTTTTTGACCATAATTGCCTTTCATTTAGTCTTATCCCTTGTATACCTGCTTGAGTGTATCTGATGACTTCATTGAAGCTAGCTTGTCTTCAGCACTTGTTATTGTCTCTCTAACTATCCACTTTCTCCCTGTTTTTAATGTAGGATTTAATGCTTTGACTGCTTTATCATTGGAGTCATCCAACATCATTTGAAGTCTGATTTTTCCGGATTTATACTCCTCCACAATCGATTTAAATGGCAACTTTAGCTTTGCTTGTCTGCAGTACAATGCAATATCAGATAAACCCAACCATTTTTGGATATATTTTTTTATCTTTCTTTCCATTGACTCAATTGTACTCTTTCCAAATTCGTATACAAGTAGGGGGCATAGTAGCATTGAAATGAATATATGTGCTAAACACCATACTTTGTATTTTCCTTTTAGAAGACAAAGAATTATTCTTTTGGAGATCTTCCTGTAATGATCTAGATATTTCTTTTACTTGGTTGATATCTTCTAAGGATTGATCATACCTTTAACCTAAACTTTTCACTGATTTTTCTGATACAGTAGGGATTCTTTGACCACCTACTACAAAATTTATGTTTTGATTCAATTTTCCTTCCTAAGAGTTTGGGACTTGTTTGGTTTAAATTTCATTCTACACCAACTTATCAGGTCGTCCATCAAGTTTAATATCTTGCGAGTTGAACTTACTTTGGATGAGAGGATTGTAGTGTCATCCATGAATGCCTTCAATGGTGTCATTTGACAACCTCCACCAAGCTCAACAACATCAGCCTTGTTGTTTGTCGCTTTGAGAATCAGTTGCATTGCTAGAACAAAAAGTATTGGTGACACTGTACATTCCATCACAATTCCAACTTAAGTCTACTCCACTTAGTCTTTTGTGGTGAAATGCATGAGGAAACCATCAAAATAAGTTCCTAGCATATTAGATATTTTCTCAGGAATATGGTACATTTGCAATGATAATTGTATCATTTGGTGGGGTACTGATCCATAGGCGTTAGCTAAATCCAACCAAATGAAATGAATTTAATTTCTGTACAACAAGAGTTATCTTAGAAACATTGTCAGGTTAAAAACAACTTTCATTAGTCAAGAATACTTTGAACTGAAAATAGTAATGTTTTTAGAATTTGATCAACTAGATTGAACAAGCATTATTATAAAAAATGTGATCCTTTAGAAATACACGATGTATTATGTATAGCAAAAATGGTGTTATTTTTTTTAATTTAAAAAAAAAAATTGTCTATTTTTTTTGTAGTTCTGACTGTTGAGCATTAAGTGGTTAAGTAGTGATTAACAGACATTGCTTTCTTGAGGTTGAGCATTGAACCTTTTGTGTCATTTGAGAATACCTGCTTCAATAAATAAAAAATTGGTATTAGCTTTACTCAGTGAAGATTCGATATACTTCATTTGCTCTCAGACGACAATTTTTATGGATAGGCCACTTTTTTCTGTGGTGAGTGGCAGTGTACAAGATATACAATAGTCCAAGAATAATATATTAACTATTCTATTAACCATAACTCTTTCTTTAGGCCATTTTATAAAACTGGCTAATATTACATATTACTAATTGGCTGTCATAAATTCTTTAATGTATTTCTCATGGAGAAATTGAATATTTACCAAAACTTGTTTATATATTTCATTTTCTTGACTCTTAATCATACTTAATGTTAATTTGTATGTGTGATCAATTTTCTTACCTTCCTATTCATCAAGAATACTGTTCACTTCATGTCCTTTTTCTATAATTTGATGTTGATAATTGTTTTCACTTTACCCTATTACATACACCCTGCACAGGTGAACATATTCCCTGGAGAATTCTTAAATATAAATTATTAGATGTCTGAGAATGATGCTAAATGCAAATAGGCTGATGACTGATCAAAATACTTGATGCAACATGAACAATTTGTCTTTAGCACAAAACAAATAGTAAAACTAAAAGATATTTCCATTCAAAGAATGAAAGGCTTACTGCCATATCAAGTTGAAACAACAGTTCCCGTACAACCACTGAAGTTAAGTAACATTGAGCCTAGATGGGTGACTGCATGGGAATACCAGCTTGTATATATGGGTTAAGTAATGGATAATGGCTCAGAATTGTTAATCAAAGAGCTGAGTTTTAATATCCCTTGTATTAATGATATTCATGTACACACAAATACCCTTGGAAAATGCATGAATCCACTTCTTCTGCTCCAGCTATGGGTTAATTAGTAAGACTTGTATCACTACACCATTATTATCTCAAAAACACTTTCTTACAGTCTAAAAATATTTTCCAGATTTAAATAACCTGAAAAGGTTTGATAATCTGTATAAAACCAATCAGTCAAAGAATCAAAACACTATTTTTTTTATATTCCTGAGACGATTCAACATAAATAAGTTATAAAGATAGATGAAAGTTTTGAATTTAAGCATTTGTAATATTGTTTTTTAATATTTCAGTTGTTGGTTCCAACATATTTGCTGAATTTTTTTAATCTAAAATAAAAATGTGTAACTTTATTTTTATTTATTTCTATTTTTGTTTAGTATATTTATTGAATTTTGGGAAATGTCAGATAAACTCAGTTGTATAAATTCAATTTAATTTCTTTATTTTTAATTTGTACAGTTCTAAAAAAAAATACATGTTACTGTTCCTTGATATACATAAATGAGAGATAGTTTTCATTCAATATTATAATTAGTAAAGTTTTTTAATTTGCTTGAAGCATTGTGTAAAATAGTTATATGGTTATGCCTTGAAGGCTGTCACAGTCCGTTGAGTAAAATAAAGGAAGGTAAAAAAGTGTTTGGGTATTGCCTATTTATTAAACATTAATATTTCGAGATCAAAATCTCATCTTCAGAATGGCAGAGAAGCTTTTGTCTGTCTGAGTGTGTTCTCGGCTTTTCAAATAGGTAATACCCAAACACTTCTTTACCTTCCTTTATTTTATTCAACGCATTGTGACAGCCTTCAAAACATAACCATATAATTATTATAATTAATTTGTAAAATTAACAGAAGAGTATGTGTAGTTTTATATAATCATTGTGTTACTGTACAAGAAATTATATTTAGAATAATATATGCAAGCACTTACTGTAGAAGAGGAAAAATTCAAGAATGTCTCTGACAAAGTTCAAACTTTGGCAAATTGTTTAAAACAATCTTAAATTATAGCATTTCATGATTGGTTGCTCCCATAACTCAGGGATTATCATACTGTACTTCATACTTTATGGCATCTCAGAGTTACTTGAGACTGTTCATAACAGGTAATATAAGTGTATCTGCTATCAGTATCAGAAAGTTTCTGACCTAACTGAGTTCTCTCCTATTGCAAATATTATAGCATATCAGTATTAAGACCTTTATAAAGATATCTAACGATAGAGCTGCACAATAAGGTATGGATTCATGCCTTTTCTAAGAGCATTAATATGAAGTAAATACAAGTAGCTTTAACTCAGTTTACTGTTTCTGTTTTCTAAACTTTCTAAAACTTGGTTTTTAAATTTCAATGATATATGTAAATATATCATGACATATGTAATATATGTAAATTCATGACATATCATTTTCTAATAAATTAGTTTATTTCTAAATGCCAAATTTTTGTGTGAGGGGATGCAAAAAATCAGTATTTTGATATTTGGTCATTGTGAAATATTTGTAGATGTGGTTCAGTTTGAGAACTTTTCAGCACTCACTTATACAATGCCAAATAAATGAGTGTGGTCTAAATATGTCTTTATGTCATTTGTTTGGACATTGTCCTTACCATTGTTTATCAAACACTTCAATCACTAAGCAAATTCATACACCTAAATCTCTGTTAAACAAAGCCTACTAATATATTGCCTGTTTAGTATTGTATAAGACTGCAAATTTTATAATTGTGAAGTCATTGACAAGTAATAAGATTGACTTCAAATTTTACATTAATACTGAATTAGGTTTTCCAAACAGAAAAATTGATAAATCTCACTTTGTGAATCCTGAATAGCTTAGTTGTTTACATTTTTAAAATTAGACTTGTTGATATTTATGGTTAATATATTGAAAATCCAAATAATGCTGTATAACATTTTGTCTAAGTCATCATTTGAAATTTAATTAATGAAATATTGTCAAATTAGTGAAAACCAATGTTTTTGATGATATAGGATAGTTTGGGTTAAGATTATTGATCTATATTTAAATGTATAGCCTAAAACTACTTGATTTTCCACTTCATGCTGCAGTAAACTATACAGTATCTCTTAGCTATTACTGTATAACATTAGAATAATGATAGACTGTATGTTCACAAGATTACATGTGGATCACCCTAAGTAATAATGGAGAACCTAAATATATGGTTGTTTTTCATTAAATCCTCAGTGCTGGAAGGTTTGTTGGCCAGAGGCAATCATAAGAATTTAGACAAACAGAGGAATTGTAATGCTTTAATATTTTTTTTTTCTCAAAGCTAATATTGATTTTATTTCTTGTCTGTGCAAAGATTTTTAAAACTAGAAGTAATAGTTTCAATATTGCTGCATGAATAATTTTGCCTTTGTTGTAAGCCTTGAAAATTTGCAGTTTCTATATCTTTACTTTTGTCCAAGATAAAATGTAATGTATCTAAGATGATGATGCAGGGAGAGAAATGAAGTGAAGGCCGTTTTGCTTGACACAGTATAGGCATCTAAATTGATTCAGTCGGAAAGGTTACCTTCAGGCACACTTAAAGAATGAATGCGGTAGAAATCTCATCTTCTGCTACTTTCTCACTCAGTGAACATTATCTTATTTAAGCTTGGTTTGATAAATGACTGACAATGAAATAATAAGATAATGAAAAATATTTCTCATTCCATTCAGATGAACTATATTCACTGATCTGCATGAATATTCACCATTTGCCACTTCCTTTTTTTCCATACATATATAAATATTTAATGTATGTGCATCTGTTCACATCTCTATTGATATTGTATTTATGCAGCAATACACACACGTTTTGTAAGTGGAGAGACAAATAAACACTCATTTGTAGCATGTTTGTATATTGTATCTATCTCATATCACCTCATGATGCATTCTTTCAATGATCTGATTTTGGTTATGGTGAAATAATAATGTAAAATTTAAAGAAATCTCATTCAAACAATTACAAAGAATTAATCTGTACAATGTTAGATAATTTTTAAAGCATTGCTTACTCAAAATACTATTGGTTTGAAACAACCAAATGTATGCCTAAATAATTTTTAAACTTGAAATTTGTCTCAAGAAATTATTTTTATATAAACAATTGTTCTAGCAAAAATATATTTATTTGAAATCTATGTTACATTATCAATTACAAGAATTATCACTTGTATTTTGTAAAATTTAATCCACAGCTCAGTTATTTGCAGAAATGATTAATATTTAAGAAATAACTATTTCCAAATATATCTATGTAAAGTAAAATATTACATATTAAAATATACTGCATTTAAATTCTTAATTCCTTTAACATTATTTCCTATAAAATCAAGTTATAACATGTTTTATGTTTCAAGTTCAAGAAAAATTTAGAGTAAATATAAATCCCTATTTTAAATTCACTGAACATAGAAAATTTCATTTTTCCTAATCTGAAAAATTTCATGTTTTTAGCATTTACTATTTTAAAATTAAGCTTGCTTTGAAATATGGTCAGCTTATTGTAATAAATGAGGTATTTTCTTATTCCATTAGCATAAAATTAATGTCATTGAATATGCAGTTAAAATCTCTTTATAAGTGTTTTAGATGTTTAACATTTTCAAAAGATTAAGTTTTAATAATCATGGGAGAGGGAAAAAAAAGAAAATTGTGCTAATTCTTCACAGATAATTGCCACTTTACTGTTGATTCTATATCATTAAGTGATACTTTCATATTTTGGGAGTTTTTATCATTTTATCTAATTTTGAAGATTAATATTTTTAGATGTTTTATACACAGCATATTTGAAATATGAAACAAGTGAAAAACAGTTATAGCTTTTGATTTAGCATCACCCACACAATATTTAAAATGAATTTTCGATTAGGAAATATTTGCTTAAAATAACCTGTTTAAAAAGACTTAAGGAAAGTAATGCCTAATGAGATATACCTGCATGTTACTCAGGATGGAAACAGAAATTTTTCTGGGTTTTGAATTTAATACTCCAATTAATGAACTATTATCTGGTCTTTTAGCTCATTATGAGTTAAAAATGTCAATACTTTTAGAGAAAAAAAGAAATAAGCCTCTTTTTAATAAGATATTTTATGCTTGTAGATGTTGGTTGCAAAATCTTTATCTAAATAGATGTTTCATGAATAATTATATTTCTCCTATTATCTTCAGAGAATTGAAAAGAAATTTCATGTCTTCAATAGTAAAATTAAACATGCTTTAAACTCAAATATTTTGAATTTAATAAAATGTTTCTGCCTTTTTTTTCTCTGAAATCATTTGACTTTCTACAAACAGATATTGCTTTTTTCTTTACTCTTTTGTAGTGTGTGTGTTTGTGTGTATATATATATATATATATATATATATATATATATAATGCTATCTCTTTGATTTACACATTTAAGTTATGCTGGCAGTAAGACTACTATTTTCAATACACTTTGTAGATTCTTACAAAAAATTAGTGTTTCTACTTTACACTACTGGTCACAGAAAGGCAACTTTGTTCACCTTAAAGCAATTGCAAAATATGGTTTAGTACTACATAATCCATATTAAGTAGTAATATTTATATTGATATAAAATTGTGGTATTCATCTTAATGCTACTATAACTATTACCAATACACTTATATGGAAAGAAAGAAACCTTTTTCTTGTCTATAGTTTCACAGAAGGAGATTACAAAATTAAAATTTATAAGCCTCTTGTAAGGCCAGTTATAAGTATAGCAGGAAAAAGTGATTCCATCTTATTCACAAATTATCAAAGGGGACTAGTACCACTTTAACCATGAAAAGTGCTCAGTTGAAAAGTACTTGTTCCTTGGTACAACAAGTCTATCCTTCACTGCTAGGACCCACCATGTCACTTAGCAAACCACCCACATTCTCTCTGTATTCCATCAACGAGAAGTAAGTTCCACTCAAACAGCTTCTTCATATGGAACAGACTTCCAAGAGGATGTTTTCTTGATCACTACAATCTTAATCTGTTTGAGTCGACACTATCTTTCTTTCCTATTTGTATAAACTGCCCCTTAATGTAACCCTCTATCTCAAGTAACCTCCAGCCCTTACTGAAAAAAAAAAAACAAACATTTAAGCTCGTATGGTTAGATTTCATCATCTGCTAACTGGAAAAAACTTCATGATCATTTGGTATACCAACTGAGAAGCAATCTGTATTAATTACAATTCATCTATTTTTCTCTGAACTTTGTTTTATGAATTGTATTTCATATATAAAAACATATTATTTGCACTAATCTCACCTTTTTAATAAAGCTAAAACAGCAACAAGTGTTTTTTTTTCTTTAAAAATGATAAAATGATAAAAAATTTCAGTTTATATTATCTTACTCCATAGTTTCAATATATGCTACTTTTTAGAATTAAATAATCTCTGCAAGATCAATCTTTTCATATTGCTTTATGAATTTTTTTTAGATAAAAATATCTTTAGATTTGAAGTTAACCCCACCCAAATGTAGAAAAAACAAATTTTTTCTTTTCTCCTCCCACCATTTGCTGCACTGAAGCAGCAAAAATATTTTTTCTTGTATTCTTTTTATAATTTTTGCATGATTTCTATTTTACAATAATTTTTAAGCAAACATGGAAAGTGTGGCTTATTAGAATATCAGTTATTTTTTTAGGTTATCTTCTTTATGATAATTACATTTTCATTACATATTTATCATTTAAATTTTTCTTTTCTTTTACACTGTCTGTAGCTTAATTTTGAATACTAAATTTTAATATTTTTTTATTGAGATATGACAGGAATTTCTAACTTGTCTTTTTAAGAATTTTTAACTAAATCCTGTCTGTTTATGCATTAATAAACATGTATATTTTTATTATTGAGCTAACATTTAAATAACTAATCTTAATTTTAGGTCATGCCAGATATTGAAAGCAGTGGCTTTTTGTCATTTTGTTAATGTATGGACAGCAATAGATATTAAGATAAGAATATAAGTGGGTGGGTGTGTGTGTTTGTTTTATATATATATATATATATATATATATATATAAAAAACACTATTAACTTATAAAATGAACATAACACTATTAACTGATATTATTGCAACCAAATACATAATAATTACAAAAAAGATGAAAAAAAAAATACGTAGAAATGTTAAACCAATAAATAATAATAATCAAATTAAGCTCATCATATATTATAAAAAATTTAAAACAATTGACCTCATAGTCTCTAATAACCCTACAAGCGCTCAACTAAATCCTCTACAGAAAACCAATGTAGTGTATCAATTTACATGCTGGTTCAGAGATTGTATCTCTTGTACTAACAATAAACTCACTACATATATTGGTTTTACTACAACCACGCTCTCCCATAGACTTACATGTCACCTTTCTGATCAGAGTACAATTAAACATTTCTTAGAAAAACATAGAAATGTAGGTAATATCAGACAGATTTTAGTCAGCAACACAATAATCCTCACTCATACACACAGTAAAAAGAACATTCAGATATTGGAGGCCAAGTTCATTAAATTCAAACAACCTACACTTAATAAGATCACGTTTAAATCTGGTCATAACCCATTATAACTGTTATAGTTGCTTAGCAAAGTTTTATGTTAACACAAGATAAAATCATCACTAATAGTGGATGTTTTTATGTTAATGTCCATGTAACCTCTCTGAAGATGGCTCATGTGAGCTGAAAGCTTAGAACCAACTGAAAGGATTATTCAAATGTTGGAAAATTTTTGTTTTTATTTTCATCCGAATTTAAAGCCAAAATACGATGTTTAGAATGGCTCATGATTAAACATAATAGACATTAATTGTCTCCTATATTTAACAGTATATATTCAGAAAATATATTCCTGAAAAATCGAACAATATATTATTCTACCCACTAACTCTGTTGCAACTACAGACAAAAATTTTATTGAAACTTAAAAAATGTGTCACAATTACATCTAAAACAATGAAAGACTTATCAATACAAAACAAACCAAAACAAAACATAAAGGGAGGAATTTACTCTATCAACTGCAAGGATTGTTAGAAAGAATATATTGGGAAAACCTCAAGAAGTTTGAACAAATGTCTATATGAACACAAAAGAGCCATTTTAAAAAAACATGCAAAATGCATTAGTTGTTCACCGTAACAAAACTGACCAGAATTTCAACACAAAAAATGCTACTCTAATTAAGAGAAACAATTGACTAAAGATGAAAATGTCTAAAAATGGCTTTAATTACTAGTTCAACCACAGTAAGTTTATGTCTAGTTTCTTATAACATTTCACCATTCTTGGCAGATATTGGATATTTAAAAACAAAGATGATAGAAAAATATAGATGAATTTAGCTAGATTGCAGAAAAACATTTTCAAAAAATTTTCAAACTACCAGCGTCTCTTATTCATGTGTATCTGTAGTTGTAACAGCATCAACAAACTCAGTCTGATGTATTAATGTATGAAATGCATCTCAAATAATTTCTCTATTTTGGCTTACAATTTCCTCAATACGGTTCTTGATATATAAATATCATTATCTCATATACAAAGACACACACACATATATATATATATATATATATATATATATATATATATATATATGTGTGTGTATATATATAGAGAGACAGAGAGAAAGAGAATTAGTGTTATAATAATATAAGGGACTGCAGCTCAAAACTCTTCCAGGTTTTGGTGCCAAGTGCACCATCACCAGGCAGTGAAATATTGTTCAGTTATGGGGTTATATATATGTTATTTTACTCTTGATTTACTTAATAACACATACTCACCCTATGTAAAAAGAAAAAAAAGTAATCCTAACCCTATTTACATTTATCCTAAATTAAATCACCCCCACCTCTATTATTAAACCCTATACCCTATTCTGTGGAAAATAGAATAAACAACTCCTCAACTGAAGACATCTTTTATAAACACAGTCAATTTACAATTTTGCCCTAAAAAAACAGCTGCTATAAATTCACTGACATTAGATATAATAAGCAAAAAAAAATAGTACCAAACATAGTAGAAAAATAATTTGGTACATACCACTATTCAACCAAATGGTTAGTACTAACTTAGGCAATAAATTTCTTAACTTAGTTCAGAAACACTTTCCAACCCCCTTAGCAAAATTTTTAATAAGAATACACTGAAATCTAGAAATGAAAATATAAAAATAAAATCCTAAAACAATGACAAGTTTAGCAATCAAAGACATCCTATTATCAATAATGACAATAATACTAATACTTGCAATTTGTGTCAACCAAACAAATATCCTCTGCATATAGATATTTCACACTCTATAGTATACCAAGCTACCATTTCTGCCACAGAAAATTCAACTATTAAACATAAGTACTAAAAACACTTTTGCAATTGTATAAACATAAGCTATCCTTTAATAAGAAAACCCATAGTAACTCAACTTCACTTTCTAAATACTATTAGCAATTAAAAGATGCAAATAAAACAACCACAGTAAAATGGAAGATATTAAAAAAAATGCTAGAATATGAAAATTGTTATATGAAATATGCTTTCCTTGCTTACAAGAAAAAATTCAAATAATTAAATTCCCCAAAACTAATTTGTTAACCAACGTAATGAAATAACTACTGACTGCCACAAGATAATTCATACTCTTAAATATATCTAAACTTTTTTCAAACCATTCACTATATACTATGCTGTATAATCTTACCCACATTATCAATTATATCTACCTCCAACCTAATCTTAATTAACAATTACATTGCTGTTTACTCTTACTTTAACTACTAGTTAACTTTTAATCAAGTAATTTTTTCTTAAGTAATTAAAATCATGGCTTTACATCTTTTTCCTTTTATAAACTTGAGTTTTTATATTAACAATACCCTTAAATATTAACATATTTAATTTACAGTCTCATAGCATTTCAAATATTAGCTACATTTTTGTTCTATCATAATTTAAACTGATACAATTGACACTTCCTGTTCTGTCTACATGCTTACAATTATCCACACGGCTACACATAAATGTCTCAGTATCCATTGGTTTACATACACAAATCATTTCACTTTTACCTAATAAGGTTGCATCTATGTTTTTGATTTTAAATTTCTATAACATTATATATGACCCTGTAACTGAACAATATTTCACTGCCTGATGATGGTGCACTTGGCACTGAAACCTGAAAGCTTTTGAGTTGCAGTCCCATATAATATAGCTATTATTATTGTTCTAAAAAATTAAACATTGAAACTTGTACTACTATTACAGAAATTCCATTTAGTAATGGTACTGTGGAACGCCACAACCTGATAGTGGTTGAAGCAATGAGTAAAACATTAGAAGATGAGAAATGTGAGCCAGAAATATTTCTGGCTTGGGCTGTTAGTGCCAAAAATTCACTTCAGAACAACTTAGGACATAGTCCTAATGAACTAGTATTTGGTTTCAGTGTAAACATGCCTTCAATTTTGACTGTTACTTGCACTGGAGTCTGCAACAACCATGGTTAGAGTAAATTTTAATGTTCTACATGCAGCAATGAAAGGTTTTATGGAAGTTGAAGCAAGTGAAAAAAATCTAGAGAGCATTGTAATGTGAGGACTTATCTGGATGAAGATGTTTTGAATGGTGATAATGTTATTATAGAAGGCAAAACTACAAAGGATGGAGTGGTCCTGCCAAAATATGGGACAAGAAAGACATAGAGTAGCATTTTCCAGGATGTATCTATGTCACTTGATAAAAGTAAATAACAAGAAGCAAGAAAACAAAGAACTGGGAATCACAAAAATAAAAGGTATAAAAATGCATCCAATGAGATAAATGAATTCCTGAATGAAGAAGATTAAGAACAATTTAATAGTAAAAGATCTATTAGTAATATTGAAGAATTAAGACAACACTGTAAAACCAAGTAGAGACAAGGTTGTGGAGTATAAGTGAAAGTGATGAATGGAAAAGAAAAAAGATTATTAATATAAAGCCAACACCAACTAGAAAATATATCTGTTGGCTGAATATAATACCAGAGGAAATGACAAGAAGATCCAGTCTGTATTTATTGGGATTGTATGGATCACTGGAGAGAACTAATCAAAGTGAGAGATGGAGTAAGTAATTAAAATCATCAACAACATGTGGTTTTGCTCACATCTGATCAAGAACAAGCTAAAGATGTGATTGATACAAAGAATAAAGAAATAGAAAATATAAAGATCATTAGGTACATAAATGAGTGTCCTATACAGGCCAGAAATGTATATCAGCAAGATGAGTGATGATTGAGAAATACAAAGATAATAACAAGATAATGAAGACCCGTTTTGTATGTAGTTATGAAGATAACTTTCATAATTTCAAAAACAGACTCCAACATGTAGCCGTGAAGCTATGTTTCTTATGATGTTAACAGCTTCTGTCATAGGTAGTCGGGTTGAGATTCTTGATTTCACTTCAGCATTTCTGCAGGGTTATATGCTAGAAAAAATGGCATTTCTTAGACCACCATCTGGTAGGTGTCCATAATCACAAGTGTGGAAGTTAAAGAGATGCATCTATGTATTAAATGATGTACCTTGTTTGTGGTACAAGAAGGTTAACCAGGAATTAAATAAACTGAAAGGAATACAGAGTTCTAATGATAATGACCTATTTCTTTGGCCGTACGCAACTGGCAACTTGATTGGTATTCTGGCAAACACATGTGGATGACTTTTTATTCTGTAAAATGAATCATCTAAGAAAAAGGTGATCACAATATTAAAAGAAAACATATTTAAGGTAGGAACTCATCAAAAAGGAACCTATAAATTTCTGGGATTGAATGTTAAGCAATCAAAAGATTGAATAATTATCTATCAAGATCTTTATGTATCATTCATATCACCTACAGAGATAAAGAAAGGAGAGTACTTGAGAAGAAATGATGAGACAAAAACACTTATGGCTCAATTGATGTGGATAACTACTCAGACACGACCAGATGTATCATTTGATATCTCTAGAATGAGCAATACTTAAAAACATTTGAAAGTGAAGATGCTCTTTAAGGCCAATAAGTCTCTATCAAAGTTAAAAGCTAAAAGAGCTTCTATATCTTTTCCAGAACTAGGAAAATTATCAGAATTGAATGTTGTTTGTTATTCTAATACCAATTATAATAACCTAGAAGATGGATCTTCACAGGGTGGTTTCATCATCTTTGTCTGTAAGAGGAAGAACAAAATGGCCCCTACATGTTGGACATCAATAAAACTTGACTGGGTAAGAAAAAGTCTGTTAGCCTCAGAGACTCTTGTACTTGGGGACGTATGTGATGTTGGTGTTTTAATAGCAGCTATACTACAAGAGATATTTCAATTACTCAGGTTGCCTGAAGTTCTTTCTAAGACTGATAATGTGCTTCTGGTAGAGACTTTGAATTCATCAAATCTTGTGAGTGATCAAAGTCTAAAAGTTGATGTAGCTAGAGTAAAGGAAATAATGACAAAAAGGAAATCTGAACTTAATGGATCAAGTATCGTGAAGTGATTGCAGACTTCCTAACAAAGGCAGGGGCCTCATTTGAAATTCTGAGATGATTATTGCTTCAATAACTATGTTCATATTTTATAGGATTGTAGTATTCACAAGAAGACACCAGCTACTTTTAAGTTTGAGTTGTCTAACTTTGCATTACGCTGAAATACATGTGTATCTCGTTTTCTATTTCGTATAGTAGTTTAGTTTTGGAATAAATATGGCGTGCCATTACCATGTGTTGTTATATCTATGTTGAGTGAACCATAATAACATCCACCTCCATTCTGCCATCCATTCACACAACCTCATTAGGTAAGTGATTCACTGCCTTTCCCTGTCTCACTTGATCTCAATATACTCTGTGAGGTTTAAGTTTTTCAAGCTTTTCTTTCTCATTATGCCTCCAAGGAATTTCAGTTATCTTCTCCTGATTCTAAGTATAAGGGTTCTTTCTGTTACCATTTTCTTTAAAACTTCCTTGCTGCTTACTCACTCCATCCATGGAATTTTCATTATCCTTCTGTAGAACCATATTTCTGCTGATTCTAATTTTCTCCTCATCCATGGGAGAAATTGTCCAGTATTCATTGTCATAAAAAAGCACTGATATCACATAGCAATCCAGCACTCTTCTTTCTTTGTTTCTAAAAACTTTTCCTGTTTCTCTGCGCATTGCTTATCTTTTATGATGCTTCTTTTGTTAGTCCAATCTGGGGTCAGATCTTGGTGTCACACTTTCCATCCTCTGTTAAAACAATTCCCACATATTTAAACTTCTGCACCTGCTTAGTGTTGGTTGACATCTCCAACTTGTAACTCACATCTTGATCTTTTTCTCTTGCTCATGACCATGCTTTTTTTGTCTTGTAGATGATAGTGAATTCTTTTTTCCTCACTTTCTTCTACTACCCTGTAGTTTTCTTTTCAAGTCAACCATAAAAGCAGTGTCATTTGCATATTTTATATCAAGATTATACCCACTGATAATAAATCCTGATAGGATCTCCAGTTCTCTTAGGATAGCACCACTATACAGGTTGAATAAATCTGGAGAGAGATGATACATCTTTGTCTCCTACTCCTTTATATTTTTGTATAGCTACTCAATTCATTTTCTATTCATTTGTAGGGGGTTTTCTCTCAGTATAATTTCTGGATTATTCTAACATGTTTTCCAAATAGATTTAGTTTTCCTGGCATTTCAAATAGATTCTTGTCCCATACTTTGTGTAATCTATAAAAATATAAGTGCGCATACTTCTTTTTTATTGTTCTCTTCGATATTATTCGAACCATAAATATCACATTTCTTGTTTTGGTACCCTTGAGAAAGCTGCGCTGTTCTTGTCCTATTTCTGGTATAATTCCTCTTTGCACTCTATTCATTAGGGTTTGCATCATTAGCTTGGTTATGTGGCTCATTAATCTGATTGTCTGATCAAAATTGTATATCTTTGCACCTGGTCTTTTAGGTAATGATACAATTATGGATTTAGTATGGCCACTGTTGTATATTTAATTTATTACTTATGTGATCTTGTTCATGTGGAAATCATCTAAGTCTCTGGGCATTTCTGTTACAATCTCACCAGGCTTTATTCTTGTTCATCTTCTCCAGTGCTTTCAAGCTTTTAGTATTTCTGATCCTTCTGTATTTTTATGTGTAGGTTTCTCTCACACATTGTGAAAAAGTTCTGTCATATTCACTCCATCTTTGAAGTATTTTTTTTATTATCAGTCATCCTTCCTTTGAGTTTATAGAGCTTGTTGGTTGGCTCACCTTTTGTCCTGTTCTCTTACTTTATTGTGCATACTTGCTGTATTTATATTGTTCACCTTCTTTATTTCTGTACACTTTTCATTGAGCCATTCCTCTTTATTCTGCCTACATTTGTTTTTAATTTCTGTATACATCATTGAAATTCTTGAGCCTGTTGCAGTTACTTATTTCAGGTAGACTTTCAAATATTTACTGATTAATTCTAATGTGTATAAATCTTTATAGTCAATTGTAATTCAGTTTTCATAATTTGTTTGATCTCATAATTTTTTTCTTCTCTTGAATAACTTTTTGAATTAGTAAAAATATAAAAGAAAAAATGTTCCATTTCATTCTTTAAATTTTTAATTGCAAAACTCATTTCTTTTTAGATAACAATTAAGCTTTTTATTGACATTTATAAAAGACAAAGAAGTAAATAGTGCTTGAAATTATAATTTAAGTGAAATTAAAGTCAGTGGTTTTATTAACATCTGATTTATAACATAAATTCCTTGTTACTAAAGAAGTATAAACAAAAATAGCTTTGTTTCTGTCAAGATTGACAATGAAGAGAAATTTTACTGACAGTTTGGCCATGTAAGATAATTATAGAAGAGTGGTCTACAATCAAATAACAAACTTTAACTAAACTAAGTCATTATTACAAGTTTTTCATCATCTTATTGTTGTTTTTACACCATATTCTGGATTGATACATTTTTCAAACACTCAAATGTGAAATTTGAAATAAAAAAATAACTTCCAATGAAACTTTAATTTACATTCTACTCCTTTAAGACCCTATTCTTTACGGGCATCACTTTAACTACTTTAACTATAGAAACTACATTTTTTTTATTTTGATTGTGTACGGTTTATTTCAATAGTTGAAGATTGTTGACCCAGATTATTTTGATAAAAAGTAATAATTAAATGTTGAAAAACTAGTAAAAAAATAAGGTAATACTGAAAGTGTTCATGATAGTGTAACAATAATCACTCAACTGAAGTGTAGATTTTGGATATGAGGAAATGTCAACAATTCCTGCTTTTCTTTCTCTTCCTTTGCAGTTTTATAAAAATTAAGTGTGTCATTTTTATAGCTAAGAGAAATTAGACAAATGTTATTCATTTTAAATGTATATCAGACAGAATATTTTTTAATATTTTATATTTTATAGTTTTTGCTAATCTAGGAAGTGGTGTTGAAAGGCATTGAGATCATAACTGCCTTATAAAAGTAGACATTTAATCTGAGACTGCTTCAAATGTTATTGAATCTAAACAAAATATAATAATCTTTCACAACTTTTTAGTTACTTGTGAATTAGAATTATTTGTATTGCTTATGACATTTTGTTATAGTAACTGTTTTATTTAAATACAAGAGGTCGATATTTTTTTTGAAAAAATACAGTTTCTCTTATAAGAAAATCCATTGATATTTCCATGTAAATTTATACATTAAAGAGCTACTCTTGAAAGTATTAGCTTGCACATTTTTTTAACTAATGTTCACCCAATATATAGCTCAAGAACCAATCAAGGTAGAGGGTTACTGAATGATATTGTATGAACATAAAAGAAGTTAAGAAGTGCAGTTTATGTGGTAATAAGATAAGGATTAAACCTAGACTTGGAGTTAAAATTGTAGGTGTTGGTAAAGCATCCTCTTGGGAGTCTGTTCCACAAAGTAGCAGTTCTTGAGAAGTAGTAGTGGAACTTCCTTCTTACTAATGAAATATGAAAGGAATGAGGATGATTTATCCCAGTGTATGTGATATGGGGTGTCTTAGCTGTGAAGGTCAGAACTGGTGGAACTAAGGAATGTAGCTCACCTGAACATTTGTCATGGAAATAGTAACAGAATAGCAAGAGTCTTGCAATGTTTTTGCCTGTGGGAAAGGGGTTGTAGGTTCAATAATAATTTGTTACCCACATAGATTTTTTTTTAACAATTTTTGGTTTGATCTAGTGCTTCTAAAGATGTGCCATATCCCTTCAGGGTATGTATGATTATGGCTCTCCACAATTTCCCAACCTTTGTAACTTTTAATAAGGTTTAACTTTCTTTTCTTTTTTTTATCTATCCCAATTCCTGTTCTGTCATTTGTTTACACAAGCTTGTTGGGTAGGTTACTTGCTGCTTTTCTCTGTTCCTCTTGCCTTTCAGGTGTTCTGTGAGTGTCAGATTCTCTAGGCTCTCTTTCCTCATGTAGCATAGATATTTCGACTATTTCTGATTTTAAGTAGCATCCTCCTTTTTGTTTCTTTTCCTTAAACTTTCCTCATTACTCACATATTCAATGCATGAGTTTCTCAGTTTCCTTCTGTAGAAACACATTTCTGTTACCTCAAGTTTCTTCATCTGTGGGAAGATTGTCCCTGATATTATATAACAGTTGAGTCCTCTTTCCTTTGTTTCTAATAAAATCGTCCTGTTTCTTAAGACTTTGCCTTGCTTTTGGAAGGTATCATTTACTATCCCAATATGCCTTTAGATTTTTCAGTTGTCTCTTAGAACATTTCATAGATACTTAAATTTTCATACTTTCTTGATTTTGACATCTCCAATTCATAGTTTGTATAGGATAACATTTCTATTATTATTATTGTGCTTTTCAGAGAAAAGAAATATGAATAATTATCAAAACATAAAGAAAAGTAAGTTTAAAAAAATGTTACATTATAAAAAGAATTGTCTAGTTCTTTTTTTTATTATAAATGTTAATGTTATTTTTGATCAGTTTAAATCTTTTTTTAATTTTTTTTATTAGACTATAAAACATTAATATTGAAAATAGAAATAAGTATTTTTCCTCCATTATCATTTCATAAAAGAATGAAAAGAATTTCAATATTTTTGGAAGTCTTTATTTTTTAGCAAAAGAAAACAAACTTGTTTGCTTGAATGAATTTGGAAGGTGATGCATGGTTTCTTATTCTTATTGGTTTGCCATCGGAAAGAGTCATATTGAAAAGTAAATAAGATTTTATGCTAACAGTGTAGAAGAGAAACGAAAAATTGAATCACAACATGAACATTACAAAAGTCATTTCATTTATGGTGAGGGGAGTAGTTTTTTTATTTTTTTATATATATATATAATTTATACATTCCTGGAGATCTTGCTGAAAAGATGTTTCCAAATAAATGATTCTTTTTAGATTAAGAAACTTAAGTGAGACAGTTTTTATTTATTTCTCAAATCTTTGACTTGATTTCAGTAATATTTGCTGCTTATAGCAAAATATTGTTAGGATGGTTAACACTGGTAGTCATTCAATTACATATTGTACATATAGTTGCATTGTGTAAAAAAAAAAAAAAACTCAATCAAAGTTATGCAAAAATGTACTTGAATGAAACTTTCTAAAAATTCTATGTACCAAAGCAAGATTACAAAAATTTGTTTCAATAACAATCTAAATCAAAATTGAAATTACCATTGGTCTTTATGGAATTGTTCTTGTAGCCATTAAATATATGCAAATATTTTTGTGATTGAGGATTTGATAAATTAGTCTGGACTGAAGTCTTATTCTTCACTTGAAAGCAATATTTCTATTTTTGTGGTTTTTATTTCTTTTGATGTAATGAATATGGACACCCATTGGTTCCCCCTCACTGTAATGGGATTGGCTGGTATCAACCATATATATAGATGCAGGCAAGGACGTCGAGAGGGTGAGTGAGAGATCTAGAGACCTATCACCAGAGGTCTACTGACTGCGCTGATGTCTCAGGACACTGCATACGATGATTATGACTATGGACTAGATTGTTCTACCGATTACATTTGCCTTAACAACCTCGTATTGATGTATATCCCATTCCAGGACATATCAGTTGGCGACAGAGAATTGAAACGAGTTCACAAGAAACAAATACTAACGAAGAACGTTAGAAATACTCATAATACTTACAAAAAGTAAGTAAATTTTTCCTCAATTTGGTTTGTTGAATGAGGAAGTTAGAAGAGGAAAAACTTGGCAAACACTTGTTGGACTTGTAAAATTTTTTCTTCACATAAATTGAATACATTGGCAAAATGAAAAAAGCTTGTTGAACTAATGAAGGTGCTACAAGGCACTTTACAACAACAAGAACAACAGCAACTTATTCATCAACAATTAAAAGTTCAACAACAATTTATGCAATGACAACAAACGTACATAAAATTACTCGGACAAAGAGCAAAAGATAATAAAGTTCTTTTGGAAAACGTATTATTGAGAACTAAAGAACCGGGTAATACATTTTCTGTAGAAGGAATAGTAAATTCTCTAACTGAATTTAATTACGACCCCGAAAATGGTTCTAC
Organism: Ascarosepion bandense; assembly: GCA_037127315.1. Lineage (NCBI taxonomy): Eukaryota > Metazoa > Mollusca > Cephalopoda > Sepiida > Sepiidae > Ascarosepion > Ascarosepion bandense. Next base: position 2,162,783 of record JBBBDQ010000563.1, on the reverse strand, counting down.
GTTTCCAGCATGTTTTCATAGATTTGAAATAATATTTATGAAACAATGCAAACAACGATTGAACAAAGAAAAAATTTTGTTATTGTTGCAGAAGTTGGGAACGAAAGAGAATATGAAATATAATCCTCCCAAAGAAGCCAGAAGAAATGACATTTAACGAAACAGTTGAAACTTTATTGAAAATGATTTTGTAACATATGCAGGTATAGTAAATGCACTGTGTGAAGCATTTAAACTGAACAAATTGTTGAGTGATATGTTCAAATGTCTAATATTTGTTCAAGGGCTAATGACACCAAAGGACAAAGATATTAGGTCATGAATCCTTAATATCATGGAACAGGATCTGGAGATTATGCTACAGAAAGTAACTGATGATTGTCAGCAACATTTAAATATAAATAAAAGAAAATACTCATTTTGAGGAGAAGAACATTTTGCAAGTAAAATCTGTGAGACAACAATAGTTGTGACAAAATAAAGAAACAAAAATGATATGCAGTTCATGTGGAGGGCAGCATATAAAGAAAATTGTTTCTTTAAGGATAAAAAATGTTTAAAAAAAATGTTAAAAAATAAAAAATTGTAGGCATGTAGGCTATAGAAGTTCTCATTGTTGAGCAAGACAGAAAAGGAAAAGAAAAATCATGAACAAACATAGTTTGCTTGGAAAATGAAATTGAGGAGCATAAAAGAAAATATCTAATTGTTAAAATAAATGGTAAAACTGTAAAATTGTTACTCGATTCTGGAAGTTACATTTCAGTAATCAACGAGCAAACATGGAAAAACATTGGTTACCCACGGTTGACTAACACAGACAAAATTGCTAGGGGAGTGCCAGGAAAAAAGCTGAAATTTTAAGGTGAATTAAAATGTGACATCTCGTTCATGGGAAAAATTCTCAAATCAAAAAGTGCTCCCTGGTTCAGAAAACCTCTTTGGTTTAGACTGGATAGTACTATTTAACTTATGGGAATTGCCAGTAAATTCTTTCTGTAACAAAATTAGCGTCATGATGAAGAAAACAAAAATTTATTACAGATTTGAAAAAAACAATTTCTTTGAATTTTTTCAGAAGGATTAGGTCTGTGTACAAAAACAAGTCATTTTCGAAATGAAAGAAAATGTCAAACCAATTTATAGACCAAAGAGAAAAGTACCATTTTCAGCACAATAAATGAAGAATTGGAAAGGTTGGAGAAAAGAGGAGTAATTTTGAAAGTCGACCACTCTGATTGGGTGTCTCCAACTGTATATATAAAAAAGAAAAACTGAAAAATTGGAGTGTGTGCTGATTTTTTGACAGGTTTAAATGACTGTTTGAAACACCATGCGTACCCTCTACCATCTCCTGAGAATATATTTACGAAATTGAATGGAGGTAGTGTTTTCAAAGTTGGACTTGTTGGAGGTTTACCTTCAGGTTAAAGTCAGTGAAGAATGTTCCAAATGCCTGAAAATAAACATCCATAAAGGAATGTTTAAACTTAATAGACTACCGTTTAGATTGAAGGTAGCACCAAGCTTATTTCAGCAAATAATGGATACAATGTTGACTGGTATGCAGTATACAATCGCATATCTAGATGACATTTTGATTAAAAGTGAAAACAAGGCCCAACACAAAACACATTAGAGCAATATTTCAGAGAATTGAGGAATACAGATTCAGGCTGAGTGCTGAAAAATGTGAGTTCTTCTTAAAGATAAAATATCTAGGACAGATTATTGACACTAAAGGAAGAAAACTGGATCCAGAAAGGGCTGAGGCTATAAAAAATATGCCAGCTCCTGATAATGTTGCTAAACTCCAGGCATTTTTGAAATTAGTAAGCTACTAAAGCATTTATATCCTGAAAGTATATGATATGAGAGCTCCTTTAAATGAGTTGTTGAAAAAATATAAACATGCTTTTAAAAAAAATTAAAAACTGTCTATTAACAGACCTATCATTGGTGCATTTCAACACAAACAAGAAAAGTATTGTAGCAGCAGATGCCAGTAATGAGGGACTAGGTGCTGTATTACTTCGTGAATTCCAGTACAGATCTAAGAAGCCAATAGCACATGCCTCGAGAATGTTGCTGTCCGCTGAATGAAATTACAGTCAAATAGAAAAAGAGTTTAGAAATAATTTACACTGTGAAAAAATTTCACATGTTTCTATACAGAAGAGAATTTACTCTGCAAACAGATCATAAACTGCCGTTAACAATATTTGGAAAAAGAAAAGGTATACTAACTCACATGGCAAATTGACTACAGTGTTGGGGCGTAATTCTATTGAATTACAATTTCAAAATTGAATATGTGCCTTCAAAGAAGCTAGGTCATGCCGATGGGTTATCAAGATTGATACCTGAGTATACGGAACCGTTAGAAGAAACGGTAATAGTGTCGCTAAGGGATGAAAGTGAATTGTTGAGTCTGGTATGCAACCAGTTCTATTAGAAAACTACCAGTTACTCTAGATATAAAAAATAGCAGTGGAAAATGATGATTTCATTAAAAAATGAAACTGCAAGTTGGATTAATCGAGAAATCCAAGAAAGGAAATAGTGTGTCACCATTTTCAATCTGCGATCAGGTATTACTATATGCAGATAGTGGTAATGCCAGCTACTCTGCAAAAGAAAATTCTAAAAGAATTTCACACTGGCCATCCAGGGATTTCGAGAATGTAATCTCTAATGAGAAGCTATACATATTGGCCGAGGATGGACCACGTGAACACAGTGCAGAGGATGTCAACTGGCAGCAAGGGATCCACCTATAAAGATTCACTTACGGCCAAAGTCAGATGTCCTATGGACTCAATTTCATATCGACTATGCAAGGCTCATAAATGAATCGTACTATCTAATTGTGGTGGACAGTTTCGCTAAGTGGCCAGAAATTGTTAAGTGCAGACATTCAACAGCAACAAATACAATCAACACACTTAATGAAATTTTTAGTTGTTTTGGTATCCCAAAAAATTTAATTAGTGACAATGCGGTTTATGGGAAGAGAATTAAAGTAATTCTGTTCATCATTGTCCATCGATCACGTGACAACGCCAGTATATCACCCAAGGTTGAATGGACAAGCAGAAAAATTTGTGGACACCTTTAAAGAAAAGTCAAGGTGTGGACACAAATGAAACAAGTATTCAAAAATTCTTGGCAGTATATAAGTTCACGCCAAACCCAAATACAACATCAGGATTATCACCAGAGTTAATGTTTGTGAAAAAAATACACCCTGTATTCGACAGGCTGTTGTCTAGTCTGGCAAAAAAAATTGCAAAAAAAGAAAACAAAATGACTAAAGCATATAAGCCAGGTGAAAAAGTTTTTTTTAAAAACTTTAGGCTTAAAAAATGTTTTGGGAACAAAGAATTATTACCAAAAGAATTGGTCAGAGTAGATAGATCTATCTATCGCTCGGTTCACACTCCACCCATGTCTATTGAACAGGTTAAGAGGCTCATCCCTTGTTCCCTGTTTAGGATGTGGTTTCCGGCTTTCTCTCTTCCAATCTTCTCACTATTATGTAGCCCCCTGCACATCAGTGATGTTACCGCCTTGCTCGGGGTGATACGATTAAAAAAAAAAAAGAAGTCATATATGACATAAAAGGAGAAAAATTTTGGTGTAAGAGACATTGGAATCAATTAAGACCCAGACACACAACAGATGTCACAGAAAACACCAGGGAGATTCCAATGGAAGTCTTGTATGACACATTTCAAATACCTGTTCCCGCAAGTCAACATTCACCTATAGAAGTATTCCTGACCTCAAGGCCAGAAGTACCAGTTCGTCAAATGTCACCACAGTAAGGAGATGTGAGGCGAAAAAAAAATGAAAAAAAAAGAAGTCAATCATTTATCTCCAGATCCTAAAAAAAAGAAAAGAAAAAAAAAAAAGGAAATATTAAAGCTAAATTTCAGAGAATTTCGAATTTAGCTCAGTGGGAGGTGATGTAATGAATATGGACACACCTTGGTTTCTTCTGACTGTAATGGGATTGGCTGGTATCAGCCATATATAAAGACGAAGGCAAGGACATTGAGAGAGTGAGGTCTACTCTGTCTACGTCTCAGGACACTGCATATGATGATTATGATTATGGACTAGATTGTTCTACCGATTACATTTGCCTTAACCACTTAATAACTTTGTATTGATATATATCCCATTCCGGGTCATATCATCTTTGAAGCTAGAAATCTTCTTTTCTGTTAATAACCAAGTGGATGTACAGGACAGGAAATGGATAGTTGTTTGAAGCCTTGTAGAATATTGATATATTCAGTTTGCACTTAAATATACAATAATGAATTGGGGGATGCAAATATTAACAAAATAACTTCAGGGTATGATTTATTATAAAATTTTGTTTATGAGAATATCATGCTTGAAGAATTTCTTTTTCATTTCTTAAATGTTTACTTCAAAATCTTAGGTTAAGATCAAAAAGTTTTCTTTTCAAAAATTGATTTCTGTTTCTTAAACATGACAAGAAAAGAATTTGGAAAAAAGAATTTGGTGCACTTAACCACTACAATAATATCTGAGAGCATAATGATATTCAGTGAATTGAAGAGAGAAACATCATTTAAGGGTATTTTGAATAATTGATAGTTGCAGAGCATTTTGTAGTTAATTAAAAGATTAAAGCAAAGTATCCTCTCTCCACACACGCACACCCACTGATTTGAACTTAGTTTTCTTAATTATTAACAAACGTTGCTTGCATCCCTTTGGATTTATCACTTAAAATTAAATGTTTTGGTTATTAAGAAAATTTTATATGGACATGATATTTCACCAGATCTATTCAACTTGTACAGCAAGACTATTCTGAGGGCCCTAGAAGTCATGCCAGGATTAATCATCGGCAGCCACAGTCTGAACAATATAAAATATGCAGATGATACAGTGCTGTTAGCAGAAACGAAAAGGAAACTACAAGACCTCCTACAGAAGGTAGCTGAAGAAAGTGGAAAGAAATGATTACAAATAAACTACAAGAAAAACAAATGCATGGTCATCAGCAAAAAGAGGAGCCCAAAATACCAACTACAGGTGGGGGATACTAAAATCAAGCAGGTACAGAAATTTAAATATTTGGGAACTATTCTAACAGAAGACAGAAAGTGTGACACTGACATCTGAAGGCAAATTGGCATGGCCAAGGATGCATTCTAGAAGCTGAGTAGAGTATTGAGAGACAGGAAAATTTTGCTAGAAACAAAGAAGAGAGTACTGGATTGCTATGTTCTTCAATATGGCAGTGAATGCTGGGCAATGTCATCAAAGATGAAGGAAAAACTTGAAGCAACAGAAGGATGCTGTGGATATCATGAATTGAGTATGTGAGCAATGATGAGGTTTTGGAAAGGCTAGAAACAAAAAGGAAACTAATACTGAACATCAGGAAAAGACAGCTGAAGTTCCTAGTACATGTAATGAAGAAAGAGGGATTGGAGAATCTGATACTCACAGGTCATATAGAGGAAAAGAGAGAGAGAGGGGAAAGCAGTGTGTAACATACTTGACAGGCCTGAACAAGTGGATGACAGAGCAGGGTTTGGGTGGGGTAACAGGGGAAAGCATGCTAAGAGCCACCAGTGATAGAGAGGTAGAAGGCCATGATCGCCTATATCCTGAAGGGACAGGGCACATAGTAGAAGGAGATGGTAAAAAACTACATTAGTTTACTATGGTCTGATCTTCTGCCAGACTATGAAGATGGTCAAATTTTTCAATTTGACAGTGATCCTTGAAATACATCACATACAATAAAAAAGTTTCTTGTGAATGAAGATGTTTAACTTTTGGAAGATTTTCCAGCACAAAATCCTGATTTCAATAAATGTAAACCTTTCTGGTGGGGACTAAAAAAAACCAAAAAAAAAAACAAACAAACAGGTGCTCCAATGAAAACCATGCAATCACCAAGAGCTTTGGGATTACTGCCAAGAAGAATAGAAAAAAAAATCTAAATGAGAAAATTTGGATCTTGTTCTACTCAATGCCACATTGAATTGAGGCAATTATTTGAAACCAAAGGCAGCAACATTAATTACTAACTCCATGCTTTGACATTTTGTACTTTCTGTAATAATAAAGGTCACTTTTTCAAAAACAAAATTCCTTTTTAATTTAAGAAAAGAGCTGAAAAGTAAAATTTCCAGCCCAGTATTTTTGTATAGACTTTTTTTCAGCACCACTGTACTATCATCCATTATATTGCATTAACAAAAATGCAGTAACTTGTTTTGTGACCAACAAAGATCATGAAATATACTGAGAAAAGTATACTACTAATCACTCTCAATTTGGGTGTAAAATTAACAAAAGTAATTAATTTACTAAGGTAGCTAAAAACTCTTGCATGTCAGTCTATATATTTCACAAGCTTTGATGATTGAGAAAAACTTATTTTTCTCAATCTAGATTAGTATCATTATTGTTAATAGATTTCATCAATTTAATATTTGGGATTGAAATATAGACTTATAGCTATTATCTGAGATGTTTTATATTTTTCTATTTATGGAAATAAAACATGATTTTCCTGATTGCATTGGAATATAATGGCTATTTGCATCTGTAATTCACTCCCAAGAAAGTGAATAAAATAAATCTGATGATTTATAATTTCAATTAGATTGTAATTGTTGATCTGTTTCAAGTTGAGAACAGAGCAGGTAACAATGAGTCATTGTCCATTGTATTTGGAAGGCTGGTATTTGTACTGAATTACATGTTGCCTTGAAATATAGGTGAGAATATAAATACTTTCCTTCAGAAATAACTAACCAATTGGCTGCCTTTTTTAAAATGTTTACTTGCTGGATAAATTAATTTTCATTAAAAACAGGACTTTTTTAATTCTTGAATTTTAGCTGCAAAAATTGGGTTGGGTAGGAGGAAGATAGATCACTTTTAAATTCTTTTTCAAAATTACAAACAAAAATTAAAAAGCCATGCTGAGACTGAATAGACATTCTGATATTATGTTTGTATTTTTGACAATGCTGCAGGGATTTTATTATTCATTTATTGCAAAATACTTTTGTAGACTTAGAGGTTGTAGTAGAAAGTTAACATTTATGGTTCAATCCTATGTGTTGGATTGGTGATATTTCTTTAGAAAGAAATCAATGATTCTTGGACATATTACCTTTTCTATAATTTATTCAATCTATTTTTGTGGCTGCTTTCTTAACTGATAATATTTGACAGGTGCACTGATAAAACTGAGATAAAAAATGATAACTTTCTAATTTTTTCTTCTATATTTTTATAACAATTATGTAAAGTAGAGTGAATACTGTGTTTTTTAGATTTCAATAAAAAAAAAACTTCACTTTTTTTAGAAAAATGCTTTAATATTAACAATAAATAATTTTATTTAGAATTTAAATTTACTTTGATACATTTTCTGATTTTATTTCTGCTCCATCTTAATGAAAGTATTGCTTCCTCTGTAAATAAGAAACATGAATTATTTAAAAAATTATTTTATCAATTATATTGGAACTATACTTATTTACTTCCCAAAATCTGAACAAATGACCAAACATTGGAATTTGTCTGAGAATCCTGTCTTGCTTGGACCAAGAACTTTTCAGCATCCTTTTGTATTAATTATATAGAATGTTTCTATACAATAACTGTTTAATAACATTAATATTTCACTTATGAAAAGTTCCTGTAAAAAAAAAAAAAAAAAAACTCCAAATGGAAAACGTTTACATCTTTGATCATTGACAGAAACAAATGTGTGAAATTTTCTTGTAGACATTTTAAAAATAAATATAATTTTTTCTTTCAACATTTAATCTTTAAAGGTTTTTTTTACATTCTGTATATATAAATTAATAATTAACTTTTTTTCACTATACAAACTCAATGGAAATACTTTGGAATGATTTTATAAAAACCTTTTGGATTCATTAAATAGGGTTAATATTTGAATATAGTAATATGAATATTTTAAAATTTCTTAAAACCTGGATAAAATCTTAAAACTGAAATGTTTTTAATTGTGCTAACTTCCAATATGACAAAGAATGATACTTTTTTTTAAGATAGGTTCGTTACATATCCGTTAAGTTTTTAGTGCACTAAAATGATATACATCTTCATTTTATTTTTTTTGAAAATCCTTATGTTCTTTCTTGATTCTCTCTTTTCTTGAGAGAAAATTGCATTTGTTAGTGAAAAAAATCTATATAATTTTGTAATTTTTTTTAATCTTTTAAATTCTGAGTTTCATTATATTTTTCTTCAAGCAAGAATCACTCACAATTTTAGGTTCTTGTTTAATACTCTTGTTACAAAAAATTCTCTGACTTTATAAATGATGTTTATATTTTTTAAATTTATAATTGGTTATTGGAATTATGTTTTTTTAAATTCTCTTATTTGTGAAAATAAAACTTTTCGTAACCCAACATAAATTACCACTTTGATTTGTTATCATTAGAGATGTGTTGATTAAATAACAACTAATAACATAACTGCTTTACAAGTTTTGCAATGTTTTCTTTCTTAACAGGAATGTAAATTCTATATTTAACAAATTTTTATATTTGATTATGCCAATTAGAAGAATATTGCATTGTTTAACAAACCACCCCTTCTTTTCACCTTGTAAATCCCAAGAGTTTTACTCTACAGATCTTTAGAAAAACCTTTTGATATTTTTGCTTCTGTATTAGATTATAATTAATTTTTGTTCATTTGACCCCTTTGTGAAACTAACCTTGACTTGTCTATCCCCTCCTCTGAGTTCTATGTTCCTGGTTACCTTCCCCTCTTCAGGAAGGACTCCAACATCCATATGCATGGGCTTGGTATGTATGTCAGCGAACACCTCCCCCTAGCTAGAGTAACATCTCTTGAATCCCTGGACCAGTCTTTCATGTGCTTCCGTCTATCACTTCTAAGCTTTGTTGGCTATCTCTTCTTCCTCTACTGCTCCCCTTCCTCTTCTGACTGTTCATTACTTGACAGCACCGCTGACAATATCGACAAGGCCATTTCTTCTCACCCATCTACCCATATTTTTGTGTTTGGTGACTTTAATGCCCACCACACTAAGTGGCTCGAAAACTCTGTAACCGACACTGCTGGTGTCCACACCAGTAATTTTTCAATCTCCCAATCCCTTATGCAAGTGATGGACTTCCCCACGCGTTTCTCCAATAGCCCTAACGGAAGGGACTCGCTACTAGACCTCTGCTTCACTTCCACCCCAAATTCTTGCACCACCAGACAGCTCTGCCCTCTTGGAAATTCTGCACGCCGTAGTTTCTGTTAACATCTCATTCCACTCCATCCCTACCCAAGAAACTCAGACCAACAGAATATCCTACTGCTATCAAAGAGTAGACTGGGATTCGTTCCGTGACTTCCTCTGCGATGTCCCTTGGAACAATGTTTTTAGTCTCCCCATCGAAGATTGTGCATCAGTGGTCTCCTCCTGGGTTAAGGCTGGCATTGATGCTTTCATCCCTGCCAGGAAATTTCAGCTTAAATCCCATTCGTTTCCCTGGTTCTCGTCTGCTTGTTCGGCTGCCATTGCCCACCAGAATCACTTCTCCCGGCTTTATTGTAACCACACGTTGGACCAAAACAGGCGCCTTTTCGCCTCAGCTCGTAATAAGTGTAAAAAGATACTTAACGAAGCTAAGAAGCTGTTTGCTGCCAGAATGAAGCAGCGCATAGCATCCTCTAAGTTCGGAGCCAAAGACTACTGGCACCTCTGTAAAAGCGTGCTCAACAAGAGTAAGTCCTCAATACCCCCACTAATCAACGAGTTTGAGGTCCTCACCTCCTCAGCGGACAAAGCTGAATGCTTTGCCCGTAGATTTTTGACCAATTCGTATCTGGATTTGTCTGGAGTCCAGACACCCGATTTCCCATCTAGAACTGAGGCCCAATTGAATGACGTCCACATCACGCCCTCACTGATTTCTAGCATAATCTCAAAACTTGACCCTCACAAAGCGAGTGGTGGGGATGGAATCCCAATCTCTGATGAACTTAAATCACTGGTGCTCCCTAGGTGTGAGTTTGCACAAAATACTAGATTGGCAACTAGGTCTCACCCTTTTACAGTGAAACTGATGAAATGTAACCGCAATTTCTATTCCAACAGCTTCTTTTCTCGCACTTCCCACCTGTGGAATTCCCTTCCGCATGCTTGCTTCCCCGACAGCTATAACCTCCAGGAGTTTAAATGTAAGGTCAATAGACACCTCCTAACACACTAACTCACACCCATTCTCTCCAACTCTCCTCCTATGTACATCCTAACTCATCTATCGCCCTATGTAACCCCCTGCGCTATAGTGGCAGTGGAATGCCTTGCTTGGGGTGACATTTAAAAAAAAAAAAATTTGAGATATTTCCTAGAGATTTTGTTGTTAAACTTGCAAAACTTTCCTTATTTTTCTGTTTGAAAAGAGGAAGAAAAAGCAGATTGGGCTTTTTTTTTTATTGGTTATTTAGGGACAAAGTCATGTTAGTTAAATAAAAAAAATCTCTAAAAATTAAGGTTTCAAGTTACTTTTTATTTTATTGTAATGAATAGTCATTAGATAAGATTTTATCTGGATAAAATCATTAGAAATGATGTTGATTCTAAATTGCTACTTGCTAATTAAATCTCTACTTATACGGAACAGAAGCAGGCAAATCTAATCACATTATGTTCTTAGAAAAAAATCTTATATCTGTATATTTATTAGTTCCTGTTCTCTTTTATATAGTGTTTGAAGACCATTTAAATTCATTGCACTCATTACATATCATAATCATGAAATACATTATTAGTAATTATTATAAGAATACTTTTTCTTTCTTTCTTTTTTTTTCCAAGCACAAAAGTAAAATCCATGTTTATAATTTAGGTTAAGTAGGAGAAAAAATATAGACAGCTAAGAAGTGTAAATTTTCATTATAAGAGATTATATTCCTTACTACAAATTAACTTACAAGAAAATTGATTTAGTGTTTTTAAACTTGCTTATACTTTGATAAATCATAATTCCATATTTGTTTATATTATCTAACTCAAGAAATCTGATGAATATTGATGACATTAAGATTTCCAATTGTTTAAAAATAGTTGTTCTTAGTTATTAGAAAAATAAATCTAAGAAACTTGTCTATACTTTGTGGAACTTATCAAAAATGCTCCTATTCAATGCCACCAGATGATGAGCCTGGGTGTGGTGAGTCTGTTCACTTAGGTACCCATGATGAAGACACTGTCGGTAGTCAGGGACAGACTGGCCTCATCTTCATCCCTAGAAGAACGTACTAGTATTCTACTAGATTTCCTGATGGAAATGCTAACTTTCTGCACATAAACAACAAACTTCAGATTGGGATCTGCCATCATCACCATCACAGGCTAGCATATACATGGAATACTTTGAAGAGATGGCATTAGAATCCACGGTTCTAAAGCCAACTCTATGGCTGAGATACATTGATGACATCTTCATACTCTGGCCACACCAGGAGGAGAGCCAGATGCTACTGGACCATATGGAAACTCAATAAGATCATCCATACAGTTCACTATGGAAAAAGAGAGTGACAACAAATTAGCATTCCTGGATGAATTAATAACTCGAACAGAGAGGGGGTTCAAAACATCCATATAACGCAAGCCAACATTCACTGGACAATACCTCAACTTCAACTCCCACAATCCATACAGGGTAAAGAAAAGAACTGTCTGCTGCAACATTGAGCAAAAGTCATAAGCAGCAACCCAGAGACATACAAACAGGAAATGGTCAGTATAAGCAGTACCCTACAATGTAACAATTGTCCAGGGTACATGACAACTCCAACGAACGTGGAAGGGAGGGTGCATGAGGATAACAACTCTCAGAAACAGCCTTGGTCTGTTTACTCTATGTGAATGAGTTATCAAAGAAAATCTGTGTTTCATATAACATCAGGACAACCTTTAAAAGTGGTTCTACACTTTGCATGTACCTCTCCTAAGTAAGACCCTCAACAAAGAAAGATATGACTAAAGATTGTGTGTATGCCACTTCATATAGCTGTAGAAAGAAATATAAAAAGGAGACACAGGCTTCCCCTTTAAGGTAATGCTACAAGAACATCGCAAGGCTGTAACAGAAGGGGAGATAGAATAATCAGGCCTAGCTGACCACATATGGAGGGAGAAAGGGGATCACCGCTCCTATGGGATGAAGTTGAAATAATAGATAGAGAACGCCACTGGAAACTATGTAAACTTAAGGAAACTGCACGTATGCTAGGCTACAAAAATCTTCTAAGCTGACCAAGTATAGAAATATGGGAACCAGTAATACGGAGTGCTAGAGAAAATCATTAGTGTCAAAAATATTGCAATGTGAGCTCTGGTAAAAATTACTAGAGGAAATCATTAACATAAAAAAAATTGCAATATTAACTTTGGTAAAAAAATGGTTACTGAAACATTAGGTTTATAAGTCCCAGAAATTCACTTGCTGTTCTCATTGCTCAGTGGATATACATGTTGGTTAGTTTCAGTGACTTGAGCTCAGTACCAGGTTACAGTAGTGGTGAACAAAGTAACTTAGAGAGTTAAGTCAAAGGGAGATGACTCATAATTTTGCACAAGGATCTTTGATCACAATAAAGGGTTTGTTCGAAATTCCTAGCACCTGAAGAAGACCAGAGCGTTGTGAAAATGGCAACAAAGATGAGGACAATAGCCCGAATAATGTAAATAGTGCAAGTCTAAAAAGTGTATAATATATATATATATATATATATATATATATATATATATATATATATAAATAACCTGTTAGTAAACCTGATTTTATATTTACTCAATTCCAAAGAACTGTTTTGTTTTTCAAGACTTATTTCTTACGAATGTATTTGGATTTAGAAATCAATTCAGATTGCATTGACTTGTCCTGTTTTGGTTACTAATTTCTTATGAAATCCATCAAACTTTGAAAAAATTCCCTAGTTATTCACATTATATTTCATTTTTTTTTTCATTAAAATGTTTGCTGCTTGTCAGTACTTGCAAGATATTGTAGATAATATTCATAAGATACTGTAAGGAACACACATACACACACACACATATGTATGTGTATATATATATATATATATATATATATATATATATATATATATAAACTCCTTTGGTCAATTTTTTTTCATTTTAAACCAAATATATAATCATATTTGATATTTTAATAAGCAGTTGAATCTGAAGTAAAAAGCCTAATTATATTGATTAATATTCAGTTTAGAAATTCTTAAATAATATATACTCATATTTTCTTTTAGTAATCAGAGATATTTACTGATGCACCAAAGTGATCTGAAAAAATGTTTTGATCTAATAAAGATCAGATTCTATAAAAATAATTCTTGGTTAATTTTAAATATTGGAATTAAAGTAGCCCAAAAATTAAATATGCTAGTAAATTTGGTGGTGATGTTATATGCTTTTTAAGATTCATGCCAGTTTATTTATTTATTTATTAATAATTGATTTCATAGTACAGAGAAAATGAGGTAGGAAGGGGGAGTAATGCAAGGGACGCAATCTTCTCAGAAATGTATTTGAGTTATTTCCCCTTAAAAATCAAAAAATGTTTTCGTTTTGTTTCAATTATGGTCAAAGTTGAGCATAATGTTATGAAATAATTTTTCGTTAAATAAGGATTGTCTATAAAATGCATAATCTGTTTGTGCTCCACCCAACTGAAAAAAATTAATACCTGCATATTTTTATTTTCTGTCTTTTACTATCGCTTCAACGAGTCTATATTGCTATTTTTATACCATTTTTCTTTTAAGTATTATATATTTAAAATCTCTGCATTTATTTATTAAATAGATAATATTTTTTGTCTGTCGAAATTTTCATTTCAGGCAAAAGATTGGATTGTATATTGCAAAGATTGTTACTCTTTTTTTTTTTATCATGGGAACATATACAATTTACAAAAAATGATTAATTGCAGTTCTATGAAGCTTTTTTATTTTTGTAAATATGCTTGGAAAATTATTTATTTTTGTAATAATTCATATTTAATGTGCACCAGTTCAATATGACTTTTATATAAACTACATGATTCATCAGTTAGTTTGTAAATCTTGATTCTAATACAGATTTGGGTTGTGTCAAATCTGTTTGACATTCTTTCCTACATTATCAGTTAAAAAGAAAGAAAGAAAAATTCTTCAGGATTATAAGATATATAAATACCGATATACTGAGAGGATGAAGCACTTCACTTTTTTCACTTGGAAAAAGTGGCTCAAAAACTATTATATTCCTGTAAATTGTATATAAGCTGTGTGTTGTAGTGCAGAGGATATCAGCTCAGAAAGAGAAATTGGAGAGCCAAGTTCAAGTTCCAGTTGAATTCATTGCATTTGCTTACATGCAAATACCCATGGAAAAGGTGTTAATCCACTGCTTCTCCCTCCAGCTCTTGGTTAAATAGCAAGACAGGTTGGATTCTATAGCCGTGGTTGGCAATCAATCTACCACAGAAAGTAATACCAGCTTATTGTGGGAAAATCTTCTGCCCAGTTAGTCATATCTCCTTTGAAATATGATTGCCCAAATGTGTATAACGTATGGCACTTAACTGACTAATGTAAGTCAGGTAATTTTGTTTTTGCAGTTTTTTTATGGAGGGGAGGACAGTGCAGCTATTTCCCTTGAATTTGTTTTAGTATATAGAAAAATTGATAAATATATGTTAAATTTATTATAAATACCATTATTGCAATTTCAGCATTTGTTTTTTATCAGAACAGATAATTAGCTCAAAATGAGAAAATTAATGTTTCTTAAAGATCTAAATTATTTTACATGGATTAAATAATTGTTTTGAAATGACAACTTCTTTATCCTTGTATTTCAAGCATTCAACTGTGTAAATAATTTATTTAATATGAAAAAGATCATTAGTCAACAATTTTAATTTGAATATTTTTTTGTTGTTTTCTGCAGGATATTGACAACTTAATGAATGAAGGTAACAAGTCTAGGACTGTAGCAGCAACAAATATGAATAGTGAGAGCAGCCGCTCACATGCAGTTTTCAATATTATTGTCACTCAGACTCTAGTGGACACTGAATCTATGGTAAGTCTGCATACAGCTCTATTTTTTGTTTTTATTATTGAAATAAATTACCAAGAAGTAATTAACTGTTTTAAGGTTTAAGTTCAGTAATATTATTTTCTAAAATTGAGATATTTTATTAGTTGAAATTTTAAAAGAAATATAGAGAGATTTTTAAAAAATATAGAAATTTTATTTTTATTGTTCATATTTTCAGTATTGTAAATTTATATATAGATATAATATATAAATGGAACATTATAATTGTATCTCCAGTTGTTTAAATAACAAGAATGTTTACTTCTAAAGGGGTTGACTATGATATTTCACCTCTTGTTGTTCTGTAAAGTTAGATTTTATACATTTGATTTAGACTCTTTAATTATGAAATCAATTAATTAGCAATTTTGGAATTGGTCAGATCGTGCATTGTGAAACTTGACTGTTGAACGATCCTACTTACAACATCCGTCTTTTATTATTACCACTAATTTATATAGATACAAATGAGAAGCCTTATAATATTTTATAACTATTTTAGCAGGTAGTTTTATAAAAAGTTCAAAAAATAATCCTTTAGTTCAGTTCATTAATAATTATCTAAAGATTTTGACAAAAAGTCTATTATAATTATTCCAGAAGCTTACTGTTAAGTTCAGTATCCTTAACTTTTTTCATTATTTATTATTCATGAAATTATATTATTTTTCTCAGAATACCTATTCCAGATTGTTAACTTGAAATTACAAAAAGTAGTGCTTTAAGAATAGTACTGTGTAATAAAATTAAAACTCAGCAACTTCAGTCAGTTTTTATGAGACAAAGTATGTTGAGAGAATTGAAACGGTTTTCCTTTTATAATGATTCAGTGAAAGTTTTTAAAAATTATCAATTTTAAAAAACTTATACAAAAACTTGTCCTTCAAAAATAAAAGTTGGTATTCTGTTCTGTTAATTTTGTAAAATTTATTTTTCTGTTGTAAAGCACTTTTATTTACTTTTAATATTTCTATTTTTACACAAATAAATATTATAGCAATTAAGAAATAAGATCTAAAGATGTGTATTATTTGTTAGTAAGTTACAATATTATTATGATATAATATTATCTTACTCTAATTTTTATGTTTATTTTCTAACTAGATATTTTATATTTTGATAAGTCAGACTAGTCATTATTTTGTAAATATTGTCTCCTTTTAGAGTTATTGTTATTTTAAGTTATTGTTGATCATTTTATTGTTATTGTTGCTGATTTTATGAGGACATTCTTTTTGTTCATTTATTTAAAATTTTAAAATTTTATTTCATTTTGTTATCAAAATTTTCTTAAATAAAGATGCCTTGAAAAAATTCAACATGTCATTTTATTTAGTAAATTCTAAAGGAAATGAGATGTTAATTTTTTAAAAAGTTTTGATAGCAAAATGAAATAAGATTTAAAAATATAAAATAAATGAGCAAAATGAATGTCCCTTTAAGATCATGACATTTGATGTTGTATAAAAATATATTAAGCTCCAAGATTGTGATATTGATTTACTTTAAACTTTAAAAAAAAAAAAGAAAAAAAATGCTGGGAAGATTCAAATTTCAAATGACTTAGTGGTTTGAATTTTCTGCTGTCTATTCTTTATTCACACAATATGTCAGTAGTTTAAGTGTGAACAAGAAAAACAGGTGTTTTAAAAAAAAAATATCTTGTTCCAATGTGTTCAATTGTTGTATTTGATCTTCCTTAACTGATTTTCTTTTCTTGCTTCAGCAGATAGTGACTTTTAATTGGAGACTTTCTAATCTTGTCATTGCTTTTATTGAGTCATTGATTTGGTCATTATCTGTTGCTTTACACTTGAATTGAGTTGAAAATTGTATACTTTTTAAAACTCCATTTTAACCAATACAAAATTTAATGGAAGATTTAAAGAAAAAGTGACAATTTTTTTTTTTTTAATTTTAAATAACTAAAATAAAAATTCAAAATCTACATTTGTGTTCAAGATATAAAATTGTTTGTGAATAAATATATTTGATTATTTCATAAACTGTATAAAAGCCTGGTAAAGATATTATCTGTATCCCTGCCAAGAAATAGACTATATGTATTATTCCTCCAGAGTGGTTAAAATATATCATATTCTTTGAAACCTTTGAGAACATTATTTTTAAAATATTATTCTTTGAATAAAAATGTACTATATTTACTCTGATCAAATCTTATTGTTATGTGTTATATAATCCACTTAATAAAAATGTTAATCATTTAATCTACTGGTTTAGGTTTAACTTTTAGGTCATGCAGTGCACAGTTTTTTTGTCTGATGTAAATAAAGTGCAAGTCTTAGTTTTAACAAATCTGTTATATTTCATGGCTCAACAACACATGATAATAAAATACCAGTTCCTGTATGATCACCTAAGTTAAGCTATATTATGCTTGATTAGTACCTAGATGGGTGACTACTGGGGAATACCAAGTGCTGTGAGCTTGGATGTGTGGCTGGTGTAATGAATAAAGGTTCAGAATTTTAATCAGAAAGCAAAGTTCAAAATCCAGTTGGATTTGTTATATTCACTTATGTGCAAATACCATTGAGAAAGGTATGTATCAACCTCTTCTCCCACCAGTTATGGGTTAATTAGTAGGACTTGTATCACTAGATCATTATTATCTCCCCCCCCCTTCCACTAAAACATTCTTACAATTTAAAAATATTTTCTGGTTTTAAATAACATGCAAAGGGTTGGTAAGCCATAGAAAGCGAATAAATTAATCAATCCATGACTAGTATGGTGAGACTTCAAAAATTTAATTACATGGAACAAATCTCTACTATTTGTATATTTTAGATATGGGTGTTGTGATTCTTTCAGTAAATAAGTTATTCTTCAAAATTTGTAAACCTTTCTTGTACAATTTCAAAATTCTAAGCAAAAATCTAGACTGTGAGCAAGTTTATTTCTCCACTTTTGATTTTACACTTATTAATTGTATACTAAAACTACCAATATTATTTGGAACTGATGATAATTCATTTAAAAGCAATAATAATTTTTCAAAAGTTAATTTGTGTTTAAGCTGACAAATGGACCTCTAAAAAGTTTTCTAATTTTTAAAAATTTTCATATTTTCCTGCTATTTTGCAAATATCCAAGTGAAATAAATACCTACCTTGATGGTTTCTTAGTAAAAGTAGCAAGAAATAAATGAATGGAAAATTTCTCTTTGCTACTTAAATTGATGTTTGTATTTTGAAAACCTGAATTATGAGAAGCAACACTAAAAAATCTAGAAACATTTTCTGTCTTTAAATAACCCGCAAAAGATTGATAAGCCATAAAAAACAACCCATCAATCACAATTTTCTATTGAAAAAATCCATTCTGATTCAAAGAGTCATCTGAATCTGTAACATAATGCATTTGTTTTGAAGAATTTAAAGTTTACAGTATGTTAATCTTTAAACCTTATGTCACTAAAGTTAAGGTTATTAATTTTTTTATCACTTTGAACATTTTTCAACATTCAAAAAAGAAATGTGGAAATTCAAATTCTCTTGAAAAGTATGTAAAAATGCTAAGAACAAAAATATATTTAATTTCTTCATGGGTAAATCCATGAATGGATTTTAAGTCCTTTTAAGTCAGTACCTCCAAAATTTTGCTTAAAAAAAAAAAAAAGGATACCTGAAAAATGCACAAACAATAAAATCAAAATTTATCAAAACATTTGTGTTGAGATGAAAGATCAAAGCATTTTTTATGTAAAAAAAAATTACTATGTTTTATCTCTTTCAGAACCTAGGAAATTATGGTTAAAAATGTTTTTCTGTTGTCAATGTAGGACCATAAATTTGTATGGGAAATTTGATCATCCATTTGTTAGGAAAAAACACATTGATTTAGAAATTATTACAAAAATCAGGTAATTGCCAGATTTTGATGAAACTTTCAGGATTTACTCAGAAGTTAATAAAATTTATTTTTCAAAGATTTCTTTCTTTTTTTTTTTTTTTTTTTTTTTTTAGAAAATCTTTGTAAATTTATTTATATATATATATATATATATATATATATATATATATTGCTTAATGCTTATATTAGTTATTTATCTAAACATGTCATCCTCGGGGAATTTAAATAATCAAATTTTTGTGATCAAACAATCTGTGGACCAAAAATCTGATCTGAATCATAAAATAAGAAGTGTGATAAAGCTAAGACATTATTTAATTGGAAAATCTTTTGATTGCTTTTATGAATAAAATATGTTACGGATGCTACTGTCATAAGAAAAAAAAATGATGAATAATTCTGATAAGAACTATTTTATTTATTTTTTAAATTTATTTTATGCTTATAAATGTGCCAATTTTTGTAAATATGGATTTCCATACACGGCATTATCCAAAAATAAGAGCCCTAACTGTAGTAAATTTAAAATTTATTAGTAACTTTCTAACATTCCCCAATAAGTGTATTTATAAATAAGGCTATAAAGCCAAAGTTAAATTTTCCAAACATCAGGCTGTCGCTGTATCATTCACTACATAAAATAACAACACCCACCTCTGTTAAAAAAAAAAAATTTTTTTCTGATGTTTGAAACAAAGTAATTTTTGCTTCAATTCAGATTAAACTTTAAATTAGCTAATTTTTCTCAGATGATGTTTCAGAAAAGTATATTTTATTTTTTAAAGATTTTATTTATAAAGAGAATTTGTGTTTTCAGATTTATCAATAGGGATGATTTTATCAATTTTACTGATAATCAGAAAGAAAATGGTTCCAATCAATTCAAATTCCATTTGAAACACAGCAAAATATATTGCTTATTAGAGATATCTAATTCTATTAGAATTAAGACTCAAAGCTTCAAGTAAGACATTTCGTTTTTAAAAATTCTTTTTAAACCTTAGGTATTGCTTTTTTTTTTCTTTTTGGATGTTTTAAGACATAAAAATTTTTTTGCACTTACATGTAGAAAATTTGATTATCTGCCCTTTAATCAAGAAAGCTGTTTGAGCTGTCACCAATTAAATGTTTCAAATACAGATGACACACTCATTTAGGAATTAAGCTCTTTTAAGCTTAGTATGACATCTCTTTATATGGTAAATCTTAGCATCTCTTTGGCACTTGAATTTGTATCCTAATAAATGCTCAGGTTTTCAGGTAGTCAAGAACTAAAATAATTTGAAAGTTTAAAAAGTTTATCTACAAAATTAAGTTTTATTATAGATTTACACCATTAGAACATACTATGAATTTAAGATGAATTTTCAAGTAATTTGATGCAATAAACACATTGAACTAACAGTAAATATCTTTCATTTGAACATATATTATTGAAATAAAGATCTTTCACTTTTATTTTATGACAATTGTTACAGTATTTTTTTTTTTTTTTTCAAATTTCAGAATGCAGGCACTCACTAAGAGCAAAAACGTCAATATGATAACTAATTAGAACAAATATGCCCCTATTGTTAGTTAGCAATTTCATTCATGTATTATAAAAACATGCTTAAAATATTGATTCATTGATCAAAATCTTCAAGTAACTATTTCCTTATTAATTTCTGAACAGTAGCAAAACAAGTCCTGGATATGGAATAGGAAATGTTGTTTAACTGAATTTCAGTGTTGGTTTGCTGAACTGCAAGAATTTGGTCATTTATTGTAGGTATGAGTTCCTGTATATGTAGGTATGAGTTCCTGGATGACGTGAATAATTTTCTTTCAAAAGGTTGTTGTATTTGTTAAAAAAAAATGGATTAACTTTAAGAAAGATACTTGACATCTGTGTTTCATCTTTGATAAATAAAGAAAAAATCAATATTTAGAAATTTTGAAGATGGATTATTATTAGGACATGATCTAAGGGACGGTACTCTTCTCAATTCACTAGTAATTTTGTTAATTTAAACATTTCTACTTGAAAATATTTATAATAGATATTTTACTTTTTCAACTATGAGTATGTATTGGAATTACTTTGAAAATATATTGTTCAAAAATGTTTTGATTTAGAATTTCTTTCATTTAAATCCTTATGCTCAGGATAATATATTTAAAATCATAAATGTTGATAAGGGTAATATGAATTGTTTTTTAGATAAAATGATTAATTCAAAATAGCAGTCTAAAATCATTATGCATTTCACTGCTCTTTTAGCATAGAGAAGATAAATTTGGAGAAGAACTGGTAAAATTCTAGAGTAATTTTTCTTGAATAAGTTCTTGCTTAACCAAAAATGAAAATAGTATAAAATGAAACATTCTATGATGATTTTTGGTATTAAAATATAAGCATGAAGATGACCAACATTATCCCAGCCACTTAGATTTGATTAGAAACTAAATCAATCACACACACATATAACACAATGGATAAATTGTTATCATTTCATACTCTTAATTTCGCACATTCAAATTGCTTTTGATTTTGTCAGCTGCACAGTATAGTAGAGTGAGTTGGCACTGTTTGTAAGAAAAAGACCACCATGATGCAATTCACTCTGCCAAAAATTTGGTAACAGCATGCTGTACTGCTTGGCATTTGCACTGGAAACATTTCAGAGTGTTTGAGTATCAATCTAAGGACAGTGTAGAGAATTTGAAAAGAGTTGGATGATATATTCAGGCCACATCATGGTGTTTAGTGTCATCACTAGTGATGGTGATGCTATGCTTCCATTCATCTCCCCACAGAGCATCAGACTTAACATAGTCCTACATCAAATGTCTTGAAGAGATAGTGCTGTTCTTGGTCAAGTGGGTGGTTGCTGGAAGACCCTGTGTCTGACAACAGGGCTCTGCACTGTTGGTGTAAATAGAAAAAAAACAAACTGTCCACTTATAGTAGCAACAAACATTTGCAATAGATTTCTTCTGTCTCTCCACTGCAACACTTGTAGCCAAATCACAGTGCAAATGATAGTTTGTCATAACAGTCCAACAGGCAATGTAGAACCGACAAAATGGGGTAACACATCCAACCTTCACTTATAACCAGCAAAAATGTGTGTTCATCCACCAATCTCGGAAAATCCTACTCTCCCATAAATGAAAAACAATGGCTTTTATTCGCCAAGAGATCTTTCTGATTGGTCATGCCATTCAGGAGAGGGAAAAACATTACCATATATTCTAGTCCATAAAGTAGATTTTTGCTAACTACTTTTTGGTAATTTTTCTTCAGCAGATTGCACACACTCTTTTTTCAGGTAGCTGATGATTATCTCTTTCACTACAGCACCATGCCACAAAAGCAGGAAGATCTAGTCATGGCTGTTAGACAATTTCTGCAGCCACATCACACCTTACATCTGGCCATCTAACTCCTCAGGCTGCAACCCTCTTGATTATCATGTGTGAGGTGCAGTTGAGTGAGAGACCATCAAAACTTATTATAACACCAAAGATAAACTAAAGGCAATGATTATGGTAACATTCATGTGTGAGGTGCAGTTGAGTGAGAGACCATCAAAACTTATTATAACACCAAAGATAAACTAAAGGCAATGATTATGGTAACATTCATGTGTGAGGTGCAGTTGAGTGAGAGACCATCAAAACTTATTATAACACCAAAGATAAA
This sequence comes from Ascarosepion bandense, assembly GCA_037127315.1. NCBI lineage: Eukaryota > Metazoa > Mollusca > Cephalopoda > Sepiida > Sepiidae > Ascarosepion > Ascarosepion bandense. Next base: position 2,140,035 of record JBBBDQ010000563.1, on the reverse strand, counting down.
CTAAAGGCAATGATTATGGTAACATTCACCAACTGAAACAAAGAAACTGTCAAGAAGAGTTGCAAGAGAATGTGTCTGTAGACCATGGTTAAAACCAATGACAGTTTCATTGGTTAAATTTACTCTTTAGTATTTCAAGATATTTTTGTGACATTTTGATAACCATATCTGTGAAAATGTCTGTTATTTTCATTTTTGTGTAATTTAGATAACACATTATCTATTGCATTCATCAAGAAAATCTTGGAGTAAAAGATGATATTGTAATCTGACCAATTTTATTTCAGTTTTGTTTCAAGTGTTGCTTCTCCTCATAATTCAAGGTTTTCAAAATACAAACATCAATGTCAGAAGATAAGAGAAATTTTCCATTTATTTATTTCTTGCTACTTTTACTAAGAAAGCATCAAGGTAGGTATTTATTTCACTTGGATATTTGCAAAATAGCAGGAAAATATGAACATTTTTAAATATTAGAAAACTTTTTAGAGGTCCATTTGCTTAAACACAAATTAACTTTTGAAAAATTATTATTGCTTTTAAATGAATTATCATCAGTTCCAAATGATATTGGTAGTTTTAGTATACAATCAACAAGTATAAAATAAAAAGTGGAGAAATTTTGGTAACTATATCTGTTAAAATGAGATATCAGTGTTATTTTCATTTTTGTGTAATTTAGACAATAATTTGTCTATGAAATCATGTATATATATATATATATATATAAACATGATTTTAAAAAAATCACTGAAATCTTTGTTATTAAGAAGAAAGATCAAAGGATTTCTTTTATAAGAAAAAAATATTTTTTAATCTTTTTTAGAATCTTCAAAAGTTTGGTTAAAAATCTTGTTTCTCTAGTGTTAACATTATGCCAAAAAAATTAGTATGAGAAATTTTAGCATCTTTTTGAGGTGCAAACACACGTGGCTTTAGAAATTCTTGCAAAAATCAGAGAATTGTTGAATTTTAAAGAAACTTAGAATAATTGTTTTAATTTTTTGAAAATTTTAATTAGAATGAGTTATAAAGTTTTAAATCATTTCAAATTCTGTATTAATTTGTACCAGTCAAGTGTTATTAAATTAACAATGTATTTACTAATCATAAATAGAAAAACTCACAACTATACAATGGCCCCAATATTTTAAAAAGAATTTTGAATTTATTTTATGTGCATATGAACATGTCAAGTTTTTGTAAATACAAATGTCCACATCTGATTTTATCACAAAACAAGAGCAGTAACTATTGTAAAATTCAAATTTATTAGTAATTTTCTAACATTTCTTCAACAAGCGTCTTAGTAAGGCTATAAAACCAAAGTTCCTAAAATTCAATAAAATTAGATTGCTTAGAATATTTTCTTAAATTTTTAAAAATTACTGGGTAGTTCAAAAATTATTTGAAAAAGGCATTCACATTATATTCATCAAGCAAATGTTATATCCTAAACATAAGTCTATCAATAAAGTTGTAAACACTTTGTAAAAACACACCCCTCTGTTAAAAAATGGTTTTCTGCAATAAAAATGTTTCAAATCAAATTAATTAAACTTTAAGTCAGCTAATCTACCTCAAAGTTTCACAAGGATATTTATTTTTTAAAGATTTTTTAATAAAGAGAATTATGTTGTATTGACAGATATGCCAAGATTTTATTGTTTTTAGTGATAATAAAAAGAAAAACTAATTTCAATCTAAATTCATTTTGAAATATAACAAAGTATTTTGCTTATTGAAAATGTTAAATTTTAAACCTTAGGTAATGCATTTTTAATTTTTTTTTTTTTTAAAGGCACACACACACACACACACACACACACATAAAAGAAAACTCAACGCATCTTGAATTTTCCTTTATGTATATCATATTGGTCTGGATAATATCCATTGAGCTCTCTATACAGATCTGTCACATAAGAAAAGACCATGATATAACTTGAAGCATATTAAAAACAGCCAAAACCTTACAACAGTGGTAAAAAACAGTGGTAAAAAACAGCCAAAACCTTACAACAGTGGTAAAATATGCAAATTATGTCAGGAGGAAAAATTGGTGGAATGTTGTTCCCAGACAAAAAAATGAATTATTAAATGAAAGACCAGAAATTATGTCCAAGTATAACCATCCCAATAAATATCTACTAGGATCATACAATCATAGATGAAAAACCCTTAAGTAACTTCTCCAAATTTTGAAAATTATGCATTCATAAAAGATCCCTGTTATGTGAGTGTTTGAAAAACGGTAAAATCAGTTATTGTAAATCACCTAAAGACACCAAAAGATAGAAACCTAGGTCACAAAACAACTTGTTTGCAAATGAAAAATATTCAAAAGTTCTACAATATAATTGTATTGAACTCTTTTTAATACAACTGTGTATTGGTCTAATTTAATTATGACCAAAAACTAACTATATATATATATATATATATATATATATATATATATATATATAGTTTTTAGTCATAATTAAATTAATTTAATTATATAGGCAAGCTTTCCCTAACAATCTGCTTAGGTGAAACCTTGGTAGGTTTGTTGGCTCACTAGGTATACTTTATTTATTCTGCTCTACCTAAGTATTGAGTGCTTTATTGTTAGTTGATTTCTCATCTCGGGTTTTTTTCTTTGGGCTACGTGATGACTTGGTCTGAACACTTTTGACTGGTATTCATGTGCTTTGTTCTTTCTTTTTTTCATAAGCATTTTTTCTGCCACATAAATCCACAGACAGTTTTTAGACATGTGTATAGTTATTAGTTTATTATATATATATATATATATTTCACTGTGTAGGGCTAGGAAGTTATTCCCATTTGAATCCATCCTGCACATATATAAATCTACCATCTGCCCATGTATTGAATGCTGCTGCCACATCAGGTTGGGTGCCTCTGCTATTCACCTCGGGGTTCTTGACAAAATCCAATAGAGAATCTCCAATGTGATTGATCCTGACTTGATAGCTCAGCTGCAATTACTTTCTTACTGGCATAATGTGGCTTCCCTTTGTCTCTTCTACAAATACTTTCATGGCTTCTGATTTGACAAGCTTAGTGGGTCTTTGGTTTATTGTTGTGAATTGTAAAATAAGCACATTTTCAATGCATTTTCTTTTTAGTGAATCTTTTTCTGACCAGTCTGTCATTCATTAACTTTAAATTTTGGTCAGGTGTATTATGATGAACAGTGCATTTTAAGTGTTGTTATAAAGATAGGCTGCATACTAATACTTTAAACAGACTAGTAGTTCACTGTGATATATCTGGCCACAATAACTCATATATAATATATATATATATATATATATATATATATATATATATATATATATATATATATATATATAAAACAAGCAATCCCTTTCTAGTCCCTGACCTTCGTATTTTATCCTTAAAATCCCAACACCTTTTCTTTATACAGTTTTCATTCCTTCCAAAATTACAAAGATGAATCTAACAGATGTCAGTAATATGTGTTATCTTGCCAACAGTAACAATGTGGTAATGTCTGTAGATAGCTTTCTGTTCTCCTTATTAATAGGACATTTTTCTTTTACCAAAACACTGATTGGAACTCATTTCATGATTTTATTTGCAATACCTCTTGCAATCATACTTTTAATCATTTTGTTGAGAAATGTGACACTGAGCTCTCTTTCTGGGTAAAAACTGGCATTGAAGCTTACATGCCAATAAGGAAGTACAAGTGAAACTACAATCCTTTTGTTTCTCTTATGCCTGTTCAGCTGTGATAGTCCACATAAATCTCATCTTTCGGTCATACCACATGGCATGTCTTTCTGATCATCACAAATGCCCTTTTGTATCCACTCATAATGAGTAAGCATATCCTCAGTCATTATTTATTGATAGAATGAGACACCATATGGCCTCTTACAACTTTGGTTCTAGAGACTACTGGTGGCTGTTCAAGAGTGTACTGAACCAAAGCAAATCTTCAGTCCCTCATCTCAATTAGTTTGCAGTATTGTTGTTTACTGCAGATAAAGCAGAATACTTTGCCTAGAAATTCTCTTCCTCTTAACTCATCAGAAGTATCTTTACCAGATCTAAAACCCCCCCCCCCCAGTCTACTGAATAATATGCACACAAATCCATCCATGGTTAATAGATCCTCAAAAAGCTTGCAGATCTGATGGTATCCCTGCAATTGTTCTAAGGAAATGTACTCCTGAACTGTCTCCAATTCTCTCCAAACTCTACGATAAATGCCTTGCTGCTTCTTGCTTTCCGACTTGTTGAAAATCCTCTGTAGTTCCTGTTTGTAAGAATTCTGTACCTTCTGATCTCCTCAAATTATTACTCTATTAGTTTGTTTTTTTTTCAGCAAAGTACTAGAGACTCAATTCTGAATTGATTAAGCATCTCACTTCACACAACCTTCTTTTGGATGAACAATATGGTTTTTATTTCTCCAGGTCTACCACTGATGTGTGAACAGCTATTACAGAATTTGTCTATCGGATTTTAGATAACAATAGCAAGGGTCAGACTGGCTTTAGATATCTTGAAGGCATTTGACACAAGCTCAAAAACTATGGTGTCTCTGGAAGAATATTTTGTTTCCTCCAATCATTCTTAACAAATTGTGTAATGAAGGTCATATTAAATAGACATGCTTCTATCTCATTTCACATTAATATGTTCATAAACAACCTTCTCAATGTCATCAGTTCCCAACTAGTTATTTATGCTGATTCCTGTCTAAGTAACAAGTTTGGCAGTGCTTACAAAGTAAAACTGGTAACTGTTCTCAAAAAGATCCCCCAATTAGGGGGCAAATGTAAATTTTTAATGCCTTCAAAACATAACTGATTCTGTTTAATCATTACAGAGAACCTTTCCTGCCTTTCATCAACATAGCTGATACTAATCTTCAGGAAAGTGACTTATTGCATCTTCTTGGGATTATGTTTTCCACTGACATGAAGTGGATTATATTGAATCAGTTTCTAGGCCAGTTGCTAAGATTGGTTCCCTGTGTTGTCCGACAATTTTTCTTGTCAAAATCCATTTTGCACATTTATAAAAATGAACCGTTTGTCTGTGCATTGAATATTGTTGCCATATCTGGTCTGGTACTTCTGCTATATGCCTCGAGATTCTTGACAAAATTCAAAGTGTCTAATATAATTGATCCTGAACTTGTATCTCAACTATAGTCATTTTCCCCACCACTGTGATGTGACTTCCCTCTCTCTTTTCTACAAATATGTACAAAAATTTAAATGCAACATCTTTCTAAATCTGGTTTATTTTATTGTCCTTTCTACTCAATGAAGTCTTCTCACTTCCTTTCACTCTCAATAGTCTCTTGCATCTGAATGGCATTATCACTTTGTTTAAGGTAAAATAATAATAATAAAAAAAGGAATATATATATATATATATATATAAAGGATTTTTTTGTTGCTGAGGTGATGTGTTATCCCCTGTGGGGATTTCATATCGAAATGGTCATTCAACATCCTTGAATTAATCCTATTTAATTTATATTTGCTCTGTAATATTTTATTATATGGAGCTCTCTTCCTGTATCATTTTTTAATATTAAAATAAAATTTTAATATTAATTAGGATCGGGTTTTTGGAATTTACCTTCCTGCTTTTTCCACTTGGATTAAAGTATCTGAATAAAAATATATATATATATATATATATATATATATAATTTGTACATTCCTTCTCTTATGTGTACAGGGGGAACACTTGGGAATATTAGGTACTGTAAGCAACCTCCTACAACTCAAAATTCATTTCAGCTTTAAATAACTCCAAAAGGAATGATAAGCCAAAAAAAAAAAAAAAAACAGAAAACTCAATCAATGAGTTACATATACAGGAGTGCTCAATTTTAAATATTTTGAAATATTTTTAATACAAATAAAATTAACATTTTTTATTATCATTATTTATCCATTAACTGTTTCATGCTTTTCTGAAAACACCTATTTTGATAATTACACTGAAATGTGTGAAACAGTCTATTCATTGGTAAATAATAAAGCATGCTATTTTTATATTTATAATGCTCCATAATCAGTAGATATAAATATCCTGTTTTACTTAAGGACTGTCTAAGCCTGAACATATCTCTTATTGTTCCTTCAAGCAGATGAAAGCAAACCAACAAGCTTTCATTTACTGGAGATAGCAATCTTAAATGTCTTAATTAATAATGATGATTCAAATTTTAAAAAATTGAAGTTTAGTTTATTTTCTTATTTCTTTTTATTCTTTTTATATTTGAATGGCCAAGTTACATGGGGAAAATTAGAAGAAAATCCAACTGGTAGTGATCAGCATGATATTAGTAAAATCCATGGAAATTGAATATAAATTTGATGTATTTCTTTTCAGGATTTTAAATTAATTTATTTTTGATGAAATTCACCTGCTATACATAAATTAAAAACAGACACACATCATTTATCATGGAAATAAGTTGTTTATTATAAAACATTTCAGAAATTAATTTCACTTAATATTCAGAAAAAAGACAAACTAAAACTTAAGTAATGAAGAGAAAAAAAGCATTTACAAGAAGATTCCTTTTACAAATTTGAATTTGTGTATTAATACAACTTCAAACTTACATCTTATAGCCTTGAAGATACATTTTTCCTTTTGAAGAATTATTTTGTGATATGAAGCATTATGTATACAATTCTCAATTGTGTGATGTTTCGTACAGTATTTAAGATAATATATCTTCAGTGCTAGAAAATATAAAGTTTTAAAAGAAAGAGAAAAAAAAAAGAAATTTCTCTGAACGCATCATTAAATCAGCAGGTTAATTTTGTTTTATTATTGGTCATCAATAGAAAAAAAACTTTCTTGATCAAAATCCAATAAAAAGAAAAAAAATGCTCATCAGGATTGCTAGGTTGGGCTACATTTGAAAGTCGCCTTTTTGTGCCATGTCATGGCTCTCCATAATTTTGTGTCCTTTATAGCTCTTAATGAATTTTGTCATTTCTCCTAAACCCTGTTTCACCACCCATTTACTTAAGCTCATTAAGTAGGCTATGTATTGTTTTCCTCTGTGAGTTCTCTTTCTTCCCATTACTAGCCCATGTTGGACCAGTTCATTTCAAAAGTTGTCCCAAAAGATGCAAGTAGCAAAATTTAAAATTTAATTTAAAAAATAGCCCAATCTGGCAGCTCTGATGCATATCTATACATACAATGAAGAATGTGTTTGACAGTTCTTTGTTTTGAAGAAAAGAATACTCTCTATCATTTGAGATTGTATTTTATAAAGATAAAAATTATTGCAAAGTCTTAGAATTTGTGTATCAGTTCAAAATAAACTTTTCTCTCTCACAAATTTAAGTAACTTTCAGAGCTTTTTAAAGCCTTTTCTTTCTCTCTCTCTCTTTTAATTGTGTGTTATTGTTTTCATCCACCTTAAACTTTGAAATAACACTTTCATTGAATGATAGCAGCATTGATAATGCAACAGTAACTTTGAAATGGTTTTCTACTCATTTGCAGCTATATAACACTACTTGTATTTGATTTCATCATTTAATCACCTTGTGCATATTTTTTCTACATTTATGCATATTAATCTATCTCAAAAGTTTCCAACAGCAAGAAAAAACCTGCAAGTCAAAAGTATTAAGAAGCTTCACTATAAAAAAAAAAGCAAAATTACTCACAGTAAGGCTGCTCAGGTTAAAAAAAAAAAGAAAAAAAGACAACTTTGAATTCTTCAAGTTTCTTTATAGTTGATTGTTTGTGTCAATTCAGTTATTTTATACTTTTTACATAGAAGTATTTCCAGAAAAATTAATAAATAAAAATTGCTTATCACTTTTTTTTTTTTTTCATCACAGTTTTTTGATACTATGAATTTCCAGATAGGTGTTGTCCTTTTTTTTTCTTATACCAATACAGTTAAGTCTGGGTGTTAGATATATAAAACAGGAGGAATAAAATTTAAGTTCACATTTTGTTCTTCCTTTCAGAGTTCACTAAACAATTGTTTAGTGGAAATCACTTTGCAATATTTTGGTATCCATGCAATTTCAAATTGGTATAGAATCCTGACGATATTTTTGTAGAATACTTGGAAATTCCTTTGGAAATCCAGTAAAAAATCAGTCTGTATAAAATTGAACTTTCTCTTTGAAAGTTGTTGTTGTTGTTCATTAGTGTTTGCTCATTGTTCATATAGTCATTTTATACTCTATTGTTCCATTGTAATTTCTTTGAAAAATAGATATCTTGCTCATTTTTCTATTTATCTTGGCACTGCTTATCTGCTTGACCTGTTCTTGCCATATTTCTCAACATTTTTACTTGTGGCAAACAATTTACACAATTTCTCACATGTTTATCCATAGTTCAAAATATCAATGGATTTTTTCAAATGCAATTCAAACTTTTATTTAATCACTTTGCACTCATTTTTTTTTAGTCAAGATTTATGTTGGCTCACAAACCTGCTAAACACTAACTGTTGGTGTGTTTGATATTGGTGTCTGTCTGTCTTTCATTTCTTCCTCACTGTCTTCCTCAACATCTGACTCATTCCATTTATTGAGGCATTGGGGGATTCTTGTTTGATCAAATGTGCTTATTGCCTTCTTGGTAATTGTTTTTGATATATCTGCTCTTGAAAGGCACTCCAATTCTGCCTTGTCTTTTGCCAACAGTAAATATTCATTTTCTCGAATATTTTTCTTTTTTGAGAACTGCTTGTTTAGTTCATCCATAACAATAGCCTCAGTGAGTGGATGTTCCTTTTTTGTGCCTGTTGACTTTTCCTTTGGTGTTTTCTTTCTCTTTTCTATTTCATCTACATCTTCTTCACCTTCTTTCACTTTGTCTCTGATACGACAGATCAAGCAGATAACAGGGCCTACAACAAGCCAAATAGCAATGAGGCACCCCATACCGATACCAAACTTAGCACTAAGTGAAATCTGTTCTGTCAGACTTTTATTAGTTGATACTTCAATGTTAGGTGTGGCATTACTTGGGGGTTGTCCTGTGACTGCTGTTGTGGCTGTTACTGGGACAAGCTGTTTATCCTGGCAGCAACTGCAACCTGGTAGTGAACAAGGGATGGTGCATGTATATGTCATGCGAGATGGGCTCAGTGTGGCAGTGGCACTGAGAATCAGAGATTCATCTTTAGATTTGAATGACAAGGCTGCTGTTACAGAACTAAAAGCAGTAAACACCACTCCTCTTTGGCCTTCATAGGGACTTCGAGTTGAATGAATTTTCTGTGTTTTTGTTGGTGCTACAAATAAATCTGGAATTATTTCTGAAGATTTCATGAATTCTGTGGTTACAGCTGCTAAAATCCTACCATTGGTATTGCGGGGCAAAGATGTAAAACCTTTTTTGTTGGTCTTCAGTGGTTTATATGCATAAGAAGTTGGTGGATCATCTTCAGTTAGATGGAGAAGACCACTTTGGGAAGGTATGAGGGCTTTGCTGCTTCTCCATTGACTGTGACCTCTCGTATCTAAAGTGAGAATGTTCCTGGGTGGTCGTTGTGTGCTGTGTTTTGAAGGGTTATTGAAATGACTAGGCTTATTTTTTGCCTTTAAATGTGGCATCAAGAGATTATTGTTAGTACTTGGAGTGGGCTGTACAAAAAATGATGACATTGTCTTGTTGCCTGTTATTTCAGTTGATAATGTATTTCTGTCTTGATTAAAGAGAGACACATTCAGTTTAGTTTGATTGTTTGTATCAAATTCTGTTGATTCTTCTGTTGTGTTTGCAAACCTATTGACCATTGGTTTTAATGTGATTTTTAAACTCAGATGTTTCATTGTTGAGTTACTGGCTTGTAATATTAATTTGGGGGAGGTACTTATATCTTGAGTTGTTTGATCAGAAATCAGTGTGTCAAGAGGTTTGGGCCTTGAGGTTGTTGTGGTAGATGTTTGCTGTGGAGTCCTACTTTCTGGATCCATTTTTGGAGAATGAATCATTGGAAAGATGGAAGCTTTAGTTCCAGTACTTGTTACTGTCTTGCTAATTTTAAAATCCTTTGGAAAAATTGTTGTCATTCCTTTCCCCATTGTATCTCTAAAAGTTTGCACTGGAAGAGATGTGGGTAGTTTAGGAAAATCAGAAAGCACTTCAGTAAATGTTATAACTGTTGAGAAGAATGTTTTGGAGTTAGTACTACTAAAATGTGTCATTTTGGTTTGAATAGGTTGTACTTGGGTTGGAGTTGGCTCAATTTTGAACTTGGTACTTTGGTGCCACTGATACTCTTCACTTCCCTTTAGACGCTGTGTCAAGTGTCGATGTTTATGCTGATGGAGTTGATGGTTCACATCAGCTTTAGAATTCATTACAGCCTCTGTACTGGCAGCTATTAAGTTTGTTAACTTAGTTGGAGTTATTTGCTTTACATTAGTTGGTTGGATATGAAAGTTAGCAGTCTTTGATATGTGAAAGCTTGTTTGGGGTTTTAATTGTTCCCTGGGGACTGAGTGTATGTTTCCAAACACCTGACTGCTGCTGTTAGTTGAGAAAAATGGCAAAGCATTGTTCACAGGAACAAATGTCATTAACAATACAGTTATGCAAAATATCTTTTGTTGGGACAACAGAAACAAGCGATTCATTTTGTGTAAGCTTCTTTGTAGCACTTTCTTCATGGATTTAAAGTATTTTTAGATACAGTGTGCCTTTTTAGTTTTCATATAATCTTCATGCATGATTTCTGAAATATTAAAAAAAAAGTTGTATAAATATTTAATGTGTTATCACTTAAAAACAAATAAAACAAATGTTATTGTGTTTTACTCATAAAGTTTCATGATTTTGATTCATCTTATTACTCTTGGATATTAAAAAGCATTATGTATACAACATATTTGGATGTTACAAAAGCATTATGTATTACAACATATTTTGTATTTAAAATTTGTTGATATAAATTCAAAAATTAATGTGGTTTCTATGTTGAAATGTTATCTTTGTAGTTGTACATGGATGCATGCCACATTTTATAATATTGATTCATATTAAGGCAATATGGTGCATCTGTCCTCAAATCGTATGAGCGTTAATATGTGAAAAAAATGTAATCATTGATTTTATGGAGATGCATATAGAAATTTCAATATTGCTCTCTTAGTCTATATTTCATCAATAAAATTGGTTTGATAAAAAAAAAAGTTTGCTTTCTCATGCCATTATTTATAGAAGATGAGACAAATGTGTTGAGTATAAGTTGTGTATATATCTTTAAATAAGTGAGAATTTAGGCTCTAGTGCATTTCCAAAATATTGGCATGAAATGGAAATGTCTGACTTGATTTCAAATTCACCTTGTCACTTATTCTAATTATTTGTAAGCGAGATAGGATATGTTATATATTTTACATAGAATGAATGCATTTGTATACTGCTTGCATTTTGTACAGCTTGTATTATTTATATTTATTATATTTCACTGGAATGCTGAAAATCCTCATTTCTCAAAATTGGTATTTCAATGATCAAACATCAGAATACTGATTTTTGGAAAGTGACTTAGGCCAAGAACCTTTGTTACCCTTTTGCATATGGCAGACTTATATAAATTTCTTAATGAAATGGTACACATAGATACGAAAGCATTTTCTAACTCAATTTTGAAAATATGTTGAAATAAGTGTTTAAATCCCCTTCTGTAATTGTTCTTAATATTTATCTAAATCCCTTTTTAAATTTTTATGAAGCCTAGAAATAAATCATTTTAAGGCTTGCCAATTTAGTTGGTTCATTTTACTATAAAAACAGATATTTTTCATTTAAACAAAGGGGAAATATATAGGTCGAATATATGGTATTTTCTTATTGTTTAAAAATTTTTTTTCAATTCGTTAAAGTAATATATACGGAATTTGACCATAGTTTTTGTAATTATTATAATTAGCTTTTCTTTCTGCTCATTCGAAATTTTGGAATTTTGTTTTAATTGACGCATTTTCTAAAAATATTCAATATTTTCAATAGTTTAGATGTCTGCTTTGAAGGGCCAAAATTAAATTATAATCAACCCATCTTAATATTTAATTCTATATGTTGCTTACACTTCATAAAAAATCCAAGCAATTTGCAATTATTTTATTCAAGTACATTTTAAGTCTAGTTTCTTTTTACACTTTATCAAATACCATTTCAGATATATGTATTACTTGTGCTCATTTCATTACTTTTGATTCAATCTACCAAATTTTCTGCTTCAATTGGCATGTAAAGATAAACTTACATTGCTGTTTTATTTTCCTCAGATAAAAGCAAAAAACACTTGTAAAATTTTCTTAAATATTTAATAATTATGCATTTTGATTGCACTTATTGTTTTATTTGAAATTATTTGATGCTGTATTATTTCCAACAAGTTCTTGGATTAAATTTTAAAGTACCTTATTTCTGTTAGTACTTGGATATATTTATATTGTCTTAATAATCAATGTTATTTATTGGCTATTTTTGTGGAAATGATTCTGTCATTCTGTTGATAGTGACAGCACTACATGCCACTACAATCATGCTCTGTAAGAAAACATTTTTTCAGTTGCAAAACAAGAGGCAGTTTGTGATCTATCACATTATCCATGCTTAAATGCTACATTTTTTTTTATAAGTATGCATTTTTATTTTTATTAATAAGTCATTTAAACTGAAATTCATTTGCTCACTATAAACTTGCTTTGTTTTATTTATATATATATATATATATATATATATATATATATATATATATATAGTTCCATCTTTTTGTCATTTTTTTCTATGCACTTATATATGTTTAATTTCATGTTTGTTTTTTTAAAATAAGGTATTAATTTTCTTTATTTAGTAGAGTGGCTATTATAAATATTTACATCTTAAGAAAATATTCAAATTTACTTTAACCTGATTTTACAATGCCATCTCTCTTTGAATTTTAAGACTGATAGAATGATTGTATAAAGATTTAGATTTTGTTACCATTCATTAAAAGTTGCTAAAATGATCAATCAGATCATTAGGTTTAGGCTGACAAAACAAGGTAGGCGGGAAGTATTTAACATAAGGACTATATTGTTGGTAGTTGCTTTAAAAACTTATTCTTTAATATTTTTAGAAGATCAAGAAAAATATATAATTTTTAATATTATTGTTTACTTTTTTAGTTTTAATTTTATCATTTATAAACGTTTTTTCTTAACTAAGACTGAATAAAAGCATGATTTATTTCATTGAAGAAAAATAAATTCTAGCATCCTTTATTCTTTATTTGTTGATAGCATGACAAGTATTTTTTAAACTTTTCCCTCTCTATTCAATTTTCATCATTTGATGTTTTTGAATCTTTTCTTTGAGACTGACTATTTTACATGTTCTAAGAATAAGAAATGTTTTTTTTTATTCTATTTTATAAAATAAAAAATTATAAATCAAAGAAAGCTAATTTCAGGTAATTAAACAAATGAAACATTGCATGTTGTAGAGGTACTGATGCTCTAAAACTTTCTTTTTAATCAACTTCTTGACTAGTAAGATTTAAGGGAATTAGTGATGCTTGAATGATGGGGTGAATCCTCTTAATGGCATATTAGCTACTTGATAATTCTTACCTGATATATTGATTTAATAACAAAAATGTGAATCTTCACATTGTAAGCTTTCTAAAAGCAAAATCATTTCATGTGAGACTGGTACTTGATTTCATCCTCCCTAATTTACCCTCAGCATTCTGAAATTTTTTTCCTTTCTTTGTCCCACCAATTGTAGAATTATAAAGTATTATAGTTAATACTTTACAATTCTACACTCCTCCAAATTAGGGGGAAAATGAATTGGGGAAGATGGGAGGAAATATGGAGGAAAATGAGACAAAAGCAATTTTTTTCAAAACTTGACTCCTGAAAAGTCTCATGTTCTCTTCAACCTTTCTAACCCTTTCCTTTTTAATGTAAAATCAATCCTAAATCCGTCTCTGTATTTTTAGGTGTTCAAGTAGAGAAATGAGTGAGGAGGGCAAGAATACAAAACTAGATTCATTTCAAAACCTCCTCCTATAAACTGACTTTTTGCAAGACTTTATGTAACCTTTTCCTTTTTATCATATTTCCCACTAAAGAACACTTTTATTCAACCTTTTGGTTCAACTCTGCCTTGTTTATTGATTAAGCACCTGGCCAGGTGGTTCTCTTGTCTCTTACCTACTCTTGTTGACTGATAACTGCATGTATAATAAATGTATCAGTACTTGCTACATAGCATATATAACTACTCATTTGTATGTGGGGAGGTCTGTCTGAAATAGATTTAAAAACAATCTATTACATTTGTGTAGAATTTTTTTCCACTTACTTTTCCTTGGATATCCAGCATTGTTATGATGACCACTTTAAATTGTCCTTAGCAAACATTTTGGTAGTTTCTCTCCATTGATGGCATCTTTAGCAGTAAAAGAATCCATTGTATTTCTTATACAACTTTGGTTCCTGCTAATTTCACACTTTTAAAGGTATTCATGTTAAAAGAATCGTAGCAAAATAACAAAGTAAGCAATAATAATAATCCACAAAAGTTGATGTTATATTTCAGGTGTCTTTGGTTTTCACTTATTTTATATATATATATATATATATATATATATATATTGTTTGTGTGTTTGTTACACAGTCTTTGTTCTTCTCTCTTGTCCTGTTTGATTATTCACAGATTCTGTCAGCAGGTATGACTGTATTTCTGTTGCTTGCATTTGGTTGGTACTAATGAATGAAACAACTAGAAACAACAACAGTACTACTAAGTACCACACTTGACTTGTCCCTCTTCTCTTACCAACCACTCTGAGGGAGAGGTACAGCACTTTTCGTGTTTTGCATCTTTCATCTCTCCCTCCCTTCCTCTTTAAACATTAGCAGCAATCATGGGTGACTGTAGCTGCAGTAGCAGCAGCTACAAACTGCTTGCTGATGATTTGATGATAAGCTCTCTCTCTCACATACACATTCACAAATGACATTCAAAGATACTCATTCTCACATATTAAAGCAGAGTTTCAATGAAGTTCAAGTAGACACAAATTTACATATTGGTCAGAAACACTCATGCTCTTGAGCAAATAAAATTCATTTACTTACAGCCAAAAAAAAAAACTTATACAAAGTGAAGCACCCACCACATGTAAAGGAGTACACATATGCCACTTCTCTTACTAATATGCATGCACTCACAAGTCCTGATGAAAAATTTTACATTATAGTCATTTTTACCTGTGTGAATTTTTATTTTCTGTTTAGATAATATGAGAAGCAATGAATTGAGGATGAAATTTTTTGATGGTTAATTTTCTTTTTAAATTGCTGTTGGTTGGCTATCAGATAATTTTTTAAAAAATCATTTAAATCTCTGATATTACCTTTCTACAAGATCTGATTATTTTATAGCAGTTATTTTATTTACTTTAATTTTTGTAACTATAGCTTTTTCTTCAATTTTTATCATGGAATTTATCCAGCTCTTGTTGATTAGGAAAAATGATACCATAATTTTATGACTGTCACCAGTTAAGTTCATTATGCATACTGTCATTTGATAAATGAATAACAAACTGACTGATATTTTAGAAAAAGAAAAATATCATTTTTCAAAAAAATTCTAAATGTTCATTTTATAAATATCATTATGAGATCTGTAGGATTTGGGGATGGCATTGTTGCTTGCTCTCAACTATGTGTGGGTAAACTAACTAGGTTGATTTGTTTTAAGTAAAGTTCTAATTACCTGTGTTAATTTGTTAATTGTCTGGTTTCTGTCTCTTTTCTTTAACCTTTTCTATCTTTCAATTATCCATTCTTCTTTTCATGGTTCTTTTCCAACTTTTTCACTTTCTGTTCTTCTGTGACCCTCCCCCTGCCTTTTCTCTGTCAAGCATCAGCGTAATTAGACACCTGTAAAGAAGGGCAAACCATCAACTCTTTGATTGTCTGTCAAATTTAAACTTGGCCATTTCCTTTGTCCCTTTGTGTGTCCTGTCTTCTACTGTGACACTGTACATTCTACCTCTGCTCTTCTGTTTCATTCTCTCTCTCTCTGTTTCTGCTGGAACCTGTCTGCATGAATTTTGAATAACTCTAAGATGTCTATTCCCTTTTTGCCTGACATTATTCTCGGGTACAGTATTCAGTCATTTATGAGTGTGTGCATCAGTTTTATTTCATTATCAGATTGCTTTTCCTGTCTTTGTCACCAAAGGCTTTTATTTTAATTTTTTTTTTTGTTTTATTTTGTGTGTTGTTGTTTTTTTCCTTAAAGATTATTATTATTATGCAAGAACATTTCAATTAAGGTTCTCATGTTCTATTGATATTGTTCATATAAAAAGACTGACACTTCAAAAGGTTTTTAGCTTGAACAACATTGTCATTTTAATTAATCATTTTATGTGAACTTTTAGAGTTTGCATTATGCTATTTTGGTGCTGAAAATGAAAGTAAAAATGATTCCTCATGAAACATTATTTTGCTACAATGTGGTTTTTGATATATTGAACAGAAACATGCACAAGAATGAAAGTATTGTGTGCCAGAGTATAACTTATCTTTTTAAATATATGCTATATCAGATTTATATTATGCAACTCAATGTTTTTACAATAAAAGTTATATTAACATAATAAGTAAAATTATATTAACAATATAAGTAAAATTTTCAGGATACACAAATGTATATGAGCAATAGATTGTGAGTTTTAGTTTTTAATATATGCCTTTATTTAAAATACTGATAACTTGTTTTGGGATATCAGGGTTTATTAGGCAACATGCAACATCACCTTTTATTTATAAATAAATAAAAATACAAGGCAGAAATATATTGCACAATATCCTATATAAATGAATAAATTTTTATTTTATCATTTCGCATGTTAATGAGCTCCTTCATATTCCATAACTTCCATCAGGTCTTGTTTTTTTTTTGTTTTTGTTTTTTTTTACAATGATGTTCACCCTGTACAAGACTTGAGGGTCACTTGAGGTACAGCATTACAGTGTAAGAGACACAGCTTATGCGGATATGTGGGGAAGATAACAGTTAATCCTAGACTTGAACAGGTTAAGACTGTAGCGATTTAGGAAGCAACCTCTTGGAAGTCGGTTCGACAAGGCACTGGTTGGTGGAAATAAGCTGCTTCAGTTGAACTTGCATCTTTTCTAAGGAATATTAAGGGAATGATTGTGGTTTGCTACAATGTACATGACATAGCAGTTCTTAGCCATAAAGGTTAGAACTGGTCTACCAAAGATGTGTAGTTCATCTGAACACCCTTCATGGAAATAATAATAGAGCAGCAAGAGACTTACAACATCTCATTTGTGAGAAAAGGCTTGTAGGATGGAACTGTTCTGCTGTTTCAACTTTAACAGTACTTATTGCAATTGTTATTATTTAACTGAGATCTTTCATCTTGAATTTTATTTTCTGTTTTCATATGCTTTTTATCTTTATTTGGGGTGACAGTAGGTGATAATGGATCACATTTGCTATTGGATTAATATCTGGGAACTTTGAGACCCTTTCATTAATTTGGTATATTTGAAAACTTAATGTGGATAATAGTCAGCTTTGTGGAATATAAAGGAACATTATCTTGCATATATATAGCTTAAAATTTCTTGGTTTTGATGTGAACAACTCAAAAAACATAATTTGAGAACTTACAATAATTCTTTGCATTTATCTTGAACCATTAACTTTGAAAGGTTCTATAATTTTAATGTCTACAATACTAGCCCACCTTTTCCTACTATTGTCTCCTAAGTCATGTTGTTGGACTCTCTTTATAAATGCAACCTCTAGCCCAGCCATCAAGTAATTCTAAAATCTCTACATTCATCACTAAAAATAACTTTTGAAGAATCAGTTTTCATGTACTTCTTCATGTTTGATTGCTTTTCATGTCTTTAGCTAATGTTCTGCATTTTTTATTAACATTTGCAAAACATTAGCTTTTTCTTTTTATCATGCCAATGTTTTCAATTTCTTTTTCTGATTGTTCTCTGATCTCTATTTGTAATTTTCTGCATTATTTTTTGCATAAATCAACAATTTATTTATTTTTTGTTCTTATGACCTATAGCTATTTGATATATGTCTAAAATTAAAAAGAAAAACACCTGTAACTATACTATTATATAATTTACAACATGCTGAAAAATCCTTAAGTTGCATAAACTCATTCCACCAAATAAGTTACTGTAAATATTTCCAACAAAAATGGTTATGAGCTAAAATTTGCTTGATATAGTGATAATATAAATAAGCACATTCTGGAAACTTTATCAATCTCAGTTAATACGTATTGTGAAAACACTAACTTGCATAATAAAATCTGACATAATATAAAAAAAGAAAAACCAGAACAATCTTATTTCATTTTTAGACTCTATGAATATGACAGGTTGATAGAAATAATATATCTTTATTTTAGAATGTTTGACTTATCAGTATTAAGTTTTGAGCTGATAATGAGATTAATAAATTTGATGCAGTTCATTTCATGTTATTTATTTTCTTATAAAATTTTGATATCCTAATGTCTTTAAAATCTATCTGTATTTTTTAGTTATTTACATTTAAATTGTCTGTGATTTACTTTTGTTGTTGAGTAAATCTGTAGTCTACTGTGTAGAGTTATTAAATTTTTTTTTCATCCTTTTTCTAGATGTTTTTCACCAATGTAGAACACTTCCTCTGAATACTGAAATTTACTCTGGCTTTTATGCTAAAGTATGTTTGTTCATATTACTTGTTCATAACTGACACTGACTTGAAGTTTTCTTCATTAACAACTGCATGAGATTATTTCTTATAACATTGCTAGTTGACACAATGATCAAGACTAAATGCTAACAGATAATATTTGAAATTTAATTCAACCAGTTACTGATTTTATTTGATATTTTTTATATATTATTTTTGTCAGTTATCTTTTCATCTGTTAATAGTTAACTTAAGTAACCTATATGGATGGATTATTCATGTTTCCACTTGTAATCAATATTGATCTGAAAGGTTTTCTGTTTTTGATTAGCTGCTAAAGCATATGTCTGGTCTTGGTCATTATGCCATCTACTTCTCTTAAAAAAAAAAGAAAAGAATTAAAAGAAAGAACTTTAGAAATATTGATTATACTTCCTTTTCATTTTGTTCATATTCAGATGAACTACTCACTGCAATGTTACAGACATTGTAAGAAGTTTACTTTTAGGGCTGAATATTTTATATATATATATATATATATATATATATATATATATATTATATATATATACTTTTCAGTGAAAAATGTTTCATTTTTTTATTGTATTTTCACAAATTTTGAATAATTTATTGTATATCTGGATCAAATTGTGCATAGACTAACCAAAGTTCATGTTTTTGTTTTAGTTTTATTCAAATTTAAAAAAAAATTTCTATTATTAATCGTTTCACCCCAAGTAAGGCAGGACTGCCACAAATTCACGGTGGGGATTGTTTAAGCAAGAGAAAAGACTGGGTACAAGAGGTATTGAATAAAAGATGAAGGGGAATGAAGATGATAGATGGCAATTGATGTTGCATTTAAATACTTTGGCTATCTGTGTCATTATCAAGATTTAAATAATGTCAATATCATAGAGAAGAGTTTTATTAGCTATATCTAGGCATATTTTAGAATGTTAAATTTTAAATTTAAATATATGTATTGTATAAATGCCATATACAACATTTCACAGAACTTGACCACACCAGAAAGAAAGTAGATTAAATATATAAATTTTAAAAAACCATCTCCTACAGTGAAAAAATATTCAATATGGCTTGTTTCATAGTTTTCAGCATTTTGAATCTTTCTTTACAGTGAACTTTAAAATATTTTTGCATTATCCGCTTTGGTATTATCTATTTTTGTATTATATTTATTTTATGTTAATAACTTTAATTTTGGTTGTTAGTGAACTGATGACTGTCTTTTGGAAGATTGCATCTCCAATATCAATAAAAAAGAAAATTAGTATATTGGTCACACAAGCCCCACATACACTTTTGTAGATTAATTGGCATTTTTCGAAACTTGATGCAGTTTGTGCATATATCAATCGCCACAGGTGCAGAATTTAAAATGTATGCAAAATAGATCCTGATAATAACAGCTATGGTTAAAATTACTTAACAAAAACTTTGAAGAGTTTATTTTGACCTGAATGTGCAACAACTTACTCAAAAACTTAAGATACAATGAGAAATTAAAAGTTGAATTTAATAAAATTTATTTAAATGAATTCTTGCTGCTTAATGTTTGTTTGTGTGTATGTATGTATATATGTGTGTGTGTGTATATATATATATATATGTGTGTGTGTGTGTGTGTGTGTGTATTCAAGCAGCTTTCATTAAATAATATAGATATATGTCTATTTTTGCAGTAATTCATTTTAGTTCTTTAAATATCTTCTTGATGTTAAGTTGAAATTCATCAAGGAAGGTGCCATAGTTCTTGTTAATCCACATATTTTTGATCCCCTCTGAGATCATCCTCAGAAGTGAATTGCAAAGACAAATTTAATATAATTGTTAAAAAAAAAAAAAATCTTAATACACTGTATAAAGAATCTATCCATCTTCTAAATAATAAAGATAAATCCATTAACATCTCTAACTACAAATTAACAGAAAACCAAAAGGAATTGGTCAACTGTGGATCTGACTGTCATCTTTACAGGCAATACAAAAAAATGAAATTAAAATGTTTTATCAGTATATACAAAAACTTAAAGGATAACAACTAATTAAACACATCCATAAATTTGTAACCTGCTTACAGCTGAAGCAATAAAAAAACAGATACAAGGAGAAAAACTCTTCCACACTCCTAACAAAACAATGAAAAATTACTGCCAAGGAACTATGTAACCATATTCAGATAAATATTTATAAAAAAACACAGATAAAATCAATATCTTTGTTGTATTAAGTAAATCCAATTATAATTAAAAATTACAGAAAATACTCAATGATCACACCAAATTTAAAAATGTGAACAAAAATCATACTTCTTCTATGTGCCCTGTCCTTTCAGGACATAGGCAATCATGGCTTTCCATGTCTCCCTATCTCTGGTGGCTCTTAGCATACCTTCTCTTGTTGCACCATGCAACCCTCGTTCCATCATCCACCTGATTAAGTCCTTCAAATATGTTATCCGTTGTTTTTTCCTGTCTCTTTTTCCCTCTATCTGGCCTGTTAGTATCAGGTTCTCCAAGCCTTCTTTCCTCATTGCATGTCCCAGGGATTTCAGCTGTCTCTTCCTGATGCTCAGTATTAGTTTTGCTTTTCGTTTTCATAATTTCCAAAACCTCATCATTGCTCATATGCCCAATCCATGATTTTTGCAGCATCCTTCTGTAGAACCACATTTCAGTTGCTTCAAGTTTTTCCTTCATTTTGATGATATCGTCCAGCATTCACTGTTATATTGAAGAACTGACAACATATAGCAATCCAGTACACTCTTCTTTGTTTTTAGCAAAATTGTCCTGTTTCTTAATACTTAACTTCTGGAATGCTTCCTTCACCGTGCCAATTCACCTTCAGATCTCTGTGTTGCACTTTCCGTCTTCTGTTATAACACTTCCCAGGTATTTAAATTTTCATACCTGCTTGATTCTAGTATCTCTGACTTGTATTTGGCATATTGAGCTGGCCTTTATACTGATGATCATGCATTCAGTTTTCTTGCAGTTTATTTGTAGTCCTTTCTTGTCACTCTCTTCAGCTACCTTCTGTAGGAGGTCTTGTAGTTTCCTTTCTGTGTCTGCTATCAGCACTGTATCATCTGCGTACCTTAGGTTGTTTAAATTGTGGCCTCTGATCACAAATCCAGGCATAACTTCTAGGATCCTCAAAATATTCTCGTTGTACAAGTTGAACAGATCTGGTGAAACAGCACATCCTTGTCTTACGCCCCTTTCTATCTTTGTATATCTGCTGAATTCATTACCTGTCCATATGCAAGCGGTTTGCTGCCAGTAAAGATTCTTGATTACTCTTAAGTCTTTCCCAAATATGTCAAGGCTGCCAAGCATCTCTATCAATTATTTGTGGCATATTTTGTCAAATGCCTTCACATAATCAACAAAGCACAGGTATAAGTCCTTCTTCATTTGTATTGCTCTTTCAGAGAGCATCCTAATCATAAATATGGTGTTTCTTGTTCCTGTGTCTTTGACAAATCTGCACTGTTCTTGTCCTATCTCTGACCTGCTTCTTGCTCTATTCATCTGGATTTGGATGATCCTTAGTTTTGCAAACAGTTGTCCTTTTGATAGCTTAGACTAGTAGGTAAGAAAGAAAAAAAAATCTTAGTTTCATGCTTTGTTTTTAATATTTTTCTTTTCAAAATAATTTATTTTTTTTTGTTCTCAAGTTTGTAAATATATTAATGTTTAATTTAAAATGGGTTTTGTAATGTAAAATATTTAATAGCTTTATAATTCCTCTCATGCATTGGCCAGAATTATCCAAATGAAACAGAAGGTCTCTTTGAGAAAGTATGAAATTTCAAAGTAAATATCTTCTGTTACTGGATATAAAATGCTTAGTTTTGCAAACATTTGTCCTTTTGGTAGCTTAGACTAGTAGGTAAGAAAGAAAAAAAAAACCTTTGTTTCACCAGGTTTTTCATGCTTTGTTTTTAGTATTATCCTTTTCAGAATAAAAATCATACTAACCAACTGAAATTAAGAATTAATAAACTGATCACAGCCAACAACGTAAAACAGAACAAGTTAAAACTCCCTAAAATAATTGAACTACAAACTAGGATACATGTATGGAACTATAAAAAATATACAAGCCTAACTTTCCTTTCTGTCCTATCATATTTCAAATCCTTACTTTGATTTACCAATTAACCAAAAACATTAACCAACTTATTACACCATACATACCTAGTAAATACAGTATTAAATTAACCCAAATCTTAAAAACCTAATAATGAAACCATATCCTTACTTGATGCTAAAAGTTTATTTACCAGTGGCCCAGTTAAAGAATTTTCTATACTGAATTAAAAAACATTAAACAAATTCTCATTAATAATGACTTTCTTAATTATGCCATTAATGAACAATTTAGATGAGCCATTATAAATAGCAATGTAAATAAAAAAGAACATAATACTTCCTTCCTCAAACAACCCATAAACATATCAACCTACTATACTGTAATCAAATGCATTCTGAGTATAAACAAGATGAAAAAAATTCTAAAAAAAATCTAAGTACTAATATATTCTCCACTGATTCCAGTAAGAACTAATTATATACTATACTAAATTTAACACAACCAACCTAATCATACACAATAACTCTTCTCCATCAACTAGTGTTTTGCAAAAGACCAACATTGTATACCATTTTAAAAGTTCTTTAGAAGATTGCATCTCTGACAAAAAATAAGTACATATGTTGGCTTGACAACATTATCAAGACATCTTACACACCATTTGTCAGATAAAAGTTCTTTCACACAACATTTAAAGACACGTTCCTGTCTACCTTCACAAAATATTTGTTGACAACACCAATATACTACACCAAGAAAATAATAAACAAAAACTTTCTCGTGGCCCTCAATATCAAAAGCAACCAACTAACTGAAGATTTATTATGAGTATAGTAGCAATAATTTAAAATGCTTTTTAGTTGACTAACATTTTATATCATGTTGCAATTTACCATCTCTGGTTAACCATTTTGCATTGGGAACACTTGTTTGCAAAACATTGTTACCACGATTAATTTTAAAATAATTATAACAGAGAATATTTACAAAAACTCACCATCACAACAACTACAAGTTTATTTTTGCAGTTCACCTGAGTTTGAGTTTTGTTTATTGGCATATCAACCTCTGTGGGTTATTTAATGCCAAAAAGGTGGGGTTTTAAAGTATTTTTTAAATGTTTGGTTATAGTGAGGTTTATTTAGTCAGATTTTAATGAAAAGTTTTAATTTAATTTTTTTTTATTTTAGAAAAATGAAGATATCTTCTAGTTTTGTATTCAAAAATGTTTTACTAGTAATAGTTTTTTTCTTAAAAAATGTTATGGTAATTTTTTTTTTTTCCTTCAAAAAATGTATATTTTTCTATAAAAGTCTATTTTTATGTATATATTTCTATAAAAGTTTGTTTTTATACTTTCATAGTGTTTTGACCCCAGTTTGTGGGTTGACTATTTAGCTATAGCTTGAAGGTGCTACCACTCCAGGTCAGGGTGGACCTGGGAACAACAGCAGTTAAGAGATGGTTCCATGCTTCTCACAACCTTCCAATCAGAGGCCTTGCTGCCAGATGTTGTTTAGCATCATACCCAGGACTAGTTCACCTGAGGATGATTTTGGAAGAGATCAGAAGTACTTGGGTTAACAAGAACTATGACATCTTCCTTGATTAATTTCAACTTAACAGAACTAAAACAGATTATTGTAAAAATAAATAGATATAGTATATCTATATTAATGAAACATATCTGAATTAAATTATTGGAATTTAATACATTTAAAGGTTAGCAGATTTTTGTAAATAGTGTTTGCTATTAAAACAGA
This sequence comes from Ascarosepion bandense, assembly GCA_037127315.1. Classification (NCBI taxonomy): domain Eukaryota; kingdom Metazoa; phylum Mollusca; class Cephalopoda; order Sepiida; family Sepiidae; genus Ascarosepion; species Ascarosepion bandense. The sequence goes on along the minus strand of JBBBDQ010000563.1, from coordinate 2,115,379 downwards.
AACATATTTTATTGGTCCTGAACTGGCATCATGGCTTCAGTTACTTTTTCACTATCTTAATGTGCATTTTTTATAAATACTTTCATGTTAATTCTTCTGCTGAATTTTCCTCTATGGTTTCTAGATTCTATGAATTTCAGTACAGTACTAGATTGGCAGCAAGGTCTCATCATCTTATTGTTGAAGCGGCTTGATGTAACCATAAGTTCTATTGCTAACAGTTTCTTTTATTGCAATTCTTGTGTGTCAAAATATTTTCTGGCTTCTTGCTTCCTAGTTAACTTTGATCTTCAAAAACTTGTCAATTGTTATCTTTCGTCTTAATTCTTGTTCTTTTATTGTTATCTCTCCCTAATATTATTTATTATATTATTTTATTTTCTCATATTTTTTAACACTCAGTAACCCCTTGCATTTTAGTGACTTTATTGGCTTGCTTAAGGGGTGAAAGGATTTTTTTTAATATTGTTAATAGATAAATAAAATTTCAAAGTACTTCCAACTTCAAAGGACTGTATGACTTGGAATATGTCTTTTGAACTTTTATATATTGAATACACACACAATGTTCAATTTGTATCCATTAACAGAAATCCTCATATAATCAAATAAAAATCACATTACAAAATAATCAAATATATCAAAATATTTTCCTAAATGCTATAATCTTAAACCTTTCTATTGAAACTATGATGAACAGGTGTGATATGGAAGCTACAAAATGTATCCTATGATGGGATGGATGTTCTTGAAACAGCAGGAATTCTTAGATTGTCAACTCTGTCAAATTTTATGATGAAAGTCAATTTTTTCATAATAAATTTGGTGTTAAAGCTGATATTGATAAAATTTTCAGAATGTGCTTTTACAAGGTTGGTGCTGTAAAGTTCTTGGTCTGACCTACATTTTATGTGAAATAGCACATATGTTTTATGGTTTTCATTCTTCCTGGTTGCATTCAAAACTTTTCACAACCACCTCATATTTATATGAACAATATATCACGTGAGTTTTAATTTATAATAATAATCCTTATTAAAAATATTGTTAATTATTTGTTTTGGTGTATCATTATTTTGCATGTTAATATGGGTTCTTTGATATGCTACAACCTTCACTAATCTTTTATCCATGTAGCAGTTTTTATTGTCTCTCAGAGATCTTTTTTTGCTTTAATATTACTTTCCATTCTTATCTACACCCCTCTTAACAATAGATCATGGTTTCTTTGATTTAATATCTAGAGAGTTTCAAAGCCTTTTCATTAATTTGCTATGTTTGAGAATGATTTTTTTTTCTTTAAGTTGGGCAACAGTTACTTTTGCAGAATGTGAAGGAATATATATATATATAAACTATACCCTTGTGTTTAAAGTTGCTTGGTTATAACCTGTACCATTCTAAAAAATTGTCTGAGAGCGATCTTAGTTACTGAAAAATTATGATTTTTACTTTGACAAACAATGCTTTTATGGCTTAGTTTACTACATTATTAGTTAGTGACTTTGGTCTTGGCCTTTGCATTTAAGAAACATTATAGTATTTTTACTGTTAATTTCCTCAATCATCCTTTTACTTTGAAACTTTGTAATGCTTCTTTAAATTCACTGAACCTATTTTTTCTTTGTAATAACAGTTGTGAATGGTTTATGTTCAGAAAGAAGTAATTTCAAGACCATGGCTGTTAGCAAACTATTGCTTATCATTTCTCCTGGTGAATTTAATAAAGTTGTAACATTCAATTCTAATATAATTTGTAATTCTTTTGCCACTTGCTTTTTTTTTTAAGGAGGTTAATTCAGTAAAGATAAAAATTATTTTAGCTTTTCTTTAGATAAGTATTGTTCTCTCAAGATTTGCAGTGCTTTTCTGCCATTGTCAGGGATTTCTCTCATAATATGAGACAGACTTCAGCCATCAAGAAATTGAATTAACTTGGTGAACACATTTTTTAACAGTACTCTTTGTCATTGGGATGACTGTATGGTGTCAAGATAGTTTTTTGATTCTTATGTATCCTAAGCATTCAATTAATTCATATTTAGATTTGTTGCCATTGAACCAGTTTTTTTCTGGTCTTGTAACCTGTAAAGTAATTGGCAAAAATGCTCCACAAATGGAAATGATAAAGTTTCCAATAAATAAGAAGAAAAAGAGAAGGCCAAAATAACACTAAACAAATAAAATGCACACACACACACACACACACACACACACACACACACACACACACCAGAACTTAGCAAAGCAGCAGTAATAAGGCAAAATGTTCTCAAAGTAAAAAGTGTTTTTATATGCAAAAGGGATACAGTCAAGTGGTTATAGTGTTCTCATTTCAAGACAAAAAAGAACAAATATTTGGTGGATAAGAATGAGTTCATTTTTATTGGTTCAGAAGGAATCTCAGCATGAACTTGTGGAATTTGTCTGTAAATTTAAGAGAGAGAGAGAGAGACGCTTTTAGCAGGCATTCCTAAAGATGGGAATCAACAAATTTACAATAATTTTGATTTATTAATGGCCATCAACTTAAAAGGGATCTAATTTTACTATCAACAATATTAGCTCAAAATATTATTCTACTTCTTTTCTTTTTTGTCTCTTAAATTGTTAGATCTTATCCACAAATGATTCAACCTCTAGTTCAGCAATCGGTTAAATCTACAATTTCTACATTCATCACTAAAAATTACTGTTGAAAAACCAGTTTTCATGTACCTCTTCACCCAATTTACACACATGTGCTAGTTTTGTTTTCATGGCTTTCACCAATTTTCTTAATGTTCTGCATCTTCTCTCCCTTTTCTCTCACTCTCTTCCTCAGCTTCAAATACTTTCTTGTTATTAGTTTTTCTACACTCTCTTTTTGGAATATTCTTAAAACCAATTTTCTTCCTGATTTTTGTATGATCTTCATTTTCACAACTTCCAGCATTGTTTTCCCATCACTAACTTTACAATATCATACTTCTCTTTGAATGTTATATTTTTATGATCCATGGCAATCTTTATAGCTATCTAAAGTTAAGTAATAAATATCAATAAGTAATACTGATATATATATATATATATATATATATATATATATGCTTTTAATACAATAAACAACTCTTGAGTTGCCTTATAAAATCTTTTAAATTGTAAATATTTCTAACAAAAATAGGTAAGTGAATTTCATGTGGTATACTTATCATATAAAGAAAAGTATATCTTGAAAGTTTTACCAGTGTCAGTTGGTTTATTGTGAATACATGCATAATAAAATTGAACCCTAGGTATCTATTTAGTATCTATCTAACAGAATATTGTTTTAGCAGAGTCTGTTGGTCTAAATATTAACACAATGACTGTTCATCTTAACAATAATTATGATAAATTAAAGTTGGTAAGTAACTGTATTTGGAACCTTATTGTTAAAAATATCAAAGATGATAAATATATGAAAAAAGAAAAAAAATGCAAGTTAAAAGCCTATGAAATGTAAAGCTTGTAATAAATGCTTATGCCAAAGCAACAATTATTGTGAATTTGTCTTGCAACTTAAGTTAAAAACAATGAAATAAAGCAACATAAATGACATTGGTTAAGTTACTTTACCAATATCATTTACATTGCTTTATCTGGTTGTTTTGTAATTACTGATTTTATAATTATGTGAATGGATTAACTATTCTATATACACTTAGTAACTCAGAAAATATGCAATTAATTTTTTAAGTAATGACTCCAAATAAGTAGTTGTCCATTATGCTTAGAAAATCTTAAATTTATGGTAAAATATATTCATACTTTAATTATCTTTTTTAATGTGTTTTTGGAGTGGAATTTTGTTTTGTAACACCTTCATTTTATCATGATGATAATGATCTGATGTTTGATTGACTTAATATATTGTTTAATAATTGTTATATATTTTTCAATATCCATTTTTGAGCAAGAGGGATGCTAGATGAAAGTCTACTTGGCCCACATTTATGCCTTCCCTGAATTTTTTTAGCCGATATCCACTTTGGAGCTTGGTTGTAAGTAGGCAAGTTTCCTGTATTTTAATTAGTATTCTAAAGCTTGGTTTGTTTTTCTGCAAAAGAAAGCTGATGTTGTATTTAACACTATGATAAGTCTTAACCATTTTATTGCATGAGCATGTAATTCTGCTAATTCATTCACAATCACTTGACCCTCAAAATTTATTGATTTGAAGTAATGTGACTAACTTAAAAGATTTACACTGAAGAAAATATCAGTTGAATGAATTCTATTATTTAATTTTGATTTCTTAGATTATAGATATTTGTATCAGCTTTTCATCCCAACTATTTGCTGATATATGAAATCAAAACCTTTCTTGCTCTAGCTTTTTTTTTCTTTAAATTTATTATTATTATTAACAACAATAATTATTAAATGAATGTAATGTAGATAGAGAAAGATTTTAAGAATTTTTTTTCTTTTCTGGACAACTTCCTATTGATAGAAGTCTTATTTTTTAATATTGTTATTTTTCTTTGTCCATAGCTTCTTAAAGTAATACAAGCAACCTCTAGAGATTTTCTTATTTGTGTCGTTGTCATTCACTCTTTTCTAGGGTTTTATTTGTTTCTTATAACAATACATGTCTTCCTACTTTTAGCCACGCTGCAAAGACAGGTAGATACCATGCCAGCAATTCTGTACAGAAGTAGCATTTATAAACATATCCGCCTTGTAGCCAAGAAAAGGAACAAAGTAACTACTTGCCAATTGATTGAAAGGAAGTATTATGAATTAAAACAAAGACCATCATCATCAGAATGTCAGCAAAACATGATACTGCTTTTGAAGATATTTTCTCTGCTTAGTCTCCTCCTTCTTTTGGTAATAACAGCTACTCTTCACTTCTAGTAGGACAATGTCTGTCTATTTAAAAGTATTATTTAGTGGATCAGTCAGTTAGAAGAGAATTGTTGTTGAAAAGTGGGAGTAACAGATTATTTTAGTAATGATCAAATGTTTCCTTTTAGGTTAATTAGCAGTATCAATTTCAGTTTCTTGCTGATTGAGATATTTAAGGGATAAATTAGGATAATAAACACAAAATCTGAAGTTAATTAAATGAGCAATATCCTCAGATTGGAAATATATGTATATAAAGCTTGTTTGACATTCTTGACTGTATATTTAATTGTTTGAATAATTAAGTGCTACAATATATGGACTGACAAGTTTCTTATTCTTTGTCACAGTTGAAGTACTATATAATGGATACTGAATCCAGAAGCATTATCAAAAATTCTTGAAAAAAATATCAGCTTATATTTTTTGTTTCACTTTTCAATTCTCTACACAGTTCATATATCTATATGGGATCTTGTTATAAGTTTTCAATCCAACATTCACACAAAATAGTTAAAATTATATTCTCATCTTTAGTAAAAGGCTGAAGAATTGATAGGGACCATGATATCTTAATTAAAACAACTAATTCAGTTGAATATCTTTGTTACAATTACACAAATAAATTAACATTTTTTTTGTACTCATTTAGTTTTCCATTTTTAAATTGATGATTGTTGGTTGCACTCAATTTTCTTTTTTCATCATTAGTGTTCCACATTAAATGCTAATTGCTCACTCCTTCATCATTTGCATAGAAACAAACTAGTGGAAGTTTTTGATATTTTTTCCATAGATTTTGACTTAGCCAACTATCCATTTTTAAGTAACTGATGCCTACCATCTTAAAAGTATGTCTAAGATGATTGACAAAAATTAGTAGATTCCAGTATGAGAATAATTCTATAAACAAGATGTACACCAAATGACTTTTCTGTTTACCCTCCCCACATTATTGATTACTCACTTTCTCAGTTTGATTATGACATAATCAATTTGCTGGAGTTGTTGGGGTAGATATCAAAGAAGAATAATCTCAATTTTTCTTTTCTCAAATGCTATCTTGAATTTCACCTGCACAATCTATTAACTATCCTATATAATGATACAATAAATTTAGAAAATTTATTGGCATCTGACCACTTATACCAGCTGAGCATAATTTCTTAAGTACCAACATACTTTAATAAAAGTTATGATCCTTAAAATGGCATTTAAGTAATTATGTTTGTTTAGTGCTATTTTATCTTTTTATCAGTCAGGCTAATCAGTTATACATTAATCACTTTCATGGAAAAAGAAATTATTGATATTACTTTATACACACACACACACAACACTCCCACATTGTTTGACACTTGAGGCAGTTAACACTCTACTTCCATTAACCAACCATCAGTTGCCAATTATTTTTTGGCCAGTTTGACTTTCTTTTCAATTACAAATCCACTATAGTATTTGGAATACATGTCAGTATGTGAAAAACTTGCAGCATGGTCAACCCATTTCATCTGTTGTTCACAGCTTTTGAGAGGAACATAGGTTAGCTAGTTTCCTAACTTTTAATATAAAATCATTGTACCTAATTTTTCTTAGGCATTTTCTGCCAAATGCACCAAACTTACTCCACTGTCTAGATTTTATGTGCCATGTTTTGTTGTCATAGAGCAAGATGTTTAGAACACTGAAATTATAAAACCAGATCTTATTTTTTTAGGTGAATATCTTTCTCCACTATACTTTTATCGGACTCATGAAGGCTGTTTTTACTTATTCTGCAGATGATTTCTTGCTCCACATCACCATTTGTTAATTGAGGTACTCAAGTAGATGATCAACAATTTCTATTTTGATTTAGCCTATAAACATCATATGGAGACTGAAAATTCAAAGGCAGCATGTTCTTTGACTTTTTGCTGTTGACTGAAGCACTTTTTCTTCCAGTACAGTCTTTCATGTTGTTCAGAAGTGTTTGAAAAGCTTCAATGTTATCTGATAATGCTACTGTTATCAGTAAAGTTCAAATGTGCCATTTTTCCTCCATGCTAAGTGATGCCTTGATTTCCATTTGCCTTTGTGAGAACTCAGTCAATAATAACAGCAACTGTCATGGAGATACAAGTTAAAAATTGAAGCTACTTGTTGTGTGTATATAACAAGAATTACTAATGATACTTTGATTACAATCTGAGATGCTAAAGGAGTAGCACCTTCCACAGGCTAGGATTTTTTTTTAATGTAAATGAAACTTACTGCCAAGGGAATCTGTTATTCATGAAATTTCTCTGGTGCATTGTATTAGTGTAGTTCAAAACTTACCTCCTCTTATGCAGTTTGCAGTACAGCTAATTTGTTCCAAGATAATAGTAAATTTTTTCAGGCATAGAAAACAGTGACTCTTCTGGAGTTATTACAGTCAGGTTTCTTCTCTCTCTCATATATATATATATATATATATATATATATATAAACAGTACTATCTTTCAAATATTCTGGAACCACACCAGACAACATAGCAAATAAAAAAATCATCCAAAAACTATCTTTCTCTGATCTTAAGTATTTCAGTACTAATTCTGACCATACTTGAAGATTTGTCATTTTTCATGTCATTAATATTTCTCACCTTTTCTTAATGGGGAGTGTAAATGCAGGTTGTTAGAGTTGGACTGAAGTTAAAGGTTCAGGCCTGTTTAGCTACTCATAAAAGGTTTCTACCATTTTATTAGCTTATCTTTATTACTCATAAAAAGTTTTTAATTTTTGAATTTAATAAGCAATCAACAATAACAGGCTAGATCTTAAGTCATTGCCAGTGATTCATTTTGACCATTTTCCACACAGGCTGTGTATTACTTCTACTTTTTCAGCCTAACTGTCAATTCATTTCTGTACTGAATTTAATGTCTTTGTATTAGTTTTGGTTGGAAGCTTATAAGAGGTATTTTTTAATCATTTTGGATGGAGTCATTTTCTTTCAGCAATAAGTTCCAATTGTTAACATTAATCCAGTTTTCATTTTTCTTTTGTTTCTGATACTACAGAATCTAATTCTCTTGATGTGTTCATAGTTTCTTTTAACTTTTCATCCCAGTTGAACAAACAATGAGTAGATTCTGCAAAAGCTTCACAACAATTTTGAATATACAGAATGGTGAACTGAAACTTGCAGTAAAATTTTACTCAAATTTCCTAACAACTACTACAGAAAATAATGTGAAAACAAAAGTAGGACTAAGGTTTTGCTAACAGCTATTAATACACTCCATTTATTGAGGAATATTCTGGAAAATGTCTTTACAAGGACAAATGATAAGATGTCAGACATGTTTCATGCATAAATTCATTTTAAAAACATCCCCAACATAGTTGGTGTATTTTGTTATGTTGTGTATAATATCACAAAGACCATAGATATGGACAACGAATCTGGATTAAGTCATCGAAAAAACAGAATTAGAGTATCATCAAGAGCAAAATTATATAAAGCTTAATAACATCCATGTATAAGCTAACTGCTGAACTAAAAGTGGGCTCCAGGATTTTTAAATGCCTAATGACCTGAGCCCTAAAATCATACACCAGAATGTCAGTACTCATGCAGTCTCTGGAGACTGGGAAAGTACTTAGGTACCTCAAGAATCATTGAGCTGCTTTTTCCTAAAATTTTCAGTCAACACTGTTTTGAACTGCCAAAATTATCAATACCTTGCAGAGTCAATAGTTAATGACAAGGACACCTTAAGGGCTAAAAAGATGCCCCATTTTCCTATAAGCTTAGAGAAAAAAGTGGATGTTAATGCTTACTGTAATGTAATTGGATATCAGGTTTTGCAATGGCTCAAAGCCAATTTACAGCCTAGGATGTTACTCCAAGCCACACAACCAAGAAAGGGGGGAAATTATGTAATGCTAACTTTACTGATTTTTGGTCAGCAGATTTTTAGCTTATCTGTTAAACTTATCTATGTAAGGTATATTTAAAACCGGTCATCAACAAGACCTTCCAATACTCTCAAGGATCCATCAAGCAAAGATGTTCAAAGACTTTTTGGCTAAATGTTGGCCAGCCTTTTGAGGTTGTGCTTTAATGGAAAATGAATCATATTGCATAAATGATTTATTCTGATATCATCTGAGTTTTTTAATATTCTTTTGTATTAATGGGCCTATTTATACATAAAAACACATTTCAAAGTTTGCATCAATTTAGCAAGTTTTGCTTCTTTCTGTGGTCTTGAAAACTTTCTTGGATTTCTGGAATCTTTCACTTTGCAATGTCAAATGTCTTCTGTGGGCCAGTTTCCTCTTCCATTTTTCAAACTTATTGTTACTCTCTATTGAGTGAACATGGATTCTCCTGATTTGGTCTATTAGATTTCATAAAAAATTTTAAAATGATAATCTAGCAGTTAGCTATTTATTTCATCACTTGAGCCAGTTAACAGGGTTCAAATATTGTCTTGATTTTTCAGTATCTGATAGATTTTTATTTCACAATTAAAACTTGAACTATTGGGGAAACCAACTTCTCACTATAGAGGCTTTTCATGAGAACTGTTCTACTTACTAGAGATCTGCTGGGTCATGCTTCTTTGTTTTCATAATACATGATGTGATAGAAATATATCCCAGACATGGTAAAGGTATCTTCATCTAGCTAATGTCTTATGTGGGTTATATCTCTGCTGCACTCTGTATAAACTTAAAGGAAATTATAGTCCTATCCTGTAACTCAACCAATCCCTTCTTTTTATTTAAAAATTATGAACACAATCTTTTCACACAGTTGCTTTTCTACAGCTTCAAAATTGTTAACTCAACTTTAAGTGACATTAAGTGACAATTAACAGAACTGTGTTCTTAGAAGTTTGTTTTAAAATTTACATTACTTCTATAAAAAGCTATTTTTCTTTTTTTTTTCTTTTTCTTTTTTTTCTTTTTCTTTTTTTTCTTTTTCTTTTTTTCTTTTTCTTTTTAGGGATGAAATAGAGCTAATATTGTATTAAAGTTCATACAATTGCATATCAATGTCTGTCTAACATGGTTATATATGAAAGCCATTTTATTGATAGTGATAATTTTTTTATAACAAATTATATCCATATCAAGAATTATATAGATTAGATGATAAATTTTGATCTGTTATATCTGAAAAACTTGTTGACTCTTTCATTATAACTTGTCAACTCTTTTATTTGATACACAAAAACTTTTCATCAGATAGTTTCTTTTACTTAGTTCCATATGAATTTCATGCAGATACATGGAAACTACATCATTCTTTGTGTCCCTGATGGTGCAATTGTAAACAATAGGATCCCTTGAGTAATGCTGTTTTTTTAGGTTAGGCATTGCATTGAAAGCACACAAAAAATTATCTAGTTAAACAAAAATATTCAATATAGGTGATTGGTTCTTTTTCTTTCAAGGTCATGTCTTTATGTGGAAATATTCAGTGTAGAGATGCTGGAGTAGTGATTCCACCCTCTTCTCACCCCAAAGGGATGTGTTGAATTTAGAATTAGATAGCTTGCCTTACAATTGGTAATACAGAATTCCAACTGATGTTTGAAATGAAGATTTTGAATTCTCTCTTTTGTATTTTATCCTTGTTTATAGACCACAAGTTATAAGCCTGTGGCATGTATATAAGCTAAATCAGCCTTGATGCTCAAATGTCTGTGACGTATTGCTTTTAGGAGTGTAAGACAACGTTTTTGGTAGAAGTTCTAAAAAGTATTTGGCCTGACTAAGAAAGTATTTTGCTATAATTTCTGATGCTTAGTCATTTATACAGATTTTAGGAAATGGGCAAGGTCAATAACTTTTCAGCACCCCTTTGCATATGTGTCAACCAAAAGTAAATGATACTCATGGCCATATGGAGAATTCTTTTTGTAGCAACATGGGTTAATTAAACTGATTGGTACAAAATACTTGGCTATACTGATAAATACAATTTCATATAGGTTTGGAAGGAACTGAAAATCTTTGACATTATAAATTTTATTCTTTTGATAAATAACATTTTACAAATGACGAAAGAGAAAATTGATTTATTAATGTGTGGCTTTTTATGTTGCCTCATCAGATACTAAGAAATCAAAATAATCAATTTTATTTTCTTCTAAACATGACAAATGCATTTCTGAAGCAGTTAATCAAATCTCTGGGTGCAATGGCATTGGTTAGTGGTTAGTGATGCTAGTCTGGTTAAGTTACTATTTGTGAATTTGATTGTCACTGGGTGCTTCATAGAAAATTTAACATTAAATAGCCTTACAAGAACTGATGTGTTATAAAATCAATTAATTAATGTCTATTAGCAAGAAAATTATGGTTAAAGTTTTAAAGAAAAGGAGTTAAAATCATGAAAACATAGTTCTTTTTGTTATTAGTGGAATAAGTTTGTTGAAAGTATGCCAGTTGGTTATGAATAGAATATTTTCATAAGTTTTGACCACTCTAACTTTTAGTTCTTGAAGAAGAAAACAAAATAGTAAACCCATCAAAGTAGCATGGCAAGTGATGTCATTTACTGAGTGGTCCACAGTGATAGAGATGAAGGAAAATGTCAGGTATAGATTTTGGCAGAGAAAAATGCATCTCTTTCTTGTTATGAAAGTTGTTAGTTGTCAGCTATATGCAAGAGAATAAGTGTTGTTTCATGGCAGCTTTGTTTTTGGCTGTCTTATTTGGTTTTATCACAAATTTGGGGTCGACTCTACATTTTTGTGAATAAATTTAAGCATATAGTCTGAGCATTAGTCTGTAAACAGTTCCCTTAAAAGGTTCAGTTAGTAATATAGAATTACTAATCTGAGAAGAAACTGATTTGAAGCCTATACACATTAGTGCTATAACATTATCCAGGTTATTATAATAATCCACAATATGATCAAAAAGATTGGGAGAATTATTATTATTATTATTTAGATACTTTAGAAATGTATAACATGTGTCTATGGAAATTGCTTTCCTTTAGGAAAACTTGAAAAATCTTTAAAAATTACATCATTATCTTGTTTTTAGTGATGAAAGTTTCTTTTTGAATCTCTATTTGTATACCATCTTCATTTTATATAAATACACCTCTATTGTTATTTACTAGTTGCATAAAAAGTAATAAACTTTCCATATATCATTCAATTCTGGTGAGAAAATACTTTTAACCCAGTATAAAAATCCTGAATTTAAAAATCTCAAGATCATGACAAATCATTAATGGTGGAAAAAATGAAATTAATGTAGTTTATAATTTGATTAAGGTTTGATGTTTGAGATTAAATCTCATCCTTGACATGGAATAAAATAATACAATTGATGATTATTCTTGTTTTTATTGTCAAGGATAAAGCTGAAAAAATTGTTTCTTAAAAGTAGTTGTCAGATGCTGCAGTATTGAAAAACAATTTATAATTTTAAATAAGCATATGTTTAATATTGTTTTATATATATATAAGTCCCAAGACCTGAAAATTAAGACTTCTAATACATTTATCTAAAAAATTATTTTCTTTTAGTTAATTTAAATTTTACTTAGTTTTGCTTGTTATTAACTGCTGGATCCAAACTGACTAAAAAGTAATTAATTCTAGACATGTCTGCATAACTTATGATCAACATGTTAGTGATTATCTATTCAAAATAGTAAGTGACAGCATTTATCACATACATTTGAATCTTCATCACTCACATCATATCACTGTCCTTTTCACATTGCATGCTATGAAATAAACATTTGGTTAATCAATTAGCCAAAACAATGTAGCAGTAATTTAGAGATTCATAACAAACATGATTTTAATGATTATTCCTTAGTTTTCTTCAATTTATGTATTTAAACAAGAGAAATCTTTGGTAACTGATAAGTTGATCTTTGTTTAACAAGAATTCAATTCTTGTAAAGAGTGCTAGATTATATCTATATAAATGTGTGCATTTGAAGATATAATATTTTAAATCAAATTCCAGGATGATAAAAAAAAATGAAAATATCATTTATCATCAATTCAAATAAATTTCTGTCAATATGAATAGGCCTCTTTTAGAAATATAAACTTGATCCTTGTTTTTTCTGGTATTGTAGTTTACTTCCTTCCTTCACTGTTGTATAAATTGGTTCTCCCTTGTACTAAACATATCACAGGCAATTGCCTCATTATTATTGCATGTTGTCTGCTTAGAAGTCAATATGTGGTAAAGAAATAAGATTTTACATGCAAGACTCCACTTAACTTGCTGAAATTTGAGAGAAATTCTCAATTTACCATTTTCAAAATTTATTGGCCTCATACAGCCATGAAAAAAAACCTGGTGTAAGTGATGGGGTTAGATTTTGATTCATAGATGTTTTTAGAAACTATTATAGATGTAGATTCTCATTACAACGTAATATGATAGCACATTAACCTCTCCTATTAAATATTATTTAAAAGTTTGAACATATATATGTACAAGAGATTTACTTCATGTCCTCATTTAAGGTTTTAAAGAATATAAATAATCTTTCAAAATTACTGCAATTAAATGCATTTAGGTATAAATTAATTGTTCAATAGATTCAGATTATTTTAGAATATGAGAAGAAATTAAAAAAAAAATTGTATTTGTTTATAAAATCTATCATATTAAGAAACTCCTATACAGTTTAGGTTGGTGTTTATAGTGACAATATTTTGGCCATTTTGCCATTTGACCATATTCAGGTGCCTGTTGTTAAGTATTGTTGTTTGAAGCCAGAGGGGTATGCTCTTTTTAATTTACTCTCTATGCCCTATGGAATTAACATGTTTTATATTAAAAAATAACTGTCTTTCTTACCATTCCTTAAAGCAAATTTCTAATACTAAAATACATTCTAAGTTTATATAAATATATTTTTAAACAAGTAAAACTAAATATTTCTATTTTGAATTTGTCATCCTTATGCACTGAATGTTTTCTGCTATCTTCGCAGGTAAAAATGTTCTATAAAACTACTATTGTCATAAATACTTCAGCTATTTTTAAGGGGAAAGCTGATTGATGAAAATAAAATATACTTGTACATCAAATTCATGTAGCAGCTCTTAGATTTAACCAAATGTTGTTACGAAATTATTTTCTTAAGATAATTTTTTATATTATTGTTCATCCAATACAAGTCTGAAAAGCTACTCAAAGTAAGTGCAAATTATAAGGATATATTGGATAAATAACAATTGACCCTAGACTTGAACAGGTTATGATCATAGTGATCAAGGAAGCATCCTCTCAGGAGTTTGTTCAGTAAAGTAACAGTTTTTGGAAAGAAACTGATTGGGAATTCCTTACCAATGAATATGAAGGAAAGGTATCCACCTTTCCTTCACCCTGTGTACATGGAATAGTGATTCATAGCTGTAAACATCTGAACTGGTTGAACTAAGTAAAGTAGCTCATCTGAACATTTGCCATAAAAATTGAGATAGAATAGTGAGAGGTAAGCAAGGTTTCATCTGTGGGGAAAGGTGTTGTAGAAAGGAAAGTGATTCATCACTCACAAGGCTGTGTAAATGCTTTTGAACTCTGTCAAGGCTAAAATGCTAAAATTGGGCTGCCCAGATATTGTGGCAATACTCTATTTCTGGTCTGATCTAACTCTTGGAAAGATAGAACATGGTAGGAGGAGTCAATTATTTTCTGGAGTGGTACAAGGAAGTAACAATATTTCCAGCCTCTATAACAATAAACTGTATATTGGAGTTTCACTTGAAGTCTGGGATGAGCTTCAGTCCAAACAGATGTTCAATACAAGGGACCTCATTGAGAGTACAACTGTTCATCATGAGCAGAGAAAATTCAGCATCTGATCAGTGTTGAGGAAATATTACCACAGTCCATATGAAGTTATTATGCAAATCATATAAACCTCAATAGCTTGAATTTGCTTTGAAAGATTTTTGTCAAATTTTAAACAATAAATGTTTAAAATTTGACAAAAATCTTTCAAAGCAAATGTGAAACCAAGTATTCAGTTAGATTATTTAGTAGTTTCAACATGTTTTCTTAAAGTAATTGGATTTATTATAAAAACTGCTGTCTAAAGTTATTATACAGGTTAAACATATTGGTTTAAAGCTTGAGAATTCTAATAAAAATTAGTTTTTTTTTTTGTTTTTTTTTTATAATATATATTGAAAATGGAAAGGCTCTAACAAATGTTGAAAAATGGGAAATAACAAAATTATTGAAAGAATGTCTACATTGGAGATACCGAAGGAGCTTTGCAAAGATTATTGAATGATAAAATAGCTGTTGAAAACAAACATAAAAGTTTTAAGAATTTGTCTTCTTAAGGGAAACATAAACTAAAATGTGTTAGAGTGAAGCAACCACTTTTGAATAATGCTCAGATCTTTGAGAGCAGGCTGGAATTGAGGGAATCAATAAAGACAAAAAGTGTAAATACTTTGCAAATTGGTATCTGTAAAGAAATTTCCCAGGCAACATCCTCACAGTAAAGCAAATATTATAAAGCATCAAAATTGGGCCAAGAAATACATGAAAATTGATTTAAGTAATTTTCATGGACAAATCTTGAGTGACACACAATAGACCTGATGGATTGGCCAAATGGATTTTATCCAATGCATATATACCTGTGGCTAAAAGAAAGGAGCAAGGAGGTGGCAATGTGATAATATATACTGGAATTGTTGATCAAACTATTACTGAACCATTCAAAGTTGATGAAAGAGTTAAACTGAGCAGTGCTGTTAAAATTTAATGGATAAGCAGTTCTTTGAATGGTACAAATCACAGCCCCCCAATTTGAAAGTGAAGTGTCTTTATGCACAACAATGCTCCTTCTCATATATCTAAGGTTACCTGTGAATGTTTTCAGTGTAAAAAGTTTACAGGAGATAAGATAATGGAATGGTTACCATCCCATTCCAATTTGTATCCGATTGAAAATCTCTGGTCAATTGTGAAGGTGAAATTATATGAAGGTGGCAGACAATATGATATTGGGGCTGTCCTACATGAAAAAATGAAAACCACCATTTCAGAAATTGAACCTACTGAAGTTTAAAAAAAAATCAATGGATAATAGATTACTGGCTGTTATTGAGAAGGATCCATTTATTAAAATGTAAATGCTTCAAAGACTTAAAATATGTTTATTTGTTCTCTTATAATTGTTGTTCAATTGTTGATTATTTTATTATGTTGTTATTGATGTAAAAAGTGACTTTCTGGTTTTGTATAATAACTTCAGACTGCAATTTTTATAAATCTAATAAAGAAAGCATGTTGAAACTAGCTAAAAATTTAATTCAAGCATTGTTTTGATATCTAAATTAATGGTTAACATTTGACAAAATATTTTCAAAGTAAATTTTAGTTATTGAAGTTTGTGATTTGCATAATAACTTCAGATGGACTGTAGTTTAGTTCTTGAGATATTGAATGTTACAAGCCAGTCTCTCCCAGCTCATTAAGCTATTAGAGCTAGGTCAGAGGAGAAATCAGTTGCCAGGATCTGGTCATATATATTCTAGAAGTTGATCTCTCCTCTGACCCTAGCTCTAACAGGGAGAGGAGGAAGAAACTGGCTTGTTAATTTCAACAAGTCATATTAATGAAGATAACTATATAAGCTTATGTTGTATGTTCCTATCATAAATAATGCTTAAAATTGAATCAGGTGTAGTTATATCATAACATATCATTTAATTGGAGGAGATAGAGTAAACTATCGCCCGGTTCACACTCCACCCACGTCTATTGAACAGGTGAAGAGGCCCATCCCTTGTTTCCTGTTTAGGACTTGGTTTCCGGCTTTCTCTTTTCCATTCTTTTTACCCTTACGTAGCCCCCCTGCGCATCAGTGGCATTATTGCCTTGCTTGGGGTGATATGATTAAAAAAAAAAAAAAAAAAAATCATAAATATTTACTAAGCTTAATACAGCACAAGATTGCAGGCATCAGGCATTTAGTGAAGACTGAACTTTCTATAATAAGAAACATTATATTAGTATTAAATGGCTGCTTTTTTAAAAAAAATATGAAGTTCATTTGACTTTCAAATCTGACATGTTACAATTTTCATTGTGGAAAGTGTTTTATTTGCCCTATTCATTTTTTGTCTTCTTTTGCAAATGCTAGTTCTATTACTATAAATTAGATTTTTCTCACAAATGATGCAAATTGGTTTAAATTTTTAACTTTTTAAAATTTTTTTTTTTAATCACATCACCCCAAGCAAGGCGGTAAGGCCATTGGTGTGCAGGGGGCTACGTAAGAGTGAATAGATTGGAAAAGAGAAAGCTGGAAACCACATCCTAAACAGGGAACAAGGGATGAGCCTCTACACCTGTTCAATAGACATGGGTGGAGTGTGAACTTGGCAATAGTTCAGTCTATCTACTCCAATTGAAAAAAAAAAAAAAATAGAAAAGAAAAGTGAAAAGATTGGAAAAGAGAAAGCTGGAAACCACATCCTAAACAGGGAACAAGGTATGAGCCTCTACACCTGTTCAATAGACATGGGTGGAGTGTCAACCGGGCAATAGTTCAGTCTATCTACTCCAATTGAAAAAAAAATATAAAAGAAAAGAAAAGTGAAAAGATTGGAAAAGAGAAAGCCGGAAACCACATCCTAAACAGGGAACAAGGGATGAGCCTCTACACCTGTTCAATAGGTGTGGGTGGAGTGTGAACTGGGCGATAGTTCAGTAGTTTAAGTTTCTAACTTTTTGAATTTGACATAATAAAGAGAGGTGACTTTGCTGTTCATAACAGGAGACAATATATTTGATGTCATATAAGATCCCTTAACATTTAGTAGAGAACATTAAGAAAACATTGTTGGATGATACATTGTCTTCTACTGGAACTGTATCCCTATTCTCTGTTTGGCTAATTTCAAAACAAGTTGCTTTTCGTGCATTTATTACAAATTTATTCAATTCTAATGTTTGGAGTTGGGAAAGTGAGTCTTATATGCTATCAAATATAGTTGACTATTTGATAGTGAAATTTGATTTGAAATTTAGTTATTGATTACTACATCATTCTGATCATTTGAGTTCAGTTCTTGAATTAGTCAAATTATTTACAGAAAATGATTTCAAGTAAAGAAGTGTCATTTATTGATGAGTAAGCTTGAAGATTTTCTTTAACTGACTTTCACTCCTATATTGATCATTTTAAGTAGCTTTATATTCTCTGGTACTTTGTCATTTATAGTAGTCAACCAGGAAAAACTTTAAAACTCCTATTTTCTTCTTATTGGGATATTCTACAGTTTCAAAGAATATACACACACACACACACACACACACACACACACACACACATATATATATATATATATATATATATATATATATATATATATATATATATATGAGAGAGAGAGAGATGGCAAAGTGCAGACTGTGGTTCACTCTATTTACTCTAAAATCTTTTGATGCATCTGATCAATTTCTGTAGGCGGACTCAAACTTTTTAGGAATATATAGCAATATGAATTAATGTTTTTCAAGTCTAGTAATATCTCCACAACAGAGGCTGGCAGACTGCAGATCCAATGTTGGAATTTTACACACCTGACTAATTCACCTGGAATCAATTTGCTGCCCTTTCCCTTCCCAGAATGAAAGCCAGTGAAGAGTAACTAACAGAATATTGTTACTGCTACTGTGGCACATGCTTAGTATCATACTAATTCAATCCTTGCCAGGTTGTCCAACTATTGGTAAAAGAATTGAGATCAGTGTCAACTTGTGCTTGAAAATATGCATTTTCTTCTCTCTTCTCTTTCTAACATCACTGTTCTTAAAGAAGAGAAAATCCATTAATAAAAATGATAAACAAAAACAAAATACGGAAGTAGCTTTCTAAAAATGAATGTTAAGAGTTCTTTCACTTGTTTCCAATGATGCTTCATGGGGTTGATTGAGATTTGGCATTATTGAATTATCAAGAATTTTTCCATCACTGCTCTTTTCCCCTTTGACATTATAATGTGACCAATGAGGGAAAAGAATTGTCCAGAAATTGCTTTCTTAGTATCCAAATTCACTTTATCACAAAAGATGCATTTTCCCAATGTATTTTGTGATCAGCAAGCTGCATCTTGTTACTGCAGCTGCTGTTATTTATATTTCAGCAGATTCTACTGATTTTTCTGTATTTTTCTTCTTTTTAAAAATCTGTTGTGAGTTCATAAATCTAGAATTTTAGGTTAGATATTATTTAACTAACAATAACCCCATCACTTCATAGAAACAGTTTTATTATAAATTTGCATTAGGGATTCATTACCTAACATTTTTTTTAGTTTTGTTTGCATTTAGAAATAAAATAAATAACAAAAAAACAAACAAACCCCAAAACAAAACAAAAAAAAAAAAATCAGAAAATGCAATTTACAATGGAATTTTTACTTTCCTTATAGCATCTTGATATTTTTCTAATTTCAAATGTCACATGCTTGCTTTTTTTTTTTTTTTTTCAGTAGTATATTTCATTTTAAAAGAATTCAAAAGTGGTTATCTTTTAGGGGTTCTTTTATTTTTAGAATAAATCTCCATCATCCCTTAAAAGTATGCATTATCCATGTAAATAATATATTTTGTTAAAAATACCTGACTGTAGAACTATAGATTTTAGAGTTTACTACAGTTGTTTCTGTTCATGGCATAACTTTCACATTCTTTCACTATCTCTCCCTGAGCTGCTGTTTTAAACATTATCTTATGACCAGTATTGTTTCTAACAGAGTTGTGTATGTAAATTATCTGCTAATAATATTCATATTTTTAAGAAATTAGATGAGAATCAACTTTTCCTCATGATTATTAAACTTTCTTTTCATTCTTGTTTATTGATCTGATTAACAGCTTCATTAAATCTAGATTGAGCTGTTATTATAGGTAAAACCTTCAATCCTTGCATGTTGATTATATTTTTGATTATCTTTTGATTTGAGACTGAACTACCCAAAATTGGCTCTTCTAATAATCATTTAAGTCTTCAGTCACTTGTAAGTTCAATACAATTATAGCACTCATAATAAATACATTAATACTTTTCTTTCAAATTAATATATTCACAAGTGCAATTTGTTTTGTTTATTTCAATAGAATAATATTTACAATGAAAAAGTGGAGCACAAAATATTTCACTACTTCTTCCTAAGAATGTATTTTATCATTCAAAGTAAAAAAGCAATTTTTAATCTTGTACTTGTGATTTTAAGCAAAACTGTTCATAATCGTTTTGATGTTCTGAGTATTGCCTTATTTTGTTTAGTGTTAGAATAATTTAGTTTTATTTTTTGTTGTCCTCCTTATGAAAATTACATCATTACTGCATTTCTTAGTTTGAGTATTTGAAAATTAAAATAGTTAAGAACAAATGTAATAATTATCTATGCACAATTAAGTTGGTTAGTCAAGGTTTGCTTCTTGAGATTTTAGATATGGCTTATTTCAATTATGACATGGGTTAAGTTATGATTTCACTTAGCCTATGTCTTCAGTGAATCAACAATGAAGTTTTCCTTTGTGTTTAAGAGTTAACTGTAACCTACTATCCCATAGGGCATTAGGAGTATTATTAATTATAAATTCTGAAAAATTCTTGATCAGCATCCAATGGAATGTTGTTTTTTTTCTCCAGTTTAATGTTTAAGAAGCTAAAATAAATTTTAGATCAGATAGTTTTTGTATGCTCAACTTTGTCTCTTTCAAATCTCATAACAATTTTGAAAAATTAACTTCAGTTAAAAAAAAAGTTCTACATCAGTTACTATGGAAAAGCTTCACTAATTGAGAACCAACAAAATTCTAAGATTAATTCAACCAAATAAAATAATTTTGTGTGTTATGAATTACTGCTTGATTTTTTTTTCTTTAAGAATATTAGTCAAGACTTTTTATTAAAATTCAGGTTAGCTTTAATTACCTGTCTTTAAACCTGGATATTTTTTGACATAATATAGAAATTGTGACTATTTTTTCCTATTGGCATTTTTAATAACTACTTTATTATATCTGAAAGTACATATTTGTCTTTTAATAATTAACTTAAATCAAGGAAATGCAACAAAATAGTGTTACTTGATTTTTATAATTCTTTCTCTGGGTGAATGCATTAAACAAAACTGTAACTATACAAGTTTTGAACATGTAAAATTTGCTTTAAAATTCATGAAGATATACTTTTGTACTCTACCATGTTAAAGTATGCAAAGCTTTAACAGTTATTTAACATTAAACACAAAGTCTGGATCAACTTAATTTGATTATAACCAAGATATTTAATTATTAGCATGTGAAAACAAAAATGGAAATTATTGGTTATTGAATTTTATTCTTATGGCTAAGTACCTTCAATGATTTTGTAGACTTTTGAGCAAGATATGCTTCAGGTGACATTTCTCCTTAATACTTATTTTTATTAATTTTTGGTTAATATTTGTTTTATTTTTAAAGTCTTCTACGCTTATAGCTCAAGTGATAGGGCAGCTTTCAGGATAAGATAGGCTTCCTGAAAAAGAATAAGTATATAAGTTAGTATCACTAAGAGCTTCCAAGAGTGGGCTGAAAAGTTCATAGTTTGACTATGAAGAAGTGATGCTAGAACTGTGAAATTTTGCATGCATTAATTTAAACTCTTTTTGTTAATAAATACATTTTTTTTAAGGTAAACTGACATTCAACTGTTCAATGAAGATTTCAAAATAACTAGTAGCAGCTTCTTTTGAAAATGGATAAAAGTTGGCATTGTGGTGTTATCAAAAACCTGTAGAAAAAGAATTTAGCCCCCAAGGACATTCATGCTGACATGGTTTCTACATTAGGGGAAAACACTCTAGTTTTATCAACAGTAACAAAGTGGGCAGCTGAATGTAGGAGCAGAAAGGAGAGTCTTAAAGATGACCTTATGTCTGGACATCCTGAAACTTCCACCACAAAGGAAAACCTTGATTGTGTTCCCTACAGGTGATTAACAATGTCAAACTACTAGCATATCCTGTGAGAAAGTTGAGAATATTCTGCACAATGAACTAGGCATGATGAAGGTTTCTGCTTGAAAGATGCCATGTCATCTGACACCTGATCAAATATGTACCAGACTGATCACATGACAGGGAAATCTCATGTTGTTTGAGGTAGATTCAGTTGGTTTCCTTGAATATTTCCTAACCCAGGATAAGCATTGGGTTTATCTATGTAATGGAAATACATGTTCTAAAGAAAGCCAAGGTTATTTCATCAGCAGAGAAGATGGTGGCATCAGCTTTTTGGGATCCAAACGGCATTGTTTTTTTATTATTATCTTCAAAAGATCCACCCTATCAATGAATAGTATTATGCCAACATGTTAAAGCAGTTATGAAATGTTTTCCAATTGCCCAGGAAAACTGGCAGAGTGGCTCTTGTTTCAAGACAATGCTCCAGCACGCAAGTCCTTATTTTCAATGGCTGCTGTGCATGACTGGGTTTGAACTGGTTGATCACCCTTCCTATTCTCTTGATTTGACTCTCATCAGTTCCTCAACATGAAAAAAAAAAACACTTGGCTAAGAACGAGTATCATAGTGATGATGGTATCATATTTAATATTGATGACTATTGATGGTATTAACATATTCTTTGAACAGTCAGATGTCAGTTTATCTGGAATGAAACAATGAAATTATTACTAGGAAGATTTGACATTAATGCATACAAGATTTTACAGCTTCTCCTTCTTCATGATCAGCCTATGAATTTCTTGGCCCATACTCATACTCTTTATTTCCAATCTGAGCAATTTCTTAATACTCATAGAATGACAATCTGAGAGGTTGCAATGAAAATCATCTGAAATTAAAATGAAAGAAATACTAGTAAAAAAATTATTAGTGACTGAGAATTTGTAGATACAAATTATTTTTGTAGATATTTTAGTATTGGTTTGTTATCATTTAATACTAGCTAAATGCATTCTTAACTTTAAGAAATGTTATCTCTCTCAATGCTAAGAATAAATATTTAGTGATATAATTCTCTTAATCTTATACTCAAGATTGCTTCAAGAATTTCTTTTAAAATGATTTTAATTTTGAAACCTGGTTAAGACCCTTTTGATTATTCATAGTTGATTATTTGAAATTGATAGTAAAGCTCAATTGATTTATGAGAGAACTCAAAAATTGAAAACCCAGAAAAGAAACTAATTTTAATCTTGAATAAAGAAATTTCTACTTTGCAGTCAATTTAGTACTTACAAAAACATTATCTACTCTGTTAATTTAGTTACTCAGACAATTTATTCCTGTTTAATATTTATAGCACAAAGATAAGAGAAACTTTTGCTAATAGCAAGTAAATAAAAGTAAGGAAAACAATTGACTCTTCAATCCTTCGACATTCAGCTTATTATCTTTAAATTCTATTTTCCATTCACAAATACACAATTGTAAATCCAGCCTGGATGTATTCATTTTTTTATAAATTTCTTGTATTTCCTGCATTCCTGTCACAGAACGTATGGCTTTCTCTTTGACTCTTGCTATTGTTCTTCACAAAGTTGTTGTCATTGTCCTTCTTGTAACATCTGTTCAACTATTGCCCTTAATTTATTGCTGTCTGCATACTCACTGTTATCGCATTCACCACCCAGGAGCAAGATACACAGAAAGAAGAATACAGTTCTTTATAATTACCTGAAATTGACTCCTCTATCCTACCCTTGTTGCTTCTCTTCTCTCCACCTACATTTTGTACCCTTCCTGCTGTCTCTCATTATATATATATATATATATATATATATATATATATATAGTTGAATAAAAGATGAATTTTTCTATTTCTTACACTTGTATAAATCATGCACATATAAAAAAAAAATGATAATGATAAAATAAAATCTTTCAGCTTCTTCCTGAAAAGACAGGTGCTTTACAATTTATTTGATTATTTATTTTTTTAATGTGTGTTTATAGATTGTGGTAGTCTGTTGTATTCACAGAGTTAATTGCAGGATGTACAGCATGGCTAGTTCCATTTGGCCAATTAAGTGTCAACAATAGTAGAGAGGAATCAAATGCTGCAGCCCACACTGACCCGCCTTACCCACCCACCACTCCTTTGTTTGCAAATACAAAACTAGCAGACCAGCTGGCAAACAAACTCACAGGCACTACACGAAGGAAAAAGACTTTAAAAAATACAAATATGAGCAAACAATAATTCTTGACTCTTATTAATTAAGAGTGACTCCAGGAAAAAGAGATCAATTGATGATTGATTATTTTTATTCCTTATGTTCACCCATCCCCATCTGCTTTTATTTTTGTTCTCTGTTGGTTGCTCTTGAAAAGGTCTACTTTTAGATATGAAGTTGAAGGCTGTCTTTGTTGGCAGAGCTGTTCTTTTGGATAAGAATCCTCTACTCTTGATAAATTATTGCTTTACTCTGTCACTCCTCTACTCACTTATTCAGTTTCCATTGTTTGTATATTTTTTTTAAAAATAAACCTCTCACTCAATCTCTTTCTCCTTCTTTCTCCACTGTATAGCTTCTTCTCTTTCTCATTAATTGTTGCACTCATTCATTCACTCAATTGACATAACTTGATTATTTTGTTGAAACAATATCTCTACTTAAGTTTCTTTTGCCAAACATCTTTTGCCTTTTGCTCTCATTCTTTTTATCAGTTCTTTGCTCAACAATTTTTATTATTATACCATTTGATAGCTTCATTAAGTTTGATTATGTTCTTTTACTCTTTTCTCTCAGATCTATTTGAAGGACTATTTCCATTTAATTTAAAAACAAGACCTGAAGTTAAATTTTGTTTTCACTTCTAATTCTTAAAGTTAAAATAAACTAAGTTTTGTTTCAGCAAAAGAAAAAGTTCAGATATGTAACCCAAATAGATGTTGATATGCTATAAAATTCTGTTTTTGATATGTTACTTGGCTTCCTTTTTTTATGCTCAGATATAAGAGAACTTATAATTTTAATTAACTTATTAATTAAAAGCATGAAAATAAGGGAAATGTTCAATAAAAATATTTCAAATGTTTTTTCTCATTAGTAACTCATTGGTTCTGCATTCTCCAGTTTCTCTTACCAACAGATACTTTTTTCTTCATATGCTGCATTAATAATTTAATTGAAAAAACAAATTTGATTTTGAATTGAATATCAAATCTTGTTCAACTCTTGTTGCTTCTATTTCATGTAGCATATTATTGATCTGCTGAAGACGTCACTTCTAAAGAAATGCATATTCCAAAGTTTTTCTTTCTTGCTTTCTTAAGACATTCATAGTTCCATGTGCATGCATATGCACGTTTGTCTGTGTTTGTTTCTATATGTGACTTTTGATAGCAGTTGAATATTGTGATGGGCTAGTTATAGATTGATGATGTATATGACATTGTAAATGACTGATAAAAAATAAATTTGCATGAGTGTAATGATGAAAATTGAGAAAAGAAATACATATTATTTTCATCTTTAGAAGTTATCTTTAAAGCTACTTACAAAATAAGTTTTCATAGTAAGCACTAGATATAGATATGAATATCAAGTATATTTCTACTGAAATTTGTGTTTGAAAAGATGTTTATTAATCAGAGTATCAGAAAATTAGGGCCTAAAAGATTTCCTCTTGATATGTTGGAACAAGAATGAAAAAAGTATCGTCATTTATTTACCTGAAGCAGCAAAAGCATTTTAAATTATTTCCTGTTGTGCTTTTATGAAAGATAAAATTCTTTTCATGTTATATGTAGATAATCATTGAAACTTTTAAAAACACTCTTTCTATAATAGTCTTTTTTAAAGAATGTTTTTGACTATTTTCCAAGTGATTTTTCTGAAATATTCATATAGTTGTATCCTTTTCTTTTTCATTGATTCTTTCAAGGGATCTTGTAGCTTTGACCATTTTGTGATTTTAAAATTTTATAATTTTTCTCTGATCTGAAATGATGTATAGCTAATCAAAAATAAATATTTTCATAGTGTTTTGGACATTTTAAAATTATTCTTTTAGGTTCTATAATGAGGTGTTTTCATCATTCCATATATTTTGGGTCTTTTAACATTGTTTTCTGTTGGGAACCCAACATTTCAACTAATGTATTCTTTAGTCATCAAAGTTAGAGCCAGTGTTCAGAGTTAACTTAGTACTTTTTCTTAATCTGTTTCAAATTCAACAGAATCATAAGACTGAGTATTGAGATCTAGAATTTGTATGTGTGAAGAGAAAAGGCTAAAATTTATCTTGTTGACCAATTCATGTCCGTGTCTAGAGATATCTTGCTCATTTCTTTTTTTTTTTTTCAGTGGAAACAAGGTGAACAATAACAAAGCAGTATTAAGAACTCTTATATTAGATATACTGAATATACTGAGATATTACTGAATATGGACAGCAGAACAAGAACAATCTACTCCCATAGATTAGTGTTCAGTTTGAAATGCCTTGAATATTACCCAGATAAAAAGCTGAAGTACACAATGGCTGAAACATTATAATAATATCAAATATAGATAATGGTAATACATCTTCAAAACTAATTTTAACAGTTAACTCTCTCTCTCTCCCCATGTTCATGATCAATACAAAACCATTAGTAGTTAAGGTACATTAAATTTTTATCTCAATTATATCATTAACTCTTGTTACAACAGGAGGTCAACAAAAGGGCAGATTTCAAATTTTCTTTGTCATATTGGCAGATGCTAAAATATGCCAACTACAAAGGAACAAAAACAGTATCTATTTTATGACTATATTGTAGATTTGACATGTACAAGATAGTCACATCAGCATTTTTTATGTTCTTAAATTGTATTTTCTTTGTTTTTATATTCACAAAGTTCATTGATTTGTTAAGTTCATACAAAAGATAACATTGATTGAATGATTATGAATTTGTATAAAAACAGGTGTGGACTTGTGTGCTTGAGCAAATGAAATGACCAGTATATAGCTGCAGGTTTGAGTTTAATAAAAATGATCAATTTCAATATAAAATAACCTAAGTTTTAATGAGTCATAAAATCCACCAGTTAATGCATCCAGCTTTTCCACCTATTTTGATATGACAAACCATAGACATTAATAGTAAGTCTTGTATTTCTGTTGGACTGTTATGTAGATGAGATTAAAAGAAAGAAAATAAAAAAATATGAAGTTTCACCAACTATATATACCTAACATAGGTTGCAGAATATTTTGTGCACAGGGTTGTTAAAAACAAAAATAATGACAATAGTTTTTAAAATACATTAAATAATTTATCATGGCTATTATTATCAATAAGACTTTTCAAATTTATCATTGTTACTTATAATCATACATATTTCTAAAAATAGCATAGCTTTAACATCTTACTTTTGGCCAGCATAGATATTTTATGAATTATTTTACTGGTCTGATATATAAAAGACATTTGAAAGTAACTTGTGTTGTCGATTTTCATATGAAATGTTAATGCAATGATATCTTATTTCTCTTTGTGCTGTTTTGAAAATATAAACCAAAAACTAAACTTATAAGTTATATACTTCTCAGAGGCTTGATAAGAAATGCAAAAGAATTTTATTAACTTCACTGAAGTGTTCTATTTTAGTTATGTTTATCTTGTGACACCAACAGATCTTGGTTATTCACAAATTCAAAAAAAGGAATTTTGCTTCTTCTTCTTCTTCTATGTGCCCTGTCCCTTCAGGACGTAGGCGATCATGGTTCTCCACATCTCCCTATCCCTTGTGGCTCTTAGTATGTTTGCTCCTGTTACTCCTAGCAACCCCTGTTCCATCATCCACCTGATCAGGCCCTGCAAATATGTTATCCGCTGACTTCCTCTGTCTCTCTTTCCTTCTATCTGGCCAGTCAGTATCAGGTTCTCTAAGCTTTCCTTCCTCATTGTATGTCCCAGGAACTTCAGTTGTCTCTTCCTGATGCTCAGTATTAATTTCCTTTTTGTTGCCATTCTTTCTAACACCTCATCGTTGCTTGTATGCTCAGTCCACGATATCCCCTGCTTCCAGTTTTGTCCTCATTTTCGATGATATTGTCCAGCATTCACTGCCGTATTGAAGAACTGACATTACATAGCAATCCAGCACTGTTTTCTTTGTTTCTAGTGAAATTTTCCTGTGTGTTAGTACTTTACTCAGCTTCTGGAATGCGTCTTTTGCCATGCCAATTCGCCTTCGGATCTCTGTGTCACACTTTCCATCTCCTGTTAGAACACTTCCTAGGTATTTAAATTTTTGTACTTGCTTGATTTTGGTGTCCCCCACCTGTATTTGGCATTTTGGGTTGCACTTTTTTGCTGATGACCAATGCATTCAGTTTTCTTGAAGTTTATTTGTAGTCCTTTTTTGTCACTCTCCACCGCTACCTTCTGTAGGAGGTCTTGTAGTTTCCTTTCCGTATCTGCAATCAGCACTGTATCATCTGCGTACCTTATGTTGTTCAAGTTGTGGCCATCTAGGGTCCTCAAAATATTCTCGCTGTACAAGTTGAACAAATCCGGTGAAAAGACACATCCTTGTTTTACTCCTCTTTCTATCTTTGCAAATCTACTGAAATTGTTACCTGTCTGTATGCAGGCTGTTTGCTGCCAGTAGAGATTCTTGATTACTCTTATGTCTTTCCCAAAAATGTCTAGGCTGCCGAACATCTCCATCAATTCTTTGTGTCGTATCTTGTTGAATGCCTTTGCATAATCAATAAAACAGGTACAAGTCTTTCTTCATTTGTATTGCCCTTTTGGAGAGCATCCTAATCATGAATATGGCATTCCTTGTTCCAGTGTCTTTGACAAACCCGCATTGTTCCTGCCCTATCTCTGGCCTGATTCTGCTTCTCGCTCTATTCATCAGGATTCTGACAATCAGTTTTGTAATGTGACTCATTAAGCTGATAGTTTCTGTGTAGTTCACACTCGTTTGCACCTGGTTTCTTCGGTAGTGCTATAAATATCGATTTGCATAGGTTGTCTGGTATTATTTCACTGCTATAAATTTCATTTATTATGTTGGTAATTTTTTCTATGCCATATTCTTCCAAGGCTATCAGCAGCTCTATCACTATGCTGTCTGGACCAGCTGCTTTGTTTCTGTTCAGTTTGGCTATTGCAGCTTCCACTTCGGATTTTAGTATTTCCGGTTCATCCCATCCTTGTGTAATCTTGGTTGCTCTCTCCTGTCGCAAAAAAGATCATTTATATACTCTTCCCATCGCTGGAGTATTTCCTCTTTCTCCAATATGATTGTTCCATCTTTGGATTTTATGCATCCTGTTGAGGAGCAGATTTTTTGTTCTGTCAGTTCTCTTATCCCTTTATGCATCTCTGCTTTATTGGTCCTGCTCAGTCTCTCTACTTCTGCACATTTGTTGTTGAGCCATTCCTCTTAAGCTTGTCTGCATTTGTTCCTTATCTCCCTGTGAAGTTTCTTGTACTCTGCTCCATGTCTTGGGTTTATTCTGCATCATGTGGAGAATCTCTTCAGTCATCCACTCGTTTTCTTTCTTCTGCATCTGATTTCCTTTGGGGCAATGTTGTTCGCTGAGGTCACCATCGCTTCTTTTAGTGAGTCTCATTTTGAGTGCCCTTTTCCAATTTGTTCTTCATATTTCTTTCTCACGCTGCTATTGTATTCTTTCTGAAGAGTGAAGTCATTCACAAGCGTGTTGTATTGTAGCCTTGTTAATGTGCTGGGCTTCTTCAGTCTCCGGAGTTTAACCCTTAGTTTGCAGATAACTGGGACGTGGTCACTTCCGCAGTCGGCACCTGGATATGTTTTACATTGGACCACTGCATTCTTGAATCTCTTGTTTATAGTTATATAGTCTATTTGGTTCTTCATGTTGCCTCCTGGGCTTCTCCATGTCCATCGACGTTGTGGGTGTTCTTGAAACCAGGTGTTAGTAATTACCTGGTCATTGGCTGAGCACCATTGAACCCATTTTTCTCCTCGTTCATTGTGATCCCCTAATCCAAAGTTGCCGGTTGTGTTTCTCTCCCTCTCTTTATCTACCTTGGCATTCAAGTCCCCCATTATAATCCTAATTTCTTGGCTTTTGCACTGAGCCTTGGCATTGTCCAGTATTGAGTAGAATGTTTCTATTTCGTCCTCCAAACTTTGAGTTGTAGGTGCATAAACTACTATAATAGCTATGTTGAAGGGTCTTCCCCATAGTTTAACCAAGAGGACTCTCTCTGAAAGCTGACAGTATTCAAGAATGCATTTCTTTACTTCTTTGTTTAGTATTTTGCTTACTTTCACTAAAATTGAAATATTTGTTAAATGACATGGTCAGAATTTATTTTTATTCCTGGATATTAGGCCCAAACTTTTATGGAATCAGTATTGTTATAAATAAATTAATAATTATCAAGTTTATGACTCTATTGTAGTTAGTAAGATTGAACATTTAAAATGAAGTCACCAGATTTTTTAAATTTTTTAGAATTATCTTATTTGCTGCATTTCTTGTATTCATAAAGTTGATTTTGTTAAACTCATATAAAATTAAGGCTGAAAATGAAAGAATTATTTGTTGTAAGACAAAAGGAATTGCTTGGAATAATTTTAACATATTCTTTCTTTATAGGTTTGGATTAGGTTTAGTTCTGTACTCAGATTTTACTAGTTCCTTTTACTTTAAAAATAGTTCATTTATATTTACTAGTTAAATGTTGCAGAACTTCCATAATAGGATATGAATACTTATCTGTAAAAAAATGAACATTATTAGTGCTTTCTTCTCTCTCAGAATGTCCATTTCTTGTGACAAAGTAAGAAAAGAGGCTTTAACAATTTATTTGGTGTCAGTGTATTAAGTTTTCATTGATTATCACAAACACTAAGAAAGTATTTGAAAAATTTATAAAACTGATTTCTTTCAAGTTTTTAGTTGAACAGACAGCAAATTTATAACCTTGAATATTTAAAAAAGAAAATAACCTGTTTAGGCTGTTGGCAAAAGGTGTTTGAAAGATATTTGTGAAAAAGTAAATGTTCCTCTCTTTAGTTGAAAACTTTTTTTTTTTATTTGCTTAAAGAAAATGCACACAAATATGTTGGTTACCTAACATAAACAAATATGAATGAGGATTATAAGGTAATTGATGACGGTATTGGACCTGAATAGGAGGTAGACTTTGGTAACTAACTTTTCTGAGATGCAATGACTGATTTTAGTGTCAGTGTTTATAAAATTCAAGTTTGCTTAGTTACTATATGACTATATACAAAACCAATGTATTTTTCACAAAAATATGCAGTTTGAAAATGTATTGAGATTGTGAACCAATGAATAAATTGATTTACTTATAGAAAGAATCTGAACTTTAAGAAACAAAAGATTTTGCATTTTACATGGTTTTGTTTTTGTTTTTTTCAGACTGTTTAATATCCATAGATAAGTAGCATGAATACTCATGTATTATTTTCATTTGACAGGTGAGTGGTGAGAAAGTCAGCAAGCTAAGTTTGGTGGATTTGGCTGGCAGTGAACGAGCTCAGAAGACTGGCGCTGTTGGTGAACGCTTGAAAGAAGGAAGCAATATCAACAAGTAAGTAAAGCTGGCACATGGAGAATTATAAAGAAAAAATCTACAAGGAATATATTTTATCAAAAAAGATATTTGAACAACCGTCAAAGATTTTCTTTTTAGAGATTGTCTAGTATGAGTAACTTCTTTTGTCTTCTATTGAGAGGTAAAAGTGGTTATCATTCTAATCTTTAGTCCAGTTGACTACTTTTCATTGTAATAGCACTGCCTGTACTTAGATAAAGTGGTGTAAATCTTCATAGTTTATCTGTTAATATACCTGCTCTATTTTTTATTGGAAAAATATGATCAATTGTCTTTTCCTATTCACTTGATTCATGCTTAAGAAGCTGAGTGCTTGTATTATTTTACATGCTTGTAGAGTTTGTTCACATTGGTGAAATGCTTATCTTAAACTCTAATATTACATTGGTTTTGATATTTATATAAGGTGTTTGCAGCTTTCTTATTTCATATCTATTGTGTTGATGTTTTTAAAGCATAAGATTTTTAGCTCTCTGCCAAAGTTGATAAAACTACTCATTTTATTGGCCTTTAAAATATTCAAGTTTGATTTCAATATTTCAGGCTTTGTTATGGACCAAAATTTGGTACTTTTGCAATATTTAAATTTTATAGATATTGATTCTTAATATTAGCTTATGTATAAATCAATTCTAATGAAATAAAGCTGTTTAGCATGAGATAGCAAGATACCTATTACTCTCTACTCTTGGACAATAAAGAAATACACAGCTTTATTTGGAGAAAGAAAAGACAACCTTAGGGAATGTAAATAAGTAATCTACTTTAAAGTTTATAGTATTTACTGATTAAGAATGAAGTAAATGTGTTATTTGTAAATTTTATCTGTCACCTCTTTGCACTTTTGTTGGTTCAGGTACTTCCTACTATTACAATAGAGCTTTGGTAAAAATTGCAATTAAGGATATTTACTTGAAAAGCTCACTAAAAAAATTTTTTTACTATTTGGAAAAGTCTGGAAAAATATGGTGTTTTCTGAATTATGGAAAGAAACTGACCTCATAAATGAAACCTTTGAATGTTGCCACAGGGTTTTATTTAATTCTTCCTTCAAAATTTTCAGATTCTCTTTTCGTTTTAAGTAAAAATAGTGGGAGAAAAACATTATTTTCATGATGTTTATTGGATAAAACCTAGTCAGTAGTGACACTTCTGAAACAGAATGTTATTTTAATCAACTTATTTTAGTAGCTTTAAAAACTAATCTGTTAAACTGTTAGCTAATATACAATGCAATTGAGTAGCTTTACTTGAGTTTCATCTAATTTTAATGACTTTACCTGCTAAGATATCCATGTATATGCCTGTCTTTATTACTGTATGTAGATGTGTATATATTTGTTTTGGGGAGATATTTTAATACTCAGTTCAGTTTCTTTCTTTTTTGAAGGTGAGAGTGGAGACAATAAGAAAGTGTGCACCTTTTTTAATGATTTTAAACAGATATCAAGATAAAAGAAATTCACTTCCATACCATCTACATTGTCTAATTTCTTCTAAGATATCATATTACATAAGGAATGTAGTTTGTTTTGATTTGTTTATCCTCAGCCCCACATCTGCCTGATTAAGAAATAGTTGTTGCACAGAAGAATAAAATACTGGTCAATGTAGAATTCTTAACATTTCTAACACATCACTCAATAAGCCCTGGGCCTGACATATAGATGGCACCACTAATAAAAGATCCATATGGTTTTTATGAAGTACTAACCTTCAAATGGCATGTGACAAAATTTGGGCTTAATTGGATTATTAGTTTACAAATTACAGTTATTTAAGTGCAAATTTTTAAAATAATGGAGAAATCTGAATTTTGTTAGTTGATAAAGCATTGCTTTCTGATGGGAAAAATACTGTTCAAGCAAAGCAATGGCTTGATAAGTGTTATTTGGACTCTGCTATGTTGGAAACAACAGTTAAGAGATAATATGCTGACTTTAAACATGGTCGTACAGACACAAATGTTGCTGAACGCTCAGGTCACCCAAAATTGGCAGTTGTCCAGGAAGACACCAAAAAATCCCCAAACTCGTTTTGGCCGTTGGTAAATTGAAGTTGTGTGAGATATCAGAGGAGTTGAATATATATCAGAAGGCAGTGTATTCACCATTTTGCATGAACATTTGTCAATGAGAAAGCTGTGTTCAAAGTGGGTGCCACATTTGCTCAGTCAATCAAAAACGACAATGTATCGATGATTCAGAGTGTTGTTTGCAACTGTTTCAACACAACAAAGTGTTTTTGCATAAATATGTGACAATGGATGACACATGGATCCACCACTTCATTCTGGAGTCAAATCGGCAGTCAGCTGAGTGGACAGCAGCAGGTGAAAGCTGTCCAAAGCAACCAAAAACACAAACATCAGCAGGCAAGGTTTTGGTCACCGTATTTTGGGATGCACAAGGTATTTTGTTCATCAATTACCTTGAGAAAGGAAGAACCATCAGTAGCAAATATTATAAAGCATTATTGATATGTTTGAAGGAAGAAGTCACCAAAAAATGGCCATATATGAAGAAGAAAAAAGTGATCTTTCACCAAGATGACGCACTGTGTCCCAAGTTGATCGCAACAATGGCAAAATTACATGAATTGCACTTCAAATTGCTTCTGCATCCACCCTATTCTTCAGATATGGCCCCCAGCAACTACTGGCTGTTTGCAGATTTCAAAAGAATGTGCTAAGGAAAGGGATTCGGCTCCACTGAAGAAGTATTATCAGGAGCTGAGGCGTATTTTGAGGCCAAAAATAAATCATTCTACAAAAACGGCATCGAAGTGTTAGAGAAGCATTGGAATCAGTGTATCACTCTAGAAGGAGACTGTTGATGAATAAAGTTGAAATTTGCCTGAAAGTTGTTGTTTTATTATTTATTGAGTGATGTGTTAAATGAGGAAAAGAATGATATAATCACTTCACTTTTTTGTTATTGATTGTTTGAAATTCTTACCAAAAATTGAAGGGAAATGATCATGTTAAACAAATAATCTTCAAGTGACATTTATAATTCATGGATTTTTTTAGGTTTTATGTGATATTGACACAAACCAGGATTAAAGATAATTTAACAAATAAAAAAAATTGTTTTCTGATTTGGTGAAAATGAGTTAAAATATTTATACAAAAAATCACATGAAACAAATAAAATTTCAGCAAATTTTAAGTAATTCTCAAAAGTGAAACTTAAGTTTTTCTTCTAAAATGCATATTAATGTTAATGAATTCACTTTTGCACATTTACATAGATGTTCATGGTTAATTACTGAGGAAATCTAAATCATTGGGTAGCAGAAAAAACTAAAATTGTAAATTCTAAAAAAACTAGATTGTAAACTGAATTAGAAAAACGTTCTGTTTTTTCCTTTTTCTTTTTCCTTTTTTCTTTTTCCCCTAGCTATGGATACAAGGAAATGAAAGCTTGTATATTACTAAACACCTCTGGCATTCCTCAAAATGTTTATAAGGAAAAATATAACCAATTGATTTCTTTTATATGTATAATCTTAATTCTAGCAATAACTTTTTATTTGTTTATTGCATTACTGAAAAAATAAAATTGAATTGTGCTTGACAAATATGTAGTATTAAAAATGTCAGTAATTTCTAGCAAGCAGTTTCTAACATTGAATCAGTTCTTTTAAAACGTCAAGGATATGTTTGGTAGTAGTTTGCATCATTTGAAAATCTTGAAATCATATTGCATTTTCTGTAAAAAGAAATCTGTAAATTTACTTTTTTTACTAAGTATAAAGAATAATGATGTATTTCAAGAGCAAGGTTTTCTCTACAAGCATCTCTTTGTAAGCTCTGTACAGGATCTGTCTGACTTTTATATGTTTACATTAATCTTATAATTTGTTTGGCTACTTTTCTTATGATCAGATGGCAGAGCCAAAGCTGATGACTTGTGTATGCATTGTAATTAAAGGTAACTGACAGTTTGGGCAGACTTTCTGCACAAGTGGAATTTATCTTTCCAGCTCATCACCAGAGAATGGTTTCTTCATGACAAAAACAGCTAGCCTCATGAATATTCATTAAGAGCTGGCACAATGTTAAGAAACCTACAAATATCAAGAGATCATTATCATGCCTGCGGAATGACTTTGAAATACAAGCTAGCAAATAAATAAAAACAGCAATTTGTAATTTTACAACATTCTGTATTTGGTATATTCTTTCAAAATATTGCATGTTCCAAAATTGCATATCC
This sequence comes from Ascarosepion bandense, assembly GCA_037127315.1. Classification (NCBI taxonomy): domain Eukaryota; kingdom Metazoa; phylum Mollusca; class Cephalopoda; order Sepiida; family Sepiidae; genus Ascarosepion; species Ascarosepion bandense. Next base: position 2,079,683 of record JBBBDQ010000563.1, on the reverse strand, counting down.
AATAAATTCCAGTACTAGATTTGTTTTTATTTTAAATAGAAAATATCAGGGTTTTTTTATTGTCTTAATTTAGTTTAGAAAGTGTCTCTAATTATGTCTCAAATGAAACATTTTTATTTATAATTTTGTATATGTTAGGTTTGTATTTTGATATAGTATGCCAGTTTCCAAATATCTATAATCTCAAAGCTTCTTTTTGATAAATGTTGGTAAAGGCCAAGCATAATTAAAATCCCTTTCCTAATTTTGATTGCTACATGTGAATGTTAGGAAAACTGGATTTAAATTCCAAGATGACAGATTTTCAATTAGTTTGTTCATCAATATAGGCATCTATCACTGGACATGTTCATAGATTTAAGAAAAGTTACAGTATAACATTTCTTCAAACAGATTAGAAACTCATTTTGTATTGGTTTACTACTATTATTATTATTATTATTATTATTATTATTATTTAAACTCTAATATTCAGTTGCTACTTAGGGCCATATTATGTTGAAATATTGGTTCTCATATGATCACCAATGTTAAGCAATGTTGAACCTCACCAGTACCTAAATGGGTGACTGCTTGAAAATACTTGTTGCAAGCTTGGATGTGTAAATAGTATAATGGATAACAGCTTGAAATTGGAAATCAGAGAGCTAATTTCAAATTCCAGTCAGATTCATTATATTCACTTGTACACAAATACCCTTTGGAAACATGAATCTACCTCTTCTCTTTAAGTTATGGGTTTATTAGAATAATTTGTATTGCTAAAAATTATTATTATCTCAAAAATATTTTCTGACTTTAAATAACCTGCAAAAAGTTGATAATCTGTAAAAATAAATCAACCAATCAATCAATAATATTCAATAGTCATTAGTTTGTCACTAGTTGACATATGAGTTACCACACATAATGCAAAGAGATTGCATTTTTTCACTTGTGTGTAAATATGGGTACAAATATTGGGCTGCTATAAAATATTTCTAAGTGCCTAAACTATGGTAATTTAACTGAAAGAAATTTTTTTTAACATTTTTATCAACAACGCTATATGGTAATTTTTGTTAAATAATCTATAAGAAAGTCACTAATTGGGGGGGGGGTGTGAAATATATTTTATGAACTCAAGCTTAGATTTATTTATTTTAATTAAGGATGGCATTGCTTAAAATGTTTTCAATTACAAAGCATATATTCCCAATAGAAATCCAAACTCCATGCCATCCTTGAATATATTATGAAAATTTATTCAGAAATATGTTACTCTTAATAATTTTTAAGGGTGTAATCATTATTTATCAACTTTGATTTTTAAACATTATTACTGTTCTTTTTTTTCTGAGAACATCTTAAAATTTTAAATGCTGATTGAGGATTGTATATGCTGTAATGTACTAACTGCTCCTTCTTTTGGCATTCAATAAAATCAGAAGAAAATGAATTTGTATATCTCCTACTATTTTACTTATATATATGCTGAACTTCATTTACTTTCATCTCGACAAGTAATGTTAATCACCACAATGTATATTCTAGAGAAGTTTTAACAAATATTAATCATCATATATAATAATCTCTTTCTCTGTCTATAAAAATATTCATTTATTATTAAGTAATTAGTAGCAACCTGATCTCATTACTTGAGTGAGTAATGAGATAATATATTGTTATGGTAATCCAAGGCATGCTTGATATCACTTGAAATGAGCCCCTATCTTAGTACTATAACTACAGAAGTTTTTAAAATTATATATTAAATATGAAAGTAGGCTTCATTTCTTTTAAAAAAATCAGATATACAAATATGGTTGTGAATTTTTTCACAAATAACTACTATTCGTAGTATTATTAGTAGTTATTATAATAAATTGAGATAGTGTTAGTGCAGTGGTTTCCAAACATTTTTCCTCTAGGCTGCATTTTTGGAATAAAAATTTGCTTATGCTTCACCAAGTTTTATGTGATAAAAAGTACATTTGAAAATAAAAACACAAACAGGGTTGAAGGGAGAAAATTTCGGATTCAAAGCCAGAACATTGATAACTCTCTTCTCCAATTTGTGGATCCTAGTTACTATATTTTTAATACTTGATATAATGCAAAAATTTCACAATGATAAAAATCAGTCGATTATTTATAACTATTTATATTGGGACTCATGCATGTAATTACAAGTAATCTATAAATTTTGAAAGAACATTTATTTTTGGCATATGAATTTTTTGAAACTATTTCTAAATCTTTGAATGTCTTTCAATCATTCCATCTCACTTGCTATCCTTTTCCACCACACCTATGAGGTGTGCTGCAATGTTTGGAAACCTCTGTCCTAGAGTCTATGAGGATACTAAGGAAAGAATTTAAAATTTGTAGAGACTTGTTATTTACTGCAATAACTACCAGACATCTGTTGTAAACACTCAAATTCATGAAATAATAATCAGTACTGAAAAATTTCATGATTTTTTTAATTATATGGCTCTATTTATTTGCCTCTAAAATTTATCTACAGAATAGAAATATTTTACTCTGAAAGTTTTTTTTTTAATACTATTTAGAAAATATTCTTTTATGGCTTTGTGTAATAAACAAGGTTGAAAATAAACTTGGTTTATGTGAGAGTATCAAAAACCATGAAGTACTACAGCTTTTGCTATTATCACGTTTGATTATTTATGATTAGGTACCTTTGTTATTTAAAGCATTTAGGAATAGAATTAACTCCTTTTGAAAAAATTAGTATAATTTAGTTTTCTACATCACATTTGATAATATGTAAGCACAGCTTGATTGTATATGTGCAACTTCACATGTCTATTAAGAAATAGGCTGTCTCTACCTACAATGACAAAAATTCTTGTAGAAAATGTGATTTGTTATTTTGAGACCAGGATTTCAAATGTCACTTATTTTAAATTTACATGTCATCTACTTTTTCTTTTGTGTATGTTTTTGTACATTTTTATCTTTTTGCAGCCTTGAAACTTTCAATCAAGCACTTAATCTTTACTGGTTTTCTCATTTTATTATAAATAGAAGAACATTTGTAATTTATAAGTAGCATCAGTACTCCTATCTAACCACCTACACAGTTAAATGTGTAACTCTGTCCCCATTTTTAGATGTGTTGCATGACTTATCTACTAGTTAGACTACTTGTAGAGAAAGCCTCTTGCTTCATTTGAAAATAAATTTTCTAATTATACATAGCATTGTAGACTGAACCAAAAGTGTGAATACATACCTAAATAGTTTTGAATCAAATTATTCCAGTAAGTGGCTATTCAAGAATTCTGTTATTTTGCTTAAAACCTAAATAAGTTATCAACAAATGTTTTTTTTTTGAGAATACGAGACATGCTGAAAACTTCTTGGTTTGACTCTCTCCATAAAATCTGACCAATTTTTTTTTCATTATTTTCTTGGTTTAACCGGAGAATTTCTCGGTATCCCCTTGTAGAAGTTGAATCACGTTATACATAATCAATATCAGATAAGAGGTACTTTGAAGACTAATGTTCCTTGAGATTAGTAGTACTTTGTTGAATAATGACATCTTGGTATTTCATCTACATTGTCAACTTTCTCTTAACAAATAGATGACCTCATTAAACATCAATTTGTTTTCATATGTTTGTACATAGCTTTTTAATTTATGTTTTTAATATATTTTCATCAACAAAAATGCTTTTTCTTCATTAGACACTAAAAACCTTTTATGTTTCTTTTGTGTCTAGGTTCTTAAAATGTAAATATAGTACTTATGTTTCTCGTTTCATATAAGTTTATAAAAACTGTACCATCTTCTTTGAGTGTAAAAGCTCTTTAACTGAGACACCAGTACTTTTCTTCCTTGCTTGGCTTTACAAGATAAAAAAATTCTTTGATAATTCAGAGCAAAGAATTTTATCAATCACCATATCTGGCTGCTGCCTGTGATCTGCTAAGCTATATTGCCATAACATTTATATATACAGTTCACATTTATTCTTTCATAATCAGATAATTTATTTTTAAAAATTCAACAGTAATTCACTTTTTTGCCATTATCAAATTTAAAATTATAGATTTGAAAAAAGAAATTAATAACCTTTAACTTTTTAAAAGTCTGTAATAAAATGTTTCTATTCAGTAATACAACTTTTTCATTTCAAATCCGAAGAAATAGTGAATGATTTTCAAATCCATATTCTCAGAACTTTGATGTATAGTACATTTCCATCATGAATTCTTTAATTCTTTGTAGGAAATAAAGATCAGCCTTAGTTGTTTAAGGTTTGTTCCTTATGCAAATTAACTGAGTGATAGCAATATTCAATCATTTCTCTAACTCTTTAAGATATTTGGAAGTGAGATAAAAATTAAATGATTAAAAAAATGTAAAATTTTGAATATGAAAATGTTTCATCATGTTTTTTTTCTTTCTTAAAATCAGAAAATATAGGCAAAAATTTATTTTCCTACAATATTTGTTCACTATTTTCCTGTATCATGTTATATATTCTCTCTCTCTCTCTCCAAGTGTTCTGATTTCCTGATATAATTGGAAAGAGAAAAAAAGAATGTTTCTACTGATTTTCTCTTTTTCATGTAATAGCAATTATGAAGAAAAAAAAAATTAAAATTGTGTAAAATGAGTCTGAACATTTATTTGATGATCTGAAAACAAACAACATCAAACCCATCATAATTACAGGCAAATTCAAGATGCATGTTTCTTGTAATTGCTTTTAATCAAACAAGATGATGTCTGCATCTGTATAGATTATTTGTAATGCACTTATAAAGAGAAAAAAAAATAATTCAGAATTGGTCTGTTTCTCTCTAATTATCTAAGAACCTATGAACCAATATAACATTTCAAGAATAATTATATACTACACTAAAAGTTATGGCAAAAATGATTTGATGATTTCCATGTTTCATGGTATATCTTTTTGTAAATCTTTTTCTTCAAAGTATTTGTTTTCACTTAAATGAGATATACTCTTTTTAGAGCTTCTTTTGTAACCTAAAAATAAATTTGTATGAACATGATTTCATTTTAATTAGATTATTTAGTATAGCTTGAGAAAACTCTTCATGTTAATTTATGGCTGGTTCTAAATCCTTTGTTTACATCACCTATTTTGTTTTTATTGATTCTTTTATCTATTTATATCTCTAGTTTCTTACTTTTTATTAATTTTTTTTCTCTTCACAGTAAAATTATTTAGTATTACTGCTTTTGTTTTAACTGTTAAAAGTTGTTGATCTCAGATAAAGAATATTGTTGTAAAAAAAAAAAATGGCTCAAATGAAAATTTTGATTTGACATTTTGATGCTATTAATTCAGCATTCCCTCTTGAACAGCATTGTTTAATTTTTAATGTAAGAGTCCATGTCCTTTACCTTATAAAATTACTTTAATGGTTACTTCCATTCTTACCAGAACATATCATTTTATTAGTTGCATCCAGTGATCACAAAAACAAAGCAATTACTGATTTTTGACATTCTTCATGTTTTGCCACATTGGTGGAAACTTTTGTTTTATTCCTAATAATTTTTATTTGAATTTTATGTAAATAAATGCAAAGTATGTTTATAAAATCTGAAATGATAGCCATTTATATTATATCTAAACAGAAGTTATAATAATTATTATTGAACAGTCTTTTCATGGCTTTATTGACAAAGCCTAACACTTATTATTATTATTATTATTACTATAATAATCAAATCAAGAATACATGTTTCCAAAGGAAACTGTGTCAGCCTTTAATTTTTTGGCTATAAACCAAGGTAACTTGGCACTCTTATTTTATTTGATTTGCTGTATTTTTCTTCAGGGCTCATCACTTATCAATCTTGTTAGAGAATTTGCAAAGTTTTTATTTTTGAACAAGGCAGTTTTTGTTTGATATTGTTTCTTGTTCTTGTAAGTCATGTGGACTGCACATTTTATGAAGAAAGTGCATTTTCAATGCATTTGCAAAAAGGAAATCTATTTCTGCTTATCTGTCTATATACTTTGTACTTATTGTACTGTCTTCTGTTTTGAGTGAATTATGTGCTATGCATTTATTCTAATAATATATTGGAGCAGTTTTATTGGGCTTCTACTCTTGATCACTTTGAAGCAGATTTAGGGCAAATGAAGTGACTTGAAGATGCTTTCCACTTTATTCAATTATTTACAAGCATTACTTTTTTTTTATCAATTACCTATATGCTTGTGTTTTTAAGCAGCAGTCTATTACAAATATCTTTATTATTCTGCAATATTCCAAAATGATTATTAAATACAATTTAAAAAATATTCCAAATCATTCAATGATTCAATTAATATGATCCCCATCACCAATCTAACATGGCAACATGACAAATAATAGGGAAAAATAGAAAATATTCTTGCCTATACTTACAATTATATAATAAATCTATTGGCCTGCAAGTTTTCCAGATATTAACTTTTTGCATATCAGAACCCACTTCCATTATATTTTTGGTTAAGTTGAATTTAATATCTGTTTTTAAAACAAAATTCTTTTTCTTTTTTACAAATACTAATTTAAGGCTAACAATTTTAACTTAATTCAATTTTATTTTTGCTTAAATTTTGTATCAAAGAATAGAGAAATATGCTTCAGTATAAAAAATTGTCTAAAGAAGAAATATGTAGAATATGCTGGTTGAATGCACAGTTAAGATTTGCAAAATCTGCCCTGGAACAACTTAAATAAGCAGGCAAATTTGGAAATAGTGCAAGATCATAACAACATCCTAAACTAAATTCCTCAGATAAAAACTAATCCTCAACTACTGAGCTTGCATAATACAAGAAAATGTACTCATGAGCTTTGGCCTGGGGATTTTGGATTGGAGTGGGGAAGACCTTTTTTGACCATACCATAGACAAATTTTAATTGTTGCTTAATTGCTAGTAAAGCATGTGTTATATAGAAGAGTTGTAGCCTAAAACGTATTCCTAAAGAGAAGACATAAACCTAAACAGCCCAAATTTAACAGAAAATACAGAAAAGGGACTGATCACCTAAAAGTTCAAACTTAAATACTTTTGGACAGGTGTGGCACAAGTTAGATTTAAACTTACTGGCAGGTAAAATTTATATCCAATGAAGTATTATGGCAACTAATTCAATTTTCTTTGACAAAGTATTGGAAAACAAACTTTACTTAAATGTGTTGAAATTATGCCTCAAGGATTCAGAGGTTCCTTACAGTTTGCCTTTCATTCTGGCTTGAAGACACCAAACTAACATGTTCGTTAAACACATTGTCATTAAAAAAAAAATCTTTCCCAGTTTGACCCACCACTATGTCCACTTTTGTTTTGGATACTATTCTACATCCTACTAACATATATAACATACATCTTTGATAAATGTTATCCTATCTTGCTGAATGTTAAAGATACCTAGCTGTTTTTTAGCCTTTAGATCAGAGATTTCTTCTAATAAATTCAATCAACACAGCATAGTATATCTATCCAGGAAGCAGAGAAGAAGCTGCAGATTAAAATGAAATGTTTTCATTAATAAACTATAACACTACAGCTATTCTAGTTATCTGAACTAAGTTTTTTTCAGAGCAATTAAAAAATAGATGACCATGTAAAGTGTGCAATGAACATACACTCAACAATCTAATATTAAATTGGCTGAAATGCTAATAAAAAGAAGGTTGGTTATCTTTTAAAAGAAATGTCTCAGAAATAATAATTGCATAAGGTTGATTATATATGGATGGCAATCAAGCAGCAGAGATGCAAATCTATTTTCACTGCAAAGCAAAACATGTTGATTGCTTTTAGGCTCATTGAGAATGTGGTTCTGCATTCCAAATGTCAACATCAACTGAAAACTAGGATTAGATATCGATGAGTTTTAGATTCTCCAAAGATAGAAAGGGCAAGATCCCCTGAAAGATAAAAACCCAGAGCCTTTATTTGATCCAATCAGCAAGGAGACAAATCTAAATGGGGACAATTCAGCAAATTAAGTATTCAATATAACACACTCACTTATGAAAAACATTCATTTCAATCAAGTTCTTATTGTAACATTCCAGACAAATCAGAGTTTTGTCAGAAAATAAACCTAAAAATAGAAATAGCTTCAATATTTCTTTGAATTTCGTCCGAAAAATTCAAGACTTACATTTTCTAACACTGACATAACTTCATAGAAGATATTCAGTATCAGTTAATATTATAAGTCACAAAGCAAATATTAGCATAAATTAATAATTCTCATGCCAATACAATTTACTAATATTGGAGGCTTCCTTCAAGATGTGTTTTAAAGGAATTTTAAATAATAGATCACGTAACTAATTCCAATCAAAGCTTTTTGGCAAAAAACAAAATAATAATAAAAAGGTCAATTTAAAAATTATAGACATAAAAATTTGAGAGAAGCAAATGTGTATCTCTTCACTTTACCCAAAATCAACTTTTCATTATCTTGTTAATAAAACTTTATTTTTAAATGTTATTTTGCAAGAAAAAATGTCAAATTCATTTTCGCTAAAGCTATTTTTTCACAAATAGTGATTTCTTATTAAAGATAATTATATTAAGTGTAGTCGTATATGATAAGGTGGTGTAAAAAATCATTTGATCTCCCACTGCTCAAAAACAATGGATTTTTCAATTTAAAAAAAAAAAAAAGTGATACTCTGTAGACAGTATTGTCCATAATTATGGTGACAAAGAGGAATTTCATGTGTAGTTTAAAAAAAAATAAAGCTGAACACTTAGCAAAAAAACAGCCAAACAAATTTTATTGTAATCACCATAAGGTAAAAAATAACTGAACAATTAAAAAAAAAAAAAAAGTCCAAAAAATTTAATGATGATATAATTATTAATTTAATAATTAGCTTGGCCATTATGAGATATATATATAACATTTGTAAATGAGTTATTATGCAACCTATGATTTTACCATGTGGTGTCTTCAAGCAATTTGTAATAACTGATTTTATCATTCTTTTTAAGAATACTCGTGTAACAGTGGGGGTTTTTTTTTAATGCTCACATAACATAAGGTTTGGCTGTTTTTACAACGGTGGCAAGATATGTAGACTGTACCAGGAAGAAAAGTTAGCAACTATGCTATTCCCAAACAAAAATAAACTATTGAATGAAAGAACAGAAATTATGACTTAGTGTAACCATACTAAAAAATACCTATTAGATTCATACAACCTTGGATGAAAATGTTATAATTTCTTGTAATTTTAAGAATTGCGCATTCACAAATTCTCTTTCATTAAAAAAAAAAAATCACTGTGTTACAGGAGCGTTCTTTAAAAAAAAAAGATACATGATAAAATCAGTTATTGCAAATTGCCTGAAGACACCACATGGTAGAAACCTAGGTTGCGTAATAACTTGTTTACAGATGTAAAATATTCAAAGGTTTTACAATATAATTTAAAATACAAATTTGCACTGCACTGGTCTAATTTTATTATGACCAAAATCTAAGTAATTAAAAAAATCAATATATATATGTGTGTGTGTGTGTGTGTGTATAAAGTGCTTCTGTTATTGATAAGAATTGAATTATCACTTGTTATTTATGCCTAATTGAGATTTTTGCAAAGTGAAAGCCGATAAGAAGTTTTTGCTCTTGTGTGAGTGAACTTGTATTAACAACTATTACCAAACTAGCATTAGGAATAGAACTTTATAAACTGTAATTCTATCTTGTGGCCAGAAAGTTACATCTTTACATAACGGCAATAACTACATTTTTTAATTTGAAGATAGATGTTTTAGAGAGTGTCATCTAGAATCTCTCATTCGACTCATTTTGGTAAAGCTACCAGATGTCTTAAAAACTTCAAGTCAGATTAGTGATATCCCTTAAATGGTTTTCATTTGCAAACAATATCAAATTCTTTTGCTGTTTAAGTTTCTAACTTCTTTCTTTCCTTATATTTCACTCAATAAATAAAGAGGTTTTAAAAAAAAACAACTTCCTTTTTCTGACCTACAATATATGATGCACTTTTGTCAAGTGATGCTATTGTTCTTGTACAATTTGTCATGAATTTTCTAGAGAGAAAATACTTCCTGTCATATTCAAGCAGAATTTACAGTTAATTACATATAATCTTATATAATTATTTTTTATGCTCTGTTAACAACTGTATTCTCTTTGAACTCTAATAACCTATATGCTATTATTAGTCATATTAAAGCAGTGGTTCACTATTCCTCACTCTCAATCATTACTACCTCTATTTGGTTTTAAAACTAGATTTCTATTTTTAAAAGCATTTAACAAGACTTTACTTAGAACTAAGTGCTTTTTAGCCAAGTTCAGTAATTTAGTAGTGAACTATGCTTATTTCTTACCGAAGAATTTCTTTAAAGCAGAAATAAATTTGAGCTGCTACTATGAAACATTTAAGCAGAAAATAATTACATTTTATCAATTTATTGACCCACAGAATTATTTGATTTTCTCACCAATCATCTGATGAGCTATTGTTTGATGCACTACCTTATAATCCTGGAAATAAATTTTAAGTTCTTTTGCTACCTTTCATACCAATTTAAAATACCTGAACAATTGATAGAGCCCACTTGACTTGACAAAGTCCTCTTATGACTCTCTTCAGTTATTTGGATTTTTTAAAAGAATACATATTGTAATATTTTAGATGATTTGATATAGCTTTATAGTTTTTCTAGAAAATTGTAGTTTCTACCAAGATGTCGTGGTGCAGTGGATATCGGCTTGCAACGAGAAATCGTGAAGCTGTGTTCCCATATGAGTTGAGTTTGTTGCATTCACATATGTGCAAATACTCTTGGGAAAGGTATTAATCCGTCTCTTCTCCTTTCAGCTATGGGTTAAATAGCAGGACAGATTGAGTTCTATAGCCTTGTTTGGCAACCAGTCTACCACAGGAAGTAATGGCAACCTACTGCGGGAAAACCTTCTGTCCAGTTGGTCATGTCTCTTTTGAGACATGATCACCCAAGTGTGTTTCATGTATGGCACTTAAGTGACTGACTGATATCTAAATTACTTTCTGCTTGTACGTGTTAAATAGTTAACTTTTTAAACACCTGTTACACATTTTGACTGTTGAGAATACATTGGTGATATCTTTTACTGTTTTGGTAGAATTTATTAATCTTACATGAGAAATGGAATTTTCCAAAAGCTGGTTTAGCTGAAAATATATTACCTTGTGGGCATTTACAAATTTTTCTGCAATATAAGAATAGTTCATATAAAAAGAGAATTAAAGCCTTTAACATGCCAATTGTCATTTGCAATGCCAGGATTAAAACAAGAAAGGATTCATTCCTCTTAATTTAAATATAAGGGCATGGTTATTTAGTTATAAGTATCATTTATAGTCATTGGGATCTAAAAACAGTGAACTATCTCATGGGATTTATTCTTGCTTTTGTTTTGTAATATTCATGACCAGGTGTTTTTACTTATTTATTCTTATCACTCTCATTTTTTTCATATTCCTGATCTATTATCATTTTTCAAGTGGTGTTAGTTTTGTTTTCTGATCAATTATCATAACACTCCTTCCATATATGGTTGCATGTCACATCAAAGAATTGTAAGCTAATTACTGTCTAATTCCATTTCACAACTGATTGTGAATTTTTTTCTCTTTTTATTGGTACCTACCTCCACTGGTACAAGTGTGAATCAGTAATTAAGCTTATCATGCCTTATGAATTTGATTAATGGTGTCTTATGTATTGTTTTCTTGTTTCAAATTTCAAGAAAATGAATTTTACTTTCTTATTGCTCTCTACATGTCATTGGTGTGCCATTCTAAATTAGTAAGTCAATGACTGTATTTCTTGTTATATACAATATATTTGCAAATATAACACTGCCTCCAGTGTGCTGGTTTTATGACATTAGCTACCAAAGTTCAAAATGGACAGCTCCAGGGCTTGGATAATTTGAAGTGAGTTGTCCTTCAAATGCCCTAGTAAATCTTGTATTTTCTACACTTACAAATATAGTAACACCTGTATTTTTTAAATTATAGAACTCAGACAATAACTGAGATTTGATTTATCATGTCAGATGAATATTGGCTTCTGATGTTTATATTTTTTTGCGGGATATTGTTTCATGATTTTCTGGTTGTAACCAAGAAGATATCTTTAGTTCTTGTCAATAGACTGAGAAAACAAAAGCAACCTTGTTGTGTGCATATTGAAAAAGGCAGTCATAATTTTAAATGCTGCATGGGTATGTAAATTTGTTTCAAATCCATGATTATAATTTTTTTTTAATCATTTCACCCAAATCAAGACTATAATATTACTAAGTTGCAATGGACTACTGGGAGTAAAAGAAAATAGAAAAACTTTCTGTTATCATGTTGATAGTTGCTCATTCAAAGTTAATCTCATGAGATACTTGTCTAGTCCCCCTTTTATCTCGGAAACATTATATATATATATATATATATATATATATATATATACACATATAGGGGTATGGCTATGCTAATTATTATTAGCTAGCCAATCCCACTACACCTGGAACCTTTTTAGGTCTAGCTCCATGAGTTGACCTACTGCTTCTCCTACATCCCCTCCCTCTTTCAGTGGCTTAAAGAGGATTTCTCATTATAGGAGATTTTGATCTACTTTTTTTTTTTTTTATTAGGTCAAAAATCTTTACCACCATTTTCTTGGATAATGCTTACTTCAATTTACACAAAGCTTTTTGGTGAATATCAGTCCATTGAAACTCCTTATTTTTTTTCGTAATTCAGCAAAAGGTTTGATTTTTTTTTTTCTGCATATTTTGGCAAGAAGTTGTTGCTGTAAAAGTTAGCTAATCCAAGAAATGACCAACTCTTTCTTGTTACATAGAGGCAAAACATTCAATATTTTCTGAATCAAGCCAAGCTTGAATCCGTGGTTAAATACCCTCCTCTGAGAGTTGATATCTCAAAAACGTCAGCTTTTTGCACTTGAATCGTACATTTATCCTTGTTTAAAGCCATTCCTGCATTTCTGAGTATATTCATTACTAACTTTGTTTTCTATTTTAACTCCTCTTCAGTATGGGTGGCCAACCCAATACCATCTTAGTAAATTATTATATTTTTTACTTTTCCTTCTAATAAATTTTCCATTGCTCTCTGAAAATCAAACTGGCTGTCTTCACTCCAAATGCTAGACGAGTCCACCTTAACAAACCTATAGGCAAGTTTATCATTATAATTTCTTTGAATTCTTTGTCTATTTGGATTTGGTTGTGCACATTTTTTAAATTCAAAGGAATGCAATATGTTGTCTACATTTGGAATAGGATATGAATCTGAACAAATTTTGTAATTCTCACCTACTTTGTAATTCCCACAAATCCTAAAAATTAAGTTTCAGATGTATGGAAAGCCTACGACTTTGAAAACATGATGGTGTAACATTTTGCTTTAGCTTAATGCTTGCTCTATAATTTTTTAACATTCCTGTTTCACCATTTCTACAATTTACAGTATTCAGTAACTGTGCACTATCAACATTCAATCAATCAGTCCCTATTATACCATGACTTTTTATACAATCCGTTACTATGATGATTGTTTCAATTCTTTTCACTGTTTCAATTGCCCCTTGAAAAGAACCTAATGTTTTGATACATGTACCCTCAAATTGTCTTAATTTTATCCAACATTTCTTTAACTTTGTTTGTCTTAATTTTTCCCCAAAATTTCTTGTAATGAGGGTTACCTCACTTCCTGTGTCAACTTGCATACTTAAATAAGTGCTGTTCAACTTTATCTTCTTGAAGGTATTCTTGTTTTTCCTCTCTATGGCAAAAACATTTCTTTCATTGTGCCTCCACATTTTTTACCTTACTGCTTTTTGCCATTTACAGACATCTTTAAAATGATTCTTTTTCTTACAATTGTCACATATCTTTCGCCACGCGTAGCATTTTTCTCTTTTTGGTTTATGTTTATAACGCAATACTTACATTTTGATTTTATTTTCCTCTTAATATCATCTACTTCCATCATTTCTTCTTTGTGTCTTATACTCTTCAATCAACTTGCTCTGCTGTATGAATTCAATAGTGGCTTCCAAACTTATATTTTGTAAATGTAGTCTTTTAAGTCTTTGTGCAGTATCAGCTAAACCTTCCACAAGTCAAAGCTGGATTAATTCATCCTCTATTGTCATTTCCTTTTGTCCCAGTTCATTAAATTCACAATACCTACTAGTATCTCTTAGTCTACTGAGATATTTCCTAATAGGTTCTTCAGACTCTTGTCTTAGTGCCAGAAACTTGGTCCTCTCGGCAATGACTATTCTTCTTTTTCATTGGATAGACTTTAAAATTCTCTCCTTAATTTTCTTAAAGTCTAAAGTTTCAATTTCTTCAGAGTAAGTCATTAATGATACTTGTTTAACAGCTCTACACCCCTCGGTGACGAAAAATAAATCCGTGATTTGGTTTTGGTTGTTCTTCAATTTTTTTATCCTGGCCATTACCTCGAAACACTTCAGCCAAATTGTAACCTTCTCTGGGTTTTCCAAGTCCAACATAGTTTCATTTGGTGATGCCATTTTGTTATGTTGATAGTTGCTCATTTGAAGTTAATCTCGTGAGATACTCATCTAGTCCTCTTTTTATCTCAGATACATCATATATATATATATATATATAAGGGTATAGCTATTCTAATTATTATTACCTAGCCAATCCCACTGCACTTTCGAAGGGACCAGAAACTCAATTCTAAACAAAAAACAAGGAATAAACTTCTACTTTTGTTCAAAAGACTGGGGAGTAGTGTAAGAGCAGAGAAAAATTAATGCATTTGATTAGCTTGGTATAGAATTTTGTTTTTTTGTGTGTGTGACTGTGTTAATCAATTTCCCTATTTATTCTTTCTAATTTTCATCAAATAAAAGAGGTATCCTATTTCACAAAATGATATGAATAATTATATGAATAGGTACTGATATTGTAATTTTCCAAGATGTTCATTAAATATGTTGGAAAGATATAGTAAAAATTATATGAAATATTGAATTTAATGATGTCCTGGGAAGTTGAACAGTGAATGTATGTTTGAAAAAAAAAAATGTTATGAAGAATTTTGAAGGACACATTTCTGGTCTTAATATTCATTGAAAGCTATTGCTAAGGGAAATAACTCTGTTTTCAACGCTTGCACCTTTTATTTGAGTTGTGATATACACATTTGTAACAAATTACTAAGTTAAATCTGTAAGCTTTTTAAAAAAAATTAATGTAAATAATTTTTAAACCGTAGTTTTAAAATCTGAAACTTAAAAACAAACAGCATCAATAAAAACTGATTAAGAGCATTTTATGATCATAAAGATAACAGCAATTAATAGGCAATATATGCTATCTTTCTATTTGGTTGTATGTATGACCATTAACGTTTTCATTTTACAAATAATTCCTCTCACTTTTTTCCTGTTGAGTTTTTATCAGTTATCATGCTAAAAAGATGTATAAAATTAAATGATTCCTACCATTATTCAAACATTGATAGGCAGGTGTATGATGTTTCAAATTTATCACTACTATATTTTTTTTTTTCAACAAATACTTAATTTTATATGTTAACTTTAAGGAAACAAAATAGCAATATTTTTTTCAGTGAATATTTTCTTTTTCAAAAGTCATTCTGTATTCACCTATAGCCAATAGGGATCAGACTAACTTAAAAGTACATATGAAAATTATGAAAGTTAGGATAAATTCATGGAATCACTCTTCTTTACAAAGAATGTCCTCCTTAAAAATTTATTGCAGTGCATTTATACTAAAATCTATATTTATTTATACATGAATATATTTAATCATATTGCTCATTCTTTTTTAATCTTTTCCCACTTTTCTTTCTCAATAACTTATTTTATGTGATTTCTTTTTAATTTTAAATGTAAATGCATATTGAATATGCATGTAATAACTCAGTAATTGCAGAAATATGCAAGATGATATTTTAGTCATCAACACCTATTGAATTTCTATGGGTCCATTTTAATACTGAATTATAGTGCTGAATGTTCATTTGTTAACCAGTTCCTGCTTTGTCGGATGATGCAGTATTACTGAATACTGAAAGTTTGGGATTTATCAATATATGTCTATTAATCAGTAATGTCTTCCTATGAAATTTATATAATTTCAAGCTATGCAGATTTGTACCAGATTGGAACAAAAATGCTCACTTTTGATTACAAATAAAAAAATAAATAAATAAAATAAAAAGAAATGACTTCATTTAAACATAACTTTTAGTCAAAGTAAGCTCCATTAGCATAATGTTGCCAATGATCTAGCAGTGAATTTATTCTTTCTTAAAATATAAATGTGAGTCAACGAACAACTGGAAGTGTTTTTCCCCTTTTTAACATTGATGTATATCTGCTAGTACATATTTGCATATAAGGTCTAGAAAAAATCATAATGAGTAGGTCCTGCAGAAGGATAAAATCTTTTTTTTGTTCACCCCTGCTGCCAAAAGTTTTTCAACTTTGAAGCAGAAGTTCCAGGTCCTAACAAGAGGACTTTGCTGTGATTGTTATAAAGATTTTTTTTTAGTAAGATTTGGTCTTGTTTATCCAAAAACCAATTTCAGAATATAAAGAAACCACTTTTCATCAGCAATAAATACATAGAAAAAAAAAATGAACAAATAGATTACACCAGGTATCAAAATATACAAGCTGCTGATCATCAGTTAAACCATGTTATACCTACTTCTGCATTTTCTTCGATTTGCCAATTTGATCCAGATGTCTTTTGATTGTTGTATGTACTAAGACCCCCCCTCGCCAACTTTGCTATTACTACCTGAATGATAATTTCTCAATGAACCTCTATGTCTATCCTCAATTTTCATTGCCAAGTGACAACTTGCAGTCATAACCAGTTTCAACTTGGAAATTCAAATCATCAGAATTTTTTTTTTAAATCAATACCACATGGTCCATTCTAAAGTTGAATCCAATACTGTTGGGGCTGTAGGTGGGTTTGGTCTTACAGGATCATGGCTGATCTCATAGTGCATTAGGAGATGAAAATTGCTTTTATTCAACTTTGCTTTGACAATCTTCAAGAAAAAAAAAACATAATGGAAAGTATTCACTTGGTTTTCAAATCTTACTCAGCTTAAAGCACAGAATTATTTCAGCATCATTAAATGAAAAATAGTATCCATGTTCATTTGTGGACAACACCTAAATAAATAAAACTATGTATACTCATCCATGCACATACAATTTATATATTTCTACCTATACTAGCAGTATAGCCTGGCGTTGCTCAGGTGTAATAAAAGCTTTAAAACTAATCCATGGTCCTGGAGCTCAGTCTCTATGGACGATGGCATGAAAGACTAAAAAGCAATAGTTGTTTCCAGTTAAAGCGAAATAGTAGACTGAAAGAAAAATGAATGGATGTAAATCAAATTTTGATTTCCTTGTATCGATGTCAAATAAGTTTTTTTTGTCGTAAACTGAATTTTGAAGGCTAAATAAGTCCTCTGAGTAAATGGTATCATGGCTGAGACTAAGAACTACAATTATACCTACTTAGAGCAAAAACTAAAATAAAAGGGCTGAAAAAATATAGACAGGCAGACAAACAGACACACACACAAACATCTTGCCTTTTATATATATATATATATATATATATATATATATATATATATATATATATATATATTATCGATTTTCTGCACTATTGTAAGAACTGCAACCTTGAAACTTCTGAATATCGTTTCTTATGTCTTTGTCTATGAGTGTATCAAATTTGATTAAAATCGGACCACTCCTTCTATAACCCTATTTTTTCGATTATCAATTATCGATATTTATCAGGGATACCTCAACACAAAACCTAGCTAAGGACACTCGCAGATGCTTATAGTACAACTGTAAATTTTCAAGAAAATCGGTTCAGCCGTTTCGGAGTCTATAGGTAATGGATACACACACACTGACACACACAGAGACAAAGTTCCATTTATAAATAAGTTTAGGTATGTATACAGAAAGTCATATCTGCACTAAGAATCTGCAAAAACTTGAGGAAAGTGTCCTGAAAGTTATATTTTATTGATATATTACTAAAATGCTAATATTAAGATAGATAATACTTAATGTATTACCTACCTTAGTTTTAGTCCTTTTTAGAGAGACATTTTAGAACTTCACTTCTTGTTTCGCAGAATTTAACATAGATCATTATTTGTTCTTTATCTTATAGATCATCATTGGAAATAAATATTTGCATGCAATAAACTGCAGTATTCTACCAAAATATTTTACTTTTTTCAGTTTTTGTAATGCCTGAAGAAGTTACTTTCTTTTTTTGTTTAATGTTTATTTTGTGTATTTTTACAGATCACTCACCACACTAGGTCTTGTTATCTCTGCATTAGCTGACCAGGCAGCTGGCAAGAATAAAAACAAATTTGTGCCATATCGAGATTCTGTTCTAACATGGCTTCTGAAGGTCAGTCAAAAATGATGTTACCTTTGTCCTCTCCTTTCCACACCCACCTTTCTTTCTCTATTTCTATCTAATTATGATATGCTTTCAATTTTTCTTTTAAGAATTCAATATAACACTTTCCTGCACTCTTCTCTCCACTCATTTCATCTATTTTTCTTTGTTCACATGATCCTTTTTTTATCTCATTAACCCACTTTAATGAATTATTCTCATGTTTATTATCTTTGAGGATAAGCCGAGAAGTCATACTTATTATTTAGGCACAATTATTCTTCAAAATGAATTTAGAAGAATTTGATAAATTTAAATTAATTTCAAGATTTTCCTTTTACAATAATAAAATTTTTCTTTGATTATTAGATATACCATTTTGCTAAGGAAAAAAATCCTCCATTTCTCATTAATGTAAATTTTATTTATTAATCTATTTGGAAATTAAAACTTTATTTTTTAAAATTTTATTTTGTATGCTAACTTCTAAAACTATTCTACCATTCCTGCAAGTGTACATTTTAAATGACTATTAACATTGAATTTATCCTAAAAATGTTATGCAAATGTGTAAAAATTCTTTTTCCCAACATATTTCTTCACATGAAATAATGACTCTTATTTGCAAACATCTTTCATGTTTTACTGTTGTCAGATTTGCCAAACATGTGGGTGGCCTTAGACAATAATTCAGTGTTCTTTCATAGTTTCATATGCATCAAAAAGAGGAAAAAATTCATCTGATAAACATAGATTTCTATATTCTATTATGTTTGAGATATGACACTTTAGTTTGTTTTTTTTAATACGAATTATTCATGTATCACTGTGAAGCATTTTATAAAGTAGATATTTATTACAGTATACCAAGTTCAATCCTCACTTGATGTCCCATATTTGTCCTATAAGCCAAGCTTGGTAAATATCAGTAATGTCATGAATAATTGCAACATGCTCTCTTGAGGTTTTACATGACTATATTGTACCTTGCATCAGTATTAAATTTTTGTTGAGAGCTTCATAAATAAAGTCATCCATATTTCTATTGATCTATTTCAAATTTATAGTTGGAAGTCAATATTTTTCTTTATATTTTAGTATGAATTATATCAAAGTTAGTACTTAGCACTTGGCTTTAATTCATTAGCAAATATGTAAGTTTGACAATGTCCAAATTCTATAAATATTATTCTTTGGCTTTTTTTCAACAAAATGTTAGTTGTAACCTGTTTTTAAGGGTGTATTGTCATTGATAATTAAATTTTACTTATTTAAATTTTAGGTGAATTTCAAACCACTATTAATATGATGTGCGTTGTGGTGTGGTGGATATCAGCTCGAAGCTAGAAATTAGAGAGCTGAGTTCAAATTCCAGTTGAATTCATTGCATTCACTTACGTGCAAATACCCTCAGGAAAGGTATTAGTCCATCTCTTCTCCCTCCAGCTATGAGTTAAAAAGCAGGATAGATTCAGTTTTATAGCCTCGGTTGGCAACCTACTGTGGAAAAATTTTCTGTCTAGTCAGTCATGTTTCTTTCGAGATATAATCACCCAAGCATGTAACTAACTGATTAATATGCTGTATTAACATTGAAAATAATACAAAGGAAAATTAATCCTAGAAAGAAGCTTGAATATAAGTGAAAAGTTTGTTTGATACAATGGTTTAATATCAGTTAAAGATTAAGAAAATGTCCAAGATAATTACTCTATTTTGTGATATATAGGATGCATCCTAAATTTTATGAGACCAATAAAATTGAAGATAATTTATTTTAGTGATTTACTAAACATAGGTTAGGTATAGCACAAGGTCATGAAGATGTGGCACCCTGTCAGGATAATTATCATTTGTTTTAGTCAACTTCAGTTCTTACTGGTGGAGATTTTTGTAGCTCAAGCTAGACTCCATTCCTAATCTTCACTGTGTAGGACACTGGGTAATTTGGACCATTCCGATTTCGTTGGGTAGAAAAGTATATCTTATATACAACATTTCATTTTGCATTTAAAAATAAGTTATTATTAAAAAAAATTTAAAAATTGTTGCTTTTAGGACAATCTTGGTGGCAACAGCAAGACTGTGATGGTAGCAACTGTAAGCCCAGCAGCTGATAATTATGAAGAAACACTATCCACTTTGCGCTATGCAGATCGTGCAAAGCGAATTATCAATCATGCCGTGGTCAATGAGGATCCAAATGCTCGCATCATTCGAGAACTTCGTGAGGAAGTTGTTATGTTACGCAACCAACTCAGTGAAGCACAGGTCAGTTCATCTTTTGTAGCATGTCTATTAAATAAAACTATAATAAAGAAAAATTATCTTCTATCATAAAACAACTATAAACCAGAAATATGGGTTAGTCTCATTAGTATTCAGAATAAAGTACATTGTTTATTCAGGAAAGATCAGGTGGGAAACTTAATATCTTTTTATACAGTCAAAGCTAAACTTCTGTTGCATTTTTATATTATGTTTTTTCTTTTTTTAAATATTTGGAAATGTATTTAATCATTTCTGCTTTGTGCATGTGTTATATGAGATAATACATATGAAATTCTGTGTATTTAATAAATATTCATTGATTACAAATACAAAGGAAAACTTGCATTTGGGATTCTGATAGCTGATAATTTTGAAGATTCTAGTCTGAGTGAATTTTAACTATTTTCCTTGTTTGAAATCAGTTTCATTATTCAAAAGTGGCAAGAATTGTTTTTGGTTATTTTTTTTCTTTTCAACTGAACTATAATTGCTCCTACAAGTAATAGTAGTTGCATTTTAAATGAAGTTATCTTCAAAATATAACTTAACATGCAAAATCAAGTTATTACATGAATTGTAATTAAAAAAAGCTAAAATTATATGAATCAGTAAGTAAGTATAGAGTAAGTCTAGACAAATTTTAACTATTTCATATAAATTTTGTGCATTGTGATGTAATGAATATTGGAGAGCTGAGTTTGAATTCCAGTTGAATTTGTTGCATTCACTTACATGCAAATTACTCTTGGGAAAAGTATGAATGCATCTCTTTTCCCACCAATTATGGGTTAAATAGCAGGACAGATTGGGTTCTGTAGTCTTGGTTGGCAGCCAGTCTACCACAGAAAGAAATGGCAGTCTACTGCCAGAAAAACTTCTGCCTAGTCAGTTACAGATCAAAAGAGATATGATCATCCAAGCATGTATGGCACTTACTGATTGACTGATTTAAATTTTAAATATTTTTCTTTTTCAAAACAAAATGACTTATGTGCATTGTACTTGTTTTTTATTCTATGCTAATCCAGGAAGAAGAAAACAGTAACAATTTGTGCTAAAATGATTTTAATAAATTAGATTGGGTTTTGATATTTAAAATTGTTTACACTTATTTAGATAATAAATTTGGTATGTTTCAAAATATCAACATCTAATATAATGTTGGTGAATGATTTATTTCCATTCTCTCATCTAAGATTGAAATATTTTTAATTTATATGCAAAAAAAATTTGCAATGAGATCATTATATAATTTTTTAATATTTGAAATGTACAGATTTAGAAATTGTATTGCTAATTAAGGAAAAATTGAAGAAGATCTAGGTTTTCTTAGTGCAATTTTTATTTTTATTGATAAAATTATGTCTATCAAAACATGAATTTTTCATAAAATAATTATCTATCGATCATATTTTAAAAATTATTTTAATTCAGAGTATGAATTGTAGAAATATTCTACTGACAAGATATAAAGTTTGAATAGTTGAAATAATAGCTCCCGTGTAGAACGCAAAATAAGCTAGCTTATAATAAGGGAGTTAATCAAGGTTGTTAGCTATTAAATTATTTCCCTTGAATCAGCTAACAAAACATTAAATAAAATATGAAATTAATTTTGGTACCAATTTTTAATAGCTTAAAAAAATTAGCATTTTTATATTGATTTTTTTCCCCAATTATTTATCTCGGATTTATAAGGCAATCTTTACAATTAACCTTTTATTGTTTAGGTTAAATTTTACTTATGACAAGATTTTTTAGGTAATTATTTTAAGGCATTCAGAATTAATTTTATACTATATAAGAAATGTAGCTAGATCAAACATTTTGTTGGAAAATTTTGTATTAAATGAAAATTATTTCTAATTAATTTTGTTTGTACTTGGATTTTTTCTAAAAGGAAAATGTAAAAATGTTCCTTGATTATTTGTATCAGTTTTACTCTGCTGCTCATTCATGATTTTTTCCCATGTTCAGAGCATGAAAGCCCCTGATTTGAAAGAACGTCTCGAAGAGTCAGAGAAGCTTATCAAAGAAATGACAAAGACTTGGGAAGAAAAATTGGCTGAAACAGAAAAAATTCATCAAGTTAGTAATTTCTGGATTTGTTTTTTTATTTTTTATAAAGAGTATTATACATTAGGAATAATGTTTTTGTTTCTGCTGCATTATGGGATCTGGCATCATGAAACCTTTCACTATGTTAGCTCTTGTCTATTTTTTGTTGTACTGTGTGTTTGGTGTGATTCAAAGTTAATTGTTTTTTTTATAAATTGTTTGAACATGAGCAAACTGCTAATGTGCAATGGCAGTGTAACAAACAGGCTCAATAAGCGAACTCAAGACAGAGCAACACAGAACACAGTTTATTAGTAAACCAAGAAATTACAAAAAGAACTTTGCTTTTTTTCTTCTTTTAAATATAAATTTTCTATTCATTTTTATAACATTTGGCCATTAAGTTGGTTTGAGCTTCAACTTCATTTATCGACTGAGAGATTTCCTGATTTTTCCTTTTAGTTATGCTCAACGGCTTATCTGCAACTATTGGCCTTTTTTCTGGAAAAATCTCTGCTCTTATATTAAACTTCAATAATTTCCTTAATAATCTTGGCCAATGAATAGGTGTCTCATTTAAGTCTCTTGTATTTATTAACAAAATGAATGGATTAGCTTTCTAATATGAAAGATTTAAGACCAACTAAAATTTTTTGAATCTCTCACATGCCCAGATATAGGCAAGACACTCTTTCTCAATTTATACATAGTTATCCATTCTGTTGGCATTAATGTTCACGTTATCTTCAACACAACTCCTTGTATTGTACTTTTTTTATCAATCCATTTGCTGGTCAAAGGGCTGTTGATAAATGCAGAATGTATCTGCCTAAAAAGTTTAACCTACCCAGTATTCATTATAGTTCAGAGACAGTCTGTGTGTAAAGTATTTTTAATATAGCCTCCACTTTAGCTTGGTCAGGCTGTATTCCACTTTCTGTAATGAGGTAACTGAGAAATTTTGTCTCCTTTCGTCTTAGTTCAGATTTTTCTTTATTTAATTTCAGTTCAACCTATTGATGTCTTTTAAACACACTGTTCAAATGCTTCTCGTGTGAAACTTCAGCTTCACTAAATATTAACATTTTCAAAGTAACATAACATTGTCGTCTTTATCAAAAATCTCTTCCATAGTATAGTATAAAATTTCAGGGGCTGACAAATTCCCAAACAGATGCTTTTATAAAAATAGCAACTGTAAGGAGTAACAAAGATTGTTGACTTAACAAAATCATTCTCTAGTGGGATTTGCCTGAATCTAAAGTTTGCTGAAGATTTTTGCCCCTTTTAATTTATGTAAAAGATCTTTAAGGTGAGGAATAAGATACTTTTCATGTTCCACAGCTTTATTTAGGTATTTAATATCCATGCAAATTCTTACTTTGCCATTTGTTCTTCATGACTTGTGCCATGTATGCACGTCAGTTAGTCTGCTTGATGTTTTTGATTATTTCATTCTGCTGTATAGAATACAGTACTGAGGAACATAGGTAGCATCATCTGCATTCTTTATGTTGTCAACCCTTCAGCTGCAACAGTAAAATTGTAAAATGGTTTGGATTGCTACATTTCAAGCGTGTTTTTTTTTTTTAGCTGGACAGTCAATTTTCATATACCATTTCTGAGCACAATTCTTGTCTCTCTCCCCACCACACCACATTTGTTACCATTACTGGGGGAGGATTGACATGGACCCTAACATTCGGTCTGTTCCTATCTGTTTGCTTGACCACTTTTGTTTTTCTTTATTATCCCATTGAGTGTTTGCGACCACTGTTTGTCTATTTATATTTTTGCCTCTTCATGTCGTTGAGCAATTATTGCTTCCTTCAGTGGGAGGTCTGGTTACAGTTGGCGTTCTTCTGACAAATCTTTCTCGAGAAACAAAAGCAAGTTGATTCTGTATTACAGATTCCTTCTCCAGAAAGTCAGCATGTTCCCCTAGTCCATATAATACATTGAACACCTGGTTTCTATATTTTCACCAGGTTGTTGGTTTCACTGGTGAAATATGGTATAATGTTTTCCTAACACACTAACCTGCTCCCATTCTACTAAACACTCTTCCCATCTGCCCAACCCTCATCCTCGGTATCCTTACTCATCTGTCACCTTCCTCCTGACATTCCCTATGTCTAACCACTCCTTCTCTTTACCTTCCCCTATGTAGCCCCATGCGCAATAGTGGCAGTGGAATGCCTTGCTTGGGGTGAGATGATTAAAAAAAAAAGAAAATGTTGACTTTTAAATTAAAATGAAGTTGAAGTTCTGAATGTCATTGTTAAAGGAATCCTCTGCTTAATGAGGATTTGTATCAATGTTGAAGGATACATATATTTGCTTGGCCTTGGACCCCATACACTATATGAGTGCATTAATTTCAACATCCTGGTTATTTATATCCAATTTAGATGTGGTTTTGATTACAAAAAAAAAACATTGCCTCTGTGCCAGGCCACTGTTAAGGCTTTGAGAATATAAAATCTGCTGGTGGTTTAAATGCCATTCTCTCTGTTTGGTTTGTCTTGTTTATTTTTTTCTCATGACTGCTATCATGTAATGAACAGACTCAAGGCAGAGCAACACTGAACATGGTTTATTGGCCAGCCAAAACATTACAATGGGACTTTTTTCTTGTTATATGTACAAATTTTCTATTCATTCTTATAGCATTTGAACCAGTACTACCATTACTAATATGAATCTAGGCATTGTATTGGATGAATTCTTGATAGCTACAATGAACAATTGGCTTGTTTGAATGATAGACTGAAAAAAAAGTAAACCAGTGATTCAGCGGCATGACAAAACCTGTCCTCAATTTATAAATTTAACACCACAAAAGAACACTGAGCTGGGATAGGAAATTCTTCCATATTCAGGCCTGTCATTTTCAGACTACCATCTTTTTTTGCTTTTCTTTATAGCAATTTCAACATATTCAAGATATTTAATCAAACTTTTTAATTTTACAGTTTTTCTGAAAAGTGGTGTAAAGTCATAGAAAGTTAAAGAAAACATTTTAGTTAAATAATTATGCTATGAATTTCTGTAAATGAGATTTCGTTATAAAAGCTGGGAAATTCTGCTTCAATCCAATAATTATTCAATGTTAATTGCAGTTGAATTTCCTTTATATGAAAGGTAGCAAAGTATTTTCACTGCATAGTCTGTAAACTATTCTATTTTTAAACAATCTATTTATTAAATCATCATTAATTCTTGGTTTCATGCACAAAATCTTATCAGCATGCAAGAAAATTATGCATAACACAGTATGACCCACATAACTGCCATTGTGCAAAGAAATCCTATTCAGACAGCTTAATTTGAACTAATTTTGCTTCTTTTCATCTTAAAAGTTTTCTTATGTTCAGTTTAACATTCTTGGTATTGTGATAATATAGAAATTTACAGGCATTGTTTTCATAAAACACTTAGCAGAAGAGTCTTATTGTCTCTTCTGGCACAAGAAGCAAAGCAATGGAAAGTAAAGTGAGATCGTTTAATGCATCTTAAATTGAAAAGGACTTTGAAATCTGTTAGTAGTTGACTGAAACTTAAATACTTACAAGTAATATTTTTCAATACTGCATTAAAAAACATTTTAGCTGCTCATTTGAATTTTGAACTGTTTCATGATGTTTATAAAATTTTAGTGCCTTCAAAAAACATATATCATATTTTAAGGAAATTATGAAAATAGTTTTTTTGCATTATGAATCATTTGGGTTTAGACTTTATATAATCTTTTTTTCTTGTCTTGTTAACCATTGATTTGCAAGGAATGATAGAAAACAATTTAGAATTATTTATACAAAGTTAAATTCCAATGAAGCCAAATAAAAGAGCAGTGAATGAATATTTAACCCTCTTTTCACTGTTTGTAAATCCAGTAGATATTTTCTTTGTTTTTAATTAAAAATTATGTTCAGCTTCACAGGGATAGATGAATGAAAGAAATTGTTGATGATTATATATAAATACTAAACCTCAGTATACTATTTTAGTATCTCAGAGATGCTTGGATGAATGGGATTCCCCTAACCTTTTCTCATGATAGAGATCTGAGGAAGGTGAAAAGCAAAGATGATGAAAGAAAAGTACATATAATATGGTAATAAAGAAAATGAAAAGACCCCTATCTGAATCAAGTTCTGATTATGAATCAGAATTACATAGTTACTTCCCTCAACATATTGTAATGGTGTCACTTAAAGAAACTCCTATTACAAAACTATCACCATTTTATAATCAAAATAAAAAAAAACATCAAAATTACTCCTAGAACTGTTAAAAAAATATTATATAGTACAGTAATTCGAATAGGAAAAAATATGTATGCAGAAAGTCCTCAAATGGTCAACATTTAATAAATTAAAATCAAAATCTATTCACACCAAAGTCTAAACATGTTTAGAGGTGTAATCAAAAAGAAATCAAACTTAACCTAAATGACCAAAATGTAATAGATGTAACTATAAAAATAGACAACAATGCCACTAAATGAAATAGAAAAAGGTTATGTCATCACAAAAGTTGACACTTATATTCCCAGACCTTTATGATGCCATAACTTCCAAAGATTTGGCCATCAAAAAGACAGATGCACTAGAATTCTGGTATGTCCAAAATGTAGCAGTACAGATCATTAAGAAACTGAGTGCAAAGGTCCATAAAAGGCATAAATTGTAATGAGAACCACACTACATATTCATTTCTATATAAAGCTTAACAAAAACAAATAATTTAAATCAAATATAAGAGAAATATAACATTTCTGGAAGCCAGAAAAATTGCTGAAAACAGCACTAGACAAAATATTACACAAAAATTATGCAAATGAAACTAGTGAGTAGTGAGAAATATGATATCTGTCAAGTAGCAGCACTAATCCAAGATTTGAAGAAATTAATTGAAATAATGAAAACTGATATCAACAGGGAAAAGCAATTATTTACACCGCATCCCATAAAAAGAACTGATATACCCAATCAAAATACAGAAAATGAGAGATTTCAATCGCCATAATATCATATGGGGTTACAAAAATACTGACCAGAAGGGAAGATTAATGGAAGATTTTATCAATAGAAACAGTATATGCCTATATAATGCCAAGTCATGTATCTACAGCAATAGATCTAACCTAAGTGACCCTGCAACATACCTAGATTAAGGCTGGAAATTACATTATGATACATATGGTAGTGATCATTTTTCAGTTGTGTTGGCAAACTCTGAATCTTTGCCAGACAAAAGAATATCACTGGAAACTTAAACTTTTTGTATTGTAGTAAAATACATACCAAAATCAAAATGTAAACCTGTCAAACACAACAGACCTTTGGCTACTTTTCCTGACAAAAATAATTATATTCTCCAATTTTAAAGAAATCTCTTCAAATCTTTAAAATCAATAAAAATTAATAGCAGCCATCTAGAAGGTTACATAATGTCAATATTAAAAAAAGCAATCAGCCTGCATCATGCAGCTCTATATAAATTCAAGTTTCATCTAACCCAAGAAAATATGAATATCTACAAAATAAATAGAGCTAAAGCACACAGAATAATTAAAGAATCCAAGCAATCCTCATAAAAGAACTTTGTTTCCAATATTAGTTCTAACACCAGCACCAAAGCAGCATGAAATAGGATTCATAAAATTGCTGGGCAAAATAAAAGAACTCCATTGAGACATTTATGTCAAAACAATATAAAAGCAACTAAAAAAGAGGATATTGCAAACTTATGAGCATAAAACTTTTATCAAAACTCATTCTCAAATAATACTAGTAAACTATTTCAGAATATCAAAATAAATGAATAAAAGATTAAATTTCTATTCTAACAATAAAGAAAATTACAACCAGGCTCTTACTTTACAAGAATTATTAGATTCTATCAAAAAAAAAAATCACACAAATCGGATGAAATACACTATGAATTTTTAAAAAACTTGCTAGATATTTCCTTGAATTACCTACTCAAAATTTTCAACTACATATTTGTCAGTGGCAATATTCCCAATTTCTGGAAATGAACTACCATAATTCCAATCTCAAAATCTAGAAAAGACTTTGAAAACCTCACAAACTATCATCCAATCACATGTTTTGCTTATACAAACATTTGAAAGAATTGTTAATAATAGGCTTACTTGGTTTCTTGAAGTTAATAATAAAATCCAATCTGGCTTCAGAAAGAACAAAAGCACAATTGATCAGCTGGTTCAACTGGAATCTTTTATCAGAAATTCTTTCATTAAAAAGGAACATTTAATGACAGTTTTTTTTTACCTAGAAAAGGTTTGATACCTCATGAAGATATAGTATCATGAAAGGCTTAAATGAAATTGGGCTTAAAGAAAGATTACCAATTATTGTCAATAACTTTCTGACAGAACAAAACTTTAAAGTTTGTGTCAGTACCACACTCTCAGACCTATATGAGCAAGAAACAGGTGTCCCTCAAGAAGCCTATTCTTAACACACTTCAATGTCAAAATAAATGACATTATTAAATGCTTAAACTCTGGAGTTGACTGTATGTAGATGACTTTCTAATATGTTACAGATCAAAAAATATCCATATAATTAAAAGGCAACTCCTACAGTGTCTCAGCAAAGTAAACAAGTGGGCCACAGAAAATAGATTCAGATTCTCCAGACAAAAAACCATGTATATATTTATGCCAACTTCAAAAACTACATCATAACCCTGAATTAAGACTCGACCAATACAGATAACTAGGAATAATCTTTGACAAAAAATTACCCTTCATACCACATATAAAATTTGTTTGTGAGAAATGCAATAAAGCAATACAACTATTCAGTCATCTCTCAAAAAGATTGGAGAGCTGACAGACAGACAGACAGACATGCTACTGAAACTTTATTGGACATTGGTTAGATCCAAATTAGATCTATGGTATGGCAAGAAAATCATATGTGAAAGAAGTTAATAGCATCCATTACCAAGCTCTGTAACTCATCCTAGGAGCCTGCAATTCATCCCCAATTGAAAACCTGTATGCCAAATCTCATAAACCACTTCTGACATTAAGACAACATAAATTAGCATTACAATATTAGATCAAACTATGTTCATGTCGAAGCAATTCAGCATACAACTGTGTTCTCCAACCTCAATATAAAGAATTATATAATTTAAAGAAAAATGCCATTAAACTTCTTGGCATACACCTAGAAAACAATTTCAACAAACTCAAAATAAATATTTCTCTAATACATGAATTTATTCTTCTATTAAATCTGGCAAAACACTCAAAAACTGACACTGACATATCTGTCATCGTGAAAGAAATTCATAATATCTTAAAAATCATACAAATTGTAAGCACGTATACAATGACAGCTCTAAAAATATTGATAGAGTTGGATGTTAAGCTATACTTGATGAAGCAATACTTTAAAAGTGCCTACCTGACAAATTCTCAATTTTTTTTGCGTAAGATATAGCAATAGACTTAGCCTTTGTTATTATCACAGATGATGAGTCAGACAGATTTATTATATTCTTGACTCCTTATCTGTACTTACATGATTGAAGTATAAAAATCTGACCAATCCTCTAATAATCAAAGTTTTAAACAAAATCAATTGCAACAAAAAACACATCTTCTGCTGGATCCATAGCCATATGGGCAGCCAGGAAAATGGAAAACATATAAGACAACTAAAGAGAAGATATAGCAGCTATAGAATCACAAAAATTAATATATCAAAAACAAAAGTCCTTCACACTGATTTCAAAACAGTAATTTATATATATATCTTAAATAAGTAGCAAGAGTTATTGAATACTTACCCCAAATTATGTAAAATCAAGCTTACTCTTTGGATAAGCCACCATAACACCAGGTTTTCCCAAAGAGATGAAGTAGTCTTAGCAAGAATCAGAATTGGTCATACCAATACCACATATTCATTTCTTCTAAAAGACAAGAATCCATCTAAATGCCAAGAGACATACATAGTAAAACATTTTATGATTGACTGTGCCAAATTTGCTTCTATCTGTAAACCCCTTTATAAGGTGAATACCCATTATAATACCTTCTATCAAAGAACTTCTCAAAATGTTAACAAAAAAACTTTGAAAGGAAAAGTAAATTATTTACCAAAATTTAAACCAGACAACTTCAATTATAATTATTTTTCCCAATTTTTAAAACTTACTGAGATATTATTGAATAAAAATTCAATTTTCAGTATTAAATGAACCAAGAGAGTTGATTTGCTGCTGGAAAAGAAAAAAAAAGAAATTTAAGACATGTGTTCATGTTTGAGTTGTATCTGAACAATATTCTATTACAATATCACTGCTTGGTGATTTATTAACTTTGTAATATCTTAAATGCTTCTTTTCAGGAAAGACACAAAGCCCTGGAGAACATGGGCATTTCTGTGCAGACATCAGGCATCAAGGTGGAACAGAGCCGCTATTATTTGGTCAATCTGAATGCTGATCCTTCCCTCAATGAACTCCTTGTCTATTACCTCAAGGTAAGCATTTTCATTTTAAATCTTAGTGTTGAACTTACTCCAAATTAAATTCAATTGGACAAACAAGCCTAAACTATTTAGGAATCCATGAAAGAACTGCCCTCATTTCTTGTCTTTATCTTATTGTTTAATTTTAACATCTGCCTTCTCTTATATAAAAATATTTTTTATCTTTTTTATGTTTATTTAATTGTTGTTGATTTTTGTTTTTCTAGTATGTTCTCATCTCTTGTTCTTTACACACTCTTTTTAAATATCTTCCTCTCTTGCTTCTTTGCTTTTGGATAATACTTTCCCCTTGAGTTCTCATGTATTACCCTTATTTATTACCTTTAGTTTGTTTTCTTCTCTCTTACCCAGTGATTCTCTCTCTCATATATATATATATATATATATATATATATATATATATATATTTCATTGTTCAGTTTTTCTTTTCCCAAACTCTTTTGTCCATCCACCTCTATTATCTGGATACTCTTTTTACCTTACACTATCTTCTTTGTTTGTCTATTTTCACCAATTCTTTCTCTCAAGCCTTTTCTCACTTACTCTTTTATCTCTCTCATTCACCTTCTCTCACTGTTTCTTTCCTGCTAACTAATTCTGTCTCTTTTGTACACAAATACTCTCATTAATTTAATTTGGTTTTCTCTTTTTTTCTCTACCTACATCTTTCATTATTTGTCTGACTTTGTTCGTTTCTCTGGTTTCTTTTTATTCTCCACTTTTTGTTCACATATCACTTTCCTAATGAGGTTTGGATACTTCTTTTCTTATTTTTTTAATCATTGCCTGCAAACATGTTTTTCATTGCTATTCTCTAAAAATCTCTTAGTTACAAATTTGAAGCCCTTTTATTCCTTCAATACACTCTCTATTGTTCTTTGCTAATTACATTATTACGGACAATTGCTTCCAGTTTTCACTTTTGGCATTTTCTTTATTATTCTACAATTGAATCCTTTCCCATCCCAGAAATATTTTCCAGTCTAAATTATGCGCTGTAGAAATTAAATAATTTATTCTCAAATATTTTCTAAATTTGAAAAGTAAAAATAAAAATTCTACCGCTTTCTCCAGTTATTAACTGAATATCAGAAAGTCTTTTACTGTAATTTTACTTTTAACAGGAATAAGGTGCAACGTTCAACTTGTCAGGCATACTATATTAAGTTTGATTTATCTACTCGTATTACCTTTTTGTCTTTTGACTAGGATTGGATACTTTTTAATTTATCAATGGCAATGTATACTATAATCTGGTCCTGGAGATTTCATCATCTAGGCACCACCTCCACATTACACAAAAAGAGGCAGGTTGTGACACTATTTTAGCACTGGTCATTTTTAGTCTTTACCTACATGTATGTGAGACTCAAATTAAAATAAACTTGTCATATTTGACTTTACAAAGAGATGAATAAATGCAATCTACTGCTACTATTACATAATGTTACACACTGAAAATAAAATGATTGGCTAAAGCTATAATTTGAAATGAGTTTTGGCTAAAATGTATGACAAGTTATTTTTGAACAGCCTTCAATAAGGCTCTATCTTCACAAGAGTTAGATCAGACCAAAAATGAAATATTGCTGCTATCCCAATCCTCTTTTTCTAGATTTAACAGAATTTAAAACTATTTCTGTAGCCTTATAGGCAATGAATTATTTTCCATGTTACAACCCGCCTATCACTGATGCAACATTGCACACTTCTCACTACGCTATAGCTATTTCCATGAAACTATTCAGATGAGCTACATTCCATAGTTCCTCCAGTTAAAATTTATAACCAAGATACACCATGCCATATCATACATATCCCCATAATCTACACTTACTTACTGCATCCTATGTTCATAAAACAACCTCTAATTTGAGTAGCTCTTAGGCCTTGTATTGAGAGAACATTTAGTAAAACATTTCTTTGTGAAACAGAAAAATCAGTAATGGAATTTTTCAAAAAAGAATGTTTCAAATGGTGGAAGAAAAATTTATTGTCTTCGTTTGAATTCTTGGTAATATCATTACTTAATACTGTCAGCCAAGAGAAAATTGAAAGTGTGTTTGAGGTATATGTACATATTACAGTCATCACATAGTCTGCCTGGAAAATGAGTAACTCAATAAACTTGTATATTTTTGCCTCTGCAAGACTCTGAATTTGGCAAGAATGGAGAAAGGTAGAAAGGCAAAGTATAGTGAAGAAGCAAAAAAGAAAAACCTGAAAGTGAAGAAATGAAAGAAAGCTAAAAATTTGAAACTAGAAAATAAATAGAGAAAACTGCTTATCTTAAACTCTTACACCAAGGGTAAAAGAGAAATCATTTAAAAAAAGAGAAAAGAAAGATAAGGCATAAAGAAAATAGGATATCTCAATTGAGACATTGGAGATGACCTTGTCTATACCTAACCTTGATATAGTTATTTATTCTAATCTAGATTTGTTTTTTTATGCAACTTTACCTCAAAATGTATACAATTTGAAGTTATTAAATCTAAATCTAATCTAAACTTATTTATAAATGGTGTGTCTGTTACCTATAGACTCCGAAACAGCTGAACCGATTTTCTTGAAATTTTACACAGTTGTACTATAAGCGTCTATGAGTGTTCTTAGCTAGGTTTTGTGACAAGGTACCCCTGATAAATATCGAAAATCGATAATCGAAAAAATCGGGTTATAGAAGGAGTGGTTTGATTTTAATCATAAATGATATTCAGAAGGTTCAAGGTTGCAGTTCTTACAATAGTGCAGAAAATTGATTTTATATATATATATATATATATATATATATATATAAAAGGCAAGATGTTTGTGTGTGTGTCTATCTGCCTGTATGTCTGTATTTTTTTTCAGCGCTTTTATTTTAGTTTTTGCTTCAGGTTTGGCTCTAAGTAGGTATAATTGTAGCTTGTACTCTCAGCCATGATACCATTTACTCAGAGGACTTATTTAGCCTTCAAAATACAGTTTACGACGAAAAAAACTTATTTGATATCGATACCAGGGAATCAAAATTTGACTTACAGCTATTCATTTTTCTTTCAGTCTACAGTTTCGCTTTAACTGGAAACAACTATTGCTTTTTTGTCTTTCATGCCAACGTCCAAAGAGTCTGAGCTCCAGGACCATGGATTAGTTTTAAAGCTTTCATTACACCTGAGCAATGCTGAGCTATACTGCTAGTTTGAAATAAGAATGAAATTCAATTGTCTGGTAGTTCATCCTTTCATCACCACATCATTATTAGCTGTTCATTCCTGTTTCAATGAATTCAAGGGAAATGTAAACACAACAAAGTCGTCCTAAAATGACCAGTGACTATAGAAAAAAAAATCATTTGTGAGAGCAATGATCAACAGATAGAAAAACTGCTTCTTTTATCAAATTTATGATAGCATTGAATCCTAGGAAAGATTAAGTCCTGATGTCATGTTGATAAGAATTATATTTATGAAGAGGATAACTGATTTTAAACTGATGGATCTTCATTTGGTCAATATCCTACTGATAAATCCATTAACCTTATGTGGTGTTTCTGTCTTGATTTCTGGAATGAGGAGTTATCATTATTTACATTATTTACATTCAGAATATTGTCCTCATCTCTGTTGCTGTTATTACAATGTTTTGGTTGTTGTATCTTCCAGTCTTCACCTGGTGTATATTGATTATGGTAAATTTTCAGTTCAGAATTTCCTGTAGGTTACTTAGATTAATATACACCTGATGAATGCTGGAGGACAAACAATAACAAAGATGAGGACAATAATCCTTAAGGAGTATATTTATTTATTTTATATATATCTATAAATGTGAAATAAGACACAATATATTTTTTGATGTGAGTAGTGTCAAAAATACTTAGGTCTTTTGTCTCTGCTGTAAACATTATGATGTATCTTTAACCTGACCCAAGTTTAGTACAGTGAGATGTTGTCTGGGAGATGGATCCATATTTACCAATTGTTTTGAACTTTTTCAGCACCCAATGATTTTATAGAATTATGGTCCAAGTAGTGTAAAAAAAAAGTACTTGCATTTATCTCTACAAGAGATGACAATAATACATTGTGAATAGCTGCTTGTGATAAGTTTTGAATTCCATATATAAAATCCTTTCTGCTGTAAACATCAAAGAAGTCCATCTTCTGTGTTGCTTTCACTGTTATTTGTTCTCAACACTGATTACATTTGTTCTGATTAAACATTTGTCATTGTCTTGCCTCACTTTTCTTTTATTTCTTTTATTTTCTTATGAAAAGCTTGTTTGAAGAATATTGTCAAGTTAAAGCAAAGAACTAAGAATATAGGAATGAATAGAAAACACAAAGCCTTAAGTACATTAGATTACTGACCCATGCAAGTAAGGAGATAACCTTGGTTAAAATAGCTTATACTATTCCATTATCAATCTTTGATAACACAAATCTTGTTTTAGGGACAGCTATCTGATTGTTGTTTCTTCCCAGTCTCCTTTATGATCCCTGAGAAAACTAAAACAAGTGTTCTGTTCTAGTAGTAGTAGTAATATGATTAAGTGCATATTCCTTTATGTTATTCTTTACAATTTCTTAAGAATATCATTAATTTTAAATCAATAATTTTAATAGTTTCAATTCTAAATATTTCTTTAATACACTTTCAAACAGTTTTTGCAAAAAGTAAAGGTAACTTAGGTTCTGAAGAATGAAACTTTTGCTAAAGTAACTCAAATGCATTTTGGTTAAGGTATAGATTATTAATTGCAAGGATTGATTTTGAGTAAGCATCTCTATGTGTGTATATACTGAAAAGTTCTTGACTCAGTCCTCTCCTCAAGATGACCAAACACCAGATTCTTTTGGGAGAAATGTTTCTTGGTTGAGCAGAGAATGTTTCAGCACCCCCCCCCACCTCCTGTGTGCATGCTTACATACATAGATGCTTCTTTTGCTTCCCCAACTAACTGCAGAGAATTAGTTTTATACCAACATCCATATGTTTGCTTGATTGCTACAATGTTTATTTCCTGTATTACTTCTAGTGATGAGAAAATAATTGCAGTTCATCATAAAGACATTAGAGTAGCCAATTCATTATATGTTTATATGTGTACGTAGCTTGGTGTGTTTATATCTAGATGATATAATCTTGTAGCCCCAGGCTTTAGCAAGTAAATTGCTTGGTTTGATGGATGATTACTTTCTTGTTATTTGATTTATTTTGAATAAATCACTATAGAGAGTCTATTTGAATCTGTTATTTGAATAAACAAGGGCCTGAACTCCTCATAGCATTGTTCTAACCTAATAATATTTGCTTCATTGTCTTTTACAATATCTTTACTGTCTGGTTTACCTATTAGCCGCTAAAATCTCTAATTTGTTTCATCTTTTTTTTTTCCTCTAAACAATTGAATGATTACTTACCTATAATTTGTTTTCAAAAGTTGGATTTGAATTGAAAGCTACATGCATAAATAACACAAATTTTGTAATTGCTTTACTAAAATATGAGTAATGATGATTTTTTAAACTGAAGTTATGTTTAACTATTAATGTATTTGTGAAATAAAATATGAAACTCAATTGTTGATGAATATAGTATGACCTCAAAATAAGACTCCTGTTCTCATTTACAAAATATTCTACATTTTTAGCAGAACAAATTGTTGTATTATGAATTAAAAAAGACAATTTAAAATTGCAATAAATATTGAAACCGCAAATCTCTAAATGCTGATTACCTATTTAAAATACTGAAAGACTTTCAATGTCTAGTCTTGGCATCTGTCTACATTAAGATTCAGTAAACTTAGTCTGGCCCAAAGCAACATATATGAGAAAGACTCCGTTGATGATCAAATTCACTGGTCATAATATTCTGCAAGACTAAGTTTTTAACCATTGTAAACCTTCAATGTATGAGTGATAAACTTTAAATGATTTAAAAAGTAAATAAAAATAGTTTTTAAAAAAATACTTATCATTCTTATTTTAATATTTCAAGATTTTTATTCTTCATCTAAATTTATTTTCATATTTCAGAACAAACCACAGCCCTTTTTAATTGGCTTAAATCTTAGAATTGCAATAGTTTTAGATTTCTGATATTTTCAAGTTGATCTCAGTAACTCACTGGACATTATTGCCATTTATAGTATATTTGTTGCTTAGAACTCTGTTAATGTTATGTCATATTAGTTTATGGTACATGTGCCTCTCTATATTAGTATGCAATGTGGTTATTTAGGCAATCATGCCTGTCTGTGACTAAATATAATAATTAAATCTATTTTCTTTAGGGAAGGACTTGGTAGTTGGGATGAAATTATTAAAATAAATTTTCTGTTTGTGCTTTCTATTTCTTGTATTTTTTATTTGTTTTTTTTTTACAAACTAAATATTTTGTTGCTTTTCCCTAGCTTAGCATTCTCTGCATATCTTTAGAGAACATCTGTAATTGTTCTCTCACAAGTTAATAGATTATTCTATGAATCATCAATTCTTACCATAACAAAATAGTTATGATTTTTCTCTTGAGTTTTGACTATTGTTTCCCTCTTTTACTTTTTATTTCTTCTCTTTTTCTTAATAATTCTATTTAAGGTTGAAGAAAATTTATTTACATAGGTATATCAATAGCCTAATGATAGAAGAAGACAAAAGGCATTTATTTTATACAATAAGTATTTTTCAACTCAGTAACTTACTTTGTCGATGCACTTAATTCATTGGAAAATAGTAATCCAATGGATCAAATCTTATACTAGGAAATTTCAGATCAAAATTAATTTTGTTGGGGAAGTAAATATTTCATTTTATTAAATCTATTTTTGTTTTGATCATTCTGGTATATTGAAATATTGGCAGTGTTAATAAGAATGTACTTGACTGGTCTGTAGATAAGAGGATAAAAGAATGACATTAGTAAATACTGTTTCTATATCACTACTATTTTGATTTTGCTGATTTAAGAATAGTTTAACTAGTTTCTAAATTAGTAAAAAGAAGATAAAAATGACATCTTTATTCTTTTTTGACCAGTAGAGATGTCAGTACTGTAAATGATTTTCATATTTTTAAAATGAAATCTTTCTATTTGCCATAACCCTTTAGGATATGGGTGATCAGCCTTTGTAGCTTTTAGTAATGTTTGTCTTTTTACTGATGTGCATGGTGGTGCAGTGGATGTTAGCTTGAAGCAAGAAAGTGGAGAGCTAAGTTTGAATTTCAGTTAAATTTGTTACATTCACTTTCATGCAAATACTCTTGGGAATGGTATAAATCTGTTGCTTCTCCTTCCAGCTATGGGTTGAATAACAGGGCAGATTGGGTTAGCAGCCTGTCTACCACAGAAAATAATGGCAACCTACTGCGGGAAAATCTTTTGTCCAAGTGTGTATCACATATGGCACTTAATTGACTGTCTTTTTACTATCGTTCTCATTCCTTGTTCTGCCATCTTGTGACTCATTTATTCACTGCTTGCCTCTCTCCCTTTTTCCTTAAATATGTCATGTGAGTGTCAAATTTTCCAGGCCTTCTTATGTGTCCTAAAAATTTCAACTTTCTTTTTCTGATTTTATGTATAGTTGTCTTTTTTTGTTTCCATTTTCCTTAAAACTTCCTTATTGCTTACTTACTCTGCCCATAGTGTTCTCAGCATCCTTCTGTAAAATCACATATCTGTTGCTTCAAGTTTTCTCTTCATCAGTGAGTAAATTGCCTAGAGAGTTGATATTACAAAGCAGTTCAGCATTATTTTCTTTTGTTTTAATGAAATCTTCCTGTTAATACTTTTAGTTTTTGGAAAGCACCTTTTGCTATTCCAATGCACCTTCTAATTTTAGTGTCATATTTTCCATGCATGTTTGATTCTGACATCTCTTATTCATAACTCACATCTTTGGCTCTTTCTTTTGTTGACAACCTTTCATCTTACAATGACAGTTTTTTTTCTTGCTTTCCTTTTACTACCTTGTCTTGGATGTTCTGTAGTTTTTGTTTTTTTTTCAACATGGTATATCTTATAATGTTATATAAGTCCTGGTAGGGTCTTCATCTCCTTTAGGTTAGTCTCAGTAATAATGTTGAATAAATTTCTTTGGTAGACACATCTTTGTCTTATGACTTTTTCTGTTTTTGTGTACTTCCTCAATTCATTTTCTATCTGTATGCTTCTGGTTTACTCTCAGTATAAATTCCAGATAATTTTAATATCTTGATAATTTCTATTTTCTGTCATTTTGTGTGTGCTGTACCTTATCAAATGCTTTTGTATAATCTATAAAATGTAAATATACATCCTTCTGCACTTGTATTGCTATCTCCAAAAGTATTCTAATCATAAGCATCATAAAATTAGTCAAATGTAACCACCAATTATACTTTAGCAGTTTTTTTTTTTTTTTTTTTTGCACTTCCCATCTGTGGAACTTCCTTTCATATACTTTCTTCCTTGATAGCTACAATCTCCAAAAGTTTAAATGTCAGTTGCTATCTTATACCTCCTTAAATCCCATCTGCCTCTTATCCTTTCTTTGGCATCCCCCTGTACCCTTTTTTTTCTCTCACTGTAACCCCCTGCACACCAGTGGCAGCCATGCCTTGTTGGAGTGAAATTATTAAAAATATCACACTGTTCTTGTATTTCTGGTCTAATTCTTCTTCACAATGTATTCATCAGAATTCATATTAGCTTATAATTCACATTATGTGGCTTATTAAGCTGATTGTTTAATGGAGCTCACTTTCATTTGTACCTGGCTTCTTAGTCATTACTATGAAGAGGTATCTATTAAGGTCTTCCAGTATTCTGCCACAGTCACAAGTTTTGTTTTTTA
The DNA here is from genome assembly GCA_037127315.1 of Ascarosepion bandense. NCBI lineage: Eukaryota > Metazoa > Mollusca > Cephalopoda > Sepiida > Sepiidae > Ascarosepion > Ascarosepion bandense. The sequence goes on along the minus strand of JBBBDQ010000563.1, from coordinate 2,039,462 downwards.
TTCTTGAAATTTTGTTGATGCTGAAATCATTGTTTTATAAAAATATTTGTTACTTTCCATTTATTGATTTTTATATAATGCAAAAATTGATTTATGGCTATTAGGATTGTTTCTTTGTTTAAATTTAATTCAAGATTGAACTAATTAAATTTGCATTGATATTTCATTAGAAGTTCAATATTTAAAACAAATGCCACAAAATATTGTTTGGATTTCATCATAAAAAAGTAGTTAAAAAGTAAAAGTATATTAAGTTAAATGTTAATTGACCCTAACTGGTTTCATAATATAAATTTGGTCTTAACTTTTTGTTCTATTACATTTTTTTCTACAAAGATGTATTTTAAGTAACTGGTAGATTTTTTTTTAGAACTCTAGCTTTACATTGGATTATAACCATTTAATTTTTTGGATTAATATTCATTGAGTAAGTCAAGAGTTCATTTCTTTATCAGCAGATTTTACTTAACTGAACTTTAATTGAATATATTTTAACACTTTTTTTCCTTGTCTTGTGTCATGCTAAATTATTAAGCATATACTGACAAATTCTCTTTTTATAAAATATACAAACTATATATTATCAAGTTCAAGGCAAATGTTATTTGGTTTGTTGAAGCCAACTTGTTTTGACTATAAATTTGGATAATAATACTGTATTTTCTTATGTATAATATGATCTTGTGTCTCTGATACTAAAAACAGGAAATAAATTACATCCTTGAGTATAATATATATACAGCCATCCCTATGGCAATTCTTTTTTTTAATTTGTGCCATATTATCCATCAAGATCCCAATGCCGTACATATATTTCACTAAAATATTTAATTTTTCACTATATTAAAGAATAGAGATGAACTGGAAGATTGACCATTGCATGTTAGATCCCTTTATTAATTTTTTTTTAATCAATTTTGTGAATTTCCTATCTTTGAAACAAGACATTTAGTTATGCTGATTCCCAAAGAACAAATAATGCTTACATATCAAATACCTTCTGTAAATAATTGTTATGAACACTTACCTACTTTGTGTTTTATTATCTGTTGTGCTAACTCAGTGTATTTGCAATTTTGCTGTTTCAAATAAGAAGTTTCTTAAGCATCCCTTTTTTCTTTTCTTTTGCTTTTAATTTTTATTCAAAATTTCTTTTGTTATACACAAGAAAATTAGTTGCTATGTGCGCTAGGTATTGAAAATTAAACAATCTTGGACCTTGATGTCCACACAAAAAAAAGGAACTGTCAAAAGGACAGTTTTCTCTTGACACTGCTTTTATTTTACTCCTCAGAACTTTTCATTGCTTGAAAAAGCAATGATTAGAATTGTAATAAAAGTTAAATATATGATGAAAATGAATTTATACATTGTTTTTTCTTGAAAATTTTCAACAAGAATATTAAGCACTATTAAATTGTTTATTTACAAGAATAATTTTAGATTTACAACATTCTAAAAACTAATGCAATTTTTATCATTTACTAATTTATAAAGAAATAAATATGAAAATGTTTTATTCATTAGTTTATAAACATTTACTAAAATATTAAAATATGTGAACCAACTATAACTAAATCCTTATTTCCCATTTTATAAAGTTCAAATCAATTGGCAAATCTGATGATCCATTCCTATAAACAATCTAATAAAAAGTTATTATTTTTGTTGTCAATTTTCAAGAACAAAAAAAATCTATAAATTCACTTTTATATGTTTACATTTTATTAAAACAAACTTTGCCTAGGAGTAAAGGTAGTTAAATTAATAGTGGTGTCAAGGAAAAAAAAACACTTTTGAAACTTCATCTTTTTTTTTGTAAGTATAAAGGTTGCCAAAAGTTTTACTATTGAAAAAAAATGTAAAGGTTTGAAGATTTTTAGTGAATGTTTGCTTATACAGTTTTGTACTCAAAGATGTATGTTTTTACTTTCAATCCTCTTCTCTTCTGCATCATAAAATTTGGAATTGGCTGCTGAGAAAATAGCTCTTTTTTTTTTTCTTTCTTTTTTTTTCTGGTTCTGGATCACCACTTACTCTTTTCTCTGAATTGAACAAGTGTCACTGATTCAACACAAAGAAATGAAGTCAAATACCTGATTTCTTATTTTCTACTCTGCTGAATCCTGTCTGCTTCTTTGGAGGATTTTTATTTTACTTTAAGTTTTTTTTTCTTATTCATTTATTTTTTAAGCTATTGTTTCTTATCTATTTATTTTATTTTTATTTTATAGGCAAAACTGTTCTTAGCTTAAAGTGAAATAGTGTGTCAGGTTGGTTAACAGTTACTGGACTTATTTTCTCTAATGATATCAATTTCTTTGATGACCAGCAACTAGGAAAACGTCTACTTTCAATTCTTACTTATCTATATTTGTAAACTCTTCATTCAAAATAAGTCTATGGAAGCAGAAATCCAAAATTAGCCAACAATAAGAAAGTCAGCATATAAACAAGATTTATAAAGTAAAAATAAATAAATCCTAAAACCAATTCTGTTTTCCAGGAATTAAAAAAAACAAAAACATTTTCAATGAATTTTCTAGATCCATCCCTTGTAGCTACAAAAAGGTTGATTAAAGTTAAATGAAACAGAAAGATTTTTGCTTAACACAAAATAAAGTGCTTTTAATTGAACCTCCAGCATATGCAATGTCTTTAGCTATAAACAGCAACAAAAATTTTTAAGCTGTTTCCAAAAATGCCTATAGACATTCACTTGATACATAAATTTATCATCGAATATGTATATTGCAATTTCAAATTCTGATTATTTGTGTCTAAATATGCAAACAAAATTATAAGTAATTCTGTTTTTTCATGTATTGAATATGTAAGTGAATGATAAATCATTACTGGATTTGAAATCAAACTTCAGTTGTTATCCTGTGATTGATTTCTAGACCTATGACCATTTGCTTATGATTTAATTTTCATTTTACATCCTGTCTGGCAATCTTATTCTTTCCTGTATGATATAATGGTAGAGCTCAGCATATTCAGTTTGGTGAAAACTAGAATGTCAGTTTATAGCAGAAGCACTGATGTAATTGTAAAATCAATGTAGATTATTTGATAAAAAGAAACTACTTTTTAAATTAATTTTATAATTATGATTTCTTTATAAGAAAGAATAACATTGAAAACCATGAAATTACAATATTACAATAAGCTTGGGTACCCAAATCGCTATGATGTTTGGGTATCACATGATCTGAGTGATTTTCTGTATAAATGCAATGAAAATGCATCCTTTTTTAAGCAAATTGTGACAGGTGATGAGAAATAGGTTATTTACAACAATATTCAGTGAAAGAGATCCTGGGCTAAGTGACATGAGACAACTTATTCCACCCCAAAAGCAGGTCTTCATTCTAAGAAAGTCATGCTGTGCATCTGGTGGGACTCTGTACTTTGAGTTTCTGCCAAATAACCAGTCAGTTGATTCTGAAAAGTACTGTATCACAACTAGAACAATTAAAGGAATCAATTTCAGAAAAATGCCCAAAATTGGCAAACAGGTAATGTATTGCTTTCCATCAGGATAATGCCAAACCTCAAGTTTCTTTGGTGACCTAGCAAACATTGTTGCTTGGCTGGGATGTTTTACCCCACCTGCCATATTCACCAGACATTGCTTCCTCAGATAATCATTTATTCAGGTCCTTGCAAAATAATCTCAATGGTAAAAATGTTAATTGTTTGGATGACATAAAAAAACATCTTAATGCAAGAAACCACCAAAATTTTGGGAAGAAGGAATCTTTAAGTTGAAGAACAAAAATGGAGAAAGGTTGTGCAACAAAATGCTTTATACTCAGTTGAATAAATATTTAATGATACAATTTTGTTTTGTGCTTTAATTTTCCTTAAAAATCATCATGAACTTCCATGTAACTCAATAGTTGTCATCAGCATAGATACCAAGTTTGAAAACGGATGATATCAGGAAAGTTGTTTGTGAAAATTAAGTCCAAGAATAGAGCCCTGGAAAACACCTGCTTTAATGCAAAAAAAAATCTAGAAAAATGTTTGATTCAATAAATATATTTTCTTAATTCAAGATAATTCAAATGATTTAAGAAAGGAAAGTATTTTACCTTTTATTATAAAGGTTAAAGCCTTGCCATAAAGGTACTTAATACATAATTAGTAATGTCTTTTGTTGAAGCAGTCTATAGGATGGTGATGATGGCTACAATAGTATGTCATTAAACATAATTGGCCTTGCATGCAGCAGAAAATAGCACTTAAATTATAAACCCTTAAGATTAGAAAATTTTGGCCTATCAACTGGCCATGATCAGTTGAGAATGAATTATTCTGATCTCTCTAAGTCTTGTTCTTACGTACCAGGAAGTAAGATTTTAATATGTTTGTTTGAAAATAAAATTAAAGGAGAAAGAAAAAAAATTTTATCTCATTTTATTAATAATTACTTTGTTCTCGTTGGTCTTCACAAGATCTTTTGAACATAATCCATCCCCCCACATGCACACATGTTCTTTAATAAAAACCAGGAATAGTTGTATTAGTGAATGCAAATGACACTTTAGCTGTCAGAAAATATTTTTATATTCTGACCTAATTACTTTTCTCATGCAAATGAATGATCATTTTGGCTGGGGCCTTAGTACATTGGGATGAAAACTCAATTTTGATCACTGAAAGAAATAGACAGCTGTTATACATGTAGTATCATAGGATTTCAATGGTGCACAATGAATTACCAGATAATAACCAACACCTGGTTTCAAGAGCACTGAAGATGACTGTGAACATGGAGAAGTCCAGGAGGAGAAATTTAATGCAGCTCCCAGTCTGCAGTACTCCCAGACTGTTAATGACCTGAACCTGCAGGAAATGTACATGGACAGTGTGAAAAAGAAATACGAAGGACAAATTGGAAGCATAAGCTCAAAATGGGATGCACTAAGAGACACTCTGACATCAGCAAATGACATCATCCCAAAGGTAAAATCAACTAAGAAGAAAAATGAGTGGATCACTGAAGAAATTCTTAACATGATTCAAAAGAGACAGAAAACAATGCCAAGACATGGAATGGAATACAGGAAACTACACAAAGAAATAATGAGCAAATGCAGGCAAGCTAAAAAAAAGATAGCTCAATAACAAATGTGCAGAAATAGACTGAGTACAACAAATAAAGAAGATATGCATGAAAAACTAAAGGAACAGGACAAAGACCTGCTCAGCAACAGGATGTATAAACAGAAAGGATCGAACACTAAAGAAAAAATACTTCAATGATGAGACAAGTACATCACAGATCGCTTCCATGAAATATGAGAGCAACCAGTAATACACAAAAATACAGATGAATCAAAAATTATGAAAAAACCGAAGTGGAAGCGGCACTGACCAAATTTAGCAGAAACAAAGCAGCAGGACCTTAATAATAGAGATGCTGACATCCTTACACAGCTTTGGTGTAGATAGGATTACAGAAATAATAAATGAAATCTACAATAGTGGTGATAGACTGGAGGACCTAAGCAGATACCTAAGAAGCCAGGTGGTGCAAAGGAATGTGAACTCCACCAAACAATCAGCTTAATGAGCCACATAACAAAACTCATCATCCAGAGTCTGATGAACAGAGTACACAGCAGAATTGGCCCAGAGATTGACAAGAACAGTGCGGCTTTGTTAAAGATACTGAAACAAGAATGCAATATTCATGCGCAGAATGCTATCTGAAAAAGCAATACAAATGCAGACAAACCTTCATTTGTGCTTTATAGAGTAAGCAAAGTCATTTGACAAAGTATGCCACAAAAACTTGTTCAAGATGCTTTGTAACCTCAACATGTTCAGGGAAGACATTAGGATATTCAAGAACCTATATTGGCAGCAAACTGCTTGCATACAGATAGGAAATGAATTCAGCAGGTATACAAAAATAAAAAGAGGTGTAAGACAGAGATGTGTTTTCTCACTGGATCTATTCAATTTATTCAGTGAAACAATTCTGAGAGAAATAAAATCCTTGGCAGCCACAATCTCAACAATATAAGATATGCAGATGACACAGTGCTGTTAGCAGATATAGAAAGGAAAATACAGGAGCTTTTACTGAAGATAGCAAGAGAAAGCAAGAAGAAAGGATTGAATATAAACTTTAATGTATGGTCATCAGCAAAAACAACCCAAAATGCCAACTACATGGTGGAGAACCTAAAATAAAACAAAGAAACTTAAATACCTGGTAAGTGTTCTGATAGAGGATCAAAAGGGCAACACTGAGATCTGAAGACACACTGGCATGACCAAGGACATATTTAAAAATCTAACCAGAGTACTCATTGGAAACAAAGAGTGCTCAACTGCTATGTGATATCTTTCCTTCTGTCTGGCAGTGAATGTTGGATGATCTCTTCAATGATGAAGGAGAGACTTGAAGCAGCAGAAATATGGTTCTATGGAAGAATGCTGAGGATATCATGGGCTGAGCACATGAGCAATGATGAGGTGTTGGAGAGAATGCAAATAAGGAAAAATATTAAGAGTAACAAGAGACAGGAGCAAGTGAAAGTTCATGATCGCTTAAGTCCTGAATAGACATGGCTCATGAAGAAGAAGATCATATGATTTAAATTATTTTTTTTTAATATATCATGAAATTGTCAGATAGTTAATTATTTAAATGCTAATGAATTCAGTATTGTTGAACTAATGATTTTAGTTAAAAATGGGCATATGTTGTCTGTAATCAAAGTTGTTCAGCAGATTTGTTATTTAAACCTTCATCTGTCTTAATTAAAAATATACTTTATATCAAGATCATTAGCAGTACAATATATGTATTACAGGTACTTCATCAAAATCATAAATATTTTTGAGAGGATTAGATTTTAATGTTTTAAATGGTGCAATATATTTATATTAAATATTTTCAGCAAAGTCTTTGGGAACATGACTATATTCAAAAGTAACATGCCTGACCCTAGGGTCATCATCTGTTGAAAATACTGCTCAAAACATTATAGCAAATATGCATCATTTTATATCCAATTTTGATTTGTTAAAACAGGTATTCATATTTAAAAATAATGTTATTGAGTTTTTACTAAATGTATAATTAAGTTCATTGCTAAAAGATATTATTTCACAGTAATTAGACCTATTGAGATATTTTATTAATGATATTTTATTCTATATTTGTAAAATGCTTGCTAAATGAAAGCACCAAATGAATAATTATCAAAAATTCTTGTCTCAAAAATTAAGTGTAGCTAAAACATTTTAGTTTAATTTTATGAATAAAACTTTTTTTTTTTTTAATCAACTTGAAAGGTTTTATAACCTTTCAAGTTAGTAAAAAAGTTTTGTTTCAGTTTGTACAAACTTTTGCTTCTTCACATGGTTCAAATTAATGCATGGTTTAGTAGTTGTTAGTAAGACAACATGAAAATTCTTGATTATCGTATTTACTGTTGTTATTTTTGTTACGTATATTAATTAGTACTTTCTCTAGTTATCATAGTTTGATGCTTTTCTCCATAAATTCATGTCTATTCTGGATTTTTGCTAATGATTAAGGAATGAGTTTTATCCAAAAATACTGACAGTGATTTTTCTATCAACAGAAACCACTTGAAGGCTCTTCTTCTGTACCTAAAAAAAAAAAATCATTATTTAACGCAGAATAGTTAATTGTTGATTATACTACATATTAATTTTGAAGTGACTAAAGTAGTAATTACAGGAAAACCACTTGGAGGGATTTGACACTAGTATTATAGACTCTTCTGTGTGAGATTTATACTTAGAAATTACTTAGCACAAACACTTGATAAACATCTAAACAAAGGTTGAGTTTCATCTTATGAAAGTACATTTAAAAATTTAAGTAATAACTATCCAAGAAGATACCAGCCATTTTTTTTAGCATTGGGTACCACCATTAAGTAACGACTTGTGTCCATTTCCATAATTGATATACAGATTGATCTCTGGCCACATAAAACTGTGACACATTAGCTCTGCCTTCTTATGATTCTGTAATTGATTTGGTTTGCAGGGCATTCTTACTGCCTATGTATGCCTCATCTCTTGTACATGCATACTGCTATCAACATTGGCATCATTATTACCATTGTCCCAGCTTGTGCTGCTATGGAACTGTTGTGACTGCTTCTTCAAAGATTTTATTTCCCTTTATCCTATCCTCCTTTTCTAGAGTGTGTGCACATATATATATGTGTGTGTGTGTTATTTGCAACAATATGTTCCACATTCAGTGCAGGGAATTTTCTTGATGCTGCTGCTGCTACCACTGCCTGGCATTATTGGCCAAGCAGCTCATTTCTCATAGCTTTCCTGGTCATTCTCACTATCCTGACTAATCAGCCAACCAGCTGACTGCTCATGCCTATCATCAACTTACCTTACTCTTTTGACTCTAGTGACCGATGGAAAAAGTTTAATTTTGTAGGAGGCTGTCATCTGCAGGTGGATGATGGTTATGGTGGCTGTGGTCAGTTGCTGCTACAAAAGACAAGATTGCCAGGCAACAATGCAGAATGTGGAAAAATGGCAACCACAACACAGGCACATGTTGGATGCAAGGATTGAATCACAACACTGCAATACAAGACTTGCACCTGTAGATATACTGTCATTAGTGTCTATATTCACCTGTCATGCTGCTGATTTTAGCCATTTGGTTCTTACCCAGGCATAACTGCCACCCAATCATTCTGAACACATTGTGGATCCTATTATATTTGAAACTGTCATCTATATAGGATACTATCCCATTCATATATACACCTTTGTTTTATATTGATTCTGGATCATAAACTCAAATTCTCAAGTTGATTTTCTGTGAAGTTCAAAATTATTTTTCACTTCCTTATGGATCCTTTATTTTCTATGTCAACCATCTACAATATCTGCAAACCTATACACACACAATTCTTTTGCTAATCATTTATTCATATTATTCCAGTATATATTTCTGTACTAAGCAAAATCATTTTTGTAATTCATTGTGGATTTTACTCTTTTGAGAACATTCATCTGTTTAGGAGATTACAATACATTTTTATATTTGCACTTATTGGGGATTACTATCTATTCAAGTAAGTTTACTTATCATTGTTGGCTATAAAAAGAATGTTTATTGTTTGTGAAGTTTTGTCAGTTTTAGTATTGTTTGTCATTAGCTGTGACTAAAATTATTAATGATTAATCTCTGGATAGTTGTAGCATAATTTCTCTATTTTACATATTTTGTTATTATTTAATGTTGAGATGAACCCATTAATACACAAAAGCCAAATTAAATTTTATCTCATTTTTTAAATATTGTTTTCGAAGTTCAAGAAGTTGTTTTTTTTTTTCTCTCTCTCCATGATTGTTTACTAGCAGAATAATAACAACAATGTCTAATACTTTTCTGAAATACAGAAACAGTGACAAAAATAACAAAAATCCATAAATTACAAATATGTAATATCAATTGCTTGATTAGTTTGTTTGTTTTTTGTTTAGCCTTATTTCCTTTTCATAAAAATTTTCAGCGCAGATTCAAATAATATATATCCAGAGATTTTCTTGTTGATATATCTCATTTTTCCTAAGACAACGTGTGAGACTTTTAAAAGTTAGTAAACAATTTCTGATATAAAATAAATATTATTCTGTCTTTGGTTTGCTGTATAAGGTTTATTCTGGCAAAAATTTTGTTCTCTCAGAAAAATGAAAGAAATTACTTTGGGTTTGAGCCATTATTTTGATAATATTTAATTATTTGCTTAGTTCACTATCATCTAAACTTATCTTGAATTAAATTGTATTGGTTTTGCTGGCCTTCTTATTGTGTTCTGATATGTTAATAAAAGGTGTATAGAGATTTCGATGTAGATTGTTTTGGTCATTTTTTTTTTTTTTTGTGGTCTGCTGTGTAGAAATTTGTGTAAACATAGAAAAACTAATAATTTATTTTATCATGAACACACATTCTCATCATTTGGCAAAAATAGATTTTACAAGTATATGTATATTTGCCAAATTAAAAATGTAAAACTGAAACATTTGTGTTAATATGACTGAAGAATTATTTAGGGACATGGACACATACACACGTGTGAATATATTATTGCATTCAATAATTATATAAAATTATTGATGCCATAAATAAAAAAAGTAAATGAATGATATTAAAAAATGTATGAAAGAAAAGTTGATAATTTCAACTTGATTCTAGACCATTATCATCTTAAGGCTTACAAGCACAGTGAGGTATATGTAAGATACTTTGGTAATTTCTAAGTAACTATTTGTTAGCAAAATAATGTTCCCCTTCTGTGTTTGTCTGTGTTATTGTGTAAAGAAAAAGTAAGAACTAGATAATATTTTCTGTTTACCTGTGTTGTTGTAGAATTTCCCATTCAGAGCAAAGTTAATAGTACTTCACCACTTAGCATTTCATTCTATAAACAAGAATTAACAAAATGATATACAAAAACTGTTAGCAAGAACATTTGCAAAAATATTGCATTTTTTAAATTTCCTGAAAATATTCAAAGTAATAAAAATTATTAATGAAGAAATTTAATCACTAGTCTCACTTAAGTAGTCTCCATTACTTGTTAAAGATCTGTGATAAATAATGACATACATTAAAACCTGTATAACCATGTCAGATTCAAAAGTAAATTGACATCCATCATGGCATATATGGCATTGAATCCTTTATTATAAAGGATTCTGTATTATAACAAAATTTTATCCTGTAGACACATTAGCATAGAATTTTTAAAAAAATAAAATTTTGTTTGTCATTCTAATAAGAGTGAGATTTTGTCTGCTGTTAAATGCCAAAGTTCAATTTGTTTGTATAAAGATTTAATTTTATAACATAAATAAGCGAAGTCATCAATACCAATTAAAATTTTCTAACCATTGATATATAAGTGTGTGAGAGAGAGAGAAGATGGAGAACCCCTTTTAGAAAGGGGATCAAAGCAATCTATTGATATGTGATAAGTTTTGTTGTGTATACCTATCAAAAGCCTGCCACATAACTCATTAACACTGTTGCCCAATATTAGTACTACAGGAATCACAATTCTGTGTGTGTCTTGTTTAACAAAACATGTTTAACAGGTGAACTGAAACATAATTTTATATTGTATTATGAAGTGGTGCTTGTGGAGAGTTGTGCTAGTTATTAGCTGAATTAAAAAGTTACCTTAGATGCCACCTGCAAGTATGTTTCATGACAATGTTTCCACTGGCCAAGCTTGGGCATTCATTATATATATATATATATATATATATATATATATATATATATATATATATTTGAATTTTAAAAATACATCATTTAGATGCAGTTAGGACACATCATCAGTGATGTTACCCTGGTTCATTGACGGTTTCGGTCCTTTAAAAACATCATACCTTCTCCCCAGGTTGACCCAGCCAAGGTTGATCAGGCCCTGACCTGTGTCCTAATCTCTATTTGTTATGTTATTGGAATGCAAGATGTTTTGGTTGCACAGGAGAAGAGGAAAAATTCCTTGAATAAGGTCGTCCATGAATAAATGAATGTCCAGTGTGGTTCCAGTAAATATCCGGAAATATATAAATTAAAATAAATTGATTTTCATGATATTAATGTGGAGATGAATGGTTAAAATAGCTAAATGACTAGATAGTAAAAACAAAATTCATTAAATATACTAAAATGATACATAAATTACAATGTGGAAGATACCATTCCATAGGGATGAAGGAATATGCCTAAAAAAAAAAAAATCGAAAATTGTACCAAATACGGTTGATATGTAAATAACTAGAATAAAAAACGAATGATATTGGTGTAATATTTCTGATTAAAAAAAAAAAACTATGGAGATTGTAAAGATAAATGTATAGATAAAAACTGGAACAAAATAGTAAAGTGAATGATATTAATGAAATATTTGGGATTAAAAAGAAATAAAAGAAGAAGAAAATATGATTGATATGAATAGATAAAAAAAAATCGTCGCATTTGGTGACATTAATATAGATTATTTCATTTCCTCGTCATGGTTTTTGGTCTATCGAGCACTACCGTTATTTTGTCCCGTCCAGGTATTATTATTTCGGCATATCCAAATCCACCTGGATGACCTCAGAGTTGCATCTAGGATTGTTTGAGTCATTTTCCTCTTTTTTTAACCCTGTAATTCATTATATATATATATATAGTCATCCGCAGACAGATCTGTTTCGCTGTATCACAGCTCATCAGTACGGTTAGACTCCAATTGCTTTTAACCCAGGATTGAAACCCGACCGAATTGGCATCAGTCTGCAATTCTACCTCTGGGCTTTGGGCGCTCGGTAAAAGAAGGCAGACTTTTTAGCATGTATATTATCATTATGCACGCCCTATACTTCTTATATACACACACACACACACATGCACCCCAGTTGATCATAAAATTTCTCTCTCACAGATTTATCCAAATAAATCCTGAAAAACTCTACTTTTCCTGCTGTTTTAGCACTTTAATATATTTCATTTACAGTTTGCATATCCCAATTGTATGGTATTGAATATTGAACATCCATTAACTTTACAATATACCAATGCAACAAAAAACATATTGTAAAAACTATTCTTCAGTATTCTATTCTATCTTGCTTATTTGTTTTGTAATATTAGCTTGTGATAGTAGAGTCAAGCATATGTCTTCCAATACTAAAGAACACTTTATATAAATGATGATTATTACTGCATAACTTATTTAGATTCAACTAAAATAAAATAAATATCACAGTAATTTTATTTTTTTTTACATCAACATTTTTTTATGTTTTTTTTTGTTTTTGTTTTTTTGTTAATTTAAATAATCAATAACTTTTCAGTTTAATATCCTATTTAACTTTGCTGTAAATTTGCTGAAACCATTAATGTTTATTCAATGTATATTTGATGAAAAGAATTGACATTTCCTCATGACAAGCAACACATCCTATTTATATTGAAATGTAACCATAGAACTTGTTCTTAACAAAACCTTAATAATATCCTGTTCTATTCATATGCAATCATTCTGATGAGGTTCTTTTTCTATCTTTTCTGATGGCTTCTTTTTGCTAGTAAATCGATTTAATTTTTAAACTTTAATTCCAACATCTTTTTCATATATCTGACTTTTTTTTATTAATCTAAAGAACTAACATGAAAATGCATTAAAATCTTCCACTTTCATAATTACAGATATTCAATTCATTGGATATGTTCATACATAATTTATTTTAATATGATTGTATATAATTAGAATTATCATAGCTTGTTAAAAATTGTTCAACATTTTTTATTATTTGGTTAAATAAAGAAATTAAGTTATGAAAATGTAGATGGTTTCATGTTATTGGCATTTATGATTTTAGAAAAATCTTGTAAAATCTAAAATTTTAATGTAGTATAAGTATTTAGAAAACAGAAAAGTCAATATTATGGACAATCTAGTTAAGACATTAAATAAATTAAACTAAAAATACTCTTATATCTCTTGTTTAACAACCTTTTACGCAGTCTTTCAAGCTCAGTCATTTTGCACTCAACCACCAACCCATATTGATTTCTCTATTTAATAATGTTTCTATAAAATACAGCAAAACCTCCTATCAAAGTAAACCTGGATATTTTTAATTGAAATGAATCTTTGAAAACTCATTGTCAAAAATCTGAAACAAAATTATATTCTTTCTCCTTTCTGTGAGAGTTAACTAGTTTAATTTTCCAGAAAATCATTTTTACTATAAAATCAAATTTAGAAATAAGTTTTTGTCAAGCCATACTCAAATAATCAGAACAAGAAAGCCAAACTAATGAAACTGAGGGTTAAACCACAAAAAGCTATTGGTAAGCTTTACTGAAACTATTTTAGGTCATATGATGCAAGAAAAATATCATAGCAGATTTTAACATAGCTACTCATAGAAAACAGCATAATGAATGATTCTTTTTATATTAAAATTCAATAAATAAAAATGTTTATTTTATACTATAGCATATTACTTCTTAAGAAATTTCAGTACTTTGTTATTTACCTATTATTTCTTAATCTTAAAGACTACAAGTAACAAATAACACCTGTGGTAGAATACACACTGAATAATTGCACACACATTTTCATAAAATATGCATTAATATATTAATTTGACACCCCTCTGTCTTTTGTTTCAGTGTAAATTTAGTTATATATAGAAAATCATCTGCTAATGTCATATATGACAGAAAAATATTATTTTCATTACCCTGCTTAAATAAGAGTAACAGATATTTTTTATAAACTTATATTTCTTTGCAAAAAGTGGTATCTGAGAAATGTAAATGTATAAACTCTGACCAATATTTTTCTTATTAAAAAGATGTATTTTGTATGTAAGAACAATGCAGAACAAAGATTACTTATATATACAAATTATTTATTAATATTAAGTTTGTTTCTATCATATATTTATCAAGCTTTTGTTATTTTTCAGTATTAAATAAAAAATATTTTAATTATAACTTTGTAATAATTGAATATATTACACTGCATTCAATCTATATGGGATATTTTCTTTTCAATAAAAAAGAAATCAGAAAATATTTTGCCTTTTTCATCAAAATTTGAGACATTTTTGTTAGTCATTTTTTTCTTATGAATATCTTGAAATAAAAGATTCTTTTCTTTCCTCATGACCTAAAATGAAATTATCAATTCAGATTAAAAAAAAATGATTTTGCTTAATTTAGAAAAAATACCAGATGTGTGACACTATTAAGAAAATCAGCTTTTTTCATTTAGTATATGTAATTTGACTATTTTTCATTAATGATTTGCTACATTAAAATCAATAATAGTTGTAAACCAATAAATCTTAAACATTAATTCTGGTAGTGACAGATAATCTTGCTACTTAAGTCCATTAATAGCAATTTCAAATAGATTTGAATTAAGTTTGTGTGTGTGTGTATATATATATATATATATATATATATATATATATATATATAAGGAGTACTGTAACTACTAGTTTGTCAAGTTATTTATTGAAAATTGGATATTGTAAATTCATTTTGAGTCTTACAAAATGTGTTGACATTACATAAGTATCTTTTTTGGTCAGTTATGTTAAGTTAAATCTAAATTAATAAAAAATTTAATTATCTTTTTATGACTCACTGCTAAGCAAAAATATTTGACTGAAAATTTGTTGTAAACAGAACATGAAAAGTAAATTGAATTCTTTTGGGGATTTAGAAATTTAATGCATAAATGATAGATTAATAGACAGGTACAATTTCATTTTTTGTAAAATATCCTATAGCTTTATTCATCAACATTTTTTTCTTAAAAATCCAAGCAATGTAGCCTGCAAGTTTTGTTTTTGTCTTAATATTATTTGTTTGTGTTATACATCAAAGGAACAACTTGCTTTTGTAAGTTTACATTCATCGTGTATGCTTTATAATTCATTTAGTTTAATTTTTAATTTATCTTTACAGCATGAAGGAAGTTTTTGCAATATGATAATATTCAAACATTAATATTTGAACAAATAAAAAATAAGGCATTTTATTTCTCATTGGGCTTACTTCTACTGGATCTAAAAACAAAACTATATTTGCCCCTTGGATATTAAATGTAGTCCAATTGATCACATTATATATAAGTAACTTATATGTTGACTTATAGACAGATCAGAATATTGCTTTTTGGTTATCATCAAGCAAATTAGTGACTGCTTCTATGGAAGAAGTGGATAATACTAAAACTGTTCCCTTTTCATTCTACTTTTCTATCTTGGCATCAATTCCAATCTCTTCAATTGTAAGCATTTTGAATGCATTCAAAAAGAATTTAATAATGGTTTGTATTCTAGAAATTATATAATATTGCTTTTAGTTTTGTTATATCTGTGGATTTATATGAAAAGAGTCATGTGTATAATGTGGGCATTGACTTCTGCAATAGGCATAAGTAGAGAATTAATACCAGACTTTATTCTAATCTTTTCAAACATGTAAGAATCTCTATTTCCATCCATACTTTCAAGTTCAAGGAATAAATAATTGTCCACTCTTGTAAATGTGCATTTTTATTGCTAGTTCGCGTTCATATCTGTTTCTCTACAAATTATTTTACTTGATGTCACTTTTCATCTCAATTTCTAGACAGGGATGAGGTATATGTGATAAAATTAGTTTACTTTTTAGCTTGTAAAATTAGCTCTGTTAACATTTTTATTTTTATAGTTGTTATGAATCGTTTTTATATCAGAGCCATGTAGTTACAAACTCTGCTTGGTATAAAGAACCTATGATGTAAGAATTTGAAGAAGGCATTTTACAAATACGAACACAAAGTAGAGAAGAAAGACGAATATTTTATTTGGTCTGATTTCTTTCAACACCAATAATACTCTGTATTGGTGTTGACCATTCTGCTGCATGAACAGAACGAAGTGTCCATTAAAGAGTAACAAAGAAAGTAATAGTCAACTATTACAGATTATGTCCATTTTATTGATTACTGCTTTGATTTCAGAGTTAGAAGTGTTGCAATTGTCTGAAGGTTTTCATATTTCAGTGCTTTCAATATAACATTACACATTCTCTCAACACAAAGAAATAGAATTTTACATGTGGAAAGTGTTCTTCAGATTAAATCAACTTGTGTGTGCTCTTGTTGAATTGATTGGCTTTCAGTGTAAGTGATAGACTGTGGAAAGAGGTCAATGCATGAGTTGTGCAAGACTACTTGCATGTCCAAATTAACTAAGGAAGCTTGTTAACTGATAGACAGGCACTTTAAGAATTCCTTCTGCTTAATTGCATCTGTTGAACCCAACCTTAAGTTACCACTTAACTTGCTGGATTAAGTAGAAGTAGGTAGCAGAAATCTTGAGTTACTGGTTTAGAATTTTATGAAGATGTTTTTGTTTTTTTTGTTAAAGTTGAAAGATTATGATTATGAAAGAAATTTATTTTTAACTAGGAATTTTAAATGAAGTTTTTATTTACTCTGCTGATTGAACCTATTATGAAATGATACATAAAGAGAAACATATATGCAAGGGAATACTAAAAAGTTCTTTGCCTAACCAAGAAGCTCTTCTAAAAAAAAAAAATGATATTTAGCTATTTGTTCAGATTTTGGAAAGTGAGTCAAATTAAAAAACTTTTCAGCACCTGCTGATAATCTATATAAACACGTTTGTGTTGATGACCTTAAATTCTTATTACTGTCACAGGTTTTATATACTCTAATATTATATCACATTAGAAATTAATTTTTTTTTTAATCAGTTTTTATATGTACAGGGAGTGATGGATAAATTGTCATTTAAATAACACAAAAATGAAAATAACACTGACATCTCATTTATATATATTTAACAAAATTATACAAAAATATATTGAAATACTAAAGAGTAAATTTATTTAATAAAGTTTTCATTGACTTCAACCACATCCTCCAGATGACTTTGGAGTCTCTTGCAACTTTTCTGGACAGTCTCCTTGTTTAAGTTCTTAATTGCTGCCATAATCTTTGTCTTCAGTTGATCTTTGTTATTATAAGAAGTTTAGTCTCCCACTCAACTGTGCTGCTCACGTAATAATCAAGGGCATTGAGTTAGGTGGCCAGATGTAAGGTGGTGATGCAGTCGTAGAAATTGTATGACAATTGTAGCTGGGTTCTCTTGTGTGGGATGGTGCAGTTTTGTTGCCAGAAATAGGGTCTTCCAGCATCCACCCTCTTGACTCTGAGAAGGCTACCTTCTCAAGGCACTTGATGTAGGCCTCCGTGTTGAGTCTGAGGCTCTCACCAACAAATTTAGGAGTTCTTTTCTTATTAGAATGATCAGAGTGAGTTTTCTGACTTGCTGAACCTTCATAATCACCATCTAACTCTTTCCAAATCTTCTGCACTGTCCTCAGATTGACACCCAAACACTCTGATATGTTTATGTTAGAGCTTCCTTCACAAATGCTAAGCAGCACCGCATGCTGTTTCCAATTTTTGGCAGAGTGAATTGCATCATTGTGCTCTTTTTCTCACAGATTGTGCCCAACTCACTCTGCTATACTGGGCAGGTGACAAAAACAAACCGTACGTGTTAAATTAAAAATACAAAATAGCAACAATTTACTCATCACACTCTGTATTTATCATTTGACTTTAGTTGGTTTAAGATTTAAATGAGGTAATGTTTAATCACATTATTTATGAACATATTTGGAAGCCAATTGTTAGTTATACAATTAGTAGGTTATCTATATCATCAGAAATATATGTAATTGATATTTAAGTCCTTACTCTTGTTTTTTCATTTATGAGTCTTTAAATGTAATTTTACAAATGATTGTTGTACACTACATTATTTTTTTTTATTGAGTCAGCCTTTTCATTCTGGACTTTGTAAAATTTTTGAACACTCTACCATTGTCATAACAAAGACACTATCACATGGCATTGTTATTGCAAGGTAGATAACTCTAATGCAGCAAACAAAAATATACAAATAGGTGTATTTTATATATATATATATATATATATATATTTAAAAATTCTCAGTTATAATCTCAGGAAAGGAACAGTATGATTTTAAAAAAAGAGGACAAGAGGAAAACTATATTTTTGCCTATGCATTTCATCCACTGATGGACTTTATCAAGGTAAAGAAATGAAACAGATTTTATTTTAGATAAAGTATCTACCAACAAAAAGTTGTTGGTTACTGGAAAAAAATCCTCATAAAATATAAGATTAACTGAAATTATAAAACAAGTAAAAAAGTCATATTTCATACATAAAGAGAATTTTTTCATGTGCGGTGTGTTGTTGTTATAAGATGATAGAAATTTTATTTTTTTTATATGTTTGTTGTATTTGTCAGCTTGGAAAAGTATTGGTTCTATTAGGAATAGTGAGATTGGGAAAAAAAATTTTTTCAAGTAACCAACAACTTTTTGTTTAGAGATACTTTTTAAAATAAAAGTGATTTTGTTTCTATGACTTGATAAAGTCTGTCAGTGGACAAAACACATAGGCAAAAATATAATTTTCCTCTTGTCTTTTTTTTATCATTCATATATATATATATATATATATATATATATAATAAATAGGAAGACAGACTTTTTATATTTGTTTATATTTCTGAGATGAGGTATTGTGATTATTTACACTATCCAGACTGTTGTCCTCATCTTTGTTGCCACATTCAGAAAGTTTCAGCTGTTAGTAAATGTTTCAATGTCAATAAATAGAATATTAATAATTTAAACATGATGAAAATCCTCAAATATTTATTGTAGCCAATTATATTTAATAAACTATAAATAGTTAAAAGCCTACACTATCAATTTACTAATTTATTTGCTTTTTTTTTTTTTTTTTTTTCACAGTCCTTTCCATAATGGAAAACTTCAATTGGATAAAAATTCTCTAATATACACAACTGCATAATTTCAAATGAGATTACATCATGCAATAATGTCTTTAAGAAAGAACAAACTTAAAATAAGTTGACATCAGAAATTGATGACTTATTAGAGAAAATTAAGTAATGTTTTTTTACGAAATGGACAACATCTGGAAATAAATTCAAACTTACTATTTAACTTCCTGATAAGCAGATACTATATATATATATATATAGACTGTAGAGAAAGGGAAATTTCATAAACAGTAGCCATTTATGGCTTTATGCTATATTCTCCAGCTTTCAAGTTGAATGCTATCAGTTTGGTTACTGGATTCAACACTCTTGACTGCTGGCATATTTACATTCTATAAAAATACATGATATGAAATCTGTCTTTCTCTGCCATGCATTGATATCTTAGATCTCTGACTGGTGACAAATCAGTTGGGTTTCTGTCCTGGCTTGAAGTAAACGGTAAATCTACCTGCACAGGTGAGCTGTAATACAGCAAAACAGGCTTGTATGAGGATGATTTTTATATATATACATATATAGGATTAATATGAATATAAAACTTGTCACTTAGTTGATTGTTGCTATATTCAGCACCCTGGTATACTTATAAATATTAAGATAGATTCTGGTGATACACACACATACATAGGGCTGATGCAAGAGTCTTGTGGCCAGTCTATGATACAGAGCCTCCCACTCCACTAAATTTCAATTTTCATGAGGTAGTATTCATATAAAATACAAATTTTATTGTAACCTAATTATGTACAATAATGAATCATATGCAATATAGGCAAACAATTGTACTAGATAAATTAAAAATAAATACAATGTATCCAAATGCAAATTAGAAACATGTCATAATAGATCATTCCATCAATAAAGTTTTACAGCAATTTTTAACACCAACTTGGGATTTTTCTTGTTAAAAAGTTGAATAAT
This sequence comes from Ascarosepion bandense, assembly GCA_037127315.1. NCBI lineage: Eukaryota > Metazoa > Mollusca > Cephalopoda > Sepiida > Sepiidae > Ascarosepion > Ascarosepion bandense. Next base: position 2,019,050 of record JBBBDQ010000563.1, on the reverse strand, counting down.
TTTAACGCAATCAACATTATGGATAAAAAATAGTGAATTTTATATCGTGTTTTTTCAAGATTTAGGATGAACAAAACAAATTCATGGATTTGGGCGAAAAAGCAAAAAATAAAACTCCAGAATGACATCAAAATTCATAAAAAGTTTTCATCCTTTAATAGGCTAATTGTCAGTTCTTAGTTAAGTTTGTAATTGTGGGTAGAAAAAATATCAAATGTTAATAAGAGAATGAGGGACACTAATCACTACCTGAAGACCCTAATCAAGGTTAGAAGGTAGTACACTTTGGCTCTCTCTCATATATATATATATATATGTGTGTGTGTGTTCATCATCCATATACAAACCTGTTTTACTGTATCACAGCTCATCCATGTGGCTAGACATCTACTTGCTTCTGGCCAGGATCAAAACTCAACTAATTTGGTGTCAGTTGGAGTTACTAACCCTTAAGCTATAAGCGTGTATACACACACCAGTCACTGAAAGAACTCAATTCATTGAAGAGTAATGTACAAATGACGGAAGTGGTAACTGTTTTATTTAAAATTTTCCTCTCTAAAGAGCTCAATTGTAATGAGAACATAATATATTCATCATACATACATACATACATATATATATATATAGAGAGAGAGAGGGAGAGTTAGAGCTAGCTCTGCATATTCATTTTTTTTTTTTGTGTACTTTTTTGATCTACCATCTGCTGGTGCAATGTATCTCTTTTATACCTATTTCCCATTTGTAAATGAGTTATGCGATCTAGATTACTATCATGGGTGGTGTCTTCAGGTAATTTTTAATAACCGATTTTACCATTTTTCTTTTTAAGAATGCTTACGTAATGGTGTTTTTTTGAATGCTTATGTGGCAGGGAATTTTTTGGACGCACAATTTTTAAAGTTACAACAAATTATGGTGTTTTCATCCATGGTTGTATGAATCTAAGAGGTATTTCTTAGTATGGTTACACTTAGTCATAATTTCCATTCTTTCATTCAACAGTTCATTTTTGTCTGGAAATAACATAATCTCTAACTTTTCTTCTTGGCACAGTCTATGTATTTTGCCACTGTTGTAAGGCTTGCTTGTTTTTACAATACTTCACGTTATGTCTGGGTCTTTTCCATAGTTTGATTTTAATTTCCACACGTGGCTAGCCAATTTTGTACAGTTTTTTTAATTTTTTTAATTTGAATGTAAACCTGTGATTAAACCACCTGGTCTTAAAGGTGTCTTTGGTTGAACCCAAATATATTTAATTTTGGTCATTTGGGTCATGTACCTTTGTCTTGTAAATGATTTGTTTTGTGTTGCAAAGTCCTTGAAGTTGGACATTTATTTTTGTTCTTGCAGTTGCATTCTTTATTAGTAGTTTTGTTTTGTACAGTGCTATCTAAGTTTCTGGTGTTTTTTTTTTTATGAAACTATCTAAATTACTAGTACAATTATAACTTAGTTTGTGTTTTTGTTGAAAATTTTGTTTAGTTCTGATTCTTTTTGAAAGTTTCTATCTACCAGTTTAAAAAATATTTGTCCTATTTTGGTCTTTACCTCTAAATTATATATATTAAAATTAAATATATTTTTATATATCTCCAAATGAATAAAGGACAAAGAAAATATTTGCAATGTTCAAAACATTTATTTAAAAATAGAGCAATGAATATTAAAATGAAAATTATTATAAATTATACTTTAGAACATGTACAAACTACAATCTACTACACATGTCAAAACAAAATGTACAATTTTGTAGTAGATTGTAGTTTGTACATGTTCTAAAGTATATATATATATATATATATATTTTCCATTTTTAAACAAGTTATTTCGTTATCCAAGTTTCTACCATGAGTGGTGTCTTCAGGTGATTTTTAATAGCTGATTTTACCTTTTACCGTTTTTCTTTTTAAGAGCGCTCTTGTAACTGTTTTATTTGAATGTTCACGTGGCAGAGAATTTATGAATACGCGTTGTTTAAATTTGAATGAATTATGACGTTTTCATCTATGGTTGTATTAACCTAAGAGGTATTTCTTAGTGTGGATGCATTTTGTCATAATTTCTGTTCTTTCATTTAACAGTTTAGGTATGTCATAATTTCCAATTTTTCTTCTTGTCACAGTCTACATATTTGTCATGGTAGAAACCTGGGTAGCGAAATAACTCGTTTAAAAATGGAAAATATTTAAAAGTGCTACAAGTATTAAACAAACAATATATATATATATATATATATATATATATATATATATATATATATATATATATACACACACACACATTTTCTGGTTTATAACTTATGACTGTTTTTCTATCCACTCTGATTTTTCAATCTCATCCATTTACTAATTACTTCTTATATTATTTTGAAGAACTTAGTTTCAATTTCAAAATTGAATTTATTTTGGAAACATGGACAGTCAACAGAATTATGAATTAGGTTATTGACAAGCAAGATTATACAAATCTTTTCAACTGTAACTTTCTGTATTTTCTTTATTTTTAAGTGAAACCAATCACAATTGCCAAAACTATGAAGCAGTGAAAAGGATGGTCTCATTAATATAATTTTTAAGTATATTTTAATAAAATATATAAAATCAGTTATCATGGGAAATTTTCATAATTGTGTAATCAATTATCATTTTACTTGATCTCTTTGATAGTTGCCTTAATTTTACTTTTGAGATGTCCCTCTTCATACTAGTTCGTATAAATGATTATCATTAAAAATAAAAATGCCTGATATCTAATTTTTATCAAGCACCCAGTTTTGCATACTTTTAATTATGAGTAACATTTATTTGTAAGTGTATGCAGGGTCTTTGACCTGATCAGCCTTCATAAATAAAGTTCTGAACTGTTTGTATTACTAATATTAAATCACCAATGTCTGATCCAATTAATTATAATTTCCTTCAAGGATATTGTCCATCTCCATTCTATCACTCTTTCTTTAGACATAGCTTGGAACCATGTGAAAAAAAAAATTTCTGTCTACAATAGCAATAAATATCTGAAAAGGTTGGCTGTATTTCTAGGCAGCCATGTCTGCAGCACATTGGTTGTATTCTGTTAAAAGCTTGAGGCTAATGTGGCTACACAGAGCCTGTGTTCTATTGAGACTATACAAACAAATGGATGAAAGTGGTTATGAGGATCACTGTTCTGACCAAAACAGCGACTGTACAGAAATAGAAACTAGATTTGATTCTGAGAAAATAGTAATCTGGATCTATTTTCTGTGATACAGAACAGCTGCAAATACAAAATTCAGTCTTAGCATTTTTTTTTTAATCATTTACTTTTGTTTCTGAATTTTATGACTGGCTCTTAGCTTTCTTTTATTCCACATAGCACATTTTTGTGTTCTTTTGACTGTAATTTAGGATTGAGACAGATATTTATAAATGAAAGTGATCGCAGGTTGCAGAAAATTATTCACAATAGGTAGAAAAAGTACATTGGCAATCAAAAGCAACAATAACGTGCCCTACAAGTAGCAGTTATATACTTCATGAGAATAATTAAATATTTTGTGAATAGAAAAGGGACATAATTTAAATTTCACTGACAGTTTTGTTTTTAACTTGCATTGTCTGTTTACTGTCCTAAATTGATCCACTGAATAAAAATTTTCAACTGAAAATGAATACAAAAGTAGATAGTAGTCAAAAATTAACAACAGTTCATCTAATAGAAATAAAGGATACTGCAATAACAATGAAGATTATAATCTAGAACAAGCTATAAAGGCTACTGACATTTCATCTGTTGAATATGAAACCATAATTGCAGTGTGATCACCCTGAAATGTACAAGAAATGTTGAAAGTCTCTATAGCTTGTTTATCATTGCTGTAGGCCAAAAAATAAATCTGGCCAGTGATGAAATGTGCTGAAATTTATGTTTGTATTCAAGTGAAAATGTCACAGCTTGGTGGTAAAAATTGGCCTTTATGCCTGACTGCAGATTGTACATGAACAGTGTGCTTGTGTTGAATGGCCCAACACCACTTGATTGTATTGATTTGTAACTGCCTGTCACATAATGGTTCTATTCCCTCGCCAAACAGCATGCATCAGGTTGCTGCTGTCATCCCCCACCTTCTAATCTGGCCAGGCCCCTCTCTCCTGAGATTTTCCTTGCTAATGACTTGTAGTGATTCTCCTTTTGTATTTGTTTTTGGCCCACCAGGCAAGAAGCATCTTGCATGTGATCTTGTTAGAAGGAATCTGTTATCAGTGATAGGAAATCTTCCTGCTTCATCTCTTTGGTTTATCTCTATCCTTAACTTTTGGTGTCTGATCTCAGTGAAGCATTGGCAGAAAGTTAACACACTTATTTGATCGATCTGCTTCTTCATCAGCTTCTAAACACTTGTGTGACTCCCAAGTTATTACATTCAAAAAAAATCTCAAAAACAACTTGAAAAATGTGGCTGAAATTTGTTGATGTATCTATCTACTCTTTGGGTTTTGTTTTTCTGTTTAGACTAAGGGAATACAGTGAAATCAATAAAACTCTAATAATAATTCCTCATAAGGCAATCAGATATTGAGAAATTTGAATTATGTTATCCATACTTACCACCTTGTGATGGGGTATAAGTCTAAGCTTCAGTCAGGATTAAGTTAAGTAATATATGCTTTTTAAGCTAAAGCAAAGACTTCCACCTTCATTCATCTAAAATATAATACACACAATCCACAAAACATAAATATTTTCAAAGTTTCCTGTTTTCTCTCTCACACACACACATGCACAAAGATCTTGCTATATGATATAAAAAATGTTTTAGTAGAATATCTTTTTTAATAGGGGAAATATTTTAGTAGAGATAATTTATTTGTTGTACTGCTAGAGCCTGAATTATTGTCTATAATATCAATGCATTGGATACTCTCCTCTCCACATACCTTGAAAATAAAGAAGCAATACAAAACCTGATATATCCTCACAAAGATTTCTTTTCCATTTAAAAACAGGAAATTAAAGTAGAAATTGTTAATAAATGTCCACTTATCGATAATATTCCCTGTAAATTTTGTTTTTGTCCTGTTAATTTTATACTTCACCCATATTTGTAATGTATATCTGAAAAAAGTAAATTAAATTTTTCATTCATCATAAACTACCATATTTAACAGAAATCTTGAAATGTTTATACTTAGAAAACAGCCAGTTTAGAAATTACATAATTCAACACAAAAGAAAATAGATAAAAATTTGCTGAAGAGATCACTGAAAAAATATAACAAAACATAAAAAAAAATAATTTTAATAATTTATAAATCCTTTTTTACTTTGACAAATTATCAAATATTGAAGATCAGTGCTAGAAATTTTCAAGATTTGTATAGCTTTTGTAAACAACTTTGTTTAAAATTTTCAGTCTGTTATGTTGTTTATATATAATCTCCAAATCAAAATTCTCCATCATTTTTAGCCTGGAGTATCCCATCTCACTTCTGACTGAAAATCTCAACAAACCACTTTCAATTCCTTTGTGTTCCATCTTTGATTTGTATGAATTAGTTACTTTATTCCTTATGTCTATGATCAGTTTATCTTTTTATTACTATATGATTATTACAAGTCAGTTGACTTTAATCTACCTTCTATTGGACACTTGTAAATATTCTACCCTCTTCATATGCATTTCTTAGCTGTTTTATGCCTTTCTTGCTTTCTCTGTCATGCATACTCATTTTAATTTACCTGTATTTTCTTGACAGTTGTTTTATTACTGTTTGCTGATCCCAGGTGTGTTCATTTAATGTTTTAATTGCAGGATATAGTGAGATGAAATGTTCAAAGGCATAATTGTTCTTTTGTTGCAGGAGCATACGTTGGTTGGGCGCACTGATGCAGCAGTTCAACAGGATATCCATCTCAGTGGTCTGGGCATTATGCCTGAGCATTGCATTGTCGACATTGTTGCCAATAATGATGTCTACCTCACCCCTCTTGAAGGAGCAAGGTAAGTTTTCCTTACTTCCATTTATCTGTTCATTTTAGCAAAGGAAGAAATTTCTTTGTAAATTTATATTTAAATATACTAATCTTGTTTATTTCATTTCTTTCAAACTATATTGCTTTGATAATGGTCCTATTAGACTTATGCTTTCTAATGAAGTCAGACATATTTATCAAACTCTTTGTGTTTGGAAATGAACTCTTATTAGGCATTCAAGTCATCAGATAAACATGCAAACAAGCATTAATCATGCCTTGATATTGAATGGATTTCTTCAAATATACAAGTGGGTATTTAAAAGTTCTTGGCTTAACCATGAAGAAATTAAAAAAAGAAAATCTGAAGTTTGGTCATTTAGGATGTGGGTCAAGCCAAGAAATTTTCAACATCCTCTACCTTATGTTATTCTAGTCCCAGATTGGTCTTATCATAATTTTCATTATGGTACCTATAAAAGTTTACTATTAATTTGCACTTTGGTAAAATCAGATTTTACCACAGGTATAACCCAATACTAAACATCATATACTATGGAGGGAGTGAAAATACACAGTTAACTAATGCATCCAGCTTCTGGGATATCAGGAAAAACAAAAATTTAATATAACAAACCCTGGATTATGAAAGCAGTTAACTCAATCTTTAAAATATATTAGTTTGGTTATTTCATCCTGAAAAATACATTTTTGTATTGTAGCTAATTTTCTTGAGTTTGTAGGCTTTTATGATTTACAGTCCAATTTCTTGTCCTTGTTTAATATAGTTTATCAATTATAACTCAACAACTGAATCTATAAATGAATCAGAGGCTACTTTCTGAAGATGCATTCATCACCAAAAGAAATTAATAAATTATTTTACCTGTTGAGGGGAAAAAAAGCAAAGAACAAAAAAAAGGTTGGTGATAAAGCAATAAATTCACTTTAATTTTTTTGTTGAGTCATATGCATTATATGAAATCTATTCTGAACACCTTGTATTCTCTTTGTAAATAGCAGCTGATACTGTTGACAAGTCCTCAAGTAAATCTGATTGATACTGTCTAAAATAGTGCAATATGCTGTTAGCAAATGATTTCTATTTGGTCAGAAAATATCATACTATCTTGTTACATTTGTGAATTTCTTGTCATGCCCTGTAGGCCAAAATCTTTCATTTTTTTCTTTCCCTTTTGTGAATGCAAAAATTAGGATTTCTCTGTTTTTGTTGGCTTTCATTTTTATCAGATTTTGCCAAGTTTTTTCCTGGCCATTTTTGAAGTGTTTTAATTGATTTTAGGATGTGTTATGAATATTAAATATTATTTTTGGTTTAATTTGTTTTATAATCAAGTTGGATTTTAAACAATACTATGTTCATTGGAATTTTTTGTAGTTAAATCTTTTTAAAAATGATTGTTTTCTTTTTTTTGCTTTCTCTCTCTTTTCTCTTATTCAGAATGTTATTTCTGTATTTCATCTTAAGTTTCCTTTAACTTTCTCTTTGATACAACAGTATCTTTATGTGATTGGAACTTTTTGGTATTGTTCAATGTTTTTGTATGAATCCTTTGTTGTATTATATAATTATCTTTTCTTAATAGTCATTTGGTTTCCTTCTAAATACTTGAAGCTTATGTCACTATTATTCCATCATACTAAAAAAATTTATCTTCATTAATTATCAAGGAACAAAGAAAATTGTCTTCTTGTTCGTAATATGAAAACATTTTCATTAATTTTTATTATCCAAATCACCTCTTTAGTTCAGTGGGGGGATACCAATTGAAACAATAGTTGTGTGTGATGATTCTGTCAATGTATTTCTATATTCATGAATATGTGGCTCTAAATCACCTCTTTTAAATTTGTATATGCTTTGAGTATATGCACGCACACACATATCTTAGTGTGAAACAGCCAATTTTCTGTTTCTGACATATTTTTTTTATTGTTTCTCTGAAACATTCTAGTTGTTGGAAATCACCTACTCTTTCCTGACTCTGATCTTCTAACACTGAAATTTATTAGAGGTTTGGATATGTATTCCCACTAGACCCCTGTTTTCTATCTTTTTTAAGGTCCCATTTATATTACTGCATTTCTGTTGAGAAAAGTCAACTTACTATGACATAAGACTAGAAAAGTTCTTATGGTTTGTTGCATCTTCTTTTTGTAAACATCTTTGTGAATATTTGTTTTATTTAAAAAGACATAATTTGTTCTGTAGATGCTAAAATCTAATCTTTTATTACATTTACAGTGATTTGTAACTACGGAGCTAAGAGAATAGTTAACTAAATTCAATTTGAAACTGTTTTTTATATAAAATTGAAAAAAGCTTATCAAACTTAATTTGTGCTGCCACAATTGATTTATGAACTCTAGTACTGGCTATTGAAAACTTAGCAGTTTGTACAAAATTGGTCAGAAGGACTATCTTCCTTTTTCCTATTTTTCAGTGTAAATTTTTCAGCTAGATTTATTTTTCTTTTTGAAATAAAAGGCTGAAATAATGACACTAGAATAACAATCAAAAATATTTTTGGTTGTTTTAATTTTGTTTTTTAAATGTAATATGTCCATTATTCCTCTCTATAGTCTCTCTCTTAAACTATAGTAAATATATTTTTAATAAAAATATTTCATTCTTAGAAAAAGACCAAGGAGTTTTTCTAACATTTTGTTAATGGATAAAATTATTACTTTTTTGAGTGCTTAAATTGCAAGTTTTTAGAATTGAATCTTTCATTCTTTGTTACTAAACATGTTTTATGCAAGAATTGTAAGCTATACACTACAGATAAATATTGATTTCATTTTTATCTATTATTGCTTTTTCTAAACAACTGACAAACTCCTGAAAAAAAATTATAGGTTTTACAGATTGTTTAAAAATAAAGAGATATTCAGTTGGTCTTTAATGTTTTTGGCAGTCCTTGTGGATCAGTTTAATGTAACAGTTTGTTGTTTATAACCATATCTTAGGGTTAGAAAAAAAATATTTTTAGAATGCAAACAATAAATAAATGATTGTTTGAAGTATTACTTTTTATGAAGGATATATTATTTTCTATTTTATACCCTGTCAGCTGGGGCTGTAGAATATGCTCACTGAACTTCTGCTGAGGGGTAAGACACTGTCCCTCATGAAACCATCTGTTTGCTGTGGGTGATGACCCAGGATGCCTGAGAATGAGATCCTGATAATTGTTAGATAGAATACTTCTGAATTCCAGCACACTACTTTGGCCTTTACTTGGGCTAGACAGGCACTCAGAGAGGCCCGATCTGATCAATTGACTAGTCATGTCATGCCCTAGTACCATTCTAACCACCACAGACACAATAATTACACACCAATGAAAATTAATCAAAATTGGTACTAGAAGGCAGCAACTAGAGTCAGTCAATGTTATAACTAAAATGAATCATCAAAAATTAAAGCTTATATTCAACTTCGTAAGAGTAGATGAATAAAAGAAATTACTAATGCCTGCATATAAATACTAAAACTGTGTATAGCATTTTTGTATCCCTGAGATGCTTTGGTGGATGGGATTCCCTCAACTATTTCCTATGATAGGACTTCAAGGAGGATGGGGAGCAAGTATGATGAAAGAAAATTATATATATATATATATATATATATATATATATAGTAGAGCAACAAAGAAAATGAAAAGACCCCTCTTAGAATTAATTTCTGATATTGAACTGACATCTTACAATTACTTACTTCAATATATAGTCACGGAATCAGTTGGAGAAACTCCTAATACAAAATTATAACCGTTCCTAATTGAAAAAAACAATTCACTCTCAAATTACTCCTATATCTATTAAAAAAATCAATGAACAGTACAACAATAATACAAGGAAACAATTTATGAAGAAAAAATCCTCAAATGGTCAACATTTAGTAACTTAAAATTCAAAACTTATCTGCACCAAAGTCTAAACATATTTAGGGGTGTAATCAAAAATTCAAACTTGGCAGCTTGTTCCCTAGAAAAAATCAGTTAACCTAAAAAAAAAAAAACAATGTAATAGATGGAACCAGAATAACAAAAGAAATAGCCAAACTATAAACACAAAAAATATACATATTAAAATTCAACACACTCAAACCACCACCTGGAATAAAAATAGGTTATGTCATCACAAAAGTTGACACTTATATTCCCAGACCTTTATGATGCCATAACTTCCAAAGATTTGGCCATCAAAAAGACAGATGTATTAGAATTCCGACATGTCCAAAATGTAGCAGTACAGATCATTAAAAAACTGAGTGCAAAGGTCCATAAAATGCATAAATTGTAATGAGAACCATATTCATTTCTATATAAAGCTTGGCAAAAACAAAAACAAATAATTGAAATTAAATATAAGAGAAATATAACATTTCTGTAAGCCAGAAAAATTGCTGAAAACAGCACTAGACAAAATATTACACAAAAATTATGCAAATGCATCTAGAACCCAACAACAGAGTATGATATCTGTCAATTAACAACATTAATCCAAGAGCTAAAGAAATTAACTGAAAGAATGAAAACTGATATCAACAAGGAAAAGCAATGATTTACACTGCATCCCATTAAAAAAAAAAAAATGAAATATTGAATCAAAATATAGAAAATTCTAACTGGTTAAACTTAGAAATTAAGATTAAAAAAAAATCTTGTTATGCATCTCCAATCTAGAGATTGCTCACCTATAATTCAAAGAGGAAGATTTCCAACAAAAAAAGAAAATAAAAAAAGCAAGAAACACAAACTAGCCAAAAAGAAAACTCTGTAAGGAAGAAATCACCTAAAATCAACCTAGAGAAAATGGAAATTTAAGACAAACCATCAAAACCTGAAAACATCAACATAACAATCATGGTTACAAAATTATTTAATGGGAAGCAAATTGAAATTAATTGCTTTTCTTTATTGCAGACTTATGTCCTGCAATCATCTGCCATTAGTAAACTTTTTTAAAGGTCAATTAAAATTGAGATATTAAAAACTCCATATCATAATTTTATTAGTAATAGTGGAAACAGATTCAGGTAGTACTTCAATATGAGTAAAAAAAAACAAAAAAAAAACAAATTCTCTAGAGGACATGAATATAGCACTACTAATAAGAGCCTAACTACATAAAACCATCATCATATCCCTAGTTTACATCCCTCCTAATGATCCTATAGATGGAACTGAATTAGATAAAATACTGAAGTATCTCTCAAAACAATGTATTTTAATGGGAGAATTTAATAGCCATAATATCATATGGTGTTGAAAAAATACTGATCAGAAGGGAAAACTTAGAAAAGATTTTATCAATAGAAACACTATATAACTTATACAATAACAAGTCATATACCGATCTCTACTCATCAAGCAGTATATACACCCTTGTGCAAATTGATTGAAACAAAACAAGGATCTTTCACACTTTCCCTGATCACATATATGTCATCTCTTGGTGTTGTTTTTCTCTTCCAGCCACATTTTCTTTTATGTTTTCGACTAATGGATCTAGTTTATTTTTTTGCCTTGATGACATGACTGACAGTTGAAAAGCTGACACCAACAATATCCACAATCTCTCTGTAAGGCTTGCCAGTGTGTTCATGCAGCATTACATTTTTCGTACTCTTCCTTGGAGTAATGTCCATTGCAGACAATGGCTGTAGGACAACTAGTCGACAGTTGAAACTGTAATGTCTGTGGGTCATAAAAATCTGATGCAGAGTGAGTCTAAAACTGACCGTATGGTGAAAAAAAGGAAACTAAAGCAGTTGTTTCAATTAATTTGTACAAGGGTATATAAACAGCAATAGATCTAACCATAAGTGATCCTACAACATACCTAGACAAAGGCTAAAAATTACATTATGATACATGTGGTAGTGATCACTTCCCAGTTGTGTTGGAAAACTCTGGATCTTTGCCAGATAAAAGAATATCAATGCTGGAAACTTAAGAAAGCCAACTGAAAGGAATTTAAAAACACACACCCTAAAACCAGAAGCAAATGGAGACAAAGCATATCACTTATTCTACAAAAATACTTTTTAGTATTGTAGTAAAATATATATCAAAATATACACCTGTCAAACACAACAGGCCTTGGTTTAATGACGAGTGTAAAAAGGTGATCAGATTGTGTCATGCGGTTCTACTTAAGTACAAATTACATCCAACCCAAGAAAATCTGAACATCTAAATAAATTGAGCTAAAGCACGCAGAATTATTAAGAGTCCAAGCAATCCTCATGGAAGAACTTTATATCCAATATTAAACCAAAACAGTATGGAATAGGATTCATAAAATTGCTGGGCAAAGTAAAAGCACTCCATTGGGACATTTATGTTAAAACAATATCAAAGCAAATAACAAAGAGGATATTGCAAATGTATGAGCACAAAACTAAACTTCTATCAAAACTCATTCTCAAATATGAAAATATTTCAGAATATCAAAATAAATGAAGAGAAGAAAAAATTAAATTTCTACTCTAACAATAAAGAAAATTATAACCAGGCTTTTATTTTACCAGAATTATTAGATTCTATAAAAAAAAAAAATCACACAACTCTGAGGTTGACCCAGATGAAATTCACTATGAATTTCTGAAAAACTTACTAAATATTTCCCTGAAATACCTACTCAAAATTTTCAACAATAAGTGGGTCAGTGGTAATATTCCCAATTTCTGGAAATTGAGCTACCATAATTCCAATCCAAAAATCTAGAAATTTTGATGTTTTTTTTAAGTCCTATCATCCAATCTCACTGATGAGTTGCTTATACAAAACATTTGAAAGAATTGTTAATAATAGGCTTACTTGGTTTCTTGAAGTTAATAATAAAATTACGAATTTCCAATCTGGCTTCAGAAAGAACAAAATTGATCAGCTAGTTCAACTGGAATCTTTTATCAGAAATTCTTTCATTAAAAAGGAACATTTAATGACAGTTTTCTTTGATTTAGAAAAGGTTTATGATACCTCATGAAGATTTAGTATCATGAAAGGCTTAAATGAAATTGGGCTTAAAGAAAGATTACCAATTATTGTCAATAACTTTCTGACAGAACAAAACTTTAAAGTTTGTGTCAGTACCACACTCTCAGACCTATATGAGCAAGAAACAGGTGTCCCTCAAGAAGCCTATTATCCTTAACACACTTCAATGTCAAAATAAATGACATTATTAAATGCTTAAACTCTGGAGTTGACTGTTGACTGTATGTAGATGACTTTCTAATATGTTACAGATCAAAAAATATCCATATAATTAAAAGGCAACTCCTACAGTGTCTCAGCAAAGTAAACAAGTGGGCCACAGAAAATAGATTCAGATTCTCCAGACAAAAAACCATGTATATATTTATGCCAACTTCAAAAACTACATCATAACCCTGAATTAAGACTCGACCAATACAGATAACTAGGAATAATCTTTGACAAAAAATTACCCTTCATACCACATATAAAATTTGTTTGTGAGAAATGCAATAAAGCAATACAACTATTCAGTCATCTCTCAAAAAGATTGGAGAGCTGACAGACAGACAGACAGACAGACATTTTTTTTTTTTTTATAAGCATTTCACCCCGAGCAAGGCATGTCACTGCCACTACTGCGCAGGGGGCTACATAGAGTGGAGAAAGGATGATTAAATATAGGAAATGTCAGAGGGTGGGTGATAGGCGAGTAAGGATACAGAGAATGAGGGTTGGGTAGATGAGAGTGTTCTGAGAATAATTGGGAGTTAGTGTGATAGGAGGTGTCTATTGACCCTACATTTAAACACCTGAGATTGTAGCTGTCGGGAAAGCAGACTTGTGGAAGGGAGTTCCACAGGCGGGAAGCGCGAGAAAAGAAGCTGTTGGAGTAGAATTTACGGTTACATCTTATTTGTTTAACTGTAAAAGGGTGGGACCTAGTTGCGAATCTAGTATCTCGTGTAAATTCATGCTTAGGCGGCACCAGTGATCTAAGCTCATCAGAGCAGAAGCCATGAAAGTACTTGTAGAAGAGGCACAGGGAAGCCACATCACGCTGGTGAGAGAGTGGTTGCAGCTGGTCTGCCAAGTCAGTATCAACCACGTTACAGATCCTCCTTTGTATTTTGTCAAGTAGCCCAAGGAGAGCAGCAGGGGCACCTGACCAGATATGGCAGCAATATTCAATACACGGGTGGATGGTAGATTTGTATATGTGCAGAATAGATTCAGGTGGGAAAAACTTCCAGGCCCTGCACAGAGAGCTGACTTTCATAGCAGCAGATTTGGCAATGGATTCGATATAGTCATTCCATTTGAGGTCCGCCGAAAGGGTAAGGCCAAGGAGGCGTAGTATTTTACTCTCTGGGAGGCTAGCCTGTCCCATGCTAATGGGAGGTAGATGCGATTGTCTATGGTGGTTAGTTGATAACAGCTTCATTTTAGAGGCATTGAAATTTACCAGCCATTTCCTACCCCAGGCCACTATGGATTGGAGGTCCCTTTCAAGTACGGCAGCGAGGTTCACTTTGTCGTCCACACCTGGTTTTTGATCGATGCAAGAATAGATTGTTGTGTCATCGGCATACATGCCAACTTGGGATCTAATGGCGTCGGGGAGATCATTAATGTAGATCAGAAAGAGCGTGGGACCTAGGATAGAACCTTGAGGGACGCCCGCGTTCGTATGGTAGTTTTGGGAGGCATGCCCATTTAATACCACCTTCAATGTGCGGTTAGAGAGGAAAGACTGGATGAGGTCAAACAGATGTCCAGTTATCCCGTAGCTCCGCAGTTTGCACAAGAGGCCAGCATGCCAGACCCTGTCGAACGCTTTGGAGATATCCAAGGCAACGGTTCGGGCTTCACCATTCTTGTCAAGTGCCTGGTATATGTACTCGGTAATGGTCGTTAGCATATCTGGTGAAGCGAAACCCGTACTGTTTGTCGGAGAGAAGCCTGTTGGCCGTGAGATGCTGAATCACCTTGGCGTTGATAATGGCTTCGAAAACTTTGCCAAAGATCGGAAGGAGACTAATAGGACGGTAATTGGCGGGGTCTGAGGGTTCGCCAGAATTCTTAAATATAGGAACTACGCAGGAGGACTTCCAACAGGCAGGAAAGCAGGAAGCAGATAGGCAGAGGTTATAGAGTTTAGAGAGGACAGAGGAGAGTTCTGGGGCACATTTCTTCAGTACTATGACTGGGATTCTGTCACTGCCGCTCGCTTTGTGTGGGTCAAGTTGTACAATTATCTTGGCGACCAGTGAGGGTGTAATGTGGACGTTATTTATTTGAGCCTTAGTTCTGGGTGGGAAGTCTGGTGTAGGTATTCCTAACGAGTCCAGTGTCGAATTGGTTGAGAATCTACGGGCAAAGCATTCAGCCTTGTCCGCTGGGTAGGTGAGAACTTCAAACTCATTGATTAGTGGGGGTATTGAAGTCTTGTTCCTGCTGAGCATGCTTTTGCAGAGACGCCAGTAATCTTTGGAACCAAACTTAGAGGATGCTATGCGTTGCCTAATTCTGGTAGCAAACGCCCTCTTAGCTTCGTTTAGTACTTTTTTACACTTGTTCCGTGCTGAGGCAAAAAAGCGCCTGTTTTGGTTCGACGAGCAGCTTCGATAGAGCCGGAAGAAATGGTTCCGGTGGGCAATGGCGGCCGAGCAAGCGAGTGAGAACCAGGGGGACAAATTTGGTTTTAGTTGGAATTTCCTGGCCAGGATAAAAGCATCGATGCCAGCCTTAACCCAAGAGAAGACCTCGGAGGCACAGTTTTCGACAGGAAGATCGAAGACGTTGTTCCAGGGGACGTTGCAGAGGAAGTCTCTGAACGAGTCCCAGTCTGCTCTTTGGTAGCAGTATGATATTCTGCTGGTCTGGTTTTCTTGGGTAGTGTTAGTGCGGATTGAGATGTTGACGGAGACTACGGCGTGGTCAGAGTTTCTGAGGGGGCAGAGTTGCCTGGTAGTGCAGGAGTCTGGGATGGAGGTAAAGCAAAGGTCGAGTAAAGAGTCCCTTCCGTTAGGGTTTTTAGAGAAACACGTGGGGAAGTTCACCACTTGCGTTAGAGCTTGGGTTATTGAAAAATACATGGTGCGGATCCCAGCAAGGTCGGTGGCTGAGTTTTCAAGCCACTTGGTGTGGTGAGCGTTAAAATCGCCAAACACAAATATATGGGCAGATGGGTGAGAAGAAATGGCCCTGTTGATATTAGTAGAGATGCAATCAAGTACCGTACAGTCAGAGGAGGAGGGGGAGCGGTAGAGGAAGAAGAGATAGCTAACCGAGCTTAGAAGTGAGAGGCGGAAGCACATGAAGGAATGATCAAGGGATTCAAGAGATGTGACCCTGGCTAGGGGAAGTTGTTCACTGACATATACACCAAGCCCATGCATATGGACATTGGAGTCCTTCCTGAAGAGGGGAAGGTAACCAGGAACGAACAGCTTCGAAGAGGGGATAGAAGGGTTAAGGTTAGTCTCATATATAGCTAAGATATCGGGCATGCTACTGAAACTTTATTGGACATTGGTTAGATCCAAATTAGATCTATGGTATGGCAAGAAAATCATATGTGAAAGAACTTAATAGCATCCATTACCAAGCTCTGTAACTCACCCTAGGAGCCTTCAATTCATCCCCAATTGAAAACCTGTATGCCAAATCTCATAAACCACTTCTAACATTAAGACAACATAAATTAGCATTACAATATTAGATCAAACTATGCTCATGTCGAAGCAATTCAGCATACAACTGTGTTCTCTAACCTCAATATAAAGAATTATATAATTTAAAGAAAAATGCCATTAAACTTCTTGGCATACACCTAGAAAACAATTTCAACAAACTCAAAATAAATATTTCTCTAATACATGAATTTATTCTTCTATTAAATCTGGCAAAACACTCAAAAACTGACACTGACATATCTGTCATCATGAAAGAAATTCATAATATCTTAAAAATCATACAAATTGTAAGCACATATACAATGACAGCTCTAAAAATATTGATAGAGTTGGATGTTAAGCTATACTCAATGAAGCAATACTTTAAAAGTGCCTACCTGACAAATTCTCAATTTTTTTTGCGTAAGATATAGCAATAGACTTAGCCTTTGTTATTATCACAGATGGTGAGTCAGACAAATTCATTATATTCTCGAACTCCCTATACTGATCCTCTAATAACCGAAGTTTTACACAAAATCAATATACTTTGTAATCAAAAACACATCATCTTTTGCTGGATCCATAGCCATGTAAGCATCCAGTGAAATGGTAAGGCAGATATGGCAGCTTTAGAATCACAAAAATAAATATATCAAAAACAAAAGTCCCTCACACAGATTTCTAAACAGTAATTAATACATATATCTTGAATAAGTAGCAAGAATTATTGAATACTTTAATTGTGTAAAATCAAACCTACACTTGGGATAAGCCACCATAGCATCAGGCTTTCCCAAAGAGATGAAGAAGTCTTAGCAAGAATCAGAATTGGTCATACCAATATCATACATTCATTTCTTCTAAAAGATGAGGATCCATTTAAATGCATCGTATGTCAGGTGACTTGCACAGTAAAACATTTTATGATGGACTATGCCAAATTTGCCTCTATCCATAAACATCTTTATAAGGTGAATAGCCTTAAAGAACTTTTCAAAAATGTTAATGAAAAACAATTTTGACCTACTTGAGAAAAGGTTAATTTAACACCAAACTTTAACCCAAGCAACTTCATCTATAGATGAATTATACAATCAGTATTCAATTATACTTCATAAATTATAAAACTTAAAACTTACTAAAATATTATTGAATAAAAATCCAATTTTCAACATTATATATTGATATACTGGTCAACCAAACCAAATCTATCACGTTCTATAAATTGCAAGTAAATGAAAAATAAACTTTTAAACAAAAACCAGAATCTATGGCAGATTATGAAATTACCATGGTAACAGGCTGTGTGTGTAGGCATTTATCAAGAAAGGATTCTTTAATTTAGTTATAAAAAACTAAACAATTTCAAGAGTATTTCCTGCATGCTAATTTATGTGTCAAAAGGATGATTGATATATTTTTCAGTAATAATATGAAGAGAAACTAAGTAATGAGAAAACTCATTTTCTTTTAAATATCAAATCTTGATGGTGTTTATATATTGCTTATTCATATTACCAATTCTGATTTGTAACACTGCCACTCTTGCTGATGTTGGTCATGTCATGACAGTTTAATGCTTTTCTCCTAGATTGTATCCATTGTCCGTCCTCTTTTTTGTTTGTTTGTTTGTTTGTTTCAACTTCTTTTCTCAAGGCCAGCACTTATAAATGAGAGCTAAACTTGTATTATTATTGCTGCTGTTACTTCAAAGATTTGCCCAAGTTGAAGTCCACAAATAACTTTTTTCTTTTCTTTTTTTTTCTTTGCCAGGAGCAAGTTAAAAACAAAGCTGGCTTCATTTTATATCTGATTATTTTTCCACTGTGTTACACAGAATCTATTTGGATAGGCACTTCTCTAATATGTTCTCTCATCCTCTCTATACTTTCTTCTTTTCTAGTTTTGTTTCTTGTTTTATTTTCTTTTTCAATCATCTTCCAGATATTAATCTTTTCTTTTCCTCTTTCTTCCTCCATCCTTGATGACAATGTATGGAGAGAACAAAAAAGGGAGAGAAAAACTTAGCCTAATTATCAGCTGCTACTGCTTCTTATCTCAAGGGCATCATTACAACTTTTCACTGGGGCACATTGCAAACTTTGCAAATCCATCAAAACTAAACTAAACAAATTTAAAATAAAAAGAACTCTATTTTTTACATTTTGTCCTTAATTTAAAACTTTACAATCTTTTCTTCTATTTTGTTCTAATTTTTATATTTTTATTTTTAAAATGTTGTTTACACTTGGAAATAAACTGTTAATAAGCCCGAGAACAAAATATTTCTAAAACATGCACCAATTATAACACAATTTTCTAATCTTAATTTTTTTTCTTTTTTTTTATCTTTTAAAGGTTGAATGCCTTTCTTATCTGGTCTATATTTTGTATAGGAGTAAAGATCTTTTTTTATTTTTTTAACTATTCAATTTGTAGGCAATTAACCTTCTCTCTCTCTCCTACTCACTCACTCACATACACACAGTAATTGTTGAAAATATGCTTTGAGGAAATTTATACAATCAATGTAGGGAACATTATTCCCAAAATAATCTATTTGCCAACAGATATTTGTAAGGAAATTATTTTAAAAAAAAGACATTTCATATTGACCCAAGTGTTGTAGTTGTATCTTTTATTGTTTGAACCACAGAATAAGTTTTTAGGCAATCATACCCAGTGCATACTATGATCTAATTCAGTGCTGATAATATGTATATTATCAAAGTTAGAAATATTATTGCTTAATACTTTCTCTGTCCAGTTCCTTTCAGGGATGGAGATAAGAATCAACCATTGGTTTGTTTGATGAGTGTTTGTATTTTTTGGCATAAGACTTCATCATTAATAATCCTTGTTTGTTTACCAGTTGGAGTTTGATACGCTGTCAGCAAGCCTGTTAAACATAGAATTGTAATGTATTAGATATTTCCTTTAATTATTTACATCCTTAATAGATTACTTTTCAGATGAGTTTATGCTGTAATAGAACTACAAGAGACAATCAATAGGTTGATTACTTGAGAGCTACTAACAAAATTTTGATCTGAAATTTTTATTGTATCATGTTAGTTTTATTTGATTAATATTCACTCCTGTGTAACACGACCTGGCCGGACTGTAGATGATTACGGATGCCAAATGATGACGATGTCAAAACGGCACCAGTTATGATGACGCTTTCGGGCCGCTAGTCATAATGATATCATCACAGTAGTTGGTCCTCAAGACATCTATTACAACAACGAACTCACTACCCACACTGTGTTCTTTTGATCTCAGAAAGTCACGTTGTGAAAACCCAGTAGCTGTATTTCTACCATATCCAGACTGGACACTTGTGTTAAAATAATTACGGCAAAAAAAAAAAAAAATTAAATAAATAAGTTTGAAGATGCCTGGATGAGTTACAAAAAGTCTTTATAAAAAAATAATTCATTACAAAAGCAGAAAATACAATTGTCGAAATTCAAGTTTACAATGGAGAGAGGATTCATTTAAAAATATCAGAGCTTTCAATCTTCGAATAAAAATAAGTCCTTCCGAAGTTTCATTAAAAGTAATCAGAGCCTTCAGTTTTTAAGAATAATCAGACTGTCAATTTTCCACATAAAAACACATCTTTTCAGCCTTTATCAAACTTTGCAGAGACAGCCAAATAACAATGCGACCCGGTGGTGGGCGGTGTGGGAGTAGTTTGGTCTTTGTCATGTGAAAATCTCTCACCAAATCTTAAAAATTCTTTTCATAACAATGCAAACTTTTCATCAAGAATAATCAGAGCTTGCAATTATAACACAATTTCAATTCTTCAAATAACTTTTAAAACAATAATGTTCTTTCGGGGTTCTTATCGGAGGCGCATTATTCGACTTTAACTTTTCTTAAATTGATTGGCGGCTGGTTTTTCTACATTTCTTTACATCTTCAGCCATGAGTTCTTTGGTAGACAACCAGCTTCTGGGTTGTGCTCTCAGTTGGGAACTCTTTCTCCTCAGTCGTTACATTTTGACTGCAATTTCAAAAACTACCCAACCAACTCATTTTTTGTACTGAGTTCAAATTTTTAAATATCTGTCCTTAATTCTCTCGGGAGATCTATGTGACTCAAAGCTTTGGCCAATGAGATTATTTTCCACCCACACAATTTACGAGGAGCCATGACTCAGTGAATGAAATATCAACAGCTGACATGACAATGTCTTTCTTTCTTTTTTCTTTCAATTACATCATCTGTTTTTCAATTTTAGAATCTGCTCCCACAAATAATTTTTGAGAATTTAACCCTACCTGACCTCATCAAGGAAATCCTGACCTCATCAAGGAAATCCTGACATTTTGTTATGACTACGGCCATTTTTCAAACTTCCACTGGCCCAAAACAATTTGTTTTTGAACACGAAAAAAAAATATTTTTCTCTTTTTTCCCCAATTATCAGCCAATTTCTCTATTTTTCAGATTTTACAAGTACATAATAGTATTAAAAATATCTTCTTTTTTTTTTTTTTACATAAGTTCACAATGCGGATTACAATAAAGCACAACTAACAATACCACTAATATCAATTTCTTTCACTCCATTGTATTAAACCAAAAAAGAATATACCAACATGGAAATAGGGTTACACCTGAATGAAGTGCATTGACAATGGAGGAGATTATTTGAAAATGAATGCTTTTTCATCATTAGGCTATGAACCTATTGATTTACCTATATATATATATATATATATATATATATATAAGACTCCAGAAAAAGAAGGTCCTAGTAGTTGATCAGATTTAATCTCAAAATTGATAGCTCAGGAGATCACTGGACTAATTTTCTGATAAAGGACAGAATGGGAAACTGTATCCTTGGTTATACTTCACTGATAAATGACAAATAATGAATCCAATTTTCTATTCCAAATATTAAGTTGATAAAAGAAAACCTGGACAATTTTTTTCCTCTTTGAGAGTTTTTCTATAATATTTAATATAATTCATTATTAAACAGTACTTCACCTTCCATAAGGTGTTAAGTTTTATTATAAAACTTATTCACTAGTCAGAATATTAACCAAAAAGAGTTTCCACTTCTTCAATAAGAACAACAGAGTATGAATTAGGAACTGTTATGACCTAAAAAAGTTATTGAATGAGACATAACCAAAACAAGTTGGAAAATGAAATAATAATCTTTATATCATCAACAAAATGCAATACTCACTAGCTGCATGAAGTAGATAACCACTGCTAAGGGTGATTTGCTAGACAGCAATATAACTCCTTTCACAATAGTGTCCAACGTATTTATGAGGATTGGGACATAACATTTTAATTATCATAGGTACGTGTATAACAGGAACAAAGGTTCATATGTCAATTCAAACAGTAGCAAATATCTGAATAACTTATTCAATATGTCCAAATTTCATTTTTAAAAGTAGTCTTTTATGGTAGACTTAATTCATTCATTATTGACTAAAACCATTATCTGAGAAAATAAAATTTTATTAATTTAAAACTTTGCTTAATATGTATAATGGCAGATTCAATGTTTCCTACATGACATATCGTCTGATTTATTTGAACAATCCGCTCTGTTAGTTTGCATTACACTTTACAATGACTGTTTGAAAGTAAATAGTTTTGTCACTTAACTAAATTAGGAAAATTATGGCAATAATCTTCAACTGCATATACATTTCTATGGTTCTATTTTCTCCAGCCCTTTTTTCTCCTCATTTATTTGTATATATGCAGGTGTCCTGACCTCCTCTTTCAAATAAGGATAAATTCCATCCAGCAGTGGGAAACTCTTATGTTATTGCTTAAAAAAAGGAAAAAGTTGTCCACCTGCTTATGTGCCATGTCTAATCAACACTTTGTGTGATCGACAAATGATAGCCATTGGTGGATATTTATTTTACAAAGTTAATTTACATGTTATAAAAATACTACTTACTCATAATTTGGTAACACTTAAGAAATTACTAACACCTTTTGATGTAGCAATTGGCAATAAGTATTTCGTTAAATTACACATGAATTTAATGACGATAATATAAAAAATAACATTCACCAGCTTGAGTGAATCTTTCCTGCTTATATACTATTGAAATATTTACAATAAAAGTACTTTTTAAATTTTAATGACACTTGAAAAAATTATTACCTGAATACATAAACAGGCCTTTAGTAATAAATATTTTCATTGCTTTTTATGATAACCAAATATTAGAAACTTTATAATTATTCATATGCATCACATGCCACTTTTTCAGTAAGAGTTACAAAAAAATTCAAAATATGAGGTAAACCTATAAATTTTTCCCATCTGTCCTGTTAAAACTATATTTGTCGTCTTCTAGATGGTAATATTTTTGAAAAACTGATTGATCTAAACTTTTGATAAGTAAATGAGGTATTTTGTAGCCCTGAAGCCATAGGTATTCCCAGGCTTCATTTTTATGAGTAGAACAGGTCACATGTTATGAGAACTTTCTACTAAAGCTATTGCTATGCACAGTTAAGCATAAAAGTGTTGAATATCCAAGGTTAATAATGCAGTTTCTCCCAGAGGCAGGAGACCTGATAATTTTTCTCATGCTAACATTGTTGATACAGTGTAGAAGCTATTTTGTAATTTTATAGAAGACTATAAATAAAAACAAAGCTAAACTTGGAAATCTTTTTTCCTTTTACAGGCATCAACAACTATCTTTTTACAAGAATAATTATTAGTATTACTTAAATTAACCTGCTGATTAGTCCTTAAGTTATTACCTACCTTTTGATGTGACTGTTAGAAATACAATAAAAATAAATAGTAAATTTGAGTAAATTAATGCTTTATTATTACAACTGAAAATTTTCATACTTATAGTTTATATTTTCATTATCAATAAACCAAAAATACAGTGTCCATCAATTTTTATAGTTTTTCATCATACTTTCTCAAAATTATTACAATTTGTTTAACCATTTGGAATTGCTTGTTTGATTCTGCAACATGTAGTTGCATAGCAAAATTTAATGGAGTTTTAGTTGTATGTTTATATTAATAGCAATGATGATCAAGTTTTTTCTTTTTCTCTCAGTCATGCTGAAATCCATATTTATCAAGAACACATTTTAGGATTTTGTTAATTTCCAAACATTTTACATAAATTTCATCAGTATTGATTAATTCAAAACTGCTAATATCTTCCATACACACTCATATATATATATATGATACATTGAGCTTGATTTATAATGTCATAAAAAATAACTTGATAATTCTGAATATTTTTTTAGAGATTAACTGTCAAAAATGGAATCTATATATTTATATAAATCCATGCCTGTCAGATACATTCTATAACCTTTTTTCAGGTATATAATCTGTAAGAGAAAAAAGTGAACAATAAATGATTACCAGCTGACTTAGTCCATTCCAGTTCTGCAAACTGCACAAGCATAAGATTTGAAATAGAGGTGTTAAGACATTTTGTAATAAAAAAAAATAAAAAAAACAATAGTTAATATTTTTTTAAACTTATTCATTACTAAAGAACTTATTATATAACTTATTCATTACTAAATGAATTCTTTTATACTTTCATAATTTTTCAAATTTATCTTCTGTATTCCAATGGTTTTATAATAACACCAGGGACACCTCCACCACTACTGTATCTATACAGTTATAATATATAGCAGTAAGATTCATTAATAGCAAAATACATTTTTTATTTTAAAAATTGATTTTAAAAGATGTAAAAGACTATAATAACTAATCTTATTTTCACTTCTTTATACTATCTATCTATCTATCTATCTATCTATATATATATATATATATATATATAAAATCGTGACTTCCATCTGTCCATCACACTCTCTAAAATAGCCTTACATTAACCGATCAAAACCAGATTTTAGAGAGAAGTGCCAACAGGTAAGGGATACAAAGTACGGTTGATTTTATTAAAGTGTATAGCTTGGTACAATAAATTTTCATTAATTTGTTTTGGAAAAATTAAATTTTATTTCTGATACAAAATAGTCTCATTATTTTAAAAACAAATATTTTAATTTGCGAAATTGTACGAAATATATGGTTTGTAAATCTTGACAAAACAATATGAGCAATAACTTCAACAAAACTAAATACAGTGACGATTTCAACATGTTGTTGAAAAGTTCTTAAAACCTCTTTAAAACTTGAAAAAAAATTCATAATTTTTTCTTTTTCTTGTACAGAATATTTTAACACTGATTAGATGTTTTACTCTCTTTATTTTTATGATTAATAAAAAAACATTTTACAACTTTTTTATCCTCTTTTTTCTTTTGTATTAATTCTTGTAATAGTATAAAGAAGCTATGGTTTATAGTATTGATTTTTTTTTACCATTTCCTCTAGTCGGCTTTGATTTTCTTTTGGCCTCTTTGCACTTATGTCATCTCCTAAAATTTGCTGATTTTCAAACTAGCCCCCAAACCTCCACTTTAGATGGCTTTATTTACTTTTAAATCTTTAGCAATTCTGTTTCTTCATGATATCACCATTTTTCTTCTTATATCTTCAGATAACTATGATTAAAAAAAAAAAATCTGTTCAATACGCATCAAAATATTCTCTGTTGTTTGTCTTAATGTTCAAATGACTTATTTTCTCTTCTCTTTTTTATGTGTAAGTGAAGGATTATGTCAAGTGGTGTGGCTTTTTCACACTTTATTGCTTTCAGAAATGTCTTGACATTTTATTGATCTGTTCTTTCCTCCTTTCTATGTTATTTCAGAACATGTGTGAATGGATCAGTCATACATCAGAAAACCAAAGTCAAGAATGGGGACCGAATCCTCTGGGGGAACAACCATTTTTTCAGAATAAATCTGCCCAAATCAAACAGTAAGTTTTAAACATTCATATTCTTTGAATTATTTTTTTTTTAAATCCACTACAGTTGTCTTCCTGCCTTTTTATTTTTTTATTTTTCTCTTCTGTTGATTGTTAAATTCAGTATTTTATATAATGATCTGCAGCATTAGATTGACTTGATATATATTCCATTGTTTTGAATCTCAATCTGTAAATTTGCAAAGCAGAACACACCCTTTTATTTCTTATTCCTGAGTTTTTTTCATCATTTTTCATTATGCATTCATTATTCAAAGGTAGAACAGTCAACACAAAAAGAATGAAGCATGAAGCAATGCTTTCCAGAATCTTCTATTAATATTTTTCAGGAATTTGGCATTTGCTTGAAACTATTAGAAACACTCAAGTTTTGGGTGAATTGTTTTATTTTAGCGTTCAACAAATACTGATACTACATCCAATAATTTATATTTATTTATCTATTATATATTCTGGCTATACAAGATGTCAGAGAGTAAAAATTACTTGTTAGCCAGTATATTTAGTTATAAATTGACTGACAAAACAATTTATATATAATGGTATGCATTAACAAGTGTTTCAAATTTGCTTCTTTGTGTAAGAAAATGAGAACAGAATTAGAAGTTAATAAATCAACTTGCTGAGAAGATTTCCTCTGAATTGAAAATGAAATTAATGTTGTTCAAAAGAGTTTTCACTAATAAAGATTGGGAAGCAGGCTTTCAAATTATGAAAAGATTTACATGCAAGTTTATCATTAAATATTATTTAGCTATTATATACATACATATATATATATATATATATATATATATATAATGTGTGTGTAAATTATTTTCAGATATTGTATCTGTAAAGGAATAAAATGAATAAAAAGACAAAAGGAAAAAATATTGTTAGCCGATGCATTTTGTCCTCTGAGGGACCTTTATTAAGGTAAATATAGGATTTTATTTTGTTGCATGTGTTTATATACAAAGTCAATGATTCATGAATGTTTTCACATTTAAAAGCCTTAATAGGCCCATGATATCCTTGTTCTTGTGTATAAACACATGCATCAAAATAAATCCTACTTTTTCCTAGATAAAGTCTCTCAGCTAAGAATAGTTTTCCTTGTCTTTTATTTATATATATATATATATATATATATATATATATATATATGGAAATTAACAAAGATTAACGAACTGGTCTTTAAACAACTGACAATTTTAAATTATTTGTTTGAACAATTTATTTTTGATTGATACTTGTATTTAAGTAGATATTCTGTTTATAAACAAACAGTATATATTATACCTATGTGGATAGGGGTCGCAGGTTCAGATCCTGCCGAATTACACATTTTTGTAACTAAATTTTATCATAAATAATCAGGCCAGTAGAAATGAATATATATATATCTATATATTTTCTAAACATATACTGTTAAATATAAGAGACAATGAATGTCTATTATGTTTAATCATGAGCTGTTCTAAACGTTGTATTTTGGTTTTAATTTCAGTTGAAAGTAAAGACAAAAATTCTCCAACATTTGGATAATTTTTTTATTAATTTGTTTCTAAGCTTTCGGCTCACATGAGGTCACCAAGATGGTAACACAATAACATCCACCATCATTGGCCATGTACATTAAATCCAAACAACTAACACTTAATAAAATCACTTTTAAATCTGGCCATAACATATTACATTTCATTTGAATACATGGTTCTGTTGTCATTTCACGCTGTGTGACGTCATAGAACAGCATTGCAAATTTGCAAACAGCATTTGTTATTTTTGGTAACTACTGCCGTTGCCTAGCGGAGTTTTATATCAACACAAAATAAAATCGTTGGTGATGGTGGATGTTATTGTGTTATCGTCTTGGTGACCTCTCTGAAGATGGCTCCTGTGTGCTGAAAGCTTAGAAACAAATTAATAAAAAATTATCCAAATGTTGGAGAATTTTTGTCTTTATTTTCAACTGAAATTAAAGCCAAAATATGACGTTTAGAACATATAATAGACATTCATTATCTCTTATATTTAACAGTATATGTTGAGAAAATTATTTGCTGCCTCAATACACTAAATGTACTGTTTATAAACAGAATATCTACTTAAATATGAGTATCAAGCAAAAATAACGTTCAAACAAATAATTTCATATATATATTGCCTCCTTCTACTGAGCGCCCATAGCTCAGAGGTAGAATCACTGACTGACGCCAATTCGCTCAGGTTTCAATCCTGGGTAAAAGACGATCAGCTGTCTAACCATACTAATGAGCTGAGATACAGCGAAACAGATCTAGAGAGAGAGCTATGATATAGAAATTTAATGTTCTTTATTAAATAGTTTAGCCCATACTAAATAGTCGTAAAAAAACAATCCACTTATTATTTGATTATAAAACATGATTTTTTTCACTTTCAAGTACTTCATCAGTGAAATAAGAAAAAATATGGGTTGTTTTTTTATTACTGAATTAAACTTCAAAATATTTTAATTGATAAATTTCTGATAATCTATAGATTTTAAATACATGTTGCTTTTGGATGTTTTAAATGTAGCAATTATAAATCTTTCAAATGTTTTAGCAATTCGTCATTTGATACAAAAAACTACTTCAAAGTAAAAACCCAAAGATAATAAAAATATTATCTACTTCTATGCTTGGTTAAGACTATATATATTCAAATTATAGCCTTCCCTATTAGCATTTATCCTTAACATATAAAGCTAATATTTCATTGAGTGGGTTAAAAAAAAATGCTTCTTATACTGAATTGAAAATAAAATATAATAGCAGAAATATTGATGGACATTTTTGTTAAAAGAAAGTTTGTCCTTGTCAAATAGTGGATTTTGTGATAGTATGCATTAAGTAATAGTTAGTTTTATTCTCTTTTTAAACAGATAGAGAAGTGTAGAAGTTGCTGACTGAACTGTCTGATCTACCATACCTAGAATGAAAGAATCAATGACCAATCTCTACCTAATGACCATCAGATGAATTGTATAAATGGATTAGACTGGTTATTGTTATACATGATTCTACACAACCAACACGACCTTTTCTACTGATTTTGGCCATTACCTCTTGACCACTTACTTAATAGCTAGATTATTTAACTCTTTAGACAAAATTATTTTATTGGTCCATAGCATATCTTTTGAAAACCCTTGTGTTTGAATGTGTGCAAGACTTGAGATAGGTTATATTTAAATGGGATCAAACTACTACTCATTTCTCACAGCCACCTCATTTCGATTATTCATTTGTTAGCTATTTCTTTCATAACTGGCCATTTTACAACCAATAATTAGTTTCTTTTGAAAAACTCAACACTTAAATTTGATTATTTTCCTCATTATAATTGAAATCTTGAATCAATCAGTTTCATTATATTTCTTAATAGGTTTTTTTCCCAGTTGAATTGTAATTTGTTTGAAATTTTAAGTAAAACGGGAAAAAATACATTGTTATCGCTAAGCTTGGTGAATACTATTGGATTAAAACTCAAATCTTATCCAAGAAAAAGTCTCATTTATACAATGTGAAATATTTCTGTTCTTCATAAATCATGTTCACTGGCCATTGCTAACATCTAAAAATATTATTTTAATATTAATTTTTTTTCATAAAAATATCTAAATATTACTTGATGTTAAACTTTTTGTTTTTAATTGTATATATCAAAATAGATGTTCAAGTTTTGTCTGTAACTTTTGGGAAGTTATTAATATTCTTAGATTCATTCTTTATATTGATGATGATGTGACCCACATCAGATACATTCTATAACCTTTTCATGTATATAATCTGTAAGAGAAGAAATGGTTCTTTTAACAGAACCAAATAGTGAATAATAACTATTACCAGCTGACTCAGTCCATTCCAGTTTTGCAAGCCACGCAGGCAATACCATTCACAGCCATCTATTTAACAGTTGATTCTAATTTATACATAAAAATGCTCTCCAATTCCTTCCCTGTAGAGCCTTTGTTCAATTATACCATGCTGAAATCCATACTGACTTATACTAGTTGACAAGTCAGTGTATATCTCTTTCAATTGTCTCACTCTTCAGCAGTATTCTGTCAATAATGTACATCTATTCCACTCCAGATATGGTCTTTATTTTTTTAATATGGCTTTCTGCTCTTCCTTGAGCCTGATTATATAGGAAAGGCTGATTTATCCCTTATATTATTTTCCTTATTTGCATGAGATTTTAGAAATCCAATTTTTCATCATTCCTTTAGCAAGGGACCAACTTTTGGATCACTGATCATTATATCCAGTGTTGAAAGCTTCAAACTAACCCTTTAATGCAATAGTGAGGGTGAGAATCAAAATTCAGACACAGCTGTTCAGGTGTTATATAGCTGTACACCAAAAATTAAAACTTGTTACAATTAGATATTCAAATGATACTTATTTAAGTGACTTACTAATCAGATTACAATTCAACACTTATAAAAAAAAAAAAACTGTACTAACACAGTAAAGACACTAAAATTTAAATAATTGGCAACGTACATTTTATTGTCAAATTATATCCCAATAGTTATTTGAATTTTAACAATTTGTGGATGGATTTAATTATTTTAAATAGTAGAATTATCTTTGTTAATTTTTGTTTTTTTAATTAATAAGCATATATACCAAATCCTTAAATCTCACAATAGGTTGGATATTTTACTACAGTTATTATTTACAACTAAAAATCAATTTGCATGAAGTTAGATTCATGAATCTCAACATTCAAATCAGCACTCTTCTTGTCTCTTTAGAAGAAAACATGTCTGTTGGAGCTTATCATTGGATATTTTATGTATATTACTTCCCAAAGAATTCCAAAGTTGATGGATTGAAATATTAAAATTCATAAGCATAAACTTTGAGTCTTTAGTTATTTATTTTTTCATAAAATATTAAAAAAATTCTATTCTATATTATTCGATAGTTTAAATGATTTGTACTTAAAAGATGCAAATGATTTTATTGAATGTGATGTAAGTGTTGTTTCTTTGTTGCAGCAGGTACCCAGCCCTCAGCCTCATCTGAGCCTGAGCAGCGTATAGACTATGACTTTGCACAACAAGAGTTGATGATGAAAGAGCTGAGCAATGACCCTATTCAAGAAGCTATTTGTGCAATTGAGAAACAATATGAAGAAGATAAGCAAGGTAAAAAAATGCTTCTATAGTTCTCTCTTTGTTATCCACCATCTTTCTTGAGTTCTTTCTGTTAGATTTTTCTCTTTTCTTTCAAGATATATTCTTTAATAAAGCTATGGCAAAATGTTTTTGGCAAGTTTCCATGCTCTTGAATAACAATGCACAATTTACAATTGCTATCAACGTTCTTTGGACTTGTACGTTTTGCACACTGAATATTTAGCTGCATCTTTATTTTCATTGATGTTGAAAAGTTGTACGTGAAGAAATAAGCAAGCACATATATTAACAGTATTTTTTATACCAATTTTATACCCAGAGACATTTATGTTAACAGAATGGTAAACAAACATCTTTCAACTTGGAAACAATAGGCTGTTATTGATTGTTAAAATCCTTGGCATGTGACTTCAAATGCCAACATTGTAATTGGGCGAATATTGAAAGTAAAATGCATGAAATTGCCTTTTATCTAAAAAATGGCCTTTTTAAAAAGAAAAAAAAGTTTTTTTTTTCTTTTCTTAATGCATCAAAGTCTCTTTAGATTATAAAAGAAGAAAATAAAAGCAGTATATTTCAAGCTGCATCAAAGAATGAAACAAAAAAAAATCTGCTCTATATTTGATCCTTTGGCAATAGGTTGTACAGCCAACAAAGTTTCAATAGAGCTTATCAGTTCCAAACATCTACATCTGGGGTTAATCAATGTCTAATAATGAAGAGATTAAAGATTTCTTTTAAACATATTTAATTTTCTTTCATTATTTTTATTTTGCTCTTAAAATCTAATTGATATTTTAAAGATAGTGTCATTTTCTGCTGTTCTGTATGTGCCAACTCTTTTTATAATCATCAGTTTTCTCCCATAGTAATTTTTTTTTTTTTTTGCAGTTATAAGTTGTTTTTTTCTATGGAAATTCTTTTAAGTATTTTCTTCACTGTGAGAATTTTGAGTTCTGTTTCTTCTCAAACACCAAAGTGCTTTTTAAATTATTTTTAAAGAACTTTCTATTCGTTAATAAATGTTAAACTTTGTTGGAGTTTTCTAGACTTCCACCACAAGAAATTTTCTAAATTAAAAAATCTGAAAATTTAAAAAATCTACTCATAATGATATGTTGTAGAGTAGAACTCAGCATACTACTTTCTCTTCCCTACTGCTGTGATAATGGATTGCTCTTATTCATAAATATGGCAAGTAGGATTTCAGGAGTAGTTGATTTATTAAAGTCTTTCCATTCTATGTATATTTAATAAACCTCTTTGTTTTCTCTACATAGTCTTCTGTTCCTTTGATACTCTAACTACAGCCTTCCATTTTGAACAAAGACGATGTTACAATATGATAGTCATCATGGAGTACCTTGATGTGGTGTAATGTTGATGTAATGTTTCTTGCTAGAACAATTGCAACTGAGTAGTGAGTTAAATCCTCACTGGGTGCCACATACTTTTGGCCTTGTGCCACATCTAACCTATGTTTAAAACATCACCATAGTGATAGTTATTATGATTGAATTTAGTATTAAATCTATAGCTTGGGAAATTTTTTATGACAAAGAATATTTTTTCAAATTGTAATTTGGCAATGTATCGCCAAATATTTAATTTTTTTTCTTAGTATCTATTTTTCATTTTGATATTAATAATTCATCTGTATTTATAGTTTTATTTTGTCACAAAATCTATTTTTATTCAGCATGGAACTACTGAATTCGACATGATAAAGTTTTAAAACATTATACAAAGTAATTCTTTTTAGCCTTGGCATTTATTCTACCTTGATAGTAAGCTTTTCATTCCTTTCTAAAGAACTAAGTAATTTGAAGCAATTCATTTGATCTTAATGGTAGAAGTTCTTTCCCATAAAGAATTGGTTTTATATGCTTAAAACCTGGCAATCTATGAGAAAATTTGGATAAATAAGAAAAGTGTAAGAAAATATGAATCATCCAGCATTATCATGTAACACAAAAGATGTTCTTTTCTGTTTATCAAACTTTATGCTATTTGAATTGTGAACTTTTATACTTCAAGCTGGTGTATACATTTATGTGCACTGTCTGTGCTGTTCATTTTGAAAAAAGTCAGGATGTATGAAATCCATGAACTTCCAGTCACATTAGTAAAGCTTCAATTGATATTTTGGTTGCATCCAGTCATTATTGTAAATTTTTTTACTTATTATGCAAAGTCCATTTTTCATCACAAATGATGACACAGAAATAGATCATTTCCTCTCCATTAAACGTGATTCATGCAAGCCTTCGTGAGCTTTTATGCTGCTGGTTCCATCATGTTTAATCTAAATACCTGCAATAAAATGAGTGTGTCACAAGGACAGTTTTTCCTTTGACACCACTATTATTTTATATACTAGTGTGTGTGTGTGTGTGTATAAAAAGTCTGCCTCCTTCTACTGAGTACCCATAGCTCAGAGGTAGAATTGCCAACTGACGCCAATTTGGTCGGGTTTCAATCCTGGATAAAAAGCAATCGGATGTTTAACCATACTGATGAGCTGTGATACAGCGAAAGAGATCTGTCTGCGGTTGACATATATATATAATCTAAACTTATTTATAAATGTAACTTTGTGTGTGTTTGTTACCTATAGACTCCAAAATGGCTGAACCGATTTTCTTGAAAATTTACACAGTTGTACTATATGCATCTGCAAATGTACTTAGCTAGGTTTGTGTCAAGGTACCCCTGATAAATATCGAAAATCAATTGAAAAAAATCAGGTTATAGAAGGAGTGGTCCGATTTTAATCAAATTTGATACACTCATAGACAAAGACATACAAAATGAT
Source organism: Ascarosepion bandense (assembly GCA_037127315.1). Classification (NCBI taxonomy): domain Eukaryota; kingdom Metazoa; phylum Mollusca; class Cephalopoda; order Sepiida; family Sepiidae; genus Ascarosepion; species Ascarosepion bandense. Next base: position 1,985,526 of record JBBBDQ010000563.1, on the reverse strand, counting down.
ATTCAGAAGATTCAAGGTTTCAGTTCTCAAAATAATGCAGAAAATCGATAATATATATAGATATATATATATATGTAAAAGGCAAGATGTTTGTGTGTGTGTGTGTCTGTTTATCTGCCTGTATGTCTGTATTTTTTTCAGCCCTATTATTTTAGTTTTTGCTTCAGGTTTGGTTCTAAGTAGGTATAATTGTAATTCTTAGTCTCAGCCATGATACCATTTACTCAGAGGACTTATTTAGCCTTCAAAATTCAGTTTATGACAAAAAAACTTATTTGATATTGATACCAGGAAATCAAAATTTGACTTACATCCATTCATTTTTCTTTCAGTCTACAGTTTTGCTTTAAATGAAAACAACTATTGCTTTTTATTCTTTCGTGCCAACGTCCAAAGAGTCTGGGCTCCAAGACCATGGATTAGTTTTAAAGCTTTCATTACACTCGAGCAATGCCGGTCTATACTGCTAGTATATATATATATATATATATATATATATATATATGTGTGTGTGTGTGTGTATATATATATATATATAATGATAATAACTAATTAGACTCCGTAAGTTTACACTAATCTAAACCTTCGAAAAACTGTTAACAAACAGAACCTAAATCCGTTACAATCTGGCGTACTAATTTGTCGGATATAGGGAGAGAAAAAAAAGAAACCAGCGGAACAAGAACAAAATGTCAAGTATCCGCAGTCAAGAAAAAAAAAACCCAAACGGACCTAAACACAAGAAAAAGTGCTCAATACGAAAGATTTCACTTTAGATTTTTGCGTGTTTTTGCTCTACTATTGTATCTTCTGTATTGAGCACTTTTTCTTGTGTTTAGGTCCGTTTGGGTTTTTTTTTCTTTACTGCGGATACTTGACATTTTGTTCTTGTTCCACTGGTTTCTTTTTTTCTCCCCCCTATATCCGACGAATTAGTACACCGGATTGTAACAGATTTAGGTTCTGTTTGTTAACAGTTTTTCAAAGGTTCAGATTAGTGTAAACTTACGGAGTCTAATTAGTTATTATCATTATATGCTCTGGGTTTTCCTATCGAGCACTTTAAACCTTATAACCATGGAGCAAATAAACTTAGATTGCTCGCTAAAAGATATCCCCATACCAAAAAAACATATTTACGAATTGCAATTATTACAGAAAATCGAAACTGTCATAACTAATTTAAGATGGAGAGCATTTTTTACTTACATAATATAGACAAGAGTGAAAATTATAACCATTATGGTTTTAAAACTTATAAACATCCCCCATTTTGCAAGGAGCTAGAAAATTTCGAAAGAGATTTTATAGGCTTAATTAGAAGAATAAAATACAGAAAAATTAAACAAAATAATTACCAACGACATTTAAGTAAAACTTTAAACTTATGCTGTAAAGATAACCTTATTTATATAAAAGGTGATAAATCTAATAATATATATATAAAATGTCTAAATCTGATTACAATAAAGAATTAAATAATGCTGTAATTAAACACAATAAGAAAATATCCCCTAACATAGAAGCTAATTTAAATAAAGAAGTTATTTCATTAATGCTAAGTTTAAACTGCTCAATAGAGTTGAAAAATTAGCTCTAAAAAATAGTTTCTTAACTATTAAAGATCACAAAGAACCATTCCCTAATTACCCTGAATTTAGACTGCTTAATCCGACTAAAACTGAACTAGGAAAAATCAGCAAAGTTATCATTCAAAGAATTTGTGATAATTTGAGAATGTTTTTAAATATTAACCAGTGGAAGTCTACAGGTGTCTGCATTAAGTGGTTCAAAGGATTGAAAAGTTTTAAACAATCTGCCTTTATAAAATATGACATAAAAGACTTTTACCCTTCTATAACAGCTAGATTACTTACAGAGGCTATAAACTTAGCTAAAGAAAATAATGATATTTCGACAGCTGAAATAGAATTAATTTGGCATTGCCGTAAAACCCTCCTATATTATAATGATGAAATATGGATAAAAAAAACTGATGCCCAAGGATTTGATAATCCTATGGGGGCATATGATGGTGCGGAGGTCGCGGAGCTAATCGGTTGCTTCCTACTATATAAACTAAATAAAATCATTGATTTCAATAATCATGGGCTGTACCGTGATGATGGTTTAATTATGGTAGATCACTGTACACCCCAAATAGGTGATAAACTTAGGAAAAAACTGCAACAATTTTTTAAATTGTATGGATTTTCAATTGAAATTGAATATAATATTAGAATCGTTAATTATTTAGACATTACCCTTAACTTAAACACCAGGTATATTACACCCTATATTAAAAACAACCATATCCCTATTTATATAAACAAGGAATCTAACCATCCTACTCATATATTGAAGAGCATTCCCAATAGCATAGCTTACAGATTATCTACCAATTCGTCTAATTTAGAAATTTTTGATAAGTACAAAAAAATTTATCAATCGGCACTTATTAAAAGTGGATACAATGATGTTCTTCAATTTTTGAACCGTGAGACTGATAAAATTAAGAATAAAACTAGACATAGAAAAATAACATGGTTTAACCCCCCATATAACAAAGAGGTTAAATCTAAAATTGGAAAAATGTTCTTTAACCTTATTGATAAACATTTCAGTAACGATAATCCTCTTAAAAAAATATTCAACAGAAATACTATCAAACTTAGTTATTCTTGCCTTCCCAATATTGGCAAAATAATTAATAACTGTAACAAAAGGAAAATGAAAATTACCACTACCAATAAGAATCTTAATAGTAAATGTAACTGTAGACTAAAATCTGAATGTCCTATTAAGGGAAACTGTAATCAATCCAACGTAGTTTACAGTGTTAAAGTTTACAAAGACGAGCATGACAAACACCCTAAAACATACATTGGTGTGACTCATGACTCTTTTAAAGTAAGATATTACAATCATAAAAGCTCATTTAAAAATGAAAAATACAGACATAATACAATGTTAGCGGATTACATTTGGAATATAAAATCTAAAATTAAAAAAGACCCCATTTTAAAATGGGAAATAATAAAAAAAAATATAATGATTATAACAAAGGTGGTAAGTTCTGTAATTTATACGGAGAGGAAAAACTAGCAATAGCCTTATTCGAACCCATGTAGGACCTACTTAATGCTAAAACTGAAATCCTAAATAAGTGCAAACTTCAAAAAAATAAATTCATTGCTTAGTTACCTTTAATTTTGTTTTTTTTTTGTTGTTGTTGTTGTTTCCAAATAAAGTTTGTTTTTATTAAAAGTTTTTACCCCCCCCCCTATTTTTGTGTTGGTATGGTTTTTCCCTCTCTTTGAGAAAGTCTATTTATTTGCTATCTGTTTTTAGTACTTCAGCCTCTTTCCCTGAGGATCCGTAGTGTGAAACCGCGGTAGGTTGTGGCTCACTTTAGATTTTTCGTATATATATATATATATATATATATATATATATAATTTTCACTTCCTTTACAATGTTTATTGTTTTATTAATCATTAGAACTTTAATAACACCCAAACATATGGAAGTGAATTTATGCATTTTTTTTGTTCTTGAGAATTTACAAGAAATATATTAAACACAGTTTTTTTTACTAGATTGTTATTTACAAAGATAATTTTATATTTACAACATTTAAAAAAATGCAAAAAGTACAATGCAATGTTTATCATTTTCCAATTTATAAATAAATATGAAAACAATTCATACATTTGAATTTGGATCAAATATGGATCAAAATCTGACAGAATGATAGGATAAAGAATAAATAGGAAACATTTATCAATCTAACATGTTTCACTTTTATTAAGGGTTCATCAGAGAATGAGATATGAAAACAAATTTTCTGGTATTTTTTTTATGTTTGATTTTCATTAGTTAAGCAGACTTCATGTATATTTCTAGGGCCATAAAAAATATTAAATTATTAAAATATGTGATTCAACTGTAATGAAATCTTTATTATTTACTATCTTATAAAGCTAAAATCAATCCACTAGTGCATTGTCAATCAAAGAATATAATTCTCCACCTTCAATTGCTTTAGTTAAGGTGTTTACTGTTTGTTCTCATTTAAGATTTCTTCATCAGTCAGCACTTGGCTGGCAATAATCTATTGGCAGATTTTCTAGGCATTTTTAGAAAAATTAGTAATGATTTATTAAATTTTTCAAAATTATGTTTTCAAAAAAGTGTAGGAAGGTGGGTAACCTATAATTGTAAGAGTTTAAGGCATTGGATTTCTATTAATCCTTATCACAATTGTAAAACAAAAATGGAAAATTAAAACAAAAAGTAATCTGAGATGTAAATAATTTGAGAAGAAAGTGTATAATGTTGTGAAAAATCATGTTTATTTAAATTTTCTTGTTCTGTAGTTCATAGATGTGTTTATAAAATTATGAATAAAAAAACAACTTGTGTTCATAGTTATTTATTTATAAAATGGAAAATAAATATTACATTGTAGTTGTTTCACATATTTTGAAAATTTTGTAGATTTTTATAAATTTTTGTATAAAAACTTTCTTTCCAAATATATTTCTCAATAAAATGATAAATAATAAACATTTATAAAATGATAAATAAATATTGCATTATAGCTGGTTCACATATTTTTATAATTCAATAAGTAAACATTGCCAGAGGGTCTTGGCCGTATGCAGCAATAGCAATGTTAACAGTAAAAATGTTTTTTGAAACACTGCTTTGTTACAGGCATGAAGATTAAATTTTGCTGTGATTCTTACAGAATGTAAATGGAATCGATTTATCAAGCTTTTTACTTGCTAGTCACTTTAAAATTTTTGAAAATTATACTGTAATTTGAGTTCTTTGACTGATGTTTTTGACTCTGTTTTTTAAACTGAAATCTTCACTTGAAACTTTTTGAAAACTAACGTCTTACTCTCTTGTGAAATTTATATTCTTCAGTTTCTGTTAAAATACATTATAAGCATTATGAAATATTGGATTTAAACTGAAATGCCAAAATCTATATAAAAATACAATGGATGGGTTTGCCTCTCTCTCTCAACACACACACACATCAGAATGGATTTAGCCAGATGACATAAGTGTAATGTAATGGATAAATGGTGTAGCATTGGCAGTATGAAATGTTAACATTGACTATGAAATGATTGTTGTAGCCAGAAAGATTGACTATTTTAGGTCTAAGGTTGACAATTACTTTAGGTTTTTTCTTGGGTAACAGTAGCAAACATATGCCAGGTATATGTAAACTGTGGAATGACCCTGCTAACAACTGGCAGGCATGCTAACCACCCAGTTGGAGATGGGGGAGAGGGTATTTGCATCAAACTGTCTTATTTTAATACTGGTGCTATTGAACCTGTCAATGTACTGTCAACTGCATTCCCTAGAATTCCATTATCTATCAATAAGTTGATCATTATTAACACTCTGCTATCAGTTACTGTGCCTCATTTGATCCAAAGAACATCATTTAACTATATTTCCAGCACTTTTGGACAGACCCTGTTGTGTCCATACATAGAGGAGACAGTGATGATGTGGATCTTGCTTTCAGCAGAGTGTTGGGTGAAATGGTAGTGGTTATCTATTGCTACTACTGAAATGGAAGTCTGCTGACAGGTGGGCTATTCACAATTCATGTTGCAGACAATTTTTACCTCTTTGTACTCATCGTATTCCTCTGTAATCTTAGTTATTTCACCAAGATAACACAACCCAACTTGTGTGGTGGTCATGAAACAGGTTACAAGAACACTCAATTAATTTCCAGGTATTCCATATTACCCCTATATTGAACATGTGTGGAACATTTTGTAGACCCTAGTAAATTCCCTGCAGCCATACCCAACAAGCATGACTTGATTATAGACAGCTTTGGAATGTGCCTGAATAGATACTTGGGCTACCACTCCAGCACTTCAGTGACTTTATACTATGTGATAAAGTCACCATTATTAAAGCAGAATAAATGAACTACATGTAATTAGGTAATAAAAAAAATCTTTTTGAATTTCAATTTATATTTTTCAGATTTAGCTCAAGTACAGAACAACTTGAAAATAAGTTGAAAAGATTTCCATATTTCCTTTAAAATGTAGTAAAAATTAATATAATTAATTTTTCATTTCACAATCAAAAACTTATTTATTAGAAATATCAATTAAAATATTTTTAAATGTTGTATTTTATAGCAAAATCAGAAAATTCATTATTTTCATCTGTTTCTTTTTATTAGAGAAAACACTGTCAACTATTTCTATTAATTTTTTTACTAGTATTTATTTTTGTGAAAAAATAAAATAGAAAAAAGTAAGATGTACTAGTCAAAAATGCATAATAATGGTCAGCAAGTTCACCTTTGATACTTAAATTGATTTTTATAAATCTGTTCAATTCTTAAGGATGTATCCATTCATATCAAATAATGTTAATTTAATTTGTGTTAAATTGTCTTATATTTATGCCTAAACTATTTATCACTAAGTAATTTTTTTAATGGTTCATTGAGTTAATAAGTTAGTCTTTATTAGCCAAGATTATTATCCTTTGTTTAAATGTGAATTAGTATTAATATTTTGTACTATAAACTAAGCATTGATTGACTAAAATTAATGATAAACTAATTTATTGGAAAGTCTATCATAGATTTTAATTTATGTAAATCTTTGTGCAGATGTTGCAGTATTGTTATGAATATTTGAACCATGTTTGAACATTCTTTTCAGTGATATAGTAAAATACTTCATATTATTTATATTGTTAGAGTGACTATAATAACTGCTATTGTTAAGACAGTTTATTTTGAATTCTTGTGTCAGTGATTGTTTATATCCTTTGTTTTAAAATTACTATAAATAGAATATTATGATATGGTTTAAAATAATTTTCCATTTTCTGGAAAGAGTGCTTAAAAATCATCACCAATCTTATGCTAGTGACAGAATTTCAAATTTATAATTTTATCTTATTTAGAAATAAAAGTTTAAATAGTTTTAATTCAACATGTTTAGTTTTAGTGATACAATGCTCTTTATGAAAGTAAAAGCTTTTTTGTTTTTTTTAAATGAATTTCTCCTGCTCAGAAGATATACACATGCTATATATATAAATATATATATATATAGAGAGAGAGAAAGAAATGTATATGATTTCTGTTGCTGCCTTTTAAAATTTTGATTATGGCTGCTAGAAAAGAATTTCCATCTCTAGAAGTCTTGTTATCCAACCTTGTTTGACAAAGTTTTGGTATCTGGTGTTAATGTTAAAATTATACCATTTTGCATGAAATTTCTGAAGTGTTTACAGTTTATTACAAATAAGAAAGACCAATAGACAATTCTTAATTCTCTGATTCATAAACTCTTTCACTTGGCTATACAACTGACTGTACATTGCACTTGTATTCACCAACAGTTTGTAATGACAGCCACATTACTTTGCCAAAAGACATGCATCATTTAGTTGTTCTTCTTGGATACTGCATTGCTAAGCTGCACCAAACTTGGCATACTTCCTTTGCTATTCTTTTGAACTATGAAGTGCTATGTTTTCTTTTTTGATTTCTTATACAAATAGGATTTCTCATTAAATATGTATTGATTCATAAATCTGAAGGTCATACATGTGTCTGTATTATGGAGAAAAGCAGAAAGTTTAATATTTGAGAGACTTTTACTGCTAGTTCCTGTTAATTCTAACAAATAATCTTTATTATTTGTGTTTGAGTGAAAAAGATTTCTTTATAGTGAAATGGTAAATAGATTCCCAAATTGATAAGTACAAAAAAAAAAAAAATGAAGCTATCTGCCTGTGTGTGAACACACAGTAGTTTTTATCTAAATTAGAATTTATTAATTACTCTAGGCATGTACAAAGAAAAACAAATTTTCACAAGATCTTGAGTTAAATTTTTATGAAAAACATACTAAATCTCTTTTCTTCTTGGATATATGAACTTTCACTTTCACATATTCACTAGGTTCAATGTTGTCTAATTGTATTGAGAATACTGATTTTCTCATTTGTTTTTTAATAATTATAACCTAATGAAAATAAACTTTAGAATTCTGTGACTGAACAAACTCACAGTTGCTTATCTTGTGTTTACAATATACTATAGCTGAAACTGACAATTACAGAAAGACCAATGATGCCAGTTTTCTCAAATGCTATCTGAGTGATTCAAGGAAAATAATCAATTTAAAAAAGGGAGTGGTGAATTCTCAAAAAGAATAAAATTAAGGAAATAATGGAGAGAATATCTATCAAAATATATTTTTGATATGGCTGTTTCTCTTATTAATAGTTCTTTTATTCTCTTTAGACATTTTAATAACATTTATATATTTTTGAAAATTCAATATTTTCATATTGATCTTGAGGAAGAGCTTTTATTCCGATTTATGGTTATTAAATTCTCAAGTAGTTAGAACAAGTCTTGTCTACTAAATACCAGATTTAGGAATACTGTGGTCACTGAACTGTTACTTTGTTTATTCTAGGCCTTAAGTGATAATCCTATGTTGAAGATTTTATTAATAAAACTGACTTCTTCAACTCAACATTTTGTAGAAGTTTACAACTAGTTTCTCTTGAGTTATGAAAAAAACACCTTTACCCATGTAGCTATGGAAATTAAAATTATGAACTTTATGGCTATCAGTTCTGTGTTATGATAATTGTTTATTAAAAACTTGCAAGCTAGTAATTCCACTGTCCAATTATAGGAATGTATTGAAGATAATTTTTTTGCACAAATAAAGCACTATTATAAAATTATGCATGTATCCATTATAGCAAAATTTGTTCAGCATATGTATGATTGGATTGATAGTGAATGTTGGCAAACAATACAGATAATTTTTCTTTCCTTTCACTGTATTCATTCTCCTTCTATTTTATTTATTTATTTTTTACTTCTGGGATCACATGGGTTAGATATCTTTTAATAGTTTATTGATTAAAAAAAAATTATTGCAAATCTAAAAGTAAAAGCCAGTGACTATCAAACAAAAAACCAGACATCTATTCAAAAGGTTCTTCTTTTACATATATTCACATTTCCTCTCACCTTCCTCATTCATGAGGTTTAACAATTGTATTTGCATAAGAAATAAAAACCAATTTATTTATTTTTTACTGCAACTATCAAATATTAATTTTTCTTCTTTTCATTCTGTTCTTTTTGCATTCATTTTACTTTCTTTCATAATATAAACACTATGATATCAATCTCTTAGCAACTTTGTGCATTGTTTGTAATCAACTTATATAGAGAGGGGGGCAACCTATTTTTCAAACATCTTTCATTAAATACAACTGAGAAGGAAGATTTAATTTTTTCCAACATCCTAACATTTTCTGTTTTGTAGAAGTTATATATATATATATATATATATATATATATATATATATATATATATATAAATAAAACTAAAAGATCAAGAGATGAAAGAAATAACAACACCAGAGACAAAACCCCTCAAATTGTTATAGAAGTGGCCAGAAGCACTTGTGATAATAAAAATGTTGGACAATTTTTTATATTCCTAACTCTTACAAAATGGAAAAATATTAAGATGCTAGAAAAAACTTAATAAAAAGCTAATTCAATTTCCTTGTCAAATGTATTTAATGAAAAAATATGTAATATACACACACACACACACACACACACACACACACACACACACACACACACGGGAACTAATACTTGTTAAAGGATCATTGTAAAAAAATTTTCTGTGTGTCTTAGCCATTATTGGCTTCTGTCATATTGCTAAATTTTGTTTGGTAAACAAGGAATCCTAATTTTCTCAATTCAACAGATGGTGTCTTTTTTCTGTTTACTGTCATTTATTTTCTCTCAAATCTTTCTATTAAAAGAACCCACAAATTATTACTTGATAAAAGCAAAATTAATTTCAAATAAATATATCAACTTTTAATAGCAGTGATTTTATTATGAATAGTTCAAAGAATAAGGGAAGCCAAAAGCTAGATTTGCAATAATTGTTTTGTCTTTAATTATAAATCTGTATCATCCTTGTTAGTGTTAAATTTCACATGTTTTACTTGTAAGTCACAAGCATTAAATATCACCTGCAACTGGAATCTTTTGAAGTAACAAAAAATATTAAAAAGTCCTTCAAAATTATTGACAGGCTGTCTCCAAGGTTTCATTCATGTTTTTCTTAACCAATTCTTTGACTTTGCTCTGATTCAAAAGTTTCATCACTCTTTCAAAGAATAATTCAACATGAAAGAAATTTACATTACTTGAGCAGAAAGTAAAAAACCTTAAGCTAATCTCACACTTTCACATTATTTTCTTAAATATTATAAATACATTTTTGTCTCCCTCTTGAAATCTCAAATATTTTGAAAGTAGTGAATTTATTTTGGTTTGGTTTTTAATAGGAATTTAGTTAAGTGTGTTTTTGTTTACATTATAAAATGTTTTCATGGGAGATATTTATAAGCGATTTTAATATTTTAATGTCACTGATTCAATTTGTAATTCTAAACCTAACCTTTGATCTTAAACTAAGATAGATTTTTCTACTGACTGATCAGTATAGAACTTGTAAAATTTGCTTACTTTTATTATTTCTATTAACTATAACAGCTCCCCTCAATTTTTTTCATTTAGTAACTTATTTCTTAAATACAGATGACATTAATTTCCAAATAATTTTGTGAGCTTAGTAAAAATGAAAGCAAAAGGCATCAGCATTCTAATATTAGCTGGTTTCATTACAACTTCTTTGTATATTTAAATAGTCAGTAGAACAATCTCAGGAACTGCTTCAAGTCATTTCTACATTCTGAGATTCTCGTGTTATATCTGTTTGTATAGCTTGCAAGCAACTCATTATTGCTAGATGTTTAATTAAGTCAGTAAATAATGAAATAGTAAAAAAGAAAAATATCCCAGTTTTCTATTCTCCTGGTTTTGTAATATTTGTCAGCATTAGTTCACTCAAGTAGTACTGTAATTTACAATAACAGTAATCACTGGTATTTTTATTATGATGGTGAATGCAGTTGTTACCGCTTGCTTGCAGATTTGCTTATCTGTCCATTGTAATTAATTGTTCAGTACTGAATGATTGTTACACACCAGGAAGCTTTTAGCCATGCACATCCATTTCTATGTAAACTGAATCTGTTGCTTGTTCTGCTACTCACAGCTTGATTGGAGGTAGTGTGTTAAGGGACATTTAACAAGTACTGGTCACTTAACTTAATTACATTTGAAACTTTTATGATTGCAATACTTATGACTTTCTATTTTGCCCTTTCAATCTCTCTTTCTCTACCACTCGAGAGTTCTTTTGTTAACATTTCTTTTTACCTTTCTCTGTCCATTTTGAAATGGAACTTTGTGCATTGATCTTGTACTCAAAGATGTAAATATGAATTTGTCTGCATTCTAAATTTAAAAAATAACCACAAATTTGCAGTTTTGTTCAATTCACTATATAAAAAAATAGTACTTGGCTTTTAATGTATCCTTGATGAGAAACACTCCCTCTCACTTTGAATTTAAACATTTCCTTCATTTTTTTTTATATATGATCTCTTATAGCTAAATCCCTTATCACAGTGTCCTGAAAAATAATATTTATTCATATTCTGTGAAGTGATGTAATTTTATTTCTTTTTCTTTTTGTTTCTATAATAGAAACTATAAAAAGAAAACTCCATTAAAAAATTTGAATTTCACACTTTTGTAAATGTCTATTGATGTGTCTGCCTTCTACATCAGTTTTCAATGAATAATTCAATTATTTTTTACTAAAACCTGACCTTTTAAAAAAGAATTGCCTGGATGAAAGGGTGGCTGTAAATCTTTTAACAAAATTCAAGGATGCTGTGTTTTTTATTTTTTATTTTGTTTTTTTAGAATATTATCCTTTACAAATTTCCTCTTCACCACAAATGCAAAATAAAGTTTCAACATAGTATGCATTTCACCTGTTCTTTCTTTTACTAAATTTGTCTCCCCATTTTTTTTCTCTTTTTATGTGTGTATGACTTAGTCTTCAATCAGTTTGCTTTATTGCTTATTGAGGCACATTTTCTTAATAGCTTACTGAATGTTAGTTTACATAGTAATTTTTTTACCTACCTGACTTAGGACAGATGGTCTCTTTTACAATAATTTCAATCATTTACTGATAAGTGGTAAATAATAATAAATATGAGCACATGTAATATATTACCTTGAATGACAGAGGTAACTGACAGGTACACTGGAAGTCAACAAAGGACAAGGGTGATTGACAGATATATCTGGCCATGAATGATGTCAACAGGGTAAAAAAATGCAAGTGACGACCAACTTGAAAGGCGATGGCTGGCAAAGTTATGGTTAACAGATACATCTGGCCATAGATTTTTTTTTTTTTTTTAATAATTTCATCCCCAAGCAAGGCAGTACTGCCACCAGTGTGTAGTGCGTTACATAAGAGAAAAGTGATGAGAAAGAGGAACAAGTTACAGGAGTGTCAGAGAATGGGTAAGAGAAGAATGAGAACACTGGTGTGATGAGAGCTGCATGAGAGTAGAGTGGAAAGGGAGAACATGATACAAGAATTGTCAGGGAAAGGATGCGAGTCAAGGAAATAAGAGATGGCAAAGGACATTGCATTTAAATTCTTGGAGGTTGTAGCTGTCAGGGAAGTAAGTATATGGAATGGAATTCCACAGGTGGGAAGTTTGAGAAAAGAAGCTACTAAAGTAGAAGCTGCAGTTACATTTGATTAGTTTCACTGTAAAAAAAAATAGGTGGGACCAAGTTGCTAGTCTAGTAGCTTGAATAAATTCATGCAGAAGGAGCATCAAGGAGCTAAGCTCATCGGAGCAGAAGCCATGAAAGTATTTGTAAAAGAGACAGAGGGAAGCTATATTACATTGGTAAAAAAAAGTGACTGGTACCAGATCAAGATTGATTACATTGCAGATTCTCCTTGGGATTTTGTCAAGAACCCCAAGATGACTAGCAGGGGCTACCGACCAAATGTGACAGCAGTATTCAATGCACAGGTAAATGGTAGATTTATATATGTGCAAGATAGATTCAGATAAAAACTTCCTGGCTCTACACACTGAACTGACCTTCCTAGCAGCAGATTTAGCTATGGATTCAATGTAGGCATTCCACTTGTGGTTGGCTGAGAGAGTTAGGCCGAGGAGGCGCAATGTTTTGTTTTCAGGGAGATCCATACTGATATCAAGTTGGAATTTTGCACTCTTAAAAACAAACACCTTTATTTCTTTGATTTCTTGTGTATGTTGTTGGATTTTTAATAAAAGATTGGAGAAGTAGTAATCAAAGTGTTCTAGGTGTTGATACTCAAGCAAAGCAAATAGATACTCAGTTACAACAATATTTTAAATTCTTATCAAAATATTACAAATTATCAAATGAAATTAACTTTAAAACTTGTGATGTGTTATAAATTTTAAATGTTATTTTGTGTCATATTCATTAATAATAGCACACATTTTCAACCTTTCTGTTCAGAAATGATCATTTTATGGGGTGGGTATATAACTGTCCAAGTCTGTATAAAGTATGTCATTTCTTTCTTTTCTAGGTTTCATTATTATTGCTAAACAGTCATGGCTTTGTTTCATAAACATCTATTCATATTTGGGTAGGTTTTGGAAGATGGGTGGGGGAAGATACATTCAGGGTAAAGACATGATTCAAATTTAGTTGGGTTTTTTTTTGGTGAGATGTTGTAATGTTCAGTTTTTGTGAAAGCCATATTGAGTCTGTTACTTGTTTATTCTTGCAGAAGCCCTAGAACGCCAACGGCAAATGTATGAGCGGCAGATGCAGATGTTACGCAATCAACTGGTGTCCCCCAGCACACCCTCATTCCCTTTTCCCCCTTTTGACCTCAACCGAGTAACCCCAAGTAATTCCACACAGAGCAGCATTCAGAGAAAATATCAACAATGGGCACAAGAGAGGTAAACCATCCATTTATTTTTACTTATATCAATTCTGGCTTTTATACTAGTATAAAAAAAAATTAATATTTTCTTTTTAAAAAATATATGTATTTGCTTTAGGGTTTGCAATCTTTTGCTGTATTATCTGTAGTTTTGTTAATGGTAATGCTCTTAAGATCGTAAAGATCAACTACTTTATGATCTTGTAATGTATTTATAACAAAGAATGTATTGTTTCTTTGAGCAAACTTTCAAATTGGACATTGTGAGAAACATTTTATAGCTGTTCAGTTTTATGGCTTTTCAACTTGATTTCAATTTGTTTATTTTCATTTTATAAGGAAAATTGTGTATAGACATTCATCAGTTGGAATTTGTATCTGCCGTCTCTTCAAATGTTTCATTTTAGGTTTGAGTGCTCAATGAATCATAGCTTTTATATGAAGTTTTTTTTTTAACCATGATTTTTTTATTCTGTACAATCAATGAAGATTTACATTTGATAAGTGATACTTTAATCATCACCATGATCATGGGATTTAACTTGTTAGCTCACTGTCACCTTTTATCCTTGCTCCTTGTACACAATTATCAAAATGTGACTGAGACTGTAACAAAAATATATTATAAAAACTATTAGCCTATCTCTTTCCATTACAAAAGTAGCTATGACTTGACTTATTTATAAAATTTCTTTCTCTGTCCTTTTGCTGTGCTTGTGATTATGTTGCATTTGTTATAATAGGTACAGAAAGTGGCACGCAGTTAAGCACTTTTCAGTTACAAATTATTTTTTTTAAAGAAATTGGGTGTAGGAATAACTTAAGGAATAATCATAATGATTAAACTAGTCATTTCTGTTTATTTTTTTGTTTTATTTTTTTTAATTGTGTTGCACCAAGCAGGGCATTTTACTGCCACTGTTGTGCAGGGAGTTACATGGGAGGAAAGTTATGAGAAAGAGTGACAGGTTACAGGGGGGGGTCAGAAGAGGGTAAGAGAAGGATGAGAATACTGATGAGAATGGAGTGGACAGAGAAAGGAGCATGAGAGGGAGGATGCAAGTTAATGAGATAGTAGATGACTACTGACTTTACATTTGAATTTTTGAAGATTGTAGCTGTTGGGGAAGCAAGTAAACAGAAGGGAATTCCACAGGCGGGAAGTGCGAGAAAAGAAGCTGCTGGAGTAGAATTTGCATTTACAAGTTATTGGTTTCACAGTAAAAGGGTGGGACCTAGTTACTAATCTTGTGGCTCAAGTAAATTCATATATAGGGGGCACCAGTGAGCTAAGTTTATCTGAGCAGAAGATGTGAAAGTATTTGTAGAAGAGACACAGGAAAGCCACATTGCACCAGCGAGAAAGTGGCTGTATCTGAGCTGCCAAGTCAGGATCAGTCACATTACAGATTGTCCATTTGATTTTGTCAAGGATCCCTAGGTGGACAGCAGGAGCACCCGACCAGAAATGACAGCAGTATTCAATGCACTGGTGGATGGTAGATTTGTATGTGTGCAGGATTGTTTCAGACGGGAAAAACTTCTTAGCTCTGCACAGAGAACCGACTTTCTTAGCAGTGGATTTAGCTATGAATTCTATATAGTCATCCCTTTTGAGGTCTATTGCGAGAGTTAAACTGAGCAGGCGCAGTGTTTTACTTTCAGGGAGACTAGCCTGATCCATGCTAATGGTGGGTAGAAGCAATTGTCTGTGGTAGTTAATAGACAGCAGCTTAATTTTGGAAGCATTAAAATTTACAAACCATTTCTTACCTCAGTCCACCACAGATTGGAGGTCCTTTTCAAGCTCGGCAACAAGGTTTACTTTGTCAGCCTCAGCAGATTTTTTATCAAGGCGAGAGTAAACTGGGATCTTATTACATCGGGGAGATCGTTAATGTGGATAACGAAAAGCGTGGGACCTAGAATAGAGCTTTGCGGCACACCCGCATTCATGTGATAGTATTGGGAGGCATGTCCATTCAATACTATCTTCATTGTGCAATTTAAAAGGAATTACTGGATTAAGTCAAACAATTGTCCAGTTATACCATCGCCCTGCAGCTTGCGTAGAAAGCCAGCATTTGGAGGTGTCTAGGGCAACAGTTTGGGCTTCACCGTTCTTGTTGAGAGCCTAGTGTATATATTCAGTGAGGGTCATGAGCATATCAGCAGTAGTTGATTGATTCGAAAATAAAACTGTGGGGTGGGTAGCTATGGTTAAATGCAGAATAATTAACAAAACTGTCTGACAAACAGAGTTGATAAAGTTTGCAATGTCAAGAAAAAGAACAAGGAGGGAAAAAAAACTAATATAAAGCAATCAAACTATGCAAGGCAATGGTAATAAGGTAAAGCAACAGTAATATGGCAAACTAAGAATTGGCATTGGCAAACAAAGCAAGTTCAGACAAGTGAACGTAGTGTTCTGACTTCAAAACAGACCATAACTACATCAGGTCAAACTAAGAACTAGCCTATTTTATTGACTGTGAAAAAATCTCTGCATGTATTTGTGTGCTTCTGCCTAAACATTGATAGGGGAAAGTATTTTGAAGTCATTCTCACTTGGATTGAAATCAACAAAAACAAATGTAATCCCATGGGATTAAATTTTCAATTCTTGTTTTTCCTCGTGGCAAAAAGAATAAGAAATACAAAGAAAATCTAGATTATGAGGAGAATAAATGAGTAGATTTTTTGGTTTGTTATAAATTGTTTTAACTGTAAAGACACAAATATTGAAATGGCTGCTTTTGCAATTCCCAAATGACAGCATAAAGATGTACTTTATTTCACTTATCAACATTTTTTAAGAATCTTTAATGATACTGAAAAAAACTTTTTCCCCATATTAACAAAAATAACTACTGCAGCTGCAACCATTTTTGTATTTGGAACATAAAATCCAGTGATCCAACACAAAATACAATGACTTAAGTTTTGTTATCTATTTGTTATTTAATCTCAGTTTCTTATGTAAACTCTGTTGATATTTCTTTATTAATTTTCTTTTCTTTTCTCCTTTTCTTTGCTTTTCTCTCTCTCTCTCTCCCTCTCACTGTCCCCTCAAGCTGCTATTTTTCCCTTGTTTTCTTTTTATCTATTAGCAACTGCAAGTTTCTTATTTTTAACTTCCTTTTAACTCTACTCAACTTGTTTGCTTTCTCACTTAACTAATATTTTCTTCTTCTCTATTTATATCTTTCTTTTTCTCATTTCTCATTTATTTAACCTTTTCTTAATTTATCCTTATCTTTCTGCCTATCAAGTAATCCATCATTTTTGTTTTACTCTTTATTGATCAGCACTGACCGTTACTGTCAGTCAGTGAACCATAACAAACTTCCTAGTCTTCTGATTATGAATCAAACCTGTCTACTTTTAAAGAATGAACTTTAACACACCAGTATTAACAAATGTTCATGTCTTGAACATGCCCGCTATCTGTAATCTCTAATATATGAACAACATTTGATCACAATTTCTTTACCTGTTTCTCGCTGCTCTGATACTTACTGAAGCAGGCATTGATGCTCTACTTTGTGGCTACATTCACATGCAAGCAGCTTTGTTATAGGCTCACAAATATACTAGAACTATACACCTTACTTAGAAAGAAGCAAACTTTAGTCTTGTGAAGGTAGGTGCAAGTAAATGTTATTGCAATTAGTAGATAAACAGAGCTCTCTAAATAAATTGATTTCCTACTCAACTTTGTTAGAGAAATTGCATCAAAACTTATTATTGTTTAAAATACTAATTCTCAATTACCGCAATAATAAATATATTATTGAAACCCATTTACAATACGGCAATATATATATATATATATATATATATATATATATATATATATATTAGTCATCCACATACACACCTGTTTTGTTGTATCACAGCTAATCAGTGTGGCTAGACACATCCACTTGCTTCTGGCCAGGATCAAAACTTGACCAATTTGGTGTCAGTCGGAGTCACTACCCCCTAAGCCATAGGTGTATGGAAATTTTAATGTGTTGTTCATAAACAGTCTATACACACGCCAGTCACTGAAAGAACTCTATTCATTCCTGAAGAGTAATGCTTATATCGTGGAAGTGAAAACTGTTTTTAAAATTTCCTTTTCTAGAGAGCTCAATTGTAATGAGAGCATAATGTCATCCACATCCAAACCTGTCTTGCTGTATCACAACTCATCAGTGTGGCTAGATACATCCACTTGCTTCTGGCCGGGATCGAAACTCGACCGATTTGGTGTCAGTCGGAGTCACTACTCAAATTTTAATAAGCTTCTTTAGAGATTCATTAAAGATGAATGAATTAAAAATCTTTTTAAAAAATCCAAGAGACAGTATGTTGATTGACGTATGGTTTCATTGGTCAGATACATGTCACGTGTGATAAAGTAATTGATGAATATTAAATGTATAAGAAAAAACTTTTATCTATTTAAATGTGTGTGCCACAAGTAATAAAAACATTGGATGTTTATTACGAATAAGTGAAAATAATGCCTGTCAAACGTATTGAAACTATAGATAAATTAAGAATCCCTTTGAAATAATGACAATACCTATATACAAACCACTGAAATACTAAATTTCAACAAAACAGTAAAAAAAAAAAACATTAAAAAATTAAGTCTTGGCCTAAATTACTAGAATATCACACCACTCTACCCACACTATATGGCTTACTCAAAACTCATAAACCAAACGTTCCCATTAGACCTATTATATCTGGTATTAACTGTGACACCAATCAGTTAAACTTAGTCACAAAACTCAATAAGGTAGAACCTACCATTGAATTCACATATGAACTTGAAACTAACAATTCTTTACCTTTCCTTGATGCTGGACACAATTTTGATTTCTCAAATGCTCAAATGCTAGTTCAATTAAAAAAAGAATATAACCTTTTAAGGAGGAAGTACTTTGAAAACATTAATAACATTACTACCAACCATAAACATTTTTTCACAAATATATAATTTATGAATCCAAAATATCAATAGATATTATTAACCCGAGGTTACTAACCATGGGTATATAGTACCCAGTGCAAATGATGCCATTTTAATTACAATTTCCAGTACCTGATTTTCTTACCTAAATTGTACTTTGAGTTAATATTAATAGGAACTGAAAAAGTACAATTTGAAGTGCCTGCATGTAAAATATTTTCAATAAAGATTTATATTTAATACTTTTTTGATATTTTCAAAATCAGTTATGATATACGCATGGTTAGTAATGGTGTAACTTTACTTGATGGTTAGTATTCTAGGTTTAAATACGTTAAAGATAGTTCCTTGTATTCTTAACAATGTAATATTGGTTTCTCTATATGAAGTTGATTCTATAATTAATTTAATTATGTTTTTTCACTATTTTTCCTGTTTCCCCTATTATTATCTATATTTTCCTCACTTTTATTATGTATTTTTATAGTTATTTACTATTTTTATTATTATTACTATTTATTTTATTATTATTATTATTGTATATTATTTATATTGCTATTGTTATATGGTAATGATTTAGTATGGTATTTTATATGTATGTTTCTTATATATTATTATATAATTATGTTATTGTAATAATTTTAATACATAGATATTTAGTATTTATTATTTCACTGAAATATTCTAACCTTTATCATTTTATTTTTCAAAATTTATTTATTTATATAATTAAAGTTAATACTTTTATACATTATTTTTGCTAGAATTTTAAATAGAAATATATTTCATTTTTATGATTCCAGACTCATAAACACACACATTCATACATGATTCTCTCACATTATTTAGAATAGAAAATTGTTCCATCACATGTGGACCTTATTTCACATATAAACTTTACCAACTCATAACACATCACTCAATAAGTCCCAGGCCTGACATATAAATGGCACCACTAATTAAAAAAATCCATATGATTTTTATGAAATATTAATCTTCAAATGGCATGTGACAATTTGGGCCCAATCGAATTATTAGTTTACAAATTACAGTTATTTAAGTGAAGCTACTGTTGCAAATTTTCAAAACAATGGAAAAATCTGAATTTTGTGTGTTCATAAAGCATTACTTTCTGATGGGAAAAATACTGTTCAAGCAAAGCAATGGCTTGATAAGTGTTATTCGGACTCTGCTTTGTCGGAAACAATGGTTAAGAGGTGGTATGCTGATTTTAAACGCAGTCATACAGACACAAACGATGCTGAATGCTCAAGTCACCCAAAATCAGCATTTGTCCTGGTAAACACTAAAAATTCCACAAACTCATTTTGGCCGATTGTAAATTGAAATTGTGTGAGATAGCAGTGGAGTTGAACATATCAGAAGGCAGGATATTTACCATTTTGTATGAATATTTGTCAGTGAGAAAGCTGTGTTCAAAGTGGGTGCCACATTTGCTCCCAATTGATCAAAAACAGCAATGCATCAACAATTCAGAGCATTGTTTGCACCTGTTTCAGCACACCAGGGAGGAGTTTTTGTCTAAATATGAGACAGTGGTTGAAACATGGATCCACCACTTCCCTCCGGAGTCAAATCGGCAGTCAGTTGAGTTGACAGCAGCAGGTGAAAGCTGTCCAAATTGACCAAAGATGCAAACATCAACAGGCAAGGTTTTGGCCTCCATATTTTGGAATGCACAAGGTATTTTGTCCATTGATTATCTTGAGAAAGGAAGAACTATCAATAGTGAATATTAAATAGCATTATTGGTGCGTTTGAAGGAAGAAATCATCAAAATAACGGCCACAAATGAAGAAAAAGTGATCTTTCACCAAGACAACACACCATGTCACAAGTCAATTGCAACGATGACAAAACTACATGAATTGCACTTTGAATTGCTTCTGCATCCACCTTATTTTCCAGATCTGTCCCCCAACAACTAGTGGCTGTTTGCAGATCTCAAAAGAAGATTCCAGGGAAAGATTTGAAGAAGAAGTGATGTCAGAAACTGAAGTGTATTTTGAGGCCATGATAAATCATTCTACAAAAAAGGCATCAAATTGTTAGAGAAGCATTGGAATCAGTATATCACCCTAGAAGGAGTCTGTTGAGGAATAAAGTCGAATTTTACCTAAAAGTTGTTTCATTAGTTAGGCTCAGGATTCATTGAGTGATGTATTTGTTTAACGCACACATTCATATGCATACATTCATACATGATTCTCTTATTTTATTTAAAAAAAGAAATCGTTCCATCGCTTGACATGTGTATACAATACTTGCTACATATTTTGAATGAAAATGTATTTCATCGCTGTCATTCACACATACTAACGTTATCGACATATACACACACTTAATTCGACAATTGTTTAAATACACTTGACATGCATTATTTTTTGCTTACATATACTTACATTCATAATAAACATCTAATGTTTTTATTACTTGTAGCACACACTTAAATAGATAAAAGTTTTTTCTTCTACATTTAATATTCATCGATTACTTTATCACACATGACCTGTATCTGACCAATGAAACCATGCCTCAATCAACATACTGTCTCTTGGATTTTTTTAAAAGATTTTTAAATTATTCTTCTTTTTTTTTTTTTTTAATCATATCACCCCAAGCAAGGCGGTAACGCCACTGATGTGCAGGGGGCTACGTAAGAGTGAAAAGATTGGGAAAGAGAAAGCTGGAAACCACATCCTAAACAGGGAACAAGGAATGAGCCTCTTCACCTGTTCAATAGACGTGGGTGGAGTGTGAAACCGGGCGATAGTTTAGTTTATCTACTCCAATTGAATAAAGAAAAAAAGAAATAAATAGAAAAAAAAAATGTTGGTGACTTGCTGAGTTTTAACTTAGTTAAAGTCCAGTCAAAGAAATTTCTGCTAAAAAACAACACCAATCCTTCAATTAGGCATATAATGTTCAAAATTAAGCAAAAATTAGGCAAAAACGAACAAAAAAAAATGGCTTACTTTTAACAATATTCAAGACACATGATTCCATCCCAAAACACACTTTAATTCTGCCAGTGAGTTGAAAAAAAAAAAAATTTAGCTTTTTGGCCAGAGGATGAATAGGCATGGGAGAGTCAATTAAATAGCCAGTGTCACCTATACACCAAAGAAACTAAAATAAAATACAACTGGCAAAGACAACAAGAAAGAGAGAGACTGACTGACTGACAGACTAGATAAAAATAAAGAAGCTTATTAAAGTGAAACATGTTAGACATTTTTTCCTACTTGTTCTTTACTTATTCTATTCATCTTGTTGGATTCTGATCCATATATTCAACTTATGTGTGTGTGCATTTTCTTTGAGAAAAAGTGTTACTGATGTTCTTTTATGACATGTCAAATGTTTTACTTTGTTCATATTATTATGGTTAGTGATTCTAAAGAACGAGTATGTTTTGTTGTTCAAAATCAGAAAAACAGTTTTTAGTATTTTTAATGAATATATTTTGTCCAGTTTTGAAGCATAAAACTCTAAAAAGCATTAAAAAAATGTTTATGTGATTAACATTTGCTCAGCATTACACAGTAATAAAGACAATATGAATAAATATTACAAAATTATCAAAATTTGTAATGATTTTGTTTATTTGTCTATATTTCTGAAATGAGGTAGTATTTACACTATTTACATTATTCAGACTATTGTCCTCATCTTTGTTGCTATTTTGTCTGTTACTCAAATAGTGCAAATCTTTTTATTTATTTTCATAACATAAAAAAAGAATCGAGTTAAAAAAGAAAAATTCCTTTCATTTGATACTTTAACAAAGCAAAAATGGACCATGATAGAAATGAGGAAAAAAGTAGTAATAGTAGATTGCACAGAGAATGAATAAGAGGATAGGCTTATGACAACATCATGTTGAAACACCAGTTCTCATTGATGTTAAGCAACATTGAGCCTGGTCAGTACAGTAGATAGGTGACTGCTTGGAAATACCAGGTTTAAGCATAGATATGCAGGTGATATAATGGATAATGGCTTGGAATTGTTAATCAGAGAACCAAATTCCAACTAGGTTTGTTATATTCACTTAAATGCAAATACTCTTAGAAAAGGTATGACTCCACCTCTTCTCTCTCCAGTCATAGGTTAATTAGTAAGACTTGTCAGATAAATACTTAAAGAGGTCAGAGTTATCTACCCCTAATTTCTTTATTTTTATTTTCATTATAAGGGTGCACTGTTGTGTTGCCCCTAATAAATAATGAGTTACTGTGTGTTAACACAGTACATCTGTTTCCTTCTTGAGTTTATATTCCTGTCTTGAATATGAAGTTGAATAACTGCATTCACATAAAACACGGTATGCTGTCTAGTTTCATGCATAAATTTCTAACAAGACTTGTATCACTAAGCGGTTATTATCTCAAAAAAAAATTCTTACAATCTAAAAATATTCTCTACCTTTAGTAACCTGCATAGTGTTGATAAACCATAGAAAATTAATCAATCAAATAGGAGAAAAGAGAAATTGTACAAATATAGGATTTATAGCTTTTTTTGCTATCACCTTGTGCAAGACAGTTGGGTTACCAAGGCACAAGGGGTTACAGGGTGTGAAAGAATTAGGAACAGAAACATCAATAAAGAATGGGAAGAGAAAAGAGTAATCAAGAGGACAGTACATAGTGATCAACATTGCATTTAAACTTTTGCAGATTAAAGTTGGCTGGAAAGCAATGGAACCAGCCAAAAGAGAAAAGTGCAAGAAAAGAAACTGTTAGCACAGAATTTACAGTTATATCTAGCCAGCTCAATTGTAAATTGAAGAGATCTTGACACCAGTCTAGCACAAGTTTAAATTCAAAACGTCTAGGTACCATAGCAAAGAGCTGATTCGAACAATTACCATGAAGGTATTTATAGAAAAGACACTGAGAGGCAATCTTATGGTGATGGGAAAGTGACTGAAGCCAAGTTGCCAAATCAGGGTCAATAACATTTCTGATTCTTCTTTGGATTTTATCAAGGAGCTCAAGGTAAATAGCAGGGACACCAGACCTTATGTGGCAGCAATATTCTCAGCATGGATGAATGGTAGACTTATAGATATGTGAAATAATGCTGTAAAGTTCTCAGCCCAACTAAAGGGATCAAAACAAAAATCTTATGTTTGTTTATTTGGTCAGATTTTGAGAAATGTATCTAGACAAGAACTTTTCAGCATCTCTTTATATAGCTGCATGAATGCTCTGTGGAGAGAGACTATGGTGAGAAATGTCAGTTGTGAATAGATTCTGCTCTATAATCACGAGCTGAAGTGTTTGATAAATCCAATTTATGCTGTCTTATTACTGTCAAGAAACTGCTTCAGGTTGAAAACTGATTTTTTTTTTTCTTTTTTGCTTTGTCTTCTTTAGAGTTTTTATTTCTTTTCCCTATTCTTTGCTTCCTCCATTTTTGCTGATATTGAAAATGGCCGCACTACAAACAACTCCACCATCAAAGTCCTTAAAAGAACACTTTCAATTTCTTTATTCTGTGTACCTTCCAAATCATACTTCCTGTTGATTTCTTCTCTTTCTCTGTTCATTTAATTTCTTTTCAATATCTTCAGAAATTTGTACTCTGAACATACGTGCAGGTATACACATTCAACAAACATGAATTAGCAGATATTCCAAAGAACTTTTATCTCTTTTTTTTTTCATTGAGCTTTTCATTGTTCTTGGACTCTTTAATAAATATGTTTTCAAAATCCTGATTTATTGTGTATATATTTTTCTTTTTATAGGATTGTTATTCAATCTTGATAGTTAATTCAGAAAGTTTTTAATTTTAGGCTTGTAAATTTAAAATTGTAGTTTTAATAAATTTGAATAGCAAAAGGCTAAATCAGAAAAAACAGTTATTATATTCTTGCTGAGATTCAAATATTCTGCAAGAACTAATATGC
Organism: Ascarosepion bandense; assembly: GCA_037127315.1. Classification (NCBI taxonomy): domain Eukaryota; kingdom Metazoa; phylum Mollusca; class Cephalopoda; order Sepiida; family Sepiidae; genus Ascarosepion; species Ascarosepion bandense. The sequence goes on along the minus strand of JBBBDQ010000563.1, from coordinate 1,960,649 downwards.
TGCCATCAATTTTAACTGATACTTTTATCCCCAATTCATATTACATACCATGAAGAATTTTGAAAATATTGAATGAGCTGAAATACAAAAGAATTCATATCAATAAGATTGAAACCATTAGATTTTATTAAGTCATTTTAACAAATAACAAAATATAATGACTAGATTGTGACTACAATTTCTACCGGGCCTTCCATTCGTACAACGTTCATGTTGTTCGTACATTCCTTTCATTAAGATTAATTTTCTTGATATTTATTGTTTATAATAACAATTACCACACAAGTATTTGAAAGAGCTTTTTATATATTGATATTGTTTTCCAATGTCCATTTTTTTCCCCTACATTTTAGGATAAATTCGTACAAATCAGTGAATCAATTCAGTATGTTAATGGGATTTCTTTTTCTCTTGCTTTTACATAATTTCCACTCATTTTGCTTCTATTCTTAATAATGCCTTTTATTCTTCCATCTTTCTATTCTTTCCTCCAAGTATTTTGTTGTTTTTTTTTATTTGATAAAATTTGTTTTTCTTTCTACTTTTCTTCAATGTAACCCCCACCCCACCATAATTAGGAGTAGTGTGATTCTGTAAGGTTATGAATTACAACTTAAACCTTCTTGTTTCTGCATCATGTCACATGTACATGTCACCTTCCTATTTTTACTTTATTTTAAAATGTCAGCATTTTGTAAATTATATAAAAAAAGAAGAAATTGGTTCGGTAGATTTTACTAAAAAAATTTTATTTTTACTACTGGTAGCCATTTATATGGCACAGATATTCATTGTTACATTAATGAGCATCATCAAGCCATTTCAGCCTTCACAATACAAACAAAAAATGTTGCTTTTTATATTTTATTCTCTAATTTTATAATATTGAGCAAGTTGAATATGTAGTGTTTAATGATTATTTATGTTACAGTTTTTTTTTTTATTGCAAAAGTTAAAATTTTTTAAAATAATTGTTAAGTAATTCATGTAATTTTCATGTCTGTAAACCCTTTAGAATGCAGTATTTATGAAATTCAAGATTTATTAAAAATTAGCTAGAAATTTTAAATTTTAACTAAAATATATTAAAATTTCAATATTTCTACTTTGCATCATACTATAAGAATGTTGAATGATAATTCTTTTTGCTAGAAATTCTATTAAGCAATCTCTGTAAATTCAAGTTTGGTAATTAAAATGCATAATATATGTTACAGGGTACAAGTAGTGTAATGCCTGTTTGCAACAAATCTCTTTAGGAAAGGCATGTATTTGTTTCTTCTTCCTCTAGTTATGGGTTAAACTGGAGTTTCTTAAATTGTTTGACAGACAGTCTAGGAAAAGCATAACACTGACTTCAATACACTGGAGAAAGTAACAGGAAACCATTACACTGCCATATTCAATAAGTCATAGCAATTTACAGATAATTAATAAAACGAATCTGTGATGAGCCATGATTATCCATGTCCTAAAGGGGCATGATATTAAATAAATAAATATACATATGTGTTCAAAATCTACTACCTAACTATGCCTATAACCATAAAAATACAATAGTCATTATTTACAAGAGTTGTATATGAAATTTTACTTGTTATTATGAATTAGATGTCATCAATCATTTTCTTTCCTCATTGCAATCATTATCTAGTAGCATTTTAATGTTTTTTTCTTCTCAATAATACAGCATCACCTTCATAGTAACAGCATATATCTAGCTTATCTAACAACCTATTCACTATTTAATGTGACAGAAGAAACAAAACTAAACCCAATATTGATTTTATCTTTACTGAAATTAGATTAACTTTTCTTTTACCTTACAGAGTGTTTTATTCAAAATGTGTAACAATTCTCTTGGTTCACTAATAACTCTTTGGCTAGAAAAGGCCACAAACAAACTTCATTGTATGTCCAGTAAATTATGGCCAATGTGTTCATCCTGCAAGCTGCTTAACTGTCTGGTCAACTCTGTAGTCTTTCATTGTTCTTTCAATTCATTGTGTGATCATTGATGGCCTGATCAAAGGATTACATTGACTGACCTTGGTTGTGTCTATACACAAGAGAGATGTGAAAACTGACATCTTTACTAAAATGTGCACTGATTAGAATGAAGCTTTATATCACTAATATACTGACATAAGAATTTGTTTAGATGCATTTACACGATTTTCATAGAGAGTACCTGATTGTATTTTTTCTGATTCTCTTAACTGTTATCATGGATTGAAGTAACTATCTTTGAAAAAAATATCTCTCTGGCCTATAAACAGTTTTCTTTTTCTAAAGTAATGACTTACATTACATAAAAGATTTAACAATATATATTCTATGACCTTTTGCCTAATGCTTTTATTCTTTTATTATAAAGCTATCTTCATGACTTCATTAGAAAATGTATCTGTGTCACTTGCTGTCTAATCCATTTTTTTTTTTTCTGAGATTGAACTTCAGGTCAATTAAATGATAGAATATAAAGTTGGGGGAAATAATGAAGTTAAATTATTGTAGTCAATTATCATAACCAGTTTTCACTTGTTTTTAACTAAATGAAATCGGTTTAATTTCTTTAATTCAAATTTACTTTACTCTTGCCAAAATTCAATCAAACTTTTCTTTGTTGATTTTTCTTATTAGAACATATATGATGCATACTGCTCGAAATGATCTAAACCAATTGATATAGTTGCCACCATTTCTTTTGTTTGTTTGCAATTTCTGGGAAAAGAGACTATTCTTCTTTTATAGAATTTCAAATTGGTTGAAACAGTGATAACAAGAAAAAGCATGAGTTCAATAATTTGAACATCTCTGAGAATGATAATGATTCTCTTCAAAAATTTTTTTTTTGTTGTTGTTGGATAATTTGTTGAATTAAAATCTATTAATATAATCTTTTTTAATGCCCTACATTGCTCAATGTTCTTATTCTAATATTTAAATTTACAAGGCAAGTAAAATTCATAACAAATTGTTCATTTTATTAACAAATATTCAGATATTGGTAACTCAAAATATTGCTAACTTTTAAAACTTCCAACTTTTTTTTTATTTGGGTATTCTTTTTTTATTTTACATAAGATGTGGGGAGATTGATATTTGATTAATCATCAAATAAAAAATGAAAGCAAATTGTATACAAAAACAAATGTTTCTGAGCATTTTCTTGATTCAGAAAAATATTCCTTGGCATTAAGAAAAACTATACTAGCAGTGTATTTTGTATGGAATTATTAGTGTGATAGAAAATTACATTCTGCATTTATTGATGAAACATTAATATTTTACATTAGCTTTATAATTTTCAGTATAAACCTGCTCAAGAGAAGTATATTTGTGTACATATGAATATATAATGAAAACAAAATCTTAGCAAATGATTTCCTAGGATACAGTGAATTTTATTTCATATGTGTAGTATTTTTTAATTATATATATAATTCAGATATGTGAGGTCCATTCACATTTCATTTAGTAAAAATAACCACTTGGAACATTATAGAAATGAAACAGTTTTTCTTTTTAAAATTGTATATTTAGACGTTAATATTTTATCAAATATAATCTAATTATTTTGTCAGAATTGGACAGATCTTTTTATACAATAGAACATTTTTTATTTATATCGGACAGTGAAAGAATAACTCTTTGAAACTCTAGGCATTGTTATCAATTATGGTAATGAAATGGCATTGCTTGCCCTCCCCATCCCAACAAAAAATAAATTTCTCTGACTGCCTGTTGACATCTATAACTATTCTTATTGAACTTCTGTACCACATGGCTGCATTTACATTTTGAATTTAATGCACAGAATATATTTCTGAGGAGAAAAATATCTGTTTATTTTTTTCTTCTGTACTTTGATAATTTTATGATAAATATTTTTCAGATGTCTAGATTGAGGTTGAGGTTTTTTTTCTGTGAATAACAGTATAAATTAAAACAACTTATATGTTTGTTTCTCATCAGTGTAATATTTATTCTATCCATTCATCAGTATTGGAAGTATCCCCAATTCTTAATCTGGTCATGATGACATTTTTCCTGTTTTTTTTTTGTTTTTGTTTTTTTTTTTGGGGGGGGGGGGGGTCACAGACATGTCACCTACTTTCTTGAGTTTCCTTATATACATTACCCAAAATAAACTATCATTATTCTGTAATTGCAGAAATATCATGTAAAAATATATTTATCATAAAAAAAGAAATTTGTCTGTTGGTGAATGAGACATGATTGAATCATAAATAAGACTAGCTGAAAATAAAACAGATTTCTGTTCTTTCAACTCTTTTGTGAAATCTTGTGACAAATATCCATCCTTACAATTATCTTCATTAGTTTCTCCTTTAATAAAATGATTCATGAAGTTTTTTTTAATAAATCTAACCTAATATTATCTTGAGACTCAATTAACTTTGGAACCTTTTTAATGATGTCATGATGTCAACTCTATACTTCTAACATTTCCACCTAAACGCTGAAATTTTATTTACTATTATTTTTTTTTCCTCAATAAGAGTAGGTAGATTCATCTATTGTCCAGATGCTCACATCTCCCCGTTTTTTTTGTTTTTGTTTTTTTTTTGTTTATTTTTTTTAACAAGTGTAGAGGTTTATCTCTTGTTTTTTTGTTTAGGATTAGGTTCAATGCTGAAAAATTTTTTTTTTACCTATTTTTCTGTTAGAAAAAGAAAATAAATGTTGATATTCTCAATGACAGTTGATTTTTACTAATCTTCCCATTGTTAAAAGTAAATGGAATAACTCTTCTTTTTACCAAAAGGGATTTTATACATGGTTACTATGCTGAATATAATGTTTAATACCAGTAAGCTTAGATAGAAAATCTCAGATTTCTTTCATGAGAGGAACATTTTATAAATGAGTAAAAATAAATTAGGATATTGTTTTGAAAATATTTATACTTTATGGTTTGTGCAATATTTCATTCATGTTATTTCAACTGGTTATTTTTCAAAAGGTAGTATAATTAGTTAGATTGTAACAAAAGTTCATGTGTTTCTTTTTATTTAAATGCATTCTTTCCAATCTTGAAGGTGTAATAATGCCATTTTGATTATAAAGTAACATGTTGCTCCGGAAGAAGGAACAATTTGGTTTCAGAAGATTAACTAAAATCATAATTAAGAATTAATACTTTAAGTGTCCTTGCATCTTGTTATTTGAATATTTGCTTTTTGCTTGTGCGGCACCCTTAGCCAGCACCACAAGAGAGAACACCACAAACCGAATGAAATCTGTTTAAATATATTTCTAAAGATTTGCTTGCTGAATTTGTATTAACATCTTATTGAACCATAAGTCACTGATAATATTTAATGGATGCAAATTTTATTATCACTACAAAAATATAAAATTCAATTAAGTTAAGGCTTGTATTGAAAAAAAACATAATGTTTTTTGTTTTTTTTTTCAAACTGATTTTGAGAAAGGTTTATTATTCTTCATTGAAAATATTAATTTTTGCCTTTTTGTTTTCTATAGAGAAAAGTTATTTAAACAAAGCCTGGCTAAGCTACGTGAGGAAGTCATCAAAGCCAACACTTTAGTTCGAGAAGCTAATGACCTTGCCCAAGAGATGCGCAAAAAGACAGAGTTCCATGTCACTCTGCAAATTCCAGCAGCTAACCTAAGCCCGAACAGACGTGTAAGTATCAAACACTTTATCAGTACTTGAATGTGTGTTTTATGCTTTCATGCTTAAATTTAACTTTTAATACTAAAGCAAACCTTGTAACCACCAAAAGAAGCTAACACTGTGATACTTAATGGCCTATATGGATGCGCATATAGAAATGTGAAAAACAGTATATTTTCTTTTGATTTTTGTTTGTTAGTCTCTGTTTTGTAATTTACTGTGCCACTTATCAGACTTTGAATATATTTTTACAAAACACTCCTCAAGCTTTTTTGAAAGCTGTTATGTCTTACTTGCAATTATTCTCTAGTTTGTTATGTTTTACACATTCTTAGAAACTTTCATATGCAGCAAAATAATAATCTTTTTTCATTAACAGAAATAATGATTCCAACGACTTTTTTAATACATTTATTTGAATCTCAAATAAAAATCTCTGCAATATTTCTTGCCTTCTTAAAGTAATTCAAGATTATAGAAACTGTTAATTACTTTCTCTAGGCAATCGAATAATCACTGGCAGATTTAAAATTCCTACTTATTAGATTTTGATTGCAGCCACCACAAAACCTTTACCGATTTTATTTTTTCTTTCATAATGGAAGTATTTTTCCATCGTATTCTATGCCTAAAAATTTGATCTGCATATAGACATGCATATTATGTGTGTAAATTTATGTCTGTGTATAATTTATATATAGTGAACACAGGTCAACATGAGTGGTGGCAGTCTGTTTCAAGCAATCTCCAGGCCGTGTGTATTGTGCTTGGCTTTACAATTTATATATGCTGGGTAGTAGTGCATTATAAACTCTATCTGGATAAGAAAATAGCTATAATCACTTTCACAGACAAATATCAATTACTAAACAAATGATCAGAAATGCAGTCATGAAAACAAATTTTTACTACATTACTTAAAAATTAAAAACAAATATCTTGTATAATACCACAACAAAAATGCAAATCTATGTACTATATACAATTTAGATAATGTTATATTACACAAACTAAACAAATGAGGTAATCTATTCTTCAGAAGAAAAAAAACAAAAGAACATAAACAGGAAATCTAAAACAAATTAAGTAAATAATTAAAAAATTAACAAACTATGAATGCACCTATAAACACAAGTAAATGTAATTTTAACAACAAATGATTAAGTAATCAATACTAAATAAAGAGTAAAAAGTTAACAAACATAGCTAAAAAAATGGCTAAAAATAACCGCATTCAGTTCCACAATTATTTCTACTCAATAGACTCTAGAATAATTTGAAACCTCATTGTTATCATCTACCCAATAACTGTTAGGATAATACAATAGACCTTGCTACCCATAATGCACCATTTCCCAACGTATATAAATAGTCGGACCAAATACAACACGCATTGTTTGAAAATAGCATTCAGGCATAAAACAGTGTTGTAGCTCGGTGTTGTCCTCCATGTCCACTTTTATATTTACATATCCCTGACCACTTTTGCCCATAAATATAGTATACATTTAAACTATATTTTATCACACACACACACACACACACACAATTATACCACATGTATATATTGTTAAATGAATTTTAGTAACTATGTACCTATCTGTGATATGAGCATTGTAACTATTTTCCACAAGTCTGCTTTCCCGACAGCTACAATCTCCAGGTGTTTAAATGTAGGGCCAACAGACACCACCTATCACCCTAACTCCCAATTATTCTCAAACACTCTCATCTACCGAACCCTCATTCTCGGTATCCCTACCTGCCTATCACTCACCCTCTGACATTTCCTATATTTAATCATCCTTTCTCCACTCTATGTAGCCCCCTGCACAGTAGTGGCAGTGACATGCCTTGCTCGGGGTGAAACGCTTAAAAAAAACAAAAAAACTCTTGTCTTCATCTTTGTCTTATTCACAATGTTTTGGCTGTTGTATGCTTCAATCTCCTTCAGGTGATATACTACTACTACAGGCCTCTCCTTACCAAAATAAGTCACCATGACTATAAGCAATCAAAAATATAAAACTAAACCAGACCAACAAAAAGAAGTTAAAAGGTTGGTACCTAGATGCCAACCTAGTAGCATGCTTAAATTCTTGTGGCTGGGGCACCAGAAAAAAAAAAGCTCATCAGAGCAGTTGCCATTAAAATATTTATAGAAATGACAGAGGGAAGCCATGTCATGTTGGTGAGAAAGTGACTGAAGTCAAGAAATCAAGTCAGGATTGATTATATTGCAAATCCTTCTTTAAATTTTGTCAAGAAGATCAATAAACATGAGGACAACAGTTTGAACAATGTAAATACTACCCAGCTAAAAAGTATAGACAAATATTAAGATTTTATATTTTTATATGGTTGTAAGCCATCACAAACGTTTTTAGAAATATTTTAATATTGTTTTTTAAATTGTTTTTGTAAAACTTATTTTTTTACAGATTGAGGTGAAATATAGAAGAAATATTGAACATTTTTTCCTTTCATTTTTTAGTTTAATTTCTGTTGTTTATTTTACCAAAAAGTGTTAATTTATTTTCAAGATCAAAGCATTTTTTATCTGCATTAATGTAGCTGGCAACTTTTCTTTTCCTTCCTTATATAAGATTTATGTTTCATACAAATAGAGTAAAAGCTTATTGCTTTAGAATAGATTAACTTGTTACTCACATTACCTGCAAAAGAGAACTGTTGATGCAATTTTCTTCTAAATAAGATTTGGTGTTGTGCAAGATGTTTCATGTGATAGAATTGATAACTTGCTTTAAGTTCATAGAGATGTTGACATTTCCACACTTTTCTCATTGTAATTGATGTTGATAGATTCTTCAACCAGTTTTAGAAGTAATTATCAAAAGTAATTAAATGGTTGAGATTTATTCAATTGATAGAAATTGTGCACAAACTATTAAGTTAAAGTGTTTTGTTTCCAGGGAAACATTTAAAAAAAAAAACAATTATACAAATATGGACAGTTATGCCAATGTCAGTTTAAGAAGCATAGTTTTTTTTGTTTTTTTACATATAACAGTTTTGTTTTGTTTTTCTTACTGAGAATAACTAAATGATAGACTTAATATATCATGAATTAACACAAACTAGTAGCAGTTTATGTAAACTCACTAGTTAAGCAAAAGTAGATGGTTCATTTATTCATTTATAATGAAAAATACAGTAGCTAAAAATGAACTTAGCAATCCCAAGTGTATCTTAGAATTGGTATTCATTTCAGCTGTTAGGAATCTATTCAGCTAAAGTTTTTGAATTGCTGTTAGTGGTTTATGAAATAGAATAATGAAATTTCATTAAAAGTTTGTTCTTGTGAATTTACTTTTCTCCAGTGACAAGTTTTTATTTTTACAATCAAACTTTAATAAAATACAAATTTGTTTCAACTTTTTTAGGAGAATACCTTGTTTCATTAATGAAGTTGATATTAAAATGGAGGAAAAATACATTTCTGAATTTGGTTTTCATCATAAGGCTGAATCACTTAGGACCATGAATTATCACTGGAAACATAGATTTTTTTCTTTCTAGTAAATTAAGAGATTTAATGCACTTGAAAGATTATGAAACCAGTAACAATTATATTTTATGTATGTGATTTAAGGATTAGTTAACTAAGAAGTTTTCAAAATATTAGATAAAATTTGGAGTATAATAGTATAATAACCCACACCCATTTATACTTTGATTAAACAGGATTTGTGGATAGTAAGATTCTAATGATGGCAATAGAATCGATAAGCATTTAAAAAATAAACAAATCCTTTTGCTTATATTAATGCTTCTCAGTTTGGATGCAGACTCTTTTTAAAATATGTACTTATTGTTTTCTTAGAAAAACAATCAGCTTCCTGGTAGCATTAGTCATTAACATCAGCACACTACCTTTTCACTGCATTCTTTTTCAAGTTCTTTCAATTTCAGTATCCTTATTATTAATCTCATTCAAACTTGCTTTCTGTTGTCATAGTAGAATATGACAACACATCTATGAAATTCAAACACAAAATCGTTCAGGGATCAGTCACCTTCAGTGGTAGGATAGACTTTTTGTACGGCAAATGAGGCCACAAACAGTGATAAATCTTAAAGAGAATAAAAAGAAAATTTCATTTTATCATCTAACTGGTTACAATTTTAGGAATGCTTGATGGAGTCAGTCTTCCTGATGATGATATATCCTGTCAATAAAAATCCAAATAATCACATTTGACTTTTGAAAATATGTTTTAAAGTAGCATCAGTCAAAACCATAAAACATTATCTCACTGCTTATTCCTCTAACATATATGATCAGTGTACAACACTTCTTGCTATTTACTGAATTTAGGAAAAACAAAAAAAGGTCATAAATTTATATATTCTACAATCAGGTAAAACATTACAAGTCTTGTGGTTCAAAATGAAAAATCACTTTTCTCAATTATGTGGATGCAGATTAACTGTGGTACTTGAGGGGAGAAAATACATTATATATAACATTTTTGACAGAATCTGTAATCATTCCAAGTCATGAGAAATAAATATTAAGAAATTACTTGAGCAAATTTTTTAACGGTAGAAAAATTATTTTTAAAAATTACCTAGAGATCTGGAAGGAAAAAAAAGTTTGCCTACTGTTTAGTTTATATGAACTAACACATCTTCCCATAGTTACAATGTTTTTTGTATGTTAATATTTTTTAAAATATTTTTCAGTGCCTAAAAAAAATCACTTTCTTTATAGTTATAGAAGTTCAAAGAGAATAGGCAAAAATATATTTATGTAAAGAAAATTGCTGGAATCTTGCTAAAAAATAATGCTTGGGTCTTGGGTTGGTTTTTCTACTTCATGATTTTGTGACCCTTATCACCACTTAAACCTTTACAAAAACTACTATCATTTGTTTCTCTTGAAAGTAATTTTTATAATTATTACTAATTCATAAGGGTGTTATTTAGGTACAACTTAACACATTTTCTTTTTTAAAATTTAGTTATGCTTTAGTCTTTGATTTTTGTAATATTTCTCCTGAAAAGTACCATATACACTCATGTATCATGTGACTTTTGAAAACCTAATTTTGAAGCTAATTTTAAGGGAGCCACATCATACATGAGATATAAAATTAGTGTGTGCACCATAATTTTCATTTTTCAAAAGATCTAGTTAACTTTTTTCCTTTTTTTTTCAAAATATTATGTGGATGAGTGTTTTTTATAAGTATTCTAAAATACACTACTTCATTTATTATTTCTTTTGTTTTTATTTTTGTATATAATAGCTGCTACCTGTTGAATAGTTCTTAGCCATCACATTGGGTTTGATCATTCACTCAAAATTAAATTTTAACAGAAAAAAATCTATAATTTTTTGATCTTGTCACATGTATTTATTATAATACTGATATTTTTTTTGGAAGAATAGAACAATATATGATAAAGTTAAGACACTTGTACACCAATTTACTAATGACTCTTAGTTTGCTTGTATCGACCTTTTACTCTTTCTTTCTTTGATATTGTCACTTTCCTGTCACATTTCTCTCATACTAAAATTTATCTCAAGATATTTCTATATTTACTAACAAAAATTGTAAGAAATAAGCATTCCTGAAGATAATACTTGTATGATTACTTCTGTTTGTGTGTGTATGTGAATAAAGACAAGGAAAAATTATCTTAGCTGAAGTGTTTTGTTCTCTGAGAGACTTTATCAAGGCTAATGTGATAGCCTCTCAGAGGATGAAATGTGTTGGCTAAGATAAGTTTTCCTTTTGTCTCTTTTCGCATTGTCCTTTTATAGATATACTCTGAATGTTTTACGCACAAAAAAAAAAATGTCTCTCTCACTCACACACACATACACACACACACACACACATGTGTGAGAGAGAATTTTTTTTTTTCTGAACATGTAAATTCCTTCAATTCGTGTATTTGTTGAAATTTTAATAGAGTAAGTGAGTCAGGACACCTACATGCTAAATTTAATAATGGCAACAATTTTTTTTAAAGTAGATTATAATTTGTATGTTTTGCAGTAATAATGCAAAAAAGAAAAGAATAACAATGTCTTTTTTCTTCTTTAAGTTAGTATTTTAATAATAGTAGGAAAAATAAAAGAAAAAACAAGCTAATTACTCAGTAAGATTCTTTGGTGATTATTTTTCTTTTTCAACCCTTCATGTTTGTTTGATTTTTATTTTTTGCTTTTATACACCAGTAGAGCTTTGATAAAATACACTTTTTTTTTTAAAGTCTTCTACTCTAGCAATGCTTTATTTTATTTTATTTTCAGAGAGGAGCATTTGTGAGCGAGCCAGCTATTTTGGTGAAACGTAAGGGCCACAATAGCCAGATTTGGTCAATGGAGAAGTTTGAAAACAAAATCATTGACATGCGAGAGCTGTATGATGAACGCAAAAGTTTGGAACTCCCTCTGATGGTACATGAAGAAAGTGATACTAACTGGGTTTGTGTTTGCTTTGTGCATGGCTTGTGTGTTATCTTTAGGATGGGAGATTGATAGTTTTCACACACACACACACACACACACACACACATATGTAAATAATAACGAAATCTATATAATTACATAAACAGGAATTTTAGATTTCAAGTTTAAATGTTTGTGTTTTTATATACTGACACACTTTTGTATGTAAAATGGACACTCTGCATATACAGTCATTAAATATGCATCCATTTGAACATATATATATATATATATATATATATATATATATATATATACTGCAATTTATGTTTATCAATACACTTGATTATATACAGTCATATGCACTCACACATGTAACAAGATTTTAATATGAAATAAGAAACAGCCGATTTATGGCTGGAATTGATAATAGCAGATAAAGTGGAATGATTAGAAACAATTATCTTTTATTTAAATAAAGTATGTCATTTTTTTTCCAGTTGCAAAATTTCAATATCTATAGTATATTCAAGAGTAAATTTGATATGTTCAGCAGTAAAACATAATAGAATGCAAGGAATGTTATTTCATTAAATTTTCAGTTTTTCTTTTTAAATGTACAAATAAAGTTCTGAACATTATCACTTAAAAAAAAAAAAAGAGCGAGAACAGGTCAGAGAAAAGTATGGTTCAATTTGTGATTATATGCTGAATAAACACTCTCCCAAATATAACATTTCTCAATAGTTTGTCAATGTTAGGATAGGATTGTCAATATTACATACCTAGAGAAAGGCAGCCTTTTTATTATTCTCACTTGTGATTAGTTTTCAAATAGCTTTTGACAAAATTTACTTCCATTCTATTTTATGTACAATTGTAATTTAGAAAATCTTAAAACTTCTATGGATAGCTGAATTTATTAAGTGTAAAATGAAGAAAATTATTCTATTCAAATTTTTGTCAAATTTTGGGCATATTCATAAAATAATGCGAGATTATTTAAAAATGATAAAACAATATAGAGAATTTTCTCTTATAAAATTGTCTACTTTGATAGCTGTATTGACATAAAAGAAAAGGCTTGACTTTTCTTGTGGATTTACTTCTAGATCATAAGAATTATTTGTTTTTTATTTCTCATTCATGTTGAAGTAATCATGTGACATAACAAAAATATACTTCCTTATGGAACAAAAAGAGTTTAAGTGTGGGGGTGTATACAACTTTCAGGCTTTAATGAATGTTTACTTGTAAATAAGAGTATACTTTCGGGATGAGGTCATCTTTATTGTCATTATTGTTGTTGTAAACTGAATAAGTGGTCAAGCTCTGCTGTGAATTGTCATCAATATTATATTTTTGTTTAATGCTTCTAGCATCTTTGCAAGCCTTTATGATGCCTTACTATGATTTCTCTTGCCATTCTCTATTTTTTTATATTTACCATTGTTAGTGTGTGCACTGTTTGCTCTATGTTACAAAGCAAAAAGCTTTTGTGAGTTGCTTTACATTCATTTGCCACCCGACCCATCTCCAAATGTAAACTTGCAGTTATGTGTTGTTTTACATGTTTGTGTATCTTAACAACCATAAACTTTATTTATATACAAAAGCTTAAGATCTAATTACAATGGCTTATTAGTGTTTTATGCTTACATTTATATTGAAACTTAATACAAAAAGCATACATAATGTATGTATTAATTTCAATGAAATAACAATTGTACTCTTTAAATTACCAATGTTTAAATCAGTTTCCTTTAAAACTAATATTAATTATAAAGAACATCTCATTTAAGAAAAAAAATTTCATTGTTTGCATCATCATCATAATTTTTGTTAGGTGGTTGTTATCACAGAGTAATATTAAATCTTGTGTAAAGCAGATTTTGGATTAAAGATGATCTTTTGGAATTTTATGTTATCAACTGAAATATAAGATAATAATACTCTGTTGTAAACGTCGTAATCATATTTGTTATCTTGTCTTATTTTCAGTCTGTAAATTTTCTCCTATAATGCATGATGCTGTCTTTATATTCTGCTTGATATCTGATTTCCTTTTGTTTTTTGCTCCAATGTTGTGTGTGTGTGTATGCTCAGCAATACTTTTTGTCTAGTTATTGAAATGTAAAATGAATGCTAATGTAACATTTTATAGCTACATTAAAATGAAGTTAGTATCAGAATATTTCTTTTTGATTGTTTGCTGTCATATTTATTATTATAAGTTATTTTTTATTGTATTACTTTAAATGTTATAAAGTATGGTTTTGATATGTTCAGCAAAAATTAATTTATTGAAAAGTATTAATTATCTACTTAGCTTTATAGTAACCTCAAAATTGTTCAGTTAGTGAAAAATTAAAATAAAATTCAAATTTACCTTCAATGGAAAACTTTATAGATTTCTCTCTAAAAATGAAAATTTTCTAACGGTCTTAAACTTATGTTGCACACTTAATTTATAAGACATACATTTCATATAACTGAACTCTGATTACTAAAATAACATTTAAAAATAGTTATTTAAGGAATGAAGGTGGGAAATTTGTCTGACCACAATAAGAAAAGTTTTCCTATTCTTCATGTATCAAAAAATTATTTTTAAGCTCCAAACTGTGTTCTTTAAATATTTTAAAAACTATTATTGAAAACAATAAAACTTCATTTTAATTGACTTTTCAAATTCTTGTGTTGTAGGATGGAACTGCTTCCAAGGGTGACCCATTCTATGAATCACAAGAGAACCACAACCTGATTGGTGTTGCCAATGTTTTTCTGGAATGTCTCTTCTATGATGTGAAGCTTGACTACCATGTTCCAATTATCAGTCAACAAGGAGAGGTAAGCAAAAGTTCATATTCACCTTGCATTTAACATACTGTTCTCATTTTAATATGTAAGCATTAACAGTGTACAAAAAAATTAGCATTCTTTTCCCCTCTATGAATAACATAATCTGTGCACACAAAAATTCATATATGCCATGACGCATTATAATTTTGTTAGCAGATGCTTCACTTCGTATATGTATTCCTCAAAGTGTAGAAACACATACCCAATGGAACTTTTTTTTCCATTCAGGTTTGATAGAATTCACGGTGTCAAATTTTCTATTCAAGTGTATGTGTGTTATATCTGTATAATGATGTAATGTATGAACAGAGCTGCATTATATATATATATATATATATATATATATATATATATATATGGCACAACACGAAGTTTCTTGCATTATGCAATCATCAAGTGCATATTTCAAACTGACGGTTTAATAGATTTGAATTTAAGTTAACTTGATGTTCATGGGAATAAAATCTTATAAAGTTATGTTACTGATTTTTTTCATAACAAGATTAAAAATTTAAATATTCTATGGTTACATGTGGATAAAAATTCAAAATAAAAATAGTCATAAAAAATAATAAAATGCAGGGAGAAGAAATCAAAGGGGTGTAAATCATGAGTCTTAAAAATTTAAATATTCAAATATTGCATGTACATAAAAATATAGGGAAAAGTAAAATTTTAAATAAAACTAGAAATAAGATTGAAAAGAAAAATTAAGGGGTAAAATTAAAAATGTACGGAGCAAACATAAAATGAGTTTAATTGATAATTGTTAAAAGTAATATTGCAGTAAAAAAGAAAGAAATAGGCAAACGTAAAGAGGGATCTACATCAATCTGGGTTTAAGAATTTAAGTATTTTTTTTTTTCCTATGACAGCATGTGGTCATTAAATCACTTCTTTTATTAAGTAAATTTGGATTCTTGATATAGTTTAAGATAAGTTTTTCTAAAAGGCATAGGTTACATTTATCTCCATTCCCATTGTAATGTTTAGACTTAACTACGATATTCCAAGTAATCATTGGGGTCTTACCATTGTTTTTTTTTATTTCTGCTTATAAAAAAGCAGTAACATAACTTTAGAAGATTTAATTCCCATGTGAATATCAAGGGAACTTAAATTTAAATCTATTAAGCTGTCAGGTTGAAATATTCACCTGATGATTGCATAGCGCATGAAACTCTGAGTCATGCCAAAGACGTAGGATATTATAATTTGGAAAAGAGTTATTTCGTGGCCCAGGTTTATCAAGTGATCACTTGATAAGACAGTGTCAAAACAAAATGGCTACTTTTGTAGTGAGATATATATATATATATATATGTTACAGATTTTTGGCTTGTACTCTGACTACAATCCATGAAAATGGCTAATAGCTTAGTCAAAGTCACTTGGAATCAATAAACATTGAGACAATTTTTACACTCATTAAGTCTAGAAAAAAATACTTGTTCACATGTACATATGAGGAAGGATATTATAAACACTATTATTTTATTTAAAAGTCAATAAATAATAGTATTGATGATGATCATTTAAGACTGAGGTATCTAAAAATTGTGAAAGAAATCTTAAATAACTGTTTAAATAGCATTTTGCTATTTTTTTACTTCATTTCTATATCACCATCATCTGTCCCATGACTGAATGTTGGTCATAGGGTTGCTGCACATCTAACCCTTTGACCAATTCCCTCTACATGCATAGTGTGTCTTGGACAAATAGACATCATGGAGTCCATTCTTTTCCAGGTCAAACTAGAGCTGATTTCCTCTGACTTAAATGCACGCATTATTTAGATACACATGTGACTATTGATTTCATTGGTGGAATCTTTAGCCCTAGTCTTTGACTTCAGCCTAGGAAGCCCTCCACCCAGTGAGGCCATAACATCACTGCACTGACTGCATGCATAATTATGGAACCCAGTCTATGCTAGATGGCTGTTGACCCCTAAAAAACAAGGTTCATCTAGTCTTTGATAAATCTTATTTTTAAAACCTGGTTGGAGTCTAGCATCCTTTCTTACTAGAAAAACCTGTTGGGGAACTGGTTTAGTCAGTAATGACCCGACCATGCAGCAAATTATACTAGTTTACATTGTTCTAGTATTACTTATCATCTGATATAATCAATTTTAAAACAGAAAATGCTTGTTACTAGAAAATGCTTGTTATAATTGAATAAGCCCTGAAAATTAGTGAATTATGTGTGTCAAATTTCAATTTTGAAATTTTTTTGTGACAAAACATATTTAAAAATACTACAAAAATGATAGCACTTTATAGCTGACTTCATTCACCAAGCTAAAGATTTGGATTCCTATTGCAAACATCTCCAATCGTTGAATGATAATGTTTAAATTTTGAGCTTGTGGTGTCATGTCCTGCTATAGCAACAGAAAACATTCTGATCAAAATTGCAAGTGGGGCTTCTGCTGTTGAATCATTTTGAAAAGAATGCAATGGAAGTAATACAGATAAATAATGTAGTGTACTAATAGTCAAATGTATGTTATTGTACATATTATATATAAGCATGTCATTGTGCATATAATATATAAGCATGTCATTGTGCATATTATATGTCATTGTGCATATTATATATAAGTATGTCATTGTGCATATTATAATTAAATAAGTTAATAAATAAACAACTTAATAATTTTCATTTTTCAGATTGCTGGCAAACTCCATGTGGAGATATCAAAATTATGTGGCACCTTATGGGACAAATACTCAGATGTCAGTTCTGAAGGAAGTGATTATGAATCAAAAAGATCTTCCTCAGCCTTGGATTCTTTTGATGACGAAGGTAGCAATTTGGCTGTTGGCGTTCCACTCTACATTCGTGTAAGTAACCAAGAATCTATTATCAAAACATTTTTAAAAATTTCTTTTAAGACAATATTGCTTTGAATCAGTGTAGACAAAATCTACATGGAGACTAACCAAAGTTTGGAATTTGATCTTAAATATAGCTCATCTCAGACTCTTCAATGAAAAGTAATTCTGGCAATGTGAGCTCCCATGACTGCACATAATTAAAAAGAATTATGAAGTGAGAAAAAAGTTTTGGAACAAATTTTGTTACAATTCAATTTTTTTGTTTCTATGACTGATTGACATTAAAGTGTATTAATGATTTGTTGAATGGAACCATTTCTGGCACAAAGCCACATTAATAGAACACTCACAATGTTTTGCAAGTCAGTATAGAGCAGGTACTTGAAAAAAGATGAGTTTTTTTTTTTCTGGCAAAATCAAATTTATAACTTTTAATAGTATATGAAACAGTTTTAAAACAAAATTGTTAGTGTTTTTTCCATTATGTTTTGTAAATATTTATTGGTAAGATTGAAGTCTTTTTTGTTTTTTTTCTTTAAATTTACAACTACAAATTTATTTTTACTTTTATGATTTTAAGAATTTTTATTTTTTTCTTATTTAGTAAAATATCAAACACTGATAAATTTAAATATTTACAATTTAAATCAAATGCAGGTTATTCAGAATTTAACATTTTTTAATTGCAACAGCCAACAACATTACCACATAACTTAACTGTAGGTAAGATATATGTCAGTTGTATATATCAGACTAATACTGGTTAATTGATGACAAAATAGGAAAATAACGTATATATATCTGCCAGATATAAGTTATTAAGTAACCTAAATTTCCTTTATTTTATGCTTTTACTTTAACTTATTCAAAATTGTTTGGAACTTGAAATGATTCAGCTTTTTATTTACAATAAATATAAGGATGATTATTATAATAAGATTTAAATTTGAAACAAACAAATTGGTCTTTGTAAGTTTAGTTAAATATATGCTTCCTTTAAGATTACTTCATATAAGTTATGTAGAATATCATTGACTACCTCTCGAGTATTTAACTGTTATGTGACATTGACATTTTGAGTGTTGTAAAATATCCACTGTAAAGAGTATGTATTTCAGATGTCTCATATTCTCTGGAATTTTCATTTAATTGCAAATAAAATATCTAGTTATTTGATGTTTTTATTTTTATTAATTTGCAGAAACATTTCTCAGGCTGTTCTTCTTTACCTTAGGAATCAATATGTATTTCAAATATCATAATAAAAGTTGATTTTTCATTTGATTGCAAAAGTATTAATTTTGAAGCCTGCTACTGTGTAAGGATTTATCTATAAAATGTGTCCATGTCCCGGAGAGGAGGTTATTGTGTGACAATCTATAATCTCTAAGAAATTTCTAATCTATTGATTATATATTGTTCATCAATATATAAAAGGAAATTTATAGAATTTCATTAAGCATTGTCCACTTGGTTGATTGTTTGCTCATTCAGTTTCTCTTTGTTTCCCCAGATTTCCATTAGAGAAGCCCGGGGACTTCCTGCTGCTCTTTCAAACTTTGTGTTCTGTCAATATTCCTTCTGGGGACAACCGGAGCCAATTGTTGTAGCGCCCGTTGTGAATCCAGAATTTTGTGTACGAGACAAGGAGGATGGAGCAACAGTACAATTTGGACATTCCAAGGTATCTGCCAATTCTTATCCATTCTATTTGCGCTTTTCTCATCAAAGCTTGCAATGGCAAACACTGCACCTGTGTTGTTTTATTGTAATAAAGTCCCTTGTATTGGATTTAGCCAGAAAAATATAATTACATAGGTTTATTATTTTGTAGTAAAATATGAATAGTACAGATTTGGTTTTGTGAGAATTTTTCTTTTCTTTATAACAAGTTGTATGGCTTATATATTGTTGATATGTAACTGAAAGTAGTCTAGGTTTGGGTAGTAAAATTAAGCTGTGCTTATTGTCAAATTTTAATCATTGAAAGAATAAAGTGTTAAAGGTAATATTTTTATAGTGATAACAGCTATTTATTGCTTTCTATTTAAAAGAAAGGTTATGATTTGGTACCATTTTTATTTGTCTTTGTTTTAATAACTCCATCTTTATTTAAACCTTTGTGTGCGTGTCTCTCTCACTCTTGAATTTTTCTCTTTGGTATGTTAGTAGAGTAAATTTCAGTAAAAATGAACTTGTTCCACATACGAAATTTTTATTTCCAGAACTACAAAGATGAGAATGCTAGTGCAATAAGAGTGAGTAGTAACCGTTCTTCATCTCAGAAATGCAATACTTATGAGACTTTATTCCATACAATCCTACTTTCTCAGTAGTCTTTTCCTTCTCTCTATCACGTATATATATATATCTATTCCCTCCCTTTTTTAATCTGTAAAAGATTAAAGTAAAAGTGTTATGCTTTAATCTTTCAACTCTAAATTCCCTCTTTGACTTTCCTTTCACTCTGTAGATGTTCACTAACAATAGTATCTAAAATTTCTTTGGTCGTATTAAATACACAATAGATTATAAAGTATAAAAGTTTGAGAATAGGCTGCCTTTTATTAAAAAAAAACAAACTAAGCAGCTCATACATTTTAATAATATTTTAATATATAAATAATTTCATAATATATTAAAAAGTAAATTAAAAATATAAATGTATACTTTAATAAAATTAGTAAAAAATATTTTGGCTATCATCTCACAATATAATTTCTATTACTTTGATGGAATACATAGAGAGAAGGAAAGTAACTAATTTGTATTTGAGGATAAAAACCTAAAATATCCTTGGTCTAATAATTTTAACATAACAAACTGGAAACAATAGATGTTTTTCTTAACCAGATTAACAACCAGCTTTAATCTACATTTATAAAAGACATATACTCAAAATTATTTACGGTAGACAGCCATCATCAGTTCTAATTTTGAAAGCTTCATTCTGCAAACACTAGTATAAAAATGTAAGTTTACTAGACTTTAAATTTTAATCTGACTTCATCTTAAACTCTTAATCAATGATAAGAACCTTTTTATTTTGACAAGTGATCCAATATTCTAAATAATAATTAAAATACCCTTCATATTTCTTGCTGCTTGCCTCTCTGCCTGCCTGGCTTCATCATTTTGCACGTTGTTTGGCAAGAGTTACCTCCCTGCAGCATAATCTGGCTTCCTCCAGCTGTCCATACTGAATAAAGATACTCATGCATCTTTGACATGGTTACTTGCTCCATCTTGAATAAGAATCTTACTCTCTTGCTGTGACTTACTAGATCCAGAAATAATGAACAGCAGTAAATATACAACTCACCTTTGATGGCTTCTTATAACAACACTTGTTACCATTTGAATGATTTCTAATGGCTCCTTCCCTTGGAAAAACTGAAGAAATATGCATGTATTAACTAACAATAATGGATGTGGTTAATGTAACAGTTTGTACAACTAACTTAGGAACCTCATTATTCAATTTTTGCCTTTCAGTACTCGGTATCTTTAAATGAATGAAAAGCATACTTCAAATATTTAACCATTTATCTGGTTGTTCATATAAATATCTACAAATCTTTCTTTTGTCAGACTAGAAGTAATAAAGTTTTAGGTTTAAATGTTAATAAAAACTTGAAACACAAATTTAAAAAAAATAATCCACTGATAGTCATTTTTATTCACAAATAGTAATGCATAAGTTTAGGTTCTGATTGTATTTTGAGTGATATGCATTGGATTTTGAAATTTGAGATTGAATTTTTGATAACAAATAGATTTTCTCACAATGACTTGTGTTGGGGAAATAAAAATATTAACATTATGCCAAGATATATTGGAAAGTCACTTCCAGTAAGCTGTAATTTTTTTAATTTGTAGGAATATCAATTTTGTTAGATTAGCTCTGTGTCTGAAAGCAAATTTTTTAACAACTTTGTATATTATCTACTCAGTATATGTACTGAGGAGCAAATTGCATAACAACTGTTAAACCATGTCTTGTAATATACCCAGAAAATTAAATGGAAAAAGATAATATATTTGTACATTATAATTTATCAAGTTAATTTGAAGTAAGAACCTTTTATTGGTTATTTAAAGGAGGCGATTTCATCTTTCGTTTAGTCTTTTTAAACGATATTTTCACATTATATGAATCTCTGATCTTAGTTTTTTATCTGAGCACATTATTACACTAATTCTGATCAAAGCTGTGTTTTGTTTGATTAGGATTAAACTTATGTATCACAAACATTGCATAATGAACGGAGAGTCAAAACTAATTTCAAAACAGACATTTTCTGTTATCATTAGATTTCAGTTTTGATTGACAAGTATAAGTTTATAGAGGTTCAGAATTGTTACAATCTGAAAAGGATATATCTTAAGCAGTACTACTATTATGAGATTTAAGCGTCAAACACCTTCATAAGCATTCTAGACAACACTGCCTCATATTAAATGTTTTTTTATTTTGCATATTAAACTCATCAGAGGTAAAATCTAGAGACGTTTTAACCTCTTCCTTGGCATAGACATGTATGTACATTTTTACTGAAGAGTGTTTTTTTTTTTGACAGAGATGAATGAACACATCCAAAAACCATCTACAGATGTGTTTATATGACAATCTTGATTCTTTTTATGCTCTTCTTAGCTTGAAATGAGTCCAATTGTCAACTCCTACATCTGGTAGAGGTGTTAACCACTGCTTGGGTACTTCAAGGTACCGCAATTTCTTAGTTACTATATTAAAATGAATAAATTATTAAAAAAAAAAAATGTCTAAAATTGAAAAGGTTTTCCCAAAATAATTTGTGGGGAGGGGTTAAGGAATATACCAGAACATAAGATTGATTACATTATTCAATTTGTCATTTCTCATCTTTTATTAATAATCCTTAGTAGCCTTCATAGCTGGTAATTATTAGCAGTCTTCAATATTTTTCCACAGGCCTCTGCCACTTTTGTTTTTTTTTTTAATACTTTATTTTTCATTGAATCTACACAATATGGGTGGAGTTTTGGTTTTTTTTTTTTTTTTTTTTTTTTTTTTTAATCATATCACCCCAAGCAAGGCGAAAACGCCACTGA
Organism: Ascarosepion bandense; assembly: GCA_037127315.1. Lineage (NCBI taxonomy): Eukaryota > Metazoa > Mollusca > Cephalopoda > Sepiida > Sepiidae > Ascarosepion > Ascarosepion bandense. The sequence continues at coordinate 1,937,752 of JBBBDQ010000563.1, read as the reverse complement.
TGCGCAGGGGGCTACGTAAGAGTGAAAAGATTGGAAAAGAGAAAAGAGAAAAACCGGAAACCACATCCTAAACAGGAAACAAGGGATGAGCCTCTTCACCTGTTCAATATACGTGGGTGGAGTGTGAACCGGGCGATAGTTTAGTCTATCTACTCCAATTAGTCTAATGATAAAGGTAAGAAGTTTGGATAGGTAAATGCTTTTGTTAAGTTCCCTGAAGTTAGTATTGTGATACTGATCACTGCACATTGTTATCACCATTTAGCTATTCTGAGCATTGAAATGTTTTTATCAAAACAGGTTTGGCTTCTCACTGTGTGTGTGTGTGTTGTGAAAATAAATCAAATTCATTTTGTTCACAATTTGAGATTTGTCCCAAATTGTGAAACTAAGACAATCTCAAGTGAATTACCTGGCTGGACAAATATGTATATTTGTGTGGAAGGATATTGTTAATAAAAACCCAAATACTTGGACAAAAAAGAGCAGAGGTGTATTGGCCTGCAGTAAACACAAAAGTAATCTGATAGTTGTGGATAAATATAATAGGTAAAATAACCTGTAGATAAAGAGAACATGTGAGCTTACCTTTTCTCACAATGTCCTTTCCAACTTTCGGTCTTTCCCTATCTCCTTTTCTTCCTCTTTACTTTTATTTTCCTTTTCACCTTTATTCCAAATTTTCTTGTTACTTTTTTCTACTTGTTTCTTAAATTATTTATATAAAAAATGTGCCACATACAAATGAAGATGGTTTTGCTGCCATATTATAATATTAAAAACATTCAATTTATTTAAAACCAACCATGCTAGCATAGTCTGTTATGTTCCTTTCAAATTTATAAAAGTGTATAAACTATGGAAAATATTGATTATTTTTTAGAACTGTTTGGATAGAAAAACAACTCTTTCTCATCATAACCCCAATAGTTGAGCAACTGTTCAATATTAGCGAATATTTCTCTGAGAAACATACAGTTCAGTTGCCTTGGGTGACTGCTACAGTTTTATAACTCACCTGCCCATTGCCATAATGAAAAAAAAAATCATATTCATTTCTATTACACTAATTCATTATTACAATCATAAATTTTACAGGATTTCAAAGTGTGTGTCACTGAAGAATTTATTGAACATGCTTCTGAAGGGGCGCTTTCTATCGAGGTGTGGGGCCATCGTAGCCCTGGCTTCAGCAACAACAATACCTGGGACTCTGACAACAGACAAGCCAGGTCTCGTTCATTGCTCGACAGGTAGGTAATTAATCTCCAAGCACCTAACTAGACAGTATTTAATGAATTATAATCTGCAGAAAGACAGAACTTAAATCTGCAAACTGATTACATAATGAAAATATTGATTTGTTTGTCAACTTATTTTCATTGTCATTAATTGTATAAGCTGATTATGTTCTATGCAATTTGTATTTAGATTCAGAGAATTTGATATGACATTGAACAAGGAAATGAGTTGCTTTAACAATATACAAAAGAAACTTTCAGAAAATTATGAGAAAATATCTTGATATTTAGAGATTTATATTTTTGTTTATTATTCCATAATGAATCTGCTGAAAAGAATTTAGTTTTGTTTCTTTAGAGACACACTGAGTAAAGAAAAGAGTTTGTAAGATTCTTGAATTCAATAAGTTTATTTTATAGAAAGAAGAAACTGGAATAAGGGAAGCTTTATAGGAAGAATTGTTATGGTTTGGGAAGAGGAAAGGATGAAAAGTGTTAAACAAAAAAATATTAGAAATTAATGACAAGCAAATGAAGATTAATGGCAAAATTTGAGCTTTTGTTTTTTGCAACAATTAAGAACAATGTAAGAAATGGGGAAAAGAGTGTTTCTATTACATTTCATTCTCTACACAAACTTTTAGTCAGTCCAAAAGTTAACTACTATCACAGTAAATAAAAATCATGACATCATTTGAAAGCTACAAATATATTTGTTAAAACAATTGTTTATTCTTAAATAATAAAAATAACAGAACAAATGACTTGGCCAATTGTTTGAGGAAATTTTAACCATTTCAAATAAACTATTCAAATTTGGTTGTTTTACATCAGCTCAGACAGAATATTTACTTTTTAATTTTTTTTAATCATTTCAGCCCAATTAAGGCAATAAAGCCACTAAAATGCAGGGGGTTACTGTGTGTTAGATAATATAGGGGAAAAACACTATCAAGGAGAGGGAACAATATATAATCATAGCTAATAATAAATAATATATAACTACTATAGCTAATAAGTATTATTTGCATGTCAATGAAAAATAATGTTAACATACTATTAACTGAAATATCTTATTGATATCAATATAAAAATTTGTTATCAGAAATTAGTATTTTCATTTGCATAAGAATATAGTACTCTGTTTAATTTCAATTTATATCCCCTTTAAAACATTTTAAACCACAAATATAAGATTTTTAAAGATTGACAATAATGACTACAATAATGATTTGAAAGAGTTACAGTAATTATAAATAGGACCATTGTTATTTTCTCACATGTATAAAAGCTGTACAAAATGTTGGTGATTTTTGCCTCTTAAAGTTGTATTAACTACTGTTATGAAAATAATGATACATACTTTTGTGTAAAAGTTTGGTTATTTTTATTAAGAAAACACAAAATCAAATCAAAATCAATGCAAATCTAATGGACATGAAAATAAGATTTTATGCCGCAAACTATATATTCTAGTTTGTATTGTTCAGCAAATTTCTTTTTTACTGTTCAAGGTTGATATAAAACCCTATCTTGTGTAGTCAACTAAATATTCAGACAAGGTATAATGTAAAATCTTAAGATTTCTATTCATGTATCATGCTTCCTCAATATTGTGTACTTTTGCAAATAGACTCACATAGAAACTTTGTTTTTTTTTAACCAAAAAGATTTCTACATATTCACAGATCTTCAGTATAATCTCTTGTAGATTTTAATTTCTTTCTACAAAATTTTCAAAGCTTTTAGACAGTTATGTATGAGGGAAAATCAAAAAGTAAAGACAATTTTTAAATAAGTGTTGTATGAAAATTGCCTTTATTTTTTTAAATTTACTCTCATACCTACATTGCATATCTTAATAAATGCTGATAATTCTATTTACTCCTATCATTTTTGCAGGTGGAATGAAGTGATGCGTAAAATTGAGTTCTGGGTAGAAGTGCATGAACTAAATGAACAAGGCGAGTACACTGCAGTGGAAGTGACACCCAAACCAGAAGTGCCTTCTGCTGGAGTCTTTCAACTTCGACAGGTGAGAGTCTCAATGCTTTTATTTTGCTTCTGTTTTTTGCAGCATTTACAGAACCTTCATTTTACAATGTCGCAAAAAGAAAAATCACACTTGAAAGTTTCTCACTAATATTAGTTTAGTACTTAGATAGCAAAATTATCAAATTTCAAATATAAATTTTTGTCCATTTAAATACTACATTTATTAGAAAATCTATTCGTTTGAAATACGGAAGGAATCATTAAAAAGGATTTCAAAGGGCCTCACTATTTTCCTGTTTCATTCAAATTGGCTCTATATGTACATGTGTATTTTAATTCAATGACAGCCCTAAAAAATATTTTTACAAAACTTTTAAATAATTGTATTGTTGATTAATTTTCAAACAAATTGAATAAAATCTTATCTGATTGATTTTTTTTTTTTTTAGTATTTGAAAAATTAACAGCTACTTTGCTGAGAAATGAGTTGTCATTTTTCCTCTCAGATTAGTATAGGAAATTTTAACATCTTTTCTGTAATGAAAAATCAGATTTGTAAATTCTTGCAAAAACCAAATAATTGTCAAATTTTAATGAAAATTTCAGGACTTATTCAAAAATGGATGAAATTAATTTAGAAATGTTTCTTTGGAAAAATTTTGATAATATATATATATATATATATATATATATATATATATATATATATTCAAAATTAAATTCATAAATTCAATGTAATCATATATATATATATATATGATTACATTGAATCATTGAATCCATACCTAAATCTGCTGCTAGGAAGGTTGGTTCCCTGTGTAGGGTGAGGAAGTTTTTCTCATCCGAATCTATCGTGCACATACATAAATCTACCATCCGCCTGTGCATTGAATACTGTTGTCACATTTGGTTGGGTGCCCCTACTATTCATCTTGGGCTTCTTGACAAAATCCAACAGAGAATCTGCAATCGTAGCTCAACTCCAGTCACTTTTTCAGTGATGTAATGTGACTTCCCTCTATCTCTTCTACAAATACTTTCATGGCTTTTGCTCCAATCAACTTTGCTCTCTGGTGCCCCCTCTGCGTGAATTTACTCAAGCTAACAGCTACGTCCCACCCCTTTACAGTGAAACCAATCAAATGTAACCGCAACTTTTGCTCTAGCAGCTTCTTTGCTCCACTTCCCACCTGTGTAATTCCCTTCCATATACTTGCTTCCCTGACAGCTACAATCTGCAAGAATTTAAATGCAAAGTCAATTGCCATCTCTTATCTCCTTGACTCGCATCCTTTCCCTGACAACCCTTGTATTATGTTCTTCTTCTTTTCCCCTCTACTCTCATGCAACCCTCTTCATACCAGTATTCTCATCCTTCTCTTACCCATTCTCTGATACTTCTGTAACTTGTTCCTCTTTCTCATCACTCACCTCCTGTGCACTAGTGACAGTTCTGCCTTGCTTGGGAGCGAAATGATTAGGGGAAAAAAAATATATATATATATATATATATATATATATATATATACACACACACACACATCTGTTACCCCTCACTGATTGAATGTTATGAAATTTGTTTTTGTACTACTTAGAACTCCTTGGAGAATTTAACTCATCATTTTTTTTTTTTTTTTTGTGAAACAGGAATTTTAGTTATTAAAAATCTGATCTGAATCATAAAATAAAGATAGTTAAAAAAAGAAATATTTTAATGAGAAGAGCTTTTAATTGCTTTTATGAATGATATATTATGGACACTATTTTCTATGAAGAATATTTTTCGATGAATAATGAATTTTTACAAGAATTACTTTTATTTTTTTTAATTTTAATTAGAATAACTTCTGTTTTTATTTTAAATTTCTGTATTAATTTTTACTGATTAGGATTAAAAAACTCTGTTAACTAATCATAAATGGAAAAGCTTATAACAAGTCAGTGATCACTAATATTATAAAAAGAATTAAGATAAAATTTATGTGTATAAACATGCTGCTTTTTTCAAATGTAGACATCCATACACAACATTATCAAAAGTAAAAGGGCATTAGTAAATTTAAAGCCAAAGTACCTAAATTTAATATTACATTAGAATATTTTATTATTTTAAGATTACAGGGTAGTTAAACTTTTAATTTTTAAAAAGAAAAAAATAGAAAAATAAAAGTCAGAGAATATAGAACCATCCAATTCCACAAAAGAAAGGAAAAGATTAGCCAGGCATCTAAATATAAATAGAAAATAGTTCTCTCATATATTAATAAAAAGAAATGTACAAACTTAATTTTTAAAAATGAAAAATCTTTCTTGAAGCTTTTATTTTAGTTTTAATTTCTAGTAAATAGATTAAATTTAATATTTTCAATAAGCAAAATGCTTTGCTGTATTTCAAAACTAATTTAAATTGATTTAATAGAGTTTTCATTTTGAAAGCACCAATAAAAATCAATGATTTTAGCACCTTTTTAGCCATCTCTCAGCTCAATGTAATTCTTCTTATAAAATCTTTCAAAAATAAAATATAATTTTCTGAAACTTTATTTAGGGATATTAACTCATTTAAAGTTTAATTAATCTGATTTGAAACAAATGTTACTTACTTTTAGATAAAAATATTGCACAAATATATTTTTCAACATGAAGATAGCTATTTTTTATGGTGTTGACATGTTGACTGACAGCTGGATGTACATTTCTTTTTATTAATATATGAGAGAACTATTTTCTATTTATATTTAGATGCCTGGCTAATCTTTTCCTTTCTTTTGGGGAATTGGATGGCTCTATATTCTCTGACTTTTATTTTTCTATTTTTTCTTTCTTTTTATTATAAAATCACTATTGGCTTCAACCATGGACTCGAGATGACTTCAGAATCTTCTGCAACTCTTCTAGGCAGTCTCCTTGTTTGAGTTGGTGAATACTGTCATAATCCTTGCCTTCAGTTCATCTTTGGTATTACGAGGAGTTTTGTTAGTCTTTTTTCTCAACTGTTCTCAACATATAAGATGGGGTTGAAGTCTGTGAAGTTAGGTGGTCAGATGTAAGGAGTGATGTGGTTGCAGAAATTGTCTGTCAGCCATGACTGGGTTCTCTTACTTGTGTGGCAGGGTGCAGAGTCCTGTTGTCTGACATAGGGTCTTTTAGCAGCCATCCTCTTGACCCAGGACAGCATTACCTCCCTTAAGGCCTCCTTGTTGAGTCTGAGTCCCTGTGAAAAGAAGAATGATGACATAAGGTCACCATCACTCATGATTGATCACTCTAAACACCATGATGTTGACTGGCTATATCATCCAACTCTTTCCAAATCCTCTACACTGTTCATATTGGTGCTTCCAGTGCAAATACCAAGCAATACAGCATGCCATTTCCAAATTTCTGGCAGAGTGAATTGCATCCTGGTTCTCTTTTTCTCACAGATTATGCCCAACAAAATCTACTATGTTGTGCAGTTAACAAAATCAAAAACAATGCATGTGTATGAAATTAAAAATATAAAATGGTGAAAATTTACCTATTGCAGTCTGTATGTTCATATACATACAGGTTTCTTTAAGTCCTTGTATATTTATCCAATTGTGTGTTCATTCATCCATTTATGTATTCTGAATTGATACATTTCTAAAGACTACTATGCATAAAGCTCAACATTGTAGTTTTCATTTAAATATTAAATCAGACTCATTATTTTCATTATGCTTGTAACTTTTATTATTGTTCTTTAACTTGCCTTTGGACAAGGCAACAAATATCAAGCACTAAGTAAAGATCAAGCTCTTTACCCAGTAGTAATGGTCAATCAGGCATACTCAGTAGCCTCTACCCCACTGACTCCATTCAGCATTCATACCAATACTTTTTTTAATAACTTTGACAAAGTCATAACAAAGTAAATTTGGTGTAATATTAGCACATTTTTTTGTTTCACTTGAATCCTCCTCCTTCTCCTCCTTAGAACCATTAGACTCTTCTTGCAACCTCTCTACACCAAACTGGTTTTGTCCTTTTAGATTAGTTGCCAACCAAGGTTAGAAAGCCCTGTCTGCCCTGCTATTTTTATTTATAGCTGGTAGAAAGAGAAGAGATGAATCCATATTCTTTTCTTAGAGTATTTGTGCAAAAGTGAATGCAATGAATCTGACTGGAACTTGAAGTAAGCACACTAATTTCATATTCTGTGCTGATAATCTCTATGCTATGCACTAATATTCATTATTCTCACTTAATCTCTCTATTTTATTTTTTGAGAAAAAAACATTTTGTGTAATAATTAAAACATGAAGTTAGATCCATCCAAATCATGTTAGCAAATGTTTAGTATAACATTTTTGGTATATTGTATTTTGTTGCCAAATTACTGATCATGGTGATGTTTTATATTTTCAGGGTCATTCCAGACGTGTGATGGTACGCGTCAAACCCGTGGCTAACTCTGGGACTCTACCTTTGATCTGTGAGTCCATAGTGTCCATTTCGATGGGTTGCATCTGTGTACGTTCTAAACTACAAAAAGGGTTGGACAGTTACCAGGAAGAGGATTTAAATTTGCTGGGTGACCGATGGTCTGAAGCCCTTATGAGACGGAAAGCTTACCTAGCAGAACAATTCCAGAAGCTGATTAACAAACAAGGTCAGTCAAGCTACCTGTTGAACTTTAAAGTCTTACTTCTTTTATTATAAGAAAGATTACAATAGCCAAAATTTTTTTTTTTTGAGAGATATACTTAAGATTCTTCATTAATGATAAACTTGGGAATTATTTTTTAATAACTAAGATTTAAATGTTGAAGACTCAAATACAACTAAAACAATCAGTGCAAGGAATTAGCTCAACATCAACAAGAAATTATCAATAAGTGGTATACAATTCTTCACACTAAACAAACAATGGTTCTGTGTGATCACCAAAAGTAAGCACTGTCGAGCTTCATCAATACCTAGACGGGTGACCGTTTGGAAATACCAGGTGCTGTAAGCTTGGATGTTCAAATGGTGCAATGGATCTCAGAATTGTTAATTAGGGAGCCAAGTTACAATTACCATTGGGTTTGATGTATTCATTTACACACAATTTTTTTTTTTTTTATCATTTCACCCCAAGCAAGGCATTCCACTGCTACTATTACGCAGGGGGTTACATAAGAGAAAGTGATGAGAAAGAGTGGTTAGATATAGGAAATGTCAGAAGGCGAGTGATAGATGGGTAAGGATACTGAAGATGAGGGTTGGGTAGATGGGAAGAGTGTTTGAAAGAATGGATGCGAGTTAGTGTGTTAGGAGGTATCTAGTGACCTTACATTTAAACTCCTGGAGATTGTAGCTGTCGGGGAAGCAAGTGTATGGAAGGGAATTCCACAGGCGGGAAGTGCGAGAAAAGAAGCTGTTGGAGTAGAAATTGCGGTTACATCTTATCTGTATCACTGTAAAAGGGTGGGACCTAGTTGCTAATCTAGTATCTCGTGTAAATTCATACCCAGGGGGCACCAGTGATCTAAGTTAATCGGAGCAGAAGCCATGAAAGTATTTATAGTAGAGGCACAGGGAAGCCACGTCACGCCGGTGAGAGAGTGACTGCAGCCGGTCTGCCAAGTCGGTATCAATCACATTACAGATTCTCCATTATTTTGTCAGGAACCCCGAGGTTCCTGACCAGATGTGGCAGCAGTATTCAATACACAGGCGAATGGTAGATTTATAAATGTGCAGGATAGATTCAGACGGGAAAAACTTCTGGGCCCTGCACAGAGAACCAACTTTCCTAGCAGCGGATTTAGCAATGGATTTGATATACTCATTCCACTTGAGGTCCGCTGAGAGTGTGAGACCAAGGAGGTGTAGTGTTTTACTCTCTGGGAGGCAAGCCTGTTCCATGCTAATGGGAGGTAGAAGTGATTGTCTATGATGGTTAATTGATAGCAGCTTCATTTTGGAAGCATTAAAATTTTTGGGAAAGGTATAAATACACCTTACCTCCTCCAGAAACTGTTGGTTAATTAGTAATACTTGTATCATTAAAACATTATTATCTTAAAAAAAAAAAAAGAAGAAGAAGAAAATCTTACAATCTAAAGAATGAATATTCTCTGGTTTTAAATGACTAGCAAAAAGTTGAAAAATGAATGAGTCAATCACATTAAGCAGATAGCCCTAAATTTTTACTGCCTCACTAATGCCAAAGTTTTCAATATTGTATACATCTGTAAATCCAGATGATTGAGAGAAAAAACAAGATTTTGTCAGGGTTTGCAGCTAACTGTAATAATTGAAAAAAACTAAGTAGCAATGAAGCATAAATTTGAATATTTCTGTACATTGGGAGATTAGAATGTGTTCATCATATTTGTATACTGTGTTTTATTTGTGTGGATCAATAATTTATTTCTAAAGATGTGCTATTAACACTTTGTAAATAGCTTTTCTCTCACTTACTGGAATGGTTTTTGTTCATTGCAAAAGGTCACCTACCCTGAAAGATTAAAATATTTAAATAACCCCCAAATATTTAATCTCTGACATCAAATGTTTTTCATCTTCTAATCCCAATTTGATTTGATTAGTGAGAACCTAGCTATTCTTCTATTCTTGGCATCTTCACCAAAGTGTGTGTGTTTTTTAGCAGAAAACATTTATTAGAAAATATAAAATTTTTATGCTAATAAAAAAAAATGAATAACTTCAATGTTTTTCAAAAATAATAATCAGATATTTTAATCTTGAGTCACTAAAGCACCCCCAGCAGGTTAATCATCTGAAATCAGTACTAAAGCATTTGATAATCTTGCAGCAATTTTTCTATCTTCAACCATTTTTAATTTATCCTAAACCTGCACAAGTAATTACTCACTAATGTTAATTTAAAAAGAGGAAATGATTTCAACTGGTTTATTTTCAGTGCTTGAATATGCATTTTTAATGCACATGGCACTTGTAGGATGTGAAAATTTTATCTAAAGTATTAATAAAAAAAATCTAGACGATAGTTTTCAAGTAAATTATGTGGCTAACAATACTAAATAACTAGTATTTCTTTAACTTTTTATGATACTCTGTGTCTAGTATAAATAATTATGGTTTCTTTTAAAATTTGGCTTGATAATTTCATAATGAATATAACAGAACCAATCAAAGATTTAAAAAGGATTATCAGAAACCTGTTTAGCAATATATTTTGTCATTACAAAGTCATTTTAGAAGAAATATCCCCAAATTGAAATTCTGTGCCATAAAGTGTGGAGTGTATTTGTGTTTGTTTCCTGGAGCTCAAAGGAAATGATACTCAGAATTGTGGCATGCTAGAAAAATCATGTTCTTTTAAGCAAATGTCTACTATGACCAATGTTCACATTTGTATATTAGTAAATAATTTGTATGTACACAGCTACCTGAATTTGTTTACCTAACTTAGGAGAAAATTGATAATTTAATAAAATACCTTTCCAAAGTATCTTTTCTATGTACTTGTAATGATCATTCAGTTGATCCTTTCTGAATTAAATGACATTTATAATGAATGACATCTCAACAAAGTGCCTTCTATTTTTAACTTGTGGATAAGAGAGTACACACCTTTTGAATGTTTTTAGTCATTTGCTGCATCTGCAAATGAATTAAATTTGCTAGCTTTCAAATAAATCTTTAGCTTGTATTGTCTTTTATTTTTATATGTTTGTGGCTATATTCACCAGATACACTGTCTCCACTATATATTCTCATTTCATTCTGACTTAATTAGATTAATCTATATTCACCACACAAGGCTTCAGCTTATTTTCTTACTAAGATGCAACTTAGATTTCTCTGACAATGACAGAATACATTTGCATTTAATACAACCTTCATTTTTTGTTAAATTGATTGTAATTTGGGGAATTTTCCAATATGTTTTAGAAATACATTTTTTAAAATTTTGTTATCCTAAATTTAAAGTGAACAGTATTTTTATTGGTTAATGTCAAAATAATTGATACCTGTCATCTTTAAACCATGACCATTATGTCAATTTGAGTACATCTAGATTCATATGGTTTTTTTTTTTTTTTTTCGAAACATTTGAATGATAAACTTTTCATATACATTTATTTTTTGTGTAAGTTAGAAAATAGTAATTTCGCTCTGCTTGTGCTGCCCTGGACAAAATGTTGAAAAGCACTCTGCTTGTCTAAAGCAAGTGTAAACGCAAATTCACAAGAACACACAGACGAATTTCATTGAAAAACAAAAGATTTTATTCCGTGAATTAGGTAAAAAATCTGAAAGAAAAATGAACAAAACAAAGTTGGGTCCGCTGCAATGAAAAAGACAGAAATAAAAAAGAGGAAGGGAAGGCAGAGAAGGAAGGAAGATACAGAGAAGGAAGCAAGCAAGAACAAAGAAGGAAAAGAAGCTAACCACTCCTACCAGCAGCCACAAGGTGGCCTGATAGTAGTAAAAGTGTTAAGAACTGCAAGACAAAGGTTGTATTCAAATTAAATTTAAGAAAGCAACAGATTTGGAAAGGCAGCTCAGCGTTAAGAACTAGGAAGAGGCAGTTTACAATATTGGACGTGATAAAAGCATGACTAAGTGGCTGAGCAAATTCTGCGTTGAAAAGTTCCTTATTTCTTTTCTAAAATATCTATTTTTGGGCTAGAAAGAACGATCTGGTTGAACGAGCAACACAAGAATAAAGAGGCAACAAACTATTGATCATGCTACAATAATGCATTTACAATACAAAGGAGATGAAAGGGCTAAGAAGAATGAAATAAAACATACCAAAGTTATTTGGAACGGTGGAGATGCAAATAGTGCGTGTGGATACAGGGACCAACAGGAAGAATCTGAAGATCCCGTCAAAAGGTAAACTCTACTCACGTGACATTATTACGTTGCCGAGAGTGGATAAAAATGGTAAGGCATGATAAAAAAGGAATTAAAACAAAAGGAAGCATAGTCTAATCTACAAAGCACAAAGAATGAAAGAGAAGGGAAAACAAAATAAAATAAAAAACAGTAACAAGAAAGACATCACAGCAAGACAAGTGGTAAAAAGGTAAAGAAGCAAAAAAAACGGTGTCCGATGAAATTGTTCCTGATGACGGAAGATCCATGTTACAAACGTGACACTGCTATTTTACATAGAATTATCATCAATGTAATAGGATATGATCGTCTAAATCCTGATGAACAGAGCGAGAGATAGGACAAGAACAGTGGGGTTTCGTTAAAGACACAGGAACAAGGAATGCCATATTTATGATTAGGATGCTCTCCGAAAGGGCAATACAAATGAAGGACTTATACCTGTGCTTTATTGATTATGCGAAGGCGTTTGACAAAATACGCCACAAAGAACTGATGGAGATGCTCGGCAGCCTGGACATATTTGGGAAAGACTTGAGAGTAATAAAGAATCTTTACTGGCAGCAAACTGCTTGCAGTGTCTTTTCACCGGATCTGTTCAACTTGTACAGCGAGAATATTTTGAGGACTCTAGAAGTTATGCCTGGATTCATAATCGGAGGCCACAATATAAACAACCTAAGGTATGCAGATGATACAGTGCTGATAGCAAACACAAAGGAAACTACAAGACCTCCTACAGAAGGTAGCAGAAGAAAGTAACAAGAAAGGACTAGAAATAAACTGCATGAAAATTGAATGCATGGTCATCAGTAAAAAGTGCAGCCCAAAATGCCAAATACAGGTCGGGGATACCAGAATCAAGCAGGTACAAAAATTTAAATACCTGGAAAGCGTTATAACAAAAGACAGAAAGTGTGACACTGAGATCCGAAGGCGAATTGGCATGGCAAAGGAAGCATTCCAGAAGTTGAGTAAAGTATTAAGAAACAGGACAATTTCGCTAGAAAGTAGGAAGAGAGTACTGGATTGCTACATGCTATCTGTCCTTCAATATGGCAGTGAATGCTTGACAATACCATCAAATATGAAAGAAAAACTTGAAGCAACTGAAATGTGGTTCTACAGAAGGATGCTGCGAATATTATGGATTGAGCATGTGAGCAATGATGATATCTTGGAAATGATGGAAACAAAAAGGAAATTAATACTGAGCATCAGGAAGAGACAGCTGAAGTTCCTGGGACACACAATAAGGAAGGAGGGCTTGGAGAATCTGATACTAACAGGCCAGAGAGAGGGAAAAAGAGACAGGGATATCATATTTGAAGGAATGAGGATTGCATGGTGTAAAAGGAGAAGGCGTGCTCAGAGCCACCAGGGATAGGAAAAAGTGGAAGGCCATGATCGCCTACGTCCTGAAGGGACAAGGCACATAGAAGAAGAAGAATAGGATATGAAAATTATCTGAAGTATCTGACTTCTATTTTACTTTGATTTGTGGTCATGGTTTATCACTTGTCAGCTTTCCCTTGTATGGAACAAGAGAGCAAATCAAAAAATATCCAATCTTGAACAAAACTACTTGGCAGGGTGGAGGGCATTAACAATTTAAATATCAAGTTGCAAAAATGTGATATTGATAAATAATATTGGTCTTTATCAGTTTTTAGTAATAAAGAATTTTACAAATTAACCTAATAATCATCACAAAGTTATGCTGTTATATTAATTAATTATTAAAGTCTGGAGTTTTATAATTCCAGACATTGAAAATATTTTATTGAAAAAATTATTTGCATGCCATATTCTTACTAGATTTATAAGTCTATAAAAATATGATAATAATTAAAAAAAGATGAAATTTATTAATGTACGAAAATATTTTTTTACATTTTAAAATTCCAATATGAATTGGTGGAAAATCAGTGTGTAATTGGAAAAAAATTTCTATTTATTTTAATCAATTCACCTCAAGCATGGTCACTAAGATGCAAGGAGTTACTGGGAATGAAAGAGAAAAGATGTTAGAAGGAACTGAAAAGCCAATCCTAAACAGAAAACAAGGGGTGAACCTCTACTCCTGTTCAAAAGACTAGGGAGGAGGTTTGACCGGACAATAATCAAACCTATCTACTTCTAGCATTACAGCATTTCATGCTAACAGAAATTAAAGAAAATGTTAATGGTAATATCTGTGACATGCATTAAAGATTTTACAAGTCAGGAAATATTACAGGAAAAGTTAAAGTGCATTTTATCATTTTCACCTAATTTTTTAGCAGAAATTGGATTAATTCATAGCAGAAATTAGACCTTAGACCAAAGGAAGCTGAAATTGAAATAACTCATGAGAAAATTAATGAAAGATAAAATACCAACATTTTGATGTAGAGGAATTGAGAAAATGGTCCAATCAACAAACTAGTATTTGAAAATAGAAAAAGAAGTATTGGTTGATTTTCATTTTATACTATTTGAAGGAACTAATGATGGTGTAGATATCTTTGGGCAACAAAGTAGCTGCAGGTAAGTAATAAATGAATGCTGTACTTTGGGGGGTCAGTAGATAATCAGAGAAATTATCAGCTTCAGCAAATTTTTGGATTGGAATGAACAAGCGCTCATTAATGAATTTTATGTATATCAGTTGCTGAAAAAAAGTGAATTTTTTTTTATGGTTTGGTGAAGTTGAAATCAATCATTCAGTTACTATCATCAATACAAATAAATCTTTTCAATTTAGGATAATTACCTTGCTTTTCTGCTAGTCACAAGTAGAACCATTGGAGAAGGAGCACTATTATTGATACTAACAGATTCTTCTGTATAATAATGAAGTAGTCTCTTTTGGTGTTTTTAATGAATTAGTCTCTTTCTGTAAACAAAGAAAATGTAAATAAATATGTTTAATTATAAACACAAAAAACAGCATTTACTAAAATACAAGTATTCATTAAAGTGTTTAAAACAAATAAATTAAAAATATGTCAAAGCTAATTCATTTTGTAATGAATTTCAGAAAATTTTACTAATAAATTTTCTTTCTGTACATTAGGATATGAAACATAGTTGATATGAATATTTTAAAAAATTGAGAAAATGTGTGTTCAGAAACACTATTTGGGCTTTGTTTGATCAAGAGTCCTATGTGGTCAAGTGGTCTAAGTGCACACAGGTTCAAATCCTGCCAGAGAATGCATATCTTCCTAGCAATATTTCTTGATTATTCAGACTAGTAGATGTAAATAAATATACTTTGTAATAAAAAAAAAAACAGAGCATTTACTCAAATACAAGTATCCATTGAAAATAGGTACTTCCACTCATTCACTGAAAAAACAGCATAGCATGATGTTAAAAGGCCCCAAATTTAATAAAAACAAAGTTTTATCATCAAAATGTTTGTTATTATTAAGCGGAAGAATCAAAGTATTTTTTTAATTATCTTTTAAAAATATTTTATTCTAACACATTCGAAATTTTTGTTAAAAATCTTGTTTTTTTTTGTTTTTTTTCATCAGTGAGTGACCCATTTTTTACAAGAGTTTACTATGGCAAATGTAATATTACACAACTCAGGTTTTTGCTGGTGAAAAACTCATTTATTCAGACATTCTTGCAAAAATCAAATAATGGTCAAATTTTGATAAAACTTTCAGGACTTATTCACAAATGACTGAAATTATTTTTGAAACCATTATTTTTATAAAAATCATGCTAAAAATGTATTTATTCTTTTTTACATATGTTACCCCCCTCCCTCTCCAATCAATTTCTAGAAATTGACTACTATTCTGGAACTTTTTTTGATTAGTTAAATGCAGGACTATTTGGGGAATATTAATTTTTTTTTTTATAAAATCTGTTCTGAATTGTAAAAACAAAATTGCAATAAAATTATCATTTTTTTATTTAAATAAACATTTAATTGCTTTATAAACAATATCAATTAAGGATATCATAGTCTGAAAAGAAAAATGTTTTTTGATGAAAAATGAGTTTTTACAAGAATTGTTTTCATTTTTATTTTTTAATTATAATTCATTAAAGTTTTAAAAATCTTAAAATTTCTTCCAATCATCATTCCAATTAGGTTAATAAATGGAGACTATATTTACTAATTGAAAAAGTTTATACAAATCTTCATGCACCAATATATGTAAATTAATTAAGGTATATATTTTTTAATTACTTTGTTTGCGCATGCAGATATGTTTTTTATTTATGGGTGGTCATAAGTGCTATATCATTAAAAGATCACACGTTTCAAGGGTTATATAAACCTTTTTTGGCAGGGTACAATTCTTTCATTTGGCTTCTATGTTTCTGAATGTCTTTTCTCTTGTGTTCACATACATACACACACAACCAGAGTTTAGGGTATTGGATTATAATTAAATTAATAGTGTAAACAATTATGTAGTTAATAAAATGTAAAATACTACAAAATTTTAATAAGATAAATTTACCATGTCATAAACATCATTATAACAATTATTATTAATAAAGAATAATATGAAGAATAAATATTAAAAATTAATAAATACCATAACATTTCATAAATTATTACATTACCTCTGTCATGTTATATAATTTCATTCTCTGCTATTAAATTGTAAAATTAAACTAAAAGAAAATTTTATATTGTAGTTTTTTTTCAGAAAGCATCTTCAAACGGAAGGCTATAAAGCTAAGCTAATTAAAATTCTATAAAATATTAGATAACTACTGAAAATATTATGTTTAATTTTTAATTTTACTGTGTATTTAAAAACCTAAATTGAAACATTTGCTTAAGTTAGATTTGTGTCAATTCTTGTCCACCATACTTAGCTTTTTTGACTGGTTCCAGATGTCAGTAAATTATTTGTCACCTCAGATAACACTGCTAACAGGGCTACCATTATTAAGAAACACTTTTATACTACATTTTAGGCAGTAAGCAAGTAATACTTGTTTCAAATCAGAGTAAGGTAACTTTAAATTTGCTAATTTTATTAAAATAACATGCCAGTGATGTACATTTTATTTTTGCAAGATTTTTAAAACCGAGAATGAGCTTCTGTTTACAAAATCTGTTGATTGGTTAAAATGGCTGAGAAGATGAAATTAAAAAAAAAAAACGAGAATTTTTAGCTTACAATCAATATAGTTTTGGTTTGAAATACACCAGAGTATTTTTCTTACTGAAATTAGTAAATTTAATCTTTTAGCTTTCAGTTAAAGCTAAATTGAAAGCTTCAAGAATGCCTTTTATTTATTGAAATTTATTTAGAACATCGCTATTAAAAATAATGTTTAAACAAATAATATATATATATAATTTGTTTATGCCCTTGAGTCAGTTCTATTTCCAAATAAATACCAACTCTCTCTGACACTTTTTCCACAGGCTCATTAATTTTGTTTTTGTCTTTACAGATAAAAATGAGGCTGAAGCAGACCGTGAAAAATCTCTTGTGGAACAATGGATTGGTTTAACTGAGGAACGTAATGCAGTATTAGTCCCTGCTGCTGGAAGTGGTATACCAGGAGCACCTGCTGACAGGTCAGTTATCAATGTTTTCATTAATCACCACCCCTAAAAGATTTTATCTACTTACTTTAAAAAAGCAGTATACTCTGATAAATAAGATATCAAATTATTTTGTATTTAGATATTAAGAGAATATTAGGAATGATGCACTTTGTGAGGATTGAATTCCTTCTATAAGTGAATTATTCATGTGATTAGCTTACTAGTTTTCTTTGTATGCTAGGCATTATTATTATTATGAACATAACGTAAAAAAATGCTTGCCATTTCTTTGATGAATTGAATGTATCTATTGTATAAGAAACATTAAGCACTAGTTTGTGTGTGTACGATATACATTGATGAAGTCAAATATTATGACCAATTATGTGACACAAAATGAAAGCTGCTGTCTCATAACAGCTGTACAGATTAAGGGGAGAAGTGTATAAGCATATATATTTTGATATGTTGAATGCTTTAATTACAGACAAGAAGAAAGATTTCAGTAACTGTGATAAAGGCAAAATTGTTAGGTTTGAACATTTCTGAAATAGCACAGCTTGTTTTCAGTTGTGGTGAGATTGGCAACAGTTTGAGGAGGGGGAAAATAATGACTGCTGACAAGATATTGAACAACTGATATCTATCAATGTAAAAAATGAACAGAGGCATTCCCACTTAGCATGAGCCAACAGAAGGGTTACTATGGCACAAACTGCAGATTGCTTTTGCACATAAAGGAAAGAATGCATCATAACATACAGTACAGCATTCCTTGTTGCATATGGGATTGTTTTGCTGCAAGCTTATGTCTGTTTCTGAAAGCATCTACAGTGACTATATGAGTGTTGAAACTGGACTTTGTATGAATGAAAGGTCTTTTTGTCTGATGGGGTTTGCTTTTTCCAGAATAAGGTGCACAACAGAGTGCTTGACCATTATCAGCTTGAGGAAGTGATGGCATCAATCTTCACTGTTCACAAACAGTGGAGGCAATGAGCAACATTATTTCTGGAAAACATTCGGCTCTATTATTCATGTAGAAGATATTTTCTTGCATATCATTTCCTTTAACATCATTCAAGACTTCTTTATAGTAACAGTCTTCTACAATAATAGTATCATCTGCTTCACTGTACAAGTTGTACATGATTGTTTTAGAAATATAAAGAGGCTTTCATTATGTTGCTTTGATCAACAAGCTCCTCAGATCTCAATCCCATTGTGCACTTTCAGGCCCTGTTAAACCTGTAAGTTTGCTCTGTGGAACCTCCACCATAGATTAACATCCTGGCACAAGATTTCAGAGGTGAAATCTTTAAAAATGTTTATAAGTTTCATGTCTTATTAAGAGCTGTTTTGTGGGTAAATCAAAGACCCTATTAAGTAAATATGCATATTATTTTGACTCGTGTGCGTGGACACTGAAAAGTTCTTGGCATAAGATTTTTAAAATTGTTTTTTTCTTTCTGTGGTCAGGTTGAGAACTTTTCAGCACACACACAGTAAACTTTTACCATTGATTATGAGAAATAAAAGAAACAATCTGTAGATTATTAAGTAACAAATTAATTTTAGTTTTGGTATTATTAATTCTGAAATCATTACGAGAGTTTGCTTGTGTTGTGTTTTTGATTGAGTTCAATCAGTTTTTATGTACTTCATAATTGTAGAATTGTGTTGTTAGAGATAGAAAATAAGGCAAATAAATGAGTAATTTTTGTTGCAGTTAATTAGTTGAAAAAACATTTTCATTATTACTTCTTAAAAGTATTCTTTACAAAGTTCAAAAGATAAAAAATCATGTGTGATAATTAATCAGGTAAATGATGCTGTGATTGTGAAAAACTTAATAGGTACTGTATTTGTTAAAGTTCTCTAGTATAATAAGCTAGTTTTGATTTGATGGTGACTACAGAATACACATCTTTAGGCTCTTTCTGAGTTTAGCACTCTCATAGTTTGCATAAATGAATGTACAAAAATAAATAAATAAATTGTATGCTTTCTCTGCAAGTTTTTAATTTTTATCATACCTCTTTTCTTTTTTTTTTTAATTACAGTGAAACTCTTCCTGACATGGAGCAACATGTCCCTGTTCTGTTTTTAGACTTGAATGGTAAATAAGTCTCTCTCTCTTTATAAAAAAAAGATTTTATCTTTATTTTTTTCTAAATGTACACCCAATAAAATGTTGAAGAGTCAGTCAAAGTAGATGGTTATTGAATAATCTTATTCAAGACCATACTGGTTTTCTATTTCAGAATACTTTCATACCTACAAGGGAGTTCAAAACCCATTCTACATAGGGGGGATAGGATATGAGCCTGCATGTATATTGTGGTTTATGCTTATTTTGTAATCACCACAAATGCACAGATTCCGATCTTTCTTTCTTAAAATTACTAGTGGAGAGGCCCATTTGCTCTCTCCAAGCAGAACTCATTCAAGTGAATCTTGTTCCAGTAATTTTTTTAGCTTTTCTACTATTACTTTTAGTAGATGGACTGGCACTTTTTTTGGTTGAAAATATGAGAGAGAAAACATTTTCCTTTAGTCTTAACTTTGCTTCATAGTCTAATATAATTTTTTATTAGACCATGGTTCTTTTCACAGTTTGGCACAATAACTGGTAATATAATTGGTAATATTGGTTATTTCTTAGTTTCATGTAGGCTTCAAAGTAGCCTAACATTATTATCATGGATTTGTCAATCTGATTCAATTGGACGAGGCTTTTCTTTTAACTTGGTTTTCTTAATTTCTTCCAAAACTTTCTGGGTATGAGTCATCTCACTTTTCGTATCTAGTTGCAAGTCCATCATCATTATCATTTAACATCTGTTTTCATGCTAGCATGAGTTGGATGGAATTTTCTTGATCACTCTTTTCCAGGCTGCCTGATTTTGTGTAAAGCCTAGCTGTAATCTCAACTTCCTTAAATTGTTTTGATTAGCTAGGTTCATGTGTTACATGGTCTACCTATCACACATAATTGAACCATCATGTAATATTGGAGCAAATTTTACAGCTGTATGCCCTTACCAACACCAACCAGTTTAAGATACTGGAAACTCAGTGTTTTTATTGAAACACCATCTCTAGAAAGATTACCTACCAAGGTTAGAGAGTTCAGCCTACCCTTTTCCACACAGAGTAGGCATAGAGGTTGTTATTTCAGAGATTTCCTTCTCTTAGACAAGTTGCTATCCAAAGCTAAAGACTCTGATCCTACCTAAGCAGATAAACATTATATTTAAGACAGTAAAACCATATTGTTTCAGATTTTTAATAACCCTTTTTCGTTTCTTTCCCCCCCACCCCCCACCCCAATGAAAAGACATTCATTCTCATTTCCTCTTTGTTTTGTTGGACCATCTCTGTTTCTCTTTTAGGATTTACACATACATTTAAAAAAATTCATTTCAAAGCATTTTTCACATCTTTTTTTTTTATATTCTGAACATTTTTGCTTTTCTCTTTTATATTTATGACCACATCAAATGCACATTATTCTGGCTTTCTTTTTCTTTCACATATATATCCATTTCCTCTACATTTGTTGAATTAAATTTTTAAATCAATTCTTGTTGCTGAACAAATTCTAGTGGCCCCTTTCCCAGTTGTAACTGCATTAGTCATTTGTTGATGCTCCTCATTTTGAAGTCTGCTTACCAATTTCATTTGAATCAAATCCTTCAATTGATTGGTTTTTCAATCCGTTTCTCAGACTCTCAATATTCTGCAATTTGTTTCAAACAAAGAATATATTCAATAATTGGTTCATTCACTTTTTAAGAAATGTGAATGAACTTAGGTCTCTCTGCATTCACTATCTATTTCTTATGTGCTATTTTTTTTACTATTAGCTGACTTACACTGTCGAACATCATTTCCTCCTACTATCTTGGGTGTGCAATTGCTGATATTTTTAATAGCCTAACAACCTGCATTTTCCAAGAAGAGATCAGTTATTTGGTTTCAAATCCTTCACCTTTTTTGCTCAAGCTTTAGCTGCTAGACTCCTAAGCTACATTTGTATGTACTCATCATTATCAAGTAATAATTGTTCATTCGATTCTTTAGATATCAGTGATGCCATTGTTATATAATAACTCACTCACTCACAGGAGGTGGTAAGCACTCATCTACCTCATGGGTAATAGCTGTAGTTATTTATACTCTTGGTGACTTCCTATGAGTCATCTCAATTGCCATACAAGTTATATTTTAAGTAATTAGAATTAAGAATAAAGAAAAGGATTGAAATTTTTCCCTCAATTTTTTACCTGCTTTTACAAGATCAGTGTTAACTTATGATCTTGTGTTTCTGTAAATTCTCAAAGTATTACTAAAATTTCTACTAAATTTTTGCAGCTGATGATATGAGCACTCCGAGTGCCAAGGAGGGATTGCAGGCAGCTGGAATTAACTCCATTCTTCCTAAAGAACATGGGACCAAATTCTTCAGTCTACCAATCATCAAGACTTGTGGAGAAAAAGATGTAAGTATAATTGTTCATCTCTTTGGTTTCTTTTTACTGAAGTACATAAAACTGAAATCCTTCCATGGTAATTGTTCAGTAATACAAAGGGGAAGTGGAAAAGGATTGTTTGGATTTCTTTGGTAGATTCTCAAATATTTTTTTATAGCTTGTTTTCTTTCCTAGAAAGAAATCACACAAAACTAATAGAATTGGTGAATGGATATTCATTGATCAGATTCTTGAGGAGGAAATAGGTCAATTAAATATCAAAAAAAGAATTTGGAATTTAACGAAATGTTACTTTTCTAGAAAATATTAAGATTAATTATCAGTTAGGATTGAAAAACCATGTATTTTGCCATAGGCTTTAATGTTATTTTGGACAGTAGGCAGATTCTTGCGTCTGATATATATCAGAAGTTACTTATACAGGGTGCGATGGTATATTATCACCATTTTATATTTTTAATTTTACACATATGTGTTGTTTCTTTTTGATTTTGTCAACTGCACAGTATAGTAGGGTCAGTTGGGCACCATCTGTGAAAAAAAGAGAACCATGACACAATTCACTCTGCCAGAAATTTGGAAATGGTATGCTGTACTACTTGGCATTCACACTAAAAAGCTCCAATACAAACATTTCAGTGTGTTTGGGTGTCAATCTGTGGACAGTGCAGATGATTCAGAAAAAATTGGATGATATATCCAGTCAAATCATGGTGTTTGAAGTGAATGATCACTAGTGATAGTGACATTATGCCTTCATTCTTTCTTCCACAGGGCCTTCAGACTCAACAAGGAGGCCTACATTGTCTTGAGGAAATAGTGCTTCCCTGGGTCAAGAGGGTGGCTGCTGGAAGACCCTATGTCTAGCAAATAAAAACAATTCCTTTTGATCAATTGATCAGATTTTGGGAAGTTTGTCAGGTCAAGGACTTTTCAGCACTACCTCATATAGAATTAAATTTTTTATACAAAAATATATACTATAAGAATAAGATTTATCAAAATATTGTTAGAAAAGTCTGATGTAGACATTTATATGGTTATGTAGTGTCATGAATGATATTTAGTATGTACACATAGATGCTATCAACAGTATTTTTAGATTGGTTACTTATTTTCTTTTCGCCAATAAGAAAAAATTCCTAAACTGACCAAAAATACTTTATAAGTACTGATATAGAAAAAAAAAATGTTTTCATTGTTCTGCAACTGTCTCATCTAATTTTATTTCTTGGTTTTTCAGATTTGTGCAATTGCATCATGGGATTCATCTATTCATGACTCTCCGTTCCTGAACCGAGTTACTCCGTCAAATGAACGCGTTTACCTGATCCTAAAAGCTATAGTTCGACTAAGTCACCCAGCCTCTATGGAGTTGGTCCTGCGCAAACGCATGTGCATCAATATCTATAAGAAACAAGGACTCACTGATAAACTCAAGAAAAAGATCACCAAATCTGTAGGTTATCAAAATGTGTGTATATAACAGCTTTCTCTCTAACATTTTTTGCACTCCACTTTTTCTCGAAACATATATGAATGCATACATAGATTTTACAGAATTTGCATGTCTCTTGTTAAAGATGTTGTTTCTATTAGCTTTGCATAGAACTTTAACCTCTTTATTTGAAATCCTGTTAAAACCAAACTTTCTAACACTAGAAACTCAATTCTACTACTAGGTTTTGAGAAGTTTGTTTATTTAAAAGCAATTAGAAAATTTATGTATTGAAGATCTGAGGCTTTAGCTGATCTATGATTTATAGTAACTGTACTCTAGAGTATATGTTACCAGTATTAACACCTGTTATTCTTACATTTGTAAGCAATAATAAAAAGTCAATTTGATCAACTCACAACACAAAATGAATTTATGCTTGTTGCTTTATCAGCCACTTATGTTTTAATATGGAAAATTGTTTATCATCTCACAACTGAAAGAAATACAGACATATTAAGAATTCTGCTAACTCAATAGAATAGGGAATAAACTGATACTGTTTTGTACATTCAGTTTCTTTTATTATTTTATTTTATCCCATGTTTTTATCTTCAGTTGCATAGTTATTTTTTTTTTATATAAGTTTCATAATAAAACTCAATTACAGTTTATCATTATATTTCTACAATGTTTAAATGTTTGGAGAGATCCTTACTGGTGAAAAAGATTGATGATGTTATATGCAAGAAAATAATGATTTTCCTAGAAAACTTGAATTTTATTTGCAAAATGTTTATTCAAACATATATCATAGTTACAGTGAAGAAAATAGGTATTCAAAGTATATCAATATTTCATTATCTATGTATATTTTTATTTGCTATTGTAAAATATATATAATGTAACTTTGAAGTAAATAATGAAATCTGTTTTTTTTTTTTAAATTTTGTTTTTGTTGTATATATTGAATACTTATTTTCCCCACCTTACCTTATGTTATCAATACCTGTAATTTATAGGGCAGTTTCCTTTCGGAGTTAAAACAAAATTTTAAATTAAGTAAAAAATGGAATTGTTTTATTTTTTGACAGCTTTAATTTGTAAGTTGCACATTTTTTATGTATAATTATTTTGACTATTTAGTGTTTATAAAACTTAAATAAAAACTGTAAAACTAGAAATTTCTTCATTTAAACCTTTTGATTAAAGCCATGTGAAGTATAAAAGCTGTTTGTATCTTTAAGGCAGTTGCTGTACTCTGAACAAATACATAAAACCTCAAAATTGTATCAAGAAATCAAAATGGACATTATATTTTTTTTCTTTTTGTTACTTTTTCACTCTACTCATTATGGTTTAATGTACTTGACCATTTGAGCTGTTAATTTCCAAATATGAGTTTCAGTTTTCAATGAT
This sequence comes from Ascarosepion bandense, assembly GCA_037127315.1. NCBI lineage: Eukaryota > Metazoa > Mollusca > Cephalopoda > Sepiida > Sepiidae > Ascarosepion > Ascarosepion bandense. Next base: position 1,912,795 of record JBBBDQ010000563.1, on the reverse strand, counting down.
AATCTTATACACTTCCTGTTTTTTTTTTTGTTTTTTTTTTTAAACTGCAAAATCATTTTCAGTTATTTACAACTGAATATTCCGTAACTTAGTTGGTAAACATTTGTTATTACTCTCTTTTAAAGTAAGTTTTTATGTTACATCTTTTTTTTTAAATACCATGACCTACCATTTTGGGTCACTTGTATAATTTATCTGAATTAAGTAGTTCTTTGTTTTATTTATTTATTTTTTTGGTTCTTAATTACATTTTTTTTTTTCACTTGTTTTTTTTTGTTTTGTTTTTTTTCCATTTTGTTTCAAAAGCAAGTGATTATTGTTACATTTTAGCAATACCAAATGCATTTTTTTTTATAAACAGATTATTAGACTTAGGATATAAGACTACTGTTAAAATGAGATTGTGCTTGACAAAATTCATCATCCTACAGAGCTTGAAGAAGTAAAATACTTTTTACAAAAAAGACAGTAGCAAGAAAAACATTGATGGGAAATTAACTAAAAATATCCTGAAAAAATTTTTTTTTGATACTGTGAATGGAGCCTTGTTCTTTTGAGTGTATGATACCTTGATAGTCATACTTTAATACACATTCAATCAGAATCAGAAGATTGGAAACAAATGCCTCTTTGCTTGTGTGAGCATTTATAAGAATTCATTGATATGTATGTTCTATTCATCTTCATGTTGCCTGCATACTGTTAACTACTTCCTCTCTCTTTGTTTTTTGTTTTTTTTTGTAATAATCTCTTTTTGCATTTGTTTAGTTTTATCTATCTTAATAATCATGCATGCGGCACTTTTTCTATGGGTGATGCTCTGCAAATGCTATCAATTTTCTCTCCTTCTAATTTAGTATTTCTTCTTCATTCAATTTTTTTTTTTGTAATGCCAGTAAGCAGTAATAAGTTTTGTTGCAGAAAAATATGATCAGTTCTTTTGCCAGACTGATTTCTAAGTTAATCACTATTAAAAGAGAATTCAGTTACCTGATGCCAGTCCCTATGGGAATTTAGCTCTCTTCATTGTGTGTAAAAAAAAAAAAAAATTTTAAAAAATGGTTTAATTTATTGTCAGATAATAGACAAATATACACTGAAGGGAAACATTTGGAGGAGAGTGTTATCTCTTTGAAACTTGTTTATTCTTTTTCATTCTCTATCACCTTATGTAAGCATAATAAAGTAATGGATTGTGGCCAGATTGAGGAATCGGGGAGCTGAGTTTGAATTTCTGTCAAGTTCATTACATTCACTTGCGTGCTAATATCTTTGAGAAAGGTATGAATCCAACTCTTCTCTCCCAAACTATGGGTAAATAGTAGGACAGACATTGGCTATATATAGCCTTGGTTAGCATCTAGTCTAAGAGAAGGAAAACTCTAAATTCAAACCAACCTGGAGAGAATTGGGCTCCTTCAAGCTATCTTGCCTAAGACACACCACTTCTACTACAGCTGCAGTACATGTGGTGCCCCTACAACCCTAATGAGTTGATGGATTTGTGATTGTGATATCACCTATTTCATTTTTTGGTTTCATAGTTGAGTGAGAAAATCATGATGACAATAGACTATGATGGAAATTTAAAAATAAAGAAAAGGAGAAGATAAAAAAAAATTGCTATTGTTTTTTTAATGTTTATTTATAAAAAGTTATTAGTGATTGTTAAGAAAAAATATGTTTTCCAAACTTAAAATGATATAGAAAAATGGAGTTTCTTAAATTTCGTCAGTGTCCAAATTTATTTCAGTAAAATGCCTTTGTCATAACCAAATGTTTATTTCAACACAGAGTTAATATTTTAGAAATTTCTAATTGTTTCTTTGACATGAGCCTGAATGATTCCTTTCTTCTTAAGCTAATTATTGATTTGATTGAGCACAAAAAATATTACTCTTTGATAATTTTCTTTGGCATACAATCACTTATCTGAGTGTTATGTGTTGCATGTTAATTTTAGTTTAATTCATTTTCTGTTCCAGTTGCATTCACTAGCTTTTAGATCTTTGTATGTACATTTTATATGCACTCATGTTCCCAAATGAAATAAATAAAGGAAATAAATTTTTTGTTCAAAACTTTACACTTTTAATAATAATGAAAAAGTAACATTCTACTAATGGCATTTTGCCAGATCTTAGCTGAACATTTAATCAAAATTGATAACAGGCAAGTCATTTATTCATCCTTTAATAAACATTAAATTGGAAAATATGAAAAATATCTTAATGTTGCATTTACAGTTTTTCCCAAGATCATTTCAGTGATGAAACAAAACAACTTTATATAAGACAATACAGTTCTTGTTTCTGGCATGCTCACCCATACATTCAGGAAGCTTGGGGTAAATAGCATCAGCAGAAAACTATTCAAGTTAATTCCCTATATATCTTTAAATGGAATTAAACACAATGACATCTATGTCAAATATTATTTATTACTTCTCAATTACTACAATTTTTATTTTTCTTAAAATCAGGAAATTGTATAATTAATAGTTTAGGGCTATTTTAGACATTTTTTTTTTTAGCCCATTATCAGGTATTCACCCAAATTCATGTGTAAATTAAAAATAGCCCTACATTCAAATGAATCTATATTAGCTGAATGCATATTGAATATCAATTATTATAAGAAATATTTTCTTTTTTAGTACTTCTCTCTAAAAAGTAGTGTACTAGCTAAAGAAATGTTACTTTGTAGTAACAAAGAGATGTTCAGTTGTGAGAAAAACATAAGCAACAAAGAAGATTCAAAACTCCTTATACCACAATTTTAAAATATTTTTTTTAGTGCTCATAAATGCTAACTTTTCATTTTTCTTTTAACTGCCTCTATTTTCAGGATCAATTTTATGGCAGTGGTGTCACCTATGAAGTTGTTTCTAATATTCCAAAGGTAAGTAAAACTTCTTTTTATCTGCCCTGTTAGCTGGGGCTTCAGAATACACCAACTGCACTTCTGCAGAGGAGTAAGAGCACCTCCCCCATGAGGCCATTTGTTTGCCATGGGTGGCAACCCATTATGTCTGGGGACAGGATCCAAGTGGTTGATAATTTTGGCAGTCAGGGTTAGTACTTCCAGTTCCCAACACACCACTTTGGCCCTTGACTAGATGGGTGGTCGGAGAGGCCTGATCCAATCAATCGGCTGGTCAGGTCAAGCCTTAATGCCTGTAAAGATAGCAAATTGAATACTTTAGGGAAATGAACTGGAGGATAAAAAACAATTTAATGTATAGGCTTTAGAAGGTGCTGACTAAGAGTCAATCAGCTCACAGAGACATTTAAACTTGAACATGGCTGTTAACCATTCAGCTTGTTCACTAAAAGTTTGGGTATTGCAACAAATATGGTGACAGGTGCTCCGGATCTCTCGTGAGTGCAAATATACTGGTCTGTGTAGCCCTGACCTGTCAAGGTGATTGAGTTTCCCCCTTGACAGGTCCCAAGGTGGGTGGGGAGCACAGGCAGTGAAAGTTAAATCCTAAAAATTACGAATCAAAACAAAAAAACCCAAGCAATACCTCCCGAACACAGATTCCGAAAACGAAATAAGCTCAGCCTTTCCAAGATTTTTTGTTCTAAAATTTTTGGAGGAAACTACATTGTCAAGATTGTTCCCTTTCTTGACTGAAAAAAGTAATATCTACTCAGATTAAGCCAAAAGCAGTCAAAGATGAGAGATGGCAATTTAATGGTAGAAGTTGAAACAAGTAAATAAGGAAGTCTTTAATGAAAATGAATATCTTCGACAAAGTATTAAAACTTTCTCACATACAAGACTGAACACATCGAAGAGAGTTATCAGAAATAGAAAGCTCTCTCTGGCCACACCAGAAGGAACCTCATCTGCCTTGGGTAGCCAGGGAGTCATGGACTACAAAAGGTTCATGATTAGAAAAAAACAGTGAAAAAACATTTACAAATACATACATCCTCACATTCAATTCACCAAAAGTTCCTTCTAAAATAAAAATAGGCTATAATGTTGAGCCAGTTGAGTTACATATCCCAGCTTCTCTGAAGTGTTTTAGATGTCAGAAATTTGGATATCCAGCTTACTCTTGTACTTGTGAGTTCTGAAAAAAGGCAAAAGAAATTATGGAAGTTAAATATAAGGGAAGCATTTCCTTTTTGCAGGCAAAAAAAGTAGTTGAAGAGTACATAAGAGGCCCTTCTCATGTATGAGTAGTGGATAAGACAAATCCAAATAATTTCAATCTCACTGACAAGTATAGGGACCTTATTAAGAGATTTTTGCACTTAGGGTTGAATGATTGGCCCAATTTTAAAAAAAAAAACACAAAAGATTTGTATTACAAAGAATTTGGACAGACTGAACCTTAAAAAGGAAATGGAAACTGTTAATAAGCAGATAATATCATCTAAGAAGCAGACTTCTTCTCCCAAACATGTTAGGCCATCTGCAGAACAAAGGTCACAGAGATCACCTATATGTTCACCAAAGTTCTTAAACAGTAGAATAAGTATATCACCAAAGAAAATGGAAAAAAACAAGTAAAAACTGGAAGTGGCTACTGAAAATTGCTTTGAAAATTTAGATGAGATAGCCAAAACCTGCAAACAACTTCTAAATTAAAACTAATCAAAACTAAATAAGCTGTAAATAAGAAAGCATAAGCATGTATAAAATATTGCGATGGAACTGCCGTGGATTGAAGCCAAATATTAATAAGCTGCTTCTGATGATAACAAACCTGAATCTGGCAATTATCTGCCTTCAGGAAACCTTTCTTAAGAGGGATGATAATATAAATATAAGAGATTATCAGCAACACAATTACGTAAAAGACACTGGTTTTTGGGCATCAGGTGGTACATCCATATTAGTCCGATATGATGTCCCACAAAGTAAGATAAACTTGAGAACTAATTTACAGGCAATAGCTGTAAAAGTGACGCTGCACAGACTATTCAACATCTACTTGGTGTACATCCCACTGAATGAAGAAATAAATTGCAGAAATTTATAAAGCAATTTTCTGCTTCCTTTATGTTAATATGGGATTTTAACTCTCACAGTACCTTATGGGGTTGTAAAGATACAAATCAGAAAAGAAAGAATATGGAATCGATTATAGATAACAATGATTTGTGTGTGTATATATATATATATATATATATATATATAACAATAAACTACCAACTTATGCATCCATTCTCTGGCAGTTACTCTGCAATTGATGTATCTTTATGCAATTCATTTATCTTTATGGACTTTTCCTGGAAGGTACTGATGGACACATGTGGTATCGATCATTTTTCAATTTGCCTGCAAAATGACAAAAATCGCCAATGTTGGTAATTAAGTAGAGCAAACTGGGAGGAATTTCACAAACTATGCTCTGAAAGACTAGAAGAATGACGATGCATCAAGGACATAACTCAGTTTACAGAAATCCTGGTCTCTATTGCAAAGAAATGCATCCCTAAAGCTAAAAAAGGAAACATAATAGACCTTGGTTTAATGATGAATGCAAAAAGGCAATTAGGCTCAGAAGGGCATTAAGGGTTTTTAACAAGAATCCAACAAATAACTAGCTGAAGTTTAATCAACTTCAAGTAAAAGCTCAGAAAATAATCTGTTAACAAACAGGACTGCTGAAAACATTACATCAGCAAACTTAGTTCAGCAACAAAAACTAAATCTATTTGGGATATGATAAAGAAAATAGATGATAAATATCATACTAATGCAATAAAACACCTTTGCAGAAATAATAACAAAATAACAAGCAAAAAGGATATCACTAATGAATTAGCAACAACCATTTCAAAAAATTAATCAGCCAAGAATGGCAGCTAACAATTTTCTAAATTCAAACAAAAAGCCGACAAACAAAAACTGAACTTTAAATTTGATAATGCTGAGAGCTACAACCTTCCATTTACAATAGAGAAAGTGAATGAATCTTTAAAAAAATCCCAGCTGTGGGATCAGACAATATTCATTATCAATTCCTAAGCAGTTGCTAAACAAATCATTGAAGCTGCTGCTAAAACTGTTTAATAATATATGGGCAAGTTGTCACTTCCCAGATTTGTGGAGACATTCTTTTATCATACCTATTTCGAAACCTGGGAAGGATGACTCAGAAACTGGAAATTACAGGCCAATAGCATTTACCAGTTGTCTGCATAAAACCATGGAAAGAACGATTAACAACAAACTGACTTGGTACTTGGAAAAAAATGACCTAATCAGCAATTACCAATATGCATTCAGGAAAAAAAAAGTACCATGGATCACTTAGTGCAACAGGAGACTTTTGTTGAAGGAAGCATTATTTTAGAAGAAATATTTCCCAGTAGTTTTTTTTTTACTTAGAAAAAGTGTATGATACTACATAGAGGTTTGGCATATTAAAAGATTTACATGACTTGGGCCTAAGAGGTAGACTGACAGAATTCATCGAGAACTTTCTCAAAAATTGAATTTTTCAAGTCCTAGTAGGAAGTACACTGTCAGAAGTGCAAGAACAAGAGGAACAAGAACATTGTGTTAAAATCAACTCTGTTGTGAAATCTCTAAGCCCAGGAGTTAGATGTTCTTTTATGAGGATGATTTTTAATCATGTACAAATCTCAGCATAGGAACACAACAGAAAGGCAACTCCAACAATGCCTAAATAAAATACAGAAATGGGCCATGGAAAATGGATTTACATTTTCTAAAACAAAAACCAAATGTATACATTTCTGCAAACTAAAAAAAACTTCATAATGATTCATGCCTGAAATTAGATGAAGCAGAAATTCCAGTAGTGGAACAGCACAAATTCCTAGGTGTGATTTTTGACAAGAAACTTTCATTCCTCATTTGAAGTATTTGAATACAAAATGTAGCAAATCCTTCAACTTCTGCATGTAGTGATTCATACTGAATGGAGAGTAGATCGGTATACACTGACCAAACTATATAGATCACGACTCCATTCCAAGCTGGATTATGCTAGTTTTATACATCACTGATGGAGTTTGTACATAGAAGCTGGTGAAACACCTCCACATTTATGACGTATTAAACTGGCATTGCAGTATTATGTAAAACTTAAATTGCCCAACTAACCCAGCTTATAGATCTACATTTGTTCCAAATTATTGTGATCAATTCAATCATGCAGAAAATGTCATACAACCACGTGGACTTGGGAGGAAACCCTTTGCCAAAGAATCAAGTACTTCATTATCAAATATCCAAGAAACAGCTGTATCCAGAATTCCACCCTTGACAATTAAAAAATAAAGTTATCCTGAAAAAGACCCACCCTCTTACACTTTTTAGACACATTCCAGAAAATACTGGAAAACTTCCTCAGCTACGCAAAAATATATACGGCTGGCTCAAAAAGTGGAGACAAAATAGGATGTACAGCAGTCAGTCAAAAAATTACCAAAAAGAAACGGGGAAGTTTGATTTTCACTGCAGAGGTTTATGCCATTGAGTTGGCTCTAGACATCATCGCTGAGAAGAGAACTAAAGAACTTCCTTTTTTTTTCCCAGACTTACTCTCCATCTTATCAGCCTCGGAGGGAAACAAACACACTCAATGATCATTAAATCACTACCGAAAATCAGCGTATTGGACAAAAAGAAAAAAGTGGTTTTATGTTAGATCTGTAGCCACACTGAAATAAAAGGAAACTCAAAAGCAGACCTGGCAGCCAAATCAGCTTAGGACATGAACTTAGATATAGGGATAAAGGTCCCATGTACAGACTTTAAGGAGGAAATATATTTTTTAAAAAATGACAGTTGTAGTAGAATGGTTATCCATGAAATAAACTCCAAGCTTGGAGTAAGTTATACATCCTTCAGGAAGTCTTGAAAAGAGGAGGTTGTAATAGCCTGCTTGTGCATCAGTCATACGAGAATGACACTTTCTTTCTTACTTACTAATGAAATTCAACCGGTGTGCCAAGCATGTAAACAAATACTATCAATTGAAGATATTTTGACAGTGTCCAGAACTAGCTATCTCTAAACAACAATTTTATAATCTGTTTGAAAATGTAAATATGAATAACATACTATCATATCTAAAAGTGGTTGACCTCTACAAAAAAAATATAAAATGGAAAAAAAAGAATACTTTGTGAAAAATATGTTACCAGAAAGACATTTTTGAGAGAGAAAACAGACACAAAAAAAAAATTCCAGGAATGCCTTTTTAAAGAAAAACCAATATTACCAGCAATTCATTTGACTCTTATTAAATCTCTCTTTACAAAAATGTGTTAATGAAATAAAATCTAAAACTTGATTGAAAAACTGATTTTCTATTGTAAAAAATCTTGTCGGCATTAAATAACCCACTGAGGTTGATATGCCATAAAACAAACCAAAACTTCTTATTCTGATTTTTTTGTAACTGATATTGAAAAATTTCAATCAACTGCTAGGTCTACTGCTTGGAAAGTTGATTCACTGTGTCATACCAGACAATTCTTCCATGTATTGAATACTGTAGCCATATCTGGTTTAGTTTTTCTGCTATATATCTAAAGATTCTCAAAAAAAAATCTCCTTAATATGTGATGTTATTATTCCTGACTTTACATCTTGTCTTGGCTTTCCTCTAGTTTTTCTATATTTTCATTGTAATTCTTCAAATGTACTTTCCTTTTTAGTACCTTGACCATATAAATTCAAGCGTATTACTAGATTGGCAACTAAGTCTCATTGTTTTAGTATTGAAATAGCTACATGCAACCATAAGATCTATTCTAATATTTTCTTTTGTACTTTTTTCTTGTGGAACTCTCTTTTGGTTTTATGCTTCCCTATTATCTATGATCTTTCAAAATTTAAATGCAACATCAGTTGCTATCATTTGTCTTCCTGCATCCTGTTTTTTAGTCTTTTTTTCTCTCACATTATCAGTAACCTCTGGTGTCTTAGTGGCATTATTGCCTTACTCGAGGTGAAATGATTGAAATAAGAGAAAAATAAAATATTTGCTACTCTTTTTCACGTTTATTTTTTTGTATTTTTTATAATCTGACATTTTTGTTGTGGCTCAAACTTGTTAAATAATGCAATTACTCAGTGCTAATGGCTACTTTATTTTCAGGCTTCAGAAGATCTTGAAAACATGGAGACCCTTGCTCAGATGGCAGCATCCCAAAATGAGGCAAATGCTGCTGATGGTGAAACTTATATTGAGAAATATATTAAAGGTGTGTCTGCTGTGGAAAGTATTCTCACATTGGATAGATTACGACAGGTAAGAGAACAAACATCTTCATTTCTTCTAATTATTAATTTCTGTTTGCCAAGTTGGTAATAGTTCATAAAGTAAACTGATATTTTTAATGTCTTTTATATGCACCATTATTTCTGACTCTTCTGTTTTTGACTGATTATTGCAATCTTTTAACATGTTATATTTGCAGTCACTTTTAACATGTTATATTTTGTATGGATATTTTTATATCAAAATGTTACTATTCTTCATAAATCTTTGAAGATAGTTAAAAAAAAAAAAAAAAGAGAAAAGAAAAAGTTTTAATAAAGCATGTATTACAACTAAGGAAACTGTACCTTGATATTCACTTGGATGTGATTATGATTCCTGGTTTTCAGTTTCAGAAGTTTATATCTGCACTTAAACTGTCCATAAGTATTAAATAAGTTTCTACTAATGTCAATAAGGGTATAAACTGATGAAACCTTTTTCTTTCTGCTTTGCAGGAAGTTGCTGTTAAAGAGCTGTTGTCTGCCTCTGGCCGTTCCCTGCGTAAGACCACCAGTGTGCCTAATATCCACCAGGTCTGTATTGGAGCTTTATCTTAACAAGAACATATCCAATAGCCCTGCCCCCATCTCAATTCTAAATCTTTGAAAATTTTACTAGTATTTATTTTAGTGCATACACACACTTTAATACTATTAGGATGTACAAATAAACTGAAAAAAATAGGAAATAGCATTCCTTTAAAAATGCAAAAACAGAATATAGTATGTGTTGGTATTTAATGAACATAATATGCCATAGATTAATGAGTATTAGCTTCAATCAGGCTTTCTTAAATAAAAAAAATTAAACGAAAGTACAGTTAAGGATATGCCAGTGTGTGGCATAGTAATTCTTAGAAGATAGATCAAAATAATATGCTTGGGTCTTAATCCTGAGTTTTATTGATGTCAGTTTCATTGAGACATGAAAAAATCAAGTTTAGCTCAGTTTCTCTGTGAGACATATTTTTTTTTGTCACATTAGGTGTTTTGCATCAATTACAAACTTGTTTTTGCTTTCTTTAAAAATTCTATATGTTGTAAGGAAAAGACAAAGTATTTATCGAGAGACAAGGTCATAGTATTCAACTGCTTGTGTTCTTGCTGAAGGTTTGAAAACTTGTCTCTGTATTCTGTTGCTCAGTACATTTGAGAAACAATCAAAGTCTTCTCATGCAGTTTTTATTTTTAATATAAGCGAAGACCCTCCAGAGATCTGGTTGGTTGATCTTTCCTCATTATTTATTAGATTCACTTTATACAGCTAACAACATTTCTTGGGGAAAACTTTGCAGCTTTTTTAATCTCTCTTTGCCTTCTTTTTCAAGTCTTCTCTTTCTTTCTATCTTTTTTCTCTTTCTCTGTTTTCACTTGTTTGACTGCAACTGGTGACCTGCGCTACCTTACATGTGATTTTGCCATTGACATTGGCCCCTTTTTTACTTTGCAGGCATTAGTATCCCCACCTAGACTTGATGATCAGGTTGGTATATCCCTTGGTGTACTCCTCCACCTCTTCCTCCTTTTTTCCTCCTCCTCCTCTTCTTTCTTCTTTTTCTTTCACCTTCTCCTCCTGTGCTACCTGTCTCACTTGGGTTGGGTGGGAGTGCTGCTACTGCTGTTGCTGTTGCTATTACTACTATTACTACTTCTACTGCTGCTGCTGCTGCTCCTGCTCTTATGTCTGCCCCAATCTTCACTCTTTTTCTCTTGTTACTCTTTGGCTTATCCTTCACCTTTGTCCTCAAACCCCAGTCTGATGATGATGTTGTTTACACATCGGCATGCTACTGGTTTTTTCATGAGTGAATCTTTTTTTCTTTTTTTTTTTTTTTTTTTTTTTTTTAATTAAAAATTTTTTTTTTATAACTACCCAGTCACATGTTAATAAATCTTTGGCTTGCTTCTTCATGATTGTCGTTTTGATGATTCTAATCCTCTCTTTGGTAACTTCCCCTTCCAATTTGACACAATGCTAACTTATGATATTGGCTTGTCAAAGATTTTTCCCATTTTGAATCCATTTCAACCTCCTCTTCCTCCTGGATTGCCAGAGCTTAAATTTGTCCACAATCAACTTCCAAAATTGCCACTTTGCCTTCACACACCTTTCTCTCTTCATTCCTCTCTTTCAATTATTTGCCTTGAATTTTCAATTTGTTGATTATTTTTCTTAAGTAAATGAGGCTTACGTTAAAGTCTTCATTTATAGTCTCTTTTTTTAATCAATGTTTGCAAACCCACATCATTTTTCAGGTTAATTTTCAAATTTTCATTTTATTTTAAGTCTGAAAAAACTTCCTACTTTCTTTTTTTGATTTTTAGTTTTAAGCTTTACTTATTAAAAATGAACTTATGAATTGAGAATGTTTTACTATACCTTTAATATTTTGGGCTTTTCTTTTAAACCTCATAATCTTTTCTGGTCATTAACTTTATGGAGTGGGTGACTATCACATTCCACTTTCCATAGATTTACTTTATTTGAAAAGGGAAAGTTACTTTGGTTAATAAGGATCATATATAAAAGTTATAAAGTTAATCTTCTACCAATAAGATTTGTGATAAAAATTGGTCATAAGCATTGCAAATAGTTATGATTAAATATGATTTCCAAATTTATTGATACCCACATGGATTGTAACATGAAGCTCTATTTTTGTAGAGCATATTTTTTCTGCATTATATATACAGTTAAAAGCTCACTGTGCCCCTTATGAATGCACAAATGTGTGCTTGCTGACAAATATTTATTAAGTTAAAAATTGTAGAATGCTTAAAAATATCTAGGATTTGACTGTGTTAAAGCAAAGAGAATGGCAGTATTATTTATGATATAAAAAGGACTCTTGAGATATATACCATTTTATCAATGCTATATATTTGTTTAGTATGAGACCCCTGCTTTTTGGGAAGTTCAGCATAACAGTAGTTGATGTAAATTTTCCTATGACACAATTTATAAAAATGGTCACTGTGAGTCGATGGAAGTGTGAATGAACAAACACTCTTTTACTAAGGATGCATGTTTAACCTTAACTCTATGGCATGCAATTTTTCTGCCCATCCATAATCCTCCTTGCATTTTGACTTTCCTTTATTGGCATGGATGCTCTTACTCAGAATCACATTTCAAGGGAGAGCAAGTGTTCAAGTATAGCAACACAGAAAATGTTTGCCTTTGAAAATTGAATACAGTTAAAGAATATGTGCTTACACAAAGATTTGTAAAAATGTTATGAGAAGTCAATTATATTCATGATTAAAACATTATTTCTAATATTATTTGTTATCATATTTAATATCAGTATGAATTTATTTTGAATTGGTAAATGATGTTCACTTCAATATTTACGTAAGCAAAGTCTTATTCATGTGCTGGACATCTCCTGTCAGTTATAATGTGCTTATTTGAACTTTTATGAAGAACAGATTTTACAATTTTAGTCAGGTTTTCTCCCTGATTTGTATTGGTGGTAATAAATTTAACAAAGTACATACTAAATCTCAGTATTTACTATTCTGTATTATTACTCATTCATAGTGACTGTAAAATACATGAAATCTTAATCTATTACTGTTAAGATCATCAAAATCGTTGGTAATACTTACACACATTATTAATTACCAAGTTTATATGTGTATGCCCCAAATCTTTTAGCAGTTATAATAATAAACTTTTAGAAAATAGTTGTTTGAATTATTTTCAATAGTTAAATAAAAACTTAAATAGTAAGGATTTATCATTTATTGTCAACTATTCTTGCTAAACCAGATTCAATCCTTGTAGCAAAATCTGTTTTATTTTTTTAAAAATTGCCTTTCTAATTCCATCTATCTTGATTTTTTTCTCTCTCAAATATTTCAAATGTTTTAAGTGTTTCTCCTACACATATTTGTGCATTGATTATGTCCTTGCAATCCTTTTGGTGGTTGATTTGTATGAATCTTCTCTTGCTCATGTGCAATCATCTTTCATTGGTGTAATTTTGCAGTGGTAATGACCTCCAACTCACTTTTCATTTTCTCTCTTTCACCTCTTGTGTATCTTACCCTTTCATATTCATCTCTTCATTCTACCAGGATTTCAGACTTCCTTCTCATGTTGTTGAAGAATCCTCTGCTTCATTTCCTACCCAACCCCAGTTGCTCCTAACAGAAATTTAAGGCAATAACTTCTAGTTGTTTTTCTTTTTTCTTTGTGAATAAAAGCAACTTTGCTTTGCTTTCATTGTGCAAGTAGCCAGGAAATGCTTTTGTAATGTGAAACAATGGCAGTTGTTGCCATTGCAGCTTGTTTTTAGCAACCTTAGTTCTAAGTTACTTACTAAACTGTTCTCAAGCCAACCTTTCTCATCCTTTAAACATCTCTCCTTATTTTCTGAGATCAGTCGATTATACCTCAAACTTTTGCCTATCCTGAACCAATGTTTGCTTCAAAATTAGAAAAAAGACTAACATTCATAGATCAGTTTGTTTCATAATTGTAAACTTCATTATTGGTACAATTAACATTTGTGCCATAAATCACTTTCTAAGAAATTTGAGGCCTTTTAAGTCATTGATATGATTTTTTCCTTTTTTTTTTTTTTTTGTGCCTCAACAAAATAGCATTCTTTCATTTACAAATACATAAAGCATAAACTTTAGAGCATAAATCTCCATAATCTCATGTTCTTGTGCTATTTCAATTATAAATAACAACAACTATAATTATTTTTATATTTTATACAAATATGTCTCAACACTTAATACCATTTAATTGAAATGATAGTGAATCTTAAATCAAAATTAATGAAATTGAAGTCCCATTACAGCTTTGATCATGTTGCTTTAACTTTGGTAATTTAAACAAGACTTTGCAACACCAGGTTCAAAATGTTCATGTTTTTTTAAGTTTTTTTTTTCTAAGACCTTAGCACTATAACTACCAACACTTTGCAAGTAGACAATTTTAAATGAACAACTTGTTGCTTTTATTGTATTTTTTAAGCTTTTCAATATTGAATAGTCATTTATACAGAAATTCGAAATGAAGATTAAATTTAAAATCTTATTTTTAGTTTATTGCTTATCATTCTGCCTTAAATTTGAATTTAGTTGTTTACTCTAATTGTGAGTGGCTATTTAAAAATAAGGTTCCATTATGTTGTGTGTATGCATAATACATATGATAATAGTATCAGTATGACGACATTCAAACAGTGACTAGATCATTTTGTTATGATAATTTACAATATCTTTTTTATGCTACTGAAATGCTTTACAATAGTTACTTTCGATGATAGGAAAATGAACAGTAATAAATTGTCTGTGCACTTAAAATATTTTTGAAAGTTTTGAAATCAATTTATCATTCATTCAAAAATCATATTTTGTGTGTGTGTGTGTGTATTCTTAGATATTTATTGGCTTTGTTAGAAAAGTGTAAAGAGAGAAAAAGAGGCTATAAAATTGGTTTGTTTCTAAATGTATAAAACTGAGGTTATTGAATTTCTATCAACTTAGCATTTTGTTTCATTTATATAAAAACTGCCTCATAGTACTTGGCTTGAGTGAATATCAGTAGGTACATGTATTTTCTTGAGACCAGAGATTTATTTATTTTCCATTGTCAAAACTGTAATTACCAATGCATCAATATTTTATATGTTTATTCTTCACTATCATAATATTCCCTTGAGAAGCTTCTCATTTATTTACTGGATAAAACTTTCCTCACCCACTAGATCTAACTTATATATACACACACACAAGTGAGCATTGAAGACTTCTCAACTTGACTAAAAAACCTTACGAAAAGAAAAAAAAAAAGCTGATGTTTGGTCAGATTTTGGAAAGTTGGTCAGGCTGAGAACTTTTCAGTGTGAACTATGTGTGAGCATGCATTTTATAATTTCACTGGCCATGGATCTCTTTCAATTTCAAGCATAAAAATTATTAATTTTCTATTTTATAAGGTTGATTCTTGGAATGCTCTTATTAAATAAAATTAGTCCTACCTTTGCTTATTCATTCTGCTACATGATTTGTAACTTTAATTGCTGCCATCAGTCAAGATGAACATCTTTTTATAATCATTTTCAATCAAGAAAATGGAAATTATATTTGCATTTCTTGCTTATACTGATTACATAGTTTAAAAGATATTACAACTATATAAAGACTATTTTAACATTTTCTCTTCAGATATATGATGCAAGAGATCCCAATTACATCTGTTATAAATTAGTGTTCATGACCAAATAGTATCCCTGTTAAAATTTGCATATGCTTTTAGAACATTCTTTGTTGTTATAATTATATTTATTTCAGTTTAATCACCAAAATTAAGTAATTTTCTACCTTATTTAAACAGAAGAACAAAGATCATATGTAATGTCTCTTTGGATAATAATTATATTATAACTGATAACTTACTGGAGTGCATATGAGAATCCTACTTAGTATAAAAACAGTTCTTTGTAACTTAAAAAGTTTCATTAATAATGGGTTGTATCAGTTCATTTAGATCCCCATAAAGTTTGAAGTGATGCTGTATTATTTGGGGAAACTTACTAATAAACTTAAACCTGAATTAATGACTCATAATCATATATGTTAATCTGCAAAAAAATGATGGCTTCTTTGCAGATGCTTTTGTTGAATATGACTAATCTGCTGAAAAGAAAAATGATTCATCCCCAGAAATACATTATTTTTGTTTTGAATATACTGTAAACAAAAGATTGGTAAAAACAGTTGGAATATTGTTGGCAGAATATGTTTGAGCAAATATTTACCAATCTCTTTGCCACCAAGAAATAGTGTGCAGTCTTTTCAAGATGATAATTTTGCTTTATAAAGTTGATTCTAAGATATTAAGAACTTATCACAAGTTATCTCCAGAAGATGAATTAATGAAATTTACTAACCTGACATTAAAACTTGATCACAGACCTCTTTGTTGCTAACCTTAGCCACTATAAAAAGTGCCATCATGTTCCTGGTTTGGATTGTATTCTTGAAAATAGTTGCATATTGGGAAATAATTTCTAACCAATTTCTGTTATATGAAACAAAAATATGAAGTTTTTTAAAATATAGTATATAATTTTTCATGAAGGTCCTTTTGGGTTGATTTTGTTAAATATTCTTTTTAAAGTTATGTTTTTTATAAGGTATCTCCATTTTTCTTCAAAATCTCTTTGGTAATCCTTTTGTTTGTATGTAATTTTGAAGATGTTTATTAAAAGAACCAGAATAGCTGATTCTTTTTGTATTCTACCAAGTAAAGAGTAGAAATTACTGGTAAAGATTTTAAAAAAAATATTAACTTCTTTAAAGACTGGTATAAAATTTGAGAATTTCTGTTCTAATTCTTTTATCAGTTACTTTCAACATCAAACTTAGGTTTTTATACTCCAATGTGGGCTCTGTTTTTTGTTTCTTTTTTTTTCGTTTTGTTTTGTTTTTTTTTTTCTTGCGATTTTAAAAATTTGTTCCTATCTTTATGTATACAAATATACTGAAAATGCTTCCCAAAATCCCTTGTCCATTTCATGATGTCCTTCAGACATTTTTTTCTCTCACCTGATCCCATATCTATTTTCTCCTAGAGCACAATTTGAAAACTATATCACTGAATGAAATGTTCTCAATATTGTAGTTGTCCCCCTTCTTTTTTCTTTGTTTGCATTTGTTTCTTTTTCACTATCTCTATTATAGTTTTTTTTTTCTCAATTTTATTTATTTTAATTTTATTTATATTTTTTGCATATTATGTTATTACCCATTCTTCCACCACAGTGAATCTGTCAGTTTTATTTCTACATTTTATTTCTGTTTTTTTTTACCAGCAAAGATAATTTGATATTTTTATTTTCCTTATTTTCCTTTTTACATCAGCTCAGAAAGTGCTCTCCATTTTTGACTCTTTCTGATATTTTGCACAGTTTTTTTTTTATCCCTTGTTGTGAATGACCTTTGTTTTTGTTTTTTTGTTTTTTGTTTTTTCATTGTCTTTTCTGGTGATGCTGTTACTATCAGAATTGCCAATGTTCTGTCAAATAAAAATGTTTTCAATGTTAGACTTTTAAATATTCACACACATACACTTTATTTCATATTTTTTGCATTTGATGTTTCTAACACAATCTCCTACATTATTCAGTCACTATAGCAACAACCCAGTAGGGAATTTCTTTATCGCTGTAATACTGTTGCTATTTTAAATATGATGAGTAATTTTGCTATTATATATATATATATATATGTAGCCTTTCCAATTATGAGGACATTATATTAACAGTAAAGTCCTTCTGTATGGTTTCAAAAATCATGTTATAATGATCCATTGTACTAAACATATTATTCACTGCCCTTTCCTTGTGCAGTTGCTATAGCAACGCTTTGATCCGTTGCTATTTTCACACCTTGTCTCATTTTATTTTTTCTGTAGCATTGTTCCTTCTATTTTTGCCTTTGTCATGCTTTATTATGTTGCTCTGATATCTTACTTTTAGCTGTTTTCTTTCTCTTGCAATGCCATATCCTGTTGCTCCAGCCATTTTATGCTTCATCCCTGCAACAGCAATTATTGCAATAAATATGCCTTCTTTTTACTTTTACATGATTTTTATTACTTTTGATTGGATGTTGTTATAATGATTGGAGATCATCAGATTATTCAAATCATTTCATGTGACATTTTTAGTTTTTATCACGCACTCTTGTTTGGTTTATATTATTCTTCATTCCATTTTTGATGATTGTCTAATTGAGTCTAAAGTAAAAGTAATCAAAATGCATTGTTTTCTTTTCTAGTTGCGGGCTGACAGCATTCAAGATCTTTCATTCCAAGAACTGTATTCGTCGTCATCACTTAAATCCGGTGGCAGTTCCTATGCCGGTGAGTCACTGACGAGAAAACGAGCCTTTTCTGAGGTTGGGGCAAACATAGCAAATGCTGCCAAGGAAGGTGGTCTGTTAACACGAAGACGTTCAGTCGGCTTAGGTGGGTGCCAAAAATCACTTCAACCAAAATAATAAAAATAAATTCTGAAACATATTCAAACATCATTTGTTAGCTGCATTGTTTAGTGGCTCAAGCCTATCCCCGTCCCCGCAAACACCTCACATCCTGTCTTCCCAGCCCCCTCCCAATGACTGCTGCTACTGCTGCTGCTGCTATGTTATGTACATTGTTCAGATCAGAACCCATCTATCCATGGAATGTAAACTCCCTTCCTCTTGCCTATTCTTTTTTCATTTATGCATTCACTTTTGTGAAACCTTCAAGTTTTTTTAATTTCACTTATTCCTTCTTGCATTACACTCTTTTTCTGCTAATTTTGGTAAAAGTTTTACATTTGGATGGCACCTCAGGTTCTAATATCTTCTTGATAGATGTAAACAATTCAGATACTGTAAGAAGCATATATTTAAGAGTATGAATTCTCCCTTAAAACGAAAATAAGCATTTATAAGTTGTATACTGATTAGGTGATGCTTGGTAGACAATGTCAAGAAAAGAATTATCTTTGTCTCAGTGAAAGAACAAGCCCCATCAATAATGAATAAAGAACAAACCTCAAGCTAGTCATTCTATGGTTTTATGCTCTACTATTAGTCCAAGTAAAGTAGCAATATGTACTCTGATAGATTGCAGCTTTGATAAAAATATAAATAGACTTGTCTAAATTATGAAGCATAAACATGTTAAAAATTTAAAATACCAATGTTTTTACTTAAATAGCAATTCGGTCATTACATTTTTATAGTGACTAGATTTTATTTTTTTTCCTATATTATAACCAGCAATAATTGGGATTAGCTCTTTCTTTTCATCACAACAGCTATGATTAAATAACCATTTAATATTCAGTCCTGGATATGACATTAAACTCTATCCAGCAGCAAGGCCTCTGATCATGAGATTGGAGGTTTTGAGAAGCACTTAATTGCTGTTATTTCCAGACCCTCACTGACCCAGGGTGGTAGCACCTGTTAGGGTCCCAGCTATAAGCAAATAATGAACCATCAAACAAAAACAAAACACTATTAAAGTATAAAAATACATTTCTATTGTAAGAGTAGCAACAATATCTATTTATAATAAAATTACCAACAATACATATTTAAAGCAAAATGACCAACAATATATTTTATCTGTAGTTGAAAGCAGGCAATTGCTTTTAAAA
Source organism: Ascarosepion bandense (assembly GCA_037127315.1). Classification (NCBI taxonomy): domain Eukaryota; kingdom Metazoa; phylum Mollusca; class Cephalopoda; order Sepiida; family Sepiidae; genus Ascarosepion; species Ascarosepion bandense. Next base: position 1,893,350 of record JBBBDQ010000563.1, on the reverse strand, counting down.
TATATTTAGTTGAAGTCATAAAATTCTGTTCAAAATATTTACATTTTGGCATCAAATAACCCATAGAGGTTGATATGCTGCTAAACAAAATCAACCAATCATTTAATATTGTTATCAACAAAGATTTATGTCTATTGTAAGCTATGTCTTCATTGCTTGCAGACTATGATTCCGGTAAATTCATGCTTTCAGCTGAGTATCATGTTCTGAAAAGGCAAAGTCTTTACCTGCAGAATTTTAATCACAAACTTGTATCTATGATCATGTACTCTACCCTAGTTAGTTTCAGTAAGTTGTTTCATAGAAACAAGTATCATTGACATTTGTTGATTTTGTAGTATATAATGCCAAGAGCTATATCCACAAGTATTAAGGTAGATGTCCATATGATCAGTCCAACTTCTACTATAGAACAAAAATTACATTCAACCTAGTAAATATACTTCTCCAATACTGTTTTATTAATTTTTTTTGAGAAAATATTTTTGCAAAAATATTCATTTTGTTTTCAAGGTTCTAGTTGAAAAGTCACTGTAATTTTTTTTTTTAATAATATATTTGGATTTTTTTCCTTTGTTCTGTTCAGCAAGCAAAACTTTAAAAAATTCATTGTTAAAATAATTTTTGTTAGTTCTGAAAATTTTTCAATTGTTAATGCGTTTATACTTACAAGAACAGAGAAAATCTTTGACAAACAAATTTTAGAAAACTTCCACTTACAGTCATTTAGTTCAAAATAAGGATTGGTTGCTTGCAGATTTTTTAAACTAATTTCCAATATCCTAGACAGTTGTAATCATCAAGAAATGCAGACATTGCTGAAAAGAATCTTATAAAGCATTTGAATCTTTAAAAGCTGTGATAATGAATGCTTGTTTTGATATAAAATTAACCATTTAAAAATGGCATTAATTTCTTAGAATACTTTAAAGAGATTAAAAATAGGTAGATAAAGCAAATTTATTATTACATTATACAAAATATATATATATATATATATATATATATATATATATGATTAACTGTATACAGATATTTACACTACATGGATAGTGTGGACTTTGCAACTGGCATCATTTTTGCAAGCATCTGTTTTCAAGTTTAATTGTGGGAACAACTGTCACCAATCTAGCAACAGAGATCTCCCAATCAACATTCACATCTTGGAATGTCATAATAATAATAATAAAAAAAATTCTTTTGATAAAATTCTCTCTCTTCTGCTGTCCATTTAAAACCACATTAAGCTTGTCATTGATGACATTGATCATCATGACTTAGCCCACCCAACCCAAACTTGAGTGCTCAGCATTCACCAATTTTGATATGGAATGAAGCCAACATATTTTAATCAGTCCAGTGCTCTTCTGATTGCTGGGAACTTTTCTTATTTTGTCTCTTTGCATGTCAAATTTCCAATGCTTGTCACTTTTCTATCACAATTCCATTTGTGATAAAACTGACTTTGGTATATTTCTTTTTTATGCCACCTTCTTTCTATGTGCTACCCTTATCTCGAATTGTCAATTTACTCTTTCATTTTTGTTGTTAAATTCAATGTACCTCTTCACCTCTTTCAACATGTGAACATTTCAGTTGCTATTTTTACATACTTAACAAAGTTCACATTCTTACACTTTAAGAATATGAAAATTGTTTATTGCTATTAAAGAAGTAGTTATCTTTATTTGAAGCTTTTAAACAAGCCAAAAATCCTTATACTTTTTAAATTTATTTTTCAAATATTTTTAGACATTGCTATACATTGTATGTACTGTAATTATTATTCATTTAGGTTTTCGCCTATTATCAATCTATAGCTGTTTAATTTTCTTCAGTGTAAATAGCTTAAATATATTGAAAATAATACTTGATTATTAATGATTAAAGTTTAACAATATTAAACCTGTTCAACATTTGATTGACAAAATACCAGCAGTTTTAATCTCTAGCAAAAGTGTAAAGATAGAAAAGATTTGTCTTTTTCCAAAGTTAAAATTAGAAACATTTTTTCTGTCACAAGCCAGCTGTTTTAGACATCAAAATTTCCATTACATTCATCAAATTTCCTCATTAATTAAAAAATGAATTATGCAAAATTAATCAATGCTTTGATTTTATAAAGATGTATTAAAAGTAAGTAAATATAACTTATTTTTAGCCAAAAAGTTTTAGAAAAATTATATCACCGCTAATCCTAAATATTAAATGTTAAGAAAAATTATCTGCTTACAAAATATAACAATTATTCTATTTGGTAGTATATAAGAACTCTCAATTTTCATTTAATATGACTGTATCATTAAGATAGGTACAAGTAGTGGTAATCTTTGGCATTTAGATAAATATTAGCCTACTATATACTTCAATACTTCAATTTCACATATAGGCCCTTATATGAGGTTTATATAATCACATACAGTGATTTTTCTTATATATATTTAGTGTATCGAGGCATCAGTTAATTTTCTAAACATATAGCTTTCAGCTCACATGAAAGCTTAGAACCAACTTAAAAAATTATCCAAATGTTGGAGAATTTTTGTCTTTATTTTCAACTGAAATGAAAGCCAAAATATGATGTTTAGAATGGCTCATGATTAAACATAATAGACATTCATTGTCTCTTATATTTAACAATATATATATATATATGTGTGTGTGTGTGTGTGTGTGCACACACATACACACAGAGTTTATTACTTATTATACCACAAGTACTCACTGGTTTTCATCTCCCTCGTCTTATATTGCTGTTATGCGTAATAAATAAGAAAAATCACATTATTCACTCTGCACACACAATTTGTTTTCCTCAGTGTTGGCACTCATTTCAATTTGGAGAAAATCAGAACAACACCATCTTTTGTGCTCTGTTCATTTGCTGCTTTTTTTGGCTTTTTTTCTCTATTTCTTTTTCTCTGTTTCTTTTTTTCTTTTATTTTTGTTTACATTAATTCTGTTCACTATCCTTTATTGTTAAAATACCTGTTGCCAGTTCCCCTATAACCAGTTGTGATATTTTCTCTCTTATCACATGTTGACCCCTCCTCATCTTGCAGTGGGATGCAGCATCATTGCTATTTCTAAATTTTATGTTCACTTTCATTCATTCTTTCTCTCTAGCTGTATTATATCAATATTTTCTTGTCTCTTTCTTCTCTGATTTAATTATTATTGTTGCTTTAATCCCAATATACTAATATCTTGGTTTTGTAATTTCACAACTTTTAAAAATCTGAATTTATATCCATCCATAACTAGAAAGTGATGCCACAATCATTTATGGTTATTTTTAAAGGTTAATGTTGTTTGGCAGCAGGCATACTTTTCTTCTCTCTTCATATTCTCAGCTTAAATTACAAAATTATAGCAAATTGTTTTCTAACATAAGTCGTTATGTTGAATCTAATTGCTGTCAAATGTATTAGCAAAGTATGATTAATGTTACATATTTGTGAGAGCTATTTAAAAAAAAATCTCTAAGAATCTCCTGAATGACAAGTGACTACAGTATTTACCTTCCTTTTGATGTCACTGCCAAACAACTTTGTCTGCTTTTCATTATTAAAATAAGTAAACATTTCTTTACCTTAAAAAAGTCAGTTAAAAAAAGATAAAGTAATAATGCAATTACTGTTTTGTTTAGCTTTCTTTATTTTCCATTTGTCTTAAGGGCAAACCTTTTTTTATCACCCTCTATCTCTAACACCAGGAACTATGTACTTTTTTGTAGATGATTTAAGTACTGTCTGGCTGCTAAAGTTTGGTGAGTGTCTGATAATTCCTATCCTGTTCTTGCCCACTGTACTTTGGGGGAATGTTAGTTCTTTTTCCTGGGCATCAAATTCTTTCTCTAAACCCTTTTGGACTCTTGTACAGGTCTGTCTGTCTTTTTGTCTCTCTCTCTCTCTCTCTCTTTGTGCCCACCTCCTCACTATATACATTGGCTACATTTCAACTATCACCACTTTTTGTCTCTGCTAAGCTTATTACATGTTTATTTTAGAGTGCCAAATAGACTATCCTGAAATGTCCTATTTATGTATTGTAGTTGGTATTCAATTTTACAGCCTTTTAGTTTATTTACTATTATTACTTATTCTAAGACACTGTTTTTACTTCAACAATATTTCTAGTTATAAGGATAATGTTGTTTTGCTTGCTTTTTGTATTTCAACCTGTCAAGCTTTTATGTTCATGTTATCACTATGTTGGTAAAAATGAAATTCTTATAAAATTAAATTCTAGCCATTTCGTTTTTGGCTACAGTGGGTAATACCTTGTCTATTTTATTGTTAATGCTTGAAGTTCAATAGAATTTGTTGTCTTTAATTTTTATGTTTTATATTCATTTAATCTGCTGCTTGTTATGCTGAAGAAAAATAAATTAAGATCAGCTTAAAATAGTTTCATTGTAGTTTTTTATCCTGAAGTATTTGTTTTACTTTAACGAGTATAAATCTGTTTGCCAGATTCTATCCCACAAATAATTTTCTTTTTTTTTTTTTGTCCAACTTTTCTACAGATCTATTTTGCATTTGTCAAAGAGAATCCATCACATTTTAAGATACTTTTAAATTCCTCCTCGCCATTTGCTTTATTCTTCACAAGTTCATTTGAACTAAATTCTACTGTAGAACAAAAATTATACTGAACCTTTAATTCCAACCAGTAAATATTCTTCTCCAATAGTATTTTATTTTGCTTAGAAATCTTTTTTTGCAAAAATATTCATTTTGTTTCCAAGGTGCTAGTTAAAAAGCCAGTATAATTTTTTTATAGTATATTTGAAATTTTTCCTTTAGTCTATCCAGCAGGCAAAACTTAAGAAAATTTAATGTTAAAATGATTTTTTGTTGCTTTTGAAAATTTTTCATTCATTAATGAAAGAATAAAGAAAGACTTTTAAGCTTTGGAAAGATGTTTGGGATAATTGCTAAAAATATTTTTATATTTTTGTTTAGCTCTAAAATAATTTTAATTTGTTTGAGTATAGGAACTTTCCATGTGTTATAGACTCATTATATAAAAAAAAAAGAAAAACAATTATGAAAATACATATACACACGTGTGTGTGTGTGTGTGTATATATATATATATATATATATATATAGCATCACTTAGAATATCTGTTTTTCAGGTTTTAGTTTAATTGTCAGGATGAAATGTTGAATTAGCTGAGAATTGGAATATTTATTTTATCTTCATTCCTATTGAAAGCTGTAACCATTCTATAGAATCAAAAGAAATTTATCTATTAGCTTCTGACGCCTTTATTAGTTGCTGATTTGAATGTATAACTGATTTAAGATTCTTACTTTTTATTCAGTTTTATATTATTTGAACAAATAAGTTACATTTTATATTATATGGTTTCAACACTATTCCTTGAAAAGATTTATAGTTGATTACATGTTGTTTGTTATCTGGATTGGATACTATAAATATGTATGTATATCTCACTGATAAGAGGAGAGACTGATTGTATTGCTAGCTGGCTTGTTAAATGCTAATTTCAATATCTGTTTTATATTGAAGAAGCTTACATATTTACTATTTGTAATGTGTCTTCATTATAAGAAATTACCTTTTTTTAACTTAGATTTAAAAAAATCTTTGAGATTTTTTTTTATATCTGATAAATTTTCTCTGCTAAACATCAAACTAAACATAGCTCTTAAGGAACTATTAATATAAATAATTTTCAATTATAAATCTGCAAATTTTGGCAATTATAAAATTTTGAACCACAAAAAAAACTCTTCTGAAAATACAAACTTCATGAAAAATTTAATTTCACTATAACCTCAAGGCACTACTCTATCAGTTGCCTACTCATTTAAAAATCATTTTGTTTGCATAGATTTTGAAAAATTTGCTCTGCTTGTTTTACATTTTTGTATACAAATATATTTAATACATTCAAAAGAAGACAATAATCAGTTTTGTCTTTATTTTCATCTTTTAGAATCTTTATTTCTCTTTGACAAATGTGGTGATACTGAAAAAGCTAGCAATCAGCTTTTCTTATTCTAAACATTTTCAACACAAAAATATCCTGTAATATTTCCAGAATAGCTTGATGATCATTATTATTATTTTAATTATTACTATTTTTTTTTTTAAATAAATCACTCATTTGTATTATTTTTGTTATTTTCTGACATTTGTTTCCTAATACCACAGCTAGTTGGAGGTGGGAGTCCAAAGTCTCTTTTCTTTTTTTTTTTCTCTTTTTTTTTTTTCTGGTTTGAATCTGATGCCCTGGAATATCTTCAGTTGGAAATGACTGGAGGCAGATTTGCATCACTCTAAACTATCTTGCCTTGTGGTGCTTCACGTGGCAAAACTGTGGCTCTGATCTGAACTCTTAAAACTAGTCTATCTTTGTGACTGTACATGTGCTCATCAACTTCTGTAGTGCTCTTTACATTCATTTTAGATTGGCTGGCAAATTATATTGTTTTTCCTTTAATTTCTTTTTGGAAAAGAGAAAAAAAATTGAATTTTTTCCCCTAAATTTTGATTTCTTTGGCACCGTCTTATTGCTATGTTTGTTCCTGTGGCTATTAGTAATGACTGCATGCAAATCTCCACTGATATGATGTGCATAGAATTTTCTTGGCAAAATGTATGGATCATTTTTTTTTTTAATCATGAACAACTTTTGTTTTTCTTTCTCTCTCTCTGATTTTTGTACCAGTTTGTTTAATGTAGAACAAGACTTGATATAAATTTTAGGATGACTGACCAGGAAGCCTATCAAGTAAGATAATATGATAACTGTTGTATATGCATTGTATTTCTTTTCTTTTAAAAGTGTTTTTCTTTTTCTTTCATCTGTTGATTTGTGTTTATGTTGTGTGGATAACTTTTACTGTTTACTGTACATAGACACATCTGAATAATGTATTTTGTAATCTTCATGAAGTCTTATTGCCAAAGCTCTAACAAGCTTTCACTTTTCAGTGCAATGGCCATATTGCACTTTTGTTTATTGACTTTTCTTTCAGCGTCTTGATCAGAGAGATACTCTCTACACAAAATTGAAATTCATCCAGCCATTAGATATTGTGCTCACTTGATTTTACTGTCATTATTGTCATCTGATTTACTTTTTTTATTGCATGGCTTATGATTTATCACACATTTTATTCATTATTGTTTTTTTTAAATTCTTCATTTAGATACAGAAATATGACATCAACTATTCATGTAAATATATGAACAGTAAATTTCAGATAATTTTGTTTTTGCATTTTTTAATACTAAATGTATATATTTTCTCAAACAGAAACAGCATATTTTATCAACCAGATTTTAATCTCTTGTATTTTTCACATTTTGACATATAATCTTAAACTTAAATTTGCAGGTGAGGAAAAAATTTGATTGTTTTTATCTTAATGTTAATAAGTACTTATAAATAAATCTGTTAAATTGTTTTAGATATATGTAAATTAAGCAATAGGTGGAAGTTGTGAATTTTGAAATCCAGTATTTATCTTCTCAAATGTTATAATTTTGACTTGTAAGAAAAATTCTTTCATATTTTGGTCTCTAAATGACATTAGCCTGTTTAAAAAATATGCTGTCAAAAAATAAGTTAAAGATATTTCATAAATAACTTGTAGGCATAACTTTATTGTTAGTTAATGCTCTACAAAATTTGTTTTTGTACATATACTGAGTAAATGTTATTTGAAATTTACCAGAAATGCTCTGTTTTTTTTAGGTAGGATGGGGGTGGAGTAGAGGCTTTTTCATTCCAGAAAAAAATTGTCTAATTTTATAATCTTTTTTTTTTTTTTTTTTTTTTTTTGTATGGATGAAAGCATTTTTTACAGAAAACCAAGCAGGAGACACTTATACATAAACACAGATCAGCTCATCTTCCAGATATATTTATACACAACCACCCACCCACACTGTGTAGGGGAAGAGCATTCAGGGAAAATACTCGTTTGGCAGTTGTTTTGTTGTGGTTTTCCATCTTGCTTTTTGTTATGTTGTGTGATGGTGCTAATTGTTGTTGATTTTGTAATTGTAAGAAAAAAAAGAATTGGTTATGCAAATAATATACTTTACAATATAAATTTAAAGGAACTAATTCATAGAATTTAATGAGTAGACTCTATGAAGAGGACTAAATCTGTTGATAGAATAAAGCTTTATAAAATGAAGTTTTGAAACTGCAAACTAATTTAGTGATTCTCTATTGAATTTATAAGGTTTACTTTTTGCCTTGCTTCACTGATTATTTCATATTTTGTGGTTCACATTTTAATTTTAATACATTCCAGTAATCAAGCTTTTTCTATAGAAACATGATTTTTACATCCAACTCAAATTATTTTCATTTTGTGCCCTTTCATTCTATTTCTCAGATGAATATGTAAAACTAAATAAATTACAAAATTTTGTTTATTAAATAGATGATGAAATTCTAATTTCTCTTAGCATTCACTTTGGTTGACTAAGAAAAATGCATAATTTTCTATTCTTGTGTGGTGATTAATAAATGTTATTCAACTTTAATTTATTTTTGGAGATTTTTATCTTTTTGAATTACTCACAACTGACTTCATAAAGAACTCATCTTTAATTACTACACTATGCTAAAATGATCAACAGGCAAAGGAAGATTTACATTTTATTATTCTGAGTTCTTTGATGTTGTTTTTCAAAGTGTAGATACTAGAGCAACAGGTTTTTTTTTTTTTTTTAAATAAAGAAGTCTATTTTTAGTGTTTAATTTGTAGTATATTACCAACGACAACATGTATATATAAAAATATAATCTTACATTTTTATTCTTTGACGGTGATGCTTGTGTGCAGGAGGGCAGCCGGAGAGAGATTGCACACATACGAAGGCACCATTTGCCAACAGAAGCTGTCTGTTTTCAGCCATAAATTCTAGACTTTATATCGTCTTAAAACTCCCACACATTTTTGCTTTTTTGGGTTGTCACTTTGTTGACGTCATCTACGGCCAGATATGTCTGTCAGCCACCCTAGTCCTTGGTCGACTTTTATCTATGGCCAGATGTATCTGTCAATCATATCCCTGCTAGTCATCACTTTTCAAGCCGGCTGTTGTTTGTGTTTTTTCTTTTGCTGTTGCACTTGTTGACATTATCCACAGCCAGATATATCTGTCAACCATACTTGTCCTTTGTTGACCTCACTCACGGTCGGATGTACCTGTCAATTATCTCTGAAGTTCAAGGTAATATATTACAAATTTTTAAAATAAGAATGTTAAACTATGTTTCTTATCCTTAAGGTCCCCATCTTTGTGTTCTTAGCCATTTTTTACTAAGTTAAATTTTACACTTTTATATTGTATAAATGACTACTAATCTGATCCCAAAAAATTCTTCAATTTTCAACATAAAAATATTTAAAAAGCAGTTAGAATGTTTAAGATTTTTTTTTTTTTCTTATCTCTTATATACTGGTCATATTATGTTCATTAAACTTTATGAGAAATATGATTTCAGTAAAAGACATCATCATTTGTAAAATGGTTGAAAACTGCAGTAATAGTTGTTTTTGGTTGCTTTTTGTGCTCCTTCTTCCCTCTTGGTGCTGTGTCATTTGTGGATGTCATCTATTTGTACTGTGGTTTGCTTTTCTTGACTGCTCTGTAGTTGTTCTGTGTGTCTAGTCTTTACAGTTAATGAATGTGTGGTCTAATGTTTCAAATGAACATAGTTTTTCTAATTCGTTGCTTCTCTCCTTTGTATAAATTCTGCCAGGTATTCAAAGCAAGAATCAAACATTACACAATCTTATAGCAAGATGTATGTTTAAAACGTTAGTAGAAATAAGTAGTATTGTTGTGTAAACTTAACGAATAGGTTTATTTGTATGTTTTAAAATTGTGTAAACTTTAAAACTGTCCTAAAAAAATATACTCAGAACATTACTGTTTAACAGGCTTTTATAATGGTTTACTACAAACCGTTTTGTTAAATTGGTTATAAAGCTTTTGCCTAAATTTTGTTTAATGTTTTCTCAATCTTTTCAGTCTTTAGTATAAAATTAAGCATAAAATGTAGTTATACTTTGAGTTTGTAAAAGGTTAATTTCAGATGATTTCTCTGACTCATATAAATTTAGAAATTAATTTATTTACTGGTGGATATAATAACAAGTTATCAATTTTCAGTCACAATATAAGTTTGCAGGTTAAACATACTACAAAACAATATGGAAACATACATAAAATATATACAACAACTTAGCTGATGGAAAACTTCTTAACAGACAGCACTTATACCTTACCCTAGTAGTCATAAGTAGAATAAAATTCCTTTTGACTAATCTGATGTAAGCTTCACAAGCAAAAATAAAATCTGTTTACTGATACCAATTATCTCTGTATGTTTTCATATAGTGGGTTTGTGCAGATTTGAAAGAATCTCCAAATGTGATGACCTCTTCATTTTATTGCATAATTCTGTACTGTTCTTGTAAGACTAAATGACTGTTCCTCTTTATCATACTGCTCTCAACTGCAGTTCTGTTTGGCTCTTTATACCTCATTTCTACAATCCTTACAGATGGTTATGGAACAATCATCTTACTGTCATATATTAGATTGAAACAATCAACAATACTGGCCTAGAAACAATATTCTGTTTGGCTTTCCTTTAATTTCACTTTTGGATACATGCGTCAACTGTTTCTATCATCTTACGCACATACAGACACACTGTGTTTTCTTTTACAAGGATTTCTTTTTAACATGCTGGTTTGTTCAGACTGATCTCTTATTTTCAAATAATATTTCTTTTAGCTAACCTTTTTTATTTTTTTTTCAAGAGAGAGATTAATGCAATGTACATTACAATAGATTTCTAACTGATGTTTTTTTTTAAATTTCATAAGTTATTTCAACATTTAAAATATAATAAGGAGAGTAACTATGCACAGATTAAATAATACTTCGTAAAGTAATTTTGATAGTATATTAATATGAAAAAAACAATCCCTGATTTTAATATTTGCTCCACTTTTTAATTCCATGTTATCAGTTTCTAAGAATGTTATTATGCAAATAAGTCGTGGAACTCTCTACAGCTTTATAATTTCATAAATTGTGTTATTTGTTTCGATCTATTTTTTATATGTATGAGTATGCATATGAAGACAGATAAACACGCATTGTTGCATTATTTGTGACAATTTATTTAAAAAAGAATAGAAATAAAAAAAAACGTGTGTTTGCACTGTTTCACTTGAAGATGATGATAGGATATAATTATATTTTAAAAGAACTAAAGAAGATAATGTTAGTCTGAACAAAATACCAAATTACTGCACATCTTCTATGATTTTCCAAATTTCTCCTATTGCAAAATAAGACCAGAACATCTAATGCCTTTCTCTTTATTTGACTCTATTTCATTTCTTTTCTTCTATGCTCTTGGAGAATTTCTTGTTTTTCAAAGATTTAACAATTACAGATTTACATAATGATAAAATCCAAATAACCTTTGTTACTTCTCATGAACTTTGAGTCCAATATACACACAACACAATACAACACCCATTTTACATTTGTTGTATTGCTGTTTTCTTTTTGTTTGTTTCTTTCCCACAGACTGAGCTGAGCTGGTGCCGTTTCATGGCATGTGTCTATTGCTCGAAGGAAACTTGCTCAGCATTTACAGGTTCCAGATTCTGTAAATTTGCAATATGAATATCTATCTCTGTTTCTCTTTATTATGTCTACTACTGTCTTCTTGTTATTATATCTACTGCTGTTGTCTTGCTTTGCCACTGGAATTTTGGACAATGTTTGAATGTTAACAAACTGTGAAAAGGCAATTTTCATAATTTTTTTTAATTACATTTTTAAGCTTTTTTTCATGGTCACAATAAAACAAGTGTCAAATTGCCACTTTTAGTAAAATCAAGATATAATTAAAAAAATAATGGAAAATTTTATGCAGGCATTTGGTATAGTGTAACATGAACAGACTGCAAATTATTATCATATGAATGTCTGCATATATTGTTAACTTAGTTTTTATTGTTACTTTTAGATTTAGCCTGTAGGGTTATTTGATGTGTATTCTGTGGCATAGATGCTAAGGTTTTTTTAAAAAAATAATGCTTAAAAAATATGTGCCCTTTCACATTACATTGAAGCATTGGTTTCACCTTCTACTTTCCAGGCGAATCTACCTGAACCCCCCCAACATTTATAAAGGATTTGATGGATGAAGAATTCAAAATCTTCTTCAGTCTACTTTTTCTTCTTTTGCTGTTTGTTTGCATACAAACATTTTTTTAATGAATATTATCTTCATTTCAATTCAAATCTATTTTTTTCACTCCTTTTCTAATCTTCTGTCTCCTACCCTTCACTTCTGTTTTTGTTGTCCATGTGACAGTTTAAATTGATAACCTTTTTTTATTATTTGAATTTGATGTTTTTCTTCTGCCTTGTGTGAGCTAAATCTGCTGTATGCCTGATTCTTTTCAGGTTTGAGAAGCAAATGCATGTGTGGCAAGCATTTCACTCCCACTGCAGAAACAGCAGCAGGAGCAATGGTACTAAATGCAGGGAGGGGACAAATTATGTGAAACAAGATTAAAAATTACATTAAAAAAAAACAAAAAAATGTGATAAATTGTCTTCAAGCCACTCTTGTCTTAATGTCCTTGAAAATAACAAGCTAAACTGCACTTTTATAAAAATGAAAATTTGGTTAAATTTAATATAAGTAAATTTAGCCATTTCTATCTCCTCTCTTTCAAGTTCTGAAGCTAATATTTTAAACATTATATATATTTATATTGACTAAAAAGCATTTTAGACATGATTGTTTTCTTTAGTCAATCGTATTTTCTGTTGCGGAATCTGAAATATTAAGAAATGAATGCAACCAACACACTTTCCAATTTTAACATTTTATAATCTATCACATTCTTTTCTTGTATTCAAATTCTAAATACATTCTTTTTACTGTTCAACTAAAATTAATTTTTCTGCTCACCTCATAATCTAAAGTTCTGGTTACAGAACTAATTATTTGCTAATTCATGTATCTGTATAAACATTTCATCTTTTAAGCTTTTGTGTCATACCCAATTTGATTTTTTTCTAGAAGCTTACATTATGTATGCATAATAATAAAAAATATAAAGTATAACTCTTCTAATAAAAGATTGTTTTATATCTATAATGCTTTTAATTTTTAATTTTATATCTATAATGCTTTTTATTAGCTTTCAGATGGATAGGGAAGAGTAGTGGAATTAATAAAATCAGGTTATTTTAATTTTAAAGATAAAAAAATAAGTATAATTATAAACCTTATTCATGTTATAAATGTTTATTATTATTAACTTTTTTTCTTTCCATAAACTTGTCAGTACTGGAGCCAAACCCTGGTCTTAAAAAGAACTGCCCCACCACCTTCAAAGAAATCCATATTACCCTCAACATTTACAATCCAATATCTCAAGCATCTTTTATTGTTTTCAGCACGCCCAAACTTTTTGAACTTGCGCAGTAACACCCAGGGTAACACTGCTAAGCGTATGTTTAAACTTCTCTCTCCTTCCTTCTCACCCTGCTAGTTCACACTCTGATTGATATATAAACACATACACACACATGCTGCATGCCTTAGCTGTCATCATTATTTGTTTAATGTTTATCTTTTTTTTTTCCATATGTGTGTGTGTGTCATTTTTTATAATAATTTTCACTTCATTCATTCTAATATTTTTCATGCATGGCATAAATTCTACTTTCCAGCATGTTTATTTTTACCTCCTCCTCCTCTTCATATGTTTTTTATTTCTCTTATATAGACATTTAAGTTTAATTTCATTAATTTGTCTCTACTTTCTGATATATAAGATAGAATTATTGATGGTTAAACAACAGGGTAAAAACTGAAACCCAATCAACTTCTTTATGCCATAATGTGGTTAGATATTTAACTCTTTTTATTTAAATATAAAACACAAATCTATAGGGATTACCCCTTAAGAATCAGTTTCAAAACTTGAAAGCTGCTTCTCTCCTGTTTGAAATGAGTGTTACATCAAAATTGATTTTTTTGACAAAATCTAATCATCTATGTAATGATTCATACCATTATTATTGTTTATACTGGCAAACATTGATTGTAGTGGAATTTCTTAGCAAAGTTTTCTTGATATTTACTAAACTTAGTTTATTAAGGAACAAAGCTAATGTGAAGAAGATTGTATTGCACCAATGCACCAAGTGGAGATAACCTGCTTATTTTGTTAATCCATGGGATGGGTCCAAACTGACCATGGTTGCCAGTTTAAATATGTAACTAACTCCACCACCAAGCAGGCTATTAAAACTTTGTTCTTGGCAAAACATTTCAAGCTATATGACATCATCTCCAGTAAAAGAATTATTCATTTTAATTTGTTTGTTTTACTTACAAACCAAGATTAAAAAAACATTTAGAAGTTAATGAATTGTAATATTCAGTGGGACCAACGATAAGGGATAAAAATGAATTAATTTTTACTTATAAGCTATGTAAGGTTTTAAATGTACATTATTAAAAAACACAAATTTTAATTAAATCTAAGCTTCAAATGTATTGATATAAATAAAGTCAATATATTTATATAATCTTTAGATGAAGAATTTCAAAAATCAAATAGAAATCAAATGTACTTTTTTCTTTTTTTAATATTATTTTAACTGAGTTTACTTATGTAAATTCTTTTGTGAGTGAAGATTTGATTGAAGTGTAGCGTAAGCAACAAGGGAAGTAATTCTCATGTTTATTAGTTTATCTCCCTTTAACTTCCAAACACTTTTAATTTTGGATGTAGTCTTAAGCGACCCAGATGAATATGATGAGTTAATTAATCGTGAATATGATTGGTATTCATCAATCATATGCACAATTAGTCCAACTTTCTTTTATTTGTGGATATTTATTATTAACCTTATGAGACTAGGTTAAAATTGTATTCAAAATTAGGCATATTGCTTCAATGGCAAATAATAAACTGCTGCTGCTGCTAATAAAATAAAATAATTCCTTGTTAATTAAATGGTTGCAATCCGAAAATATCAATTCTAATGAAACATGTCTGATTTAACGTCAAAACCTGTTGTCCCAAATGGTCCATATATTAATAGACAAGTCATAATCTCAAAGTATCTACTACAATAGGTTTATTTAAGCAAAAAACAGTTACAGTTTTAAGGGGAAAATATTTTCTTCTTTATAGCCAAATATTATGTTGACCAAAATGTCAGTTTGGTTTATTACATAGAAATAAGATTTTTTAAAAAATGTCAACATTTTATTGAAAGTCATATTCAGTTTCATTCTATTATCTTCTGGTTTTCATACAAATTCATAATTATATCCTTTCAGAATTTTTATCTTTGTCAGCAAAAGAACTGCTTAATATGCTTTTTGCATCTTCTAAGGTACAAAAACTTTTGTTTTCAATATTACAAAAAGTGCACAATATTTGGTAAATTAGGGGAAAACGTGCGAGCCAAGCTGTAACAATTTTTTTTTTTTAAGTTTACTGAGTGCAAAAGAATATGAGAAATAGTATTAAGAACAATAAAATAACAGGAATTAAGAAGACAACAATTGACATTTCATTTGAATTAAAATGGTTGCTTTGGAAAACCTGCAGCCTTGTGTTATCCTATGGAATATTGCATCCTTAAATGATTCCAAATGCTTCTTGTCAATTTCTGCTTTTTAATTGGAAGTAGTACTTGTCCAAAACTATCATTGAAAGGAATTTTGCCGAGTACACCCTTTCAGTCTAACCACATACACAGCATCTCTTTTACGGGATGAAGACCAGCTTTTGGTGAAGTTGCTTGTCCCTTGATTACTTAGATTTATTCTAAAAATTTCACTTTCCACCACCTATTTATTTCAAAAGTAAAACATTTCAATTACTTATCAGATTTCACATGAAAATAAGAATTGGAAACAACTAATATAGCCAAACTGGTATAAATGATTTTCAACTTCTAAATTTTGAGCATGTTAGTAATCTTCAATATCATATTTTTTACCTTTTCTTAAAATGTAAAAAGCATAATAACCTAAAAATGTTGTTTGTTCTTTCAATAAACAAAAATGTGCCAACTTTGACAAATGAAAAGAATACATGATGATATGAGATTTGTCATGATAACAAGCAAAAACAATCTTTTTTAATTATATTAGTTAAAATTAAATACTAAATCAAATTTTTAATTTAATGACTAAACTAAATGAACTTTTTGGTCAGCTCAGTAACTTTATAAACATTTCTTTATCTATTAAATGTTATCAGTTACTTATTTTATTTAAAGACTACCATTTTCTAAGCTATTTTTATTTCATCCAATCCTCATGCAGCTAATTACATCTGGAATAGCAAACCTTAAAGTGTCCTACTGTCCAGCGAAGCAGCATAAATTTATTGTCAGTGCATAATCAATTAAAAACAAACAAAAAAAAAAAGGATATTTAAAGGTTCACTTTGATTATAAATACACTTGAAATATTGAGTTTATTTCTGTAACTATATCCTTTTATTTTGGTGATGAAAACTCTGCTGGAAAACTCTGGAAAAAAAATTTAAAGAAATTTCACATAGAAAAAATATTAAAACTATTTCATTACATAAGCCTGATTATGTGGAAAAATGTTCATATAATTGCTTTTGTTTAGTTTTCATTTATGCGAGAAATATTACTTGTTACTAATTATCTGATCTTATCTTACTTCTTTACCTTATTGATTGGTAAAGCATTAGACTTAAGATTTTCAGTTGCTAATTTCTCAGACATAGCTATCCAAAACACACACACACACACACACACACACACACCTATTTTCTTCAAAGATAAAAATAGGTACATGGATTTAAAAGGTATATTTTCAATAAACAACATGCCTCATCAGAAAAATCATTATTATTGACTAGTGATAGAATATTCTCTTTTGACATTATATTTATTTAGCTTTTTAGGGAAATTCAAGACAGTTTCAGTAAATCAGATTTGTCATACTTTCTCTGTTTTCTTTCCCTTTCTTTTTACTTTCCTACTAGCCTTTTAGCAGCCCTGATTAAGAAATCCTATTCCATTCTTTTCCAGTTACCTATTTACAATGATTCTACACATTACCCAACTTTTACCTTTGATGTTTATTCCCTTCATTATTCCATTCAACTTATATTTAGATTTAAAAACCAAAATTTTAAATCAAGAACAACCTCTTGATTAAAGGGATGTCCATACCATTATTCTAAACAGAACTTAGTGGAATAATACCATAAATTACTCATCAATAATAGTTAAAATAATATGTTTAGTTATATTTCTAATGTAAAGAACATCTTTACTTTTCAAGGAATGTAAATGACACAACCAAATGGTTTCAGCGGAAAAAAAAAAACTGAAGAATTTATTTGCACTCATGAATGAGAAACATGCATTAGTGTACATTTGGTATGATCAGATATATTCTACAGTTACAATGGAATATCTTGTATAAAAAAAATAAAGCACTATATTTATGTAAGTGATAGATTATAACTCCACGGTATCAAAAGACAAGTAATTCAAATAAAATCACATAAAT
Organism: Ascarosepion bandense; assembly: GCA_037127315.1. NCBI lineage: Eukaryota > Metazoa > Mollusca > Cephalopoda > Sepiida > Sepiidae > Ascarosepion > Ascarosepion bandense. The sequence continues at coordinate 1,875,715 of JBBBDQ010000563.1, read as the reverse complement.
ATTGGTTTGCAATAAGCCTATGAATAGTAATGATAACCCAAAATCAGTATATACGTACATATCCCTTTAACTGCACAAAATCACACAGAACAGCAACTTGATAATTTTAATACTTGTATGTTAACATTGGCCATAAATATATGTAACTATTTTATATAAGCCAATTTCACTTTGAAATGTTTAGGATGTACTGGCTTCATAGAAAGTCTCTCAAAGAAAACCTTAGGATTTAATTTCCCTTCCCTTTTAGTATTTGTGTTTACTCTGGGGTATTCCATTAATTTTTTCATTGTTTGTTGTATTTTGCTTTTTTCTTTCTAGGAAGCTGTGCTAAAGTGTATATTTTTATAAATTCAATGTTATTGTGTTGTAACTGTACCTAAATAATTTTTTCTTAGTGGAAAAATAAAATTCATTCCTAATTTTTAATTTATTCAATACTTCTCAGTATGAAGTGTAAAAATATTTTAACTGATGATTTAAATAGGATTGTAGATTATGAAATTCAAATGTTAATCAGTGGAAACACAAATTTGAAGTATTATCATTTTAATGAAAAGTTCTGTAAATATAATTATGAGAACTATTTTTTAACAATTTTTGCTGAAGGAATCTCATTAAACTGCTTTCCAAACTGAAAGTAGAATATTTCCAATAAAACAATATTAATGTTCTAAAGTATGTTCCTATATTTAGACATTCATAAAATACTGTTATTTTTGTCAATTGGATATTCTATTTTGAAAATTGCAATAAAAGGCAAGTAATATCAATTAGCGAATGAATTCCTTCCACTAATGTTGAAAATTATTTGAGGTATTATGGCATGAATTATTTTGAGTATTTTTCTAATGTTTCTTTGTCATGCATGATGTCTAAGAAAACAGCATTGCTTTGTAATCTTTTCATATAAAATTTGAAAATGTTTCTTCTATCAAATGACCATTGATCAATGCCATGATGTCTATTAGTTTTCCATCAGTGAATGACTAGTAACTATATAATATATATGACTTACTGACATGCAGCTATTATTGTCTTTGCATTTAGGCCCTTTATTGCTCTTTCTTCTTCATAAACTAATTAATGATGCTTTTCTTTTCTAGTTTTGTAAGCATTGATTCTTTGTTGACTGTTTTTCAACTAAAAAGTAATCATCTTCCTCTTCATCTGGACTTAAAATAGAATTAAAATTTCATTTGATTAGGTCTTCATATTTTTTATTTATTTTATTTCCTTTTTTTTTTGTGATGGGTTCCCCATATGATCAATGGGCACATTTCTATAAGGGGTTGTTAGATGTTTATATAACAGTAATATTTAGTGTAGTCATTCCTGGGCATTAAACCATGTGATTATTTCAAATCACCTTGACTTTTAGAGTACTCCTGGACTTTATTGATTGTTACAAATACATACAAATTATAGAAAATAGCATTAGTTATTGATTAATTTTAATTCAAGTTAGGCTTTAGTTGCGTGCTAGGTTTGAGCATAAATATCATAATTAGCACAGAATTCAAATCTCAGAATTTTTGGGTGAGCTTTTTCCTCCTAATTTTTCATTTCCAGAAATGTCTTGAGCTTCAAAAAAATTGAAATGTGATGATTGTTTTGTTGCTTTTTTTTTTCTTTTCCCCCACTTAGTAGAAATAGTATTTTCCACTTTTGAAAGTAGAATTAAAAAAAAAAAAACGTTTGACTGTTATCACAGATGCTCTGATGAGTCAATTTGGACAGTGGATCAATCGACCCCCACCAGAACGTGAGTGGTTCCTCAACTTTGTGACTCTGTCGCATAAATGTTTCCCCTCCCTTCAACACTCCAATCATCTGCCCCATCCTTGCAAGTGTCTCCTCCAAATTGTTCTGCATGGCAGTTCTAGTTTGTAACCCTCTTCTTAAAAATTAGGTTTGTAGAATGGTAGTGTGTCAACTGATTGAGAATGTCCTTTTAAAATAGACATCCATTTACAGTAAGGGATTTACAAGTAATTTTAAACCTTGTTATTGATAAGAAAGACATCAACATTACAGTAATGTGGTAGGAACACATCTGTCTAAACCAAAATCTTGAGCAAATCAGCATTTTCACCTGCTTTTTTTTTTTTAATAATAATAATAAATTAGGTTATACTTTCTTGTATTTTACTTAATTAATAAAGACTATATTCATATGTTCATTTATTCTGTGCTTCATGGCAACTTTTAACCTCTAAAGATAACAAACGTTAAATGTAATTAACTTAGAAGAAAGACATGAAAATTAAACCTTTCATCTCATGGGGTGCTATGATTTTTAAAAAAATGACATCAGTTATGGCTAACTATTTTATAATGGTGACACAGCACCAACTGACTTTCTTTCTAGGTAGTATGTGGTTCATGAATGCTCATATAATAAATTGCCCAAAAGACTTTGCATCATGTATCCATTTGAAAATATTCATTATCATTGATATATTTAATTCTTACTGAGATTCAGATAATTTATGAACCAAGTGTTAACTATTTCTACTCTTCATAGTCATCAGATATTTATGGGCTGCCATTAATAAATGCCATATCTGTTCAATGCTACTGAATTTAATTTTTCAACACTATTTTTATAAACTGCAATAAAGAAAATCATTTTGGCAATTAAGAATTGTTCATCTTCATGAAATCTATTTTATAAAGTCATCCCCCATTAATTTTGCTGCTTGGTGCTAATGGGAAAAAAAAGTTAATTCCCCAGCCAACACAAATACTATTCCTCAAACATTTGTAGCATTTGAAATGTTACTAAATTATTTTTCTTTGTTAAATTCTTTAATGGAAAAAAAAATTTGAAATAACCTCATTTCTTGAGAAATTCACTTGCTTGACAAAAACTATACAAGAAGTTTTCAAAAAAATACATTATACAAATCCATAACTCTAGAAGAGTTTGAAGAATACAATAATTGTCAGTGGTGATCTTAATTTCTGAGAAACTCTTATTGAGGTCCCAACTGGGATAAAATAGCTTTGGCTCTTCCTGTTAACAACTCAATATACTATTGTCATTCATATTATGTTGAAGAAACACACATGTATTAGAATTTTTTTTATTTTTTTACACTTCCAAGAAAATATTAAATGAAAATGCATGCAGTTATAGTAGGATAAATGTCATAAGCATTCAAAATTTAAATGTTAAATCGATTCCCTCTGTAAAAGTACCCGAAACTGTTTCTGTATTCATCAAGAAAATAGTTTTATGTTTACATTTTTGAGTGACTTATCTTTCGTAGCATGTCTATCTTAGAAATAAAATATCTCTTGAATTTAGTTTTCATTTAAATGTAACTGAAATATTTAACTTGTGCTATTAAATCTTTTACTTATCATGAAAAATTTTGACTCTTGCACACACAGGACTTGTCAGTATAAAAATTTGAAATGAATTCAACTTTCAAACTAAAACTAAAACATTTTCCATTAAATAAATCATGACATTAAATAAGTTTAAAGGAGTTGAAAATTGTAAATGATATCACTTTTTCTGTGCGTAACTTTTCTACAAACTTTAAATTCTTGTTGCTATAAGCACCAGTTGGCATGCAGATAAATTCTTAAAGTTTCCAGTTTAGTGACAGAGAGACATTTCTATGCATTATGTAGATATAACCTCAATAATATTGAATTGATTTATAAAAAAAAAAAAAGCTAATAGGAAGTTTGGGTTTAGATCCACATTTTTTTTTTTCTATAAAAAGAACCCTCTTCTTTCACTCCATCTTACCTGACAATTTTTTAATGGTAATGTATGTCTAGCTGGTTGGTCACTAGAAATACTGGGGCAAACACATATGATGCATGGCCTATTGAACTGCATGATATCCCCCTCCCATAACGACTGCATCTATTATGGCCCTTCTCCCTCATTTGAATCGTACAATCATTATGGTTTGCTTGCACTATATTGACATCTCATTCTATATTTTGCATCATCAGAGAATAATCATTATTATTTTAATAATCATTATTTTGTGTGTAGGTTTTTGTATGCGTGGTGTGTGTCTGAAAATTTGAAGCTTCCCATTCCCAAAACTGTTCCTTTTCTACCAATATCTTCATTTTTATTTTTATCTTTCCTACCCTTGATTTTTTTTTTTTTGTCAAACCACTTGTCTTTTTCTTTTCCATTTTTTTTTTTTGTTTTTAATAGTTTCTGTATCGCATATGAATTCTATGTAAGTAATCACTATTGATTGCCATCCATTCTAACCTGCATGTACTGGCAGATGAAAATTTGTGATGCTCGTTCCTTTGCGTCTCTTTTCGTCTAATGCGCATGGATCTTTTGTATATGACACTAATGTAACAATTTAGTCAATGCTTGGATCTCATATTGCTGAAAGGAACTTTTCAAAATTTTATGTATGCTTGACATTGTGGAAAACAAATATCAAATGTTGACATAAATTACAGAAAAGGATATTGTTTTCAATTTCCAAGATGAAATTTGGATTTTTAGTTTTATTTAATAATTGCATATACAGATATGAACACTACAAAACTACAATGAAATATTTTTTGTTCTGTGTTCTTTTGCATCATTTAATTAGAATTTCTTCAGAATGGTAGAAAATTTTGAAAGCTTGGACAGGAAGAAATCTTAAAAATATGCATGAGATAAAAACTTGGGTATACAGTTAAACTGGTGAAAATAGTAGTTCTACAATTCCACCAGTAAGTTCTACTCAAACAGCTTTTTCCCCACGAACAACTACCCTAGGGAACAGACTCCCAAGAGGACATTTTCCTGATCACTACAATCTTAACCAGTTCAAGTATAGAGTCAACCGTTATCTTTCCTTCCTATCTATATTAACTACCCTTTAACATAACCCTCTATCTCGAGTGGCTCTTGGGGCTTGTACAGGGTTAACCACACTGTGTGTGTGTGAGAGAGAGAGTGAGAGACAGCAGTACAGTACACCATTTTCAGCCTGAGACCTGGCTCTTATAGAGGTAGAGAATAGCAGAAGGAGTCCAGTACAGGGAACCAACAATTTTTTCCAGTATTTTTAGTGATAGGTAATGTATACAAGTTCCACTCAATGTTTAGGTCCCAATAGGTGCTTAGGGCATAGGCCTTCCTGACAGAGCACCTATTCATGGTCAGTGAAAGTTCTGGATTCACTCAGTGATGATGGAGTGTTACTAGTTTGGTTTTTAAGGCACTGTTATAACCAGCCAGTTCCCACCCTCACTGTGCTGTTTGAGGTCAAAGTAGAGATCAGCTACCAAGTTTTCGAGTTACACACATATATCATCAGTATAGATATTCACAAATGATCAGAGTACTCTTCAGCAAATCATTTATGTAAAGTAGAGAGAGGGTTGGGCCAAGAAGCATGGAATCATGGAGGATGCCTGCATTGATCACTTGATCTTCAGAGTATTGGCTGTTACAACTTCAGGGACCTACTCATTAGGAAGGACTTCATAATTGAAAACGCTCTTCCAGTGAAAAATCATTTTATGGAACTGCACATCAGGAATGTCTTCAGTTTGGCATCAACTTTGACACAACTAATGAATGATCTTAAGTGCCTTTGAGTAAAACTTCAGCAAAGCATTTTCCAGAGCAGGCTTTGAGAAAGAGGTCAAAAAGGTTCACCTGATATCTTGTTGCATAAGGAACACAAGTGAGTTCTTCAATGATCTGCCTTAGATCATAGACAATGGGGAAATCTCTGCAGTACCTGTCTTCTTTTTCAGTTTTATTTGAGTAGACCAATCACTCCTTGTGTTAAATATTAAAGTTACCATATGAAATTTTGTCTCGGATTTATGTTTGTTTTCTACAATGGTAACTCTTCAACTTTGGCATATTTCAAAAGTAAATGCATTTCTTCTTGTCAAATACTATAATCACTTTAATATTTTAAAAAGAACCTTTTGCAGTATACTATTCAAACAGTGGCCTTAATTATTAATATAATAACAATGAAAGTGAGTAGTTAAAAAAAATGAATCATATTTCGTTGATTAAAATAACATTTTCTTTTTTAAATATTCATGTTTGTTAACAATGGAAAGAGTTAAGAGAATAAGAGGAACTATAATAACTCCACTTTATGAAGACCAGTAGTTGAGAACATATGGTAAGACCTTCTAATGGTATTAATGGAAGATCAGAAAATGAACATATTCTATTAATCAACTATTTATTTCTTTAAATATATTCTTCTTGCTTGAACAAATTCTTTTGAAGCTTGTGAAATATTTTCCTTTTTAAGTTTGGTATATAAAGAAGAGTAACCTTCAGCAGAAATCAAATATTAGACAAAGTTTTCAAACTTATGTTATCTCTCTCCTTAATATTTTCTCAGTTTATTTCATTCTCGATAGCATTCTTGTGTCTTAGAGGCTTTATCAACTTGACTGGGGTGAAATGATTAAGAGGTATATTTGGGAAGCAACCATTCATCCAAACAAGTTTGATTAAACAGAACCAACAAGGTCTGACTGTTTCATTTTTTTTATTATACTTTTTCAACTCGATAATACTCAACATTTTATCCAGAAGTTGGAAAAAATGAAACGGATAGACCTTGTCGGTTCTGTTTAATCAAACTTGTTTGGAGACCATATATATAGTCACAAGAAGTGAATTTGAGCAATTTAAAAATAAGTTGGTTTCTTTAAGCTACAGAACATTTCATTATTTTGCATTATGCTTCTTCAATGTTCAAATTTGAAATACTTTAATCTGTCTACTCTTTCTTGGTGAAACAAAATTATCCTCTAAAAGTTTCAATTCATTATTCTGTTTAAGAAAATATTCTTCCACAATGCTAAAATAATAATAATGTTCATATAAAGAGTCCATTTTATTGTCATTTGTATCTTGAGCCACAGTTAATATATTCAACTCCAAAGATTATATTGAACTGAGATTAATTATAATAGATTAACCAAACCTATCACTCATTGATTGTATGAATGAAGATTTTGGTTTATAGACATAAAACTTTTATCATTCTCCCATTTGAATGTTAACCATGAGACATGTTTTGTCTCCTCTTTTTACCATTTTAGAATCTGAGATGAGGCTAGTATACAACCAACTTTTCAAACCTACATTATGCCTCAACTTGTCAGCAGATATTCCTACCAGAATTACAACCAGTTTGTGTTTTTTAAATGTCATTACATACTTTTATTGGAGGCAACTTTACCCAGCTCAGCAAACTTATCTCTCTGTAACTTAGGAGACATTCTCATATTACTTAATAGGGGTCCTTTTGATTTTCATGTAGAACTGGATGATTTTTATTTCTATGCACTGAGACTTCATTTTAGAAATCTTTTGGTAAGCAGAGCTTCTCTTAAAAAGTTGAAGAAATAAATGTCAGTTTAGATTGTAATCTCTCCTGAATTTTGACATTGGTTAATTTTTTTCATTCACTTCTCCAAAAATGTGCAATGCAGACCAACTCTTACCAGTTACTTTTAAAAGCTATCATTTATTAAATGTGTTTTGAAAACACAAAACTGCTGCTATTTTTTTATTTTAACTTCTAATAAAATTCATTATCATTTATCTTGTCATTCACATTGCTCTGTAAAATGCTGCCATACATTCTTTTTTCTTTTATTTTCTTACTAATACTTGAAGAAGAAACACAGAGCATGTTAGGTTCTACTCACTGGCCTTTTATCAGTTGGCTAACATAAATTGTTCATATGATTTAAAGAAAATTCACTTATAAAATATTAAACAATGAATCTTTTTTTTATCCTGTTTATTTGAAATGTTCAGCAGTCTCAGAGGTGAAATATCCATTACTAAATTTACTTATGACTTGCACAAATTCATATCTTTATCACTCAGTTATATCCCAGTTCGTAAAATATTCCTCTTATATCTCATAATTGAAGTGTTTTCTGTCCTTACATGAATCATATCTTCTAATGTGATATTTCTACATGATATTTGAATTATAAAAATCTCATTATTTCAGATTTTCTTTTTCTTTCTTTTTTTTTTTTTCTCTCAGTAGGTATTACTGCTAAGAAACTTCATAATTTGTTCCAAGTTAGTTTTATCTGTATGCTGTGTTAAAGAATTTAGTAAAAGGTAAAAAAAGACAAAGGTAGTTATGAAAATTGAACAATTTGGACATATTTCTCTCTTTTTCTTTGACAAAAATATAAATTGGTTACTTAAAATTTGGTATTTGTGCAAGTCTCAAAGAATTACACTGATAATATAACCAGACATATTTCAAGAGCAGTTGATGATCTGACAACATTAAATTTGGATTATTCAATTGCAGTCATTACCTCCTCTACATATCCTTTTTCCCCTCAAATATTTGAGATTTTTACTCTATACCCAAATAGAAAAACCTTTCTTTCAGCCAACAAATAACTTCTTTGTTTATCAAAACATTTTTACTCATTTTAAAAAAAAAAAAAGAAAAAAAAAAGACCTTATACTTTTTAAGAAATACCTGTAATGGATAATCTGTTCATTGTTTAATACTGACATTAATCTTTGCATTTGATTTCTGCATTTCTTTTACTGATACAAATGTTTTATTTATTTTTAGTATTTTGTACTAACTTTGGTTTTGGTTTCAGTTGACATATTTTGGTTTCATTTCTTTGTATGGATGTATATGAACATGTCTCTACACTCACAGGTGGTCATTTATTGTGACATGTGTTTTCTGAATCAGTACTTTATATGAGTCAGTTTTTTCATTTTCAAATAAAGATTTGTTAATGAATAGTAATTTCCATTTCTCTTCTACATAAAATTGGCATTAGCTATTGATTATTTATCTTGAGGGGAAAATGATTTTATTGTAAAAATATGAATTTCTTGTCAAGCAAATGCTTCATATGATCTCTGTAATTTTTAATTCTCCTCCTGTTTTATTAATTTTTTTTTATTAATAGACAATAAAATTAGTTTCCATATCAATTCATATAACAATTGTTTTTCTTATAAAGATTAATATTCTTATTTTTTGCATCAACTATGTTACTTAAGTACAGCTTTGAAGAAATATGATGAAGCCTCATATTTACTGCGACTTCTGCATAATTCCCAAAAGCCATCCTCTAACTAAATTTATGAATTTTGTATTAAACATTATTTACTCTTGTAATTGCAAATACATATTGACATTGCATATAATTTTATCTTATTCATAAGCCTTACTTGATTCTTGTTATGACAAGATAATTTCAAGTTGAATATGGCTGAGTTGATTGAAGTTTATTCGTTTAATGAAAAAGTCTGCCTCTTTCTACCAAGCACCCATAGATCAGAGGTAGAATTGTCGACTGACGCCGATTCGGTCAGGTTTCAATTCTGGGTAAAAAGCAATCAGATGTCTAACTGTACTGATGAGCTGTAATACACCGAAACAGATCTATCTGCAGATGACTCTCTCTCTCTCTCTCTCTCTCTCTCTCTCTATATATATATATATATATATATATATATATATTTAGTATATCGAGGCAGCAAGTAATTTTCTAAACATATGCTATTAAATATAAGAGACCATGAATGTCTATTATGTTTAATCATGAGCCGTTCTAAATGTCGTATTTTTGCTTTAATTTCAGTTGAAAATAAAGACAAAAATTCTCCAACATTTGGATAATTATTTATTGGTTTTCTTCTAAGCTTTCGGCTCACATGAGCCATCTTCAGAGAGGTTTAAACTGAAATATTATAAAATCCACCATCACCGACGATTTTATTTTGTGTTGACATAAAACTCTGCTTGGCAATGGCAATAGTTACCAAAAATAATAAGCGCAGTTCTTAAGTTTGCAACGTGGTTTTATGACGTCACACTGCGGGATAGCGCGAAATGACAACAAAACCATGTAGTCAAATGCAATGTAATATGTTATTTCCTGTTTTAAAGTTGATTTTATTGAGTGTTGGTTGTTTTGATTTGATGTACATGGCCTCCAATATCTGCAGGTTCCTCTTACTGTGTGGATGAGTAAGGATCACCGTATTGTTGACCAAAATCTGTCTGATATTACCTAGATGTTTATGTTTTTCAGATAAATGTTATTTAATAGTACTCTGATCAAAAAGATGACATGTAAGTCTACGGGAGAGCGTGGTTGTAGTAAAACCAATATATGTACTAGGTTTTGGATTAGTATCAGAGATGCAATCTCTGAATGGGCATGTAAATTGGTACACTACATTGGTTTTTTTGTAGAGAATTTAGTTTCGTGCTTGTTGGGTTATTATAGACTATGAGGTGAATTGTTTTAAACTTTTTATAATATATAATGAGTTTAATTTGATTATTACTTTCCACTGGTTTAACATTTCTACGTATTATGTTTTTGAGAGTTTTTTCATCTTGTTTATAATTATTATGTCTTTGGTTGCAATAGTATAAGTTAATAGTGTTATGTTTATTTTGATGTAAACCATTATTATTAATATTATCATTGTTGTTAGAGCTATTGTTAATTTTGTTGAGATACATTTTAATTTGTTGATCAATAACGGAGTTAGGAAATCCATTATTGACTAGTGTTTGCTTAATGTTGTGTAATTCTTTATAAAATATAGATTTGGAAGAAGATATCATCTGTGTGTGTTGAAGTAAGTTTTTTATAACAGCTAACTTATATCGTTGGGGGCATTCACTATTATAATTAAGAAGACACAAATTTATGCTAGTTGCTTTCCTATATAGAGAAGTAGTAAATTTATGTGTGCTAGAATCAATGAATACATCAAGGAATGGGAGTTTGTTATTAATGTTAAGTTCTAATGTAAATTTGAGGACGGAGTGACTTTCAAATTTGTTTTTAAGATATTTAATTTGATCGATATTCTTAGCTAAAACAAAGATGTCATCTATGTATCTTACATATATAGAGGGTTTATTGTTGTCATTAATTATTTTATTTTCTAGATTTGCCATATAATAATTAGAAAAGAGGGGACCTAAAGGAGATCCCATCGCAATACCATCTATTTGTATATAAATATTGCCTAAGGGATCGTGAAAGGGTACTTGTGTGGTGCATGCTAATAATAGTTTTTTTTAATATAGTGGGTTTAATATTGATTGATGGGAGAGTAGCATGGTTGTATACATCACGGATAATGATGTCAATTGTTTCCTGGACGGGAACATTTGTGAATAAGTTTTGGACATGCAAAGATGCAATTATTTGATTCTTAGGTTTTACGGAATGGAGAATCTGTAAAAATTTGTCCGTGGAATTAATACTATATTTACCAGGAAGATAGGGAGTAATTAGTTTGTTAAGTGTTTTGGAAAGGTTTTATATTGGTGTGGGTATTTGAGAAATGATAGGTCGGAGGGGATGATCTTTTTTATGGATTTTTACATTTCCATAAAGGTAGCCGGGCTGATAATCACCTATAATCTTTTGAAGTTTATAGGATCCTATTTCAGCATTGTTTGCAGTAATAAGTTTATTAATATGTTTTTTAAGTTGGGTTGTGGTATTACTAGTTAATTTTTTAAATTTATTGTGATCGTCCAGAATGGCCTGTAATTTGGAGTGATATTCCTGTCTGTTTAAAATAACAAATGTATTGATTTTATCGGCACGTCGGATAACAATGTTTTTGTTATTTTTGAGATGTGTGGATTTTATAATATTTCAGTTTAAACAACCTCTCTGAAGATGGCTCATGTGAGCTGAAAGCTTAGAAGAAAACCAATAAATAATTATCCAAATGTTGGAGAATTTTTGTCTTTATTTTCAACTGAAATTAAAGCAAAAATACGACATTTAGAACGGCTCATGATTAAACATAATAGACATTCATTGTCTCTTATATTTAATAGCATATGTTTAGAAAATATATATATATATATATATATATATATATATATATAGTCTTATCATGTTTGTGGAGTCTGTAACGTATGCTCTGTGGGAAAGTACACATTCTCTCTCTCCTCCAATTCATATACTGGTGATTTAAAAGGTTTGTGGGCATAAGAAAAGAAAACATAGTGTGACGATTTGATGAGGCTGCATGAGCATTGGAGAATGATTTCTTTCTTCAATGCACTTTTTGAGAAAGTTTTTCCTGTTTTAGTGTGAGTGGATGGCTGTTAGCATCTTTTTGTATTCCTTTATTTGGTTTACATATGTATTTGAGGAGAGAGAATATGTACTTTTCCACAGAGTATACATTACAGGCTCCACAAGCATCATAAGACAATAAACTAAGTAAGTTAATTAATAATGACTTAGTATACATTTGCATATCTTACCATTATGTGGAAGGTATTTATGCCACACTATATATGCACACACACACACACACACTTGTTTTTTATGATGATATATAAGTAACCTCTGTTGAAAGAAGTACAGTAAATATTAACAAGCAATTAAGAGATGACAAAGAGGGTTAGTGATATTAAATAAGAATGTATTATACTCAGTTTAAAATGATGAAATGCAAAGTCATTACATTACCCATAAAAATGTTGATATTCCTAAATTAGAAGCGTTCTTGCTTTGTAATGTTTCTATATAAAAACTTCAGCTTAACTGTTTGTGAAGAGATATTTTTTACTTTTTTGATACTATGTACCTTTCTGAAAACCTTGCTAATTAGTAACAATTTTTTCTCTTTCTACTCAAGAAATAAATTTAATTCCTTGAATTTCTTTATTGATTCTTCTTGTTGCATTACTAAATGCTCATCTAAAACAGTCTCTATAAGCACAATTATATGATGTTGAGTGACATAAGTGTCATGTTCTCTTTATGTAGCAACCCCTAAATCAACCATCAGCCCACATGCATCCAAAGCAGTGAAGCCTTTAAGGACCCTGCAAGAAGAACAGCAACAAAGGGAAAGGAGGCCTCTCCTACAGCAGGATACTGAGGAGGTAAGTTTCTTACTAACATTAGAAAGGGCAGTAACTCAGATTTTATTTAAAATTTTCAAAAGAACTATTAATTGGAATAATCTTTTAATCTAAATTGGAGTGAAGCAGAAACACTTCTTTATTCTTTCATTATTAATAAACTGTTTCTTTATTATGTTGTGAGAGAATAAATTTTGGTTCTGATAAAAACAATGAAGAAAGGATACTCTTTTGATTTTTATATGATTACATTTAGATTTTACTTCATAATAGCTGGTCACATAATCAAAAATTTAAAAACAATCTGAGAATTTAATTTTTCAAGCTCAGATATGCACCATGTTTCTCCTTATTTTGAGCAAGTAATTAATATCTTCCACTATAACAAAAAGAACATTGATAATTCTTTGATTTTAGTTTTAGAAAATAAATTGAGAATAAATAAAATATTTTTTATTTCATCATTTTTCTCAACTTGATAAAACAATTCAGTAATATTTCAGTGGAATTCTTCATTATTGAGAATCTTTAATCCTAAAGAATGTGTGCTGTATAAGAAAGAACAAAGTAGGTACCTCCACAAAAATCTCGATACCTAAGGTTTAAATTAATTTTTAAAAATGAAAAAAAAATAATTGAAGATTTCATTTTTGCTTTAATTGAAAGCTAAAGGATTAAATTTATTATTTCCAGTAAGCAAGATACTCTGGTGTATTTCAAGAAAAAAAAAAACATTTGTAAACACAAGTTCTCAGTTTTAAAAGTTTTGTAAAATATACTTTTCTGAAATTTTATTTGAAGAATATTAGATGGTTTAAATTATAATTAATGATTTGAAACAAATATTTACTTTAAGTTTCAAATATTGCAAAAATTAATTTTTTAACCAAACAGTAACCATGTTTTTAACTGACAGTAGCTATGTTTGATGACATGATGACAGATTTAATGTTGTTTTATGGAGACTTTATCCGTAAAACATAATTTAAGATAATAATGAGTGTCTTTTTATATAATTTTTAAATACTCAGTAATTTTTCAAATTTAGAAAAATATTCTCCATGTTCTAATATTTTATTAAATCATAAAAATTTTAGCTTTAAATTTGATATAATTATTGCTCTTATTTGATGATAATGTCACATATGGCCCTCTGTACTTACAAAAATCGGCACATATATACACTAATAAAAAAATTCAGAATTCTTTTAATAATCTTGGTGCATGATGATTTGTATTAAGCTTTTTCATTTATGATTATTGAATATAGTTTACTCTTAATAATATAATCTAAAATGCAAAAATTAATACAGAATTTTAAAAGATTTAAAACTTAATAAATTATGACTAAAATTAAAAAAAAAAAGGAAATTTCTTGAAAAATTCTTTATTCATGGAAAAAGTTTTTCTTTTTTCTGCTTTTACAAATAAGATATATCATGGACATAGTGTCCATAATATGTCTTAATTATAAAAGCAGTTAAAAACTTTACAAATTAACTAATGTCATAATTTTTTTGGATGATAAGGTCATCATACGAAGAATGTCGAAGGCTGTGGACGAAACACTCAGAAAAGAACAAGTAAGGTTCAGAAAGCAACAAGGATATGCCGATCAGATCTTTGCACTCTGAAACATCATAGAGCAGTGTACAGAGTGGCAAAGACAGTTGTATGTGAACTTTGTGGACTTTGAATAAGGCTTTTGACAGCATTCACAGAAATAGCCTTTGACATTATGGCATCCCATCCAAATTGGCCCTCCTGATCAAGAGCTTTTAGAACAACTTCAGGTGCTCAGTAGGACATAACAACACCCCCTTTGACGTAAAAACTGGAGTCAGACAAGGATGCGTGATGTCAGCAGTCCTCTTCAATTTGGCCATTGACTGGGTCATGAGAAGGACAATGGAGGACCTTCCAAAGGGGATCCGCTGGAGCATGTTCTCAACCTTGGAAGATATGGATTTTGCCGAAGACCTGGTGCTGCTGTCTCATACTCACCAACATATACAGGACAAAACCAACAGACTGGAAACCTTTGGGCAGCAGATAGGGTTGCGGATTAGCACCAAGAAGACTAAAATGATGTCACTGAATGTGAACAGGCCTGTTCCTGTCAAAGTGAATGGAGAAGCTCTACGTCATACAGACAAGTTCACTTACCTGGGCAGCATCATCAGACCTGAGGATGACATGAAAGAGGATATTCAAAGCAAACTGGGCAAGGCTAGGAGTGTTTTTAAAATGAACAACATCTGGAGATCAACACAGTACAGCACCAACACCAGAGCTGTGTTGTATCTACTCTCCTCTATGGATCTGAGTGCTGGGGAATGACTAAGGCGGATCTTGCCAAACTTCAATCCTTTCACACCATATGCCTCTGACGAATACTGAGAATCTTTTGGCCAGAGAAGATCTCCAAGGAAGACCTGTTGAAGAGATGCAAGCAAGAGAACATGGGCATCATTACAAGAAGGTGGTGGAGATGGATTGGGCATGTGCTCCAGAAAGATCCACAGTTAATCACAAGAACAGCACTGCACTGGACCCCAGATGGCAAAAAAAGAGTGGAAGACCAAGAACGACATGGAGAAGTATGGTGGAGAATGAGATGAAAGCCATGCAGTACTCTAGTATAGTCTGGCCCAAGATAGACAGAGGTGGAGAAGCTTTGTTGCTGCCCTACACACCATTGGATGTAAGAGATGATGAATAAATGAATAGTTTTATTGCATTTTTTATTTTACAATTCAGCAGATTTTTGTAAATGAATAGCTGTTTGAAAAAAAAAAATTGACAATTTACATCCTTCAAGGAGTCCCGCTTTTTAACTAATATAAAAATATCTGGATCAAACTTTAATATTTTGAAATTTCATAAAATTAAGTGATGGAAACAGCTCTAAAATAGTATTTTTACCAAGATTTTCTAAAAAAAAATATTTAAAAATAATTTGTTTGTGAATAAGTCCTGAAAATCTCATTAATATCCAACAATTATTTCATTTTTGCAAGAATTTAAGACAGTGTGTTTGTTTTTATTTTTTTTTATTTTATTTTTTTTTACTGCTAAAATTGCTAGATTTCTCATAGTAATCTTTAGCTCACCACTGACAAAAAAAAAAGATTTTTTAACCAAAATTTTGAATGTGCTAGAAAGGATTAAAAAATGTAATGAAATAATAAAAAAATATTTTGTTTTTTTCTCTTGATGATAACAAACATTTTGACAATAAAACTTTGTTTTCAACAAGTTTGGTTTTTTTTTTTTTTTTTTTTGAAGGTACCTAGTATAAAGTGTACTCAATTTTGTCCCTGAAAAGCAATAGGTTGAATTTTTAGGTGCAAGCTATTATTAATGTTTATTTCTTATTGCTAACATCAATTTTGTTAGCTGTATGAAACTTATCTGCTCTGGCAAAATGTTATCAGAATTCAATAGTTTGGAAATTTGGCTTCTGTCATGTTAGATTTTATTGTTTTATTATATCAATATTTTCATAATAAAATAGTATTAATGGATGTAGGTAAATTTGTTCATATAGGATTAGATTTATTTGGGAAATTTTTCATGTGAGTTTCAGCTTATAATATTTATCTTTATTAAAAGTATTTATAACTTGTTTGGGGATGTTTGTCTTAATATGCATAGTCCAGAAAGTTTTTATTTGTAAATAAATCTAAAAGATACAGGCCACATAAACATATTGGATTAACACAATGTCCCATGATCATGAATTTGCACTCTCTTATTTTACATATTAATTTGGCTCCTTGACATACATTCTATAAATTTTGTCATCTTTCATTTTAACTTTTCTGTTTTAACTTCAAAATTAATTACAAGTTTTTATTGCTTCTCGTTATTTTCTTGCTTTTCTCTTCTTATACACATCTCTTTTAATGATGGATTATTTTATAGTAGCTTAATTACTGGAGAGACTTTATCATTCCATTAATTTGCTGTCTTTGAAACTTTTGGTTTCTTGGCAAGTTAGGCAATAATCAGTTATATAGCAGAATGCGAAAAAGTATTATCTTGTATAAATGCACTCTTTAACTTAAAACTTCTTAGCTGTGATATGTATCACTCAAAATCTATATTATCCAAGAACATTTATTTTGATACCATTCAATTTGAAGGTATCTGTGAATCTATAGTCAACAATATTACTCCACTCCTCTCTGTTGTCTTCTGTGCTGGTTGACTATTTTTGAGACAGCTTCATGGTGCCATACTTCAAGAACTTAGCATCTTTCAGGGTGATGAACTGGTCTAATTGTTTTTTACAGGCTTCCAGAAAAGTAAAGTTCTTCTCATTATGAGAATTTTGTAAGGAGCAAAATAAGTGGCAATTCAAATGTACAATGGCAGGTGAGTGCAGCAGGTAAAATAGGACATTCCTGCCAAGCTGTACCAAATTTTGCCACATCTGCAAAGAGATAAGAGATTTGTCATTGTCCCGCTAGGAGACAGCACCATCAATTGGCCAATTTCAGATGCTTTTCAAAAATTGTTGTCTTTTAGTTGGTCTAATTTTTTGTTGTTGTTGTACAGAATTTTTTCTTCTTCCTGGAGAAAGTCTTAAAAATCACAATCCACAAAGACACGTTGAAATGTAACTTGAGAAACAAAATAATTTGCTCAAATTCCACCTATTGAAAAACTTGTAAATATTTCTAACAAAAACAAATATTATGCTGAAATTCACATGGTATATTTATTATATAAGGATATACTAAGGGTTTATCAAATTGGATTGTTTAATGCCAGTTGTGAAAACACTTATATAATAAAATTTGACATAAAAGTGAAGTTATCTGATAAAAGATGTGAAAAGTCTATGTATAAACATTTATTATTTCTTTAACTGAATGCTTGTAAAATGTGAAGATTAGAATTAATTACTTTGTTTATGATTAAATTGAATATCATTAAAAATAAGGAAAGAAACATTGTCTAGTAAAATTCCTGTTGATGGTTTTTGTTTCAGGACCTTGATGATGATTTTGACATGTCTCAAAAGCTGAGCATGTTTAACAAGGAAGTTCCCAGCCATGACAGTGATGAATTTCAAGAGTTTGAGTCTTACCAAAGCCAGCATTGTTCTCCATTAGCTGACAAGATGGTGGCTCAAAGACCAACCAGCATTTCCCATTCTGTCACTGCTGACAGCCTGATGGAGATTCAAACCAAGAGTTTTACACCGAGCATGACCTCCAGTGGCTACGGTTCCCAGGCTGTTTCCACTCTCACTCTATCATCCGAGGACTCTGTAAGCATCCGCAGTATTAATCTGGACGAGGGTGCCAGTGAAGGCAAGGATAGTCCTCCCAAGAACACCTTCCCAACTCCACTTAGTGACCAGGGGCTAGAAAGCATCCCTGATGAGAGCCCTTGTCAAAATTTCTCACTAAGCGCCATCACTGACCAAGCAGAATCAGAAGCCCACCTTGCAGACCTGATTAATGGAAACGTTGTCCCTGATAGCAGCACTTGCCATGAGAACAGTGACCTGTCACACACGTTAAACCAAAGTGAGGATTTCGACAATGCTGATGCACTGGAATCAACAGGTGACCATAGATCTTCAACCTCTTCTTTGATGGACCTCAATGTTCCATTGATCAATGACACTCCTTTGCAACCTGTCTCTCCTCATTTGGGAGAGCAAGAATTCACCTCAAACACTGATCTAGATGATGACAACCTTTTGGCAGATGCCACCAGGAAGAACCTGAATTTATCTCAAGATTCTGTTTTTTTCCCCATTCCCCCAGAAAAACGTATGTCCCAACCTGAGCTGGGGGCCCATGACAGCATTACACAAGACATGGACTATGAAATGTCATCACCACGGGACCAAAGTACACCTCTAAAGAAAACAAAGTCAGCTGATGACTGTGAAATAGGATCTAGTCTCAAGGACTGCGACTGGGTAGACTCTTATAGTGAAAATGCTATGGCTGAATTGGAGAATTTGGACAACAGCTTGACAGATATGTCTGCAGCAAAGACCAAGCTACCAGTCAGCAGAAAACTGAATGTTGATGGATCCTCCCCTGCAGAGACTAACAACAACACAGCAGCAAACAATTCATTCAAGGGAATGTCAAGGAGTGATTCAAGAAGTTTCTCTGCCCATAGCCTAGATCGAAAGAATTCCTCTGAAAAGCGGACACTAGAGGGTCATCTAAAAAGAAACACCGGGGGCGGGTCTGGCCGCAAGAGACGTCCCGTTTCCTGCTCCATCCCTTCTGGTAGTGAAATGAGCACATCAACATCTATGAAGGATCTTTCTTATCAAAATATGAATGTTTCCACATCAAATGAGACTCTATCAGGTAAGAAAACTTACTTCACAGCTGTCTTAATAGAGAATTTTGCAAACAGAACCCACACTTGTTGAAATTTTTTTCTTAGTCAAAAATACGGCAGATGAAAAAGAATGCTGAAATCAAACTGTCACATCAATAAGATTCCAGTGACTTGATAATTAGCTTTCATCCCTTTTGCCAAGTTAACATAAAACCAGGAAACACTTATCTATATGCAAAGCTTTTTACCTATTTTCTATTATAATTTATAATTATGGAGCATAATTGATCATATAGCTCTCTTCTCACTTCCGTAGCAGATGTGGGTTTAATTGTTATGAATTAACTGTTATATTCTTTTTAGGTAAAATGCTAAATGTTTCTTACATACTCTTTATGTCCTCCCTATATTTAGCAGCATCAACGTTTTCCTTCTAAAATAATGTTGAATAATAGGCCATTGATTAACTGAATTGTGTGCTTTCTAGTTCCAGAAAGTCAGATTATTTTTAGGAAATTAAATGTAGAACTTTCACTGTAAATCCATGCTTAACAAAACAGATAATTAAATTAATACCTTAATTGCTGAAACCCACCTTTTTGTTTTTAGCCGCAAGTAATATTTTCTTTAAAGATGCTTTGACAATGTGTATCTTGAGAACAAAATTTCAAATTTTGTAGCTATTTCCTTGGATTCTTGTAGATAGAAATTTTATGAAATATATTTCATAATAGTTCTATAATATTTACCATAACCTCTCCAAAAATAAACTTATTTCCATTAATCATCTGAAAAGTTCCTCTTTGCCTTTAGGTTTGCTTGGCTGATGCTGACCTCCAAGAAAGTGACTCACACTTTCTCTGGTTAATGTTCTCAGCTGACATGAAATGGAAAGACTATATTAAATCTATTGCTAAGAAAGTTAGTTCACTGTCATGCGAGACAATTTTTCTCTCCAGAATCCATCATATATATATATATATATATATATATATATATATATATATACACACACAAGTCTGCCATTTACCCATGCTTAGAATATTGCTGCCACATATGGTCCAGTACCCTTGCTATTTACCTTCAGTTTCTTATTAAAATCCAAATAAGAATCAGCAATATTATTGGCTCAGCTTCAGTCACTTCTTCACTGCTGTAAGGTTGCCTTTCTGTATCTTTTTTATAAATAATTTAATGGTAATTATTTAGATGAGCTTTTCACTATAGTACCTATAGGGTTTGAATTTAAGCACAGTACTAGACTGGCATTGAAATCTCATCAATTTACAGTTGAGCTGGCTAGATGTAACTGTAAATTCTATACTGTTAGTTTCTTTTCTCATACTGCTCACTTATGAAACTCCCTTCTGGCTGTTTTCCAGCCAACTTTACTCTGCAAAAATTTAAATGCAATGTCAGTTGCTATTTGTTGTCTTCTTGACTACTTTTTCTTCTTCCTGCTCATTATTAATGTTTCTGTTCCTGATTCTTCCACACCCTGTAACCTCTTGGGTTTTAGTGGCTTTACTGCCTTTCATAGGATGATACCAATTAAAAAAAAAAAAATATATATATATATATATATATATATATATATATTTAAGATGAAAATATTATGAAATATATTTCATAATACTTCCATAATATTTAGGATGAAAATATTAAGGAATATAATATTTATTTACAAACTACTCTTGATAAAGTTTACTTTGAAATTGCTTCTTTTGTAGATGGTAAGCTTTTCCCTTTATCAAAAGAAATTTGATTAATTTGTTATTTTAGGTGGAGAAGACAGCATGAGTCTGTGTTCATTTGGAAGCCGTGCTGACCTAGACCGTCTCCATGAAGGCCCACTGCCCACTTGGATCCAACAGGGAGAAGGTGTAATCGTCACGTCATCCAAGGGATACTCCAAACCTGGCGTTGTACAATTCATTGGTACTGTACACTTTGCTAGTGGAATCTGGATAGGAGTAGAATTAGATAATCCAGAAGGTTTGTATTTGAAATGATATTCCTATAAAGATTTTGTGGTGGTTATTTATTGTATGAAGTTCTTAAACTGATCCGAAAACATTGTTCACATGAATTTGATAAATGTCAATGAGAAAGAAATAATGAGACTTGACTCTGATAGGTTATCACTCAACTAGAAAATGTTCTTGACAATCATCCAACTTAATATGGCTGTTTATGTATTTCTTCTCTTATATCTATGACAAAAAAATAGAATTTTTAGTTTTATTCATATGATGATAGGTTGTGTCACTTACTGAAACCCTATAACAAGAACTTCAATGTAGGTTTTTGAATTTTTTTTTTTTCATAAGCCATATACATTTGGTATCATTAAAAATATCTTGCTGTAAATCCCCTAAAAAACAAGGCTTTGAATTCAAAAAGTGTTGTGGAGTAATAATACACCTCCAGTAAATCAAATGAACTAGTCCAGATGCTTAAATAAAGAAAGTGAGTAAAAAAAAGCTTGTTGGAGTTAGTCAAGATTATTTCTAACAGACATCACAGTAAGTAGCCTAAACAAGATTTGATATTATAATCACTAGAAAGTGAATTATAACAGGGGTGACAAGGAATCAAATATTGTACAAGTTATAATGGGTGTGTGACAAACTCATGCTCTTTACATTGGCACACATGATAACAGGGAAGACAAGAACTTTGACCCATGTTGGTTTAATTTTTTTCTCTTTGATGTGTGTAGAAAGAGAAAAAAATCATTCTTCAAATATGGAAGAAATATTGGCTCCTCTGGTAAAAATTGACAATAGCAGTTGTTGGAACTCCAGAAACGACAAATGTTGATGGAAATAATGTGGAAGAAAACATAAAAATCTCAAAGTTCTTTCACTCCCAATGCACTGGCAAATGCCATATCTGAATTTACATACACTGCAGATGACAGAATAAATTTTTCTGCGTGTTTTTGATAATACAAGCAAATTTTCAGAGAAGAATGCAGCAACTGGAAAGGCAAGAAAAAATGAAACTTTTGGTAATAAAGTTAGCACCTGTAGAACATAAAAATACTGTAATTTTATACTACCAAAAAAAAACAAAAAAAAAACAGGAGAAATTTGTTTTAAAGGAACAGAACAATTTTTTTTAACAAAAGAAGTTCGTTATTCAACACTTGTTTACAAAAAAAGAAGACAAAAATTTTGTCATATATGCTGGAATTGTTAACAAGGAGTGTGAAAGATTCGGATTAAACAAACTGAGCTCTGATATGTTTAAAGGGTTAATTTTTATTCTAGGGTTAACCGTGAAAAAAAGTCATAGAAATATAGGGAAGAATTCTAATGAAACTTGAACAAAATAATAAACTTACACTACAGTAATTGAATGAACATTCAGAGAATCCTAATTCTGAGACAAGATGCCAAAGAAATTCATGAAAAAGAATGTGAAAGAAAAATATACAAAAAGGAAAATTAATCCTTTTCAGATGTGGAAGGTTAATTCTTGGAGATGACTCTCTTTAGGAATTTTAAATGCTACTAGTGTGGAAAAATAGGATATATAAAGTAATACTGTAAAACTAAAACAAGGAAAAATTCTCAGAAAAAAATTTGTACATACTGTTGCAATGAAAAAAATAATTGCAGAAAACCGAAGAAAATTTGTGTATGTGAAAATGCTACTAGACACTGGTAGTGATATCACAATAATCAATAAAACCACATGGAAAGCAAACAAAACCTATATTAAAAAGGACTTCCAAAGTCACATATAGTGTGTCAGGTGAAAAATTATTTTTTATTGGCAAAATAACTTCAAACATCTACTTTCATAACAAGCGTGTAAAAACTAAGGCTTATGTGTTAAAAAAAATACTATGAACCTATTCCGTACTGACTGTATAAAATTAATTGAGCTGTGGGACATACATATAAATGTGTATTGCAAAAATATAAGTGGATTAGCAAACAATTTTTTAAAAAAAAGAAAGCAGGGTGTAAATTTAAAGTAAGAATTGAAAAAAAATTTCCAGATTTTTTTTGCAGACGACTTGGGTCAGTATGCAAAATTTCAAATAAAAAAGAGTCAACACCAGTATTTAAACTGAAACATAGTGTACAATTTACAGCAATGGATCAAGTCAACAAAGAATTTTTAAGACTTGAAAAAAATAGGTGCCATTCCAAACATTAACTATTCAAAATGGTAATAAGAAAGTAATAAGAAAGAAAAAGAAAAAATGTATTTCTGCTGATTTTTTTTTTTTTTTGACCGAGTTAAACAAGTGCTTAAAACCCCATAATTACCCATTAAAACAGTATTTTTGCAGCAGAATCTTTCTGAAGCGTATTTATAAATACAGGTTAGAAAAAATGTTCAGATTTAACAACTATAAATGCACACAAGGGATTGTATAAGTTCAATTGACTCCCATTTGGTTCCTGTTATTTCAACAAGCTAGGGATACCGTGCTTGCAGATTCTGATTCTGCAGTTGCTTATCTGGATGTTATATTAAAAGAACAACATATCAGGCTTTTGAAAACAGTTTTTGAAAAAATATGAGAGTACAGGTTCAAGCTTAGTGAGGAAAAGTGCAAATTGTTTTTACCTACAATTAAGTACCTAGGACAAATCATTGACAAAAATGGTTGTCAACCAGATCTGTTGAGGACAAGAATATGCTAACACCCCAACAAACGTTACTATGTTACAAGCATTTTTGAGACTAGCAAACTATTATCAAATTTATATACCTAATATACATGGAATTTGAGAGCTCCACTAAACAATTTGCTCAAAAAAGACATAAAGTGAAACTGGATTGAAGAGTGTCAAAAGGCATTTAAAGGAATAAAAAAAATACTAATGTCATTAATGCACTGCAATGCAAAAGCAGAAATTATATTTGCTTCAGATGCTAGTGATTATGGTATAGGTGTATTAATTTTACATAATATGAGAATGGTAGCATGAAAGCCAACAAACATCGGCACAATGAAGGAAGTATTGAACGGACATGTCTCCCAATACTATCAAACGAGCGCGGGTGTCCCTCAAGGCTCTATTCTAGGTCCTACGCTTTTTCTGATCTTCATTAACAGTCTTCCCAATGTAATCAGATCCCAAGTAAGCATCTACACTGACGACATCACTGTTTACTCTCGCCTCAATCAAAAATCTGCTAAGGCTGTCAAAGCGAACCTCGCTGCTGAGCTTGAAAAGGACCTCCAATCTGTAGTGGTCTGGGGTAAGAAATGGCTTGTGAATTTTAATGCTACTAAAACAAAGCTGCTATCTGTTAACCATCACAGACTATCGCTCCTACCCTTATTACCATGGATCAGGCTAGTCTCCCTGAAAGCAAAACACTGCGCCTCCTTGGGTTAACTCTCTCAGCAGACCTTAAGTGTAATTACTATATTGAATCCATAGCTAAATCTGCTGCTAAGAAGGTCAGTTCACTGTGTAGGGCCAGGAAGTTTTTTTTCATCTGAATCCATTCTGCACAGTTATAAATATACCATCCACCCATGTATAGAATGCTGCTGCCAAATCTGGTGGGGTGCCCCTGCTATTCACCTTGGGATTATTGACAAAATCCAATGGAGAATCTGTAATGTGATTGATCCTGACTTAGCAGCTCAGATGCAGTCACTTTCTCACCAGTGTAATGTATCTTCCCTATGTTTCTTCTACAAATACTTTCATGGCTTCTGCTTTGATGAACTTAGCTCACTGGTGCCCCCTATACATGAATTTACTCGAGCTACTAGACTAGCAACTAGGTCCCACTCTTTTACAGTGAAACCAATAAAATGTACCCACAACTACTACTCTATCAGCTTCTTTTCTCGCACTTCCCACCTGTGGAATTCCCTTCCATATACTTGCTTCTCCAACAGCTATAATCTCCAAGAATTTAAATGTAAGTTCAATAGTCATCTCCTATCTCTCTGACTCACATTCTTTCCCTCATGCTCCTTCCTCTGTCCACTTCACTCTCATCTCATCAGTATTCTCATCCTTCTCTTACCCACTTCCTGACACCTCTTTCTCATTACTTTCCTCCTATGTAACCCCGTGCACACCAGTGGCAGTAAAACTGCCTAGCTTGGGGTGAAATGATAAAAAAAAACATGCTTTGATTTTGCTACTACAAGCAGAAAAAACTACAGACAGATTGAAAAAGAAGTGTTAGCAATAATAAAAAATTTCACAAATTTACACACTGAAGGAGTTTTCAATTGCAGACAGACCACATACCTCTATTATCAGTTTATGGTTCAGAAGAGAAATTCTTACACATACAGTAAATAGATTACATTGCTGGGTACCGTCTTATTAAATTCTGATTTTAAGATGGAATACCAACCATCTAAAAAATTAGAACATGCAGCTACACAATCAGGCATGTCACCGGCAGAATTGATGTTCTCAAGAAAAATTAAATTGGTGTTCAACAAGTTGTTACCAGGTCAAAAAAAAATGAGAACAGGTAACAAAAAAGATACTAATTTTTTTTTAAATTGGCAAGAAAGTGTTTTTCAGAGTACATAAAAATGGAAAAGAAATGTGGGAAGACAACACAATAATGTTACGAATTGGAAAGATGATATATATGGTAAAAGGAAAAAATTGGAACATAAGACATTGCAATCAGTTAAAGAAAAGTTTTACTGAACAAAGGCTTGTAAGAAAGAAAGAACCTATGCAAGTACTGTATGATACTTTTTATGTACCCCAAGAATTCATTGAACATGCAAGTATGAGCTTCAAAAAAAGGAAATGTAAAGAAAAACTAGAAGTTTACCCTAAACATAAAAAATTCAATCAAAGTTCCCTATGTTGGTGAACTTGCCAGAAAGAAGAGGGGGTGAATACTAATGAATAAAATAAAATAATTTAGTAATAATTTAATTTCTTTCTCCCCTCGGGGCAGGGGTTAGCACTTCCACTCCATTGGCCTATTCTGGTCAATGTGCACCAGATCTAACTCTTCCACCCTAGTCCCTCAACTTCCGGCATCTTCCTCTTTGGGTTGAAGTGTCTATTTGGTCTTAACCGAACTCAAGGGGTTGGTTGTAGGTCCCTGAGCATCCATAGGTTAGTCAACCGGTTTAAATCTGCTTTATGCCCACATTGTAATTATTAGATCCAGAAAGCAGAAGTGTTGTTTGTTCACGGTCGACTGAAGATGTAAACACAGCTGGGGAGCTTAACATTTAGAATACAGCAAAAAGAAATAAAAAGAAAAAAATAATGTCTGTTTAAAACCGAACAAACAACTGTTCAACAGTTGCACTGTTAATGTCTTTTATATATAAGAAAAGAATAGAAAAAGAAAAAGTTACAGAAAGTAAGTTTTTAGTATAACAACTCACACACTGGAGTCTAGACAGAGAGAGAGTGTGTGTATGGTTCACTTTTTGTTAAATCGTCTCATATGATATATAACTCTTATCAAAAATGTTCTCCAGACTCTTTTTGACGAAGACAATTCTTTTCAAATAAAACGCTGGGTCCACAGTGCCTTTCAAAGGTGCTGGACAGATCATGCAATTCCAATTGTTGTCGTGCTGGTGACAAACATTAAGTTTTATATACTCAGCAGTTTTTCAATACAATCGCTACAACAATAACATTTCTCAAAGTCCTTGTTTCTGACTCGTCAGCATTCTTACTTCAGTGGAGGTGGGGGGCAATCTCACACAACTGCACGCTTTTATAGTTGTCTTCACTGACTCTCTCTTCACCAACTCTTCAACTTTTTAAATCATAATCTCCTTGTCAGAAACCCTCAATCTGATTTCTTCACAAAACATCAGTTTCACGATTATTATTTCATAATCTTTTTCTCCTTCCTCTTCCTTGTCCTTCAGTTGTCATCACTAGCAACAACAAATACAATCTGCAACAAGCCTCCATCTGAAACAATAGGACCAAATGCAAGTAAAATATAAAATATATTTTACTCTCTTCTTCATACACACACGTCTTCGGTTAGGAGGTTGATTGGTCCGAATTGTCAGCAACCTTACTCCATTGGTGGGGAGGGGAGTGACCCGTTCTTACTCAACTGTACACTTCCACAGTTCTGGTCTCTTTTGTCAGCACCCCCCTCATCGAGGAGACCCAATCTCACACAACCGTACACTTCCACAATTGTGATCCGACTCCTCCTTTCTTCAGCATTACTATGCACTTATAAAGGAAACCTGGAGGGTTATAAGCCAGGCCATTCATACGTTTATCACGAGTGTCTGCCTTAATCAGCGCTATTTCCATTTCCAGTTGATAAAAAATCATTTCATTCAGTTCCATTGTCTTCTGATGACCCAAATTAAATGGCACACAACTTATGCTTAGATCAAATTTCGCTACTGGTAAACAAAATACATTTCAATGTTCCAATTTACTCCAAATTTTTTTTATCAAAAATATTATTTTGTTCATTTTCATTGTCTTCTGATGACTCCAAATTAAACAGGCACATCTTCTGTCTAGATCGGATTTCCCCACCAGTAAACACAACCTGCTGGTTTATTTCACTGTACAATTTAATATTGCCACATTTTCTGGAAGTAGAAAATAGGTTTTAAAAAAATTTTTAATAGAAATTATAAAGAAAGAAACAAATGACATGACATTTCAGCCATTGTACGTTCCGGCCTTCGTCAGGTGCAAGGAATTTTGAACCCTTTAAATGTGTATATGTGTTTGACTCTCTCTCTCTATCACAATAAGAAGAAATCTCAAGAAGGGGAATTTTGCAGAGTAAATAATACACCCTTGGTAACAGAAATGAACTAGACTAGACCCCTTAAATAAAGAATTCTCAGAGAGTGTAAAATCTTTTTGGGGTCGGTTAAGATTATTTCTAATAGATGTCACGGCAAGAAGCCTAAGCAAGACTTAATATTATAATCCCCAGAAAGCATGTTATAATAGAAAGAAAACTATTCTCAAAAGAAAATTATTATTCTTTGCTTGAATCTTGAATATCATCCACTTATATCAGTAAAATGACACTTAATATGTCAATCAGTGGTTTCTGTCTCTCTAGCTTATATAGTAAAATCACCATATAAACTAGACAAACACAGACTACTAGAGGACAGACTGCACAAAAAAAGCACTTTCTCCTGGTTTGAAATTAAATATCATTTAATAGTAGAAGTTTGTAGTAACCAGCCTCATTAGCTGACATCAGGTACATCCTTGTATATGTTGTTACCTATTATTTTATATCTTATTAATGTTAATTGTATTTCTAAGTAACAAAACTGGCTTACAATCACTAAAGTTAAACAATGTCAAGCATGGTCAATACCTAGATGGATGACCACTTGGGAATACCAGATGGTGTAATGTATAATGGCTCAGAATTGTTAAATGAAGAGCCGAGTTCCAATTTCAGTTGGATCTGTTATAGTCGCTTACGTACAAATATCTTTAGAACAGGCATGAATCCACCTCTTCTCACCCAACTATACGTTAATTAGTAAGAATTGCTAAATTAGTATTATCTCAAAAAAATTCTTACAATCTAAAAATATTTTCTGGCTTTAAATGAATTGCAAATGGTTGATAAACTGTTTCAATCAAGAATAACAAAACCAATTTTTAAGGACAACATTCTGAAAAAGACAACTTATTTTCATCGCTGTATATGTTAAAGGAGTACAAATTCGCTAAAGTTCATGATACCTGCTTATTTCAGTTTTATTTCCTCAAATGCACTTACAACAATTCCTTTACTTGACAAGGCCAGAACATTAACTGCTATACATGTTTATCTAAAATTATATTTATGTAATTCTCCCTAAACTGCATAAATCTGTATTTTCTTTGCCACTTTTTTCAGGTAAAAATGATGGTTCTGTAAATGGTACGCGTTACTTCAAATGTCGCTCAAGACATGGAATCTTTGTGCGTCATGATAAATTGATCTGGGACAAAAGGCGCCGCAACTCAAAAAAGAACTCCTCTGGAGTGAGTGGTTCTCATGCAAACAACCGGCGTAGTCTTGGCAGTTTGACTACTGTCTCTGGTTCCCTGCCCCTGTCTCGTTCCAGCTCCAATCTCTCTTCTGCTGCTGCTGCTGGAAATGGGACATCATCGATGGCAGGTGCCTCATCTTCATCCTTCATGCGACCAACATCTGCAAGTTCAGCCAAGCGGAAATAGTTGCCCCTTTCTGACCCCATTGCCACCAGAAAGCAAACTAAATTCCTCCTCTTCCTCTTACTCCTGCTCCTATTCATCTTTCTCTGATTCTGCCCCTTAAACAAAAATAAAAAGTCACACATTTGGGTTCCTCTGGAAGTTTTGTGCTGACGCCATGGACAATGATGACAAAGACTAAGATGATCATGATGATTGTAATATATGATGATGATTGTAATAGCTGTATATCAACAACTAGTATGTTGGATTTGAAGAAAATGTTTTTAATTATTGATGAGAGAGAAGAGAGGAAAAAAAAAGAAAATGACCCTTCATCATTTTGTCTTGATCACCTTTTTGTAATGCTTATGAAGAAACCAAAAGAAAATGATTGCTCAGATATTTCTCTGTCCTTCACTAGCTGCATTGGCTGGCGATGGCACACTGAGAGAAAGGGGGAAGACAGTGTATTTCTTCTAAAGCTGACCCATGAACTCTTCCTCCTCCTCTCTCTCACTTTCACACCCTCTCTAACTCTCCTCACCCCCTCTTAGAATGTACGATCTTTCCTTCCCATTATACGCCAGAGGCCTCCATGTATTGACAGCTTTTAGCCGAGGAACTTTTCATTGACTTTCAAAGATTAAAACAAAAATGGAAAAAAAAAAGAAATAGACAAAATAAATCCAGTTAAAAAAAAAAAAAAATACAAGTGTGTGACCCAACACCTTCTCACTGTTTCCCCTTTTACTTTTTCCTTCTCTTTTCTTTCTATCTCTCCCTACCCATTCCATCTTGTTATTGTTGTTTCTCTTCTTTACCTGGAATTTACTTATCTTTTTATCTAAAAGCAAGCTTTCTTTCTTTTTTCTTCCATGTTTATTTTCTGAAATTCTATAAGACAACAATATTTTCTTTTCATTAAACCAGGTAGAAATATACTTCCCACCCCACACACAGGTATGTGTATATGTATGCTTGGACACAATGTGGTACATTTCACTTTTCTTAGAATATTTTTTTTTTTTTTGCTACTTAACCACCCTGACTTTCAAAATATCTATCTGGGTGCAGTAGTTCACTTAAGTAATTAACCTGTTTTTTTTTTTGTTTTTTGGGGTTTTTTTTTTGGTTTTTTTTGTTTTGTTTTGTTTTTTGTTTTTTTTATTGCAGCAACTACTAGTACCATGCTGTGTGGAGAAGAGGAGGGTGTGTATGTAGGTGTGAATGGTGATCTAGGAAAAATTATTTAAAAAAAGAAAAAAAGGAAAAAAATAATAAAACATGAAAACTTTAAAAAAAAATTCAATATGGACAAATTGACGTGATAAAGATATAAAACATCCTTTTCTTTTTTTTTTTTTAATACAAAGCAAAAATGACTGCTTCGAAATTGTTAGATATTTTTTGTTTTTTATGCATTTCTTTTATGTTTTTGTTTTTGTTTGTTTCCTTTTTTCTTATTTTCATCTTTTTCATTTGTGAAATCCGAGTGAGTGGATGAGAATTACTGATTATTATTTCTATTACTGTTATGAGTATTAATGTAATAATCATCATCATCATCATCATCATCATCATTATTATTACTATTATTATTATTATTATTATCCTCACGTTGAGAATGATAACAGTCAAGAAAACATATCATTTGCTCTGTTTGTGTATATGCTGTTCTCTTAATCTAAACGAGCAACTAGTCATTGGCTCGCTGACCCCCATCCCACTACCCTGAAAGTCAGTGATGTCTGTGGTGGGAACAACTTGAGAAGAGGACGAGGGGAAATTTTTTTAAATATTAAAAAAGAAAACAAAAGGAATAAGTAAAAAATAATCCCTGCTATTATCACTATTATTACTACTACTACTACTACTACTACAACTATTATAATAATTTTAATTCTTCAGATATGCTGACCAAGAAGCACATCTTATTCTACCTATCAGATCTGATCCCTTCACTAAAACCTTGAAATCCTTCAAACAATGCGTCACTTTTAATGAAATCATTGAGAACAAAAAAATTGAGTTTGATGTTTCACTTTTGTCATTTATTGTACGTTTTTTTATTTTTTGTTTATTTTATCTATGCCTCTCCTGTTTTAAATTCCCAACACCATTAACCAGGCTCATTGCAATTCCTCCTTGGCTTGTGATTTTAGTTGCTATCAATAACAATTATTATAACAACACCAATAATAATTATAATCATAAAGTAAAAACAATAACTATCATAATATTAAAGAAACCCCTAAAACCTTTCCTTTCTTTGTCTCTCTATCTCTCTCTCTTAAATGCCTTTTTCTTTTCTTTGTTGTTTATCCAAAATACAAATAGATGGGCATGAGAGAAAACCTCAGACCAAAAGTTAAAAAAACACATTTCTCTTGGCCATCAGTTTTTAGTCAGCTTCTTTCACTGACCATTTTTTAAAATGTTTCTCATTATTTTATTTGAGTGAGTGTAAATAGATATTAACATTCCAAGTACAACAACTGTGTATGAATGTGTGCATGTCTGTAAGAAAGTGTATGTGTGTGACCAACATTTTGTACACATAAAGTTTAAGAGGCGGGACTTTGCCCCCACCCAGACCATATACCTTTCCACCTCATCACCAATTTGTTAATTAATTTCTTTTCTTCTGAGTATTAGTAATTGCCCTTCTGTATTTAAGGTCTCTGCAAAACTTTTAAATATTTCATCAGCTGAAAATAAAACTGGCTTGGAAATTCTTAAAATTAATTCTTAAAGTAAAGCAATTTTTAATAATCATAAAAAATCACTTCCTGTTTATTTTAATGAAAAAACATCTAAGTTGTCTGTGTGTTTGTTTTTTTATGGGTAGGTTGGGGGGCGATTGGTTCCTCACAGATGATATTGGAGGCTTGTTTGAGAAAAGTCAATCCTTTTCATGATTTCGTAGCAAGAGAAAGGACTACTTTGAAATTTTGGGAAAAAGAGGGGGAAAAATGGCTCCTGTAATACAGCATAAATCCTGTTCGAAAAAGACGACCCTAGCTATTTCTCTGCTACTGGAGCCCAGGGATGAGCCTGCTTCGACATTGTAAGCCATTGTTCTGCTACTACTAACTTAAAAAAGAAAAGCAAAGCAAATCAATGTGTTTCCACTGACCAGTTATTGGCTCTATGTATAGACTTATTGTTGACCACTGGTTTTGTATTAGGAACCACTGCTGACTAATGGGCGTTTGTATATATGTAATCTTCATTCACCAAGAACTGTATGCTTTTTTTTTTTTAATTTTTTTTTTTTTTTTGCACACTTTAATCTTATGCAGAGAATTATATTTCTATAAATGTTCAAGTTTTTTTTAATGGGGTGGGGGGTCATTTCTAGACAAACGGTGTTGCAAACACATACATATGCGCACACACACACACACACACACACACACACACACACACACACTTCCTTATCAAAAAAACACCTGTTTACAGATGGAGATTTTCTTTTCTGTTTACATAATAGCATTTTCTGAGTGGTGTGATGTGAACACATTCACACATACACTTGTATAGGCAACACCAAAAAAGATCTGTGTAAGCTTGCTGGTGCTTGTCTAAGTGTCTGTGTCAAAGATGGAGACTATTCAAGCTTGTGGTTTATTGGGTTTTTTTTTTTAACCATTTTCTTCTTTCTTTTTGCTATTTGCACAGACTACATTCAAAACTTGAGAATAAAAAATATCGTAGATCTTTTCAGTACCAAATCAAATTTATCTTAATTTTTTAATCAGTTTAATAAAAAGAAAAAAAGAAATTTTTTTTATTTTTTATTTTTTTTTCAAGAGAGATAAGAGGGGAGTGTATGAATGTATGAGAAATATGGGTATTTTTTCTAACATTTCTCTTATCCCAAACCAACTGGATGTGAATTTTTTCTCTCTCTCTCTCTCTCTCAATGAAAAAAATAATTTTTTAATAATGCTTTTAAAAGAAAAACCTCTGCATAATTTTCATGGGCAATTGAATTAATAAATTTTCATACACTTAAAAAAAAAAAAACCCAAAAATTACAACTTTTATTGAGCCCAGCTATGGATAGTCTGAGCTAAGCAATGCAGACCAATATCCATTACAGGCATTTGAAGATGACAGGCCAGATTTAGTCAGTGCCAAATGTTAAGTCAAAACTGCCTGTCAGATTTTGGCCTGTGTGCACTTTGTCATCTTGCTCAGCTGTCTCTGAATTGGTCCCTTGGTTGGTTTCCTTAGTAATGCCTAGTAGACTACTCCTCTTAGTGGTTCACTTTTGAGGGGGGAAACAAAATACCACCCCTTCTCTCAAAAACATCAAGTTATTCTTTTCATATTTTATTCTTTTTTAATACTTATATAGAGAAATATGCATATATCACACACACACACACACACACACACATATCTATGATTATTGGCTCCAAACAAATTTCCTGAATTGTCATTTTTCAAATTGCATGTTTTGTCTCTTCCTTTGTTTTTTTTTCTGCCTTCATTGTGATTACCTCCCCCTCCCGTTTGTTTAGCTGACCCTCTTAATTGTTGTCCTTTATTGTTTAGTTTGATTCTTTCTCTCTCCTTAGTCAACATACATTGACTGACTTGCAACAAGGACCAAAGCCAGGACCAAATCTCCTGCTCGGCCACAAAGAATTGAAAAAAATAAAGATTGTAAGACATATTTTTAAAAAGCCAAGTAGGACCAAACTGCAATTATCATAAAACTTGGCCACAAATCCCTGCCCTATTATAAGTTCTTTAATCTCAGACCCAATATAAAAAAAAAAGTTGTGAGTATAAAAAAAAAAAAAAAAAAAAAAAAAAAGCTCTTGCTTTAAATAGAAAATGTCTTTGTTGATTTGGTAACTGTGCTCAACACACAGTAAGTCACACTGAATTGCGGAACATATTAAATCCACGTCTGGAAATTTAAGAATAGACAAACTTGTTATTACATGAAAATATTGCCTACCAAAAAATCCAACTACCTGGTGCTTTGCAATACAGAGAGCCGTTTTGAAAAAATCAAGTATTTGCTGAATTTGGTTTTGTTTTTAAATAAGAGAAAGTTGTTACTTTGGTTTCAGGATTTTGGTGCATTTTCTAAGAAATTCATTTACTTTTTAAAGATTTTCATGAATAAGAGACACAGATATTAAAAATAGTTTTCAGGATATTTAGATTCATTTGCCATTCACTGTGTATGAGACGAAAAAGTAGCAACAATTCATCAAGAGTTTCCTCTCTGTTCACTATTTTTTACTACTTCATCTCTCTCTCTCTTCTACTGCTGCTACCACACTGTCACTAAACTGTCCGTCTGTCTATGTTCATGTACACACACCAAACATAATATAAACATCTAATGATAACAAGCAAAGGTTGACTAGTTTAAAATGCTCTAAGTTCTCTCTGCAGTTCTGATTTATAGGATTTCACCAAGTTGTCATTTATCCACTAGAAAGTTGTGCTTTTTTCTTTCTTTTTTTTTTTTTTTTAACTTTTCCTAATGAATACAAATGCTTGATCTTAGAGAATCATTTTCATTGCATAAATATCAATAAAGACGCCTCCAAAAGTTTTAGCTTACTACTTTAGCTTACTAGTCAGAAGTCCAGACACCAGTACTTTTAATAAAGATTTTATTTTATTTTTTCAAACCTTTTGAAGTTTTAATCTTACTTTTAAAATCTGAATACATTCTGGTAAAAATCACAAAATTCCAAAAGTGATTTCCTTTTTTATATTTGATATAATTGAGTGAAAGCCATTTTGGTGCAAAACAAGCAAGGACAAATTTCAGAGGAAAGAAACTGATTACAGTAGTTGATCATGGTCTTTTAGTGTAATCTACTGAATTTCTTTGGGAGAAACTGAACACAGTTAAAAATTACATCTAACATAGCAACAGATTTTTCTTTATTTCAACACAAGACTCAATTTTCTATGGTATATTTTTACTCTACAAAAACTTGAATTATTTGCATGTGCCTAAAACGGATTTTGGTAAGGTTAGTGCATCTCTCAATGGTAATTGATGGTTTAATAAGTAGGGTGTAGGCAAATGGCTACATTCTCAAATGTGTGTGTACATGCCTTCCTGTTTTGTTATAATAGTAGAAAGATATGTGTACACATATAATCATTCTATGCTGTTTAAAGATAAAAAAAACTGTTCACAGAAAATTCTTGCCTAAATGATTCAGTTGTGGTTGCTAAAAACTTGCTGAAGCTCAGTGTCATTCCCTTGTCTGTGTGGGTGTTGTAACTTATAGGATTTAAATCCTGTATTTCTTACTCTTGGAAAGGGATTTGTCACTTATAGTCAAAAATATTGGGACTGTACTGAGGGTTTATGGAACATAGAAGTACTTTTCTGGTTGTGATCCATGATAGTTTAACTGTACAGAAGAAATCAGACTTACTGCTCATTACATGGACTCTTTAATAACCTTGTCTACCTATTACTCAAACCTATCAACTTCTAGGAATCCTATCTAATTATGAATCATCTCTTAAAAAAAAAAAAAAAACTAATCCCAAAATTTTTTCTGAAATAACATCCTTAGAATTCAGATTTTTTTTTCTTTACATTTCATTTCCATTCTTTTACGTTCTTTCTGTTTCAACTGCTATCCAAAGCCAGCCGTTGGTTCTCTTCTACCCCATAGTTCTGTTAGCAAAGCACTCAGGCTCATGTCTGCCCAGCTCCCAATCTGTTCAGCCAACGCCTCTATTGGCTCCTCTAAAGGCAGACAGTTTCTGGCCAACAAACATCCAAGCACTCTAACAGTGTTTCATTGGTCAGATGAAAGACGAAACTGTGTTGTGCATAGTTATTATTATTATTTATTTTTGTGTCCTTCACTAGTTAGATTTATAAGGAGTGACTTGCTCACTCCTTTCAAGCACAACCTCCTTGTGAAAACTTCACTCTGTTCATATCTGCCAGTGGTGTTGTATTTGTGGCCAATATATATATATATATATATATATATATATATATATATACACACACACATATATTTCTAAGTTGTCTGACCTGTGATTCTCTGCCTTCTACGAAGGTTGTACTAGTCCATGTAGAGATTGTGCCAAGGTCTCACCTCATTTAGGCCTGCTCTTCCTGCACTTTGCCACAGAGGCAAGCATTGCTGTTGGGTTTTGGCCACGGAGAGGAGGTCCTGCTTTGAAGTCACAAGTGGATTGGTTACCTATCGCCAAAAACGCCCCTTCCTCCACCCCACCAAACTTACAGGAGCATCAACAAAATGTGGCTAATCTTAGTCACAAAATGTTTGGAGCTGCCATTTCATTAAAATAGTCTGGTTTAAAAGAAAAATGAACAGAACTGAAAAATGTTTTGTAATAAAAATTGATGCTGATGACACTTGTCTCCTTGTCCCTCTTTCCACTCCGTGGACTTGATAAATTGCTGGTATCAGTACCAATAGGTTAACTACTTGTGCATGGGTGTGTGCAACTGATTGTTGCACATGTTCTAGGTTCCAGTGTCAGGCCACAGATCTCAACATCTCGCTCTATAAAAACAGAATTTTAAGTTGATTTCATTTTTTTGACTTCCCCCTTAATTCAAACATCCTCTTTTATTGGTCAGTTTCCCTGTAACCCTATTGGTTGGAAAACAGTTGTTCTAAAGTGTGAATAAATTGCTCACTTAGATGCTTGTGTTTTTGCATTTCTTTCTTTTTTCTGTTTTTTCTATATTTGTTTATATTGTCTTTGAAATTTTCTTTCCTGGAATATTTTTACTCTTGCAGGCAACCAAACAAAAAAGCTATTTCAGATGAATCCATTGAAATTTCGAGCTTATAACATTTCAGGGTTTTGTCACAAAATTTTTGAATTGTTTGCATATACAAGGTCTGATTTAATTTATTAGCTGAAATTTTTCTTTTGAAAAAAAAGGAAATTTTTATAGCATAAAATTCAAATCTTGGAATATAAATTGCTGCAGAATTATTTATCATTCTACTTCTACACTTGAAAATTTGTTGACAGAAATAATTTAAAAAATAAGACAATAAAACCATTACAAATATGATAAATAATTGCTAAACATAAAATCTATGTAGTCTTGTGGGATTTTACTCAATTTATTGCTTTTTATAGCACATCACTCAATAAGTCCCGGGTCTGACATATAGATGGTGCCACTAATAAAAAAATTCATATAATTTTTATGAAGTACTAATCTTCAAATGGCATGTGACAAAATTTGGGTCCAGCTGGATTATTAGTTTACAAATTACAGTTATTTAAGTGAAGATACTGTTACAAATTTTCAAAACAAAGGAAAAATCTGGTTTTTGTGTGTTGATAAAGCATTGCTTTCTGATAGGAAAAAATACTGTTCAAGCAAAGCTTGATAAATATTATACGGACTCTACGCTGTTGGAAACAATGGTTAAGAGGTGGTATGCTAACTTTGAACGTAGTCGTACACAAATGATGCTGAACACTCAGGTCACCCAAAAAAATCCACAAACTCCTTTTGGCCAATGAGATAGCAGAGGAGTTGAACATATGAAAAGGAAGTGCATTCACCATTTTGCATGAACATTTGAAGCTGTGTTCAAAGTGAGTTCTGTTTGCTCACAGTTGATCAAAAACAAAAACGTGTTGACGATTCAGAGTGTTGTTTGCAACTGTTTCAATGCCACAAGAACAAGTTTTTGTATAAATATGGAACAATAGATAAAACATGGATCCACCACTTCACTCTGGAGTCAAATCGGCAGTCAGCTGAGTGGACAGCAACAGGTGAAAGTGACCAGAAGCAAACATCAGCAGGCAAGCTTTTGGCCTACTTCTTTTGGAATGTGCAAGGTATTTTGTCTATCAGTTACCTTAAGAAAGGAAGAACCAACAATAGCGAATATTATATAGAATTATTGGTGCATTTGAAGGAAGAAATTACCAAAAAACAGCCACAAATGAAGAAGAAAAGTGATCTTTCACCAAGACAAGGCATTGTTTTCACAAGCCGATCACAACGATGGCAAAACTATATGAATTGCTTCCACATCCACTCTATTCTACAGATCTGGTCCCCAGCAACTTCTGGCTGTCTGCAGATCTCAAAAGAATGCTCCAGTGAAAGAGATTTGGTTCCAATGAAGAAGTGATGTCGGAAACTGGGGCATATTTTGAGGTCATAGACATACAAAAAACGCATCAGATTGTTAGAGAAACGTTGGAATCAGTGTATTGCCTTAAGAGACTATG
The DNA here is from genome assembly GCA_037127315.1 of Ascarosepion bandense. Taxonomy (NCBI): domain Eukaryota; kingdom Metazoa; phylum Mollusca; class Cephalopoda; order Sepiida; family Sepiidae; genus Ascarosepion; species Ascarosepion bandense. The sequence goes on along the minus strand of JBBBDQ010000563.1, from coordinate 1,837,092 downwards.
TTGATGAATAAAGTCGAATTTTGCCTAAAATTTCTTGTTTTATTAGTTAGGCCTGGGAGTTATTGAGTGATGTGTTACAGGTAAAATTTTATTCTATTATGAGATATTCAAAACCAGTGAAAACAAGTTCAAACTCTGGTTAAGCTTGTTTGCAGTACCTTGGGTAAAGGCTGGCATCCATTTCCCTTCCCCCAAACCTATTCAATTTGAGTGTCACAGCAGCAACTTTGCTGCACACTTAAGAGCAAAGTAGTTGAGAATTCTCGCTCTTGTCTGCAAAGATAAAATAGTTCAGGCTTTTTTTTTTTAAGCCAGTTTCAAACAAATCATTTTATAATGTCAAACTACAATCATATGTTGATGTTAATTTTATTATTTTAGATTGATAGCAGAATAATCCAGAAAAATTTAGCTCATGTTTTTTTTACAATTATCTATGTGATTAATTAAAATCTAAAACCAATGATAAATTTCACCTTGCATTATTTCTGTAGATATTGTAAAATCTTTAACAACAAAACCAATGAATTTTATATCATCTTTGGAACTGAGTTAGCAAGTACAGTTCATAATTAAGGAATAACTTGGTGAAAATTTTCTATTGTCAAATGTTTTCAAGAAAGAAGTCTTATGGAGGGAGTAAGAAGTTTTATTCTCTAGAGAAATGTTTTTTTTTTCTTTTTAACTTAGTGTTTAGATTAGATTGTCATTGGTAAGCATATAAAAATGTCTAAATATTCATCCTGAAGAATGAGCTCCTTGAAATTGTTCTTGTCAAATATTGAGCTGAAGCCATTGCTAGTTTCTCAATTGCATTTTTTATTTCAGGTAAAAATTTCTCAATTTCTATACAAATCATTGAACTACCTAAAAAAATATATGCTCAAATTTTATAAATTGTTAGAAAACAAAAAAATTTGACTGGTTTTATTTGTCAAAGCTCATATCAAAATAATTTCTCTAACTTGTTTGATAAGGGTTTTTTTGTTTTTGTTGTTTTTTTAAAAATATTATTTCACATGTTGTGCAATTTACTTCATCACTTTTTTTTGTTTTGTTTTTTTTTTGTTTTTTTACAAGGTGTTCAAACGGTTTTCAAAGAGGATCAGATTTGATGAAGTGAATATGCATGAGAGCCAAACATTCTGCTTGGTATTTTTGAACCATTAAAATTAAATACAAATGGACTATCTTATGAAAATTTGATTGCAAATGACATATTTTCATTTCTTCACATGGATAACAAATAACTTTCAACAGGTCTTACCAAAATCACTCAGCCTATCATATCTGAAGCCCAAGATGAAGTAAACTATGTCTGAGAAAAAAGAATGTCCAAGAAGATATATCTCAGACATTACATATTATTGGAAATTAATGTTGTTTGTTAACTTTTAAGTTAAAAACATATGAATAGGAACATGACACCAACATTAATCTTATTAAATAGAAAGCACATAGTGACTCAAGTCCAAGTGTTCAAATAGATATATAACTGATTTTGACCAACACAAAACAAATTTAATCCACTAAAATTTTAGAATTTATTTATCTCAGATGACCAAAACAAATAACTTTTCAACACTAATGTGAAGTGTGATACTGTGATCTGAACTGCAGTATGTAGGCCGAGTTTGATTCAAAGACAGTGATTTTTAGAAATTGGCTGTTCCAGCCAGGGTCAGGGTCACACCACTAGACATCAGCCTCACAGGTAAGTGCTTCACAGTCTGCCAGTCAGAGTAAGTGATACATTCTATGAGAGAGAGAATGGGGCTGTGAAATTTGATGACAGAGCATAAATGGCCCCTGGATCAGACTTTGAACATGCTTGTTTTAAGCAATGTGTTCTTTATTGAAAGCTATATTTTTTTCATCCTGAATTTTTAACAAAGACTGTATCTGTATTTGTAAGAATAAGCTTTATCAATTATTGCTTTTTCTAAGTCTTTTTTTCATCTTTATTTCAATTGCTTTTTATCATAACTCTCAAATTATTCTACAATCATGAGTAAGCATCACAGATCAGAAATAATATCTCTGGCAACATTTGAGATTTATCCACAGAAGCTTGCCCAGCACGGCTTCCTTACCAACCACTACTTCAAATCTGACATAAGGTTTTCATTCTTTATTCCCAATCCACTCTGCTAATTAATGATCTTGAAATAACAATTTAGGAATTTGTGATGAAAAGCAACTAAAATTAAGATGGAAGAAATAATAGGCAAGAATTAATACTAAGAACCAGAAAGGCTTAATTTAATAAAATTGAATATTAAATCTGATACTTTTAGTGTAATAAAAAAAGCAACATAAATTCCACTACTGTATGTAAACCGTGTTTGCATACATTAGTAAATGGCAGTTTTGGTGGTGGGAAACAATGAACACACTATGGTTATATTTAAGCTGCTTGTAAGCTTAATCAGTAAGGCAGCTGCCCTGGATCCCAATGAGAGTTAACTTAAGAGAGATGGATTTCTTTTTATCTAAAAAGTAAAAGAAATAAGATGAAATTTCTATATTTCTGAAATGAGGTGTTTACATTATTTGGACTGTTCAACTCATCTTTGAGATATTCATGACGTTTCAGCTGTTGTATACTCTGACCTGCTTCAGTTGAACCGACCCCTTTATTTCAATCGCTGGTGTAGATTGTTCTTGTTTCATGAGTTATGCCACTTCTGGATACCTCAGTTAAAAAAAAAAAAATGAAAAATCTTTCTCAAAGCTTTTATTTTGGTTTTAATTTCAAGTTTTAGATGAAAAATGCTTTCCATGCAGTGGAGATCCCTACATCAGCAACAGAAACCTACTGCAATGATGGTTGGCATGAAAATATTTACTAAGCTTAGCCTCATTGAACTAAGGCAATTATTTACAATTGCCTGCAAGATCACTTTATGATGGATTTTCAACGCTGTAATAAAATTATTTTAAGCTGACAATGTCCACAGAGGGATTTCATTTTTTAAAAACAATTCTATTACTGAAATGAGGACTGAAAGAAAACCTCACAGGTCACTGTTTGTCTTTTCAAAGAAATTGTTACATAATTGTGTAAATAAACCAAAGTGAATAAGAGCTTCACAATACTAATTTTAAAGAAGAGTGGCATTGAGTTCATGAAAATGGCATTTTTATGACAATATCCTTGCAGAACTTAAGAGAACTATATTTTGGAAATGTCATTGCCAGCAGGTTGCAAAAAGTCAGTCAGTCATATATAATTATTTACAAATTTATTCACAATTTTGTTAACTTCTGTTTTCATCCAATATATTCTTTGGTCAATTAATTTTTCTATATTTTTATTGCCCTAATATGAAAAGATGGGTGGACAAACTTTTCTAAGATTGCTTAACTTTGTGCTGATGGAGGCAACTGCAAGAGATTTTTTTTTTTTTCTAATCACTAAAGGTGATTAGAAAAAAAATTTGGTAGCTGACATGTGTCAGCTACCAAATCTACTATATAGCACAAACAGTTCACCGCTCCACATTGTTTAGATGAAAATGCATGGATGGGCACTTGCCAACACAAGATAATATAAGACAATGCAGTGAAATGCATTCATTAACAACTGCATCAAAGCCTGATGAAGTGACAAAACACTACAAGAAACTATGAATAGCAAAATATGATAAAGCTGCTGGTGTTGAAGTTAAGGGATTTGGAAATACAGCTGCCCAACTCTGCATTACAAAATCAACAAGCCCTTTCTGAGACACTGGGATCAAGGCAAACTATCCCAGAATTTCAATGATGCAAAAATGAGAAATTTTCATGAAAACAGGTGCTAAATCAGACTGTTTAAATTACAAAATACCCTCCAAATACTACTAGATAGACTATTAAGTTTCTTGAGAATAATTATTTTCCAGATACATGTTCTATTTAACCCATAGGTTGTGGGGGAGAGAAGATAGGTTAATGTGTTTCCCAAGCATGTAAATGAATATAATGAACCCAATTGAAATGCAAACTAGGCTCTGATTTCACATTACGAGTCACTATTCATTACCTCACCGGCACATTCACTTCTGAGCCAATGTGGTTTGGGACCAAACTGGGCATAATGAGAATTGATCTGCCTTAGGGCAAAGTCTAAGAGAGATGCTTTGACTAAAAAAAGTCACCTTTTTTTGACAAGGTCAATCAGATAAGTGCCATATGTGATACACGCTTGGGCAATCATGTCTCAAAAGAGACATGACTGACTGGGCAGATTTTCCCACAGTAGGTTACCATTACTTTCTGTAGTAAACAGGTTGCTGATCAAAGCTATAGAACCCAATATGCCCTGTTATTTAACCAATAGCTAGAGGGAGAAGAGATGGATTAATACCTTTCCCAAGAGTATTTGCACATAAGTGAATGTGATGAATACAAACTTGGCTCTCTGATTTCTAGTTACAAGCCAATATCCATTGCACTATATTGCACATCCACAGGATAAGCAGGTCAAAATTACGATTAGCCTTTGAACAATTTTGTTGCTCATCAAAATTTTACCTATGAAAGTGTGGCTTGGATAAGTCAGGTGTGGCAGTGACTTCTTCAAACCTTTTTCAAATCTGGAATGTTATGCAAGGCTATGTGATGTTTCCAACACTCTAGTATGATATGGATGAGTGCTGACAAGGTCAAGGTTATCATCTGCACGTGCAAAAATCGCATCCTGTTTAATCTAAAAATCACTCTCAGCTCAAAATCTGTATTTCCAGCTGCACGATCTCCAGATGCTGCTGTCCTGATCTCATTCAAAGGTCACCTTTCTTTCTTGAATATTAAAAATATGATTTTATTTCATCAACTTGCATCAAATCAAAACTATCATTCCCATCTATTTCCAGTTGTTCAACGGATCTGCAGAGGATCACAAACTTCACCTACCTATGTAATGTCACTTCCACAAATACCATATTGGCTAAGGGTCATCAAGCTTTCAAAAGCCTATGCAAGTAACTGAATTAACAAACTTGACAAAAGACACAAAGCTCAGGGTTTACATCATGTTGCCAAAACATGGGTTCAGTACTGGCACTACACACACTAGCATTACCTCAACACTATTTGCACACTGAAACAATTTCACTAACACAGCTTCTTGAGCTGAATGACACAAAACAAAAAACAACTGTAGAAGATAGCCCTCCATTCTTACCAACCATGTAGCCTATGATTTTTTTACAATTTTTGTATTTGTAGATCTAGTCTTTGGCCAATGAAAGATACAAGAACTCTTTTAAAAAGACACTCACCCATTTATATTTTTCAACAGCAGTTGACAAAGTGACATGAAGATAGATCTATTACTGAAGCAAGGCACAGAAAAGGAATAAAGGTAAAGAGACAGCTCTACTATTTGGCTGATAGACCTTTGCTGGATAGACTTCTAACTACATGAGAAAATGCTCATGAAGTCAAGCCACAAGTATTAGTCATTTTACTCAAATTCTGTACATGAAGCATAGTCTATTATTTATTTAGTACTATTTCTTTCATCACATTGTAAATATAACAAAGATGACAACAATGTTTAGGCCATTGTACACTTTAACTTTCCTCAGGTGACTGGAATTTTGAACAAAGCACTTTCTTTTGATTACTGGAGTAGATTATTCTTATTTCTAATCGTATCCATAAACTTCAAATACAGTAATTATGGTGTGGCTTACCTTACCCTAAAATTCAAAAAGCTTTGCTTCTATTTTATGCTTAATAGAACTTTAAAGCTAACCAAAGTAGCTGAAATTCTAGGGCCTTTTTCTTGATCATTTTTATGGTATTTAACATCGTTAGCTTTTTTATAAAAATGTGTTGATATTTTCTCAGAGATTCTAAATTTCATGTGAACAAAGTAGAATTCTTCTTTGTTATTCCTTTGAAAAAGGATGTTTTAAGATGCCCAACCATCCACTATTAGATATGTGTGAACAATTCATTTAAAGCATAGATGTCTGCTCAGAGGCTTGAACCAATTATTGCAGAAACAAATCAAGTTTAAAGATATCTTATTTTGAACAGATGTTTCTAGATCAACAGAATTTTAACATTTGCTAGTGTTTGAAAAATCAAGACGAGTCTGGTTGCGTGTTTAGGATTAAACACTACAAATATCAGTCAGGACAGAAAGATTCAACTGACATTTAATGACTTCAGCAAATATAAATCCTATTCACCTCTTTACACATAAAAGGCAACAAAAGGACAGATTTTGTTCTTACCACATGTCAGTCACATAAAAATCGTTACCCAATTTGGACAGGTTTATGTACCCAACCACCATGTTTAAAAAAAAAAAAAAAAAAAAGTGGAGGTAGGGAGCAGTATGAAAAACCATCTTGGTGAGTCTATACACTCCTTTTGTCAATGCATCCTACTACCAATAGGCCAGTGGGTGCTAGGCTCTATTAAACCCATGGTGGTGTTGATGTGCCAGCTGTTTTTGAGACATGAAAATAAACAGATGCTGATAAATAACAAGAGCAGAAGCAACTGCCAGAGTGTAAGTATTTACTTGAATTCCATAAAAGTGTAACCTAATGGCAAATTTAGGCTCTAAGAAATTGCTTTTGATTTTTGATGACATCTTTTCTTTGAGGCTCTACGTCAAACATGTCGATGAATGACAACCTTAATTTGGGGACTTTGATGCTGAACACTTCAAGAGAGACAAATTGCTATCAGTCATTCTTCCTCTCCACAATGGCACTCATTGAAACTATTTCTTTGATAACTTTGTTACACTGCAATGTTTTTTTTTCTCTCTAGAATTATGTCAGAACCAAAGCTCATTTAGCATTTAAAGATTCAATTTTTGTTTGCCTCAGTAGACATTTAAATTTGCTTCTCAGGTTTTCTGTACATGATTTTACAAGTACATAATTGAACTTGCTCTATAAAGGTGGGAAAAAACTTCTGAATGACTTGAACTAAGTCTGTAATTTGTTTATCATGAATAGTTATATAAATTATCATATTTATCTTTTATTTAGGTGGAGTGAATAAATCTTTATCATGCTACTTTATTAATACTTCACTTTCAACAGCATTCCTTTTCAAGACCTCTCAATTGCACTAACCTTATTGTTAATTTTTATGGAAAGTTATTTTCTGTTGCCTAGACAATACAACTATGAAATTCAAACATAAGGATCAGTCACCTTTCATGGCAGGATAAACTCTTTGTATGTGACATCATAGTGATAAACGTTAAGTATCAAACATTTTTTTTCAAGCTTTCCTTCCCTACAAAATGAATCACTGGTTTATATATATATATATATGAAAAGGCAATTGCTAGTAAATGTGGCTATAATAGTTGAAATCATGATATATTTCAAGGGGGAAAAAAGTGATTATCTTGCAAATCACAACTGCAAACTTCTCCTTTAACCTAAAATTACATCTTAGCATTAAAAGCATTTTGTCAAATCTTGAAATGGTAAAAAGCCTGTAATTTGTCCCTCTTAGCTGAACTTGTTAAATAGCATAGACTATAAAATGGCTAAGTGCAGACTTAAAGTGTATTAAAACAGCATTGATTTTTAATAATTTTTTTTTAATTTTTGAAAGCTTAATTTAATTTTAGGTTAAAAAATTAACATTTCCAACAAAACCTAAATGACTGGGAGAGATTGCACACCTTTCCATTATTATGTCTTGTTCTTTTCAATATTTGAAGAGTCTGTGGCTTCTCTTTTCCAGGATTGAGTTAGTTTGTTTTTTTTTTATCAACATCATACTTCTCATGTGTAACATCAATGGAACCAGTTGGTTCAATAAACATTTTTCTACAAGGAAAAAAAAAATTTATATATAATTTTCAGCTTTCAAAAAGAATTACAAAACAAAAAACTAATTGAGAAATCATTTAAAAATAAATGGAAATTCAACTTTATTTTTCTTCTACTTGTCCACTATTTGCTGACTTACATCCACAGCTCGTATTATTTTTACTGTTAAAAAAAAAAAAAAAAAAAAAAGATTCAACTCAACAAGGCCATCATAATACCTTAATAATACCTTTATTAAAAACAAAGAAAGCAATCCAAGCTTCATCAGAAATTGGTTAAAAAAAGAGAGAAGCTTTGGAATTAAAACATCCCAAAGCCAACTCAAATTCCCAAATATTCAAATTAAAAAAAAAAGAATAAAAGTTAAAGTCCTGCACATTTTTTCAATAGATTTTTGTTGTGTGTGTGTGTGTGTGTGATTTTAAAAAAATCCATTTTCACAAAGTAGCATAAATTAAGAAAGAACACAGAAGCAGTAACCACAGTGACCAAGACTAGCTTATTGTTTGAAATTAGGACTTTTTACAACACACAAGTGGCTCTTTTCTTCAAAGCCATCGGGCGTTCTACAAGTGAAGTAATAATAATAATAATAGCTAAAATTGTAGAACAACCACTGAAACTGAATCATTATTTGTTAAATTTTGGTTAATGGTTTGCCAAAAAAAAAAAAATTAATTTATTACAAGTACTTTGAAATGTTTTCTTTCCATAGATCTTGCCTAATTATATTTGCTATGTTTACAGCAAGGAAACAGAATACATATTTAGTAGAATAGAATTACTTGTTTTGACATTTTTAAACAATTTTAACATTCTAAGAAAATTATGGAGAAAAACAAAACAAAAACCAAAAAAAAAAAAAAAAAATGAAATCAAGGGCAAGAAAACTTGTGAAAAGAATATAAAATAAAGTTCACACGTGGAGAGGGAAGAGCAAAGCAGTTACAAGTTCTTCAATGTTATTTGCAGAGACACACACAATCAAACAAGATCTAGAATTAAGATTTTCTTTTTGCTTGTTTTGTTTTACCAATCAAATAATTGCAATAAAATAAAAATAAAAAATAAAAATTCTTTGTTACTTAATTTCTGTGAGTAATCAAAGAAAAAGAATAGACAAAAATTAATGAGCTTAATTAAGCAAATTTGCATTTTTTTTGTTACATTTTTTTTCTTTTTTTAGTAGTTTGTGGAAGACAAACATCTGTGCGACTGCAGCAGTATTTTTTTTTTTTTTTTTTTTTACTCAGTCAATATTTAAGGAGGGGAATGGCCTGATAGGAAAGAGGAAAGAAGAAAACTTCTTAAAGAGAAAAGTAAAATATTTGGCAGTGGAAGGAAAAGTCAGGGAGAAGCAGTTGGCAAAGGACAGAAGAAATTGCAACCCAACTCCAGAGTCAGTCAAAGCTGAGGTGCTCTTCAACAGTGTTTGTCCTTTGAGCCCCACGAGGAGGAGTCGGAGAGAAGTAAAGGGGATTAAAAAAAAAAAAAAAAAAAAAAAAAAATCAGTCAACCAGCACCAAAAACGTAGACATGAAAAAAAAAAAAAAAAAAAATATAAAAAAGTTCAAACTTTTTTTTTTTACAAAACAAAAGAAAAAATCTTCAAAAATATTTTGTTTCCACACCTTCAATGGCCATCATAAATTGGTACGGACACTAAATAAGGACAGAAGGTGCCAGTCTGCATTTTGTTGTAGTATTGATGAATAATAAACAAATGCTTCTCTGAGTCTTTAGGTGGATACAAAGAAAGCTTTGCACCATGGATGGATAATTGGCCAACAACAGTGGCAAATGTTGTGGAGAATGAGCCATGACAGAATAAGAACCAGTAGGTTATTTTGAAAAAAAAAAGAAAAGAAACAATGGAATTGGCTCTGTATTTTAAAACCCACCAGGTAAAGTCAAACAATGTAAGGTTTCAACCCAACCAAAACCATGGCCAAGATCAACCCAGACATACTGTGGACTTTCTGGTTTTGAAGTATCAATTGTTAATAAAACTCTTTTGTCATTCGTGTGGCCACAGGTCGCATTTGTAACCTACAAAACAGAAAAGCAGAAATTATTGAACAAGAAAAAATAAAAATGCACAAACAAAATAAAAGATGATCTCCATTAAATATCGTGTGCAGAAATCAAGGAAAGGGAATGAGGATTTCATTTTTGTTGGTGGGAGTGAAAGAAAGGGGATTCAACTTACCGATGCAACCCACAGTTTTGCGGTTTCATTAACGCGCTCCATAAGACCAAGGCAGATACCACCCATGTCATCCCGACCCCGAGTTTCAAAACATTTGCCCACAGGATATGGATACTCAGACTTAAATGGATAATAACCATAAGCAATTTTTCGGCCATTCACTCTAGAAAGAAAGAAAAAAAAAATAATTTAATATTTCATTAAACAATAACCCAAATAATTAAAATTACAATACAAGTTGACACCAAGATGGGGGGGGGGGTGATGATGCTTGGTTACATTTCTGAAACTAAGTCAGCTGAGAACTTTACAACACTCCTTTGTATTTATCATTAATGAAGTGGGGGGATATTTACTGCCTCCCCCTCTTTCATTTAAGAGTGACAGGAATACAAGTGAGGAAAGAAAGCTGCCCCCCCCACCACCACCTCCATCTATTATTGGAATCACAATCTTTTCCAATCCTTAAAACATTTTCTTTTGGCTATAAAGGAATCCGTTAATTCAATACAAAAAGGAAAATTTAGTAAACTAAAAAAAAAAAAAAACCTTGTCTCACCTGATGTTGGCACAAGTCCACGTCCTGGAAGGGAAAATGCCTTTTGTCTGTTTACCACATGTTACATTTCGATCATAAATCCAATTATTAGGAAGAAAGTCCTGATCTGAAATATAATGAACATTTGATTTTCAAGATAACACTTTATGAGTGACTTCATTAGGATTTACACAAATGTTAATGCCAATTGGAAAAGTAATCAAAATTGTTTTTCAGTCAACAAGGGGTAAAAAAAAAAAAACTTCAATAAGTTTTCAGGTGAAAGTTTTTTCTTTTTCCACAAAATCAAGGAAAAAAAAAGAAAGAAAAAACCAACAACAAAAAAAGCAGCCTGAAATATTCAATCAAATATACATACATTCATTTTTCCCTACTACATCACTCATGATTTAGGCCATAAGTGGAATTAAAACAAATAAAATAGAAGTGAGCTGTCTGAAATAAGTGCTGCAAACCACTTAAGACTTAGAATTCTTGATCTTGCTCCAGTTGTGCCTTGGTTTCAAGTGACTTGAAGCCATCTCTCTAACAACCACTCTGAATTAACTTCTGGTCACAATTACAGATTTGCTTGATACAATATATACTTAATTAAGCAATGATCTCAAACCATTCACTCGAGTAAAGAGAAAGTGAAAATAAAAATAAAAAGTTATAATGCATTATAGAAATTATTTATTAATAGCTTCTTTTAGATTGAATCATTTAAGTCTGGTAGAACAATGTCAAACACTATTCTTGCTTAAATGTTTGTTGGCCAAAGAGAGTCAAACAAAACTTGAGAAAATGCCAACTGCAGAGTTTGCAGCACATTGCTTTGTCTTTTATGAGTCAGAAAACTACAGATGGCCATTTTTGCTCTATGGCAACAGTTGTTAAAGTGACACTTACATTGTTGTAACAATGCAAAAAGCAAACCTTCAAAAGAGGAGAGGAGGGAAAAAAATGAAATAGACTGACCACTTTTTGTGCTGGAAGTGCTCAGTCTCCCAAGCCATTGTTAGTGAGCTTAATCATCACAACTGAATTCTCATGTACCTTCCTTGTAGTGGACTAAGCTTTAAGCAAAAGATAAAGAACAGAAAGAACAATTCTTTCCCTTATTTGATAGAAAAAGAATCCAAGTTAAGCCAACTTACTGATAAATAAATGATAATTTATCGCAAATATCAAGATCACATGAAAATGCAGAAAACTAAGGAGCCTAGCATGCAAAAGATGACACCTGTCCCTCCCTCAAATAAAGAGATTTGCTCTGACTCTGAGTTTCCCTGGGTACACATGACAATAACAAGCTCTAGCCATATTGACTTTATGGTAAAACAAATTGAAGGGAGGTGGGAATCATTACATTTTTATTCTTTATAGATTCAAGGAAAGCAACAATAAAGAAAAACAAGTTGTATTTCATCATTTGTGTGTGTTAATTGATTTTGACTTATAAACCCACTGCAAAAAATGCCAGAAAATATTTTTAGATTGCAAATGATTTAGGGAGTAATTTAATTAATTAGTAAAACTTGTATGTCTTACAATTAGCCAACAGGAGGAGAGGAGAGGTGGATTCACAACCTTTTCCAGGATGAAACACACAGGCAAGAAAAATATAGTTTTCCTCTTGTCTTCTTTATTAAACCATATATATATATAGATATATATATATATCCCACACACAGAGTCAACCAAAAGAAATGTATACACACTTCAGGAATGAAAAAGAGGGAAACTGGAATCTGAATTTTGCTTTTCAACTAACAACTCCAAGCTTATTTATTACACCACCTGCACATCCAAGCATACAGCTCCTGGTATTCCCAATCAGTCATCCATCTAAATACTGATCAGGCTTTGGGTAGATTTGCATGTAAATAATATTTCTGTATGATTAACACATTTTGAAAAAGAAACCTTAAAATTTCAGCTACTTGGGAAGTGAATTTATTTTTGTCTTAATTATGTAAAGAAAATGTCCAGTCTGGCCTCTTACTCCTCTAACTTTTAACAGATTATAAGAATCGGTTCATGCAGATTTTGACTTTTAAAAATACAATGAAGGAAATTGCCAAATTCTAAAAATTTAAATCAAGTTTGCAGGTTGTAAATTATCACAAAGTATTTGAGAACAGGGGAGTATATGCGTGCAGTGACTCCCAAGTAAAGCCTACAAAATGACAAAAAACCAATGTATAGCCAATTGAACACATCACTTTTAATTGAAATATATCAAATCATAATTTTAAAATACATTTCAAACAGTTACAATTGTTCTTGATCTCATTTCTGATCTAACTGAAATAACTTTCAACAGCAAAAATCCAACTGGACAAGAAAGTGCAGCAATGACATTAAAATGGGCTCCACCTTAAAGTAACCGTATTGGGCTCTCTTTCCCAAATATGCATAAAAGTGAGATTTCTCCCCATGATAATATTTTCTCTCACACTCACGTACACACACACTCTAGTAAAAATAAAACACTTATTGAAGTCTCATACACACTTCTGTCGAACATGGGCGGGAGGCACTGCTTCAACACTCTAGGTATTAGTGCTGTGGTTGTCACAGCAAGTTTTCACAGGATGGAGTTGCTATCCCTTTAATTCTACCCCTAGATTGGTTGCCAATTATGGCTAGAGTCCAGCCTACCTTAATAACTGTGATGAAAATGGTTAAAGAAGTTGTCAAAAGAACTTGAGATAATGAAAATTATGCAAAGTTTTTGTACTCCCTTACACCCACTAAGAAAAAACAAAACAAAAAAAACGTAAGAACACTGGAAAACTAAACAAAAGATTAAATTTTTCTTGTCTACCATATTTAAATATTTAAAGACATTTAAAAACAAGGTTGCTATAAAGTATACTCAGTTATAATCCAAAATTAAAAAAACAGTATGGTTCATCTCTTTGCCTTGATAAAGTCCATCATATGACAAAACACGTAGGTGAGAAAAATATAGTTTTCATCTTTTCTTATATAACACACACAAACAAAGTCCATGAAAAGAAATGTATACACACTTCCAGGAATTAAAAAAAAAAAAAACTTGTATAGATATTGTAATACTAAATTTATTCAGACATCACAAGATTAATACAAGTTACCTTTGGAATCTATAATCACAAGAGATACTTAAACTGGCGAGCATTAGCTTCCACACATTTATTAGTATGATTACTGCTTGGGCAACGTGGCAAAACTGTCCAGTGAGATTATTGCACTTGCATTTTCAATTTCTTGTCTGAGGGCTGCCAATTTAATGCCACCTGTCAAGAAATATCCTACTACAGTAAACAGTGTTGTGACAATTTGATAAAACTACAAAAGACAAGTTTTCCCATTCCTGAAATGTGTATACATTTTTTGACTGTGCTTGTGTTTATCACTTTAAACATTATTTTTAAACACTCCATTTAGTTATTAAACAGTATATTTATATATTTCTGTCTACTGGACTGAATATTCTTGATTAAAGCCATTACCTTAGAAAATTGTGTGTGTGTGTGCACATGCATATAATTATATGTACACATGTGCACGCACACACACACACACATAATAGCTTCACACTCCCTTTCAGAGATACCCATTCAACATGTGTATAAACCCTTTTTATTCAGTAAACTTTAACAATATTGTAAAATATGTTAAATTTTATCGAATTATTAAATTTTTTGTGGTTGTAAGAATCTGATAGCCATTGCCTTTTAATGTCAGATATGAAGATGTTCATAGTGTCCCTTACATTAAAAAAAATTAATTCAATGATCTTACATTTACTCCATACATGATTTCTTCAGCTCTAAAGGAATTCAAGGCATAAAAACACTGTGCATCACAACTGAAATAAGACAAATTTGTTAATAAAAAGTAAAAAATACCCCTATTGCCAAAAATATTTGATCAGTGCAGATTTTGTTCAAATGTCAAGTTTATATAAATTACTAATTTTAGAATAACGTGTCTAAAAGCATAAGAAATTTAAAGTAGAACTCCCAATTCAATTTTCCTTTACAAAATAAATCTTTTTGTTTTAAATTATACATCCTACCCACGATATCAAGGTATTTCTGATGTTAGAAATCTAATTTTTTTTTTTACTTGACTAGATATTTGGGATTACAAAGAGATAAATAATTTGATAGCCTAAAAGTAAAAGGAGAACAAATCAATTTTTTTTAATTACCCTAATATTAAATTTTTACCCTAACCCTAATATTAAATTCTTTTGATTTTTTTTTACATTTTATTTTAATTACCCTAATATTAAAACGATATAATATTGTTAATAAACTTTTAAACTGAACACTTACTTCAAATTAATTATTGCCCCACCTCCATCCGTTCAGCAAATAAAAACAGTTGTGACCTAATTAGCTAGACAGACGGTCAGTTACAATGTCATTGAGAATTTCATAAGTATTTTTAACTTAACTCTTACCTAAAAAGACCCCCCCTCTCTCTCTCTCACACACAAAGGTGGGGTGGGGTGGGGCGTTAGTTTCTTAAGCAAAAAAAAAAAAAAAAAAAAAAAAAAAAAAAAATGAGCTTGTAATTTTAGACGAGGTCACTGAATGACAAGAAAAACAACTACTACCAATTAAATAATTAAAAAAATATATCTTCTTTGCTCATAAATGTAAATAAAAAAGCTTGACAAGCAACGCGGCAGGCCGACTAAAACACACAAGAAAGTTTAAGACTGAAATTCGATTAAATTTTTAACAATGAAACTGATTTTGAACATTTTTTTTACAATCTTTTACGAACTGAAAAAAAAAAAAAAAGAAAAAAATCACTTTGTTTTACCTCCTTTTTGATAATACTCACTTCCTAGTTTGTTTTTTTGTTTTTTCTTGGGATGAAATGAGGAAAAAAAAGATTCATCTTTTTAAATTTCAAAAATTCGATTAATCAGGGAATATTTTCAACCAGAGAGAGAGAGAGAAACCACTTAAAATAGAGAGACTGAGTATTTTAGAGAAGATTCGAAACAAATCTTTATTCGTAACCTACTTTTTTATCAACAACTTTTTTTTTAATCTCTTATTTATAATTTGCTTCAAATTGTAAACAAATTAAATCTAACACAAAATTTAAATTACTCAAGGCCTAAACTGTAAATCTCGGTTTCCCCTCTTGTCAAAAGATTCATGGAAGAATTGACAAATAAAAAAAAAAAGATAATCATTATTTTGTTGGCAATGATAATAATCACTAACAGTAAGTTACTAACAGAGAAAAACATTACTTCTAAAATAATTAAATAAATTAATACGAGGTGCTGAAAAGATCTTAGCTTGACTCACATCCCAAACATTAGGTTTTTTGGTTTTTTTGGAAAGACATCCCATAAAATTCAAAAAAGCGAATTGTGAAGAGATTTTTTCCCTTTTTATTTGATGGAGAATTATGATGACAAATTTTTCATTTGCTATGCAAAATTCATTACTCATAAAAAGTAAAAACAAAACGATTTAACATGTCAAAATAATTTTTAAAAAAATAAACAAAAAAAAAAAATAATCACCACAACAAACAAAAGTTCATCAAGTACGAGTTAGTTTTAAGAAAATATAAAGAATAATTTTCCTTATTACATGTGGGAAAAGCTTTAAAAGCATTTATTACCCCCGTTTAATTTTCCATGTAAACTTGAAGACGGGGGGGGGGAGCGGCGAATAGAATGGATGTAAAAATTATTCATTCGAACTCTGTGCCTTAACAAAATAAGTGAAGCAATGTCATAAAAAAGATTCATTTGCTAGTTTCACCCCGTTTTTTAAGATGTGACCCACCCACTGCTTCTCCCTCAAAGTTTGAAATTAAAAATAAAAATGTCAAAATAGGTTAAGAAGATCTAAATTTCCAACACGAAGCCCTGGACGGAGAGGCAAGCAGCAATGTGCAATTCAGGCAGTTAAATTCTTAGTAGGTGAGGAACGTTTAACTTAAGTTATTCTTTTAAAATACATTATTTAATTTAATGATTATTATTACCACTGGATTTTTTTTCTTAGACAAACGAGGCTGACAGCAAAATAAATAAAATAATAACAAAAAAAAAGATTTATAAAGAAAGAAGATATTTTAAACTTAATTAAAAAGTTGTTTAAATTAAATAATAATTTAATATTTACTAACAACTTATTTAATAACTTTTTAATTAAGTTTAAAACCTCTTCTTTCTTCATAAATCAGTTTTTATATATATATATATATAACTTTTTTAAGCACTTCAAATAAAATCTAAACTCATCCTGAGACTGAGGAAAATTTTCATAAAATTTAAATAAATAAAAAAAAAAAAAGTAAGCCAAGAACCAATTTCCTGGAAAAAAAAAACGAATGAAAATTACACACTCTCTACCACCACTAAAATAAAAATGAAGGTAGTTTAGAGAGATTTAGCAATTCATATTTTATTTCTTATTATTACCCTGCTTTATTGCGAACACTTATCCCAATTCTACTCAGAGAAGCAGGCAGGTTCCATTTTTAATTATTAGAATCGTTACGTCGAAAAGAATGAAAAAAAAATCTCTGAATGATTTCCGCCTTTATAAAAATTAAATAAATGCTAAACTTAAAAAATAGACGGCCAATTCAGGAAATTAACCTTAAAGTTCTGTAAAATTGAAATTCGATTATCATCCCTGAGTTTTATTTCTTTTTCTGAACGCATAGGCACTTAGAAAATCACTGATTTAATCTTCAATTTTTTAAGATTTTCCAGTCCACTAACTAAAATTATGACCACAATTCTTATTCACTCAAATTATTAAAATAAAAAAATAAAAAAAACGTACTTTTAAAAATAAATGAAATCAAATGTTAAAAAAAAAAAATAAAAAAAAATAAAACTCAGATAAAACAAAAAAAAGCAGGACTGCCAGGATTTTTGTTTTTATTTTTCTGGCTTGTCGATGGCGATTTGTTGAAAAAGCTGAAAGCATGATTTCAACATTACGTGAGTAAATATAAAAATCTCTAACAGCCTCGTGTCTCACAACAAAAAAAATGTTCAGTGTTATTGCTAAACCAAGACTTAAATGGAGATATTTTGCCATTTGGTTATTTTTTTTTAAATGTTTTCTAATGAATCGTATGAGAATCTGCTCTTTTATCTCCTCATTGATATTACATAGGAAAATATAAATGAGAAAGATTAGGAAGAAATAAAGACAGAAAAAGATGAAATCATTTCATTAGTAGATGTGTTCGATACCCTCATAGCCTCACCACTGAGCCAAGCAGGGCCGATACTTTTACTACAGTTGTTTATAGGAAACTCGACAAACACCTTGACTCCACCCATCAACTTCCCCCTTTCCCTGCTACTGTAGTCGCAGCAGCAGCGACAACAACCCGCACCCCTTACTCCCTTGATTATCAATAATCAACCCACAAAAGAGCCACAACAACGATGACGATGGCGACTTGGATTTAGGACAGGCCATAAATTGATTGGCAAGTCGATCAGCAAAACAACTTCGTAGCAGACAAACAAGATAGACACAGAAATAAAAGGCTAGTTTTACAATTAGTAAGCTTTGCCTACTCACACACCTCATCTGAAATAGAAAAGAACCCAAAATATCTGTGTAATTAATGTTTCTATTTGATAAAAAACAAAAAACAAACAAACAACAAAACACTTCCTAATGAAATATTTTACATTTCTCTGTGTGTATGTGATAGAAATGAATAACAAAGTAGGAAATGTGTATGTTTTACTTCTATTTTACTATTTGGTTAAAGACAAATGAAAATATGTACACGACCTGGTAACTGCTAAAAAATAAAAATATATATTGAAAGTCATTATTTCTTGTAAGCATTTTCTATGAGTTCCAAAGTTTTTTTAGTAAATATCCAAAATAACTAGTTTACCAGAAGCATGTTAAAAAAAGAAAAAAGAGGAGGGGGTAATTTGAATAATTTCTCAATTAGTGTTGTACTTTTTTTCTCTGAATATTAAAAAAGTAATTGATCCTTTCCTGTTATAAATGAAAACAATTATAATAAACTAATTCTGAATCAATAACCTAACCTACGAACATTTCTTTAAAATATTGATTTATATCTACAAAGCCAAATGTCATTTGAAAGTCCCTTTAGCACCATTTCTTGTAGGGTGTTACTGTTGTAGTCACCAAAAGAGTCCATTACAATTATTCATCCATTGCTATGTTGCAAACTCTTCTGATGACGTATAGACTCCCTCTAATACACATACATACATATGAGAAAAAAATTCTTAACCCTACCAAGAGGTAACCCCCCAAAGCCTATTTGACTATATTTTAGAAAGTAGAGCAAACTGACAACATTTCAGCACCGTGTGTGTGTAATAATGTCATGTAGGATTTTTATCTATACAATTAAATCTGTTGTAAGAATGAATTCTGATTTTGAAAATCATTAAAAGTGAAAACATCAAAATAAATCTAGCAAAATAAAAAGTAATGTATTAATAGCATGATCTCCCCAAATTAGTGAGATATTCCACTGTCATGGTTACATGTTCATTTCTTGGCTTCAAATAATACCTTTTGATGAAAGAATCTCACAATTAAGTTGTGATTATACTGTGTGAATAATATCATCCAATTCTATTTAATATTATAAAAACAAAAAATTGTGCTGAAAAGTTCTTGGCCTGACAAAATTTCCCAAATTTGACCAAATATAAGGGAGAAGGAAAATCCTTTCCTGGTTAGTTCGATAATTTTTAGTAAATTTAAATCCAAAGTTAAGGTGACTGTTTTTCACTCCCTAAACTCATCAATGAGTTTTGAGAGTAAATTTTATTCTGATATTAAACAAAACTCTTGTACACAATTTATGTTTTCTCTTTTTTCCAATTCAATTTAACAGCCAGACAAGTGTTTGGTAAACATGCAGACACATTTGCATTTCAATGACTTGAAAATAAACGTCAAAGAAAAAAAATAATTGTAAACAGGAGATTAAAAACTCGATCCTGCTTTATTTTAATGCTATACATAGAATCCCACTGACAGCAAATAATTATGACTGGCGTAATATTAATGTAAGCTTCTAAGGTCTTCAAAACAATCTAAAAACAGAAAAATCAATTAAATTTTAATATTTTTTTTTAGGATCCCATTTCCAGTGTTATCCACTATTTTGTGTGTGTGTGTAATTTATTTTTTAGGGAGTAATCAGGTGTGAATACATCCATATTCTATATAATTTAAATTGGAATCAAAAATTAATAAATGCCACCCAAATTAGAGAAAGAACAGTTTATTACTTAGAAGGAATCCTGATGAATATTAAACAATACAATTTTTTTACAAAATACCAGAAATCACTAAAAATGGGTGATTTTTAGCCATATTAACAAATCTCTTAGAGCAATAACTGTCATTAAATCTTTCAAAAGTAAACTTTATTTAAGATTACCTGTATTAAAGTTTAATCAATTTGATTAAAAAAAAATTATTTACATTTAAAATATTGCAGAAATGCATTTATTAACATGGAGGTAGGTGTTTAAGGGGTTGACGGACATCTAATTTTTTTCTACAAGGGAACATATCTGTAAAAATTACTCGAGGAATATGACGTGAGCACTTTTATAATAATTTTTCAATTCCCAGTAATCTTAAAAATTTAGGAAAATATCTAAAATTCAATAAAACATTATATTATGTAATATAATGTTTTATTGAATTTTAGATACTTTGATTCCAATTTAAATTTACCATATAATGACTCATTTTCTAGTATTGTGGATACACATCTTTATTTACAAAATTTGGAGTTACAAATATACACTCCCCCACAAAAAAAAAAAAAATTAAATACTGATGGCTGCTGAATTTTTCATTTAATAACAATATCACCTAATTGTTTTAAATTAACAGAATTTTAAGATTTAAGAAATCTTGATAAATTATTCTAATTAAAAAAAAAAACTTTTGTAAAAATTCATTATTTAATTTATTTTTCTGAAGGCAATAGTGTCCATAATATATCTTATTCATAAAACCAATAATACAGTCTTAATTTAGAGCAGATTTTCTCTGAGAGTCCTGTTTTACAAAAAAAAAAAAAAAAAAAAAAAAAAGAAAAAAGTGATTTAGATTCTCCAAGGACTTTTTTTTTTATCATTTATAAACATTAAGCCATACAAAAAACGTATTTATCAATTCTAATTTCAATCATTTTTGAGTCCTCAAAGTTCCGGTGCAATCTGATAATTATTTGATTTTGCACAAATTTCTAAATCAATGTTTTTCACCTTAAAAAATAATAAAATTTATTAATTTTATGATCATTTGCTGATGTAAGAAGAAAAACATTTAACCAAAATTTTGACTGTTCTAAAAATGATAGAAAAATATAATTTAATAATTAAAAAACCTTTGACACTTCCTCTTAAAAGATTTTGATGATAAAACTTTGTTTTTATTAAGTTTGGGACATTTTTTCATTATGCATGCTCATTTTCTTTAGCAAATTTTTGTAGATAACTATATATGATAATTAAACAAAGCAAAATACAGAATGTAACAAGGTCTTTGCAATCTATGCATTTTCTGCCCACATCTTCACATGATAGAAATATTTTCTGTAAATGTGGAAATGTAAATACTTAAAAAATAAATAAATACAAATAAAATAAAAAAGTTTGAGCATATAAGAAAAGTCTCATCTTGAGAATATATCCTCAAGTACTGAAATAACCAGTAAAATATCCAACTGAGTAACAATTTAGTTACTATCAAATCAACTATAGTAAAATAAAATAACTGTTGTTCTTACCATTGCTATAGAAACACTACAGCAATGACTGGTGTGTAGAGGCCTTGGGCTCCATACCCAACAGTTGAAGTGAACAGGAGTTAGAGTGAATCTTCCAACGAAAGATTGTATGCAACAGCAACTAATAAATAACTTTACTCAACAAGTCTCCATTTCCTGAAATATTTTCATTTTACTCAAATTCAACTCTCAGATGAGGAATCATAGTTCCGGCTAGTAAAAGAAAAAAATATAAACCTCAACTTAGCCTACATGAGTCGTTTTGGAGTGGTAGCACTATTTCTCTGCCAAACAATGCTGTCATGCATTAGTTACCCCCCCCCTACACACTTCGCTCCAAGAGAAAACTTTCTTGGTCATCCAATGAATTGCTAAATAAAAAAAATTTTTTTAAATTTACTTTCTGATCAGTAATGTCAGGTGCATAAATTTGTCTTTTTTTTCTTACCACTTCAAATAAAAATCACATGTTTCAGTTTTGATGAGTGGATAAAAAAATATGATAAAACAAAATAGTTTCTATTTTAAACAATGTAAAACAATCGAGTGATGAAAATAAATCATGAAAACAATCATGTTAAGAAATGAACACCACAAATATTATCCATAAACACAATCTGCTTTCAAAAGAGCTCAGAAAATGAGGCCATGGGACAAAGAGAGTGCAAGGAAAAACAAAAAACATGAAGCCAGAAAGAACACAAAAATAAAAAGAATTAAAATAGTAAACAAAAGAAATGAAAAAAAAACTGAAGTCTGAAAAGAGTTATCCCAAACCAAAACACTAAAAATGTTTTTGGCCATGAGAGGTGAGTGAATAGGGTATGGATTTTGTCTATGTTGAAGAGGTCATCAACATATTCAATTTTTTCTTTTCCAACTTTATTTTCCTTGTTAAAGTTAGCAATCCACCCCCCCCCACCCTGATTATACAAATGCTACTTTCCAAAGTTTGAAAAATTTGAGCGCGATGGTTTTAAGGTTCAATAATGACAGATACATGTTTTGGATCTGTTAATCCAAATTTTATATTTGAGTGAATGTAGAAAAAGTTTCAGTATAAAAAAAAAAATAAAATGGTAAAAATAAATAAAAAGTTTGATCACTTAATCAGGTTTTGGAAAGCAGGTCAGGCTAAAACCTTTTCAGCTACAAAAGGTCCCTCCACTAAATTGCTGAAAAAAACAGTATAGTATGAAGAAAAAAGGCCCTAAACTTTTTTAGTAAAAGTTTTTCCATCAAAATGTTCAAAAGGAAAGATCAAAGTATTGTTTTGATTTTTGTTATCAGGTAACGAAGTCATTAAGAGAGTTTACAATGGAAAATATAATATTGCATAACTGTTTTTACTGGTGAAAAACACATTAATTTGGGAATTATTACAAAAATCAAATAACTGTTAGATTTTAATAAAACTTTTAGGACTTATTCACAAATGAATTAAATTATTTTTTAAAAATCTTGGTAAAATGTTTTTTGTATCTGTTTACCCCCACCCCTGTAAATTCACAAAATTTCAAGAAATTAAATTTTGTTGGGAAAAAGAGTTAATTGCAGGACTCATTAAACTAATGAGTCCTGCATTTAACATTGTAAATCATCTATTATTTTTCAAACTTTTGGCCTTTTTTTTCCAAAATCTGTTTTCAATAGTAAAATAAAAATTGCAATAAAACTAAACTTCTAATTGCTTTAATAAATAACATATATTAAGGACATTTAAAGTCTGAAGAAAAAACATTTTTTTTCAATTAATAATGAAAAATACTTAAGAATTGTTGGCATTAGGTTATCAAGTGAAGACTATATTTACTAATTGAAAAGTTTAATACAAATCGTTGGGCTTTTGTATTTTTAAAATAATTTTTAATTTTTTTTTGTATGGTAATTTTTGTTTGTACATTAAAAAGTCATGTAATTCAGTTTCCTCCTCTTACAGGAAAAAAATTTGGACAATTTTTGTCAATTCTGGTCGCAATACACTTAGCTTATCTTGCTTCTGTCTGGTTGTCAAATTGTGGGGTTTGGGGTAGGGAAAGAAAGATCAACACTCCATGATTAAAAAAATGGTTTTATTATGAATTTTATGCTATAAATAATACTTGTGTAAATCAGATTAATTTAACTTTAAATTTGCTAATTTTCTAAAACTAACATCTCACAGATGCATATTTTATTTTTGCAAAATTTTAAAAATTGAGAATTAACTTTTGTTTACAAATGTATTGATTGCTCAAAAATGGACAATTTTTTTCTATAAATTTCAAAATTTTAGATTTCAATTAATATAATTTATGTTTGAAATACACCAGAGTATTTTGCCTCCTGGAAATAGTAAATTTAGCCTTCAATTTAAGGTAAAATAATTTTCAAGAAAACTTTATTTTCAAAAATTCAATTTAAAAGTTAGGTATCAAAAATGAGTGTAGGTACCAAGTTTACACACACAATGTATATTTGGGCAGTAGCCTTTCTTTTACACATGTTTCATTGAATGTGTCAAATCAGAAAGATCTTTTCTCATGTTCTTACAGTTTTCCTTTTGAAAGAACAAAGGGATTAGCAGAAACTAATTATTGTTCCAAGTACTTTAGCCTTTTTTAAGGGATTCATTATTAATGTTTGTGCTCTAACTGCATCCGGCAGCAAGGCCTCTGACTAGGAGGTTGTGAGGAGCGTGGAACCACCTCTTAATTGCTGTTGTCCCCAGGTCCACCCTGACCCAGGGTGGTAGCATCTGTTAGGGTCC
The DNA here is from genome assembly GCA_037127315.1 of Ascarosepion bandense. Lineage (NCBI taxonomy): Eukaryota > Metazoa > Mollusca > Cephalopoda > Sepiida > Sepiidae > Ascarosepion > Ascarosepion bandense. The sequence continues at coordinate 1,812,973 of JBBBDQ010000563.1, read as the reverse complement.
CAGCTATGGGTAAATAGTTAACCCCCAAGCCGGGGTCAAAATGCTATGAAAGTATTCACCAACAAAAATATTACCAAGAAAACTTTCTTGAATGAAAAATGTTACCAACAACTGTGATTTAAAATAAAAACACGTTTCTGGCCTTAAATGACCCTTTAGATGTTAATAGGCCGTTTAACAAGAACAAACAAAACAAACTAAAGTGTATTGTGTGGAAGTAGTACTAATCCTAGGCTGCACAAGATAATGTGGCTACCTGTCTTTTAAATGTCACTTTAGAACACAAACATTGAAAGAAAAAAAAATTAAAATAAAATAAACCTTTGAAAATAGCTAATGAATTGACTGAAAGCATTTGGAACAATAATAATTTATGGACAGTTTCTGCACTCTCTTAGCCTCCCCAAAAACTGTAAGAATGTTACAAAAACTTAAGCTTTTTCATTTGATCTTATAATTTTTTTTTCTTTTCAGTAGAAAATTATAAAAAAATTGTCCAAATTATTTCTCTACGCACTTTCAGCCATTTACTTTTACTTTTAGCCATCATCAAGGATGAATTTTATTTTACTTTTAACTGAATGTATAGATTGTTTTATGTATATATATTTAGATATATACATCCTGACATATGCAGTGAAACCTCCTGATACAATTACAAAAAGCTACAAAACTCTGGAGTTAGAGTGCTAAACATAACATTAATTAGCTAACAAATCTTATATCCATATTAATCCTATTATATATATATATATATATAAAAACACACACATAATGATTGTACTCTCTTGTCAGAAAAATGCCATCTCTTCACTGATTATTGCATGAGAATGTGCAGTGTATACACACACACACACACAGTTTATTGGTATTTCAGAACAAGTCTTTAAAAATGAAGGATGATCTAATATATTGTTACATGGCACACAGCAAATTGTAACATTCTCATTTCTCTATCAGCCATACCAAAATGGAAGCTACCAATGTGACACAAGAAACAAAAAGGCAGGCTGTGTTTGTGCCACGAGTAGCCAACCACACCAATTCAGAGATAGGGAACTTCTTGAAAATGGCCTAGCGAATCTACATGTACCCATAGATATATTCAAAATGATGCATATTTGATGGTCCAAGGCACCATAAGAAAGGACAGGTAATTGTGTCACTCTACTACTTCCAACAGAACTTTAAGATGCTGGTCAATGTCTTAGATCAAGAGCATGGCCATAGCTGTTTCAGTCAGACCACACCCTTGCACATAGCCCAAGGGAGTAAAATTGGCCATCTTGGAATTTTCAAAATTAGGTTAAAAACCAACATATAGCCTGTGTGCTCTTCTGATTCAAGTCCCTCTTATATCCAGGGTGGTAGATCAACCAGCAGCCCCACAATATCAAAAGCCGTTATTATGGACATGATGGCCAAATGAATGAGAACTATTTTATCCATGCTTCCAGATCAACATCATTTTTGTGGAGTAATTCTTTTGTTTTTTCAAGTTCAACAAAATAAAAAAAAAATTTTTTTCTACTGAATATAATTTTGTTATTAATAGTATAATCAGTTTTCAATTCCCATGCATGTATGTGTGATTTATCTCACGGTTAACTATTTAGAAAACTTCAGTTTATTCATTTAACTTAAGGCTAATACTCTACCTTAACTCAGATATTGATCTATTATTCTTCAGAAATACCTTTGTTCAAAAGAAATCTCCGACCAGAAATTGTTTTATGCAAAAGGATATATTTTTTTCTTTTTTTAAAACCAAAATCCCATTGGGAAGGCTTAAATTTTACATTTAACTTTTAGACATAAATATTTTGTATAAAATATGCATAAAGAGTCTCCAATCAGACTTTAAAAAATATATCTGAATCTCATCTCAACATCTATATTTACTAAGAATACATGGAGTATGGGTGAATGTAAGCCGGAAGATTGTGTATCTCCGATCTTACAAATATAGATCTGCATACCTTGAAAAGAGAAGAGAATCAGAACCAAATCCCCAATTTCTGTTGGAGCAGGAAAGAGGCAACTGTCTCAACTACCAAGCAACATAATTAAAAGAGACAGTAAGACATTGACACAACTGCCTCCCATTCCTCATGGTTTTGTATATTCTCAACGCAACAGTTCTACTCATAAAATTCTGTTCATCACAGATTTTGCCTTTTTAAAAAAAAAAAAAATTTTTTTCAGAGCAGCAGCTTGATGAGTAGTCAATGTTAATGAAGGCTTTGTACAGAACTCAAAGTTGACATAACTACAGACAATAAAAAAAGCATCCCCCCTTTGCCAAAGTTGCATAAAAATGATTTTGTGGTGGAAAGTGTTGTCACAAGTCTTAATGATAAGAATCTCTTGACAGATATCAGTGCAGAAGAAAGTATAACAATTCATTGAGATTTAAGGAAATGCTGGATTTGAAAGCAGTTAAATTATCCTAATCTTTCCAGAAATATTGTATTTATGAAACACTAAGAATAACATTGCTTTGAAACCCTAAGAATTAATTAATATTTTAGTTATTTTAATAATTTCTTTTTTTTTTTTATTATAAACGGATGACTTAAGATTATATTGCTGGGAATATAATCTTCTGCAGGGAATGGGGACCCAATGAGAGTTTTTGGATACATTCAAGAAAACAAAAGAGGATAGAGGTAAGGAGAATGGAAACAGACGAGGCACAGATTTTGTAGAAATTAATGATGGAATTAACACATGCACAATTATAAATTTAAAAAAAAATCTTCTGATATAGGAAACCGGGCAGAGTTTGGTGGGTAAGATCAGCATCCAACTAAGGTACTATTAGGACAAAGAGGAATGCAAAAGATAGGATGTAAATTAATGGTTATAACAATGTTGCCTAATTTTGTTTTAACTCCAGGGTTTAAAACCAGGGCAGAGGAAGCCATTCAAAGTCAATACAATGATTAACTGCTATTAAAAGCCACCTTAATAATTCATTAAAACATTGAATAAAATGGATGATGTCAAATAAGAAGAAAATGCAAGAAAGAAATATTCAACAAGACACAAAACAAGCAAGTCACTAAAGATTTCCTAATGACTCAAAGATTTTCATTTTTCAATGTCATTTAAAAAAAGAAAAATCAGCATATTCATGCATGAAGCTAATTTGGTTTTAGGACAAGGTCTCCCTTACAAGTAATAAAAGCATGAAAAGAAATATTAAATTTGTCCATGTAAAAAGATAGATAAAACCATTAATTAATCCTTACATGACTAAATACAAAGTCATTTATTAAAATCCTGTATTACTGTTAATCAGTGTTTTCAAAATCACTATTCCAAACACTTCATTTAAAGCTAGCACCATATACATTAAAAATAATAGGAATATTTACATATGGACTGGCATTTTGCTTAGGATCAGCATAGAATCTGTGCACTATGAAAAGTATAGGAATTGTAGATTTTACCACTGTAAAAATCTTCAGAGATACTGAAGTCTCTCCTTATTTGCTAACCTTATATTCTGAATCCTCCTTTAGATTATACAAGTCAAGCAGCTGAAAAATTCCCAAATAAAAGAATTGCTTCTTAAAACAAAAAAAAATTCAATTATTTTTTCCCCATAAATCAAGACAAACAGGATTCAACATTTGTAAAACAAAAATAAACAAAATAAAAAGGAATCAAATTTACTTTCCTTGGATTTGAAAAAATATGCATCTGAAATAATATAAAACATAGCATCTGAAATGTGAAAAGTGTTAAGCTTTTAGCCTTAGTATGATCAGATTTTGGAAACCCAACATGAGGAGATAATTGAAAGAAATTACATTAAGTTTCAGATATTTTTATTTCATGTTATTTCTGAGAGATTAATTTTCAAATCCAAAAGGAAAGCTCAGAATATGATGATTGTTAAAAAAATTTAAAGTGGGAATATTTATTAGGCAAAAGTTGTTTAAAGCAGTAAAATCATCTATACTCAAAAGTATCATAAATGAACTATTGTGTGTGTGTGTGTGTGTATGTAGGGGGGGATTGAGCTATTCCCAGCTTACCCACCTCAAAAAAATCTTACAATATTAAAAAAAAAAAAAGGAATCCCTTCTTGGTCAAGCAGAGATCATTTCCTCACCCACCCCTGCACTTGTATGCCTAACAATATAAATATCTTTTTAATGATTTTATTGGTGAAAAACTAAAATTTTTAATGACATAAGTATATAAGGCCAAAATGTGAATAAGATTGAAAGAGCAATAATTATTATTATCCCAGCAATAATTACAGACCAACCAATGTCGATTCTATTTTTGCTGCTAGATCTATTAGAAGAATTGAGTTTTAACAACCTTTATTCAAAAACAGGTAATATGGTGGGGTTGAAAAGGAGTCTGCCACTATGTGCTCCTTCCAAAAGAAGAAAAAATGATTCAGACAAATATTACTCCCAATTAGACGAATTGAAAATAGCAAAAAGTGAAACCTGTTCAGAATTAGTTAAGATGTAATATAACACTAGTTTCGTTGGTGATCAAGCAAGCATTATTACAGGATGACTGGGAAATTTTCATTAAGCCACAATAATCAGCAGATATTGCATATTTGGATTGCAATTTATTGGTTTTATAAAATTTGCTTAAAGAAATTTAAATTCCCTAGAAGCAGTGTTGTGCTCAGCAATATCGCGGCCCCCTTGCAGAATGCATCTTGCAGCCCCTCTACCCGTAGAATGCAACTTGCGCCTCCCCAAACATACTGAGCCCACAATAAATGGTACTTTAAACAAAATAACATACTCTCAGAACGCAGATATTCAGTGATCACAGAAAAACGCGAAATTGGCATTTTGAAGTTATACATTATGAATGTTATCCTGATTATATATATGGTCAATAACAAAAGTTGGATATTATATATATATATATATATATATATATATATATATATAGAGAGAGAGAGAGAGAGAGAAAGAGAGTGAGACGGGTTGATAGATGTCCATTTCAACATACAAGTATGAAAATTTTCCAGTTAGTCCTAATAATTATTTTCTTAATTTCTTCATTATTATGTATCTGCGGAGCCAAGGAGCCTTGGGGGCCCCTAGCAGTCTTGCTGTCCCAACGCAATTGCGGGGGCCGGGGGGGGGGGGGGGCTCTAAGCACGGCCCTGCCTAGAAGACTACAAAAAGCACTTAAAATACTTGTTATTTTTTTCCATTGAGGAGAGGAAATTGACATTTACTGAAAGGAGATAGAAAATTTAATAAAGCTAATGTTGAAAAGAAAATTATTATTTTTAATAAACCAAACAAACTTTTTCAACAACTTAGAGTAAAAAAAAAAATAAATAAAAATAAAAATATGAATGCCAAAACAGAAGAATGTTTTTTTCCTCCCAAAGTTTGTAAAAATTAAGGATAATAATTAGTAAATGTATTTCATCAGGTAATTTCAATATTTTATTGTTGCTTCTTTATTTCTAATTTTTACAGTTTACTTTAGAAATGACAAATGGGATAATAATAAAAATGTAGTAGATATGGCAAGTCAAGACAGCAACATTACCTGTTGTTAATGAGGCTCTAGGAATGATATCAAAAGAAAAATATGTTGATCAAATTCTTAAGAACCCTAAAATATTTTAATTGCAAACAAAAAAAAAAAAAAAATTATACTTATGGGTACTTTTCAGATCTTATGGCTGCATCACATTCAAATGGCATTTTTACGCAGTCATCAAAGTTAAGCAACATTGAGCCTAGTCAGTCCCTAGATGGGTGACCACTTGGAATTATTGGGCTTGAATGTGTAGGTGATAATGGCTCAGAATTATTAATTCGAGAGCAGTGTTCAAATTCCTGTCAGGTTTATAATACTCGCTTGCAAGTACCTCCTCAGCTATGGGTCAATTAGTAAAACTTGTATCACTAGACCATTATTAACTAACTCAAAAAAGTTACAATTTAAACATATTTTCTAGCTTTAAATAACCTGCAAAGGGTTGATAAGCCATAAAAAACTAATTACTCAAGCCATCACATCTTGTGTGAACTTCTCTCTATACAATGCATACAATTAACCCCTACCCCAAATGCTTGGAGTGGCATCTTCTGATGCAAAAGCTTCTAGTCTCCTGTGGTCACTGGTTGAGACTTGAGGGGAATTTTCATTAAATAAAGTTGTTATTTATAAATAAATTTTACTTGATGTGCCTGCGCTAACAAGTGCATGTTTTGTATTGTGAATTAAAATGGGTGACAGCAAATATCCCCATTAAGTACCAAAGATTTGCTTGTCAGTTGCCTGGCCATAACCAGTTGGGTATGCCCCACCCTCAAGAGCTAATACACTGTGCATCTCTGTTTATGTGCAAGAGAAATGGGAAACATTATAAGCAGATGTCAAAAAGATAAGGTTGTTTTATTTGTAAGTTTGAAAAATGAGGCAGTCAATATAACTTGTTAAATTATATTTGGGAAGACCATCAAAAAAAGGCTGTCTGAGGAGACTGGATTACTCAACCTGAAGGTATCTCAAACTGCCTCTCCCTTGAAAGTTTATACGTGGCTTTTATCAAAACCTGTCACCATATCAAGCACATTTGGCTGTGATGCATGTACCTGGTATACCCTAGTGTATACTGGGTTTCATATATTTGTACTCCAACATAACTCTTTGCTCAAAACAGTGTTTATTGATTATAAAATAAATGAAAAGGCTGCTATTTAACTGTATCAGTATTTTTTATTTCCTGTATTATTCAACCACTAGCATAGTACCTCATCAAAAAAACAAAATATACATTGCTTATGAATCTTCATGTCCGTTGGGAGATTGCATCACCAATAATTGAAAAACATCAAATTCCTACATTGGCCACACATGTGCTATATTTATAGGCTGACTTATCACTTGTTGAAACTTAGTGCAATTTGCACACATATTGATCATAACATTACAAAGCCAAAATATCAACATTAAGGCAAATATTAGTAGATAACAAAATACTAGATGGGATTCACTTTGAGGAAAGACTCAAAATTCTGGAAGCATTATCTAAAACAACCTGAATTAAATAAATTGTTTTTCACCACATGAGATGGAATTTTAAAGTGTGTATAAAATGTGGGATGTGACCTTGTGTCACATCCTGCCACTGAGGCAGGATGTGACACAAGGTCAGTTTTTAATATAGAATTTCTGAGCACATACAGCACAAGGTAAAAATTCCCTGTAGATCCTGCTTGTCTGGGTTACTCTCTGCATAAAGACTGAGTTTAACAAGGTTGATTTTGGGTGGAAATCTGGTTGAAAGTGTGTATAAAATGTGTACAAATAAAAATATGGATAAATATTTGATACATATTTTTTTTTTGTAAGCATTTTACCCATGACATCACTTTAGACTAATTGGATTCTCACTCAGTGCTCAAAAACCAAAACATTTCAGGATGTAGCTAACAAAATCTGTCTACCACAAATGGCAACACTGACTTCTTGATAACAACTGGGAGTGTCAAAAGAGCTTGAATAAAAACAATAAAACATCAACATCTTACTTGAATACTGAAAAAAAAAAAAACACATTAAAAATTAAACAAACTGACTTAGTCAAATTTAACTTACACATGTTGATATGAATTATTTAAATGTTCTTTTTTCCAACCAGAAATGATGCACCATAAAATTTCAAAAGAACTGCTCAATTATTTTCAATCTTTGACCAAAAAAAAAATTGTTTTCAGAGTACTTGGTGTTTTTTTTTTGTTTTTTGTTTTTTTTATAGAGAAATCTAGCCTCTGAAAGATAAATTATTATAGAAGCCCTTTAACTTTGCTATAAGGATAAAAATAAATGTCTTATTTTAAATTTATGACCTTTTGGCTAAAAGAGGTGAGAGAAATTTAAGTACACATCACTTATTTGTGGTGGGGCTTATTGAAAAACAAATATACTAAAATATGGTGTTTGTGTTAGGGAGACAAGGTGGGGAGAGTACTAAGTAAATGCTAAAGACAAGTGAATGCAACATACAGTTAAGGAAAAATGAAGTGATGAAAAAAAAAAACTGCATAAATAAATCATGACGGGAATAAAAAAAAAAAATACTCATGAGAACTTGAAACAGAAGCAATCATGTTATACCAACAATTTCACTACCAAGACAAACAGAAACAAAAAAAAAAGAAAAGAAAAGAATTGATTTCCTGGAAAGAGATAGAGACTCATTTTAAAAAAAATTTGATGCCAAATAAGAGGAAGAAACTGAAACTGAAAATAAATTCTGAGCCAATGATACTCTCTAAACTTGGAAAAGGTAAAAACAAATTTTTCTAAAGAAAAAAAAATTTTTGTGAAGTCATCAGATTTCATATTGACAGAAATCATAGATGAAGGTTCTAGGTGTGTGTGTGTGTGTGTGTGTGCACATTATATATATATATATATATATATATATATATATATAAAATGTGAACAGTCAGTTGTACCAAAGGGTGAGGAACAAAAATATATTTTTAACTTGTATGTGTGAATGTGTAACAAGTTTCCACATCACAGAAAGAGTCTGAGATAAACTTTTCAATTGAACACATCACTTTTTGACTTCCTGGATTAATTTTATTTTGGTTCAGTGTTGTAAAATTTGTACCTTTTGTCTAAAATTATAAATTTGATAATTGCTTAACAGAGAATGATCATTAAATTTGGTTTGCCCCTTAGTTCCATGCATTAGGGCAACATGAATTTATTTAAGAGATCTAAATGTGAGACAAGAGGATATGAATGAAAGATACAGTGAGAAAATTCAGTTAAATTAAAAACAAAAGTGGAAAGAAATAGGACTTTCTTTTACAAAATTTTGTAATGAAAAAGAAAAAATGTAAAGCTATTTTCTTTAATAATAAAAGTCAAATCTCTAGAACAAGACATTTTTTGACAAAAACTGTTCCATCTTTTTATTTTCTTCTTCTACAAGTTTAGAACAGTAAAACTGGCTTTGGGTAAGGTTTGATCTCTTGCATCATTGATGGATTGATACCATGTCACAACAGAATGTTCTAGACCTTCAAATGAAACTATTTGATTTAAAAATATATCCACTAGAAATGTAATCAGAAAAGGTTGAAATTGAATTTGTTCTTAAAAATAAAAGAAGACAATCTCCTTTAAGATAAATGACAAGTTAAAATCTCATTGAAGGCTTATTCTTTACTATCAATTAATGCTTCTTACTTGATAACCCCATAGGATGATGATGTAGGAGTTCCAATAGAATGAAATCAGAGTGAAAAGCTAATATTTATAAATGGGATAATTGCAAAACAAATTTAGGAGACAAAAATTCTGTTTAACTAGTGGTGGATTCACAAGCAATGCTATATGATGGTCAGCTTTTGTACAAAAGGTGACTGTGTGAGAATACCAGCTGCTTGTATGTGCAGGTGGTGTAGTGGATAACTCAAAATTGTTAATCGAAGAGCAGAATTCCAATTCTTGTTGCACTTACATGCACTTTTGGGAAAGGCAGGACTCAACTTCTTCCACCAGCTATGGATTAATTAGATTAATTAGTAAAACTTGTATCATTTTTTTTTTAATCATATCACCCCGAGCAAGGCAGTAACGCCACTGATGTGCAGGGGGCTACGTAAGAGTGAAAAGATTGGAAAAGAGAAAGCCGGAAACCATATCCTAAACAGGGAACAAGGGATGAGCCTCTTCACCTGTTCAATAGACGTGGGTGGAGTGTGAACAAATTATCTAAAAAAAACTGTATAAGAGTTCAAATCTTATAGGAAGCCTAAGAGTTTATTGCCAGTAAAATGTTTGATGAAAAAATACAAAGAAAAACAATAAAATGAAGTTTAGTGCAAAGAAAAAAAAAATAAAAACATCTTTTATTAAAATGTTTATAAAATTCTTCATTTATTAACAGTCAGCAAATCTGAAATTTGGCAAAATTTTTTTTTGAGATGCCAAAATGACCATTCAAAAAATGTCCAATGTTTGGTTATTTGATCAGATTTTAAGTATCTTAGCACTTCCATACACACTTCTAAATATCAACCAGCTAGGTGAAATTTATTCCTAAGTTAAACAAGAAAAAAAAAAAAAAAAAAAAAAAAATTAAACACTACTAATTTTTTTTCTTTTCTTTATTTCTTTTTATTCTGATAACCTTGGAATCTCAAACAAATGAGTAATCAAAGAAAAAGATGTTTTATTTTACAAAAAAAGACATAAAACTGAAAATATCTAGTATTTTTGCTATAACTACAGTTTGGTCAAAAGTACTTGAACACAGCAAAAAGTGGATTTATACCTTTCCTAAAAGTATCTGTGCAGCTTCAGCTAAAATTCAAATAATTTACCAATTCTGTTTTTTCATACCATGACCAATTATTTTTTTTTCTCCTACACTTCACAAGCTCCAAATATTTTACTAAATGTAATTTTGGATACAAAATTTCTGATAGGTGTAAAAACAAATCAAGTTAGGATTCATCTTGTTAATACAAAAAAAAAAAAAATCCTCAATATAAACATACAAAAAATCTATCACCTCAAGATCCCTACAAATTGGATACCAATAAATATCATGTCTTCACATAAACAACTCCCCCTCCTCTCCGGTCTTATAAACATGGAACAAAACAGACTGGTGTATTATCACTCCCCTCTTTACTGCCTTTATTTCTCACTGTATCCCCTCTGTTTCTATATACATCTCTCTTTCTCTCTATCTTTGGAGACCCACACATAAATACAAGCTCATGAGGTTGATTCCACTCAATTTCTGAAAGCAAAAAAGAAACATCAAATGCTCACAGAGGTAATGCAAGTACACAATTTCCTCAACGTGTCTGATATTTTCTCCAGCAGCAGCCACATCACTGATGCTTAACTTTGTAAACAATAGGAGAATTTTTACCTTTGCTTGTATGTATCAGCAGAGTTCCTCCTGCTTAAAATTAGCAGGTATTTTTCAACCCAAATCATGTAGAAATGAAATCTAAAAGATTAATCTCAACAAAACCACTATAACTAAATATAAAATTGTAATGGAAACTATGTATTACCATTTAGTAACTTCTTGACCCACTGTACTCAACAGGTCCCATGTTGAAAATAAAATGTAGAAAACATCAACATCTGGGCCAGTCTAATAAATTTCCAAGAATTATAAAATAAATACGTATTCTAATTAATTTTCATGACAATTGTCATGAAAATTATCTTAATTCATTTGTGATTTTAAACAATCACCCTGGTAAATTGAATCAATACATTTGATGGCATAAAAAAAAGAAAAATATTGTTCCATTTTGCTTCTTGATTTCAATAGACAATCTCTAAAATCTATAAAACTGTATTATATGAGGAGGCTGAAAAGATTTTCAGACAGCTTAAAATATATATATATATATATATATATATAAAAAGACACTTTAGGAAGAGTGTATTTAATCTAATGTTTTACTTGATTAAGTTTATTCAGAGAATTGTTTACAAGACACAAATTTAAAAGATTTTTTTGTGTCTTGTAAACAAATCTCTGAAGAAACTTAAAGCAAAACATGTTGGATTAAAGATACTTTTCCTACCTATTCTTTACTTATTCTATTAATTTTGTCAGATTTCAATCCATATATTAAACTGTGTGTGTGTAATTTGGAAAACCATTACTAACTGGCGTCTGTTTCATGCTGTTACATTCTTTAAAGAAAAGCGAACAAGAGGATGAATTTTTGTGTGCTCTAATGAGGAAAATTTTTTAACATCTATTTTATATCTGTGGACACTAACTAGTAAAATTAAGGTGACAAGAGTTTCTACTTGTGGGTGTTTTGTTTTGTGCAATGAATTTGTTATTACTAGACTTCAGAAGAATGTCCAAGAATTAATAAATATTAAGAAAAAGAAAAACCAACACCCAGTAAAATCAAACATGAAAAACACGGCCACAATGGGCTGAGTGTTTTGAAAATAAAACATTCCTATAACTCTAGATAGATGCATAAAAAAAATCCATACATCATTCATTCAAAAGTAAATATAAATCATCCTTGATAATGGTTGAAAGAATAACCAAAAGAGCTTTGACATACAGAACATCGGACAATTTTTACATAAATTATATCTAGAAAAGAAAAAATTATAAGAAAACAAGACAAATTAAATAATAAAAATGTAAACATAATACCTTATCAATAATTTTTAACAAAACTTGTATAAAAGAGGAATTGTTGCCCAAATACACGTGTGTGTGTGATAGGTTTATGTTTGGTTAGTTAGGCTGAGAACTTTTCAGCATACTTTGCATTTCTTCGAATACAATCAGTCAGTTAATTGCCGTATATGATACACTTTTGGGTGATCATATCTCTTTCAAGACATGACTATACAGAAGATTTTCCTGTAATAGGTTGCTATTATTTTTGTGGTAGACTGGTTGCCAACCAAGGCTATAGAACCCAATCTGTCTTGTTAGGGAGAAGAGATGAATTCATACCTTTCCCAGGGTTGTGCATAAGTGAATGCAATGAATTCAACTAGAATTTGAACTCGTCTCTCCAATTTCTCATTCTGAGCTGATATCCATTGCACCACAACACACATCCACATCAAAAACAATATTATACTTGTTTACTAGATGTGAATATCATATTTTTCTGTGATTAATTAAATTACTTTTTTTTATGGCTTATCAACCATTAGAAGGTTATTTAAGCCAGAAAATATTTTTTAGATTGTAAGAAATTTGTTTTGAGATAATAATGATTTAATGATACAAGTTCTAATTAACCTTGGGGGGGGGGGAGTGGAGGTGGATTCATACTTTTCCGATAAGGATTTTTATCTCAGCGAATATAACGAACCAACCAGGAATTGGAACTTGACTCTCCAATTTCAAGTCATCATCCATTGCACAAACCACACATCCAAAATTATTGCACCTGGTATTCCCTAGTGGTCACCAATCTAGGTACTGACCAGGTCCAATGTTACATGGCCATAAGCCATATTTTCCTGTTTAAGACACTCATTTTTTAACTCCAAAATTTGATGCCGAAATCTGCTTGTGACTTGAACACCAAAGATATGAATAAAAGTGACAAACAATTCTCAAGAGAAAAACAAAATTGCAAGATCTCAAAAAGAAACTCTATAAATGGATTGTGGATCAGAAAAACCCAAACTCTCTCTTTCTACAAATCTTATAATTTATAAAGCAAAGAGGATTTCATATTAAAATATTTTAGTTGGTCATACATTGTGATGATATCAGTTCGTGAAACACAAACACCTAGTTAAGAAAATGAAAGGAACAGACTGCCACTCGCTCAAGTATGCATGTTGGATGAAGGGTTCATTGGGGAAAAATGATTAAGTCATTTAAGAAATATGGTATGATGAGGAATTCAATCAAAGAAACCAAGGATAACATCCTCTTTGATCATAATATGGGATCCAATCATGAAACATTTGATTCCTTTCCAAACAATAAGGATTTTGTAGATTTTGAACCAAACTAAATAAGAGTAAACTTTAAAAAATTTATTAACAGTATTTTCTGATAAGGTAACATCTTTTGTGTTTAAAACAAGAGACTGCATTGACTTTTTTTTTTTTAATCGTATCACTGCCACTGCTGTGCAGGAGACTACGTAATAGTGAAAAGATTGGAAAAGAGAAAGCCGGAAACCACATCCTAAACAGGGAACAAGGGATGAGCCTCTTAACCTGTTCAACAGACGTGGGTGGAGTGTGAACCGGGCAATAGATAGATCTATCTACTCCAATTGATCTATCTACTCCAGTGTGAGTTTTTAACATCCATTTTTTTTATGCAAAAAAAAAAAAAAAAATTATTATTATTTACAAAAACTTTTGTTATAAAAATGTGTGTCATCCAAGAGAATTCAAACATGCAACTCCTAACAACATAAATAATCAAGCAGGTAGTAATTATGTGTGTTTAATTAGAGAAAAAAAAAAACAAACAGAATATCTACTCGAATATGAATATCAATTAAAAATAATGTTCAAATATATGTCGGTTGTAAATTCTATTGCATTAAACTCCAGAACTTTCTGTTATATATAATTTCTTTTAAGAGCTGTGTTCCTCCAAGATGTTAATGATCATAGCTCTTCCCAACTACATATCCTTTGTAGCTCTAAACAATGTTTGTCTACTATCTCTCCAAGCTCATTAGGTAAGTTACTCAATACATCCCTCTGCTTCACACATCTTGTCTCCAATATGCTCCATTCTTTAAACCTTTTTCCTTTATTATGTATCAACTTTCTCTTTCCGATTCCAAGAGTCTTTTTTGTTCCTCATGTGTTCTGTCTATTGTATCCTCAGCATTCATTGCTTGAAGTACATTTCTGTTGCTTGAAGTGTCAATTTTTTCCTGACTGAGAAAATTGTCATACATTCACTATCGTATAAAAGTATGGATATTTTTTTTTTTTAATTTTTCAAACTTCAGCTTTTAAGGCTGTTTTTGTTATTTTTATACACCTTTGGATCTGTCAAATTTTCTGTTTTTTCACTTCCCAAAAATGAATATAAATTTCTTAGGTATTTGCTTAATTAAGACATCTCCCATTTGTAACGTTCATCTTAAACTGTATTTTGCTAATGACAATACATTGTCTTCTTACAGTTAATGGTTAGTAATTTCCTCTCACTTTCCTTTACTAACTTGTTTAGGAGTTACTGTGGTTTTCTTTCCATGTCTGCCATTAACAGTGTCATACATATAAAAATGACATCTCCACTTTACTATGTATGAAAGGCAGGACATGATCATTTCCCAATTTTAAAACAATTTTAGAAAACAGTGTAATTCCTAAAATTGAATGTTGTTGGTCACTTCAAAGAATAAAGAGTAGTGTCTCTGCTACAAAGTGGATCTACTGACCATAGGCGGCTAGTCATAAGAATTAAATTTACATTATAAATTGTTCCAAACCAGCCTCACACATACTGCAGCCATTTATTAGCATAGATATTTTGTAGTAAGACCACTGTTTGTAGTTCTTAATTCAATGATAGAAGTTAACAAAACAAACAAAATATTAAACTTGTGCATTATGAGACGTTGATTTCAAGACAAAATTCTCTCAACATTTATCTACTGTATCTACAAATACAGTAGATACATGTTTGTGTATATAGGAAGGCTAAGGAGTCTAACACAGTCACAGGATAGCAATGAGTTTAAACTTACTGTATTAGCAATTGTGTGCCAAACTAACTGGCTTACCTGCAGAGTGTCTACACACACACACACACGACTAACAAGGTGATGTGGTTAAGTTTTTTTAAATTTTTCTTGTGTTTGTATAACTTTTATTTTCTGAACACGAAGTGTGTAAAAGCTGTCCAAAAGTTCAGCATATCCAAGAACTTTCAGCTACTCTTTTAAAAAACCTAAGTAATACCTTATCATCTGTCTTTAACAAAACTTGTAATAAAAAAAATGGATTACTACCCAAATACACCACATACATAGATATAAATATAATCATCAGGTGCATTTCATGAATGTATGATATGCACCTGATGATGGCATACTGCATGAAACTCAGAGTTGTGCTTCAGACGTAGAATAATATATATATATATAACCATATTCCTCAACTAAAATCATATTGAATTTGCCAATAAATTCTAACTGCAATTTTATTAAAACAAAGTTAATTTAATTTAAAAGTTTTAAATGAAAAAGTAAGTACTGATATTAATTAACTCACATCAGCACTACTTCTTTTTTAACAGTTAAGTAAAACTATTTTACAGATAAGTAAACAATTTTGTCAGAACATTTGTTTTCATTAAACAACAAATATCGATCATGTTTTAATTCAAACTTTTCTGATTTTATTTTTAAAAAAATTACAAAATCCTTGTGTAAATTTTCATTTTTTCAAATTTGAAACTAAAAGAAATATTAAATGACAGAATCAATGAGAAAACCAATTAAATTTTTGTCAACTTGAGGTCAATAATTTAAGGCTCTCATTCAGGTTCAAGGACATGCAAACATTAATATGACTTTCATTTATAAATAAGTAAATGTGTTGTAGAAATTTAAAATATTTTCCAGATTTGTCAATTTTTCAACTGGAGTAAACAAAATAAAATTCAACAAAAATAATTTAGTAATGAAATACTTTCATTATTTCATAATTTTTTCAAATTAACATCTTTATTTTAGCTTTATCAGTATTTCAACCAATGGTTTCTTCAGTATTCTGTGCATACTGAATGATACACAGACACATTAATTGGTCAAAAAGTGTTCTGTTATTCATCCAAATTAAAAAAGAAAAAAATTCTGATATGAAAATGAATTTTCAAGCTGCACCTTTCATTTGAATAAAGATTTAAGAGACTTTGAACATTATTTATAGGATATTTTTTGCAAGTGTCTGCTCTATATTTTAGCATCAATAAAAAATTCCTGGTTCCCTTACAGAGTAAATATAATACTAAATTAAAATTATTAATATTGCTGCCATATCTGGTTTGATGCTCTTACTGTGTATCACAAAATTCTGGTTAAAATTCCAAAAAGGGTCTGTAATGTTATTGGTCATGACCTGGCTCCTTGAATTTTAGTTACTGTCTTCACCATGAGGTAGTTTCTCTGTCATTTCTATAAATATTTTCAAGGCAGTTGTTCCAAAGTGCTTAATTGATTGAAAAAATTTAAGCATAGTACTTGATTGGAAATTAGGTCTAACCATTTTACTTTTGTAATTTCTATTCTAATAGTTACTTTGCTTGCACTTCTTGCCTCTGGAATTCTCTTCCGGTTTCTTGCTTCTCTGCTACATACAATCTTCAAAAATGTTAATGCAACATCAATTACCATCTTCTGTCTTCCTGAATCCTGTTCTTTTATTGTCCTTCTCTCTAAAGTTTTCTCATTATCTTTCACTCTCAGTAACCCTTGCCTTCTTAGTGGCATTATTGCCTTGCCTGGGGTGAAATGATTAAATAAAAAATAAATATAAATAAAAATAAAAATGGATATATAATGTCTATACAGTGTTGTTTTTGTGATAAATAAACCACCATTTTTGATCTGTACATATATATTTTTAGAAAGTGCCGATGGACTGTTGACTAGAGATATTGGAAGTGGGAGTAAACACAATGTTGAGTAATGAAACAAGATTTCAGATTTTGGTAGAAATTTAGGAATGGCATAATGAATGACCTAATCGGATTTGTACAAAAATTGCTAATTTTCTACATAAGTCCTACTACTTATACATTCGTGTGACAATTTCTTTGTTGACTCATCTTGTTAGTAAAGAAGAGTATGGCTTGTACGAGTGTCAACATGATAAAATTAAATTTCAGTTAGGTCATATTTGGAGCGGGATTCAATTTTTACCTTTTGTTTCCCTACCCCCATTTCTTAGGAGAGTAGTTTTTGTATCTTTATTATTTGTTTAGTTAAGTAATTACGTTTAAGGTCAGTGAAATAAGTTTTCTCCACTAGTGCCAGAAGTAAATGTTCAAGCCCACGTAAAAGCTAGGGTTTTTAAAGGATGTTGTTTACAAGCAGGTTGTATGTAACACATTTGACCCTAACACACTCCAAATCCTCACCCACTCTTGTACCATTTCCTATCATTTTTATTAAAATTTTTATATTGATTTAAAGCAGAAGCTTAGCATCGTAAATATTCCTTCTCCTGATTCTACTACTTTATTTGATTTAAAATGCAATGAGAATGTTCTTTGGGAGGTGGAGTTTAAGTAGTTTAAAGTTTACAATAATTATCACTGGGCTGAATAGAATGGTTAAAATAATAATCTGTAAATGATACACGCATGGAATCAGGAACCCACAACGGAACAAAACGGTGAACGGGATATCAATGGGGGAAGATAAACAACACAACACTAACAACACGAACAAATTCATTCATTCTCTCTATCTCATATTCAAAAACTTTGAAAACCACACTCTCAAATATTGGACAAACAATAGGTTGTATTCCGAGTACGTGATCGACGCACGTGCTTACAGAGTTACATTGCAGTTTAAAAGAATTTCTAGCGAAATGGATGTGGGGTGGCGGTGAACTATTAATAAAATAAAATGCATATTTGGAATAAAAGGTGTTATTCGTCATTCCTTCTATTTATTATTTATAATTATTTTTTCTCCTCCCGATTAATAATAAAATAAAAAAGACTGTCACTGAGTGAAGAGAAAGAATCTTACACAAAAAGCGGTCTATTCCCCTCTTAACTAGCATATTATTATTAAGGTGCGCCTATCACCTAGTTGAGTTGTTGATGGGATTTATTAACTCACGTTCTGGCTTTTTTCTGCAATGGAACAGAAAGAAAAGAAAAAAAAACCTTTTTTGCTGTTAAGAACCGTAAAAAATATTTTAAAAATTAAAAAAACTGCTTTTGTGACAATTTTTTAAACTTCCATCACCAGTTCAGCAGTAGGAAATCATTTACAAAAAATATTTCTTATAAAAAACAAGTCCATTCTCATTTGAAAGATGTACTCAATAAATATTTAGGTATACACTGCAAATAAATATTTATTTTGCAGTACATGGGAGATTCTCTTTTTGAGCATCATTTCACTGTAAAAGTGCAATGATGCAGTGACACTTTTTGACTTTTAGAATGTAAATTTTACAGGAGAAATTTTTTAACGTAAGAAAACACTGAAAAAAAAGCAAGAGAAAAAAATGTTTTCCACATTATTTTAATAATTCTTTACATGAAATTTTTAATAAAAAATTAATGTGCTTAATTTTAAATTCAAATTCTATGAGTAAGTAGTCCCTTTTTTTTATAAGATTATTTTAACTGCAAAATGTGACTCACAAATATAAATGTTGGTACAAAAACAAACAGAAAAAATTGGAATATTATTATTAAAATAAAAGGTAAATCGTTTGATTGCTTTTTTTTAACTTAAAAAATAAAGTAGGATTTAAAATTTAATGAAGATTGTAAGTATTTCCTTTTCCAAAAAGGCCTTTGAAAAGAAAACAAATACACATCACTTAACGGAAGAAAGAAGAGAAATTGAAACAAACCAATTTTTTGGATGATCATGATAGCAATCAATTTTTGAATAATTAACAATAATTACGCCTAGAAATTATGACTAAGAAAATAAGGATTCGAGTTTATTTTTGTTTTTAAAATTCTCTAAGAGTCGAGACGTCAAACAAACAAAATCGAAACATAAAAAGATCGACATAAAAAATGCAGACATTTATAAAGAAAAAAAAGGGTTTTATTACTTTTTTTAGTTTTTTTTTACTACTTTAAGTTGACTCAGACTAAAATAATAAGTTTTCAAACCTAAAAATTAAAAAATTGGTTCAATTTTTTTTATTTTTTAAGCGAATAAATGGTAAAATCTTAAAAATTTGATTTTTTATTTTTGTTTTCAACTTTTCATTTTTATGTAAAAACAGCAAAATTGGTTAAAGTATTGAACTGAATTATGTATTGTTTATTTCTAGTTACAGTTGTAGTATTTTTTAAACAAAAACAAAAAAACAAAAAACGATTCGTTTTTTTTTTTACATTTATGTTGACATATTTTGTGAGTCCATGTGAAAATATTCACCACAGACAGTTATTTATTTTTCTTAAAACGTTTTTGATTGGATTGCTTTGTTTTTAACATCAATTAAATTAATGGGCATTTAAATAAATATTCCCAAAAAACAAGAAAGTATAGAAAACTACGATTCAAATTTCAATGTGATTAAGATTTTTTAATTGAATTTATAAAGCAACATAGAAAAACTGCCTATTTTTTAAAATATTACTTTCTAATTAACAAGAAGAGTTAAAAAAAATAAATAAATAAATAAACCAACTAAAAATTGAAAAATATTAGTTTGCTCCTTGAAAACAGGATTTTCATAATTAAACTAAAAAGGTCCAAGCAAAATATCTTTAAAAATCTTCTTTTTTTAAAAAATAAATCCACTAATAATCTCTAAAATGAACAGTAAATACTTATGTCAAAAAATGCCAAAAAAATGCACACATTTATATATATATATATATATATATATATATATATATATTAAAGCATATATATTTCTCTTCCTACTTGTATACAGGACATTTTATGGGATCACTTGATAACGCAAACCACACATGTCCCATCATTAAACAATTCAAAAACTGTTTTTGGTGCTTTATAAACAGATCTCAAATAATGCTATCGACTGAGAAATGAAGTTTTAAGGCATTTAAAAAGCTAAGAAAAAAGAAAATCATTTGTTTTTGACTGAGTTATAACAAAAATAACAAAGTGAGAGCAGTTAAAAAATTGAAAGAATAAAAAAATTAAACATTCAAGTCAATTACTTTGTTTGAGAGAAAAACAACACAAAAAAAAAACTATGTCAACAAGAGACAAAAAAGCTTATTCTTTACCAAGATTCATATCATAAAAAAAAGGAAAGAGGAGAACGGAATCCGAATATTTAAGAAGCCCCCACAAAAAGGCAAAATATTTTTTTTAAATTACGGAAGTATCTTTTTAAATTAAGTTATATATATATATATATATATGTATATATATGTTTTTTTTGCTAAAACAGAAAACTTTTAGTTATAAATCAATCGATGACTGATAGCTTTTAAAATAAATAAAACTGAAAGCAAGCTTTTAAACAAACTTGTTTACGATAATAATATGATCATGTGATCGAAAGCACCTATTCCCTCCACATGAATATCGGCGGAATGGTGAGTAGTACCGTTTCAAAAGCCTGGAGGTATTCATGAACATTTATTTAACTTTTTTTACGAACTCGACAAGAATTTTAGTAATGATTCGATTATTGCACATTGAAGACCGACATGCGTTGTAATCTCAAAGTTTACTCACACGGTTATAATCAACATTAAATTTATTACAACTTTTACATCTGGCACATTTGTAAGCAATTTAATAATTTAAATATCCCAACCCTAATCATTAGCCGGTGTCCATTGCAAAAATGGCGATTTATTTTAAAGTCGACAAAAAATAAGATTTTTATATTTTAAACGAAAACATTAAACTAACAGTAGTACAGAAAAAAAAATTTTCTCAGTCTGAGTAAAATAATAAATTGAAAAAATCTGATTCTTGATCATTTCTATTTTGACTTTTGAGAAAAAGGGTCGGATGAAGAACTTTTCAACATCTCATAATGTGAAATTACATTGCTTACACAAATTGTAAACAAAAACAAAAAAAGCGTAAAACTAGTTACTAAAAAAGGGGGGTTGGAATTAAATATAAAAAATATTTTTTATGAATATATTTACCGCGTGGGTTATGGGTTAGCTACATACTTTCATTTTTAAAAAATAATTTAAAAATACAGAAACAATAACAGTAACCCCAAACAAACAATTAAAAAAAAGGAGCGGGGGGGGGGGGAATTAAACAGGTAAGAAACTTGTTGACATAAATTCAAATTGAGGGGGTCATTTAAAAATTGAAAGAGAAAGAAACCAAAAAATAATGATTAAAAAAAGTGGGGGGGAGGCGAGAGAGAAGTTGGTTGGGGAGAAAAGAAGGCTCACCGTAAAATCGATCAGGGGGTAATTTTTCATATTTCAGCTCTTCTGCTGCAGAGACACCGTTCTGTAAGGCAGTTAACACAACTACCAAAAATAGTAGACATTTTAAGGAAAGAATCATTGCTTTCAGACGGAAGAAGAAGAAAAGGATTTGATGGAGAATAAAGTGAAGTCTGGACCAAGAAACTGAAGGGTGTCGGCATTCGCCATGAAGTGTCCCAAAGAAAGGTTTTGTGAGGCAGTTGGAGCAACACCATCTCCGTCTTTTGTCGATGGAAAACTGTGTTAATTTATCTCCTACCGGTGGTAAAAGATCCGATTCCGTGTGGGGAAAAGAAGATATTGTGTTTAGCTGGTGACTGTGATTCATCTTGGGAGCTTAAAATAGTAGTAGTAGTAAAAGGCTAAAAAAAATACATGTGGACGAGTTGTGTTCGGGAAAACGCTTCATGTGACTAAAGTTTAAAGTTTAAAACCATGCCTTTTTAAGTAATAAAAAAAAGAAACCCGCGAAAGATCGATTAAAGAACCATTTTTTTTTCTTTTAAAAACAGAAAACTGCCAGTTCAGTTGACAGAAAAACAGTAGCAAAAGATAAATTTAAAAAATAATAAATATTGTTTTGACTTTTGAGGAAGAGAAGCTCCTCCTACCCTTTCCTACTACGAAGTAAACAAGACGAGATTTCTTCTTCGAACCGGTGGTAGATATTTTTAGGAGTAGATATTCGCTACCAAAACAGCCGGATGACTAATGCTTCAGCAAACCGACTACGATAGGTTGTTTGCTGTTTTCGTTTCGACTTCGCAATATTATTGTGATGTGCGTGGAGTAAAGAAGGAGAGACCAATACACACGACCTTTCCAACTTTATCAATGGCGGATTTACGCATGCGTACCACAGCGCAACGTACCAAGCCAAGACTTGTTAATGTTTATTTCCGCCCCGCTCCTCCTTTCCTTATCAACCAGCCTCATTCTTATTTACTTTTCCACAATACTGTTAGTGTTATTCATTTTACCTATTTTTATTTGTTTAAGCAAATAAATAAATAAAATCATATATCTTTTTCTAAGGGTCAACTGTCTGTAACTGATAAGGATTTCAGTGGCTAGCCTTTTAGTGCCGAACTTTAGTTTTCAACTGATCATGTTTTTTAGTTCATAAATAAAATCTGAATATTGAAACATTTTTTTCTGTAGTCAAGTTAACAAGACAGACAGCCGTCTTGAGAAAAAATATTCTAAGACAAACAGAAACTGCTAAAGACAAAATTAAAAGATCTTTCTTTTCATAATTTTATTCCGTTATAAAATATATAACAATACTTAGTAAAATTATTTTACTAAATTAAATGAATTAATCAGTAAAAATGTTTTTTAACTCTAGAACTTCAAAAATTAAAATAAAAATCCTACTTAAAATGAAAAACACATTTCATTATTACTTAAACTTAGTTTTGTGTGGCACAAGGACAGTGCAGCACCTCACCACACCCATTTTCATTCATATGCCATTCCAGTTGAGTAGGTTTTCACACACTAACTGCTTTTTTGTGAAACCGTCTCCGAAAAGGATGCTTCACTTACAATCTTAAAACCTGTTCCAGTCTATGGTCAGCCATTATCTTCCCCAAATTGTGCCTTTTACTTTGTAAACCACTACCTAAGTGGCTTTAGACCCTTGAACGGGACAAACATCATTGTAAAAAAAGAAAGATTATATTTAATAATTATTTGTATTTAGTTACACTGATGAAGTTTTCAACAAATTTTCCAGATTAAAATAAATTATAGTCTCATGAAGTCGACATAGTTTGTATAAACTAAAGAGAGTTTGTTTTTCATTTCAACCCAAGCAATGCGGGAATACCACTAGTACGCATGAGATTTCACTGGGTGTAGTGGGTACTGAGGAAAGGATAAAAGATGAACGGGTCTCAAGAAGACAGAAGATGGCGATTGACGTTGCATTTAAATTTTTAAAGATTATAATTATAATAAACGGAAATGAGTTCCACATGCGAGAAGTGTGGAAAAAGAAACTATTAGAGTAGAAGTGAAAATTAAATTTAACTATTTCAGTGGTAAAAGGTGGGACTTGGAGGCCAATCTAACAGAAATTCATGTGGTCGGGGCACCATGGAAGAAAGCTCGTTCGTGCAGTTGCCATGAACATATCTGTAGAAATGACAGAGGGAATCCTCATCACGTTGATAAGAAGTCGAAATGCCAAGTCAGGATCGATTACATTCAGTCAGTCAGTTAAGTGCTATACATGAAACACGCTTGGGCGATCATGTCTCGAAAGAGACATGACTGACTGGGCAGAAGATTATCCCGCAGTAGGTTGCCATTGCTTTCTGCGGTAAACTGGTTGCCGAACAAGGCTATAGAACCCAGTCTGTCCTGCTATTTAACCCATAACTGGAAGGAAGAGACGGATTAATACCTTTCCCAAGGGTATTTGCACGTAAGTGAATACAATAGATTCAACTGGAATTCGAACTCGGCTCCCCAGTTTCTCGTTCCGAGCCGATATCCAGTGTACCACATCGATTATGTCTATTAAATTGGCCTTGTGCCAAACACAACTGAAGTCCCTACAATTTAAGATTATCAGAAGGTTGGAAGGATAAAACTGTCTCGTTTGTATAAATGAATGAAAATTTATTTACCGATCAGCATAACATCAATTTGTATGTATGAAATTATTAAACTGTGAAAATGTTCTAAAAGAAAATGTAGTAAGGGTTTTAAAGAATTAAGAGTTCATTTGTTTTAGCGAAATCTATTTTGTTCAGAAAAAGGTAAGTTTGTTTCACTCTGCGTATCTCTTTCTGTTGTAGATGGCGAGTAGGTGAAGAGAAAGGAGAAGAGATAAGGAAAACAGTACGCGAAGAGGTGATGGAGTGCGAATATGTGTCACTAGGATAGCTGTGTCCGATCAGCGATTTGAAAACTCTCTTGTTACATCGTGGCTGTGTTGAGTGTTATCTGCTTCCTTGTTTCTCTGGATGACCGACCGAAAAACGTGAATAAGTAACCAACTCAATCACGTGATCTGCTCCGAACGCAAATTTATTTTTGGGAGGCAAGAAATATGGCACGGGTCATTGAAAATTCTATTTGTTATTTTCTGCGAGTTTCTAAACCGCTCTCCTTTTGTTGATTAAAAATATCTTATGAAATTTTACCTTGCTCTTTTCTTTAGCAACGAAGCCAATCCTTATTTTCTAAAAACATAAAATTCGCACTGGCTCGCGAATTTGAAAACAGTGAAGAAAAGAGAGTTATTTTTATTTCGTATTCACCACACCTGTTTTGGATTTTGTCAATAGCATCGAGATGAATAGCAGGAGTACCTGACCAGATATGGTAACAATATTCAATATACAAACACATAGTATATTTATAAATGTGCAAGATAGACTATAACAAGAAAAAAACTTCTGACACTACACAGTGACCCAATTTTCCTTGATATAGATGCAGCTATTAATTCGATGTAGTCATTCCACTTCAAGTCAGTTGCAAAAGTGAGGTCAAGAAGGCGCAGTGTATTGCTCGCCAGGAGACTAGCATCAGCCATGCCGAAAGTGGGCAGGAAAGTTTTTCTATGGTGATTAAAGAAGAGCAATTTTGTTTTAGAGGCATCAAATTTAGAAGCCATTTCATGCCCCACTTAACTACTGATTTCCAACAGCAGCAGCAGCCAGGTTTACTTTGTCAGTTCTGATGGATTTTCTATTGTGACAAGTATAAATGGTGGTCTCATTTGCATAAATACCTACTTGCGAACTCATAACACCAAGAAAATCATTGATAAAGATCAGAAACAGCGTAGGATAGAGCCTTAGGGAAAACATGCGTTCGTGTGAAAGAAATTGTAAAAGATTTCGATATTTGATATGACCAATTGGATTAAATCAAACAACCGTAGCCCTGGAACTTGCGTAGAAGGCCAGAATGCCAAATCCTGCTAAAAGCCTTTGAGATATCTAGAGCTATAACTTGAGCTTCTCCGTTACTGTCTAGAGCTTCATTTATATATTGTTATGGCTGTTAGCACATCAAAAGTAGACCTGTTTGTCAGAGAGCAGGTCGTGAGAGGTGGACTTCTTAATCACTTCAGCATTGATTAGAGCCTCGAATGCTTTGCTGAAAAGCAGTAAGAGATAGAGAAGTCAGAGTGTTCTCCAGAGTTCTTAAAAATACAGAGGAGAACTTCCAACAATCCGGAAAGCAGAGAGACAATAGTTGTAGCGTTTGGAGAAAACTGGAGTCAACTTGGGGGCACATTTCTTTAGAACAACGGCTGGAATACCATCACCCCCGCTTGCCTTATGGAAGTCTAATTTAGAAATGATGTCCGAGACCATATCAATCAGTAGATCCTCTGTTCTAGGTGGGAAATCGAGTGTGGGTACTCCAGACGAGGAGAAAAAGTTGGATTTCCGAGCAAAGCATTCAACTTTGTCTGCTGTAGATGTTAGGAAATCGAATTGATTGAATAGAGGAGGGATTGAAGATTTGCTGATGTTCAGAACACTCTTGCAGAGCAGCCAATAATCTCTAGAACCGAACTTGCGAGATGCTATACGTTGTTTCATTCTATCAGCAAACAATAATTTTGCTTCATTTAGGATACGCTTACACTCATTACGAACAAAGAGACGTTTATTGAGATCAGACATGTCACTCGGGTACAGCCGGAAGAAGTGATTCCAATGGGCTATAGCGACCGAGCACGCAGATGAGAACCAAGGAGATAAACGAAATTTAACTTGGAATTTTCTTACTGAAATGAGAGCATCGATATCGGCTTTCACTCAGAAGGAGATTTCAGAGGCGGATTTTCGAACAGGAAGATTAAAAACTTAATTTCAAGGGACATCACGAACGAAATCACGGAACGAGTCCTGATCCACACGTTGATAATGGAAAGATATTCTGTTGGTAAAAGGTTCTTGGCTGATGGGGAAATAGAAAGAGATGTTTACAGACACCACCACGTGATCAGAGTTGCCAAGAAGGCAGAGCTGCATGGCACGACATGAGTAAGGCATATATGTAATGAAGAGATCCAGAAGAGAAGCGTGTTCTTGAAGATTAGTGGGGAAATGCTTGGGGAAGTCCACCACTTGGTGAGAGTCTGAATGGTTGATAAGTTCAGGGTTTGGATGCCAGCAAGATCAGAGGCAGAGTGTTTAAGCCACCTGGTATGATGGGCATTAAAATCATCGAACACAAATATATTTGCAATGCAGGGAGATGGCCTTATCTATATTATCTGAAATATTATTTAGCACGCAACAATTACGAGAGGAAGGAGAACGATAGAGAAAGAAGAAATAGCTGACTGAGTTTAATAGAGAGATACGAAGACACATGTAAGAATGATATGGAGATCCAACAGAGAGTTATCTAGTCAGCGGAACATAATCTCTCAGGCCATGCATGTCCTTCATAAAGAGAAGATACCAAGGAATCAAGAAATCAAACGAAAGGATTGAAGATTTAAGATTAGTTTCACAGAGAGCTAGGATGCCCAGGTCTTTTCGAAAAGAAACGATTCCACACTGCAGAAGGCGGTAGGAAATACCAAGAATGTTAGGAAAAATGTTGCGAGACTTAGAATTCGTTGCATTTACTTACTCGTAAATACCGAAGAAAGGTATTAATCCGTCACCTCTTCCTCCAGCTATGGGTTAAATAGTGGGTCAGATTGGGTTTTATAGCCTTGGTTGGTAACCAGTCTACCGCAGAAAGTCATGGCAATCTATTGTTGGAGACAATCGCCTAAGCGTGTATCAGGTATGGCACTTGACTGGCTAGACTGACAACTGTTGATTTAGCTGGCTGCAACCGTCAATTCTTTTTTAAATTTCACCCTTTACAAACCACGTAGAGGCTTACGTTAATGGGTAGTTTATATAGATAGGGAGGGGAAGATAGCGATTAATTCGAGACTTGAACTGGTTAAGATTGCAATGATCGACGAAAATGAATCTTGGTAGTCTGTTCCTCAGGGC
Organism: Ascarosepion bandense; assembly: GCA_037127315.1. Taxonomy (NCBI): domain Eukaryota; kingdom Metazoa; phylum Mollusca; class Cephalopoda; order Sepiida; family Sepiidae; genus Ascarosepion; species Ascarosepion bandense. The sequence continues at coordinate 1,785,340 of JBBBDQ010000563.1, read as the reverse complement.
TGTGGTTTGCGGGAAGAAGCCGTTCGAGTGAAACTTACTTTTTGCAGATTGAATACGGAAGGAATGCTATTTTAATAGTTTCTTTTTTTCATCTGTGGAACCCAAACCTGGTTTCTTGCTTCTCTACCACCTACAATCTTCAAAAATGTAAATGCAACATCAATCACCATCTTCTGTCTTTATCAAATCCTGTTTCTTTATCGTCCTTTCTTCTCACTTCACTTCACTAAAAGTCTTCTCATTCTCTTTCACTTCCTGTAATTCCATGCATCCTACCGACATTCTCACCTTGCTTGGGGGTGAAATGATTAAAAAAAAAGTCCACCTGAAGAAAAATCAAAGAGATACTAACAGAAATATTTTGATCAAAACAGGAAGGAGAATATATTATATTGTTGCATTCACTATTTATAAAGAGCAATTTATCGAACTTTTACAATGAATGTTTTTCACGAAAAAGAGTTTTAAAAGTTACGAGTCAGAGGTTATCAAATTAAAATGAACTTCTGAATCTGATACAAATATTTTACAACTGTAAACAAACTGTTTAAATTAAGAACTTAAAATGTAAAATGTTAAAATGCAAATTAAAATATATCTTTAAATGATTTAGACACAAAACTTAAAAACCTTGTTTACAACGGCTATTTTTTATTTAGAGAAAATATTGCTCATCAGCTATGTGCAAATATAGTTTTTCAGAAGAAATTGGGAATTTTAAAAATTAAATTAGGGAATATAAACTATTTTTCTTGAAAATAACATTTTTTTTTCAAGTTTTCTTTTTATTAAGCAAAATATTTCCAAAACTGCATTAAAAAATGATACTTAGCAAATATTTAAAAACGTAATCGGCATTTTTCTCCTCCTTCACGAGTAAAATGTAAATGTTATATATTATTTTAATTTGGAATGTGTGTGTGTGTGTGTGTGTGTGTGTGTGTGTGTAAACTTGTCGTTATACTCGTTTCGAAAAACCCTCCGAACACATACGCGGAAGGAAAAAATGGTGATAAAAAAAAAATGAGCTAAGCACTTGAACATCAGTCAAAGTACGCAGCCCAAAGAAAAAAACCCGAGACGAGTAACCTAAAACAAAAAGCGCTCAATACGCAAGTAGAGCAAACAAAGTCAATAACTAACCTAGAAAGCCAACGAACCTACCAAGGTTTCACCAAATTGGATCTTCAGGGAAAGTTGGCACCAACCAACTTTCCCTGAAGATCCAATTTGGTGAAACCTTGGTAGGTTCGTTGGCTCTCTAGGTTAGTTATTTACTATATATATATATATATATATATATATATATATATATATTATGAAAGCCCATAAATTTAGAAATTTTGGAAGCCTAACATTTTTACTTTTGTGGGGAAAATAAGCAAACAAATATAGAAAAAAATATAATTAAGCACTGCCGAAAATCAATATTATACTATAATAACAAAATACGGACAAAACAGCGCAATAATAATAGTAGTAATTATAGCGATATTAACTTTGATGTAACATTGAGTAGCTATGATGGCACAGAAAATGCAATGCATTTTTCATTATTAATAACCTAACAAATATTATTAAAATCTAAAAGGTTTATACAGGGACGGTGGTCTATTAACCATTAAAAACTGTATCAGCAGAAACAGAAAAAAAAATAAGAAAACAAATAATAAAAACCTTCAAATCACAAGGATTTACAATAGATACAAAATCCAATAAAAATATCAAAATATCCTAGATATAACATTCAACCTAGACTACGGAATCTACAAATCACACAGAAAAACAAACAATTCAATACACATTAACAAAAATCCAACCACTACCAAATGTATTCATGCAAACATCCACATCTATAAATAAAAGAATCTCAACAAATTTAGCAGCCTAAACATATTCAATCAAAAACAAAAATTTTTTAAAAAAACTTTAAAAAAGTACAATACAAAATCGAAAACAATTCAAACAAAAGTAACAGAAAAGAAATATAATCCGGTTCACTCTCGTACAACAACACAATAAAAACAAAAATATGAAAAATATTTTTCAAAATAATTGAAAAGCACTTCGCTAAATACAGCAAACTATCAAAAATCATCAACAAAAATACAATCAAAATCAATTACTGCTACAGGGATAACGTGAAGAAATTAATAACCAAAGGCAATAAAAATACTCAACAAAACTAATAAAAATCATAACAACAACAAAATAACACTAATAAATGGAACTGCCGAAACAGCAAATGTCTAACCAATCACATAATATACAAAGCTACCTTAACAACTAATATTAACAAAGAAGAAAAAATTTCATAGGTACCACTGAAACAACTTTTCAAGAAATATCAACAACAGAATGTTATTTAAAACAGAAAAATACATAAACAACACAACCCTATCAAAATACACATGAAGCCATAAAGAAAATAATATCCCCATCAAAACCAAATAGGAAATCATAAAACAGAAACCCTACACAATATCAATAGCAGAAATTGCAAATTATAACATCAGTTAACTAAATGACAAACTCTTACTCATATTAATACTACTAATGCTCTACCTTTGATATCGAGCACTTTATTATAACGTCTGTCTTAAATGCTTTTCCATCGGTATTCCACTCACTGACAACAATTTTCGCTCCACGCAGTTTCCCAAATCGCTACTATATATATATATATATATATATATATATATATATATATTTGAGAGAATGGCAAACCCATAAAAACGTAGAGGATAATTCAAAATATTTTATCTAATTAATATAAATCATTCACTCGATAAAAATATAGAGCTCAATGGATATTATCCACAGCAATATAAAATATTAAGAGGAAAACTCAATACATAATTATGTGCTAAGTTTTCCTCTTAATATATATATAAATGTAAAAGACAATAGGAAACTGTAATAGTTGCCAACCCGTTTTATCCGATGTGAACATTTTCAAGGCAAGAACGAAATGAATTTATTAAACAAACTAACTCATAATAACAAAACAAAATCTCCTTAGCAACTGAAAGAATTTAGAGAACACTATTTTCATACTGTTAACTGAAAATTACGTCAATTACTGTCACAGGGATGTGCGTTTTGGTGCAGTGGGTATCGACTCGGAACGACAAATCGGGGAGCCGATTTTGAATTCCAGTTGGATTCCCTGCATTCACTTACGCGCAAATACCCTCGGGAAAGGTATTAATCCGTCTCTTCCCTCAAGTTATGGGTTAAATAATAGGACAGATTGGGTTCTATAGCCTTGATCAGCAACCAGTCTATCACAAAAAGCAATAGCAATCTACTGTGGGATAATTTTTTGCCCAGTCAGTCATGTCTCTTTCGAGACATGATCGTCCAAGCGTGTATCACGTATGGCACTTAACTGACTGTCACGTGTGGAGATATTGTTTTTATTGTTGTGTTGACGGATTCAGTCATTTTCTTTTGATTTCTTGATACTGTTGTGTACGTTTGTTTAGGAGATTAGTAATCCTATTAAAAAAGGTGAAATAGGAAAAAATCCTGGGCGTAGATTAATATTGGGGTAATATTCAATGGCGGCACTCTTTATGATTTTTCTTTTTTCTTTTCTATTTTTATGAGTGTAGCATTTTTAAAATCAAAATTGTGGTTGAATTTATTTCTATGCATGACTAGTGCATTAGCTAAGTTGTTATTTGTGAGGTCTCTTTTGCGCTCATGAATGTGTTTTTTATATTTCTATTTGTTTCCCTAACATATTGGGAGGACCAATTTTGGCAATTTATTTAATAAATGCCTGCTTCAGTCATATTATTGTTATTCGTGTTTTGAGGATTTGAGTATATCTATAATGGTTTTGGAAGTGTTTGTTTTTTAAGATTATTTAGATAGGATAAGTTGTTCTGGATAGTGAACGTGACAGAGTTGGTCGGTAGTATTATGCATCTGTTTTCATGTAAATTATTATTGCGGATTATGTTATTATTTTTGTTTCGGTTGTATATTTTGTATGCCTTTCTTCTTGCATTGTGGATGAAATGATGTTGGTATTGTAGGTGTTTGAATGTGTTTTCTATGTATGTTTCTTCTTTAAGTAAATATTGGGGACTGTAGATTCTTAAAGCTCTCAGATAGAAACCTATAATAATTCCAGATTTAATTTTAGAAGAGTGGTTTGAGTAGAAACTGATCAGATCATTTTTGCTTGTAACCTTTCTGTAAACGTCAAAATTGAGTTCGTTATTATTTCTATGTAATATGATGTTTAGGAACGGAAGAGTGAAGTTAGTTTCAGTTTCAAAAATGAAGTCTATTATAGGTTTGATGTTGTTAAGTTTGGAGAGAAGATCCGTTAAATTGGTGTTTTGTTGATATATTAATAATAAGTCGTCTATGTATCTGAAATATGAAGAATTTATAGGGAGAACATTTTTGAATGGGTCACTTTCAAGAAATTCTTAAAAAAGACAAGCAAGAACGCCGCTGAGAGGAGATCCCATTGGTAAACCAAATTTCTGTCTGTAATGTTAGTTATCAAAAGTAAAGAAAGATTGCTCGGTGATTAGCTGGCATATTTTTATGCTTTTATGTGTATGTAGTGATAATTTAATTTTTGCTTTTGTTAGGTTTTTTTTAGTTTATTTAAGCATTTCTCTATGGGGAGGTTTGTGTATAGAGATCTTATATCTAAACTAGCCATATATTTATTTTTAATGTCTATGCTTTTAATTTGTTTAGGAGATCACATGAATTTTTTATGTGTGATGGACTAATGGTACCGCTAACTAAGCAGAATTTTAACTCCACTTCTCAGCTATATATATATATATATATATATATATATATATATATATATATATATATATATATATACACACTTGGGAAAATTAACTGAAACAAAACGAATGTTTTCCGAGGATCTTTCACACTTTCCTTGATCACTTATACGTCGTCATGTGGCGTTCTCTTCCAATTGCATTTTCCTTTATGTCTTGGACTGATGGATCCAGTTTGTTTCTTCGTCTGGATGACACAACTGACAGTTGAAAGGCTGACAATAACAATATCCGTTATCTTTCTGTAAATCTTGTTAGTGTGTTGGTGCAACGTTACAATTTTCGTAGGCTTCCTTGAAATAATGTCCATCGCAGACAATGGCCGTAAGACAATTAATCGACAGTCAAGAGAATAGTGTCTGGTCGCGATAAAAATCTGTTGCAATCACGGATGGCGAAATATTTTTCAAGACCAAAGAAATTACATCATTCACTTCAAAAATAGATTCATATTACTGCCCACCGCTGTAAATGATCTCATATAAGCAAAAAATTGAAATCGATTACACTCTGTCACTCCAGTAGGCCTAAAACTGAAGGTTGAACCCAGAACTGAGCCCATTGAAACATCATCCTGTTACACGTATACATTATTTCTGTGATCATAGAATGGGACTTCGGTGGTACAGGTTAAAAGAATAGATTTTTAATGTTTTATGTTTTTTTAATGGGGGCAGAGAATTAATATTTTATATATATTTTATGATAATGTCAATGGTTTCTCTAAGTAGAACGTTAGTGAACAGATTTTCTACGGCAAGTGATACTATGGTTTAATTATTAGGTTTTTCGGTTTTAATATTTGTATAAGTTCAATGGATGATTTAATGCTGTATTTGTTAGGTATGTATGGTGTAATTAATTGGTTAAGCGTTTTAATTAGTTGGTATATAGGAGTGGGGATTTGGGATATAATAGTGCGGAGTGGAAAGTTAGGCTGCGTGTTTTGATAGAACCATAAATGTATTCTGGTTTATAGTCTCCGATTAAGTTCTCACCTCCCCAGCGGACAAGGCTGAATGCTTTGCCCGTACATTTTCCACCCGTTAGGAATACCTACACCCGACTTCCCGCCCAGAACTAAGGCTCAACTAAATAACGTCCACATTACACCCTCACTGGTCTCCAAGATAATTGCACAACTTGACCCACACAAAGCGAGCGGCGGTGACGGAATCCCAATCATAGTACTGAAGAAATGTGCCCCAGAACTCTCCTCTGTCCTCTCTAAACTCTATAACCTCCGCCTATCTGCTTCCTGATTTCCTGCCTGTTGGAAGTCCTCCTGTGTAGTTCCTATATTTAAGAATTCTGGCGGACCCTCAGACCCCGCCAATTACGATCCTATTAGTCTCCTTCCGATTTTCGGCAAAGTTTTCGAAGCCATTATCAACGCCGAGGTTATTCAGCATCTCACGGCCCACAGGCTTCTCTCTGACAAACAGTACGAGTTTCGCTTCACCAGGTCTACTGCTGATATGCTAACGACCATTACCGAGTACATATACCGGGCACTTGACAAGAATGGCGAAGCCCGAACCGTTGCCTTGGATATCTCCAAAGCGTTCGACAGGGTCTGGCACGCTGGCCTCTTATGTAAACTGCGGAGCTACGGGATAACTGGACATCTGTTTGACTTCATCCAGTCATTCCTCTCTAACCGTACATTGAAGGTAGTATTAAATGGGCATGCCTCCCAAAACTACCATGCGAACGCGGGCGTCCCTCAAGGTTCTATCCTAGGTCCCACGCTCTTTCTGATCTACATTAATGATCTCCCCGACGCCATTAGATCCCAAGTAGGCATGTACGCCGATGACACCACAATCTACTCTCGCCTCGATCAAAAACCAGGTGTAGGCGACAAAGCGAACCTTGCTGCCGAGCTTGAAAATGACCTCCAATCCGTAGTGGTCTGGGGTAGGAAATGGCTAGTAAATTTCAATGCTTCTAAAACGAAGCTGTTATCAACTAACCACCATAGACAATCGCATCTACCTCCCATTAGCATGGGACAGGCTTGCCTCCCAGAGAGTAAAACACTACGCCTCCTTGGCCTTACACTTTCGGCGGACCTCAAATGGAATGACTATATCGAATCCATTGCCAAATCTGCCGCTATGAAAGTCGGCTCTCTGTGCAGGGCCCAGAAGTTTTTCCCACCTGAATCTCTCCTGCACATATACAAATCTACCATCCGCCCGTGTATTGATTACTGCTGCCATATCTGGTCGGGTGCCCCTGCTGCTCTCCTTGGGCTTCTTGACAAAATACAAAGGAGAATCTGTAACGTGGTTGATACTGACTTGGCAGACCGGCTGCAACCATCTCTCACCGGCGTGATGTGGCTTGCCTGTGCCTCTTCTACAAGTACTTTCATGGCTTCTGCTCCGATGAACTTAGATCACTGGTGCTGCCTAAGCACGAATTTACACGTGATACTAGATTAGCAACTAGGTCCCACCCTTTTACAGTTAAACAGATAAGATGTAACCGTAAATTCTACTCCAACAGCTTCTTGACTCGCGCTTCCCGCCTGTGGAACTCCCTTCCACATGTCTGCTTTCTCGGCAACTACAATCTCCAGGTGTTTAAATGTAGGGTCAATAGACACCTATCACACTAACTCCCAACTATTCTCAGAACACTCTCATCTACCCAACCCTCATTCTCGGTATCCTTACCCGCCTATCACCCACTCTCTGACATTTCCTATATTTAATCATCCTTTCTCCACTCTATGTAGCCCCCTGCGCAGTACTGGCAGTGACATGCCTTGCTCGGGGTGAAACGCTTATAAAAAAAAAAAAAAAGTTTTAGATTGTCTTTTAGATTGTCTTGTTCCTATATGCGGATGTGCGTTGTGGTGCATTGGGTATCGGCTCGGAACGAGAAATCGGGGAGCCGAGTTCGAATTCTAGCTGAATTCATTGCATTTACTTACGCGCAAATACCCTTGGGAAAGGGTATTTAATCCGTCTATTCCTTCCAGTTATGGGTTAAATAACAGGACAGATTGGGTTCTATAGCCTAGGTCGGCAACCAGTCTACCGTAGAAAGCAATGGCAACCTACTGCGGGATAATCTTCTGCCCAGTCAGTCATGTCTCTTTCGAGACATGATCGCCCAAGCGTGTATCACGTATGGCACTTAACTGACTGACTGACTCTTCCTATATATATATATATATATATATATATATATTATATATATAACAAAAGAAAATGGACTATCCTACCATTTGTATTTCAAAGGGTACAGCAATTCCACTCTGAGAACCAAACAGCCAGACTATTTGATTATAATAGTGAAGGCTTGTACAGAATCAACCACTCTTTTTTGGAAGAACCGAATACAGAGAAGAAATGGTGTACATTACTGTGTCACAACATTACCAAATAATCACCTTTAGGATTAAATTCAGAGTTGCCTTTCTTAAATTAAATTAGGCCAGTATACACTTGTATTAATAAGTGCTCAATACATAATGTAGAGCTTTTGAATATTTTTTATTTGGAAACTAGTTATTTACGCAACGTTGGTTTCAAACTTTCGGTATCTTCAGGTGATTTAAACTGATTTTCGAACGTTTTCAAACGTATAACAAGGATTTTTTACGAACTCGCGACTGGAAATTTAAAATAGCTTAAATTTTCAAAAGTAGGGAGGAGTTTTTAAGGATCTTAAACGCTTTCATCTAGGTTTGTTTCATTATCCTAAAATATATTTTCTACTGCGATTACTACATCTGTACATCAATTCGGATCTTTCAGTTAGTAATGATTTTTGTTCTAGAAATAATAATATCCCCAACTTTTCTTCTTGGTAAAGTTTCCAAACATCACCCCCGTTGTAAGGTTTGGATTATTATTATTATTATTATTAATAATAACAACAATAATAACAATAATAAACGTCATATCAGGGTTCTTATCGTTTTTTTCTTTTAATTTCCACACGTGGTTAGACAGTTGGTTTTCTAGTTTGAATGTAGATCGGTGATTATATCATCAGCTTTTAAAAAATTTCTTTTGTAGATTCTGTATGTTTTCCTTTTCTCACCTGCATCATGTATTCTGCTTTGTAAATAACCCGTTCTGTTTTACAATGTCCGTCAAGTATTAATTTATTTTTGTCCCTAAGTTACATTCTTTAGAAGTGATATGATGTTGCACGTTATTTTTTAAGTTTTTTTTATTTTTTATTTTTATTTTGTGTAATTTTTTTAAATTGCTAGTAGATCTATGACTTAATTTAATTGTAATTCTATTGAATATTTTATGTAATTCCGAAATTTTAGGGAAGTGTTTATTAACTAATTTAAAAAATATTTGCCCTATTATGGCCTTTACTTCTAAAATAAACGGTGGGTTAAATCAAATAATGTTTCAATTTCTGGGATTAGTTTTTTCATTTGACTGTTTAACTGAGGTTTGTATTTTAATTTGTTTTTATGATCACTTTCATTTAAGGCCATTTCATAATATTTTTCCTTTCATCGATTGTTTTGTGAGAGAGATTTATATATATATATATATATATATATATAACACATCACTCAATAAGCCCCGGGCCTGACATATAGATAGCGCCACTAATAAAAAATCCATATGATTTTTTATAAAGTGCTAACCTTCAAATGGCATGTGACAAAAATTTGAGCCCATTCAGATAATTAATTTACAAATTGCAGTTATTTAAGTGAAGCTACTGTTGCAAATTTTCAAAACAATGGAAAAATTTGAATCTCGTGTGTTAATAAAGCATTGCTTTCTGAATGGAAAAATACTGTTCAAGCAAAGCAATAGTTTGATAGGCGTTATTCAAACTCTGCATTGTCGAAAACAATGGCTGAGAGGTGGTATGCTGACTTTAAACGCAGTCGTACAGACACAAATGATGCTGATCGCTCAGGTTGCCCAAAATCAGCAGTTGTCCCGGTATACAACAAAAACATCCACAGACTCATTTTGGCTGATCGTAAATTGCAGTTGCGTTAGATAGCAGAGGAGTTGAACATATCAGAAGGCAGTGTATTCACCATTTTGTATGAATCTTTGTCAATTAGAAAGCTGTGTTCAAAATAGGTGCCGCGTTTGCTCACAGTCTATCAAAAACAGCAATGCGTCAACAATTCAGAGCGTTGTTTGCGACTGTTTCAACGCAACAAGAAGGAGCCTTTGTATAAATATGTGACAACAGATAAAACAAGAATCCACCATTTCACTATGGAGTCAAATTGGAAGACAGCTGAGTGAAAGCTGTTCAAAGTGACCAAAGATGCAAACATCAGCAGGCAAGGTTTTGGCCTCCGTATTTTGGGATGCGAAAGGTATCTTGTCCATCGATTACTTTGAGAAAGGAAGAATCATCAGTAGTGCACATTATATAATGTTATATTGCGGGTACGACATAAATAACAAGGTAAATTCCAAGTGAAATGATTTACACAACACGTAAAGGTTAAACGAATAACAGTTTATTGTATGGGAAAGTACAATTAACAGAAAGTTCAATAGAATGGTAAGTCCAGACGGAATGGGAGCAGAAGTCGAATTATCTCGTACTTCCTTACTTCTTATTCTCTTTGAGTCAACTGAAGGGGTTGATAAGATGTTCCATTATAACATAGCATTATTGGTGTATTTGAAGGAAGAAATCGCAAAAAAAAAAAAAAAAAAAAAAAAAAAAAATGGCCACAAATGAAAAAGAAAAAGTGATCTTTCATCAAGACAACACACCGTGTTACAAGTCGATCGCAATGATGGCAAAACTGCATGAATTGCGCTTCAGATTGCTTCTGTATGCATCCTATTATCCAGATCTGGCCCCCAGAGACTACTGTGTCTGCAGACCTCAAAACAATGCTCCATGGAAAGAGATTTGGCTTCAATGAAGAAGTGATATTGGAAATTGAAGCATATTTTGAGACCAAAGACAAATCATTCTACAAAGGCATCACATTGTTAGAGAAGCGTTGAAATCAGTGTATCACCCTAGAAGAAGACTATGTAAATGAATAAAGTTGAATTTTACCTAAAAGTTGTTTTATTAGTTGGGTCCAGGATTTATTGAGTGATGTGCTTCGAAAGCTTCTTTCGACTTTAACTAAGTTGAAACCTGAAGAAAGAAAAAAAGAATTTTTTTTTTTATGTTTTCATTTTTTTTTTACAATTGGAGTTGATAGATCTATCTATCGCCCGGTTCACACTCCACGCACGTCTATTGAACAGGTGAAGAGGCTCATCGCTTGTTTCCTGTTTAGGATGCGGTTTCCGGGTTTCTCTTTTCCAATCTTTTCACTCCTATATAGCCCCCTGCACATCAGTGGCATTACCGCCTTGCTCGGGGTGATATGATTAAAAAAAAAAAAAAAAGTGTGTGTGTGTGTGTGTAACATGGGTACTGAAAATTTCACAGCTTTACCCACTTTACAAAATCTAATCAAGTGGCCAAACATCAAATTTTATATGGAGAGAGAGAGAGAGAAAGAGAGATGTGTGTGTGTGTGTGTGTGTGTACTATTGAATATATGTGTATAAATGTGTTTCACTATTAATATATCGGTATGACAAAGAAGCATAAAGGAAACATACAAAAATTGTAACACTGCACAAATACACTCGCAAATCTTATAGAGAGATTGCGGATATTGTTAGTGTCAAACTTTCAACTGTCAGTTATGCCATCAAGGCAAAGAAAGAACTAGATCCATCAGTCCAAGACATAAAAGAAAATGCGATTGAAAGAGAAAACCAGCGTCAAGAGATGACTTATACGGGATCAGGAAAAGTGTGATAGATCCTACAAAAACATTAATCGTTTTGTTTCAATTAATTTTTGCAAGTGTGTATATAGTGATAAATATTACAACACCCTTACCACTCCAATAATGTCAGTAGTGTAGGGGCAACAGTGTGGATACATACACTTATTATATTAAACCTTTTTCAGTATTTTGTCTTTTGCATTTTATATTGAGCACTTTTGCTTTTCTATATGTGCACTCTTTGTTCAAATATTATATATATATTTTAATCATTTTACCCCAAACAAGGCAGAAATGCCACTGATGAGCTGGGGGCTACATAACTGTAAAAAGATTAATTAGAAAAGAGTGAGGAGTACAAACTAGTTAGAAAGGAGCAATAGAAAGCTGAGAATGCAGGTGCGATGAGAGATACATAGGTGGAGAGAAAGAGAAGGATATACGGGGGTGGGGAGAGAGCTAGAGTCCAGTGGTTAATAGATGAGTATTGACATTGCATTTAAATTTCTGGAGGTTGTAGCCGTCAGGAAAGCAAGAATATGGGGGTGAGTTCCACAGGCGGGAAGTGCGAGAGAAGAAGCTGCAGAAGTAGAATTGTCGTCTGCATTTGACTAACATGACTGAATGGGTGGGACCCAGTTGCCAGTCTGGTTGCACGAGTAAACACCTGTTGAGGAGGCACCAACGACTTAAGTTCGTCCGAGTAGAAGCCATGAAAGTATTTATAGAACAGACAAAGGGAGGCCACATTTCGACGGTGGGGAAGTGGCTGCAGTCGAGCCGCCAGATCAGTACCTATCACATTACAGACTCTCCTTTGGAGCCTGTCGAGAACACTGAGTAGAACGGCAGGGGCACCTGACCATAAATGGCAGCAGTACTCCATGCACTGACGGATGGTTGACTTGTATATATGCAGGATGGATTCAGCCGGAAAAAACATTCTGGATCGACATAGTGACCCAACCTTCTTAGCAGTACATTTAGCTATGGATTCAATATAGTGTTTCCATTTGAGGTCTGAGGAGAGGGTAAGGCCTAGGAGGCGTAGTGTGTTGCTCTCAGGGAGAATCGCTTGGTCCATGCTTATGGGAGGCAGGAGAGGTTGCCTGTGATGGTTGACAGACAACAGCTTGGTCTTAGACGCATTGAAGTTGACAAGTGTTATGTCGCCAAGTGTAAATGAATAACTCAACAACAGAATCAGAATATAAGTTGTATTCCGCGGAAAGACGGTTAGTAAGTACAGAAGTGAATTAGTAGTATTTACAATAGAGAAGATACAATAGTCCAATCTGTCGTAAGACGTGTGTGTAGGTGATTACTTCCGGTACGCCACCGGAAGTGTGTCTAACTCTCGCACTGACTCAAGTGACTCTGTAAGACTCCGTACGACTCTCCACAACTCTCTCGTAGAGAATCCACCATTGCTATATATAGCAATGGGAACAGTCCATTATGTAGTCCGATAGGGGCGGCGCCCTAACAACCCCCTCCTAAGATTTTTGTTTCATCGTATTTTTTCTTTTTTGGGTTTACCGACAACTGGTGTGTTATTTTCCTTTTGCGGGTGGATTTCCTGGTACTACCTTCTTGTACATTAGGCATTTTTAACTCGAATGTATCAAAGAGATCCTCCACGTTTTCATCCATCTCTTCAGGAGCAACAGTTGTCTCTTCCGAAAATATTTTTCTTAATTGGTTAACATGCCTTCTATGTTCAAATTTCGGTCCTTGCACCACATAAAGCATGTTCCCTATACGTCCTTTAATTTTGCCTTTCATCCAGGACGTAGTATTGTTTTTATAATTCATGAAAAACACTTTTTCATTCACCACAAATTTTCTTTTGGGTGTGCTTACATTCGGTGTATCAGCTTCATTATGTGTATCAGCTTTCTTTGATGGAATTAGCTTATCAAAAACTGAACGTACTTTCCTTGCGAACATTAATTCAGCTGGCGATAGCGCTGATGGTGCTGCCTTGTTTGGCGTAATTCTGTATACCTGTAGGAATAACTGTAGAGCCGTTTTCGTGGGCGTCCCCGTAGCCTTCCTTAATGCTCTCTTTAGTGTGTCTACGAATCTTTCAGCTAGACCATTGCTACGTGGGTGATAGGGTGGAGTGGTTATATGTTCCACTTGAAATGTATCGCAGAATTCCTTAAACTCTTTTGAAGTAAATTGTGACCCGTTGTCACTGACAATTGTGTCTACTACAAATCTTGCGAAAAGTTCATGGAGTCTGTTTATAGTATTTGTTGCTGTGGGTTGTTTCATCTGAAAAACTTCCGGCCACTTTGTGTAGCTATCTACGACAATTAAGTAAAACGTTTTACCCATTGGCCAGGCAAAGTCTATGTGCAGTCTCGACCACGGTCTATCCGTTTTCGGCCAAGGCTTTTGTAGTACTTGTGGCGATTTCGCCGCCAGCGCACAACCCTCGCATTTTCCCACCATGGCCGCAATGTCCGCCTGGCCAGAACACGTACGAGCGCATTAAACTTTTCATCCGATTCACACCGGGATGACCCGTATGAAAATCTTTCAATATTTTCCTCTGTAGCACTTTAGGAATTACAACTCTTTCACTATAGAGTAATACGTTGTCGCACGTAGAAAAAGTTTCTGCCATTCGTTGGTCTTTTTCCAGTAATTTATTTTTTACATCTTTTATGTAATCGTCTTTTGACGCTTCCTTTTTTATATCTGCTAATGACACCGGTAAATCTCTGACAGTTCCAGTGAGAGTATTCTTCACTTCCACTTCAGATTTTAATGCTGCTATAACGGTGTCCTCTAAGGGTTCGTTTGACCTCGCAATGAGTCTCGACAGCCCGTCCGCGTGTCCAATTTTTGTTGATGTTGTAAGTGTTGTAAGTGTTGTAAGTCAAAATTGTAATTTAGCAGCAAAGTACCCCATCTCAGTAGTCTATTTGCAGTATATGTGGGGAGTCCCTTTTTGGATCCGTAAATGGTCAACAACGGTTTATGATCCGTCTGCAATGTGAATTTCCTTCCATGAATATATCTGTGAAACTTTGTTACTGCAAACACTATTGCCAGTGCCTCCTTTTCGATTTGTGAGTAGTTTTGCTCAGCCGGGGGCAGCGTTCTGCTTGCATGAGCAATCGGCTTTATTTGTCTATTCTTCCACTTGTGTAATATACATGCACCAATCCCATATGTGCTAGCATCGCAAGCGATTACGATGTCTAATTTGGGATCGTAGTGAGCTAAAAATAAATCTGATGTAAGTCTGTCTTTTATGTCCTTAAATGCTTTCTTGCAATCCTCAGACCAGCACCATACTTTATCTTTTCTTAATAGCTCATTTAAAGGCGCACGCAACTTTGCAGATTTGGAATGATAGTAGCTCACCAAACCTAGAAAACTTTGCAATGTCTTTACGTTTTTTGGATCTGGCATATTTCGAATCGCATGGGAGCGATTTGGATCTGGCTTTTTCCCATCTTTATTGATAATGACAGATATTTAATTTCTTCCAGTAACAAATCACATTTGCTTTCCTTTATCTTCAAGCCATAATTCCGTATTCTTTTAAAAACTTCCCGTAGGTGACCCTTATGTTCTTCGACAGTTTCGCTTTTTATTAGGATGTCATCAAGATATGCGATCGCGAAATCTAATCCTGCCAGCATAGTGTCCATTGTCTGCTGGGAGTGTGCCTCGCATTTTTTGTCTTTTTTGACTCATTGCAAGTCGGATTTACGTGTTTTTGTTGACCGAAGTTGAACTGTGAGTACCTGTTTTTACTGTCTTTGTTCTGTCTTCGTCGCGCGTGGCGCGTTTTGAACTTTTTGTGGATTTTTGTGTTTTGTGAGGGGGGGCAAGTCAAGCTATGGCTTTGTCTCCCCAGCCCTCAACTTCTGACGCCGTGCCCACGGTGACTCCCTCACCGACGGCATGGGTAAAGGCACCAGTTAAGAAGGATGCCGGGTACTACCGGCAAATGCAGGAGAAGTATAAGGATTATATTTCGGAGAACGAGTTGAAAGTGGTTCCGGAGGTGGTGAATGTTATCGCACCTAGAACGATCTCCCTGCTGACATCCGATGTCAAAACAAGAAAGTTCATCAGTGTCGGCAGGGAGAATATGGAAGAGGCCTTGAAAGCCTTAAATATTGTACCCTGTGTCCTGGCGAGAAGGTCCCGTGCTATGTGGGATGTGTTATTGAGCTCGGAGACGGAAGCAAAGAATTTGGCCGGTAACACCTTGGAGGCCAGGGGTATCCAGATGCAGACGGAGTATCTGGGTACTCGAAGGACAAAGATAACGGTTCATGGTGTGCCAGTCGAAGTGGCTTGTGACCACGTTGGAGCATTTTTTGCTCAATTTGGAGAGGTGGAGGTGGTCGCAAGGATAAATAGTAAGGCCGGTGTGGCCACGGAGGATGTCAACATCAGCTTGGTCATGGATAGGCCGAACCTGTTAAAAGTTCCCGATATTTTGCTGTGCAATAAAAGGAAACTTTTTGTTGTCGTAGAGGGAAGGAAGCCGCACTGCTGGGCGTGTGGTCTGGCCGGACACACATTCAAAATGTGTCCGGCAAGGAAACCGGAAGAACCACCGGTGACACCGGAAACACCGCCGGTGTCGAAAACAACAGTGTCTCCGGAAAAAGAAAAAACAGAACCCAAAAGCAGTGAATGGACGGAGGTGGTTAGGAGGGGGAAGAAGGTTGCTTCCCCTCCTCCGCAACATGCCAAGACCCCGTCTCCCGAGAAGAAGAAGCCTCGTGTGGAGGCAAAGCAGCATAAACAGCAACAACAGCAGCAGGGGCAAAAACAACAACAACAAAGTCACCCCAGGGAGGAGCAGCAGCAGCAACAACAAGTAATGGAGGAGGAAATGCCTCCCCCCCGTTCCTCATCGTTGAAGAGAGGACGGGAGGAGGATGAGGAGGTATCCCAAAAAAAAGGGAAAAAGGAAGTACAGGAGCGCGGCAGGGCGGAAAGGGTAACGGAAATTACCAGGACCCAATCCGCCCCTACATCACCCACCAGAACTGTTTTCCTTGAAGGGAGGAGTAAGTCCACCTCCCCTGTCAGAAAATTAACTTCTCCTTCCCCCACACCTCCTACACCCTCTCCCCAATCAGAAACTCCAACCTCACCCCTTAAAATTAACCATCCTTCCCCGAACCCAGACAAATCCTCCCCGAAAAAGGGAAAAAAGAAAAATATTTTTTGCAGTAAAGAAATATGCAAAATAGACAGACAGGCCTTAGAGAGGGACCTTTCTTCCCAGAAAAAGACCCTCCTAAGGCCTTTATTCAAGTTAAAATCTGTGGATGGAAGGTCAGTCGAGGACCCTGCCAATTTCCCAGGAGCCCCCGGGGTACTTACGTTAATACGAAATACCGGGGGTAACAGAACAAAAGCTTGGGAATTTGTGCAGGGGGCCGTTGAGGCCTTTCCATCCATCCAAATGGCCCAAACGGGCACTAAATACTTACAGCGGCTTTCGCATTTTTGCGCTGGGAGGGTCCCCGTCATCCTCCACCCATCTTTATACAGGGCCGTAAAACTTACTTTTCCCACGGACGTCGGCGGCATTGTCCAGGACGGACGTATTACGTCCGATATTGGTACAGGAAACCTGGGACAATCCGTCGGGGTCCCTACTCCCATAGATTTTCGCTCTGTATGTTACCAGAAGTAATTTTCTGCTTTCTCTTTACAGGTCTAAATGATGTCAATTAAGTTAGCCAGTATGAACGTGAAGGGCCTTAGGGATCGGAGTAAGGCTGCCCGCCTGCTTCGGGACCTCTTGTCCTTCGGCGTGGATGTCGCCGCGAACCAAGAGACTCACTTTGTTTGCAAGGTCGATGCCTGTGTGCTGTCTAACGACTTTGTCGTCTATTCAGCATATGGGAACCGGCTGGCCAGAGGAGTTTCTTTGCTGGTCAAGCGTACCCTGGACGCGAAGGTGGATCTTGTCCATGTCGGTGCCGAGGGCCGGCTGATCGTGGCCGATATTGCAGTGAAAAGCAATGCGTTTCGTCTGGTTGCGATTTATGCGCCCAACGACCGGGAAGAGCGCGTCTCGTTTTTTCGGCGGTTGGAGCCCTTCCTGGTGGATTCCAAGCGACTCGTCTTAGTGGGGGACTGGAATGCCATCCTGGACCCCAAGTTGGATAGAGGGCGGGGAGCTAGAGGGAAGGCACGTGATCGTAGCTTGGTCGATCTCATCGAGGACTTCGGTCTAGTCGATAGATACCGGGCCGATCACAAGGGCGGGAGAATGTGGACGTGGACTAATAGTTGGCCTTCTACCAAGGTGGTTAGCTACCTTGATAGAATGTTAGTTCGTGAAGCCGAGCTAGATTTCTTAGATTGTCCCACGTTCCACTGGCTAGGTTACTCGGACCACAAACTCGTTTGTGCCCGGGTAAATTTAGAAAATAGGGTTAGAATGGCTGGTTACTGGAAGTTCAACGTGTCCTTACTGGACAGGCGGGACTTCCGGCGCCAGCTAATTAACTTAGTGCAGCGGGCGTTAACTGGGGGAGTCATCGGGAATAAGTGGTGGGAGAACCTTAAGGATAGTATTAGGTCTTTCACCACTCAGTTCAGCATTCGGCTCAAACTAGATAAGGCTGACAAGGTGAAGACACTTAGATCTAATTACTCCCGGGCGGTGGCTGGTGGGGATCCCCTAGAGATAGCCATAGCTAAGGAGGCCGTGGACCGGTCGAATAGCGATCGTTACATGGGCCAGGTAGTTAGACATAAGTTAAGCAAGATGTCTTCCGAAGCTGTGAACATGGGCGCAGAACTGCGCAAGGAAGAAATTCGCCGCGGAGGCGACCGGTACATTCGAGAGGTTCGCAACCCGGAGGGACACACTCTTCGGTCGACTGACGACATGTGCGAGGCGTTTCGGCGGCATTTCGAGATCCTGTTTACCAAGGAGCCTGGTCTCCGTGATGAGGAGTTTCGCAGCTATTTGGCTGACTTCCCCCGGCTTTTGCCGGCTGATGCAGCTAGCTGCTAGGGAGAGATTACGGAGGGCGAAGTCTACGCGGCGCTGAAGAAGGTCGGCAGTGGCAAATCGCCGGGTCTCGATGGTTTGCCCTATGAATTGTACTTGAGGCTGTCGCACATCTTTGTCCCGATTTTGACTGTCGTGTTCAACAACTGGTTCCGGCAGGGGTCCATCCCCAACCGGTTTACCAGGGGTGTGATCACGCTGTTGAGAAAAGGCAAGGATGTGGGGAGGGAGCTAGAGGGTTACCGGCCCATAACTCTGCTAAACACAGAGTTAAAGATTTTGGCCAAGATCTTGCAAAATCGTTTGCAATTAGTTGCCGAGTCTCTGTTGGGACCTGAGCAGACTTGTGCTGTGAAGGGCCGAACAATTCAGAGCAACCTGCATCTGATACGCACGATCATAGAGGGGATAAAAGACGACGACGAAGCCGCGCTGATCCATTTAGATCAGTCCAAGGCATTTGATAGGGTTGACCATCGGTACCTGGCGGCTGTCCTGCAGGCAGCTGGATTCGAAACCAACTTCCGCCGCTGGATTAGCCTCCTGTATCAATCCCCGACGGCTGTGGTACAGGTGAACGGAAAGTTGTCGGGCGTTCTGGCGCTGTCTAGGTCGGTCCGACAGGGTTGTCCACTGTCGCCCCTACTTTATGCTTTGGCGTTGGAGCCCCTCCTTCGCCGGCTAAGGGACAGGACGTGCAGTCCGGCCCTACGTGGAATCGCTGTCCCTGGTGGTGCTCGAGCCAGGGTTTCCGCGTACGCCGATGACGTCACTACTTTCGTGTCCTCCCGCAGGGACATCGAGGTGGTACAGAAGGCGCTTGAACGGTACGAACAGGTGACAGGGGCCAAGATTAACCGCAACAAGTCGTCCGGCTTGCGGTTAGGCGCCTGGAAGGGTCTGACCCTCCCGGGGCCCTTCGACTGGACGGACGGCCCGGTCTGCATTTTTGGAGTGTGGTTCGGGCCCGACCTACAGTTGGAGAAAAATTGGTCTGAAGTACTGGCAAAGGTAGGCGCGTCGGCCAAGACTTGGCGCCAAAGGAATTTGTCCTTAAAGGGTATGGCTGAGGCGTGTGCTACATACGTCTTTCCCATTATCCTTTACCAGTTGTCAGTACTTCCACTTTGTAAACGGCATAGGAAGGCGATCGAGCGTTTGCTATTCTCCATTTTATGGAGAGGACGCAAACACTATGTCGACAAACGTGTCTGTTACCAACGTCCGTGTCATGGGGGTCTGGGAATGCCATACCTGATGGGCCATAAGGTTGCGTCAAGGTTGGTTTTTCTCAGGCGAGCGATTTCCGAAGACTCATTGCTTAGGGGGATAGTGAGGGACATGTTCCCTAGCCTTACTATCACTCCCCCCATCTCGAGGCGGTGCCGTAAGCCTCGAGAGCGATCGAGTTTTCTCCTCGAATGTCTGGCGGCCCTGCGGGCCATTCCACGGTCCAGTGACCTTTCACGGCCTAGGAGAGTCTTCTATCGTGGGTTAGTGGAGGGCGTCGCAAAGGATTCATTACGTGATGTGCTGCGCTTGTCGGAGGACGAGTTTCGCTCGTTCTGGTCTTGGGCGCCAGGGAGTGATTATCTCAACAACTCTGAGTTTTCGCTCACCTGGCGATTAGCTCGGAATCGCTTGCCTCTCAATGACAAGGCCTTCATATGGGGCCTGGCGGATTTGCCAGATTGTGAGCGCTGCAACCTTGGCTTGGAAGAAACGGCTTCGCACGCCTTCTACCATTGTTCGCGCGTTCGCCCTCTATGGGACCGGGTCGGCGAGTTGACTGCTCGTATCGCGCCGCGAGAGCTTGTGCTCATTGATCGCGCATTCGCCTGTGATAATGTGTCGCCCCCGTTCTCTGGGATGAAGCGTATGGTGTTTCTGTCGCTGCTAGCCACGGCTCGAATGGTGATTTGGACGACGCGAATGGAGGAAGTCTTGCGAGGTCAGCGTCTTTCACATCAGGATCTGATCTGTTATTTTGAGCATCAGCTCAAAATAAAGATTAGAACTGATTGGAAACGTTTGACTTCGACAGACTTTAGCAAAAGGTGGGTAAATGTGGCGAGCCTGGTTCGCTTGAACGGGGCTAATCTTGATTTTCTCTTTTAGATCTGCTGGTTACATCGGGGTGGATTCCTCTGGAACCCTCCCCTGGTTAAGCTAGTTCTCTCTTGTGTATCTAGTTAAAATGAATGAATGTGTTCCTAGCCTGTACCCGGCTTTCTCTTTTGTTATGATCCATGTCGAGATTCCCAACCTCCCCAGTTTGTTTTGGTCTCCTTTTATCTCGGCTGGTTCAGCCTTTTATTGTCCCATTCCGCTAATTTTTTACCCCCCTCTCCACTCCCTTAGCGAGTGTGCTTCTTGATTTCGCCGTTTGGCGGAATACAGCGGCCACTCTTTTTTCTGGGATGGTCGGTTCTTACTAACATTGATTATTATTTTAGTTCAAAAATTTGTTGTATTTTTAGTTGATTTTTGGGTTCATCCCCCTCCCATCATTTCATTTTTCATTAAATATTTTACATTATATTGTATATATTATATTGTATAGAAATACATTTTTATTGCCATGGGTCAATTTCCCCACTTTTTAGGTGTCCCTTGTAAGTTTCTGGCATTGTGGTGTACGAAGGATTGGGAGTAGATGGATGGGTTCTTTTGGTGACTGTGCAAATTGTAACGAGTGAATGGGTCGTGATAGTGTTTAGCTAGGTATAGGATAGTTAAGTGAGAACCAACCTCTCCCCCTCCCCTTTTAGGCCTTGTGCCATAATTTTGTATTTTATACAAAATAAATACAGTGTCCATTGTCTGCTGGAACACCGCCGGTGCTGTTTTTATTCCGAACGCCAAACGTTCGTATTTGTAAAGCCCCTTGTGCGTATTTATGCACAATAGCTTTGAGCTTTTATTCTCCACTGGAATTTGGAGATATGCGTCGCTAAGGTTTATTTTTGAAAAAACCTTTCTGCCATTCAGCTTAGAAAATACCTCCTCCATGCTTGGTAGAGGGTAGTGATAATCTTCAATGGCGTTGTTTAGTCCGGTCGAAAAATCAGCGCATATTCTAATCTCTCCCGTCTTCTTTTTTACGTAGACAGCAGGAGCGGCCCACTTGCTATAGTCGACTTTTGTTAGTACGCCTATTTTTCTAGTCTTTCCAGCTCAGCGTCAATTTTATCAATGGCCTCATAAGGCGCGTTTCATTTCTTTTTGAACACCGGAGTCACGTTTTCTTTTAATTTGATTATCGCCGACATTTTGGTACATCTGCCCAAACCTTCAGAGAATACTTCCGGGAATTCTTTTTTTATCTCCTCCTTTAGTATTGTTGTCGCGTCAGACGAGTCTTCTCTTATATTTTTACAATAAGAATTTATGGGAAGATCCCACAAATTAAATTCACTCATCCAGTCAGTGCCAAATTCGTTCCTTTCATAACGAACGTTTTCAGTCTTTTTGTTTGGTTGTGAAAATTTACGTTGAGAATTAACTCACCTTCAAATTTGATCCTCTTTCCAGTCACCGTTTTAGCCACTTTAGTCTTCATCAACCTTGGTTTATTTAACTTGTACCAGGTTTTCATATTTATGATACTTATATCCGATCCACTATCTAATTGCATTCTCACCGGTTTTTTAAATATTTTCACTTCTAAATATTTTCTAACGCTGTGGTTTTGCTCATATGATCTGGTTAATTTTACCTGCGATTTACGTCTAAATCTACACTTAGACATTTTGTGACCTAGCTTATTACAGTGTCTGCATTTTTTAAATTTGAACGGACAGTCACTGCGCCAGTGCAATTCTCCACAAGCATAGCATGCTTTTTTTTTGGGGGGGGGGGGGTCTCTTTCCAAAAAAAATTTTTTTTTTTAAAGGCGAATAATTTCTTCGTCTTGGGGACGGAGACCGAAAATGTGAGCTACTGTTAATGTCGTCGGACGATTTTTTCTTCCAACATCTTCGTCTTGGAGACGGCGACCGAAAGTGTGACTTGCGATCATTGGCTACAGCGGATTCCTGTATTTTTTTGCGTCTTCTTTAATACTTATACATTTCTGGCAATAATCCGCCAGATTTTGCAGAGATATGTTTTGCTCGTTCTCCAACTTTGTCAAAATTTTTCTCCTCATCTCGCTATCTTTTCCTGACACCAGACCTTGGACGAAAATTAAACATTTAAAATTGTTGGCAGTTAGTTCTGCCAGTCTGAAGTCGTCGCAGTTTTTGTTAACTACCGAGGCGAACGTGGTGTAATCTTCAGCCTCGTTCTTTTGCAGATTTAGGCATCTCCACCTTTTGTGGAACAGGGATAATCTAGAGCTAAATAATTCTTTTAATAGTTTTACAGCCTCATTGAATTCTAGATCCCTTGTTTTTTTTCGGAAGGATGAAGTCCGTGAATTTGTTATGTTCATGCGTGCCTAATTTCCTGAGGAGTAACCTGATTTTTTTCTCCGAAGACCATGACTTACAGTCGATTTAAAAAAAAGTCCTGGTATCTATAGTAATACCTTTCAAAAGTTTTGTCTTCGTCTGGATTATAGTTGAAAGTTTCGATAGTCGACCAGATGGTGTTCTGGGAGAACGTACTCTCATCTGAGTTTTTGTTCTTGCCATTTTTGTTGTTTTTTGTCACTTTCTAGCTGTAACTGCATCATCTTCTCCTGTAGTTCCAATTGCTGTTTTTGGAATTTTTCCTCCATTCTTTCTTGTATCTGCAATTGCTGTTGCATTTGACATTTCAACAGTTCTATCATGAACGCTTGAAATTGTTCCATTATTACAATTTCTTTATACCGAGGGGAAAGGACCGAAATTTCAACCTCCTCAACAGAAAAAAAATTTCAACACAAACAAAAATAGAAAGATATAACTTACGCTTTCTTTGCCGTGTAATAATTCTCGTCAACGCAGTTAATGGTGTAGTACGTATATTTTCCAGAAGTACTTTCGCGTATGACCTGCGAAACTATTTTCTACGTCCAATTGAAATCTTTGTGAATCTCTTCGTCACCACCGTTATGTTTGGGACGAGTTTTGTTTCCACTTCTGCATAAATTCGAAGCAATTCGAAATAACTTTGTTGCCACTATTATGTTGTGTGACGAATTTTGGTTTTCACCTCCGCGCAAATTTGAAGTTATTTAAAATATCTTCGTCGTCACTGTTATGTTGTGGCGAATTTTGGTAGTCACCTCCGCGTAAATTCGAATTAATTTCAAACATCTTCGTCGCCACTGTTATGTCGCCAAGTGTAAATGAATAACTCAACAACAGAATCAGAATATAAGTTGTATTCCGCGGAAAGACGGTTAGTAAGTACAGAAGTGAATTAGTAGTATTTACAATAGAGAAGATACAATAGTCCAATCTGTCGTAAGACGTGTGTGTAGGTGATCACTTCCGGTACGCCACCGGAAGTGTGTCTAACTCTTTATTTAAACTTGTTACAAGTTTTATGGCACAAGGCCAAACAGTGGGGTGGGGAAAGAAAACACAGGATGGTCGTACACTATCTACGTTATACCTAGCTAATCAGACTCGTGACCCAGACATACATTACAATTTGTCGCAATCACCATAAAAACGTATCCATCAACACACAAACCATCTCGCACCATAATACCGCAATGCATTCTGGGGACCTAAAAATACCCCGGATGTGCATAAAAATTACAATTTTTAATATGATACGAAAATAGTGTACAAAAATATATAAGAATTTTGCATGGAATGACATGATGGGGAGGGGCACAAAATCAAACAAAAAATTCTCCAAACTAAAAGATTTTCAACATAACATATTAACAAAAGAAAACATGATGTAAGCTGGACCCAACCCACCCTCAAAACAAAGAGGCCGCTGTATTCTGCCCAAAGGACAAAATCAAGAGGCACTCTTTCTACGGGGAATGGAGAAGAGAAAATAAAATGGGCTGGGGAAAATATAATACTGACCCAGCCAAGATAAAAAACGGGACAAAATAAAGACGGAGGTGGGAATCTTGAACTGGATCATAACAAAGGAGACAGTGCCGGGAACAGGCCGGGATCCACATTCTCTCACATTAACTAGGTACACAAAAAGGAACTTACCTTACCCAGGGGGAGGGTTCCAGAGGAATCCACCCCAATGTGATCAGCAGGTCTAAAAGAGAAAATCAAGGCTAGCCCCAGTCACGCGAACCAGGCTTGCCACAGATAACCACCTTTTGCTGAACTCTGTCGGTGGCAACCGTTTCCGATCAGTTCTAATCTTCATTTTGAGCTGATGCTCAAAATATCGGATCGATATGCGAAAGACGGCCACCCCGCAAGACTTCCTCCAAGCGCGTCGTCCATATCACCATTCGAGCCGTGGCTAGTAGCGACAGAAACACCATACGCTTCACTCCAAAGTACGGGGGCGACACATTATTACAGGCGATACGAGCAGTCAACTCGCCGACACGGTCCCACAACGGGCGAACGCGCGAACAATGGTAGAAGGCGTGCGCAGACGTCACCTTTAAACCAAGGTTGCAACGCTCACAATCTGGCAAATCCGCCAGGCCCATTATGAAACGAATGTCATTGAGAGACAAACCACTCCGAGCCAATCGCCAGGTCAGAGAAAACTCAGAGTTGCTGAGCCAATCGGACGCTGGCGCCCAAGACCAATGAGAGCGATGCTCCTCCTCCGACATGCCGAGTTTCTCCCTGAGTGGATCCTTGGCGACACCCACCACTAATCCCTGATAGAAGTGTCTCCTAGGCCGAGAAAGGTCACTAGACCGTGGAATGGCCCACAAGGCCTTCCGGCACTCGCGAATGAAAGCCGGTTGCCCCCGAAGCTTGCGGCAGTGCTTCGAGACCGGGGGAGTGATAGTAAGGCTAGGAAACGCGTCCCTCACTACCCCCGTAAGCTACAAGTCTTCCAATAACGCACGTCTGAGAAATGCCAACCTCGAGGCGAGTTTGTGGCTCGCCAAGTGCGGCATTCCCAGACCCCCTTGACACGGACGTTGGTAACAGACACGTTTGTCGACGTGATGTCTGCGTCCTCTCCACAGAAGGGAGAATAGCAGACGTTCGATCGCCTCCTCACGCTCGCCACAAAGTGGAAGTACAGACAGCCGGTAAAGGATCATGGAGAAGATGTATGTAGCACACACCTCCGCCAGACTCTTTAAGGAGAGACTCCTTCGACGCCAAGTTTCGACCGACGCGCCGACCTTTGCCTGTATATCAGACCAATTCCGAGGATTTTGACCGGTCCGTCCGTCCAGTCGAAGGGCCCCGGGAGGGGAATCCCCTTCCAGGCGCCTAACCGCAAGCCGGAAGACTTGTCGCGGTTAATCTTGGCCCCTGTCACCTGTTCGTACCGTTCAAGCGCCTTCTGTACCGCTCTTATGTCCCTGCGGGAGGACACAAAAGTCGTTACGTCATCGGCGTACGCGGAAACCCTGGCTCGAGCACCACCAGGGACAGCGATTCCACGTAGGGCCGGACTGCACGTCCTGTCCCTTAGCCGGCGAAGGAGGGGCTCCAACGCCAAGACATAAAGTAAGGACGACAGTGGACAACCCTGTCGAACTGACCTAGACAGCGCAAAAGCGCTCGACAGCTTCCCGTTCACCTGCACCACAGCCGTGGGGGAGCGATACAGGAGACTAATCCAGCGGCAGAAGTCGGGTGCGAATTCGGCAGCCTGCAGGACAGCCGCCAGGTAGCCATGGTCGACCCTATCAAATGCCTTGGACTGATCCAAATTGATCAGCGCAGCTTCGTCGTCGTCTTTTACACCCTCTAGGATCGTGCGGATCAAGTGCAGGTTGCTCTGAATTGTTCGGCCCTTCACAGCACAAGTCTGATCAGGTCCCAACAGAGACTCGGCAACTAGCTGCAAGCGATTCGTCAGGATCTTGGCCAAAATCTTTAACTCTGTGTTTAACAGAGTTATGGGCCTGTAACCGTCTAGATCCCTCCCAACCTTCTTGCCTTTTCTCAACAGCGTGACCACACCCCTGGTGAACCGGTTGGGGATGGACTCCTGCCGGAACCAGTTGTTGAACACGACAGTCAACATCGGGACAAAAAGGTGCGACAGCCTCAAGTACAATTCATAGGGCAAACCATCCAAACCTGGTGACTTACCACTGCCGACTCTCTTCAAAGCCGCGTAGATTTCGTCCTCCGTAATCTCTCCCTCGCAACTAGCCGCGTCAGCCGGCAAAAGCCGGGGAAAGTCAGCCAAATAGTTGCGAAACTCTGCTTGGCAGAGACCAGGCTCCTTGGTGAAGCGGTGTTCGAAATGCCGCCGCAACGCCTCGCACATGTCGTCAGTCGATCGCAGGAGATGTCCCTCCGGGTCTCGTACCTCACGAATGTACCGGTCGCCTCCTCGACGAACTTCTTCCTTGCGCAGATCCGCGCCCATGTTCACAGCTTCGGAAGACATCTTGCTTAACTTATGTCTAATTACTTGGCCCATGTAGTGATCGCTAGTCGACCGCTCCAGAGCCTCCCTAGCTAAGGCTATCTCTAGGGGATCCCCACCAGCCTCCGCCTGGGAGAAATTAGCTCTAAGTGTCTTCGCCTTCTGAGCCTTATCTAGGTTGAGCCGTTGGCTGAATTGAGTGGCGAAAGACCTAATACTATCCTTAAGTCTATCCCACCACCTATTCCCGATGACTCCCCCAGTTAACGCCCGCTTAACTACGATAATCAGCTGGTTCCGGAAGTCCCGCCTGTCCAGTAAGGACTGGTTGAACTTCCAGTAGCCAGCCATTCTAGCCCTAAATTCTAACACCACACGAGCACATACCATTTTGTGGTCCGTGTAGCCTAACCAGTGGAACGTTGGACATTCTACGAAGTCTATTTCGGCTTCTCTCACTAACACTCTGTCAAGGTATGAAGATACCTTGGTAGAGCGCCAACTAAGCGTCCACGTCCACATGCTCCCGCCCTGATGATCGACCCGGTATCTATCGACGATCAGATCAACCAGGATGCGATCATCACTCCTCCCGTTAGCTCCCCGCCCTCTATCCAATTTGGGGTTCAGGATGGCATTCCAGTCCCCAACTAGGATGAGTCGCTTGGAATCCAACAGGAATGGCTCTAACAGTCGAAAAAAGTCGACACGCTCACCTTACTTGTTGGGCGCATAAACCACAATCAGCCGGAACGACTTGCTTTTCACTGCAATATCGGCCACGATCAATCGGCCCTCGGCACCACCATGGACAAGGTCAACGCTTGACCAGTAAAGAAACACCTCTGGCTTGCCGGTTGCCATATGCTGAATAGACGACAAAGTCGTTAGACAGCACACAAGAATCGATGTCGCAAACAAAGTGAGTTTCTTGGATCGCGGCCACATCCACGCCGAAAGACGAGGTCCCGAAGCAGGCGGGCTGCCTTACCCCGAACCCTCAAGCCCTTCGCATTCAAACTGGCTATCTTAATAGACATCCGTTAGACCTGAAAGTAGAAAAAAAAGAATGATTACAACTAATCACATACGGGATAAAAAATCTCTAGCAGATGGGACCCCGACGGCCTGTCCAAGGGACACTGTACCAATATCGGACGTAATCCGTCCGTCTTGGACAATCCCGCCGACGTCCGTAGGGTAGGTTAGTTTAACTACCCTATATAAAGATGGATGGAGAAGAACGGGGAACCTCCCAGCACAATTCTTTTCCATTTTTCTAAGTTCAGGAGTTCTACTCCTGTACATTACAATATTTTCCTTTTATAGACCTTGCTGGCTTGTTCAATGTGGTCCCACACCTTGAGGTTACCCCCCGTGTTGCGAATCAGTGTAAGCACGCCGGGGGCCTCTGGGAAGTTAGTGGGGTCTTCAGTGGACTTATCATCCACCGAAGTCAGCTTCAGCAAAGGCTTGAGTAAAGCTCGCCTCTGGGCCGAGCAGTCTTTTGCCACGTCTTTTTTGTTTACTTTTAGTAGCTCTTCGCCCTGGAGAAGAGCTTTCTTTTTCTTAACAAGTCTGGGAGTGGGAGAAGAGGTAGCACGGGAGGGGGTTAAAGGAGTCAGTTCAAAGGCCGGGGACAGGGAAGGTTTTTGTGGGGAAGAGGGAAGGCTTTTTGCCTTGTCCGCATACGAAGGACGCTCCGGTGACACTGGTAGCGAAACACTTTTCGCCTTGGTTGATGCTGCCTTTTCCCCGCTTCTGCTCTTTCTCAGGCTCTTTGGATTGTCTTGCCTTTCCATCTCCTCGTCTCTGCCACGCTTTAAAGATGCAGACCGCTGCACGTCCATCTCCTCCTCAGTCCTTTCCTCTTCGGGTTTCTTCTGTAAGGAGTCACTGATCGTTTCTCGGGCTCTTGGCTAAGATCAGAGTGTAGTATCTGTTCCGTTACTACATTGTTGGTTGGAAAAGTGTCGGTTATTGGAAAGTGTTCGTTCGGTGATCGTTTTTTGTTGGCGTTCGGTTTCGTGGAGAGCTAAAGTCGCGGAGAGTGGATCGTGTGCCTCCGTCTGAAGGCGATTATGACGGAGGCTCAAATTGAGCTCGGGTCGCCAGTTCCCTCCAACGAGGCATGGAGCGGAAAGGAAAATGAACGGCATGTTAGCCATTCACAAAATCACGGGTCCGAAGCCGTACCGATGACGGCAGAAGAGCGAGATAAGTTCGGCACTCCCGTTTCGAAGGCCTCGAACAGGCCGGAATCGCCCGTTCCTTCATCATCTGGGTGGAAGGGCGGGAACATGAGAAAAGGAGAAGACTACTATAGTGGTCTTAGACAAAAGTATGACAAATACATCCAAGGGACGGAGGTGTTGTCGGTTCCGGAATCGGTGGCGGCCATAGAGCCTAGGATTATCTCCCTGCTGACGAAAGACGCCAAAACACTCAAGTTTGTGGGAGTCAGCAGGGAAAACATTGAGGAGTCCATTAAGGCCCTGAAGATAAAGGCCAAGGCGGTGGCCAGAAGGAGCTACGTAATGTGGGACGTCCTGCTGGGATCAATCGAAGAAGCTAAGCAGTTAGCCGGAGCGACTCTTACGACCAAAACGCTCAGGCTTCAAACTGAGTACATGGGGAGCCGCAAGACCAAAATAACTTTGCACGGGGTCCCCATGGATATTTCTGAAGACCATGTGGGCGCCTTGTGGCGGAGGTGTCCTCAGTGGTGTCAAAAGCGGGTTTCATCACCGGCGACATGAACCTGCAGGTGACGGTGACTCGCAAAGAGTTCACCGATATCTCGAACATTCTCACCTGCAGGGGACGATCTATTTACGTGGTGGTGGAGGGCAGGAAGCCGTTTTGTTGGGTCTTCGGGGCATCGGACCACGTGGCCAAAGCGTGTCCGACAAAGAACCCTGCCCCAAAGGCCCAACCAACACAACAGCAGGCAGCCAAAACGGGAGCAGCAGCAGCAGCATCAGAAGTAACCTCCAAAGATAAAGGAGACTAGCAGACGGCTGGTAAGAAGACAAAAACGCCTCCACCACCGGAGAAACCTGTGTCACCTCCTCCGTCGCCGAAGGCGCCCGCACCACCTCCATCGCCCCCCAAGCAGGACGTCTCGAAGGGGACAACTCTCTCGTAGAGA
The DNA here is from genome assembly GCA_037127315.1 of Ascarosepion bandense. NCBI lineage: Eukaryota > Metazoa > Mollusca > Cephalopoda > Sepiida > Sepiidae > Ascarosepion > Ascarosepion bandense. The sequence goes on along the minus strand of JBBBDQ010000563.1, from coordinate 1,755,137 downwards.
ATCCACCATTGCTATATATAGCAATGGGAACAGTCCATTATGTAGTCTGATAGGGGCGGCGCCCTAACAACAAGCCACTTCTTGCCCCAATTCACCACAGTGTGTAGATCCCATTCAAGGTCAGCAGCGAGATTATGTCTATCCACCACGATAGGTTTCTTACTGGTGCGGGAGTATATTGTGGTGTCGTCTGCGTAGATGCCTACTTGGGAACTGATCTCATCTGGGAGGTCGTTGATGTAAATAAGGAAGAGCGTCGAGCCCAGGATAGAGCCCTGTAGGACACTAGCATTCGTGCTGTAGGATGAAGAGGCATGCCCATTCAAAACGACCTTCATTTGCGGTTATTTAAAAAAGATTGGATTAGGTCAAGCAGGCAACCGGTAATACCGTAACCCCGTAGCTTGCATAGGAGGCCAGAGTGCCATCCCTGTCAAAAGCCTTGGAGATGTCCAGAGCAACTGCACGGGCCTTGTCAGACTCATCAAGGGCCTGGAGCATGTACTCCGTTACGGTTGTTAGCAAGTCAGCCATGGACCTGCCAAAGCGGAAGCCATATTGCCTGTCAGAGAAGAGTTTGTGGGCAGTAAGATGTTGAACTAATTCAGCATAGATTATGGCCTCGAATACTTTCCCGAATATCGGTAGAAGACTGATAGGATGATAGTTGGATGGGTCCGAGGGTTCACCACAATTCTTAAATACAGGAACGACTGAAGAGAACTTCCAGCATGCAGGAAAGCAGGAAGCAGAAAGGCAGTAGTTAAACAGTTTAGCGAGGATAGGGGAAAAAACAACTTTAATCCAAAAGGAAAAGCAGGAATGTAAATCCCAAAGACCTGATCCTAATTAATATAAATATTTTAATATTAAAAATGATACAGGTGGAGGGCTCAATGTAATTAATATTTAAATTACAGAGCCAAATATAAAATCAAATCAATTTCGATATTCAAAAACCGTTGTATAATCATTTCTACATGAAATCCCTAAGAGAGATTTCATATATCATCGGCAACTTATACTCAAAATAAAATAAGAATTTACCGACGGAAGTTCAATAATTTACGTCACAGAAAAAAAACTAGATAGGTGGGATGAATAAGTAGGTAGCAATCAATGTCTATTTTTAGATTTTGGACAACATTACTTTTTGATTGAGTTGTAAGTGAAAAATTTAAAAATTTGGCTTTGTCTAGCTCTAAAAAGGGGGAAAGGGAAGTAAAGGAAGTGGTGTCTGACAGGGAAGTGGGCTAAAACAAAATGGAAAGAAAAGAAAAGAAAAGGGGAAAAAAAGGAAAGAAAAATAAAGAAAAGAAAAATTTCATACACGTAGAGACGCTAGGGACGTGTTAACAAAACTAGCGTTTTTAAATGGATATGAAATTATTAGAAAAAGATTTTGAAAAAAATTTATTTTGGGGGAAAAATGATGACATATAATTTATTTAAATTTAATTAAATTAATTTAAATAATTATAAACCTAGATTTAAATTAAAATTAAAATTAAAATTAAATTTATAAAAATTATAAAATTTATTTAAAAAAATTTTTTAAAAAAAATATTTTAGTTGCGGGGAAAAATATATATACATGCAGGACAAATTAGGGGTTAAGTTAGTCTAAGTATCCTTATTTCTTAAAAGGTAGGTATTAATAGGAGAACGGAAGAGGATGGTAGAGGGGTTCAAAATTTACTATTTAAAAATTTAATTAATTAATGAATCAATAAAAAAAAATTCAATTTATATTTTCTCTCCTAAAAACTGAATTTAGAACTTAAATATTAAATGTTCATAAATTTCGCCTTATGGCGGCACTTACTAATGAATTCTTTTCTTAAATTCAAGAGTAGCTGCTGATTTGGGTACTTTAATATTAGTATTTTTTCTTGCAGGCACAGATCACACCTATCATGAAAATTTCGACGGAATTTGGGCTGAACCTATCAATCTCCAACTAACTAATTTATGAAGCTCACATTTCACCATCCAACAACAAAAAAAATTAATCCCACCTATGTAGTTTTTTTCTGTGACGTAAATTTTTGAAATTTTTGAACTTCCGCCGGTAAATTCTTATTTTATTTTGTGTATAATTTGCCAGTGATATATGAAAACTCTCTTAGGGATTTCATGTAGAAATGATCATACAATGGTTTTGAACATCAAAATTTATTTTATTTTATATATATATATATATATATAATGTATATTTTGGCACCAACCTTTCTTTTAAATATGTTTTGTTGAATATGACAGAAAGTAATATGCATATACAAGTGTATCCCACCATAAAAAATGTTGGTAAAATATTTGTGACGATTATTATATATACATATATATATACACAAAAAAAAAAGACACAATGGTCTTTATTATAATAAAGAAAAAAAAGTATATATATATATATATATATATATAGATAGATAGATAGATAGATAGATAGATAGATTTTTCACAACTCGATGACATAATTGTCACAAAAAATAACAAATTGAGGCCCTGCTAAAGAGCAAACATGTAGCAAGAACTTGCATAACTGTGAGTAAAGTTTGATAACTGATAGGGAAGTGAATAAACTGAGCTGACACTGCTTTCCTATTGTTTCTCACTCCATGAGCATGACAGGAGAGGAATATATATATATTACATATAATAAATTCAAAATTTATGATCGTATGATCATTTCTTCGAAGTGAATTCACTTCACTGGTGATTTTTAATATTTTGGAAAAATTTAAATCAGCGAGAGCAAAACATTATGGGAAAATAAATTTATTTATTCATGGGTGTGTAAAAAACAAAAGTAAGGGTAGAGAAAAGAAAAAATGGAAAGAACAAGCAGATCCTTGCTAGTGGGACCTGTAGGTCTGGATCAGTGTTAATATTTAATATTAATACGATCCTTTGGGATTTACCACCATGTTGTTTTTTTCCAGATTTATGACCTATATATAAAAATATGTATATATATATATATAGAGAGAGAGAGAGAGAGAGAAAGAGACAGACAGACAGACAGACAGACAGACAGACAGACAGACAGACAATTCCTTTTGAGCATCTAGATGCCTTTTAACCTTTATCTACATAATGCAGGTAACAATATCTTTTCCAGATGCTACAGAATGCAGTTACATGACATAATTTCTAATGGACAATAAGGACAGAAAATAAATTCTGCCTTCATGCAGTGAAAAGTAGACATATATTAGATACAAAAATATAATCAATTTTAATTGTTATATAAAATTTTATAATTTTATAAATTTTAGTCTCATTATAATCAGAATAATGTCTAAATTAATTTTCAAAATATTTTAATAATTAAATATTAAATAGCACTTTTGTGGAAAATTTATTTTTTTAAAAATTATCAACCTACAGCATAATGTGGTATTTCTGTTGTTCATCAGAGAAACAATATTGTTGTTCATTTATATGAATCATTTTTACTTGTAAATAAAACAAACGATATTTTTTTATTCATTAATTTGAAGTAATTTTATTGAAAATAAAAGAAACAATATTTGCAATTCATTAATTTGTAGTTAATTATTGAAAGCAATGAATTTGGCTTTCAACGAAACTAGAAGTAATAAATTGACGGCAAAATATATAAAATAAATACAAAATGGTATTCATTCAAAAAAAAAATTTTTATAATCATTTTACCCCAAGCAAGGCAGGACTGCCACTGCTGCACAGGGGGTTAAGGTAAGAGATAAAACAAGGTACAAGGGCTGTTGAAAAAATTATAAGAGATAGATGGGAATCAAGTAGATAGAAGATGGCAATTGATATTGCATTTAAACTTTTGGTGATTGTAGCTATCAGGGAAACAAATAAATGGAAGAGAGTTCCATAAACAGGAAGTGTGAGAAAAGGTGGTTACACTTAACTATTTTGACGGTAAAATAGTGGGACCTTGATGTCAATCTAGTAGGGCAAGTAAATACATGTAGTCAGGGAACAAGGGAAAAATGTTTGTCAGAGCATTTGCCATGAAAATACTTGTAGAAAAGACAGAGGAAAGCCATACCACATGAGTGAGAAAGTGACTGAAGGTGAGCTGCTAAGTCAGGATTGATTATATTGCAGATCTTCATTTGGATTTTGTCAAGAACCTCGAGTTGAATAGCAGAAGCACCTGACCAGGCACGGTAACAGTATTCAATGCACAGACGAATGGTAAATTTATAAATGTAGAAAATGGATTCTGACAAGAAAAACTTCCTGGCCCGACACAGTAACCAAACCTTCCTAGCATTAGATGCAGCTATGGTTTATTATAATAAAGAGAATATATATATTCTTCTCTACTTGATGACATAATTATTGCAAAAAAAAAAAAAAATACGGCACTGTTAAAGAGCAAACACGTGACAAGAGCTTTCATAACTGGAAGTAAAGTTTGATAACTGGCAGTAAAGAAAATGAACTGAGTTGATGCTGCTTCGCTATTGTCGCTCTCTCCATGGTTGTGACAGGGAAAAATATATATATAAATATCCAAGGGAAGAGAACCAACAGTTTTAGAATTCCAAGTTCTCTGGTATTACTTTCTTAAAAATGTGCTCAATGCAACATATATTGTAGAGCATAATATAATTAAATTTGTTTTTTTATTTAAAATTAATATAGTTTACATTGCAACAATGAAATTTTTATGTTTCGGGATTTCAAATGAAAATCATTTTTGCACCAATGAGCTAACATTGCCTCATGATGAGATAAAATCTTGCAATACAGAAATTTCTGTGTCGCAATGTAAATTATATTAATTTTAATTATATATATATATATATATATATATATATATATATATATATATATATTGTAACAAGGAAGTTAGAAGCGTTTTTTTTCCCCCCAAAAGCCCTGGGTCATGACTAAAATAGTCACCTTAGTAACAGTAGTAGTAACTGGTCATTCAGTGAGGGTTCTACCACTCCAGAAAGAAGAGTAATATGAATTAGGTCATTTGGTCAGGGTTCTGCCACTCCAGAAAGAAGAGTAGTATGAATTAGGTCACTGGGTCAGGTTCTACCCTTCCCAAAAAGAGATTAAATAGCCTGGTAACTATGGTTACAGGGAAAAGAAGGAAAAGACCAGAAAAAGAGAGGGCCAATGAATATAGGCCCCTGTTTCTATATAAAAAGGAAGAAATAGAAGAAAACCCCTAGAGTTGTTGGGTTACCGGCCAGGTGTGACCTCTCTCTGGCTATTCATTCAAGACCTCTGAAGAACCTTCCATCAAGCTACCAGCTGAAATTCTCAGCAAGAAGACCTTCCTCAACATCCAGTGAATACACCACATGCTGCCGTGAAAGATAAAGATTGTTTTGTTAATCACTCTGACCAAACCCTAGCTGTGTATAGTAATATATATATATATATATATATTAATCGTATCACCCCGAGCAAGGCGGTAATGCCACTGATGTGCAGGGGGCTACGTAAGAGTGAAAAGATTTGAAAAGAGAAAGCTGGAAACCACATCCTAAACAGGGAACAAGGGATTAGCCGCTCATCCTGTTCAATAGATGTGGGTGGAGTGTGAACCGAGCGATAGATAGATCTATCTACTCCAATTGAAAAAAAAAAACAAAGTGAGAAGATTTGAAAAGAGAAAGCCGGAAACCACATCGTAAACAGGGAACAAGGGAATCTTTAGCCGAGTTGAATGACCCTTTTCCATTCCACCTAAAGTGAATATTGTGTGAAACTAGTACGAAGTTAAACCCGTTCTAGTGTCCGGTATATTATAATTCTGTCACCTTATTCCTGTGTATTTTTGTAGGTTATAATAAATTTTCTTTCTGTATAAAATTATCTTGCGTTATAGTTTAATTCACTCCCTGCAGCATTATTCCAACTAAAATTGTATTTTTATGTGTTGCTGACCCAAGTTGGATGATAGGCAAACTTCTCTCCTCCTGTTGAGGAGAAAAAATAATTAGGAAATAAAATTTCAGAGTTCAGATGAAGACATTAGAAGTATAAAGTTAAAGTAAACTTTAGAAGAAAGTGGAAACTCAGTCTTAAACAGGAAACAAATAATAAACCTCTACTCCTGTTCAAAGGTCCAACAAAGATTGTGAACTGGATGATAGGCAAACCTATGTACACCTATCAAAATATGTATTAGTATCAAAATATGTATTAGTGTCAAACAGTAATGCAAGCAAAAGCCAAATATATAAATAGAAAGATGAATAAATCAGTTTAGTTTCAAAATCAGTGAATTTATTTTTTACAAGATAACTCCAATCTAAAAATATTTTGCAATGTTATATTTATGTTTTATTATCTTTATATTGCTAGTAAATTTTAAATGCATTATCTGAATGCAATGTCTGATAATGAAAGTTTAATAAGTTAATAAAGCCTCAAGAAAAATTATCGATTAAAGTATAAGAAAACAGTTGCCTTCAGCAAGACTCTCAGCATATTCCTTAGGATTTAATCTGAGCAAGATTTCTCTCTGTTTAAATAATCAATGTCACAAAAAAATGAAGAAATTATATAAAAGATGTCTGGCATCTTTCTTCACTTATTTTACAATTTTATATTGAATTTATTAAACATCAAGAATTTTTGTGAAACAAGATTATCTTTGTGAGATTATGAAAAACAGTTGAAAAAATAAATGAACTGCTATTAAAAATTATCAAAGGAAAATATTTTTTCTTGTCTTTAGTGTACTTTATGATAATGTGATTAAATAGCAAAATATATTTATTGTATGCAAATAAAAAAGCTTAGCAAAGTGAAAATGCTCGCCTTTAATCATTATAGAGAACCATTTTTATCTTCCATAAGCATGGTTGATGCTAACCTCTAACAGGGCAGTTCATTGCGTCTTCTCAGGCCAACATTTTCTACTGACACAAACTGGAAAGATTATAATTAATCAGTTGCTAGGTCTGCGGCTAAAATGTTTGATTCACTGTCATGCCAGACAATTTTTCATGTCAGAATCCATTTTGTACATTTATAGATCTACCATTCATTCATACATTGGATATTTTTGACATATCTGATCTGGAGCTCTGGTTATATCTCAAAGTTCTTAATAAAATATAAAAAATGGTCTTTTTTTTTTGACAGTGAGATTCACCCTGTACAAGACTGGGAGCCACTTGAGATAGAGGGTTATGTTATGTGTCTGTTTCTATGGATAGGAGGGGAAGGTAACAGTTCATCCTAGATATGAATGGGTCAAGATTATCATGATCAGGGAAACATCCTCTTGGCAGTTTGTTCCATAAGAAGTTGTTTGAGTGGAATTTACTTCTCAACAATGGAATATTTTTTTTTTAATCATATCACCCCAAGCAAGGCGATAACGCCACTGATGCGCAGGAGGCTACGTAAGAGTAAAAAGAATGGAAAAGAGAAAGCTGGAAACCACATCCTAAACAGGGAACATGGAGGGAGTGTGCATGGCTTGTGACTATGTAAGTGACATGGCAGATCTTAGCCCTGAAGGTCAGACCTGGCAGAACCAAGGAATGTAGTTTGGATACTTTTCATAGAAGCAGCAAAGAGCAGCAAAAGACTTGCCACATTCTGTGGGAGAGAGGTTGGAGGGTAGAAAATAATTCTTCTCCAACAAGGATTTGGAGATGCTTTTGAACTTTATCAACACTGGAAAGTGAAAACTGGGCAGTTCCCACCCAAATATGGTAACTGTTCCCCTTTTTGAACCTGATCAGGTTCTTGCAAAGGCAGAGGATAGCATGATAAGTCAGGTACTTACTGAAGTGTTACAGGGAGCTGATCATCTTACCTACATATTTAGCAATAGATCATATATAAGATTTCTGCATGAAGTCAGGTGTGAGTCTGAGGCCCAATATTCTCTCAAGGCATGGGGCTTCCTTGAGATCCGTTCATCGTGACTGGTGGTAGTTTGGGTCTGATCAGCAATGATGGAATGTAATCAATTTGGTTTTTGAGGTATTGAATGTAACCAGTCAGTTTTTTCCCCACTGGGAAGTTAGTATTAGATTGGAAGTGAAGTCAGCTTCCCTATCATATTGACACACTGGTTCTTGTACAATTGTTGATGTTAAGCAATGTCAAGAATAGTCAGTACCTAGATTAATGATCTGTAAACTCTCTACCAGGTGCTGTAAGTTTGGATGTGCAGCTGGTGCAATGGATAACGGTTTCAAATTGTGAATTGGAGAGGTGAGTTCCTATTTCAATCAAGTTCATTATTATGTCCAAATATCCTTTGGAAAGGTATGAATCTGCCTCTTCTCACTTCAACTATAGGAATTGTATCAGTAAATAATTATTATCTCCCTAAATATTAAAAAAAATTTTTGGCATTCAATAACCTGTAAAAGGTTGATAAGCGATAGAAAACAAATCAATCAATCGCTTCACAGATGAAGAAGAGACTTCAAGCAACAACAATGAGGTTATGCAGAAGGATACTGAGAATACGATGAACTGAACATGTGAGAAGCAATGATGTTTGAGAGAAAATGGAAACAAAAAGGATTTTTTACTTAACATAAGAAAGAAAAAGTTCTATTTCAAGGGCACATAATGAGGAAAGAGAGCTTAAAAATGTGATACTCACAAAACATACTAAAGGCAAGAGGAACAAAGGAAAGCAGATGATAATCTACTCAGAGAGCTTGTGTAAATGAATGGCAATAAATTTTTAAGAGAGATAGCAAAAAGGCAAAATTTATTAAGAGCTACAAAGAGCAAGAATTTGCAGAGAGCCATGATCCCCAAAGTCCTGAAGAGATACGGCATATTTGTAGTAGTGTGAAAACTCAAGAAGTGTAAATAATAATCAAACATTTTTATTATAAATATAATATTTTATAACATATAAGACCCCATCCTTTTTTTTCTTTTAGTATTTCAGTACTGTAAAATTAGTTTAGGTCAGAGTATGCACAGGTTTGATATTGTGTCCAATGAAGAGCTCTGTTGGAGAATCAGCCAGCATATTCTGCACCATCACCAAACACTATGTTTGCTGGCTCAGTCATGTCCTGCGACAACCTAATGACTACCTTACCAGAGTCACCTGCAGGTATCTGCAAACTGGCAACAACCTCACAGCAGACCATGCAGCCCCTGGAAAAATATCATCTGCCAGAACCACCAGTAGATTAATCTGGTACTGGGGGATGTTTCAACACTCTGTAAAGACAGTGGGAGCTAGAGGGACAAGGTGGCTTTCATAGGCTCAATGCCTTTGGGGTATGAGATTTAACTACATGAGCATTCTTTTAGAGAGAAAAAGTGGTGTCTTCTACGCTATCACAAACTTTTCTGCACATATGAAAGAAATGCTAAAATAAATAAAAATACTGAATAAAAGGAAAAAAGAATTAAATGATATTGGTTGTATTTAAATTATTTGGTACTTCAATATATAAAAACAATTCTAAATCGTCTGCTGTCATGTATCTACAGAGGAAGGAGTAATGTATTTTCTTTATTTGTTATGTCATATATGGACACAATGGTGAGTCTATTAATATTGTCAACATTATCACAAAAAAAATAAAAAATCAGCATCTGGCTTTGAAAAACTGTTACTATAAATACAATGCTTCTGAGTCATGTAAAAACAGCTGTTTCCAAAAACATGGAAAAGTGAAAAAGCAAATTTCAGTTTATCATAAATGTCAGCACACCAGCTATATTTCTAATTCAGAAAAAGAGTTTTAAAAATGTAGTTAAAGAAACCAAACAAACAAACAAAAAAACAAAGTTACAGTACTGGCACAGGCAAAGAAAATATTAAGTTGACCAGAAAGTCCTGACTCACTTAAAGAAAACAACAAAATTTCATGGAGCAACACTAATATTTATGCTTCAAAATAAAGTTCATCATTCTTGGTGATTTTCTGTGAGCAATCAGCCAGCATCTGAATCTGTTCCAGATACCACTCTGCTGGCTTTGAATCAAAAACTGTAAACAAGATTCCTTTATTTCATCAAAACTGTTGAATTGCTGGTCGTGGAGTAAGTATGCCAATAAGCAGAATAGGCCATAGTCACTCAGAGCAGCTTCAAGACTGAATGATGAATGTAGAAGAATCGAAACATTCCATCTGTTTGGACTTCTCCTTGGTCAACTTGGTAGTGTGTGGCTTTGCATTTTCTTGCTGAAACAAAGCTTGACCTTGACTGACCAAAGTAGGATACTCCTTTTTTAGTTTCTCATACACATAGTCTAACTGCTAACAATATAGTTTAGCGTTGATGGTGCAACCATGTGGAACACACCTAAAATGCAGTACTTCTTAGAAATGCCACCAGACAGAGATCAAGATTTGTTGTTTTCTTTCTGCTTCCTAAGTAAGTCATGGCTTTGTGGCCAACATAGTATAAATGCATATTATTATTACACATATTACATATTATTATGACATATATTACATATTATTATTACATATATTACATATATATTTCATATATATTACATATTATTATTACACATATTATTATTACATATATTACAGATATATTACATATTATTACATATATTATTTTGTTTTCTTGGATTGATTAATATTTGCATAAGAATTAGCAATTGCTTTAATTTCTTTATGTTTGGATCTAATAAATAAAATACAAAGACAATTCAATTTAACTGAATCAGTAAAATTCTTGAATACAGTCTAAAATAATATATATTGTTTAATTTTGTACTTTTTCTTTCTTTTTTCTGTTAAAACCTTTAACATTCTGGAGGTCATTTTGTTTGCAAAGCATCAATTGGAATTTTCAGATGTTTGAATTTTGCTGTTGTGTTATCATATCCTGCAATGACAACAGAAAAAGACCATGCCTGAAAGTATGTAGTGCAGTAGATGAGACTTGAAAAACAATGCATTTGAGAGAGAAGTAGTGAATAATGAAAAAAAGGTTAAATGACAGCAAAAATTTGTATCAATGTTAAAGGTTAAATAATGGTAAAAAGTTGTATCAATGTACAAACAGGCAAAAGATTAAATAATTTTTAAAAAAGTGTTTTTTAATAATATTTTATGAAACTATAAAAATGTTATTTTCAACTATTTTACTTGATAGAAATAAAGAAAAATTGAAATAAAACTGATGTTAGGTTCCTAAATGTAATGTTTTATAGCAGTATGATACTCCTTAAAACATTCTTTGGTAGCTAGACTTTATGAATTTTAGCACAGTGCTAGGTTGGCAGCAAGGTCTCATCAGTTTACAGTTGAAATGGATAAATGTAACTGTAAGTTCTATGCTGACAGTTTCTTCTCTTGCACTTCTCATTTACAAAACTCTTTTCTGGCTCATTGCTTTCCAGTCAAGTTTGATTTACAAAAATTTAAATGCAATAACAAAATTCAGTCAAATAACAAATGGCTTCTATTCATTATTTCCTTATTAATGTATTGGGTTGTCATATAAATTCATTTATTTTTTGTCCAATGAAATTTGAATTAAGACAAAATATTTTTACTGCAGTGTTTTATGTTTTTTTATGCTCTATTCTTCTTCTAGAACTTTTATCATTTTATCTTATTTATTGATTTGTTAAAATTGTTCCTGAATAATACGATTCAAACAAACAAATTTACAACAGTAGAAAAAATCTGTTGTAAAGTAAAAAGAGGTACTTGTTTGAATTTATTTTATTGATTAATCCTTTTTTTTAATCATTTCACCTCAAGCAAGGTAGTAATTCTCCTAGTACACAGTAGGTTATGGGGAGTGAAAGTGAAATAGAAGACTGAACAGAGTTCAAAAAGACAGAAGATGATGACTGACATTGCATTTAACCTTTTGAAGATTGTAGTTTTCAGGAAAGCAAGAAAATAGAAAAGAGTTCCACTAGTGGAAAATGTGAGAAAAGAAAAAAAAACTGTTCGAGTAGAAGTAAAAGTTGCATTTAGCTATTTGAATGGTAAAAGGGTGGGCCCTAGATGCCAATCTAGTGGCATGCTTAAATTCATGTAGTTGGGAAATCAGGGAATAAAGCTTGTCAGAGCAATTAACATGAAAATACTTGTAGAAAAGACAGAGGGAAGCCACATCATGTTGAGATGCCAGGTCAGAATTGATTACATTGCAGATTCTTTTTAGGATTTTGGTGAGAAGAAGATGATAGAAGAAGATTAGCATTTAAAGGCTCATTTTTCTTTGTTATGACAACAGTTTCTTTCCTTGTACTTCTCACCCATGGAACTCCCTTCCATTTACTTGCTTTCCTGATATTTACAATCTCCAAAAATTTAAATAAAACATCAATTGCCATTTTCCATCTTCTTGAATCCCATTCATCTTTTATCCTTTCTTCAATACCTCCATTTTTTTTACTCTTGCTGATGACTATATATTTTGTCTTCTTGTGTTATATCCTACCCCCCTGCTTCTATCCGCTGCTGGAAATAACAATTGTCTTAGCTGACAAATGAGAAACAGGCAGATATAAAAATATGAACTTATATTTTTATTTTTCATCAGTAGCAGTTGTGTAAAATGGAGGGTAACCAGAGACATCATATACATGAAGGAGTTGTTGGGTGTCGTTCACCAGTGGGAGTTGTCTTCTCTTCTCTTCTTCTCTGTGTTCTTGCAGTGTTCTCATTTTGGCCAAAAAAAACCCTGAACTTATACAACCTGAAATTTCCATGGATTTTTGCCTTCTTGGTTTTTACTTAGTTGTATCATCTATGGCCAGGCCCATCTGTTCTATTTCTGGTCTCATTCCGCTTCTTGCTCTATTCATCAGGATTAAGATCATTAGCTTGTTTATGTGGCCTGTTAAGCTGATTGTCCATGGGAAATTGATATTCATTTTCATCTGATCTTTAAGTTAATGTTACAAAAATGAATTCAGTGAAGTCCTCCAATATGTAGCAATAATTATAAATATTACTAAATATAAATTAACTTTATGTCATACTAGGCTGAGTTCTGTAAATACGAAGGAGAAATCATCCTTGGCCTTGCAACATACTATGATGACATAAATTTACCTAGACAGCAGATATTAGAAAATTGTTTAGTTTAAGCAAGATAATAAAACACTTTCAAAGTTATTTTCTGGTTGGTATGGAAAGTTTAGCAGAATTCTGAAAGCAAATAGAAATAATGAAAGATATCTTTCAGAAGCTAAGTAAAGTATTAAGAATAGAAAAATGTCCTTAGAAACAAAGAACATAGTACTAAACTGCAATCCAATATATAATTTCTTGTATGACAATGAACACTGGATATCCCTTCATAGATAAAGAAGACAGAAGAAAGTAGCAACAAGGATGTGGTCTCACTGGCAAATGAAAAAGAAGCAATGAGGACATGGTTCTACTGGCAAATAAGTAGCAAAAGAAACATGGTCCTACTATTTCCGGAAAATAGGTTTTTCAAGTCTAATAGCTGCTATTGCTCTTTTCATTATTTATAGGGGTTTCCTTCCTAACCATTTATTTGAAGTAGTGTGGAATGTCAATATCTTGACTATATCCTTATTTTTTCTTTAAGTTACATGCAATATACATTTTAACTTTTGTTGCTGTTAAAATCTTCATGTGATGTGGTTTCTGTTATTTGTGATTCTGTAGTGCCAATCTGCAATGTTGAAATGTTTCACTCACTCAAGGCCATTTTAACCATTCATGTTAGAAAATGATTGTATACAGCTATGAATTTAGATATGTCTGAACAGGTTTGGTGCCATGCATGACATTCATATGAAAAGTGATGATCAATGGCCAAAGGTTATTTAAAGCAACAAATGAAAGGAAAATGTGGAGAACCATGACCACTTACATTCAGAAGGTACATGGCTTATTGTTGATTTCAATCTTTAGGAATGATTGCAAAACACTTTTTACTCCCCAATTTATAGACAGAAACACACAAATTCATGCTGGGATTTTTTCCAAGCCAATAAAATAGGCCGGTTATCAGTTTCATCTGACTCAGTCGGATCTTGTCTTGAAGTCAGAACACTACATTTGCTTGTCCAAACTTACTTTTGTGTGTCAATCCTGAGACTTAGTTTGTTAATTTTTTGCCATATTACAATTGATTTGCCTGATTGTTTGCTTGCTCTATATCTTTCCTCCACGAAAGGTCCCCAGACATCCTAGCTCACTGCAAAACTAACCTGAATGGCGCAATCTCCTCTTCTGATTTCTCAATCCCAGATTACCTTCTCCTCTTTAAGAAGGACTCCAGCATCCATATGCATGGCCTAGGAGTCTATGTCAGCAAACATCTTCCTTTGGCTAGGGAGGTTTCTCATGAATCTCAAAATCTATACATAGACTAAACTATCGCCCGGTTCACACTCCACCCACGTCTATTGAACAGGTGAAGAGGTTCATCCCTTGTTTCCTGGTTAGGATGTGGTTCCCGGCTTTCTCTTTTCCAATCTATTTACTCTTACGTAGCCCCCTGCGCATCAGTGGCTTTATTGCCTTGCTTGGGGTGATATGATTAAAAAAAAAAATACATATGTCTCCGTTTTGCTCTACTAAACTCAGTTAGCTATCTTTTCTTTCTTTATCATTCCCCTTCCTCTCCTGACTGTTCCTTGTTGGACAGTATATCTGATAATATAGATAAGACCATTGCCTCTCACTTGTTCGCCAACATATTTGTGTTCGCTGACTTGAATGCCCACCATACCAATTGGCTGGAAAACTCTGTTACTGATCTTTCTGGCATCCACACTCTGAACTTTGCGATCACCCAGTCTCTCACACAAGTGATGGACTTCTCTGCACATTTCCCCAATATGTCTGAAGGACAATCTTCTCTATTAGATCTGTGCTTCACCTCTATCCCTGACTCCTGCCATGCCATGCTCTCTACTCTGATCATGCTGTGGTTTCTGTTAATATCTCTCCCCATTCCCCTTTCCCCCAGGAACCTTCAACTAGCAGAATATCTTACTGCTATCAAAGGGTTGAGTGGGAGGCACTACAAGATTTTATGTGCGATGTCCCTTGGAAGAAAGTGTTTAGTCTCCCCATTGAAGATTGCACTTTTGAGATTTTCTCCTGGGTGGAAGCTGGCATTGTTGTTTTCATCCCAGCCAGCAAGTTTCACCTAAAGCCCTATTCACCACCCTGGTTCTTCCCTGCCTGCTTGGCTACCATAGCCCACAGGAATCACTACTTCTGGCTTTATTGGAGCCATGCATCTGACCATAATAGACACCTTTTTGCCTCTGCTTGTAATGAGTGTAAGAGTATCCTCAATACTGCTAGGCTGTTGTTTGCTGATAGAATGAAGCAGTATATAGCAGCGTGCAAGTTCGGCTCCAAAGACTACTGGCGGCTCTGCAAAAGTGTGCTAAACAGCAGCAAACCTTCCATTACTTCTTTAATCAATAAATATGAGGCCCTCACAGCTACAGCAGACAAGGCTGAATGCTTTGCTCACAGAGTCTCCTGCAACTCCTCACTTAATTTGTCTGAGTGATGTTTACATTACCCCCTCATTGTTCTCTAAAATAATTTCAATAACTTGACCTCCATAAGATGAATAGAGGTGATGGAATCCCAGTCATCGTCTTAAAGAAATGTGCCCCTGAACTCTCCTCTGTCCTCTTCCAAACTCTACAGCTACTGTTTCTTTGCTTCTTGCTTTCCTGCTTGCTAGAAGTCCTTCTCTGTGGTTCTTGTTTTTAAAAACTCAACAGTTAAGTTATTGACAGGTCTACCACTTACATGCTAACAATCATCACAGAATACATATACCAGGCTCTTCATAAAAACGGCAAAGCTTGAGCTGTTGCCCTGGATATCTTTAAAGCATTTGACAGTGTGGCACGCTGACTTTCTGTGCAAGCTACAGGGCTATGGCATAACTGGGCACTTGCTTGACCTAATCAAATTGTTTCTATCAAATGACATAAAGAAGGTCTTACTGAATGAACATGCTTCCAGACCCTGTCATATGAATGCAGATATTTCTCAAGGATCTATCCTAGGTCCTACACTTTGTTTGGTTTTCATCAATGATCTCCCTGATGTAATCAGATCCCAAGTAGGCACCTATGCTGATGAGACAACTATTTACTCCTGCTTTGCTAAGAAATCTGCTGAGGCTGACAAAAGTAACCTTGCTGCTCAAAAAGGATCTCCAGTCAGTGATGGATTGGGGCAAAAAATTGTTTGTCAATTTTAATGCTTCCAAAATTAACCTGTTATCCTTTAACCACTATGAACAATCTTTCCTACCCAACATCAGCATGGGTCATGCTAGTCTCCCTGAAAGTAATACAGTGCGCCTCCTTGGCCTCACTTTCTCAGCTGACCTGAAGTGGAACGACTGCATTGAATTAATAGATAACTCTACTGCTAAGAAGGTTGGGTCTCTTTGTTGGGCCAGAAAGGTTTTCTCATCTGAATCCATCATGCACATATACAAATCTACCATCTGCCCGTGTATTGAATACTGCTGTCATACCTGGTCGGGCACCTCTGCTGTTCATCTTGGGATTCTGGGCAAAATCCAAAAGAGAATCTGCAATGTAGTTGGTCCTAACCTGGCAGTTCAACTTCAATCAATCTCTCACAAAAGAAATGTGGCTTCTTTCTGTCTCTTCTACAAATACTTTCACAGATTCTGCTCTGACGAGCTTGGCTCCTTGATGCCCCACCCCCTGCATGAATTGACTAGAGCTACTAGACTAGCAACAAGATTTCACCCTTTCACTGTGAAAACAATCAAGTATAACCACAACTTCTACTCTACCAGCTTCTTTTCTCACACTTCCCACCTGTGGAACTCCCTTCCGTATTCTTGTTTCCCTGATAGCTACAGTCATTTTTTATCTCCTTGACTCTTATCTATCTTCTCACTTTACACGTTCCTCTCATGCAGCTCTTTTCCCAATAATGTACCCGTCTTTCTCTTACCCATTCTCTGAAACCTAGTGTGACCTGTTCTCCCCTCTCTTTTCACTCTCCTATTATGCTCCAGTGGCAGTACTTCTTTGCTTGGGGTGAGAGGATTATAAAAAAAATTATCTTTTGCCCTGTTTTTTCTTTTCTTTTTTATTATTGCTTATTGTAAACTCAGTTTTGTAATTTTGTTTGTCGGGCACTTCTGTTACTTATTTTTGCATTTAACCACAGCTACCCACTCTGCACTTATAAAAGAGGAATCTTCTCGAGACAATTTGTTATGCTCTGTTGTTATCATTTAAATTATACCCAACACACACAGAATCAGAGAAAGTAAAGCAATTAAAAGAAATATATTTTACTTGAAAGATCCAATTAGTGAACCTAGAATAGACATGGATAACAAGTGGGACTCTATAATTAGAAAAAAAACAAAAAAAACTTTGGCTTAAAATTTCAAAATTGTACTGCTTGAGTAGCCTATAAATACTATAGCCAATAGTAGTGTATAAAAGTGTTAATCTTCTTTCCTGGGTGTTGCGAGTTCTGAGAGGAGAAGGCAAAATCACAACAGAAAAAGAAATTTGATATTTCCAAAGTCTTTTACCCCGAGGAAGTGTGCTGGGCGTGTTAAAAAGCAAAAGTTGATGTTAATTATGCCTTCAATGAAATAGAAATTTCTGTTCAACATTTTCTGAAGGTTATCAGACACCTCTGAAGAAGGCCTCAGGATACAGTCCACCCACTCTCATTGTACCCAGTAGAGCATAGGCCATCAATGACCTCTCATTGTACCCAGTAGAGCATAGGCCATCAATGACCTCTCATTGTACCCAGTAGAGCATAGGCCATCAATGACCTCTCATTGTACCCAGTAGAGCATAGGCCATCAATGACCTCTCATTGTACCCAGTAGAGCATAGGCCATCAATGACCTCTCATTGTACCCAGTAGAGCATAGGCCATCAATGACCTCTCATTGTACCCAGTAGAGCATAGGCCATCAATGACCTCTCATTGTACCCAGTAGAGCATAGGCCATCAATGACCTCTCACTATCGACAGGTGTGTCATCAATGATTCTGTAACTTATGTTTTTAGGGGTGTTGACCCTATCCAAACCTCTTTATCCTTCAGACAAGGTAAAAGTAAGTTAAAATGCCACATGTGATACACACTTGGGTGATCATGTCTTTATCGAATCATGGTTGACTAGGCAGAAGATTTTCCTGCAGTAGTTTGCTATCTTTTTCTGTAGTAGATTGGCTTCCAAGCAAGGGCTATAAACTCAATCTGTCCTGCTATTTAATCCATATCTGGAGGGAGAAGAAATGGATTAATACCTTTCCCA
Organism: Ascarosepion bandense; assembly: GCA_037127315.1. NCBI lineage: Eukaryota > Metazoa > Mollusca > Cephalopoda > Sepiida > Sepiidae > Ascarosepion > Ascarosepion bandense. Next base: position 1,736,897 of record JBBBDQ010000563.1, on the reverse strand, counting down.
AATTCAACTGGAATTTGAACATGGCTTTCTGATTTCTCATTCTGAACTGATATCCACTGCACCATAACACCCATCCTCAGGATAGAGTGACTGAAACATTTTTTCAAAAAAAACACCAAAATGACATTGAAAGTTCAAGAGAATGATTACATACAATTAACCTATGTATTGTATTCACTTATGATTTTCAATGCATTTCCATAGGAAAATTATTCCTAATCTATATACATCATAAGCAAGTCTGATGAAAGACCAATAAAAGTTCTTTATTAAGGATATTTTTGTTTTGTTCTTTTAACATTTCAAACAATTTTCTCAGTGAAAGTTTAAAAATAAATTGTCTAATATCTGAATTCTTTCATCTTTCATAAGCCCTTATCAAAGAAATTTTGTTTTCTGCACTATGTCACTTTCATAATTTTTAAATGTCATATTTTTACATGTCATGTTGGTTTTTTAAAGTATTGTCACTTCACATTGTCATAGTATTAAACAATTAATATTTACAATTTTCCCATAAAAAAGGAAAATGGTCTGGAATACAGAAAAAGTAAACAAAAAAATCCTTAATAAAGTACTTTCATTGGTTTTTAACCAAATTTACATAAAAAGAATAATTGCTGCTCAAATACACTCAAATTATATATTATATGCATATATAAAATATCTTTATATGCAATATTATCTAATTATATATAAGTGTTTAATAATGCATTAACTGGAAATATAATGGAATAGAATTGTTGGTATGATGAATATGGATTATATAATCCACAGCCTCCAAATACATTATTCCCTAATCATTTGAATAAAAAGCTTAACCACAGTACCTCATCAGTCATCTTTAAGAAAACTAGCATAAAAGAGGGATTGCTGCCCAGAATACACAATGATATATATAAGAGTGAACAAAATTATAGGAACACCTTGAAAATTCAAGCTATTTTAATCTGGGTAGGTCCACCTTTGGCAGTAATTACAGTTTGAATTCTGTATGGGATCAAACAAAGTTTGAATTGTTTCAAAGGAATTTTTATCCATTCTTCAGCTAAAACAGTATTCAGTTTTACAATGATGATATTGGGGGATATTGGCTCCCCACTTTTTTTGCTAAATTGATCCATAAATGTTTATTGTTGTTGAGATTTGGGGACTGTGGTAGTCAGATAAGATATTCTACTTCGCTAGAATGTCTTTTGTGCCATTCAGCTACAACTTTAGCAGTATGAATGGGTGCATTTTCTTTCTGAAGGATGGCATTTTCCTGCAGAAACAGTTCCAGAACCAGAGGATGAAGTTGACCACTTCTTAAATAATTCTGACTTGATTTTAATAAACTTTTAAAATAATAACTGTGAAAAAAACAATTTCAGCAAAAAAATGAAGTACAACAAACATAAAAATAGGCAAGATTTTGATAGCTTAATCAAATTTTCCAAATTGTTCCCATTATTTTGACCACCACACACTATATATATATATATATATATATATATATATATATATATATATATATAAAATCCAGGTGAAGTAATCCAACAGTTTTACAATTCTGAGTTCTCTGGCATTTACTCTTTTTTTTAAAAAAGTGCTCAATACAATAAGTATTGTAGAACATAATATAATTAAATCTGTTTTTTTTATGTAAAATTAATATAGTTTGCATTGTGACATGAAAGTTTCTATGTTTTGAGATTTTTACCTCATCATCATGATTTCTTCTTTCAATCTTAACAGCAAAATTGTCAGTTGATCAAAACCCCTGTCTAGACTCCATTTCTGTTGATGTATCTATTATTGTTACAAAAGTCTTTCTTTTAGTTTTCTCTGCATCTCATTTTCTAAAACAAAAAAAAAAAAGAAAAGATAAAATGAAAACATTTTATTTTTTGATTTAACTTAAAGGGACCTCTGAGTGTAATTATACTATTTTTATTTCAATTCAGAATGCATTTTATTCTAATTTTACTAAAACTCTTAATTTGTAAATAACATTTTTCAAATATTTATTTATTTATTAAAAATCTTAAAATTCATTTTATTATTTTTATAAAATCTATTATATTATTATTACATTCTAATACAATTCTTAAAATCATGATTCAATTTTTAAAAATATCTACTTAATAATTAAAAATTTAAATGTCAATTTAATTATTTTAATATCCATTTAGTTATTATTTCATAATATAAAAGAAATTATTGGATATATGTAAGTTAATAAACATTTTTATTTTTTATCTTTTAAGAAGAATCTTTTTAATCATATTCTAAAGTTATTATTTTGCAATGTTCACACATGACATTTATTTCATTACATTTATTTAATAAATTTTTGTTCTTAAGAAATTTAATAGTGTTTTTATAGTGTTTCATATAAACACAAGGGGCATGGATCATTTAAAGACTTACATATTCTAACTTTTTTAAAAACTATCCATTTTAATGTGGGTGTCTTATTTGTTTTTTTTAGATACCAATAATATTTTGATAGGGATGTTCTATTTCTGTACTTATTATTATTAAATGAAGACGTGCATTGATAAAACCATTTTTTCAGAGAGTTCTTAGTACTACCCACATAAATCTTCACAGTACTAGGGTTTTCCACAGAAGAAATAGTACAATGATAGACAATAGATTCTGTAAGGCACCTGTTTTCCAAAGAAGAAAATAAACTTATTGTAACTGGGACTGTTGTGATGGTGATTTTGGAAAAGTTTGTTTTTGCAACTTACCCTGATGATGATCTCAGATGAGATTGAATATACTTGCTTAAGGAAAAACTATGCTGCTTTCTTTGGTGAATTTCAACTTAGCATAAAAAAAGTAGAGAACTAAAAAGGATTATTATAAAAATGAATAAACATAACATGTTTATATTATTTAAGGAATATGTTTGAATGAAGATATGCAGCCTAAACACACACACACACACACACACACACACACACACACACACACACACACACACACACATTGTTTGTGATTTGATTGTATCACTCAGTGGAAAGGAACATGCAACTAATGTTCATTAGTACCCACCTCACTAGGTTTTATTTTCACTTGTGTTGGCACAGCTTTGTGATTTTGCAGTGGCTGACAAATACAAGTGATGTGCTTGCATCAAACTGTTCAGGAAAATCCATAAATCTAATTCAAGATCCTTGAAATGAGTGGCCATACTTTTGATGAGTATTCTTTATGATGGCCACAAGATTTTTTTTAGGGGCATTTCAAAGCCTGTCAAGTGCCAGGTCAAGATGTTGAATGCTCTGAGTGACCAATTATGATCATAATGGGGAAAATGTGTGAATACATTCATGTGGATTGTCATTGAACATTTTATATTATTTATATTAGTAATGGTATACATTTCCTTGGATCTAGTCTGGAAACTTTTCAACATACATAGGGCTGATGTGCTTTGAACTGTTCAGCCACATAGAACCAACTGATCAAACAAAGATTGAATAGTGCTTTTAAACACACATGTCTCCCAATTCTCAAAATACATATATCTTCTCTGCTTCTTTAAACATTATTTTAGATTGATACTCTTATTTGAGGAGAAGCTGTGTTTTTTTTTCATTATTATTAAACTGTTTATATTTTTATTTACATCTACCAGTCCAAATATTTGAGAAATCTTGTTAGAAAAATATGCATCCTCTGGTAGGATTTGAACCTGTGTCCCTTAAGGGAAACTGTCATTAAATCTGACATGCTTTAGACTGTTTGACTATGTAGAATATTTGTTTTACTTAACTTTAATCATGTTATTATCTATTTAGTAATATCAGCATCCTATATAGATATTCCACAGTTTTAATTTCATCAATAGGTCTTCTTACAATACTTCCAGAAAAACAAAAAAGCTAGCAAATTCTACAAAGAGAATGCCATAGTCAGCCACATGCATGACACATTTATTGTGGCCATATCACCAATGATGACAACACTCACTTATTATGACCTGTTAAAATAACTCACCCACCTTCACCATCTAGCCTAATTTCCCTATTTAGCATAGATTTGACTTTCTATTGGTTAATCAAGACTTACCCACGAAAACATTCTTAATTCTGACCTCATGCCCCCTCTTTAACTGTTGGAAAAAAGGAAACAAATTATTTTGAAATTTCCATAAGAATCATTTCTATCATGAGTTACCAACCATCACCTGACGAAGTACGATTCATAAGACTGAAACATGAAAGCTTTTGTATAGAGATGTAAAATGTTTTTATTATAATCACTTATAATAAAAATATTACAATAATAATAATATATTGCTCTATTTTGTCATGTGCACTTTCAAAAAGTAAATGCTACAAACTGAGGATTTTTACTCCATTTGTTCTTGCACTTACTCATATATATATATATATATATATATATGAAGCTGCAGGGAGATGGTTAATAATTTTTAAATCAGCCCTGTGTCAAACATAACCCAACTCCCTAAAACTTGGGATTATTTGCTATCATCAGAAGATTGGAGATTGGAATGTGTGGAAGAATAAAAGTATACCTTTTGCATGTTTAAATAAAAATTTATTAATGGAAAAGAATGACATGAATTGGTAGAAGTTAAAAGTTCAGGAGAAACAGTAGTTAAGTGTATCAAGAGTTCATAGTAGTCCTTGCAAGAGTGAGTTTATGTGTACGTAGGCAGGAACGTATGTATGTATGTGCATTTATTGTTGGGTAGGATTTTCTTTAAAGTTATCGCTCAGGGTGAATGATGAAAAGGAAGGAGGTGATAGGTGAGAGAGAAAGATAGAGACAATAATGTTGATCACTTGACGTTAGTCAAGGGATGTGTTAATTATGCTCATCATCTTAACTCTCTGACGACAGTTATCGTGTCTCGTCTTTTATATCATTTGTGGGGGATCCAGAAGGTCATTTGGAAATTTACTCCCAGATGTGATTCTGGCCTTTCTATTTTGTTTTAGATGTTTCCTAGTTTTCTTTTGGCTGAAAAACATTTCGCATCGAGGTGAGAAATTTTGTGAGTTTTGTGTGTGTTAAGCAAAGTTTGTAAATTTGAGAAAATTTGTTTATTTCTAACAAAATCAATAAGTCAGGCCTTAGCATTTGAATTTTAAAATCTAGAACTTTTGTTTTGTGCACTACATATTATAAAAATATAATATAAACTTCTCCAAGAAATATATAAATATCTTAGATCAGCAGGTGCAGATTATTAAACACCACCAAGAGCCCATATTATATTACATTATAATAACAATGTTTGGGTAAAAAAGGACCCAAAGAAAGATGTGAACTTTGACGTTTTGATGGATTATATCAGTCAGCTGATACCATATGTGACACTTTGGGTGATCACATATCAAAAAAGACATGACTGATTGGGCAGAAGATTATCCTGCAGTCGGTTACCATTGCTTTCTGTAGTAGACTGGTTGCCATCCAAGGCCATAGAATCCAATCTGTTCTGTTATTTAGTCCATAACTAGAGGGAAGAGAGAGATTAATACCTTTCTCAAGGGTATTTGTGATTAAGTGAATGCAAGGAATTCAACTGGAATTAGAACTTGGCTCCCTGAGTTGTCCTTCCAAACCAATATCCACTGCACCGTAATGCACACCCTGATGGATTATATAAACTGAGAGAAATAATAGGTAAGGAAGGTAATGAAATATATAAAGATGATGGCTTCATATTCATTGAAAAGAGCATTGGTAGAAAAATTGATAAAATTAAAAAAAAGCTATTTCAATTATTTCAAGAGTTAGAATTTGACATCATTTTTTGAAAACACTTGAATATCTTGATGTAAAATTAAACCTTAATAATGGAATAGTGGAAACATATAGGAAAATAAATTATGAATTATGATATGTTAACATTAAATCAAATCGCCCCAGGCACATCATTGAGAAGATATCAGCAGACATTGAGCATAGGCTATCATGCAACTTATATTCTGAAAGTATTTTTGAAAATATAAAGCATGATAACCAGTCAGCAATGCAATGCAGAGGGCTATAAAAAGATATTAAAATATTGAAATGTCAACACACATTTAACAAAAAGAAAAAGAAAGATTATTTGGTTTAACCCCTTGACTATAAAAATCCAGAAGAAAATCCTTAGTGCCTTCAAGATGTTTGGATTTAAAATAGAGATGGCTTCCAACTTAAAGATTGTGAATTACCTAGACATTTTCCTCATTCTCGACAATAATTCTTTTAAATCGTACCATAAGGAAAATGAAATTCTTAGCTACATCAACATTAATTGTAACCACCCTAACACCATTACAAAACAAATACTGAAGACAGTTAATATTAGAATTAGCCAATTATCTTCTAACCTTAGGATCTTTAGTGATAACAAAAAACTATATGAAAAAGCCCTCCAAAGTAGCAGGTATAAACTTATTTAACACCCACTAATATATCTGAATCGCAGATGGCTAGAGGTAAACATAGGAAAGGGAAGATTATATGTTTCAACTCCCCATTCTATAGGCTATCAACTGTTAACATTGGAAAGTTCTTTCTTAAATTAATAAGTAAACATTTTCATAGCGATAACCCCTGAGTAAAATATTTAATAGGAAAACAATTAAGATTATCTATTCCTGTACTAATAATATGTACAACATTATTTGCTTTCACAATAACCAAATTTTGAAGAATTTCAGGGAATCTAATACAGAATACAAGATTTCACCCTCTTGTAATTGCAGATCCAGAGAAAACTGTCCAGTTGAAGGTAAATATAGATCTACAATGTGATCTATCAAGCTACCATCTCCCCTAAAGAAGAGAAAAAAATATGTGTACATTAAAATTTTGGGAATTTGGAAACAAAGATTTTATAAGCACAGACACTCCTGTACTTACCCAAATTTAAGCTATCAAACATCCCTCTCCTAAAAATACTGGGAATTGAAGGTAGAAGGCCTAAACCCACAGATAAAGTGGAAGCTGATAAGCACAGCACATACTCCTAACAGTTTAGGTGATAGATGTAATCTATGTTTAACAGAAAAAATGAGAATTTTGAACTTTCAGTATCAGAATGTACTTCTGAATAAACGTAATGAATTTATTAGCATGTGTCATCATCATAGTAAATTTAAATTTCACTAATTATCTCTTTCTTCCATTTATTCATCATAGATTTTGCCTCCTACATAGATTAGATTTTAAATTTAGTGAATCCATAGCTTTTTCCCTCCTGCTTACATCCTCTAAACCAATGGTCAAACCACCTGCCTTCCACTATCAAAAGAAATTACTATTATGATTCTCCTCAGCTCAAACATATCATAACCAACATTCCACATCTCTTCCTTTACTAACCCTTGCATCTGGACAAGAACTTTTCTCCATTCTTTAGTTGACTGGAGTAGACTATGCATGTCTCAAACCAACATGTTGAAATAGCTATCCCCTCTAAATGTGATCTGAATTTACAGATAAATAAATAAATATATATATGTACAACTGTCTTTATTATAATACAGAGATAATAGAAAAAATATATATTCTTCACTACTTGATGCTATAACTATTGCAAAAAACTAAAATAATAAGACACTGTTAAAGAGCAAACACATGGCAAGAGTTTTCATGACTGGTAGTAAAGTTTAATAACTCGTAGTAAAGAGAATGAACTGAACTGATGCTGCTTCACTATTGTTTCTCTAATTTGTTTGTGCTGAATGAGATGGGTATGAATTTCACTCGCCAAAATAGCCAACTGATCTTGGAAAATTTGAATTTTTTATATCTAACAAATATTGGTTCTGTAAATAAATTTAATTACATTGGGCTCTCTGGCTGAATCAGTTTAACTATTTAATATTAATAAAATCTATTGGGATTTACCTCCAAGCCATTTCTTTTAAATTTATAACCTATATATATATATATAAAACGAGAAATACATTCACTTAATTACCAATAAACCCGACCAGCCCCCACAACAACAACGAACCAAATATAAACAGAGAATGATTCCAAACCTTTACTTCTCCTGATGATGTGTTTGAAGTCCAAACACTGAAACAGCCATATGATTGTAGAAAAGAGGACATATATAGAAGAAATTATGTACATGTTCTAAAACATAATTTATAATAAATATATATATATATATATATATATATATATATATATATATATATTGTTAAAAGCAATCGACAAGGAAGATTTTATTAATTTTTCCGGTGTAGTTATGTTCTCATGTTTGATTGTAATGTAATTTTTCTGTTTTTAGTACTTTTTGTTTTTGAAAAGGTGAGTTCTTTAAAGCTGTCACATGATGCGTGCAGCGGGCACTGGAAAAATAACATCCTTGAAAATGTCCTGTGAAAAGGTTGAAAGTGTTTGGAAAGTTGAGAATTATGGAACATTTTTACATTCCTTATCTCCAGCAAAAAGGAAACATGTAAGAATACTAGAAAAAATTTAATAAAATTTGATAAAATCTTCCTTGTCAATCGTTTTTAATGAAACATGTTTAAATGAAAGATTGATACCCAAATATACATTATATATATATATATATATATATATATATATATATATATATATATATGCATGTATGTATTGAGGATTAACATTGTTTAAAATTTGCTATATTTAGAGAGGAAAATGCTCAATACTGGAGAGAGTGCATATTACAGTTTGAACATCTAAAACAACTGACACAACACTATATGATGACTTTTAGTTACATGCCACAATGCAATCTTAAGATCTTAAATATATTCATTATGGGCCAAACATTTGGAGCCACATCTGGATTTAATAATGAGTTTCATACTATCTTTGATTTAATTAACTTAATTTGCTAGAATGCTGAAACTATTTAACCAATTAATGCATGATGGATAAATTTTTTTAGGGAGGGTTGGTTGGTTGATTTTGTTTAATGGCATATCAACCTCAGTGGGTTATTTAATGCTGGAATATAAATATTTTGTATGTAATTTTATGCTTTCAACTACCAATATTTTGTACATAATTTTCTACTTTTGAGGTAAAGGTGTTATTAGATATGCAGTCTGTAGATCATAAAATGTATTATTGTTATTTTTACTATACAATGTATATTTATATTTTTTTAGTGTTGCATTGATTTGCCATAAAAGTATATTGTTGGTCATTTTATTATAAAAATATACTGTTGATTTTTGTATGAGAATTCACTATTTGTTCATAGCTGGGACCCTAACAGGTGCTACTATCCCAGGTCAGGGTGGACCTGGGAACACTAGCAGATAAGAGGTGGTTCCATGCTCATGAAAACCTTGAATCTCCCAATCAGAGGCCTTGCTGATGGATGTCATTTATCTTCATACCCAAGACTAACTCAATTTCACTCACAAGGTCTGAAGGAATCTATGATGTAGTTTTTAGCCACTTTCCAATGGTTTCATGGGCTAAGATCACCTTCTCAGATCAATAACATCAAGAAATCACCTTTCTAACAAAAGTCTGCAATACATTTTATATAAAAATGACCAAAAATTTATATTTATAATAAAATGATCAGCAATACATTTTATAGTTAACTTTCTAAACACCACTTAGATATGGCACAAGACCAAAAGTATGAGGTACCCAGTGAGGATCGAACTCACTTGCAATGATTCTAGTGAGACAAGCTTGCTAACCACTACACCACTATATTTTAAAGTAGAATAACCAACATTACATTTTACCTGTAGTTGAAGGCATACAATTGGTTCAAAATATATTTAGTTGAAGGTAAGTATTAGTTGAAGGTATATAATTATGTTCAAAATATTTAGATTTTGATATTAAATAACCCAAATAGGTTGATATGCTGCTAAACAAGATCAAATAAAAAATTGGTTGGAATTGTTCATCGATCATTGTGTTAACACAAATTCACAAGTCTTCATTATTCTAATTCTAATTGTAGATTATACCAGATTATGTGCTCTCTTCTAAAAGCTATGGTCTGCTCAGCATAGCTGCAGTATAAACTACAGGTGAGCTCTATGGGTATTGAACAAATAAAAATGTACCTGTGCAGGCATCTGCAATAGGGATTGTCTGGCCAGCATACCAAACCAGCATAATAACCAGCCATTCCTTGATCAGTTTTAATATTAATGTAATTAATATTAATTAGGATCAGGTTTTTGGGATTTACCTACCTGCTTTTCCTTTTGGATTAAAGTTATATATATATATATAAATACAAAGAGAGAGAGAAAGCAAAAATTAAATTGAATGTTCATATTTTTATTGAACTGAGTCATGAAACTGACAGTCATCATGCAGTGTTTAGTGTTGATGCTTTTGTCTACATTAAATATACATAGAGATAAAGAACAAATAGGAAACATCAATCTAATGTTTCACTTTTATTAAAGCTTCATCAGAGAATGTGATATGAAGTAAAAGATGAAAGAAATTCTGGTATTTTTACTTTTTTGTTTGATTTTCATTGGTCAATCATTTTTCACATGCATTTGACTCTTTAAACCAACATTAGTATAATTTGTGGCATTACAAATTCAAAAAGAGATGATGTATCCATCAAAAATTACAAGAAATGAACTGATTCAAAGCATACCGGAGAAACTGTATATATTGCTTGTATGTAAGTGTATAAAAATTATAGCTTGTCTATGTGGGATTCAGATGATATATATATATAATTAATACAATTAAAAGTTTTGTCATTTAGCTGATTACACTTCAGAATCCTGACTCTATGATTTTGCACAAGGGCCCTCTGGGAATTACTCCATCCACTCGTCAGTGGGAATCAGCAACTGACTTCTTATATTTCTCAATTATTTTCTATGTGCACTTTTCATTGGTGCAAGTAGTTTGTTTTATGTATGTATGTATGTATATATGTGTGCCTGTCTGTGTGTATCTGTTGATGTGTAGAAGATCATGATTATTTGTCCGTTTTGTCGTGTTTTTCACTTTACACTCACTCCTTAACCTTTTTCTTTTTTTCCTCTTTTCTTCCAATTGCTACCATTTCAGTTTCAGTTTCATGATGTCGTTGTGAATTTCTGAATGATCTAGTTTTTTCTTGAGTTGTATTTTAGTTTCTTACATAAATAATTAATTTTAATGCTTATCTAATTTGGTGGTAACTTAAGTACTATTTGGGTATAAATTGCAAGAGGTCAGATTTATAATTAAATTTTCATTTATTATTGTTTGAATGTGTATGCATATGTTTATATTCATATGTTTGCACACACACACATACACACACATACATACTGAATATACGTATATAGAGTATACAATATATACCCCTGCAAGCACCCACACACATGCATGCATATATATGTATTTTTAAATAGTGCGTAGGTAATAAATTAAATATTTTCTTATATGTAATTATTTATCTAATGTTTCATTTTTATTTAATAGTAGTTCATTTGTTTTTGCATTGATCTTGTCTTATACATTGAAGCATTAATTATGGAAGATTAGGTTGTTTGTATGTATGTATACTTTTACATGTATATACCTGCACACACACACACAACCACACATACACACACAACCACACATACACACACATAAATATGTGCATGAATGTAGATATTTAGTATTTGCTTATTTATTTTATTTTTTTTATTTATTTGCTTAATTTTGTTTATCTTATTTTATGTTCTTGTTTGGTTTACTTTATTTTATGTTTATTTTATTTATATTTGTATTTTTACTTTATTTAATTTAATTTATTTCATGTTTATATTTTATTTATTTATATTCATTATTTTTTAAAGTAAATAATGTTTATTTGTTTATTTATTTATCTTTCATTGATTTATTTATTTTTTAAAATTACTTAATTATTGCTTTAATAGCCAAATGAATATCTATTTATATGCCTATATTTAGCCATTATTTCAGTTTTCTTATTTAAGCATTTATTTTAGATGGGTGGGGGTGCATAAATCATGATTTTCAGTCTAAGTACCTAATAACTTTCCTTAAGCTATTTATAATGCTTATGAATAATAACAATGTAAAAATGCTGTTTCCTCTATTGGCAAATATATTGGCAAATATCTGTGAAACTCTTTCAGATAAAATATAGAAAATCATATGAGTAAACATGAAACATATTTCTCCCATTTTGCTGATATTTTTATTAAATATTGTGAGCAAGTTGAATGTCCCACTTGTTTATTATTGCATAAGTTGGCTCTTCATCTTTGAGAGATTTTTTTAATCTTAAAATCTTCAGTTACTTCCCTCAATTCAGCATAAGGATTTTCAAAAAGGGTTATGCCAATTTCCTTATTCAACACTGCCACAACCCTTCCAATAAATGCATGCAATAAAAACAAAAGCAAATTATTGATTTTCTGAAGACTTCACAATAGATACAAATAGAATATAAACAAATTGGGTAAAATCTCTTCTTTCAGACAAGGAGTATTTCTTTCTTTTGCAGGTTAGAAGAAATCAGAAATCTTACATTTTTATAGCAGAAAATATCCTGTTAATTCAGAAGGAAAGGAAAAAGCAATTCTTTAAATATTGAAAATAAATAAGCGATAACTAGCTGGGCATTAAACCATTTCCCCTATTACTGTAAATTATGCTGCAAGAGTCAAACAGGTTTATAAACCTGCTTAACTTATGCATTTTTTGTTTAAATTTAGGTGTAGGATTATATTTACTATATAAGTCAATTGTTTAAATTAAAAATATTTTGGAGTGAATAATATTTTTTTAATTGGTATCACCCCATACAAAACAGTAAAGCTACTAAAACACAAGAGGTTACAGAGTATGAAAGAATTAGGAACAAAAACATTTTTAATGAGCAGGAAGAGAAATAGTAATAGATATGCAAATTAATGTTAGCTGGAAAACATGGAGTTGGAAAGGAGTTCCACAAGTGAGAAACATAAGAAAAGTAATTGTTAGCATAAAAGTTATGGCTACATCTAGACAGCTCAACTGTAAAGTGATGAGATCTGGATGCCAGTTTAGTACTATGCTTAAAATGAAAAAGTCTAGGTACCTAGCGAAGAGCTTGTTTGAACAATTACCATGAAAGTATTTATAGAAAAGGCACTGATATGCAATCTTACAGCAGTGGAAAAGTAACTGAAGCCAAGTCACTAGATTAGGAGCAATAATATTGTTGATTCTTCTTTAGATCTTATTAAAGAGTTCAAGGTAAATAGCAGGGGCACTGGACCATAAGTGGCAGCAATATTCTAAGCATGAATGAATGGTAGACTTATATATATGTAAAATAGATTCTGGAGAGAAAAACTGTCTTGCAAAACACAGTGAACTGACTTTCTTAGCAGCTGATCTAGCAATGGATTCAATATAGTTTTTCCACTTCATATTAGCTGAGAACAAGAGTCCAAGATAAAATAAAGTGCAAAATCACTTTCCTGGAGGTTAGCATCAGCCATGCTGATGAAAGGCAGAGGGGGATCTCTCAAATGATTGATGGAGAGATGTTTAATTTTGTAGGTGTCAAAAATAACCTTAGTTAACAATGGACATGATGTTGTTTTAAACATCAGCTGCCATTTTGACCAGGCAGGAGTTAATGGTTGTATCATCAGCTGCCATTTTGACAAGGCAGGAGTTAATGGTTGTATCATCAGTGTAGATATCAAGTTGAGAGCTGATGTCATTGGGAAGGTCGTTAATGAAAATTAAAATTAGCATAGAACCAAAGATGGACCCTGGAGAACACCCATGTTAATATGAAAGGATCTAGATGAGCGGCCATTCAGGATAACATTCATTTCATGATTTAATAGGAAAGACTGGATTAGCTCCAAAAATGTGTCTAGACACACCATAACCTTTCAACTTGTGGAAAAGACCTGAATGCCAGACACGGTCAAAGGCTTTCAAGATCTCCAATACTACAGCCCGGGCTTCACCATTTTTATCTAGAGTATGACAGACTCTTTCCTCAATTATCATAGTAAATCAGCTGTTGACTTGGAGAAATGAAAGCCATGTTGCTTGTCTGAAAAAAGACCCTGCACTGAGAGATGATGAACCAATTCAGTATTGTTTAAAGCCTTTAGAAATTTTCCAAAAAGAGCTAGAATGCTAATAAGCTAATAGTCAGAAGGTTTAAATGGCTTGCTAGAGTTCTTAAGAACTGGAACAACAGATGACTTCCAACAGGCAGGACAGCAGAAGGCAGCAAGACATTTATTATACAGTTAAGAGAACAGTTCAAGAGCACATTTTTAATGGCTATTACAAGGATACCACGTTAAATATCTCTCTTTTCTCCGTATATATATATATATATATATATATATGTTGTATATTTAGACAGCAATCCTTCTTTTATACATGTTTCATTGAATGTGATGAACAAGGAAAGTTTTGTATGTTTTTTATTCAGTTTTTCTATCGCCCTTACAGTTTTCTTTTATAAGTTCTAAGAGTGTGTAGAAGCTGTCCATAGTGATTATTCTCCCAAGCAATTTTATTTACTTAAAAAAAAATTCTCTTTGTATCTATGCAGTCTTGTATAGGAGTAGTAGTAATTGTATGTTTGGGTTCCTTGTGGTTTTTGACTGGTTTCAAAACAAGCTATATTAAAAGTAAGTATATATATATATATATATATATATATATATATATTTAATAAAAAGTGCTTCCATTATCTTGAAACATATTTTATAATTAAATGGTTTTAAAAAGATAGTATTATTTATAAGGATTTTTCTTAATGGTGTGGAGAGTTTGGTGTGAGGATTTAAGCATTTAGGTGGCCAGATGGAAGGGGTGATGTAGTTACAGAAATTGTCTGACAGCTATGTCTGGTTCTCTTACCTGTGTGGCATGGTACAGGATTCTGATATAGGGTCATCCAGCATCTACCCTCTTGACCCAGGATGCACTTCCTCCTCAAGGCACTTGATGTAGGCCTCTGTGTTGAATCTGAGGCCTAATGGAGGCATAACATTGCTATCATGTGATCACTCCAAACACCATGACATTGACTGGATATATCATCCAACTCTTTCCGCACTCTCTGCACTATCCACAGATTGACATCCACACACTCTGAAATGTTCCTATTGGAGCTTCTTCTAGTGTGAATGCCAAGCAGTACAGCATGCCATTTCTAAATTTCTGTTCATGTGAATTGTCTCATGGTGCTCTTTTTCTCATAAACGCTGCACAATTGGCCCTACTATATGGTGCAGTCAACAAAATCAATAAAAAACAATGCACATGAATGAAATTAAAAATATAAAATGATGACAATTTACTGATTGCACTCTGTATGTATGTAAAAATTCAAACATAAATAAAAATAGACAAAAAAAAGACAATAATGAATAAAGATGAAACATGTTTTGTCCCCTGATGCTTTTGCCTTGATAAAATCCATCAGATGATGAAATGCATTGGTAAAGAAACATTTTCCATTTTTTATTCATATATATGCATGTGTGTGTGTGTGTGTGTGTGTGTGTGTGTGTGTGTGTGTTTTATTGAATATGATGGACAAAGAAAATTTTGCAAGATTTTATTCAACAATATATTTTTATTGCTAGCAAATATGCTTACTTTAGAAAATTAAAATCTGTCAACCTCATAATTGTGACATTATCTCCTGCAGGGATACTTTCCCTTCTCTTGCGGGGATACTTTCCCTTGTTTGATTTAATACAATGGAGAGAGAAATTGATATTAGCAATATTATTAGTTATGCTTTATTGTAATACGCGATGTGATAATTCTAATGCTATCAAATACTTGTAAAATATGGGGAATAGAAAAATCAACTATTTTTACTATTATGTACTTCTAAAATTTGGGGAATATAAAATCTATCTATTTTTGGGAGGGAAAAGAAAGAAAAATATAATTTTTTCTTCTTTCATGTTTGAAGTGGATATTTTGGTAAGCTAAAAGGTGTCGGAATTATTTGATGAGGTCAGGCGGAGTTAAAGTCCCTCAACAGATTTTCTGGTAAACAAGAGAATCTGTGGGAAATTGGAAAGATTGAAATAGAATGTGGGTTGGTGGGATCTCATTCATCAAGCTAAACCCCTTCCGCAAATCGAGTGGACGGAAAACGATTTCATTGGCCGAGGGCTTTGAGCTGGCTGGACCTCCAGAGAGGATTGAAAATGGTTATAAAAATCCGAACTTGGCGAGAAAAATCCGTTTTCTCAGTTTTTTCCGTTTTTTTTAGTCAAAATGTAATAACTGTGGAAAAAATTTCCCAACTGGTTGCCCACCATAGAACTTATGGCTAAAGAGTTAATTTCAAATGAAGCCTGCTGCAAATTAACTTAAGGAGTTAATTTGGAATAATGTGCCCTCAATAGGACTCCCAAAAGAACGTTATTGTTTTTTTTTTTAATTACAGGAAAATCGAAAATTCTGATACTTCATTCGTTCTACTTTGGTAAACTCTGTTAAACTCCGATAAGGACCTGAAAGGACTTTGCTATTTTAAAAGCTACATAGAAAATTGACAGCCCTGATTATAGAGAATATGTGAAAAGACTTTAATGAAGATTTAATGAATATGTGAAAAGACTTTAGTGAAAATTTGAAGAGCTCTGTTTACTTTAATGAAACTTAGACAAGGCATTTTTATTTAAGGATTGGAAGCTCTGATATTTTTAGTGAACTTTTTCTCTCCATTGTAACCTACATTTTCGACAACTGTATTATCATTTTCAACAACTGTATTATCATTTTCAACAACTGTATTATCATTTTCAACAACTGTATTGTCTGCTCCTGTGAAAGACATTCTTCATAACTCTCCAGGCGTGTGCATTTATTTTATTAATTTTTTTTTGTTTATTTTTTTGCAAACCACAAGTGTACACCAGTGTCCGGACTGGCTCAAAAAGGCGACTACTAAAATTGCATGACGTGACCTCTGGGATCAAATCACAACGTGGGACAGTGGCGCATTGTTGCAAAAGATGTCTTGTAAACCAGCTTTTGTGACAACATCATCGGATGAGAACATCACGACCAGCAACAGCGACCAAAACCAAGTGGCCAGCCAGGTGACAGTGTCACAAGTGGGATCGTGATGACTGTCAGTGGGAACAAGCATCACATGAGGGTTGCCAGCCCAGCCTGAAGTGTGTTTCAATAATTACAAATGACAACATGCCAATGAAATCCAAACTTCAGACCACCATTGTGTTAATCTATAACTTCCATTGTCCAGTGGAAGACTGTAAACCTCGTAATAAAGATAAACATCTAAATGAGTAGATGGTTCATATGACACTCTTCTTAAGTACATATCTAACTGACTGCTTGAATGAGCTTAGTTCAATAAGGAAGCACTTAAATCCTCATACCAAACTCTCCACACCCCTAAAAGAAAAGGAAGAACAAGAATGGCAAGATAAGCAAGCAATATATATTCAAGTCAAAACCAGGTAAAGCAACAGGAATAAGGCAAAATGTTCACAAAGTAGGAATTGTATTCATATACAAAAGGGATGTAGTCAAGTGGTGTTATGTTTTTGTATTTTTTTGTGTGTGGTGGTAGCCACAGCACAGCTCTCCATGTTCTTTGTGACAATTTTTGTATTGTATTGTCCTTCCTCTTGTCTTTCTTGTTTTCTCTTTAATGTTGGTCTTGGTCTCTCTTCATTTTCTTTTTCATATTCATCTATCTTTTTATTCTTACTTTATTTCATTTCCTGCTCTGTTCCACTTTTGTAACTTTCTGCCTTTTCTTGTTTCTGCCCTTCCATTTTCGCATCATCCAGCTTGTTTCTGTTTTTGAACTGATCTGCATGTGCCATCATATGTTGTCCTTGTCCCTGACCTTCCATTTCCACATCATCCAGCTCATTTCTGCTCCTAAACTGATCTGCATGTGCCATCATATGTTGTCCTTGTCCCTGACCTTCCATTTCCACATCATCCAGCTCATTTCTGCTCCTAAACTGATCTGCATGTGCCATCATATGTTGTCCTTGTCCCTGACCTTCCATTTCCACATCATCCAGCTCATTTCTGCTCCTAAACTGATCTGCATGTGCCATCATATGTTGTCCTTGTCCCTGACCTTCCATTTCCACATCATCCAGCTCATTTCTGCTCCTAAACTGATCTGCATGTGCCATCATATGTTGTCCTTGTCCCTGACCTTCCATTTCCACATCATCCAGCTCATTTCTGCTCCGAAACTGATCTGCATGCATGAGTATGTTATCCTTTTTTCTCAAGTATTGCTGTGTTGTACCCTTTTTGTATTAGGAAATTTGCTTCTTCTGGATTGGCTTCTTTATTCATTCTATACCATACCTTTTCTTTTGTTGCAAAGGAGAATTATCAGGGCTCTGATTTGTCTTCACATTAATGCTGAAGCACTCATTTTCCTTCCTGCATGTGGAATGGATCCGTAACCAAGGAGCATTTTTGTTAAATATGCGTCTATGTTTTCATTAAGTGGTGAGAATGTTTTCAATTTTATTTTCACCATTTGTGCCATTCTTTTTGCAATATATTGTGGGTGATATGATGGTGCCCTGTATGGGATGCACATAATTTGTCTTAATCACGCACATAATTTTTCATAGAATTTGGGTACATTGTTGGTAACTATTATCTGGGGTACTCCATTCTTTCTTAGTATTTGCTTTATTGTGATGGCTTTTCTATGACAACTTCTGGCCATCCTGAATATGAGTCCACTAATACTGAGAATAATTCCCTATCTCTGATATGTACATGATCCATGTGAACTCTAACCTAAGGCTCTGCTTCCTTTGGCCATGAGTGAATTTTTGCCTTTTTGAAGTTTTTATTTCCGCACATTTCTTAATGTATTCCTCTATGTCTTCTGAATATCTCAGCCACCAAGCTTATACCTTTAGTCTTCTTTGTGTTGCTGTTATGCCACAATGTATGTCATCATGTACTTCTTTTAATATGTCCCTTATCAGTATTTGTTGAACTATTACATCTCTGTTGCATATTATACTATTTTCTGTGGTTAGTTTATGCTTTGATTCCTTAAAGGGTCTCTCGGTCATCGAACAATTGCTCCATTTTTCAAACTCACAAAATTTGGCTCATTCTTTCAATCTATGTAAGTATTGTATAATGGACTCATTTCGTGCTTGTCTTGCTTCTAAAAACTTGGTTCTTTCAGCGATTACCAATCTTTTTTTGGTTTTATGCTCTTTTTTTATAATTTTCACAATTTCTTCAAATGTCATTTCTTCTAATTTGCTCAGGTAACACATTGTTGAAATTTTCTTCACAGCTTCATGCCCAATTGTAGCAAGAAATAAATTGGTTATCTTGTTTTCTCCTCCATTAGTCTTTGTGTCTCCTAATTTTTTATTCTTGTAAATATAGTAAAGGTTCTTATTCATGTTTCTATATGTTTTGAGTCATCCAGGGAATCTAAGGATCCTATCAGTGATGCCATTGTTATATTTTGCATTTCTTTGTGCATAGTAGTAGCCTCATAACAGCTCTCCATGTCCTTTGTAACAACAGGGTTTTCCCTTCTTCTTTCTTCAGTTATTCTCTATTTATACTTGCTTATTAATTTGCACATGATACTACAATGTGGTTAAGTTATTCTGACTCCAAGGCAAAAAAAAAAAAAAATATGCCAGATGAGATCAAGAAGTGGTCTATTTTATTGGTTAAGAAGAAATCTCAGCATGCATTTCTATGATTTGCCTATAAATTTGGGGAGAGGGATATTTTATGGCAGATAAGACTGAGAATTGGTTTCATTTTTTATTCTGTAAGATTTTTCTCTAAATATGGAGAAGAAAATGTTCTTGGTGACTTCTGTCATTGGAACTAAATTATTATTCTCTCTCTCTCTCTCTCTCTCTCACACACACACACACACACACACACACACACACACACACACACACACATGTGCATCATTGAATTCCATCATCAAATTGGAACTAATGATATTCACCTATTCTTTCTGTGCAATTATGAAAACCAAACAATGAATGTTAGGTAGTGGGTAATGATAATGATCAAACAAAGAGTATCTCAATAGAACTTATCTTCCCAACATTATGACACTGTTGTTTTCAAAGTTGAGATGTGTCTTGGCTCTTTTCATATAGTTTTGCCATTCTGTCATTTCCACCTAAGATGGTAATGTTCAGTTCCAAACTTAGTTTTTGGCTTTTCTATTCCAGGGATAAAAATACAACAAGCATACAATGTGGTGTATTGAGGCCAGTAGCAATTTCCCAAATTTGCATTTTTTTCATCCAAGTATTATATTTATCCATTTTTAGAATAGGCAGAGGAATAAATTTTGAAGTCATGATGTTAATTGTTGCGTACTGCTACCAATGTAAATTTAAATTAAGAAACTTGAACAAGTGATGGAATGAAAATGATTTATTTGCACTGCTTCATTCTCTAACTGGATTCTCAGTAAAAGATGGTTGCTTGATTCTTCCAGGTAAGATTGTCCCTTCCTAGTTTTGAGAGTGTCCAAGAGGAGTAGCTCATGAAGATTAGAAAGATTAGGAGGTAATGTGTTTTGTGTATACAAGTAAGAAGACATTTTTAGAAAAATTGGTTATTTGATCAAATTTTGTTATTTGATCAAATTTTTTGAAAAGCATTTGATTTTTCAGCACCATTATGTAAAAAAATATATATATAGAGAAAAAAAAAAAATATATATATATATATATATTTTTTCTCTTTTTATTTAAAATACACCACATAAACGTATATATATATATATATATATATATATATATATATATATATATATATATATGTGTGTGTGTGTGTGTGTGTGTGTGTGTGTTTAACATAAAAAGATATATATATATATATATATATAATGGTGCTGAAAAATCAGATGCTTTTTAAAAAATTTGATCAAATAACCAAACCAATTTTTCTAAAAATGCTTTTTTACTTGTATATACAAGATGCATTAACACCTAGTGTTCTTTTATAAAATATATTGTATTTTATTTTTTATATTTTATATTCTGCTACATGTGTTTCTGGTCTTGCAACATTCATCAGGCAGAGAGTGGTTGTCAGTCATCATTTTGTTTGTTTTGTTGTAGTTGTTCAATGATGACTGACAACCACTCTCTGCCTGATGAATGTTGCAAGACCAGAAACACATGTAGCAGAATATAAAATATAAAAAATAAAATACAATATATTTTATAAAAGAACACTTTCAGTTTCTCTTTTTATTTAAAATATACACTTTTCTCTTATTGGAACCACTGTAACATCCTCATTATATATATAGACGAAAAAGTTTAATAAAAAACTCGATGAATTACTTACTTAATATATATATATATATATATATATATATATATATATAAACCCAGGTAAAGAGGACCCAAGGTTTTATGATTTTGAATTCTCTGGCATTTACTTTTTTTTTTAAAAAGTGCTCAATACAATAAATATTGTAGTACATAATATAATCATATAATTATAAATTAAAAATATATTGCTACACAGAAATTTCTATGTTTTGAGATTTCTATCTCATCATCAGGCAATGTTAGATGTTAATTGTGAAAATCATTTTCATTTAAACATGTTTCATTAAAAGACAAATGATGTTTTTCATTTTGTGTGAACCAAAGTGCATAAAACAGACATTAGTCAACAATAATTTTCCAAACTATATCATTGATAAAAATAAATTATTCTTACAAAAAATTCATGACACTAGTATTAAAAATAACATACAAAAAAACGGCAACATATTTTATTGTAACCAAATTCACAATAATTATAAACAGGACAAATTTTCTATATGAAAATTATTAAATACCATATTTCTGCTGTAATTTCTCAAAAACATGTAAAATTTATAACATATTATAAAAAATGGGAGACTGCAAATCTTGTTTCTGATAATAATAACCCCATAAAATCTAAACTAGTGGTGACTAATATAGTGTATGAATTTCAGTGCCCTGTACAAGATTGTGTTTCTTGTTATAAATCAATTACCTATGCTGGCCATACTACCACTTCTCCGAGTAGATGCCTTACATGCCACCTATCTAGTAATAATAACAGTGCAATAAAAAAAAACATTTATTAATCCATAACTTATAAGAACTCTTGAGAATAATTTTGGTTGAAAATACAAAAATATTATTTAAATCACAAAATTGAAGGCATCTCACTATAAGAGAGGTTCTATATTAAAACAATTTTCTCCTACCATCACTCTTACATTATTTAACAGTAGAAATGGAGTTTAAAAATTTTTTTTTTAAATAGACAGATACTCACGCACTGCCCAGCTGCATGCATCATGTGATAGCTTTAAAGAATTGTCCTTTTCACAAACACAAAAAATTACATTACAGTCAAAAAAGAGAAAAATAACATGGCTGGTGGAGTGGCTGAAAGTGCTTGGAAAGTTAAAAATTATGGAACATTTTTACACTCCTTTATTCAGCAAAAAGGAAGCATAAGAATACTGGAACAATTAAATAAAGAATTAATAAAATCTTTCTTGTCAGTTGTTTTTAACAAAACACATGCACACACACATGCACACACACACACACACACACACACACACACATATATAGATTTCTATATATCAGAACATTGTTAGGCAATTGAAGGACAAAGTGAAAAATTGTGTAATATGTTTCATCTTCTAGAAGGAATTTATCAGGCTCTAGTAATATTTTTGCTGATAGAATTAAATATGTTTTGATTCATTGGTTGATTTTGATTAGCAGCATACCAACTTCTATAAGATATTTAATGCCCAAAACTAAATAGTTTGTACAGAATTTTATGGCTTCAACTAAATATATTTTTAGTGCAATTGTATGCCTACAACTCCAGATAAAATGTACTATTTGCATTTTACTATAGTGTATTGTTGGTCTTTTTTTATATAAAAATGTATTGCCGGTATTTTTACTATTACAATATGTGTTTATACTTTCAGAGTGTTTTTATTTGTGTTTTATTGAGACACCATCTCTAGGAAAATTACTTACCAAGGTTAGAGAGTTCAGCCTTCCCTTCTCTAGACAGATTTATTTTTGTTTGTGCATTTGCCCATAACTGGGACCCTGATCAGTGCTATCACCCTCAGTCAGGGCGAACCTGGTAGCAACAAAAATTAAGAGGTAGTTTCACACTCCTCATAACTTCCAATATCTTGATCAGAGACCTTGCTGCTGGATGTAATTTACTGTCATACCCAGGACTAAATTCAGCTGAAAAAATGAGATAATAACAATAAAGATGAAGATATTAGCATGACTGTAAACAATGTGAATAATAAAAACTTCTCATCCCAGAAATTCAGGAAGAAAATGATCAACTGATAGTAACAACAAAGATAAGGACCATAGTTTGCAATGTAAATAATGATAAATTATTATGCAAGAAATTCATATAGAAGGTGATAAGGTGATAGTAACAACAAAGATGAGGAAAATAGTTTGCAATGAAAATAATGAAAATTCCCCCCCCCCCCGAAATTCACATAGAATGTGATCAGATGATAGTAATAACAATGATGAGAACATTAGTCTGAATGTAAACACTGTAAATAATGATAACTTTTTTTTTATCATATCACCCCGAGCAAGGCGGTAACGCCACTGATGTGCAGGGAGCTACGTAGGAGTGAAGAGATTGGAAAAGAGAAAACCGGAAACCGCATCCTAAACAGGAAACAAGGGATGCTGGTGCCAGAAGTTCTGATAGAAAACACACTTTTGTGTCATATGTCAACATGAAATTGAATAAATATCTTTTAGATGAAATTTTCCCCTTTCATGCCCCACCTGTAAGCTGAACCCTGGTTTGGGAGATAACTTTTCTCAACCTTAAAAATGTTGATTTGTGAAGCTCAGTTCACTAGAGAGATCCTAGAAAGGAGTCATGTTAGTTTCCTGATTCCTTATAGCCATAATCTTTCCCATAAATACATGCGATAAAAACAAAGCCACATTATTGATTTTCTCAGTGCTTCAGCATGGCTGCACATAGAGAACATAAACAAAAAGTTAGGATATTGTTTGAGATATAACCAGTCACAGATGTCTGGTATGTCAGACAAAAAACACAACATACCAGGTGAACTGCATTTACTGATGACTTAGAAAGCATTCATTTAAACACATTGTTGCCTTATATCTTCTACTGTTAAACTTTAAAGAAGTAGTTCATTGAGCTTCATTTTCTACTGAGAAGTGGGGATGCTGACCCCACATTTATATGTTTGGTTAGAACTAGCTTTTTCTAGGCAACAAGTTTTAAATCTGTATTATGTTTTCTGTCTGGTAAATAATTTGTGGAGAAAGATTTTTCATATTTGAATACTTCATATTTATATTATATTGGGTTGTCTGGAAAGTTCATGCTGATTTTTAAGGGAAATGAAAACACAAAACAAAATTATGCCATTAAATATTTATTCAACTAAATCTGAACCATTTTGTTGCACAATCTTTTTCTATTTTTCCTTCAACTTAAAGATTCTGTTTTTCCAGAATTCCGGTGATTCCTCAGCAAAGAACTCATTAAGGTGATTTTTTTTATGTCATCCAAAGAATTAAAAGTTTTACTATTGAGATTATTATTTTGTAATGACTTAAATAAATGAAAATCCAAAGGAGCAATGTCTGGTGAATATGGTGGGTGAGGTAACATATCCCATCCAAGCTGCAATAATTTTTACCAGGTTTTTTTTTTTTTTTTTTAATCATATCACCCCAAGCAAGGCGATAATGCCACTGATGCGCAGGGGGCTACGTAAGGGTAAAAAGAATGGAAAAGAGAAAGCCAGAAACCGCATCCTAAACAGGAAACAAGGGATGAGCCGCTTCACCTGTTCAATAGATGTGGGTGGAGTGTGAACCGGGCGATAGTTTAGTCTATCTACTCCAATTGGAAGAAAAAAAAAGAAATAAAAGTGAAAAGACTTGAAAAGGGAAAACCGGAAACCGCATCCTAAACAGGAAACAAGGGATGAGCCTCTTCACCTGTTCAATAGATGTGGGTGGAGTGTGAACCGAGCGATAGTTTAGTCTATCTACTCCAATTGGAAGAAATAAAATAAAATAAAATAAAAGAGTGAAAAGACTTGAAAAGGGAAAACCAGAAACCACATCCAAAACAGGAAACAAGGGATGAGCCTCTTCACCTGTTCAATAGATGTGGGTGGAGTGTGAACCGGGCGATAGTTTAGTCTATCTACTTGCCAAAGAAATATGAGGTTTGGCATTATCCTGATGAATATTTAATAGTTTAATCTTTTCTCCAAGCAAGGAACTAAAGCCACTAAGATGTAAAAAGTTACTGAGTGAAAAAAATGAGAGAAAAATTATTAAAGAGCCAAAACAGGTAAAAAAAAGTGGAATCAAGAAAACAGCAAATAACAGTTGATATTGCATTGAAATTTTTTGATGATCAGAATTGGCAGGAAAGAATGGGGCCAGAAAAGAGTTCCACAAGTGAGAAGTGTGAGAAAAGAAACTGTTAGCATAGAACTTATGGCTGCATCTAGCCATTTCAGCTGTAAAATGATGAAAACTTGCCACCAATCTAGTACTGAACTTGAATTCATAAAGTCTAGGTACCAAAGAGGAAAGTTCATCAGAACAATTACCATGAAAATATTTATGTAAAAGGCACAGGGAAGCTATGTTATGGCAATGAGAAAGGGATTGAAGCCAAGATGCCAGATGAAGACCAATAACATTGCAGAATCTGAATTTTATCAACAAACACTAAATGTATAGCAGGAGCATTAGACCAGATGTGGCAACAATATTTAAAGTATGGATGAATGGTAGACTTATAAATATGTAAGATAAATTCTGGTAAGAAAAATTGTCTAGCCCAACATAATGAACCAACTTTCTTAGCTACAGACTCTAGGAATTCATTTAATATATATTTTTCACTTCATGTCAGCTGAAAACAGTAGTTCAAGAATGCACAATGAGTTACCTTCCTGAAGGTTAGCATCAGCCATGCTGATAGAAGACAAAAAGCAGTCTCTCAGATAATTAATAGAGACTAGTTTCATTTGGGAGGCATTAAAATAAGCAAGCCATCCATTGCCCCAGTTAGTAGCAGACTGAAATTCATTTTTTAGGTCAGCTGCCAATTTGACCCTATTGAACCCAACAAATTTGCTATTAAGACAGGAGTAAATAATTGTATTATCAGCATAGATACTGAGTTGAGAACTAGTGTCATCAGGATGGTCATTGATAAAAATTAGGAACAACATAGTTCCAGGGATATATCTCTAGGGGACACTTGCATTACTGCAAGACGATCTAGTAGAGTGGCCATTCAAGACAACATTCATTCCATGATTTGATAAGAAATACTGAAACATTTAAAAAATGAATCTATAAATATCATAACTTTTCAACTTTTGAATACCAGTATGCCAAAACCTGTCAAATGCTTTCGAGATATCCAAAGAAACAATTTGATCTGCAACATTTTTATCCAAAGCTTGATAGACTCTTTCAACAATTGTTAATACATCAGCAGTTGACCGAGAGAAGAAAAAGTCATAAACTCTGTAAAATGAGATGCTTAACAAATTCAGAGTTGATTATGGCCTAGAGGCACTTTGCCAAAAAGAGGTAGAAAACTAATAAACTAGTTATAAGATAGTTATAAGGATCTGATGGTTCACCTGAGTTTTTAAAAACTGAAATTACCAGAAGAACAAGTAGGAAAGCAGGTGGCAGCCAGGCATTTATTGTTGAGTTTAGAGAGAATAGCAGTCAGTTAAGAAGTACATTTCTTAAGTACTATTTCAGGGATAACATCCAGTTCACATGCTTTTAGGGATCCAGTTTAAAGATGATAGCAGAAACCATGGAAGGAGTCATATGGATATCCCTCAACAGAGACTCAGATTAGTAGAAAATCATGCAAAGATACTACAGATGAGTCAAGAATAGAATTTGAAGAGAATTTACAAGTGAAACATTCTGCTTGTCAGCAGATCAAATTGAGTGAAGAAAGAGGAAAAGAAGACTTACTCTATGAACACACACACTATTACAGAACTGCCAGCAGACACAAGAGCCAAAGTTGTTAGGGGCTATATGGGGGCTCATTCTATCAGCAAACAATTAGCCCCTTTGTTCCTTACATCGCCTTTTCCAAGTTTGGATATAACTACAAAGCTGCAGGGGTTTAAAATCAGGGTTTTCCTTCTCCTAGATTGACTTCTTTCTTAGATGAACTTAGTTGTCAGAGTCTATTTGAGATGCTTGCCATGGAAGTATTTTACAGACAGTGGTAGATTTTCCCCCATTGGCTATGGCAGCCTTTGGAACATATATGTATATGAACATGTCGATTCGATTCTAATCCAGCTAGAAATGATGGCAAAAACATCCCTCTCCCAAATTTAAAGAGAAATCATTGAGATGCATGCTTGGATTTTTTCTAATAGACCCCTTCTTGATTTCATTTTCATTTCTTTTTGCCTTGGAGTCAATAATTTAACCACTTGACTGTATCTCTTTGCATGTTAAAACTATTCTTACTTTCTGAAATTTTTACCTGTTCTAGGTCATCTCCAGACAATATATTCCATTTATTGGTCATTTATTTGACAATAGCTTCACCCATAAACCCATTGGACTCCTTTTAGAAACAGTTCATGATACAAAATGACTAGGTAACAATATTATCAATTTTATTATTAATCATGCATATTTAAATTTTTATTTGCAATACAAGTTATTGTAATAATTATTATTGCTCATATTATCTAAAGAAGTGATAGATTTTTTAATTATTAATTCGACAGATTTTATTACTTAAATCTTATTTTTAGTAGATACTCATATTTGAATAGATGCTCTGTTTATTTGGGGATGCAGGTTTGAACCTTTCCAGAGAGTACATATTTTTCTTTAATGAGATTTCTCAATCATTCAGATCAGTAGACAAAGATAAATAAATGTACTGTTTAATAAGTAAATGTAACTTGTACTCAAATATGGTTACCATCTCTTCTACTTTAATATGAAGTATTTGCCAAGCAGCTGAAATATTTGTTTTTAAAAAAAGTTCTAATATGGTGTTGTGAACTATATAAATATATGTTATGTTATGCATGTTTAAATTTATTTAACAATGTTGTTAAAATATATTATGCCTGTTTATTTATTTTATCACACACATAATAGTTGGAGTATAATATGCAAGAGTCTCTTTATATATGCATACTGATATAAGAATGTGTATTGAAAACAAATAGTGAATTTCCTACTAAAAATTCCATAAAAATGGTCCTAGCTTAAAAACCCTCAGTCTAATTTTAATTAAAGTTAACACAACAATTCAAGGTACACAGTATGCTCTTAAATTTGTTAGGGTATTATGTATCGTCTAAGCTGTAAGTCAGGAATACACACACATGCATGCATACAAGATTAGAGTTTTAGTTTTATGTAGATAAGCAAGGACTTACACAGTAAAATTACTCTGGATATGTCAACAGTATCCTCTGCAGAAAGTTAAGTCTCCACCCACCAAAAAAAAAAAAAAAAAAAAAATGGGGCAAGATACTGGGCAGATGCTTCTGGACTTAAATATAAATACTACCTACATCTGCTTATGAATTCAAGTATCAACATGGCTAATGTATATTTATAAATGTGTGAGTGGTATAATGGTTAATGGTTCAGAAGAAAAAATTGGCAAACCAGGTTCAAATTACCAGCAAGTGCCTTGGTTTGCATTGGTCTTGGAGGAAAACTCTGAATTTCTAAACCATAGTAGATGGAAATTGTTAGCAGGGTCATCTAAAAGAAGGAATATCTTGACAGAAAACCAACCCTTCTCAGAGTGCAGAAACCTCACCAGACTCATTACATTCTATGAGAGGCACCAGGTGATAGCCTCGCAATCTAAGAGGGTAGATGGAGAGTGGTTAAGAAATAAAAAAAGATTTTAACATTGAATCAATTGCTAAGTCTTCTGCTAGTAAAGTTAGTTCACTGTTTCATGCTAGACAATTTTTTCTTGCCAGACTATACCTTGTACAATTATAAATGTAATATTTATCTGTATTGGGTGCATGGTTGAGTAGTTAAAACATCCACTTTCTGACCATGAGGCCCGGGTTCAAATCTCACCATGGTTGATTTGTCAAGAAAGTGACTTCTTGACATTATCAGTCTGAAGGAGGCAATCACAGTATGTGGCACCTTAGGAAAGAGCCTGAAAGCAATAACACGGGTTGGCCTAACCTTTGTGATGAAATTGTGTAGCGGGGCCCTTTGGAAGCCATTGATGGTTGTGCTAGCATAAAGTCACAAGTCATCATGACTGAGGATTTGAGCATCTTGGCCTTGTTTAGACTGTTAATGTGTTCTCTCCCAGAAACTGGAACTAAGATCTGCTCAGCATAGTTTCAGCATAAACCACTGGTGGGTTCTGTGGGTGTTGAGCAAACACAAATGTGTCTGAGCAGGCGTCTGCAACAGAGGTTAGCTAGCTGTTCTAGTAAACAGGCATCCTTGGATATAAGTGGCTAACCATACATTTATCTGTGCATCAGTTATTGTTGCTACATCTAGTCTGGTGCTTGTTTGGCAAAATCCAAAGAACAATTCCAGTTGGGTTTGTTCTATACATTTAGGTGCAAATATCCTTGGAAACGATATGAACTCACCTCTTGTTCTCTCAACTATGTGCTAATTAGTAAAACTTTTATCACTAAATCATTATTATTTTAAAAAAAAATCTTACATTTGAAAAATATTTTTGACTTTTAAACAATCTGCAAAGGCTGGATAAGCCATGTAAAATGAAGGAATCAATCATGAAGAATTGGCAATGTTATCAATCCTGACCTAGTATCTCGGCTTCAGTCACTTTCCAACTGCCATAACCTAGCTTCCTTTTGACTCTTCTATAAATATTTTCATGGTGATTGTTCTGATGAGCTTTCCTCATTGGTATCTCAACAGTAAGCACAGATATGTCTCATAATTTTGCTTTTGAAATTACTAGTTTTAACTTTAAGTTCTCAGCTGATAGTATCTTCATTTACACTTCTTGCTTATGGAGCTCTCTTCCAGCTTCCTGCTTTTCTGTCATCTATGATCTTCAAATATTTAAATGCAATGTCAGTCATAATCTTCTGTCTTCTTAATTCCTGTTCTTTTATTGCCCTCTCTGTCTCTTTTCCTCTCAGTAACCTCTGGCATTCTAGTGGCTTTTATTACCTTGATTGAGGTAAAATGATTAAAAACAAAATAGGGGTTCATATATTGTGGAACCTACTAACCAACCAAGAACAATAAAATAGGTATTCATTAGTTACCAGATTTGAACAGTATGCATTTACCAACAATGAGTTGCTGTAAGAATTTTCAGTTAAACTCTTCAAAGTTCTTTCCATATAAACAAAAGAGAAAGTGTGAAAAAAACAAGACACTGACCATTCCATACGATCGCACCTTAGTTTGAACTTGGTTTATTAGCAATAAAAATAAAGATCTAACATCTTCTTAACAGCTGAGCCTTTGCCAAGGGTCTCTAAATAGATTGATTTATTGTAAATGAGAAATAGAAATCTTATGTGAAATGCAATAACACTTGGCCTCCTCTCAGACAAGACATTTTCTGATCTGCCTACTCGACTTTCACCATCCCTTTGTCTGAGAGGAAGAATGATGATTTTCTTGCTCTCAAAGAAGAAATTGGCAACAACAGAATTGCCAGAGTTTCTCCTGACAACAAAATGGGTGTTGCAATTGACATAGGATCTTTAGATTAATTCAATGTATTCAACAGAATCTAAGGATATATTTATCTTCAAGTTATCTATGCAATCTTCCAACTGATTAAATTTCAACTGATTCCAAAACAAATAGTCTTATGGTCAAATTAGATTGAAACACCATTTTTTGTAAGATGTCCATAGTTAAGCAAGACTGAGTCTGATCAGTATCTAGATGGGGGGATGCTTGGGAATATCAGGTAGATTAAGCTTGGATGTGCAGGTGATGCACTGGAACACAGCTTGGATTTTGCAATCAGAAAGCCAAGTTTGAATTCTATCAGGTTTGTTACATTCCCTTACATGCAAATATATTTGGGAACTCCTCCTCAACTATGAATTAATTAAAATAACTTGTACCAGTAAAAATCATTATTATCTGTAAAAAAAAGTTCTTACAATCTAAAAATATTTTCTGGCTTTAAATAACTTGCAAAAGGTTGATAAGCCATTAAAAATAAAACAAAAAACAAATCAATCAATCAACCAAACAAATATGAGATTACTAATAACTACAATTATTCAATCATATATTCAACATTATTTTCAAACACTGGTAGCCAATTGTCAGGATGTTCTTTGGTACCTTCTGAATAAAATTCTACAGGTTTTAATGTGAACATTTTTCAATGAACTCTTGAACCTGGTTTTCATTCGAGAAGGTTTTCCCCATGAAGGCAATTTTAGTGATTATCAAAAAAGATAATAGTCATTTGGTGCAAGATCAGGTGAATATGACAAGTACAGTAGCACAGACCAACCAAATTGCAAAATAATTTTCTGTCTTATTCTTTTCATGAAGGAAAATAACATTTTTCCTATTGACAAGTGCAGATTACCTTTCAAGGAAACATTTATGGTCAGATTGCAGCTGCTGAACATATAAATGTGCATTTAATGCTTTATTATGTTTATGCTGATGATATTGTCACACACAACATTGCCTTTCTTCTGTGAAACTCAACTTCTGGGTCTTTTGTGGAGATTTTTCAGCAAACTTGAATCTTTGTGTCCACAAAAAAGACTGTGTCAAAAGGATGTTTTTTCATTAGCATTACTATTATTTTAATTACATTCATTTCTTGGCAATATTTATTTTTTTAAAAAGCATTGATTAGAATTGTAATAAAACTTAAACATATGATGGAAGTGAATTTATACATTTTTAATTCTTGAGAATTTACAACTAAAATATTAAACATTATTTATTAGATTATTTACAAGAATAATTTTATATTTATAACATTCTAAAAACTAATGCAATTAAAACTAATGCAGTATTTATCATTTACCAATTTATAAGAAAATAAATATAAAAACAATTTTTTATACATAAAAATTTATTAATTATTAAAATAGAAATCATTATTATTTACAATTTTATAAAGTTTGAATCAATTAGCAATTAGCCAATGTTTTGCCAAACATTCCAATAAACAATCTAAATAAATGATGTTTATTATTTTTGTTGTCAAAGCAAATGTATAAATTCAATTTCATATATGTAGGTTTTATTAAAATTCTATCATCTTTTATAAAATTAAAACAAATTGCTGAGGAGACAAGGTAGTTAAAATAATAGTGGTGTCAAGGGAAAAATATCCTTTTGGCATTGTTTTTTGTGGGCACAAAGGTTCAAGTTTGGAAATATATTTTGTTAATCCAGTCTTTTGTATCAAACATTATCTTAAAACCTGTTTTTCATAATTGTTATAATATATTTAAAGAATGGTTAGTTAGAATGATATATTAATCATTAGAATTGTTTTCCAAAAACTGAAATTACTTATAATTTTGAACCTTATTGTTGCAAAATAGGGAAACTGATATGCTGTTTTCTTTGCATATTTGCTCTAGATAAAAATAAGTGAAGTAGTGAAGTTAAATTTGAGCTATGAAATAATTATCTTGTTAGGGCTTAATAAAATAATTTGCTTAATATCTTCAATGGTGTGGCTGCTTGTTTTGTGTTCACAGGTAAAGTTTTGAATATGGTCAAATAAAAGCAAAACTTGTAATCATGTCATTTTTGTAATAAATACTCAAGATTATGTGACTTTAATAATGGAAACCCAACTACTTAATGACATTTGTTAGCATAACTTGTTAGAGGTAAATAGAAACTGGTAGCTAAGTGAAAGCAAGTAATTCAGTAGAGGCAGGTAACTAAATTGAAGCTGGTAAAAAGTTAGAATTAACTAGATGGAGGCAGGTAACTAAAAAACAGTTTGGTTGATTTTGTTTAGCAATATATCAATATCTCTGTGGGTCATTTAATGCTGAAATTTAAGTATTTTGTATACAATTTTATGCCTTCAGTTACAGATATTTTGTACCTAATTTTATACTTTCAGGGCAAACATGTTTTTTAGATATATAATTTGTAAATGATAAAAATGTATTGTTGGTAATTTTTTTATAAAAATGTATTGTGGGTAATTTTACAACAAAAATGTATTTTCCTACTTTTTAATGTTTTTGTTTGGGGTTCACTATTTTCCCATAGCTGGGACCCTAACAGGTGCTACCACTCTGGGTCAGATAATCAATTGTTTGACTTTAATCATGAAATAAATTATCATCATCATCATTTATGTGCAATATACCTCAAAGATGTGGGCAATCATGGCTCCCAATACAATTTCCTGACATTGCAGCTCTAAACATTTGACTCTTTACTATTTCTCCTTGTTCTTGCTTTGCCATTCTTTCACACAAACTCAGGAGGTAAGCTGCTTACTGTTTCCCTCTATGTCTCTCTTTTTCTTGTTGGGATTTTGAATAATACACAGAATTAAATAAATAAATAAATAAATAAATAAAAATACATTTTCAAATTCCCTCTACAACTATGATTTCATCAAGTTTAAAAATAGACATATAAAAGCAGATTTTCTCTTGTCTGTTGTCAGCCAAAACATCACCTTCCCTTTTTCTCTAAAGGAATTAATAGTAAATGCCTTCAAGGCCAGCAATAATCAGCAGAAGCCTGTGTAACGCTGTTAATACATATTGTGAGTATTAAATTTCCAAGCCTTTCTTTCTCATAATATATTCCAGAAACTTCAACTATCTCTTTCTGATTTTGAATGTTTTAATTAACGCATAAAAAGACAAATTAAAAGAACTTGCTCTGATGCAATTGATAAAATAAGTAAAAGCAAGCATATTTTAAAAATAAAGTCACATTTGTTGTGTTAAATAATGAAAATATAGAGTTGCAAATTTAGTACAGATTCTGTTAAGCTTTTAAATACTTCAATTTAATTCATTTCATTTGTGTTCCACTTCTGAACTGGATTCTGAACTGACTTCTTTCTCACCACTTTGCTCTGTTTTTCTACAAATACTTTCATGACAATTATTTTGATGAGCTTTCCTCCTTTGTAAATTAACTTGATGAATTTGAGCATACGATTTACTCCATCTGAATAAGAAATCTGTCAAGGCTGGCTATTGCCCTTCAAAAGAACCTTCAATCTGTGATTGAATGGGGTAGGAAATGGCTAATAAATTTTAATGCCCTCAAAACAAAGCTGCTCTCCTTTAACCACCATAGAGAAACTTTCCTGCTCACCATCGGAATGGATGATGCTAATCTCCTAGAGAGCAACATACTTCGCCTCCTTGGCCTTACTCTCTCAAATGATCTCAAATGAAATGACTACATCAAATCCATAGCTGTATCTGCTGCTAAGAAGGTCAGGTCAATGTGACGGGCCAGGAAGTTTTTCTTACCAGAATCCCTTTTGCACATTTATAAATCTACCATTCATCTGTGTATTGAATACTGTTGTTATATCTGGTCAGGTGCTCCTGTCATTCATCTTGAGGTTCTTGACAAAATCCAAAGAAGCATCTGCAATAAAAGCAATCCTGACTTGTCAGCCTGCCTTCATTTACTTTATCACTGACATGGTGTAGCTTCACTCTGTATTTTTTACAAGTATTTTTATGGCAACAGTTCTGACAAGAATTTTTTGCTGGTCCCCCAACTACATGTGTTTAAGTATGCTAAAAGATTGGTATCTAGGTCCCACCCTTTTACCATCAAAATAGTTAAATGTAACCATCACTTCTACTCTAACAGTTTTTTTTCTCACACTTCCCATTTGTAGACTTCACTTCTGTTTGCTTGCTTTCCCAATAGCTACAATCTTCAAAAGTTTAAATCCAACATCAATTGCCATCTTCTATCTACTTGATTTGAATCCATCTCTTATCTTTCTTCGACATCTCTCACTGTAACCCCATGTGTACCAGTGGTGGTCCTGCCTTGCTTGGGGGGAAATGATTATAAAACACTTAATAGATTAGCAACTAGCTCTCACTATTTTACATGTAACCATATGTTTTATTTCTTATCTTGCCTGTGAAATTTTCTTCTGTTTTTTTACTTCCCTACCACCTACCATTTTCAAAGATTTAAATGTAGTACTAATCACCATATTCCATCTTCCTCAATTCTGTTCTATTATTATCCTTTTTCTTAATAAAGTCTTTTTATTCTCTTTCATGCCTGTTTCTCTTCATTTATTTATATTTATCTTGTACACTACTCACATCAAGCCAACCAATCAACCAATTCACTTTCTTTTCACAAATAGAAACAACAATGAAACCAATAAAATCCATCATATGTAACAGATTTGTACTCAGGAAAAAGTCATAAAATTAAATATTCACAAGATTTTGAAATTTTGTTCAATCTGAAATTCAGATAATCAATGGCATTCCACAGTTTTGCTGGAATTTGTGGATTCCTGTCCCACAACAAATTAACATTGATAAATTTATATGAAAAATTGTAATAAACTTAGCTGCATTGTTTCTGTACAATTTTCTACCTACTCAGCAACAGCAAAATAAATATCAACACAATCAGTGGTGTGATACATAGTGCCTTTTTATTATTGTATCAAGCACACAATCACAAAAAAAGGCACATTAGTATTACTAATTAGATCATTAAAAAACATATGAAAAAAAAAGTATGTCAGATCTCTGAATGACTCTAAATGACTTACTCATAATTAGCCTCTTTAAGTTTGACTATTGTGCTGTCATAAATGTTAAGACCTGAATACTATTGTACTTTACTCCTTATTTATTGTTATATCAAGGATTAGTGTCAGAAATAATTAAAGATTTAAAGTTTTAGTAACTACAAGAGCACAGACTTGTCTGATCATGACCCTTCACATTTTCTGGCTGGAGGACAGATATCATGTAACATTTCAGTACTCTTTTCTTTGTTCCCAACAAAATTTTTCTGCCTCTTAATAATCTACTCAGCTTTCAGAGTGCATCTTTGGCCATCTCAATACAACTTTGGATCAGAGTGCCGTACTTTCAGTTCTTTGATGAGATTGTTTAGCCTTTGCTGCCATATTGAAGGACAAACATAACATATCAGTCCAGTATACATTTCTTTGTTTCCAGCAATATTTTCTATCTCTCAATACTCTACTCAGCTTCTGGAATGTGTCCTTGGTCATGCCAATACACCTTCGGATCTTAGTGTTGCACTTACTGTCCTTTGTTAGAATACTTCCCAGGTATTTAGATTTATGTATCTGCTTGATTTTAACATCCCCAACCTGTAATTTTGGGCTCCATTTTTTTTAATGATGACTATGCATTCAGTCTTCTTTACTTTATATGTAGTCTTTTCTTTCCACTTTCTTTAACTACTTTCTGTAAGAAGTCTTGTAGTTTCTTCTCTGTGTCGGCTATCAGCACTGTATCATCTGAATATCTTATATTGTTCACATTGTGGCTGCCAATGAAGAATACTGGTAAGACTTCTAGAGCTGTCAGAATTGTCTCTCTGTATAGGTTGAATAGATCAGGTGAGAAGACACATCCTTGTCTTACACTCCTTTCTATCTTTGTATATCTACTGAACTCGTTTCCTGTCTAGCTTCTGGATTAATGTCTTTCCCAAATATGTCAAGGTAGCTGATCGTCTCTTTGTGGCATACTTTGTCAAATGTCTGCCCTAGTGAGAAGGTAGTAAATTCCAGTGTGGACTGGTTTATTTTTGAGTGAACCACTACTCACTCTTGATCAACACTCTACCTTTGGGCAAAGAGAAACCCAAATGAGGCTCTGCCAAAGAGTAGAGTCCCATCTGGGATGAACAGACAAGAGCCTGATCCAGTCTTAAAGTAGGTATATATATGGAATATTTTTGGCTGAGCTTAAGGGCTCAGACTCCTCACATTAACTGACCTTGTGCCACATTTGCCTTAGTGAGAAGGTAGTAAATACCAGTGTGGGCTGGTTCTCTGTTTTGGCCAGGTCACACTCGTTCTATCTGAAGGTGATGGAGATACTGTTTATCAGGTTATCCTCTCTTTGTCAACAAAGATAGTTTTTTCATGGGCTCACTCTGCTAAGTCTCTAGCATCTTCAGATGTAATTAATTTAACAAAAGTAAATTTTAAAAAAAATTTTCCCCCTCCCTTTCATTTATGTTACCTATAACAGTTGTATGTTCCTCATAATATTTCCCCGTTTACAGTTCTGA
Source organism: Ascarosepion bandense (assembly GCA_037127315.1). Lineage (NCBI taxonomy): Eukaryota > Metazoa > Mollusca > Cephalopoda > Sepiida > Sepiidae > Ascarosepion > Ascarosepion bandense. Next base: position 1,699,557 of record JBBBDQ010000563.1, on the reverse strand, counting down.
TGAGCGGGGACAAAACCGACCGACTAGTATTTTTGTTTTACTGGTTGGTTTGGTTGATCTTAATAAAATTTTTGTTTTTAATGTCATTATATATATATATATATATATATATATATATATATATATATATATATAGGTTCAGGGTGACAATAATGTTACTACACAGTTACAATAACAATTAAGCCAAAGAAATTAATCAAACGTCCAGAAATTTATTATTAAAATGGCTTTGGGTAAGTAATACTGCTAAGTCTGCAAATGCATCTTAGATAAAATGCATCTCAAATAATTTTTTTCTGATTCTGTTTTGCTTTTTTATTATAATATATATATATATATATATACAGGTGAAAAAAGCATGGAAAGTCATGAATGTTTTGTTACAGTGTAGATTTGTTTTTATTATTATTAATATTATTTATTTTTTGTATAATACATTAAGTGTCCATAATTATAATTGTTGCTATACATTATTTGAGTCCAAAGTTAACTCTCTTTAGGCAAATAAATTTCTGACTTTACATATCGAGATCTGTTTATTATATGAAAATTATATGAATACAAGAAAAAAACTGTATATATATTCTATAATACAAATAAAAAATATTTTTACACTTTGCCACTGTTGTCTGCTAAGTTGTAGTGCTTGATGATATTATGATGGATTTAACATTGAGCTAATCTAGATTTTATTTATACTTTTTCATTTCTTTTTTTTCCAAATCTCTCATAACTGGACTCTCTGTCTTTGAGCAGAGAGGAACCCAGACAAGGCTATATCAAAGTGTAAAGTCTCATCTGGGGTAAATAGATGAGAGCCCAACCTTGCACATGCGGGGTCTACAGGGAATTTTTTCCTAAGCATATGCAGTTGGAAAGCCCCATGGTAAAAATTGGTTTTGTGCCACATCCTGCCATTGTGGGGAGGCTTGAATAAATACTGAATTTATTTTTTACTGTAGAAAGAAACTCGTGGAGAGCATGGCAGCAGAGAGTCCTCAGAAGAGAAGCCCCCGTCAAGCAAGTGTTTCGGCCCTTATCTCCTGACACTCTAGAGGGGTTGGGCCACACCCAGTTCATGACTCCGGATGTCTCTCTGCTACCCATTTTTTTTTTTTTTTTTTTGGACGAGCCACAGATGGGATCTGTGACCTTCTGGATATGCTCATTTTCACTCAAAGACTCCCACACTAACCACTTAGCCAAAGGTACACCTGATACTTGTAGGAAAGTTAAGCCTTATGAAGTTCACTTTTATTCCTCCTTGACCAGATCCAGCTTGAACACCTCTCTGCCGCTTCTGCCATTGCTTTCAGGGCTCTGGTTTTTTCCCTCTCTGCAAATGAGAGCTGTTTCATGAGGTTGTATGCAGACGCTCCTACAAACCCCCTAGCTCCAATTTCTGCAGTGAGGACTTTGACCTGGTAGTCTTCTCTCCTCAGGCTGTTTGCCAGATCAGCATACTTTTCAGTCTTGAAGATTTGAGCTGCCTCCATTCTGTTCTCATATGGCACTGTGAGTTCTATCATAATCAGCTGCTTGGTTGACTGAGAGTGGACTACTATGTCTGGTCTCATGCCACTCTTGCTGATGATCTCTGGGTGACTCTTCCATTCTGGGAGGTCTGCAGTGCACTCCCAGTCATCTGCCCCGTCCAGCATACTCTGCCTGCATGTTCCAAGTGGTACTGTTGTTCTTGGCCATGATTTGCTGCCTCCTGCCGTGAAGAATGTTGCGGATGCTTTTGGAATCCTGATTTTCCCTTTTGTGGTGTTGGTACTAGTCCAGACTACTTGTACAATCTCTTTGAGCACTTGGTTGTGCCTCCATGTGTACCTTCCTTGAGCCAGGGCTACTTTACATGAGCTTAGGACATGCTCTACTGTTTGTTTTTCATGGCAGAGGGGGCATGAAGGATCGTCTGTTTTTCCCCACTTCACCAGGTTCGCATATGAGGGCAGAAGGTCATATGCAGCTCTGAGAATGAAGCTGATCCTGAGAGGGACCATTATTACTTTATTACAAAGTGGGTGGGATAAATTGGGAGAAGTTACTTGCATGTAATTAGTTGAAGGTTTTAATGGCTATGCATATTGCTTGTCAGGCCAGCTTGGGAGGGACAGACATGGCTTCAAATATCACACCAAAAAAGTAAATTGTGATCATCAAGCAATCAGCACCTTCACTGTAAAAATAATTTAACAGTAAAAATTCTCAATGCAGTAGTTTCTTAACTTTTATATTAATGTACTAGAAATAGTCCTGTTGGTTAAGGAATCAACAGTCATCACACACACACACACACACACACACACACACACACACACACACTATATGAATTGGATTAGAATCTGACAGAATGATAGGATAGACTAAATTATTGCCCGGTTCACACTCCTCCCACGTCTATTGAACAGATGGATTTTGTTGAGAAACCTGAGATGAATAGCTGGGGTACTTGACCAGATGTGAGAATAGTATTCAATGTATGAGCAGATGGTAGATTAGTATGTGCGCAAGATGGATTCAGGCGAGAAAAACCTACTGGTCCGACAGAATGACTTGAACTTTTCAGCAGTAGATTTATTTAGTGTTAGACTGATAAACATTTCCTATTTGTTGTTTATCTTATCATATATATATATATATATATATATATATATATATATATATGACATGCAAGAGAAAGTTTATATGGAATTAATTGATAGGTTTGCTGCTTGGAATGTTGGTTCACTGTATCATGCTAAGCAATGTTTCTTACTAGTATCTATCTTAACCATTTACAAGTTTATCTAAATTTATTTGTTTGAACATCATTTTTATTGGATACTCATATTTGAGTAGATAGTCTGTTTTCTGTAATCAAACAATACATTTATCTATATTCATTTACAAGTCTGTCATTCATTAATGCTTTGAATATTGCTGCAAAAGCTGGTCTGGTGTTTCTGCTATGCATTCAGAGATAATTGGTAAAATACATAGTATAATCTGCAATGTTATTGGCACTAACCTGGCATCTCAGTTTCAGTCAGTTTTTCTCTGCCATAATATGTAGTTTCTCTATGCCTTTTCTATAAACACTTTCATGGTAATTGTTCTTATGAAATTTCATCTATGGTAACCAGACATTATGAAATTAAATGCAGTACTAGATTGATGACAAGGTCTTACCACATATAGTTGAAATGGTTAAATGTAGGAGTGAGTTCTATTTTAGCATTTTCTTTTTTCATACTTCTCCCTTGTGAATCTTTTCTCTAGCTTCTTGCTTCCCAGTCAATGTTGATCTTGAAAATTTAACTACAATGTCAATCATTATCTCCTTAATTCCAGTTATTTTATTGTTTTTTTTTCTTCTCATATTCTCTCACACTCAATAAACCCCATGTGTCTTAGTGACTTTATTACTTTGTATGGAGTAAAATGATTATATATATATATATATGTACCTCTTTCGCCAGAAATGGATTGAACAATCTTGTCTACTGGCATTTGTTCACAGTCTATAACATGGTAAAGTCTGCCTTTCTCCGTTTACTGATAGCGTAGAGGTAGAATCTTTGACTGATGTCAAATCAGTCAGGTTTCAATCCTGGTTGGAAACAACTGGATGTCTAACTGTACTGGTGAGCTGTGATACAGTGAAACAGGACTGTCTACAGATGACTGTACATATATATATATATCCAAGTGAGTATAGAATGAGGAGAGAAAAAAGAAAAATTTTTTTCTGTCCAAAACATTAATTTAAAACAGTGCTCGATATATGATGTATAGAGCAGTGAATATTTATTATAAATTATGTTTTAGAACATGTACATAATTTCTTCTATATATTTCTTCTTTTGATCATTAGACTTTTGAGGAATTTGAAGTCTAACGGTCAAAACGAGACATTCACTTAATTACCAATAACCCCAACCAACCCCCACGACAACAACGAACCAAATATAAACAGAGAATGATTCCAAACCTTTATTTCCCCCAAAGAAGTGTTTGAATCCAAACACTGAAACAACCTTATGATTGGACATATATAGAAGAAATTATGTACATGTTCTAAAACATAATTTATAATATATATATATATATATATAAAGATATTTTGGCAAACAGGTTTGTTTCTGGAAAGTGCTTGATATTGAGATAGAGCACTAATAAAGTTAAAACTCAATAAACATTGAATTAAAACAGAAAAAAAATAGAATTATATATTTCTCATCAGAATCCATTTTGTACATCTACAAATCTATCATTTGTTAATGCATTGAGAAATGTCGCCATATCTGGTTGAAGACTCTAGCTATTCACCTGTGGGTTCTTGACAAAATCCAAAGGAGGATGTGCAGTGTAATTGATCCCAATTTGGTAGTTCAACTTCAGTCCCTTTCTCACTGATAGAATGTGGTTTCCCCTCTGTCTTTTCTACAACTATTTTCACAGCTTCTGCTTTAAAAAAGCTTATATCTCTCGTGCCCCGTCTACATGAATTTACTCGAGCTACTAGATTGGCAACTAGGTCCCACCCTTTTACAGTTAAAACAGTCAAATGTAACATTACTTCTACTCTAGCAGTTTCATTGTTTATACTTCCCACCTATGGAACTCCCATCCATATACTTCCTTCTCTGATAGCTACAATCTCCAAAAGTTCAAGAGTAACATCAATTGCATCTTTTATCTCTTTGATTCTCATCTTTCTCTTATTCTTTCTCTGACACCCCCTGTACCTTGTCCTCTTTTTTTCTGCTCTCCTCTCATGTAACCCCCTGCACATCAGTGGCAGTACTGCCTTGCTTGTGGTGAAATGATTATATACATATATATATCTATATATACTAATGTGGACACTAAGGCAACAGTCTGTTTCATGCTCAATGCATTCTTCAAGTCATGCATGTTGCCTTTTGCCCTGAATATTTATATATGATGGTGAATGGTGCATTATGGAGAGTAAGCTTTATTGCATTATTCTGAAATTTATTGGGTGGATTGGTAGCAATTATGTTTCAAATTAGTCTAGACACTTTTGAATAGAAATATTTGTGTATCCAAATTTGGTTATTTGCAGTTATTTTATAATGTTGTTCTTCACTTTTTACTCATTATTTTTATTAATTATTTATTATTGATTTCATAATTATTTAATCATTTTTTGTTGATTTTATCATTATTATATTTACTTGTGTTCATGAGTTCATTTGTAATTTGTTAATTTGTTCATCATTTTTTTAATTTTTATTATTGACTTAGATTTTTGTTTATATTTTATATAAATAAACAAATAAAAAAATCTAAATAAATAAAGCTATCCACTTTTATATATATTCAGGTTTCATCAAAAATGACAGACAAGGTTTGATGGTTAAGTTTTTAATGTAAATTTTTGAGAACATAAATGATATAAAATTATTCAAATGTTTTTTTTTATCTGAGCACTTTCAGCTATACTTTTAGCCATTTTTGAGGATGAATCTTATTTTATGCATAACAGAATGCAAGAATGTATAATGTGGAGTAGTGGTATGTGTTATATACCGAACACAGTAAACATGTTGTTAGTGTGTTCATAGTTAATGTTACTGAGTATTGGATTTTTCATTTTTATCAACAAGGCCTCCATTATTTTTAGTCTTTTTCTGCATGTAGATGATGTTATGACATTTGTGTTGTCAACAAGTATGTTCCAGATAGAGTTTGGTAGGTCTCCATGTTTATTTACATGAGATTGAATTTATATTTGAATTTTATATTTACATATGCTCAATCTGTAATATTGAGTGCTTTTACCCATAAATATAGCATGCATTAAAACTATATATATATATATATATATATATATATATATATATATAAGAAATGGGGTTGTTCCAATGAGAGAAATTGGTATGGAAGAAAAAAGTGCAAGAAACCGCCAATGTTTTGTTTAAAGTGTAAATTTATTGTTATTATTGTTATTAATATTACTTGCTTTTTGTATGATATATTAAGGATCCATAATGGTATTTGTGCTGCTACATGCGCTTTGAATGTAAAGTTGACTCTCTTCAGGTGAATAAACTTGTGACTTTACTTATCGAGATCTGTTTGTTTTTCTGGTGGTCAAAATATCATGTATAAATAGATAAGTTATGAGCAGGTCAGAAAGTTCATATGCATGCGTGTTTATTGTTTTTTTGCTTTTTTTTCCCCATTCGCATGTTAAATCTCTTCCGTCACATTTTGTTGGCCATAAAAAATTTTTACACTGACTTGCAAAATTTGATTTTGTCTTTATACTTCAAAATTGCTTTCAGTGATTTTGATTCAATTCTACTTTACGGGTCATGTAGTTCTTTTTGTAGTTTTCCAAATACTATTTTTTACAATGGTTTGCAAAATGTTTTTTTTGATCGCATTTGAATTTAGTTTGTATGTGTGTGTGTGTTTTAGTTTTTTTTTTTTTGAGATATCTATATGATTCTTTTATCATTTGGAGATCAACATGGGGAGACATAAATAAACGACACAATCTACTCCAAAACTTGCACTCCAAAATTAAGTTTACTCTAGAATATGCCATTCTTAGACATACTCATAAAAGACAAAAACAATTACATCATCACAGACATTTACCATAAACCCAAAGACACCCAACAATACCTCCATTTCAAAAGTCACTACCCTAAAAGTTGTCTAAGATCCATCCCCTACTTTCTAGCACAACAAATTTGCACAATGGTAGCTAATGATACCTTTTGTAAAATACACCTAGTGGAAATACTAAAAACAGTACAAATAAGATACCCCACTCCACTAATAAACAAAAGTTTTCAACTGGCAGAAGAAATCCCATTAGAATCTCTCTGGAATCCCCCCAAAAAAACAAAAAAAAAACATGAAAAAGAAGAAAACATTCTCACATACGTCTCCACATGCAACAAAAGCAACCCAGAATTATTTAAAAGATAAAAAAGACACATAGAATTACTCAACAAAAATGATAAAAAAAAGAAAATCTTAAAGACGACTAAAATAATTAAAAGCAAGCGCCAAATCAAAAATTTAAAAAGCATACTAACGTCATCAAAATTCGAGCAGCACACAATGTGGGGTATGTAACATAATGATAGAAGGAAACCACTTCAAGTTTGAAAACGTATCTACATCCAAAATAAAAAAACTGAACTGCAATTCTAAAAACATAATTTATGCTCTAAAGTTCGATGAATGTGCAAAAATATATGTGGGGCAACACAAGGCCTGAATAAAAGAGTAGCCCTGCACAGATGTAACGTTAAACTAGCCAATAGGAAATTGTACGTTTCTCAACATTTACACAAATGTCAGTCAATTGAGTGCCATACGTGATACATGTTTGGGCGATCATGTCTCGAAAGAGACATGACTGACTGGGCAGAAAATTATCCCATAGTAGATTGCCATTACTTTCTGCGGTAAACTGGTTGCCAGCCAAGGTTATAGAACCCAATTTGTCCTATTATTTAAGCCATAACTGGAGGGAAGAGACGGATTAATACCTTTCCCAAGGCTATTTGTGCGTAAGTGAATGCAATGAATTAAATGTAGTAGAGGTAAATTCAGAGTAATGCCTATCTAACAAAATGCAGATAAGGACATGCTCATGATGCAGGAAGAAAGATTTATAAAACAATACAAGCCTTCCCTCAACAAAACATGAAAAAAGTAAGAGATACACATAGACACACTAAATTCAAATGTGATAAAAAGAAAAACAATTTGTGAACATTGCAAAAAATAGTATTCCAAAAACAACAAAAAGGAATAGATGACCTGTAGGATAAAATTGAATCAAAATTGCTAAAAACAATTTTGAAATATAAAGATGAAATCAAATTTTGCAAGTCAGTGTAAAAATTTTTTCTGGTCAACCAAAGGTGATGGAAGAGATTTAACTTGCAAGTGTGAAAAATCAAACACACATACATATGAACTTTCTGACCTGCTCACCACTTATCTATATATACACACAATATTTTGAAATAGCAGAAAAACAAATGGATCTTGATATGTAAAGTCACAAGTTTATTCGCCTGAGGAGAATCAACTTTAGACACAAATACCATTATGGATACTTAATATATCATTCAAAAAGCAAGTAATATTAATAACAATAACAACAATAATTCTGCACTTTAAACAAAACATTCACTGCTTCTTTCACTTTTTTCTTCTATACCAATTTCTCTCGTTGGGATTATGAATAACCCCCGTTTTTCTTTTATATATATATATATATATATATATATATATTGTTAAATATAAGAGACAGTGAATGTCTATTATGTTTAATCATGAGCCATTCTAAACATTGTATTTTGGCTTTAATTTCAGGTGAAAATAAAGTTAAAAATTCTGCAACATTTGGATAATTTTTTATTAAGTTGATTCTAAGCTTTCGGCTCATATGACCCATCTTCAGAGAGGTTACAATTACATTATTATTCTTGCATTACAAATTTACGAACTGCGTTTGGTATTTTTGATCACTGTTATCATTGCTTAGCAAAGTTTTATGTCAACACAAGATAAAATCGTTGCTGATAGTGGATGCTTTTATGTTAACATCCTTGTAACGTCTACGAAGATGGCTCATGTGAGCCGAAAGCTTAGAACCAACTTTATAAAAAATTATCCAAATGTTGGAGAATTTTTGTCTTGTGTAATCAGCAGTTTTAACACAGTATAACATGGAACTTGTAAAGTGTAAAAAAAATAACAACCTTTATGAATTACATTTGTAAAGTCTCTTTTGGTTTATTTTATTTAAAAATACATTTTACCTCAAGTATGACAATAAAACCACTAAGACACAACATGTTGCAGAGAGTGAAAGAACTGGGTGGAGAGAGGATAATATAGGATCTGGATTCAAAGTGACTTAAGATGACAATTGATGTCGTATTTAAATTTTTGAAGATCATAGTTGACAGAAAAGTGAAATTCTAATAGAATATTCTAATAAGAAGAAAACAAGAAAAAAGCTGTGGTAACTTTTGTACCTTTTGAGAATCATAAACTGTTTATGTTAGATAAGATAAATCAAATTAGCAAATGTAGAAATAGTTATACTGACTTGCTGGTAAATGGCATGAGCATATTTTAAAAATATTCTACTTGTTTACCATTCTGTCATAATGGTTAGAGCCTGATCTTTGAGAATTTTTTTTCAGGCCTTCTACACAAAACTGTATTTACTGTTCTGTTTTTGCCTTCATCAAAGATTTTAAAGTCAGTTGGAAAGCATTAACGATCATCAAAATAGGCTAACGTTTCTTTTGATAAGAAAATGTATTGATTCACATTTGTATTATCTGAATAAGAAAATGGGTTATTCATTTAATAATAGTGTTGTCTGGGCTGCTTGATGAAAAGACGGTAATTCTTATATATAAAGTGTTATTTCCTTTTTCTGTTGGGCTCATTGGAACTATTTGAATGTTTATTTGAAAAGTATTTCTTTGAAAGCTTTGAGGACTATCCTTGTAAAGACATTGATTTCAAAGGAAACTATATTAAATTTTTTAGGTAGCCACAAACTTGTGTATCCTGTTATGCACCTTTTAAGTGCCATGTTCCTTCAGAATGTCAGTGATCATGGCTCTACACAACTTTCTTTTCCTTGTATTACTTTATACGCTCTGTACCATTCTATTAAGTACTTGATTCTTTCTGCTATCCAAGAGTCAGATCTGGCCAAAACTGAAGACAGTCAGTCAGTTAAGTGCCATACGTGATACATGGTTGGGCAATCATGTCTTGAAAGAGAACTATATAACTCAATCATTCCTGCTATTTAACACATAGATCAAGGGAGAAGTGGCACACTAATACCTTTCCCAAAGGTATTTGTGTGTAAGTGAATGCAATGAATTCAACTGGAATTTGAACTCAGCTCTCTGATTTCTCATTCCAAGCTGATATCCACTGCACCACAACACACATCATGAAGTACTGTTGTTATATTTGGGCAGAAGCTGCCCAGACCTGATTCTTTATTCTTGATAGAATTCAAAAGCATCTTCAAGCTCTTGTGAGTGATGAATTATTCCCCAACCTTTCTCCCACAGGTGAGATGTGGCAAGCCTCTTGTTGCTCTATTGCTAATTCCATGTAAAATGTTCGGACAAACTACATTCCCTGGTCCCATCAGTTCAAACTTTCATGGCTAGAACATACTATGCCACTTACATAGTAACAAATAAACCAACATTTCCTCTATGTTCCATCAGTGAGAAGTAAGTTTTATTCAAACAGCTTCTTCCCACTGATCCGTGAAACTGACTCCCAAGAGGATATTTCTACAATCTTAACTTGTTCAAAACTAGGATTAACCATTATCTTCTTTTCCTATCTGCACAAATTTCCTCCTAACATAAGCCTTAACCTCACATGCTTCCTGGACCTTGTAAAAGGCAAAGCTTTCTTCAAAACTCTGTTCATTTACCTAAGCTCATCAAGTATGTTACCCTCTGCTTTTCCCTGTTCCTCTTTCTCTCAATTTGTTCTCTGAGTAACAGATTTTCCAAGCCTTTCATTATCACTATGTACCCAGAAAGTTCAATTTTCTCTTCTTGAGATTAAGTATAAGTTTCTATTTTCTCCAAAAATTCTTTGTTGCTAATATGTTCTGCCCATACTACAGCATTTTTCTGTAGAACCACATTTCTGTTGGTTCATATTTATTCTTCATCACTGAGGAGATTGTTCAGCATTCATTGGCATACAGGAGGATATACAGATATCAAATATTAATTTAGTACTCTTTTCCTTGTTTCTAATGAAATTTTTCTATCACTTAATACTTTGGTTAGCTTTAGAATGCATTTTTAGTGATTTCAATATGTCTTCGAATATCAGTGTTGCACTTTCCATCCTCTGTTAAAATAAAACTATATTGAATTTTGTTGGTAGCCACAAGCATGTGGAACCTCTTACACTCCTTACAGATAGTTTTTAAAAAATAACAGGCAATATATCTTGTCATATTTACTATGTCCTTAATATTGATCAGAAATGTTGGCTTTTTGTAGAAGACTTGAGTGCTTGAAAGTCAAAATGATAGAGTGAAAAATTGTTTGAGTTTCTGCCTTTCCAAAATGCATCAGTGCCCATTGCTTTGTAATGCATGAACCATATCAAGATACATTTTAACTATTTTTGCATATGAAAATCATATATGATTTTACCATATCAATTATATGATCAGGAAAATGTAGAAAAAGTTACAATTTTGATTAGGAAAAGTCATAAGAAAAAAAATCAGACCTGGCAAGAAAAAGTTGCATTAAAATTTAACAGTTAATTTTTAGAAATTATTGTAAGAAAATAAAATTATATATATATATATATATATATATATATATATATATATATATTAATAAATGTACATATTATCCTACATCTACTTGGAGTTTCATGCTTTATGCAATCATCAGGTGCATATATATACATGTGTGTGTGCGTGTGTGTGTGTGTGTGTGTGTGTGTGTGTGTGTGTGTGTGTGTGTGACTGTATAATTTGCTTCTAGAGATTACTGGTAGCTTTGCAAGAATGTACTAAACAAAAGCAAATTGCCCCTTCTCTTCAATCAATTTGAAATTTGAAGTATATTGTTATCTACTGTAGCTGAAACAGTGTTTTGCACAGAGATTCTCTTCCAATACTCCTCTCAACTCATCTGGTTTATCCCTGCCTGATTTTCCCTGTTGAGCAAAGTCTCTACTGAATGATATGCACTACTCCATTCAACATTTCTGCTATCATTTCTAAACTAGATCACCCACAAGGCTTGCAAAATCAATAGTATCCCTACTATTGTCCGACAGAAATGTGCTCCTGAATTGGCTGCTGCTCCTTCCAAACCTTAAAATAAATTCCAGTTCTTACTTTCTAAGTTGATGGGAATCATCTGTATTCAACACAGAGAACCTTTACATTATCATTAGCAGAGATGATGCTCAACTCCAGGAGAGCAGCACTCTAGTCAATCCTTAGCTCACATTTTCCAATGAGATGAAGTGTAATGATTATATTGAATCAATTCTGATACCCATATCTAAAAAATTTGATTCACTGTGTTAGGCCAGACAATGCTTCTTGTCAAAATTTTTCTTGCAAATTTATAAATTTACCATTTGTACATACATTGAATATTGCTGCCATAATAGTTCTGGTGCTCCTACTATATATCTCGAGATTCTTGATAAAATTTAAAGAAGTGTCTGTAATGTATTTGATCCTGACCTGGCTTCACATCTTACTGATATGATGTTGCTTCACTTTGTCTTTTTTACAAAATATTTTCATGGCAATTGTTCTCATGAGCTTTTCTTCTTGGTGTCTCAATTTCATGAATTTAAGTGTGCTACTAGATTGGCAACTAGGTCTCACTGTTTTACCTTTGCAACCATCTTTTCTATTCTAGTTTATTTTCTTGCACTTCTCACTTGTTGAACTTCTTCAATTAGCTAAATGTCAAAACTTTTACTTGTTATATATATATATTTTTTTCTAAACATATACTGTTAAATATAAGAGACAATGAATGTCTATTATGTTTAATCATGAGCTGTTCTAAACGTCATATTTTGGCTTTAATTTCAGTTGAAAATGAAGACGTTTAGAACGGCTCATGATTAAACATAATAGACATTCATTGTCTCTTATATTTAACAGTATATGTTTAGAAAATTATTTGCTGCCTTCAATACACTAAATATATGTATATATATATATATATATATATACTCTTCCAATATATAATAATAAAAACAATAAGGTTATAAATAAAATCAATAAACAGGATGTATAAAATCAAAAGATGAGACACTCATACTAGAAAAAGAAAAAATACTTCAGAGGTGGGATGAGTATATTGCTGATCTCTTCTATAACAAGAGAAAGTAACTAACACTACACAAAAATATGGATGGACCAGAAATATTAAAAACTGAAGTGGAATCAGCAATGCCCAAATTGAGCAGAAATAAACCAGTAAGACTCAATGGGATTATAATAGAGATGCTGATGCCCTTAAAATGCTTTGACATAGACAGGCTCACAGAAATAATAAACAAAATTTACAACAGCAGCAATATACCAGAGGACCTAAGCAGATCAATTTTCATAGCAGTACCTAAGAAGCCAGGGGCAAAGAAATGTGATCTCCACTGAACAATCAGCTTAATGAGCCACATAACAAAATTCATCATCTAGATTCTGATCAACAGAGCACACAGCAGAATCAGCCCAGAGATAGGAGAAAAACAGTGTGACTTTGTTAAAGATACCGGAGCAAAGAATGCGATAATCATGCTCAGAATGCTATCTGAAAGAGCAATAGAAATGTGGAAGGACCTCTACCTGTTCTTTATAGACTATGCAAAGGCATTTGAGAAAGTATAACACAAAGACTTAATAGAGATGCTCAACAACCTCAATATATTTGGAAAAGATGTTAGGATAATCAAGAATATATATTGGCATCAAACTGCTTGCATACAGATAGGAAGTGTATTCAGCAGGTATGCAAAAATAGAAAGGGGCAGAAGACAAGTATGTGTTTTCTCACTGGATCTATTCAACTTATACAGTGAAACAATTATGAGAGAAATAAAACCTTTGCCAGGATTCATCATTGGTGGCTACAATCTCAACAATGTAAGATATGCAGATGACATGGTGATGATAGCAGACACAGAAAAGAAAATGCAGGACCTCCTACAGAAGGTAGCAATAGAAAACAAGAAGAAAGGACTGAGCATAAACTTCAAGAAAACTGAGTGTATGGTCATCAGCAAAAAGAAGACCCCCAAAATGCCAACTACAGGTCGGAGAAACTAAAATAAAACAACTAAAGAAATTTAAATACCTGGAAGACAGAGGATGGAAAGTGTGATGTTGAGATCCAAAGACATATTGGCATGGCAAAGGACGCATTTCAAAAGCTAAACAGAGTACTCAAAAACAGGAAAATCTTAATGTAAACAAAGAATAGAGTGCTGGATTGCTATGTGATATTTGTCCTTCTGTATGGTAGTGAATGTTGGAAAATCTTCTCAAGGATGAAGGAGAGGCTTGAAGCAGCAAAAATGTGGTTTTACAGAAGGATGCTGAGGATATCATGGACTGAGCACATGACTAATGACAAGGTGTTAGCAAAGAAATCAGAAGAAAACTCATACTTAACATAAAGAAAAGACAGGTGAGGTTTTTGGGACATCTAATGAGGAAGGAGGGTGTGGAGAATTTAATACCCACAGGATGGGAAAGAGAGACAGAGGAAAGCAGTGCGAGACTTACTTGATAGACCTGAGCAAATTGATGGCAGATTACGGTTTGGGAGAGATATCAAGAGCAAGACCTTTAAGAGTGACAAGAGACAGATTCAAGTGGAAATCCTTGATCACCTATGCCCTGAAGTGACATGACTCATGAAGAAGAAGAAAAATCTAAGTATATTAAATCGAAATTGAAGTGTTGAACATCTCTGTATCTTTAATGATTTAAAATAAGCTGTAATTGACATTTGTTTCATTTTCATATGTAACTGCCCTCCAATTTCCCAGCTTTTTATATAAAAGATTGATTCCATCAATAAAACTTTTTCACTTCAAGAAATTCCTTCTCAGAATAAAATACTTAATTTTCCATCTTTTAATTTGCTCCTCCCTACAATATATATATCTATATATATATATATATATATATAGATATTTATCTGGTGTTAATAGAACAGTGCCCAATGTAATTTTTTTTTTTTAATCATCTCACCCCAAGCAAGGCATTCCACTGCCACTATTGCGCATGGGGCTACATAGGGGAAGGTAAAGAGAAGGAGTGGTTAGACATAGGGAATGTCAGGAGGAAGGTGACAGATGAGTAAGGATAGCGAGGATGAGGGTTAGGCAGATGGGAAGAGTGCTTGATAGAATGGGAGCAGGTTAGTGTGTTAGGAGGTGTCTATTGAACTTACATTTAAACTCCTGGAGATTGTAGCCGTCGGGGAAGCAATCGTTTGGAAGAGAATTCCACAGTCGGGAAGTGCGAGGAAAGAAACTGTTGGAGTAGAAGTTACGGCTGCATTTTATCGGTTTCACTGTAAAAGGGTGGGATCTAGTTGCTAATCTAGTATCTCATGCAAATTCGTATTTAGGGGGCACCAGTGATCTAAGTTCATCGGAGCAGAAGCCGTGAAAGTATATAACTGAGCTTATTAAGTATATCAATAAATATACATATTATCCTACATCTATTGCATTACTCAAAGTTTCATGCACTATGCAATCATCAGGTATATATATATATATATATATATATATATATATATATATAATTAAGTGTGATAAAAAGAAATCAACACAATAAAAAGCAATCAACCACCTGTAGATATTACAGCCTTTAACAAATAAACCCTACATCAACCATGCATGGCAAAAAGAGATCAACACACAAAAAAACAATAAAAACTACTTGCAAATTCATCAAACAAAAAAAAATCACTTATATACAAAGATATCAAATTACACCAAAAATTACACATGTAAAAAAAGATTAAAAATAATGGAAGCATTATTAAAAAAAAAAAGAAAAAACCAACATTCAATAGTATCAGCTATGAACACAGCCACAATATACTGACCATATTTGGAAAATAAAAGATTTCAATAACTTCAGACGCAAACATAAAAAAACCACACATTCAGTTAGAAAAAAAATTGTCCTTGATAATGGCTAAAATAAAACTGCTAAAAGTGCTCAGATATACAGAACTTTCTACTTTGTGTCCAGAAAAGAAAACACAAGAAAAATTAACTAAAAAGCTTAAATACAGTACCTTTTCATTCATCTTTAACAAAACTTTACTGCTCAAATACACAATATATACAGTCCCCTCTAAAAGTACTGGAACAGCAAGACCAATTCCTTTGATTTTGTTTTCCCTGAAGACATTTTGGTTTAAGATCAAAAAATAAATATGAAACAAGAGTTCAAAATTTCTGGTTTTATTTGCTGATACTTAACTTTAGATTCATTAAACAGCTTAGGATATACCACCATTTGTATCAGATTACCCTATTTTTAGGTGAGCAAAAGTGAAGGAAGAGATAGTCTTAAAGTAAATAACATTTAATATTTGAATGCATAACCTTTGCTTGCAATAAATAACTGCATCAAACCTGCAACCCATTGACATCAATAAACGGTTGCATTCTTCATTTGTAATGCTTTTCCAGACTTTTAACACAGCCTCTTTCAGTTCTTGTTTGTTTTGTTTTTTTTTTATGGTGTGGAGGTCTTTCTTCAGTCTCTTCTTCAAGAGATGAAATGCATGCTCTATTGGGTTGTGGTCCAGTGATTGATTTGGCCAGTCTAAAACTGTCCATTTTTTCCCCCTGATGTAGTCTTTTGTTATGTTAGCATTATGTTTTAGGTTATTGTCCTGCTGCATGATAAATTTTCACCCAATTAGTTTGGTTGCATTTCTCTCTAAATTGGTAGATAAAATGTTTCTTTAGATTTCTAAATTAATTCTGCTGCTACCATCATGAGTTACATCATCAATGAATGAGTTGTGTTCTGGCAGAAGCTATGTAAGCCCAAGCAAAGACACTGCCTCCACCATGCTTCACAGGTGAGCTTGTATGCTTTGGATCATAAGCAGATTCTTTTTTCCCCCACATTTTAGCCTTTACATCACTTTGGTAAAGATTAATCTTTTGTTACTCATCACTGCATTTCTTTACAAATTCCAATCTGTTCTTCCCATTCTTACTGTAGATGAATGTTTTGCATCTTGTAGTATGGATTCTATATTTTTGCTTTGAAAGTCTTCTTTGAACAGTAGATTGTAAAATCTGCACCCTGGATGTTGTTGACGTTATTTATTGTTGTTTTGACATTTTTCCTTACAGTTCTAACAATGTTTCTGCCATCAACTGATGTTGTTTTCCTTGGTCAACCTGTTCTTTATCTGTTGCTCAGTACACCAATAGTTTCTTTTTTTTTTCAGGACATTCCAAATTGTTGTGCTGGCTAAGGCTTTGAATGATTTTCCTTCTTTTCTCAGCTTCAAATACAATTTTACAGGTGAAACATAAGACTGAAACCAAGAGTAATCATTCAGAGCTATTTAATGTTTAAACAATCAATCTGAAAGGCAACACCTTGGCAAAAAGAAACAACTGTTAGTCATGTGTTCCAGTAGTTTTGTTTCCTTGAAAAATGGGTGAGTTTAAACAAAAGGTATGTCCTAAGTTGATTAACACATCTAAATATAAATAACATGAAATAAAAGCTGAAATTTTGAACTCATCTTTTATATTTGTTTTTTGATTTTAAACCCAAATGTCTTCAGTGAACAACAAAAACAGAAATTGGCCTTGCCTTTCCAATAATTTTTACAGGGGACAATATATATATACATATATATATATATATATATATATATAGAGAGAGAGAGAGAGAGGGAGATGTTAAATATTCATTTTCAACAAAATACATTTCACTCTAATTTAAAAATGTCTATCACCAATTGCAAATACACTTCATTGCCAAAAGTTTCATGATTCAAAAAATATCATCTAATTTTTTTTTTTTCATATCACCCCAAGCAAGGCGGTAACGCCACTGATGTGCAGGGGGCTATGTGAGAGTGAAAAGATTGCAAAAAAGAAAGCCAGAAACCACAACCTGAACAGGGAACAAGGGATGAGCCTGTACAGGTGTAGAGGTTACCGCCTTGCTCGGGGTGATATGATTAAAAAAAAAAAAATTAGATGATATTTTTGAGAATCATGAAACTTTTGGCAATGAAGTGTATTTGCACTTGGTGATAGACATTTTTAAATTAGAGTGAAATGTATTTTGTTGAAAAAGGTCAGCCAGGCATGCAAAAGGAAAAACATTTTTGGATTTGGATTTTTGTTTTGTCTACCGGGGTCAGAAAGTTATGCCTCAAATTCAAGTTTGTACCTGAAGACAGCTGTCAATGGTACAGAAGTGATATCAAGCTGATAGTTGGAAAATTTTTAGTAGTAATTTTAATTTTTATTTTGTGAGAGTCTGAGTTCACCCATCAACATGAATGGTTTAGGGTCAGGTCTTCCTGATATGGGGGGGGTGTTGACAACTCTGACCAAAGAACCTCTTAGTCCATGTCGTGTCACTGAAGATGAGTTTGTTTAAAAAAGAAAAATGAAATATAATTATATTTTATTTACATATGGGCCTGGTCTACTGTTTTCGATGCATTTGTTGCAGATTGTATTTGTTATTGCTGATGGTGATGATGAAAGAAGAGTAAAATTATGAAATGTTTATGTGAAACTGATTTTTGTGAGGAAGTCTGGTTGAGTGATTCTCAATAAAAGGATTTATGATTAGAGAGATTGATCATCTCCCAGAGTTCCAGAAGTTTAAGAAGTATGGTTGTCATAGCAGTCACAAAGAAGGTGGCAGAATTGATGCAGTTTAATTTTCATTACTGAGTTTGTACCAGATATAAATTTTGTTGTCCTTGTGTTAGCAACATTCATCCAGTCGTCATTGATTAATCCAGACAATGTGGGACTTAAACAAACAGAGGTGTTTCCCAGAAGAATTATATAACTGAGACACTGGTATATAGCAGAGAGAGAGAGAGAGAGAGAGAGAGAGAGCGAAAATTAATACTAGTAAAAGGTTTGTCACTTAGCTGACTGGTGTTACCTTTGCATACCCACTCCAGAGTTTCGTAAATGGACCTTTTAGGAATCTTTCCGCACACTCATCAGAGTTTTTTTTAACAACTGACTGTTTATACATCTTGATTTTTCTTTTTTATATGTACTTTTCATTGGTGCAAGTATCTGTATACGTGTAGAATATTATGGTTATTTGTCCTTTTCATCATTTTATTTTTAACTTTTCAGTCTTTCTCTCTTTTTTCTATGGCAGAAAGATGCATGACAAAGTGAAAACATCTTTGTGAGATCTGTTTCATCCCTTATGACTTCATATTTTCCCCAAAACTGTTCTTGATACATAAAAATCCACACACACACACACACACACACACACACACATATATATATATATATATATATATATATATATCCAAATGAATAAGGAACAAAAAAAATATCTGCAATATTCAAAACATTAATTTAAAACAGTGCTCAATATAAAAACAGAGCAATGAATATTTATTATAAATTATACTTTAGAACATGCACAAACTACAATCTACTACAAAACTGTACATTTTGTTTCAACATTGAAAGAAAAAATTTCTCATCAGGTACTTAATAATGATGGTAATAAATGTTATTTTTTAAAAGAAAATTTAAAAAACTCACTTCCTTTTATGTTTGGAAATCTTTTTGTACAAGGTAAGAGGATATTATAAAAGAGGGGAAAAAAAGAAAGCGGGTAGAAAAGACGAGAAAGCAAAAAGAGAAATCAAAAGAACGAGAAAGAAAGAAGAAAAAGAAGGACACGGAGGAAAAAAAAGCAAAGCGGAAAACAAGAGAGAAAGAACTGAGAAGAAAGAGCCAATGAAAATGGCTGAATTTCACCAAAAATTTCAGAGATCAGGAAAATCAGTAAAGTAATATTAGAATGAGTAAACCTGCAAATAAAAAAATCAACTCAAACTTATACAATGGTTTAGAAGTAATCGACTCGTTTAAGAACATCAATGATAAAAACAATTCTCGTTTTCTTCAATTCAATATCATGGATTTTATCCATGTAAAAGCCTCTTCTGTCTGACCGTTGAATTCACTAAATCTTTTTAGACATTTCTAAAGAGGAAATTAACGTAATTTTGAACTGCAGAAAATCAGTTCGTATTCACAATAATGAACAATGAACTAAAAATTCAACTTATAATTTTGATTTATCTCTGGAAGCTCTGGAAGCTCTGGATTCTGCAAAGTCTTTAGATTTAGTTGGATTATTTCTTCTGTACAACATCATGGCATTTAAAGACATTGATTTAAATAATATAGGACTTCATAGAGAGGATGGACTCAAGATAGTAAATAAATCCACTGGAGGTAAGGTTGATAGACTTAGAAAATTAATTCATTGAGTTTTAAAATCTTTTGGTTTTAGCAAAGTTATTAATTCTAATATAAAACAAGCTGACTTCTTAAACATGATGCTAGACTTAGTTTCTAATAATTTCCAACCTTGCATGAAAAATAATGATAACCCAATCTATATAAAACCTGGCTCTAATCATCCACCATCCATTATCAAACATATTCCATCATCAGTTGAATGTCACATTAACATACACTCCTCTAGCAAAGAAATATTTAAAAAACATAAAACAATTTATGATAAAATTCTTAGAGATAGCAGTTACTGATCTTCTGAGATCAATTTTGTGGAAAAATATAGTGACTCCAGAAAGAAAAATGGAATCAGAAAAATCATATGGTATAATCCTCCATTTAATCAGTTAGTAATTTTTTACTGAGACATACATTTTTTAAATTAATTAATAAACATTTTCCCCAAAATAACCCTTTAAGCAAAGTTTTCAATAGGAATCTGCTAAAACTCAACTATAGTTGTTCTAACAATTTAGAAAAAAATAATTACATTACATAATAAAATATTGAAATTATAAAACAATAGCAATAGTAATTCTGCTAGTTATTTTAATTTGCCCTATAATAAAAACTTTTGTAATTGTATAAACTCTAACCAATGCCCCTTATCTAATAAGTGTTTAATTAAATCCCGGGCCTACATGTGCTCTATCTCATCTGTAGAAAATCCTAGGGTTACTAAAATTTATATTGGTAATACAATTAACATTTTTAAAAAGCATTTTTACAATCATCTCTCATCTTTAACTAATAAGGATAAATGAAATATGACATCACTTTCTAAATATTTTTGAAAGTTAAAAGAAGAAAATAAAACACCTGAAGTTAAATGGAAAATTCTCAAACAAGCTAGAATATCTAGATCAGTAAATGAACCATCTTTTCTTTATCAACAAGAAAAAATGGAAATTATTAAATACTTGAAGAGTGACATATTACTGATCAGAGGCATGAAGCTACAGTAAATTGTAAAAATATTAAAGAATTAACCTTACAATCCTGCTAGAATGATAAAATCTAAGATTTGAAACTCCAGCAATTATCTTACTATTTTGATAATGTACTTTAACTATAAGATCTCTCTTATGTTATTTTATCTTTATTTTTATCTTTATTTTCCTTTAAAAATTGTGATCTATGTACAGTTTTAAATTTAATTTTAATTTTTAATTTTAACATTAATTTTAAATTTTTCCTTTAATCTTTATTATTTTTTAATTTTTAATTTTAATTTTATTTTAATTTAACTTAATTTAATTTTTATTTTAAATTTTTAAATTTTAAATTTTATTTTAATTTCTTTTTTATTTTAATTCTCCAATTTATTATATTAGCACAAATGAATTTACATTTTCATGTCACATTTTTAAATGTCCTCAGATTTGCACTTTTTGAATACTTCGTATGTTTGTGTATATGATTTCATCATTTTTTTTTAAATGTCAAAGGATTTAGTTTTATACAATGTAATTAACAAATGTATCTATTTGAAATTCATTTCTGGCCAAAGTTTGAAATTTCTATTTCTTTGCTGCTTCTGTTATCTTCCTCACACTTTCTTCCCTCTGTGCATTTTCTCACTTTTTCCTCTTTGTTAAGTCCAGACATCATGTGACCGATATCTGTATTTGTCTATTTTACTTCCTGCCTAAATTTGGGGTCTCTTTCTCTCAGAGACATTTTAATTGGCTCTTTCCTCTCAGTTCTTTTTCTCTTGTTTTCCTCTTTGCTTTTTATTTCCTCTGTGTCCTTCTCTTTCCTCTTTCCTTCCCCTTTTTTGATTTCTCTTTTTGCTTTCTCAACTTTTCTATTTGCTTTCTTTTTTCTCCTCTTTTTTAATACCCTCTTACCTCATACGAAAAGATTTCCAAAAATAAAAGGAAATTTTTCAATTTTCTTTTAAAAATAACATTTATTACCATCATTATTAAGTACCTGATGAGACATTGTTCTTTTAATGTCAAAACAAAATGTACAATTTTGTAGTAGATTATAGTTTGTGCATGTTCTAATGTATAATTTTTAATATATATATATATATATATATATATATATAAGAGGCAGGACCCTTATATCCAAGGATGCCTGTCTACTAGGCTGACTAGCTAATCCCCATTGCAGACACTCAGGCACATTTACAGTTTCTGGGAGAATGACTTGTAACTTCATGCTAGCAAAAATATCAATGGATCCCAACGAATCTTGCCTACCCAATTTCAGTCATAAAATTTGGGTCAACCCATGGTATAGTTTTCAGGCACTTTCTTCTTCCAGGCTAATAACATCATGAAGTCACCTTCCTAACAAATTGACCATGGTGATATTTGAACATGGGCCTTATGGTCATTCTATCCACTCGGTCACATGCCTATATATATATATATATATATATAGTAAGTCCCTGGGTTATGGAAGTCCCAACTTATGATGATTTGTTGTTATGCCACAATCTCTATTAATCTTATTTTAACTAATGTCATTTGTCCCATACATAAGTTGGCATGGGTCAGTTCTTGTTTGTACATCATATTGGATTTTTGTGCATTTGCCCTCTTTTGTTTGTGCTGTGGAAGCTTATTACCCTTCATTATTTCTCTTAAATGTAATCACTGCTGATGGGAAAAAGATCACCATGGAAGTGAAATTAGACATTGTTAAACGCTCTGTAAATAGAGAAACGGTGATGAACATTGGCCGATTGCTTGGCCTAAGTTGTCGACTGTCACTCGAAACATGTCCAGATGTGTATATATATTGTGTTTCCCTATAAGAAATGAAGACATTTTCTTGTTAACTTATAAGTTGATGAATTCCTGATTAAAAAGAAAAAAAAAACAAACATAAGGTAGTTTTTCTTTCTTCCCCAGATTTGTTGTTTCTTCCAAGTACTGCAAGAGAGATAAGATCTTACATTTTGTCATTTCATCTATTGAGAGCTAATGACATCACTGACAATAAATATACAAGCAATTCAAAACAATTTAATTTATGTCATATTTTTATTTCATTTCATTATAATATATTTATACCCTCATGTTCTTTTTAGTCCTAATTATGTCATAGAAATTTGTTGATAGGTTTTATATTATTACTTTACTATTGCATTAGCACAGGTGAGTGATCTAAGTGCTATTCATGGAAAATCATGGGTGCATTCTGACTTGCACAGAAAATTGATTTACATAGGATCATAGAAACAGAAACCTACTGTAAGTTGAAGACTCCACCATATATATATCTAGATATATTAATGACCGACATATTGTTTGTGTATTTTTTTATTTTTTTATTTAGTTGACCTATGGATACAGAGTAAAGTTTTGGGAAATGACAATTTTCAGCAACTTCTGTAGCCTTTGTCAGTGCTTGTTACTGAATAACGTTTCTTGGAGTGGGCTAAATTTCAAATCCAGCAGATGTTTATGTCTTCAGTGTGAGAATCCCCATTTTTTTGGTTGTATCACCTGATAAAGATTTTTATTGTCTTTGCTTCATCTTTTTCCTTTTGTGGGTACAGCTCTTACTCCAGTTTCCCAGTTAGCTGGTGCCATATATAAGTGGTAAAGTGTGTGGCTGAGAACCCTTTTTCACTTTATTTTATAATGTGTTAATAGGAGTATTTACCTTAAAGTGTGTTAAGAGAAGTACTCAAGAATATGTGATGAAGAGCATTGAATAATATTGTCAGTTAAGTGCCATATGTGATACACGCTCTGGGCAATCATGTCCTAAAAGAGACCTGACTAACTGGGCAGAAGATTATCCCGCAGTAGGTTGCCATCGCTTTCTGCGGTAGATTGGTTGCCAGCCAAGGCTATAGAACCCAATCTGTCCTATTATTTAACCCATAACTGGAGGGAAGAGATCGGTTGATACCTTTCTGAAAGGTATTTGTGGATAAGTGAATGCAACGAATTCAACTAGAATTTGAACTTGGCTCTCCAATTTGTTGTTCCGAGTCGATATCTACTGCATCACAACGCACAACCAATGAATAATATAACTATCATAAAAAGTGATAATAAAATTGGACATGGAAGTAAGGTGGGGGATTATCTGTGACATACACTGTATCCCTGATACTGATCACTGTAATCTATAAATATAAAACTATATTTATCATATATATATCCAAGTGAATAAAGAACGAAGAAAATAGTAACAATGTTCAAAATATTAATTTAAAACAGTGCTCAATATAGAAATAGAGCTATGAATATTTATTATAAATTATAATTTAGAACATGTACAAATTACAATCTGCTACAAAGTGTACATTTTGTTTTGACATTGAAAGGACAATGTCTCATCAGGTAATAAACGCTATTTTTTGAAGGGAGATGGAAATTGGAAAATGGTAAATTTTTGTATGTGAGGTAAAGGGAGTAGAGAAAATGAGAAACCAGAATGGGGGGTTGTAAAAGAGACATTGAGGAAATAAGGAACAAAAAGAGGAAAATGGAGATAAAGAGAAAAGTAAGAGACATGGTGAAAGGTTCAAAAGAAAGACGCCAGGTTTAACAGTAGGAAATAAAGTATGGTCATATACAGCCATTGATGACCTGACATTTGGGTTTGACAAAGAGGAAGAAGTAAGAAAATGCATAGATGGGGGGAAGGAAGTAAGAGAAGATGGGTGAAGAAGAGAGAGGTGTGAGAGACAGCATAACCACTGATTCTGGTTTCACATTTTCTCTACCCACTTTACCTCACACACAAAAATTTTCCAGTAGAAGGAAGCAAATTTTCCATCTCTCTTCAAAAAATAGTGTTTACTACCTGATGACATTGTCCTTTCAATCTTGAAACAAAATGTACAGTTTGTAGGAGATTGTAATTTGTACATGTTCTAAATTATAATTTATAATAAATAGTTATCATATATATATATATATATATATATATATATATATATCGTCGTCTACATACAAGCCTGTTCACTGTATCACAGTTCTTCATCTGGTTGCTTCCAGCCAAGATCAAAACTCAACCAATTTAGTATCAGCCAGAGAGCCTACCCCTAAGCTAGTGACGCATGGCTGAGAGAGAAGGAGAAAATTTTAACGTGTTATATATATGCGGTGTATATACACGCCAGCAGCTAATAGTATTCAATTTATGACTGAAGAGTAATGCGTAAACTGCAGAAGCGGCAACTGTTTATAAAATTTTCTCCCCTAGAGAGCTCAATCGGATAATGAGAGCATAATTATATATATACACAGTAGTGAGCATAAAGATCTGAACAATGTTAAGAAAAAGTCTAAATGTGAAATAACTTTTTCTTTTAAAGCTTCATAGAACATTTTATCAAAAGAAAAATAAGTATATAAAAGTAAATTATATAATTCCAAAATATAAAGTTCAATAAACTTATTTTGATAAAATTATAAGAAAAATTATATAACATTAAAAAAAAGTAGATGATCAAAAACATCAGAATTATTAACAAAATCATACTATTATAATGGATACATCATATCCAAATGAAAATAGTAGTCATAATTCATTAGTACTTGATGTATAAACCTTTACTTTTAATAACAGCTTGACGTCTTTTGCTACATGAGCGTATTAATGTCTTGCATTCATTAACGGATGTTTTCTCCCATTCTCCTTTCAAATTAGTTCATAGTTCTTCGACATTTGTTGGATTCTTTTCCTTAGCTCTTTCATTTAGTAACTTTCAAACATTCTCAATAGGATTCATGCCTGGGCTTTGAGCAGCCCACTCCATAACAGTAACATCCTCTTCAGAAAGAAATGTCTTAACAGACTTCGCTGTGTGACATGGCGCATTATCTTGCATAAATACAGCTGGTTGATTCATCTTTCTTCAATATCTCTTTGTATACAGTTGCATTAATTTTACCGTGTAGCCTCCCGTACCAGCAGCTGAAATCATGCCAAACACCATCACACTTCCTCCTCCAAATTTAATGCTGCTTTTAGTGCACTGAGGCAAATATCGTTCCTTAGGACTGCGTTGAACGAACCTTCTCCCATCACAACCGAACAGGTTAAACTTTGACACATCGCTGAAATGAACACAATCTCACTGTTCTTCTGTCCATATGACGTGTTCAGTGGCAAATTTTAATCAGCTCATTTGATTCGTTTTAGAAATGTAAGGCTTCATAGAGGATACTTGATGGTTCAGATTTATTTCATAAATCTTCGGGAAATAGTGTGCCTTGATATTTTAATGCCAAGGTTAACATTAGCTCCTTTAGAGATAGTGGTTGTTGTCGCAAATTGATCCTTTTTTGATTCTTGACCAATCTATCTGTCTTCCCTTGCAGTAGTTTTCCTAGGCTTGCTAGGTGGTTTCTTGGCTTCGCATAACCCAGTTTCCTCAAGTTTTTTTAAAATACTATGAATAACACTTTTAGATTTCCTTACACTCTTTGAAATATTCCCAACTGAGAGTTTATCTTCATTATGTAACTTGACTATCTGTTTTCTAAGTTCCAATGACGCCACAGATTTTTTTGCCATGTTTACAATGCAAGAGCCAGTAAAGTGTCAGTGTAATTTAGTAAAATACACTAAAAATTTTTTGAATTTTATGGATTTATTTAATCATTCTGATGTTTTTGATCATCTATTTTTTTTCGAATGTTATATAATTATTTTATAACTTTATCAAAATAAGTTTATTGAGTTTTATATTTTGAAATTATATAATTTACCTTTAATATCCCTTTTTTCCTTGATAAAATATTCTTTGAAGCTTTAAAATAAAAAGTTATTTCATATTTAGACTTTTCCTTAACATCATTCTGATCTTTATGCTCAATACTATATATATATATACATATATATAGTCCTCCACAGACAGATCTGTTTCACTGTATCACAGCTCATCAGTATGGTTAGACATCCGATTGCTTTTAGCCAGGATTGAAACCTGACCGAATTGACATCAGTTGGCAATTCTACCTCTGAGCTATGGGCGCTTGGTAGAAGAAAGCAGACTTTTAGCGTATGATATACCATGTAAACATATGCCAGTAGCTGAGAGTGTTCTAATTCATTACTGAATGAACGATGCATAGATGCTAGAGTAACTACTGTTTTTTCAAAGTCTACTATTCTTCTTATATATATATATATATATATATATATATATATATATAAATGCTTTAACTCTCTATATATATCTATTAACACTCTATCTCTATCCTCTATCTCTATCTTGATATCAACAAAAAACCTACTTTTAATTTTTAGACATTGAGATCAGCACTCAGTGGTGACAGTATGTTTCATGTTTAACTGCAATCTTCATGGCATGTATTTAAGCATGAAACAGACTGTTACCAGTAGATGTTGACTGCAATGTTCACTTATATATATATATATATATATATATACACACACACACACACAGACATACACCTGTAAATATAAAAGGAAGAGTATTAAATAATAATAATGATAATAATAATAATAACAGGAATATAATAATGATGATAATAATAATTGCTTGCCCCAAATGAATATAAAAATCATCATGATAGAGTGGGGCAATATTTACATTAGACAATGTGCAAACACTATGGAAAATATGTAAACAAACATTGGTATAAACACCACCCAGCTCCAGTTACAGAAATAGAAGATATCATCTTTCTATGGGATTATACCATTTACACAGACAGAAAAATTGGAGCAAATAGGCCGGACATTATTGTTAAAAACCAGAAAAAAGAACTTGCCTAATAATTGAGATAGCTTGTACAGCGGATTGTAACATAGCAACCAAGGAATTCAAAAAACTGTCAAAATATAAAGACCTGGAAATTGAAATAGAAAAAATGTGGAAATTGAAAACAAGAAATGTGCCAGTGATAGTAGGTGCACTTGGAATGATAAAACAACATATTGAAAGAATCCCTGGAAATCTTAGCTGAAGACATATACAAAAAATTGTCTTGTTAAGTACAATCCACACACTAAGGAGAATTTTGTCTATGTAACACTAGGGATGTTAGAGGAGATAGAAAAAACATGAAATGGAGCCATAACAACACACCACGACCTGCCTTAGGTCTTCACCTGAATGAAACCAAAACTGAGTGTATGCCAATTAACATTTGCAGCAATCATGAAATTAAAACTCTTTCGAATAACATCCTTAAACGTGTCGAAGACTACAAGTATCTAGGATCACACATCAAGAATTCTGAAAAAGACTTCAATATCAGAAAAGGCATAGCATGGACTGCTTGTAACAAAATGGATAAGATCTGGAAATCCAATCTTGATCATAAGATCAAAATCCAAGTTTTTCGTGCACTTATTGAACCAATCTTACTCTATGGATCTGAAAATTGGACTCTTTCAGCAAAACAACAGCACCGTTTAGATGGATGTTATACTCATCTTCTCAGAAGAGTACTTGATCTTTCATGGCGAAACCACCCAACTCTAGAAATGATATATGGAGACCTACCAAGAGTATCAACCTTAGTTCAAAAGAGACGTGTCCAGTTTGCTGGGCATTGTGCCCGTGCCACAGATGAACTTGTTTCATCATTTGTATTATAGAGGCACCCATCATCTCACAATTGATCTTGTAAGTTAACCTTTCCAGACAGGATATATAGAGATACATCTATCACCAAGGAAGACCTTACAGAAGCTATGACAAATAGGGAATACTGGAAGGGTGTAGTGAGTTCTATCTCAACCGAGGCTGCAGGATGATGATGTCTTCTTGCAGACTTGGTAGATAGTGCGACCATAGCAGAAATGGAAATATGATGAAAAATGACACAATAATAATAATAAATCCCTGGATATTGAAATAGAAAAAAATGGGGAAATTGAAAACAAGAATAGTATAATGAGAGATGCACTTGGAATGATAAAAAAGCGACAAAAACAACACATCGAAAGAATTCCGGAAAATCCAGCTTAAGAGATATAAAAAATATTATGTTGATAAGTACAGCCCACAAACTAAGAAGAATTTTGTTAATGTAATGCTAGTGATGTTATGGAAGATAGAAAAACAAATAATGCCATAACAACACATCACTACCTGCCTTAGGTTTTTTTGTAGATTTGGTAGGTAGTGTGACCATAGTAGAAATCGAATTATGATGAAAATGATATAATTATAATAATAATGCTAATAATAATAATAATAATAATAATAATGACTAGCATAAAAGAAATGATCATAAAAATGGGCAAATGCAAGTAAGGAAGATATTTACTTTGTCAGAAAATAGTAATAGAATTAGACACATCAAAGAATATATAAATATGTATACAAACATAATTAGGTCTGGTCCAGTTATTAACACTTTTTACTGTCAAAATAGTCAAATGTAACTGCCACTTCTACTCTATCAGTTTCTTTTCTTATATTTTCTGCCTGTCAAACTCCCTTCCATATACTTGCTTTCTTGATAGCTACAATTTTCCAAAAGTTTAAATGCAACATTAACTGCCATTTTCTGTCACCCTAAATTCCATTCACCTCCCTAAATCCCTAAATCCTATCCATTGTTTATCCTTTCTGTATCCCCCCCGGTACCCCCTGTTTTTCTCTCACTTTAAACTCCTGCATACTAGTAGTGGTCCTGCCTTGCTTGGGGTGAAAGAATTATAAAAAAAAAAATGAAAATCACAATCACTACCTAAATATGTGTGTGTGTGTGTGTGTGTGTGTGTGTGTGTGTGTGTGTGTGTGTGTGTGTGTGTGTGTGTGTGTGTGTGTAAACAAATTTGAAAGAGATTAACAGACAAAGTGACAGATCTGATAAATGCTAACATAAAATAGGCATGTTTACTTCAAAATCAGTTTTATTGTTGAACTGTGTTATGACATTCATGGTGGAAGTAGGAAAAAAGAAGGGAGAGTTTTGAAAAGAGACAGAATGAAATAAAAATAGAAAGTAAGAGAGAAATGAGAGAAGGAGAGAGAGAGAGAGAGAGAGAGACAAAGTGAGAGAAGGAGAGAGAGAAGCAAAATTGAAAGAAGGAGAAAGAAAGACAAAATGAGAGAAGGAGAGAGAGTCAAAATGAGAAAAGACGAGAGAGACAAAATAAGTGAAGGAGAGAAAGACAAAATGAAAGAAGGAGAGAGAAATAGAGAGAGAGAGAGAGAGAGAGAGTGAGAAAGAAAGAAAGTGTGTGAGAAAGGGAGAAAGTAAGTGAGTGGGAGAACAAGAGAAGAGGGGAGAATAAAGAAAAAGAAAGAAGTAACAACAACCAGGCGAGTGGTGGTGGGAGGAAAGTCAAAACCTGATGCTTATTGACTCTCATTTAAGCACGTTCTTTCTTTTATTATTATTTTATGTGAAATACAAAGCAATTATTTGATTCATTAAGTATTTCTTTTTTTAACTTTCGTGTCACTTGTATTTGGGCTCAAGTGCCAGCAAGTCATCACTATGATGAGGAGTTATTCAAAAGTTTCAAGAAATTTGACCATAAGATAAAAATTACCCTACTGATAAATTTCCACTGTCTTCTTCAAAGTAGTCTCTTTATGAATATAGACAATAATGCTTACAAAGAGTTGTGGCAAAAAGTCCACACAACAATAGCATCATGTGGATTTTTAAATTCTCTCATTTCTTTTCTTCAGACTATTCTTATTAATTTTAATTTATTCACGACTTTTTCTAAAATTTGCTGTGGTAACACTAAAAAGTATAAATGAGCCTTGTGTTTATATTTCTGAAATTCCATTTACACAATTTACATTGTTTGAACTGTTAACATCATGTTTATTGCCATTTTTTTTTTTTAATCGTATCACCCCGAGCAAGGCGGTAACACCACTGATGTGCAGGGGGCTACGTAATAGTGAAAAGATTGGAAAAGAGAAAGTCGGAAACCACATCCTAAACAGGGAACATATTTACGATGTTTTGGCTGTTGTACACTCCAGCCTTATTCAGGTAATAGTTGTTGGAATTTTAAACTAAACTGTTTATTTAGTCCACAGGATATATTGTTCTAATACCACATGCCATGCTTTTGGGTATTCATGGCTCACCACAATTTCCTATCCTTTGCTGCTCTTAGTATAGTTTTCCTTTTTACTATCCCTTTTAATCTCTGTTCTCCTAAACATTTACACAAGCTAGATATGCTGCTTACCTCTGTCCATCTTCTATATGTCCTGTGAGTGTCAAATTTTCTGAACCCACTTTCCTTGTGACAAAATTTCAATTGTCTCTTTCTGATATCAAATATAAGTTTCCTTTTTTTTTCATTTTCCAATTGATCACATTTTCAATCCCTTCTATTCACAGCCTCCTTCTGTAAAAGCATATTTCTGTTGCCTCAGGGTCTCCCCCCTTGTATTTTTTAAGTCTTTTATTATTATATCTAGTCAGGATATATGCTGAAATTCCAGAGCACTGTATCTTGTTCACCTTGCACTGGTGGTGGTTTCTTTTCATACATTTTTTTTCTGCATGAACACATGTTCTTTCAAGGAAGTCCCTTGCTTCAATCTCACTCCAGACCTCAAGTAGAACACATATCACCAAGAAGGCTTGAAATTCTCTGCCGTGATAATAATGAATGATTGCACTCTTTATGAGACTATTTGCCTTGAACGTCTATTGGGAGTGAAGTTCATCCCAGACATCAAGTAGAATTCATATGTACAATCCACTGCCAGAAAAGGTGGAAAAATGATCGGTTCTTTGTACCACTCCAGAAAGAACCTGATTAACCTTATCTCAGAGCAGACCAAAATTGAAGTACTGCTGCCATATCTATATTTATATAGCAGTAAATGACTTTTCAATTTTCTTTAATAAGTGAATTCTAAATGAAAGTGGCTTTTTGTTGGATTCGTGCTGATAAACATTCTATTACATTTCAAGACCTATGCTTGTCATTTTGTACGTGAGTTCTAGTTGATTTGATTTAATTTGTGTGCTTAACAGCATATCAACTCTACATGGGTCATTCAATGCCAAAAATTAATTTTCTTGGGCGTTTGAAAGTAATAAATGTTATTCTGCTTTCACAATTAAATACATGGTAATTGATATTCATCTTTTGTGCATATACATGCTTATGGGATCATAATTACTACAGGCAGTGATATGTGTGTTTTATGTTGTAGTTTTGTTCAAGTTATATTTTGGACTACAGTTTGCTCTCTTTAAGAAATTGTAGAATATTATGTAGATTAATGTCATGAAAGATTTCTTTCAAGGTGATTGATTTATTGTTGGTAATTTTACCATAATAGGTATTGTTAGTAATTTTTTATATAAAAATGTATTGCTGTTTTTTTTTAACTATAAAAATTTATTTTTATACATTCATAATGTTTTGTTTTGGGATTCAATGTTTGTCCAAAGCTGAGACCCTAACAGGTGCTACCACACAGGTTAGGGTTGACCTGGGAACAACAGCAATTAAAAAATCATTCCATGCTTCTCAAAACCGCCAATCTCCTGATTAGAGGTCTTAGTGTCAGATGTAACTTATTGTCATACCCAAGATAAGAGTTCTGGTTGGATCAGTTCTCTATGTAAGTAGGTGCAGTCAGTCTATATCTACTTTTGTGAGGTGTATGTTATATGGAGTAAAGGGTTCTCTGATACCTTCTAGCTAATTTTTGTATCTCTTCTAGATTCCAGTTGAAAGAGTTTATAGCAACAAGTATTGCTAAAGAGTTAATAACTTCAAATTTATTTTTTTTATATTTAATTCATTTTTATTGCCCTAAAGCATTGTTATTTTGTTTTTTACGTTTGATCTATTGTCCTTCATTTGCACCAAGGTCTTTATATATTTCTTGATCTATTTTACAAAGCTCAGTTTCTTTTTAGTTTTTCTTGTGGATTTAACAATTTCTTGGAAAAATAAATGATTTTTCCAGATACAAATTCTACTATTTAACCTATAGCTGGGCAGAGAAATGAGAACAGTCAACTCCTGTACATTAAATAAAGGGTCCACTTTGAAATTCCCTATAGATTGACATACATCTGATGAAGTGCAGAGGATACAACTGCCAAAACATTGTGATAACAACAACAAAGATGAGGACAATAGTCCACCTGTGAATAATGATTTTTTTTACCATTTTATCAATTTCAGCAAGTTTTTTTTTATCTTTGTTTACTTTCTTTTAACAAACAAAAACCGCACTATCTTCTGAATGTAACAGAATTTTATTTGACATACAAATCAAATGAAAGATGTGTCTTGAAAAATTGGTTGGTTGGTTTTTGTTTAGTATCACATCAACCTCTATGGGTTATTTCATGCCAAAATCTATTTTGTACAAATTTTGTTTTTGAGATGATAATGGTTTTACTAATTAATTCATAGATGGGGGAAGAAGATGTAGATTCATACCTTTCTTAGGCTATTTGCATATAAGTGGAATTGGAACTTGGCTCTCCTATAAACAATTCCAAGCCATTATCCATTATATCACCCACACATCCAACCTTACAGCACTTTGTATTCCCAAGCAGTCACCTCTCTGAGTATCAAACTCGACATTGCTTAATTTTGGTGATCATATGGGAACCAATGTTTAAATGTGAAGTAGCTGTAAGTCTAAAAAAAACTTGGAAATCATATAACATCCTATAAATAGAACTGCATGCAAATAATGATAATTCCCAAACATTCAGACAGAAATCTTTTTGTAATAGAGTTGTAAAAAAAAAACAAAAAAAACAAAAAACAAAAAACAAAAACTATAGTTGAAATGACACTTAGAATCATTTTAGATATCAAAATACAGGTTGAAAATCCTTTTACAAAATTCTTGGGACCAGAAATTCTTCAGTTTTAGATATTTTGGGGATTTTGGAATACAGGCTGCCTATTTAATTTGTATATAGCAGTAGCTTGGCAAAAGCACCCAAGCATAAACATGATATCCCTTTATATTTCATAACACAGTTTATACAAATACCCTAAAGGTAGTTTTATATAAGATGGGTACATTCACTCTGATGCTGATAAATCCACCCATCAATACATGATTGGGATCATCATTTTATCCCTGTGCAGTGTTCTATTTTTCATTAATTTCTGCTCATCACTTTCAAAATTCAGCCGTTTCTCCTTCTGTTTCCTTAGGTCATATCTGTTGGTTGTTCCAACTCCAAATGTCTCAGCAAGGCACTTCACACTTACACTCTTGTCTAGTTTTTCAAACAGTTTGACTTTTTGTAATATTGATAAACATAACTACTTTTGTTTTTGCTTTACCCAACCCATATGGATATCTTTGGGACATTTTGACATTTTGAATGATATTTTTACTGAATGCAAAACACCTGGTAAGTTATCCACAAACAAAGGTATTGCTGTGACAATCGCTAACAAAAAACTGGTATCAATGTAGGCTATGAAGCTAGGCTGGTGAATCCCTGCCCTGGGCAGATGAGATCACTGACAATGGCTGTACATCACAAAGGAATCTTCCCAGTGCTTTCTAAAATTTCCAGTTTGTGGCAAGTCATGTCAGCATTTGAAAAACTTGGATTTTGGAGGTTTTTGGATTTTAGAATTTCAGATAACAGATACTCAACCTGCATTAAGATTTCATAAAAATATCCTCTACTTGAAGGAATTTACAAAGCTGCATCATTTGAACCCATCATGCTAATCAGCTACCTCTGCTTGTACAAAAGGTTTGAATTTTTGCCTACTTCTCAGATATAAAATAGTTGGGGTGAATGTATATTTGGATTGTCTTACACACACACACACACACACACACACACACACACACACACACATATATGTGTGTGTGTGTAGATATGTATATCTATCTAATCTAAATCTAAACTTATTTATAAATAGAACTTTGTCTCTGTGTGTGTGTGTGTCTGTGTGTGTGTGTGTGTGTGTCCGTTACCTATAGACTCCGAAATGGCTGAACCGATTTTCTTAAAAATTTACCTAGTTGTACTATAAGCGTCTGTGAGTGTTCTTAGCTAAGTTTTGCGTCGCGGTACCCCCGATAATTATCAAAAATTGATAATCGAAAAAATCAGCTTATAGACCGAGTGATCCAATTTTAATCAAATTTGATACACTCATAGACAAAGACATAAGAAACAATATTCGGAGATTTCAAGGTTGCGGTTCTTACAATAGTGCAGGAAATCGATAATATATATATAAAAGGCAAGATGCTGGTGTGTGTCTGTTTATCTGTCTGTATGTCCTTTATACAAATCCACAATTTTTATCCAATTCTCACCAAACTTCACACAAATATTCTTTAGGCTGAGTCTAAGGACCATGGATTAGTTTTAAAGCTTTCATTGCACCCGAGCAATGCCGGGCTATACTGCTAGTATATATATATATATATGTATATATATGTGTGTGTGTGTGTGTGTGTGTGTGTGTGTGTATAAATCAAAAACGAAAAGGACATGTAGGTAAAATCCCAAAACAGATTTTATTACTATTAATCTCATTAATATTAAACTTGTCCTGGTAGAGGGCTCGATGTAAATAGTGTTATTTATCTACAGAGCCAAATATGTATATTTTCAAATAAAGCTCCAAAATTAAATGGCCATTTCATCAAAGAAAAACCTTACTTCTTCAGCGGCAAATTTATTTATTATGCAAATACAGTACTAAATTCATTTAACAGAAGTTTACTCAAAAAAATCATACCTGAAAGTTTACATGAAAAAAGAAAAAAGTACTTTTCTTTTCCCCTTGTTCCATACTCTCCATATCAATATCTAGACGACAACCTTCTAACATAACCTACTCTCTTTTTTTTAGCACCCCTCCCACTATTCTTTCTTATTGTATCTTACTTTTTCTTCTTTCAAATTCTGGGTATGATTTTCTTATTGAGTAAACTTCCGGTAAATGAATTTTGTACTGTATTTGCATAATAAATGAATTTTACTGCTAAAGAAGTGAGGTTTATCGCCGCTGAAATGGTCGTACAGTATATGTAATTTTTAGAGTATTATTATATATGATATATAATTGATTATATATGATATATAAAGGATTATATATATAAAATCATTTTACCTCAGGCAAGGTGGGACTGGCACTATTGTGCAGGGAATTACAGTGAGAGAAAAACAGGGTACAGGGAATATCAAAAAAGGATTAAAGTTAGAAGGAATTTAAAGAGACAGAGGATAGTAATTGATGTTGCATTTAAATTTTTGAAGATTGTAGCTATCAGGGAAGCAAGTAAATGAAAGGGAGTTCCACAGGTGGGAAGTGAGAGAAAAGAAACTGTTTGAGTAGAAGTGGATATTATATTTAACTATTTAAATGGTAAAAGAATGGGACATACATGCCAATCTAGTAGCACATGTAAATTTGTGTGGTCAGGGCACCAGAAAAAAAAAGTTTGTCAAAGCAGTTGTGATGAAAATATTGGTAAAAAAATGACAGAGGGAAGCCACATCATGTTGGTAAGAAAGTGATTGAAGTCACAATGCCAAATAGGAATGGTAAATATATAAAGTGTCTGCTAGTGAATAATTGGAAAATATTAGGGAAAAAAAAAGAGTTTGTTTCCCTGCAGAATTCTACACAGTAACATCAATCAACAGTTCCTAACCTTTTAGGTATTTTTTAAGGTTTGTTGTTTGAATATGTCAGGCAGCTTGATAGACAAGTTAATGGATCAGGTGTCATGATATACTTCGCTACTTGTTTGGAATTGTACATAGAGGTAATGGGTGAATTAACTGGTACAATTAGTATGTCTGTAAAACTATTTGAATCCATTGGTGAGTATAGCTATTGTTATGATTTTTATAATTATTAAGCTAATTGTCCTAGAGCCACTCAAGGTAGATATTTAGCAAATGAGGTTGTTGTAAGGGTGTACAGAGAGGGAGCAAGAGGTACAAATGAAGATATATAGGATAGATAATAGTTGATTCTAGACTTGCAGAGGTTAAGATATTGGGGAAGCATCATCTCAGGAGTCCATTCTGCAATACAATAGTTCCGGGGAAGAAGCTGTCTGAGTAAATTTTTCTCCTTATCAATGGTTGGTTAATTGATTTTTTTTAATGACATATCAGCCTCTATAGGTTACATAATGCTGAAATCTCAATATTTTGAACATGATTTTATGGCTTCAACTACAAATAAAATATACTGTTGGTAATTTTACTATAAATAGGTATTGTTGGTAATTTCTTTTAATATAAAAGTGTATTGCTGGTATATTTGCTATAAAAATGTATTTTTATACTTTCATAGTGTTTTTTTACAGGTGGGAGGTTCACTATTTACCCATAACTGGAACTCTAACAGGTGCAGGCAGTCCAAGTCAGAGTGGACCAGGGAACTATAGCAGTTATGGTTTCATGCTCCTCAACACCTCTAACCTTTTGGTCAGAGCCCTTGCTGCCAGATGTACTTTATCATCAAATCCAGGACTACCTTATCAATGTGATACTAAGTGAATGAGGATGAGTCAGTTGAATGTAAGTGGCATGGTGGGTCTTAGTTATGAAAGGCTGGACTAGTGGAACCAAGGAATGTAGTTTGCCTGAACATTTGCCATAAAAATAGCAATAGAATATCAAAAGGCTAGCAATGCTTCATCTTTGGGAAAGGGGCTGTATGTCTCTGTGTCTTTTGTATAGGACCCCTTATGACATCAATTAAAGCTTCTCTCAAAAGAGACAACCACCTCCTGCATCTGTATTGTTGTATATATTAAATAAAGTTTGTACATCCCAGTGATGGATATTACTTTTGTACAGAAATAATTCTTTTTTTACTGAACTTGTGTCCATCCTGGAGTAACATTAGTTTTTATACTAAATGCCATAGCAGCACCGTCTATTATATTTCTGAGATTGGGTGTGTTGTTGTATAAACTATTTTATGTTTTTCTACTGTCTAAATAAAGTGAATGATGTCACCTGTATTTGTACTGATATATCCTGTCATTAAACTTTTAAGGTAGTTTTATTTATGCTCAGGTATTGTTTGAATTGAAACTCATCTGGTCTAACATGTACTGTATAATAGACAGGTGTTACTAATCGTAATAGCTGTAATTTGAAACTTGTAAAATAAATGAATTCAGGATATAGAAGAAATTTACGTACAACATGGTTCAAAGAAGAAAGAGAGAGACAGACAGAGAAAATACACACACAGAAAACAGAAAGAGATAAAGGTAGAGAAAATACAGAGAGAGAGAGAGAGAGAGAGAGAGAGAGAGTGAGATAGAGAGAGTGAGAAAAAACAGAGAGAAAAAGAGACTGAGAAAACAGAGAAAAGGACTGAGAAAGCAGAGAGAATGAC
Organism: Ascarosepion bandense; assembly: GCA_037127315.1. Classification (NCBI taxonomy): domain Eukaryota; kingdom Metazoa; phylum Mollusca; class Cephalopoda; order Sepiida; family Sepiidae; genus Ascarosepion; species Ascarosepion bandense. The sequence continues at coordinate 1,661,142 of JBBBDQ010000563.1, read as the reverse complement.
AGAAAAAACAAAGAGGCCGAGAAAACAGAGAAAGAGTGACAGAGACAGAGACAGAAAATAGAGAGAGAGACAAAACAAAGAGAAATAGAGAGATTGACAGAAAAACACAGAGAAAGAGAGAGAGAAAACATATATATCGAGAGGGAAAAACAGAGAGAGAGAGAAAACAAAAGACAGAAAAAGAGAAAAACACAGACAGAGAAACAGAGAAAACAGAGAGAGAGAGAGAGAGAGACAAAAAATATAATGAGAGACAAAGAAATTAGAGAGAGGGAGACAGACAAAAAAGGGACAGATACAGAAAAAGGCAAAGGGAGTGTGAGATAGAGAAAAGCAGAGACAGAGAAAGACAGAGAAAAGGCATAAAGAATGAGAGAAAGAGAAATGCAGAGAGAGAGAGGCAGACAGAAACAGAGAAAACAGTGAGAGAGACAGAAAAACAGAGAAAACAGAGAGACTCAGAAGGAAAACACAACACACACACACACACACACACACTTAAAGAAAAATACAGGAAGAGAGAGAGAGAATCACATGACTAAATTTCATGATAAGGGAAATGGGACATCTTGGTACTGCTGCCTCATGAGGGTGAATAGAGCAAAAGAAATAGACAGAGAGAGTGATAGAGAGAGTGATAGAGAGAGAGAGAGAGAGAATTTGTGAGTCCTTTATACAGCTTATAATCATTCACCTAGCTTGTGTTGAAAAAAGACCCCTGTCAGACTAGTTGTCGTGATCCCATAACTGTTGTTATGGATGTTTGCATTTTATCATCTGCAATTTAACACAAGTCTCCATGAGTATGTTAAATGTTATTGCATATGATAACCCATTTTATTAACAGATCCTAATTTAGATAGTTGCAAAATCCATATTGTGAAAATATCTTTTGAGCTGATAGTGTATATGGTCATAGTGTCTTTGTGGAAGATAGTAATTTGTTCATTGTGATAAATAAGTGCTGATTTGATGAGTGGTCTTTATGCAAGAATATGATGTGCAAGTGGAGTATTTACTTACAGTTTTTAATTTCTGATTGTCTGCAAGTATAATACATTATAATGCATGAAAAGGATGATATATGATCTTCTTTTATGTGCCATGTCCCTTCAGGACGTGGGTGATCATGGTTCTTCAGAATTTCTTATCCCTAATAAGTCTTAGTAAGATTTATCTTTTCATTATCTTTCCCACTTGCTGTTCTGTTAACCATTTATACAAGCTTGCAATATATGTTATTCACTGTTTTTCTCTGTTCCTCTTAACTTCAGTATGTTCTGTGAGTATCAAACTTTTCAAGCCTTCTTTCTTTATTATGTGCCCTAGAAATTTCAACTTTCTCTTTTTGATTCTAGGTTTAAGTGTTCTTTTTTTTCCATTTTCCTTATTTCCTCATTACTCATATGTACAATTCATGATATTCTCATCATCTTTTGGTAACTATGAAACCTAATTGAGAGAAATTGAATGAAAATATTATCAATCTTCAATATTCAATAAAAAAATTACCCTTCCTTCATACTGAGGGCAGTTGAGAGCAAAGACAAATGTGCTACTATGGATAAGTGCCATGCAGAAGCACGCATACAGGAGAACAGGGTCCTCATTTTTTTAGGTTGGGTTTGATAGTTTTATCTATTTTGATTGGTTTTATGTGTGAATTGGTTGGTAGAAAATTAGTAGGCAGTGAAACAGACACATCCACAGAAGTTGCATGTATAAATAACATTGAGAGAATCTTCCAGAGATACTGCTGTAACAGTACCCTTCAATATGGCATCAATAAACTACCACATGAGACTACTGTACTGTTCAGAAACCATTCACAATACAATAGGCTCATTGCTATACACCTACTGATAAGATAGCCTTCTTAAAGGTTATTTGAAGGTTTGAATCCCTGGCTATCAGGTGGATAATGCCAAAACCTACAAAAATCTACCTCCAGCACCCTTAATGAAGGGACAATCAATCCAGGAAAGAAGATACAGATATGATGCTCTGAGTAGATGTTGTGTCTACCAAGAAATTAAGACAAAAGAACTCTTCTTTGGTTCAGAAACATTGTACCAGTCTGAGACCTAAAGGTATAGAGACAAGCTTGCTCATATACATGAAGACTAAAAGACCTATTTTGGGAAGTGGGACAGTGAGGGTTACTTGGGGATGCATCCCCTACCTTCATTTGAATTAGTATAGTAATATAATATATTTGAATATAGTATGGTTACAAGGTAAGGGCATGCAATAGCTAAGTTAACTATTCAGAAAGGAAAGTTTAGACTTACAAAGAAGAAGCATTATGGACCAGAGAGAGGGTGGTGGACAGAGAGTGTGAAATAGCTATAAAATTTAACCTAGTATAAGTTCCAATATCCACATTTTTGGAAAGTGGACAGACTCCATTAAAACTTCCATTAAATGTAAGGGCCTTGAGAATTAATAATAAATTAATGTGCAAGAAAATTATCCAAGTTGGTTAGCACACACACACACACACACACACACACACACACACACACACACACACACACACACACACACACACATGTTATATAATAGGGGTATTACCATGGTTCCAACAAGAGAAAAGTATATATTTTAAATAAAAAACGAACTGTAACTGTTCTTTTATAAAATATATAGTGTATTTTATTTTTTATTTTTTATCCTGCTACATGTATTTCTGATTTCGTGACTGTCTGTTTGTCAGTCATCATCTTGTTTGCATGTGGTAGTAGTTCACATCTTATACTTGTGAGGGAATCTCTTTTCACTTTAAGGGTTAATAAAATGATTTGGGATGTGGTTAAATATTGGACTGAAGAAGGTTTTGTTTTTATTTCTTTGTTTTTTTAAATTCATATATACATAGATACACACATATATATACATATATATACACTTCCTATGTCCTGTAAGATTTTATGTGTATGTTTGTATGGATAAGAAATTAATTCAAATCAACATTCTTCTTCACTTTTACAAAAAGTCACAATTACATATGAAATCCTGGTTTTCCCAAATAGAAAAGGGATTGACCATGTGCTTAAAGAAAAAGTCCAACCCAGATTTTGCAAGTAGGTGTTAAAATGATTTTTGACCAATGGGAGCAACTTGCACTACTTGAAGACTTAGAGATCCAATTCTAAATTCAAAAACACTGTATAAATGATCTCTGCCTCAGTCAAGAGTATGAGATGGGAGCAGCCAGAGACAAAATGTAAGGAAATGTCCTCTTTCTTTTTCTCCTTATCTATTTCAACAATTCCTACTAGAACATTTTGTACAAACTCTACCCTTAACCTTTTAATAATGTTTCTAATTGAACATTAACTTCTACAACTTATGTTATTCCTCCTTTTAATAAATTTCTATTTTAACAGGAAAAATGTATATTTTATTATTCCACTCTTCTAAACTAATCCACACATTCCAACTGACTACCAACCTTCTAATGATAAAAATCAGCATAAATCCTGTAAGGAGTTTGGTTATGTCTGACACAAAGCTGAATCAAAGAAAAATTAACCAACTCCCTACGCTACATGTTACTGCATTTGTTCTTGCTAGTATGTGTATATACTTGTGTGTGGGCATGTATGTGTGAGTGTATGCAGCCCACCAGTCTGCACATGTGTTGTGCATCTGTGTATGCATGGGGGGAGGAGGTTATGATCTGTTAAGTGCTGGTTTAAATTTGTTTATAAAGTTTTTTTCTTGTATTTGTAGGTATGAGTAATTGTCTGTCTGATATAATGGCATAATTTTAAATTTGCCTTGATTGCATCGGAAGATGTGTTTTGATACAAACAGTTTTCTGTTGTTTGAAAGTTTGATGTTGCTTCTGTAGAGGGATTCTCTATTGTTTAGTGCTTGGTTAATTCTAATATAAGATTTATTACATTTTGTGCACTTGAGTGTATATACCACATTTTTGAAGTTGCAGTTCAAATTTTTGTTTATTGTGAATGTCTTTGTGGGGTTTTCAAAAGTGTAAGTGTTTCCTTCTATAATGATATCACAAACCTCTTATTGTTACATTTTGTAACATCCTGTATTGTGTGCTGGCTAAATTTGGATGAGGTTAATATGTGTTTCAGGTTTTTTGGTTGGCGTTTGCTCTTAATTATTTTGGTTGTTTTTAATATGTTCTACATTTTATCATTTTTATTTAGTAGATCTAATTTTTTTAAAATTTCTCTGAATAATTCTGGGTTGTCCCTGTTGTATGCTAGAGTCTGTTCGATTCTGTGTTTCTTGGGTTGTGTAGTTTATTTAGCGAGAGAGATTTTTTTTTCCAGTTCAAAATCTTTGTTTATAAGTATCGTGGGGTAACCTCATTTTTTTAGAGTTTCATGTAGTTCTTTTAGCGGGTTTTTTGGAGGTGTTTGCCGGCCACTATAATGCAAACCGTGCGTGCTAGGGAATAGGAACAATTAGAAATAGGAACAACTACATAATCACAGATATCTACCACAAACCTACAGACACCCAACAATATCTTCATTTTAAGAGCCATCACCCAAAAAGCTGCCTAAAATCCATCACCTATTCCCATAGTTTCAAATACCCACTTTGGAAAGTGAACAGATTCCATCGCCCAGTTGACCACACCGGAAAAAGATGAAATTTTTTGTGTATTGATAAAATGCTATTATAAACTCTTATGATAACAGCATTACAATATATATATATATATGGCCTTTATTATTATTATTATCATCATCATTATTATTATATATGTGCATGCTAACTAGCCTTTGAGATTTGAAAAAGAAATCACTCGACTGGCAGTCGAGAGTGAGAGAAAATTTACTCGCCCTAAAATCATTTTACTCGACCGACATCATTCTCTTAATTGTTGCCTTACATAAACATAGTGTGAATCATGAGTCAAGGATAATATTTTTCCAAATGAGTTTCTAAAAATCTGTGAGTGTCTTTAATCTGGGCGACAGAGACATTTTGGCCCCACTCTGGAAGCGTTAATTAAATGAATGTTTACACTGACTGGGACAATAAAAGTGAAATCAGGCACCATGCATAGGACCAAAGAGTTCAATAATGTCATTGTAGGTCATTCTAAGTAACTTCTGAATCTTCAATGTCATGCTTTTGGGTTGTAAAAGGAATCAGACTTCTTTTTTCTATATTTGAACTTACTTGCACATTATTTTATTGTTAATTCTCATTTTTCTCTTTTTCATGTTTCAGTAGATTGTTCTTCTTGTTCAGCTGATATTTTAAAATTAATATATCACCTGAAGAAGAACAACAATGTACTGAAACATGGAATTTCTTTGTGTAGTGATAAAATGCTTTTATAAACCATTGTGATAGCAACACTACAATATTAAGCTCTATTACAAATAGTAAGTTTTAATCTATCTGGTCTTTCACTTTCTTATAATATATATATATATATATATATATTTATAAATGGAACTTTGTCTCTCTGTGTGTGTGTTCGTTACTTATAGACTCTGAAACGGCTGAACCGATTTTCTTGAAAATTTACACAGTTGTACTATAAGTGTTTGTGAGTGTTCTTAGCTAGGTTTTGTGTTGAAGTACCCCCAATAAATATCAAAAATCGATAATCGAAAAAATCGGGTTATAGAAGGAGTGGTCCGATTTTAATCAAATTTGATACACTCATTGACAAAGACATAAGAAATGATAATCAGAAGTTTCAAGGTTGCAGTTCTTACAATAGTGCAGAAAATTGATAATATATATATATATATATATATAAAAGGCAAGATATTTGTGTGTGTGTTTGTTTATCTGCCTGTATGTCTGTATTTTTTCAGCCCTTTTATTTTAGTTTTTGCTTCAGGATTGGCTCTAAGTAGGTATAATTGTAGTTCTTAGTCTCAGCCATGACACCATTTACTCAGAAGACTTATTTAGCCTTCAAAATTCAGTTTACGATGAAAAAAACTTATTTGTTATCGATACCAGGAACTCAAAATTTGATTGACATTCATTCATTTTTCTTTCAATCTACGGTTTCACTTTAACTGGAAACAACTATTACTTTTTAGTCTTTTGTGCCAAAGAGTCTGAGCTCCAGGACCATGGATTAGCTTTAAAGCTTTCATTACACCCGAGCCTCGCTGGGCTATACTGCTATACTGATTCTATTAATAGACGGTTTAAGTTTTTTAATGAATATCACCATGAGGATCTGTAGTTTGCTTTTATTGTTTTCTTGGTGTAGGATAGTTGTGTTATCGATCATAATTTTTTATATTGTAAATGTAGACAAGAATGTTGTTGTAGATGTCTAGAAATGGATGAATGGTCAGACATGTGTAATGTAAGATGTCCTGTTAATGTAGTTCTGGTAAATCCAACATATATATTTGTATTTTTTTTTCAGATATACATTTTCACAAGGGACATTTGAATTGATATATGATGTTTTATTTTATGTCATACATCAGTTAGTGAGAAGGAGTTATTTATAATTAAATTAGTAGTATTGTATTTTTTATAATATATTAATTTTAATTTTTCATTAAGATTCATAGGAGATGTATTAGTACGAATTTTTATGATTTTTCATCCTGTTTGTAGTTATTGTGCATCTGGTTGCAATAAAAGAGTTTGCTATGCTTAGGGTCTTTTGTGGAAATATCAAAAAAGACCCTAAATATTTTTCACACAGTTCTTCAAAGGACATGTAATTTTATAAATATATTTTTTCTTTGTAGTTTTGATCTTGCAGGTGAATTGTTATTTTCAATGATGAGGATAGCATTGTTATTTTTTATGACGAGGTTAATAAAAACAAAAAAATCAACACGTAATAAAATCAACTAATAACATGGCAAAAATGTGCTTACCATGTTCAGAATATAAAACATGCCCATGAACATTATTTTTGATAGATACTCATATTTAAGTAGATATTGTGTTTATAATCAAACAGTATTATGTATTTATTTCTACTGGCCTGATTATTTACGATAAATTTTTGTTACAAAAATGCGTGTCATTCAGCAGGATTCAAATTTGCGACCCCTATCGACATAGGGGAAGACACCATGTGATCTGGTGCATCTTAGACCTCTCGACCATGAATGATGATCAGTCTAAGTCAAATTAAGCCTATAACACAATTTTTGAATTCATCGTATTAACCATCTTTGCTCTGAAATGTATCGTAATGTCAACAAATGTAAACATGTTATGGAAATTAACGAAGATTAACAAAACTTGGTTATAAACAACCGACAATTTGAAATTATTTGTTTGAACATTATTTTTTATCGATACTCGTATTTAAGTAGATATTAATAATAAGTAGATATAATCAAACAGTATATATATTTATTTCTACCGGCCTGATTATTTACGATAAATTTTTGTTACGAAAATATGTGTCATTTGGCAGGATTCGAACCATATATATATATATATATATATATATATATATATATATGAGTATAGGGTTGGTATGGATGGAATAAAATTTTGATATCCCAAAAACATTATTTTTAAAAGTGTGCTCAATACAGAGTAGAGCAAATAATATTTATTCAAAATTTATAACATAAGTATGTTATAACATCATGATAAAGTAGCTATTTTGTTTCAGTACTTCTTGTGTCTTGTCAAGTGATGGTGCTGATCAATACCATCACTCAACGAGGCATAATAAGTGCTGAAAAAAATAGCTACTTTGTCGTGATGTTATAACATTATTATGTTATAAATTTTGAATATATATATATATATAAATCATCCACATACAGGCCTGTTTTGCTGTATTACAAATCATTAGTGCAGCTTGATTAAATGGCCACCTCATATATATATATGATAAAATATAGTTTGATGATATGCTATAATCATGGGTAAAAGTGTTCAATATCAGAGATAGAGCATGTGTAAATATAAAATTGAACATTGTGATTGACAATGAGAGGCATCAGAATTTTATATTTGAGTGCAATATTTAGTCTGGAGAATGTGCTCAAGCATGAAACAGACTGTCGCACTTCAGTCTTGACTTCAGGGTATATATATATATATATATATATATATATCAATATTATTATTCATAGTAATCTTTACGCATTCATAATTTTATTATTCTAATCATATTAAATTTAGCGTAAATTCTGCTGCATTCTTTCTTGGATTTTATTTCTAATTGTATTAGTTCTTAAATCAGTTTGAAATTTAAAAGGGAAAAGGAAGGACTAATAAAGTCCATGTTGTTTACTGCCATCTGTGATCAAAAAAAGTGAAGAGGAAGAAAGAGAAAAAAATTGTAATGTCAGAAGCAAAGATGATTTGATCTTCAAAAAACATCACACGAAAATATTTCGTTTGTTCCCAAAGTGACAAAAAAAAAAGAAAGACTTGACGTTTTATTGTTTTTGTTGCTTATAACCTGTCACCAATGCTGTAGATGTTGCTATAGCAACCATTGCTATTGCAAAAGTAAAAAATCAAAACAGCAACTTTCCAGGTAATAAGTGGAGAAATTTGTTTTTTATAAAGATGGAATGGTATATTTGTAGGACAAAGGAACCCGTTCCTTGATAGTAATCATTTAAAAGACCAGCGTGTTGACAAAGCATGTACCGAACTGCAGATATGGATAAATTGATAGATATGAATAGTTTGAAACTTAGATGGATGTTTGATATAAATGGACAGGCATAAATAGATATGAACAATTCAAAATAGATGTAAACAGACTGAAAAAATAGATATGAATAGACGAGAAAGGATCGGAATTAATAAAAAAGATATGAACAAAGTGAGATTTTGTTTTTTTACTCGTCTCACCCTAAGCAAGGTGATAATGTCACTAAGACTTAAGGTATACTGGGAGTAAAAGGGAATGAGAAGGCTTTAGTGAGGAAAAAAGACAAAAAAAGAAATAGCTTCAGAATGACAGAAGATGGTGACTGACATTGCATTTAAATTTTTGAAGATTGTAGGTGGCAGGGAAGCAAGAAACTGGAAGGCAGTTCCACAGGAGGGTAGTGTGAGAAAAGAAACTATCAAAATAGATTTTATGATTAGATCTAACCATTTCAACAGTAAAAGGGTGAGACCTAACTACCAATCTAATAGTGTGATTAAATTCATGCAGTCAAGGCACCAAGGAGAAGAGCACTTGGGAACAATTACCACAAAAATATTTGTAGAAAAGACAAAAGGAAACTATGTCACATTGTTGACAAAGTCTCTGAAGTCAAGATGTTAGGTCAGGATCGAATATTACACAATTTATTAAGAATGATTGGATTAATGCAAATATAAGTTCAGAGACACCATAACCATTGGGTTTGTGGAGCAGGCTATCATGCCAACATTGTCGAATGTCTTTGAGATAGCTAATGCCAAGGGATGAATAGTAGATTATTAGTATGTGTGTGTGTGTGTGTATTACTTCAGATGTTATTTTTAGCGGATACCCATGTTTAAAATAACATCCAGTTCTTTTAATTTTTAATAGTAAGTATTATATCTAGCAGCCTTTATATATATATATATATCTTAGGAGTAGTACAAGTACAAAAAATGTGTTAGCAGTTCACTGTTTGTAGTAATTTACTTTTTTTGAAGAGTGCTTGATACTTAAAACAATATTTATAGTAATGAAATATTTATAGTAATGAAATACTGAAACATGACAGCTCTTGCATTGCAGTAAACTATTTTTTTTTCAACACTTATAATAAAAATATTACCATAAATATTGCTTTACATCGTATTCTATATTTATTTATATCAATAAAACCCTTTAAGATGGATATTTTATTTTTTTATTATTCTTATTTTTCATTTTTTCAATTCTTCATTTTTATAGATTAGCTACTGTCTTATTCCTTTCCTGTTTAAATTTTTGGCATGTCTATTCTCCAATGGATACACTTTTCTACAATGTTTTTTCTGTGTCTTCACACACAACTCTTAAAATGTAATAACCTCCCACCCGACTATCATCATCTAATTTGATGGCATTTTTATTTTTAGTTTAATCTTATTTTTCTAGTCTCCTTATCAATATATTTATGACCAAATAAATTAACCACATTTCACTGCCTTATGGTGGCATATTGAACACTGAAACTTTATAACTATTGAGTTGTAGTATGCTATTATAATAATAATAATAATAATTATATATTTATGCTCAACTTATACTTATTTATACTTCCATTAGTTTTAACTACAAAAATTATATATATATATATATATATATATATATATATATATATATATATATAAACAAATTTAAAATATCACACATTGAAATAAAGCAAAATGGATAATAACAGCACTATAATTTATATTAATAATAAATATACATTTTTTCCTCAACAGAAGTGTAACTCTCAAGCAATGAGGAATATATATATATATATATATATATATATATATATGTATGTATGTATGTATACATATACATATATACGGAGAGAGGGAGAGAGAAAGAGAGAAAGAGAGAGAGAAAGAGAGAGAGTGATAGATGAATAAATGAATAGACACATTCATATCTGAGTCAGTGTTATTGTTGGACAATCTTATGACAGTTAAACATGTCCTGCACAGGGATTGTTTTTTTTTTGTTGATGATATACAACAAATCCTGATTGATTAGATGCACAAATAAGATGGAGTTGATATCTATAAGCAGAAAGCCTTGCAACTAAATTTCAGATTTTGTTTCTTTTCTCAACGTTGCAAAGGATCTTGTGAGTGTTAGCATAACATTTTGATATGATGAAAAAACTATGACAGACTACTTCCCATCAAGAAATAGACAGGTTCTGAATATATATATATATATATATATATATATATGAGAATTCAATATTCCTACAAGTTCCTCCACAAATTCCTCTTCTTTATTTAAACTTACTAATTGTACTACTAAATTAGTTATTAGGCCTCATTGTATACAGTTGAAATAGCTAGTTTTAACCATAAGTTCTATTCTAATAGATTATTTTCTTCCACTCATCAGTGTGCTTGGACATCTGATTGCTTCCAGCGAGGATCGAAACTCAACTGATATGGCATCAGTCAGAGAGCCTACTCCTAAGTTATCGGCGCACAGTTGAGAGAGGAGAAGATTTTAACATGTTATATATATGTGGTGTATACATACATCAGCAGCTGAGATAACTCAATTCAAGACTGAAGCAGAATATATATATATATATATATATATATATATGTATTATATTGTGGCAATAGTAGTAAAAATGTATTGAAATATATTCTTTACTAATAGAATGACAGAGAAACTATCTTTCTCTTTTTCTATCTACACAATTTATCCTTTCCTTCTTTCTCTATAACCCGAACATAGCTTACTTAGTCAGCTGATGTTATGCAGAAGCCAATCAATCACTAATGTTCCTGCCAAAGTCAAAGAGAAAATATGTAGATATTATGAACAACAAAAACTAATTGAATAATCCTTTTTAATTTCTTTTTGCTTTCAGCCATTCACATGTGCATGCATGGGAGCTATGCTTTAAGTTGTCAGAAATTCAACAAACACCAAACCAAACAGATGATGGTTAAAAATAATATCAACACCAGAAAAGAGATACAGAAAATTAAGGACCAATTCAAAAGGACAATCTACACGTGCAAATACCAGAACAATTTATACAAAATCTTTTATTATCTATAAGCCAAAATGCAGGAAAAATAATGAACCTTCACCTAAACAAACAAAATTATGTCCTAATAGAGTCAACTAAAATAATAAAAAGATGGTATAGTTTGTACAAACCTGGCCTTTGTTTCATTTATGACAATCACATCAAAACCATAGTGGTAACCCTACTGTATAACTATACTACAATATATATTAATAAAAGAAAGGACAAGAAGAAAAACTTTTAGGGGTTGTTATTGATTTTTTATATAATTATTATTTATGTATTTTCATTTCATTTATTAAATTTTTAAAAGTCATGAGAACTTTCGTCTTTCTTCTTTTTTTTTTAGTTATGGTTATACATAAATAGGTTGGCTTGAGAAAGAAGCAATTCTTTTAAAAAAGAAGATATCGCAAAAAAAATTCAGGGCAAAGCATTTTTAAAATATTTCAGCGTATTTCTCTAAATCAAAATTTGAATGTTTAACATTAGTTTTCTCTATGTTAATTCTGTGTCTAAATACAGGTTATTAAAAAAAATTGCTACACTTGTCATAATAAAGTTCCTCAAGAAATAAAATGCATAAGGTAGGGTATTTTATATGCTTATGCAAAAAAAGTGGGGGGGGGGGCTCAAATTATCTGTTCTAAATGCAATCTGGTTGGTTGATTATGATAATGTGATCAGGCATAGTAACTTTTGTACCAAAAATTAATAACTGCAAAATACTGTTGTTAAAATTTGGGAGTGTCATAGTTCAGTGAGTGTGACTTATGATTTAATTCTTGTACATTGAGCTTTTGTGAATTGCCACTAAAGTCCAATAAAATAGAAGTCCTGACACTTGAAATACTTAACACTTTGTTGGCATTATGACAATCTGAACCCTCTTTTTTGCATAAAACAGAAAGAATTTTTCAACTCCAGTTAAATAAGATATATATCATGGCATAGAAACAAGTTCCCTCAATTCAATTTAAATTTTTAAATTCATAGAACTATGAAACTATTAAAATTACTCTAAATAAATACTCTTTTTCCTCTCTCTCACTCTCACGCTCTCTCTCGCTCTCTCTCTCTCTCTCTCTCTATATATATATATATATATATGGATTGAAATCCAAGAAGATGAATAGGATAAGTAAAGAACAGGTAGAAAAAAGTGTCTTTAACCTAATAACAAGCTTTTTCTTTTTTAAAATAACTCTGAAGAAGCTTGTTAAAGTGAAACACATTAGATTAAAGACACTTTTTCCTACCTGTTCTTTACTTATTCTCTGTCTCTCTCTCTTTCTCTGTCTCTCTGTGTCTCTCTCTCTCTCTCTATATATATATATATATATATATATAAAGTAGAATCCTTGAAATTTGGTAAGGTAAATTCTAATGAAGACTAACTCCTGTTTTCCTGCATGCTGGAAGTTCTCTTCAGTCATTCCTGTTTCTAAGAATTGTGGTGAACCCTCGGACCCATCCAACTATCGCCCTATCAGTCTTCTACCAATATATGGGAAAGTGTTCGAAGCCATAATCAATGCTGAAATAGTTCAACATCTTACTGCCCACAAACTCTTCTCTGACAAGCAATATGGCTTCCGCTTTGCCAGGTCCACTGCCGATATGCTAACAACCTTTACAGAGTACATGCTCCAGACCCTCGATGAGTCAGCCAAGGCTCGTGCAGTTGCTCTGGACATCTCCAAGGCTTTTGACAGGGTTTGGCACTCTGGCCTCCTTTGCAAGCTATGGGGTTACGGCATTACCGGATGCCTGCTTGACCTAATCCAGTCTTTTTTATACAACTGCAAAATGAAGGTCATTTTGAATGGGCATGCCTCTTCATCCTACAGCATGAATGCCGGTGACCCCCAGGGCTCTGTCCTGGGCCTGACGCTCTTCCTTATTTTCATCAATGACCTCCCAGATGAGATCAAGTCCCAAGTAGGTATGTACGTAGAAGACACGATAATATACTCCCGCTCCAGTAAGAAACCTGGCATGTCGGACAGACGCAATCTCGCTGCTGACCTTGAACGGGATCTACACTCTGTGGTGAATTGGGGCAAGAAGTGGCTTGTCAACTTCAATGCGTCCAAGACCAAGATGTTGTCTGTCAACCATCACAGGCAACCTCTCCTGCCTCCCATAAGCATGGACCAAGCGATTCTCCCTGAGAGCAATACACTGTGCCTCCTCGGCCTTACCCTCTCTTCTGATCTCAAATGGAACTGCTACATCAAATCCATAGCTAAATCCACTGCTAAGAAGGTTGGGTCACTGTGTCGATCCAGGACATTCTTTCTGCCTGAATCCATCCTGCATATACACAAGTCTACCATTCGACCCTGCATGGAGTACTGCTGCCATTTATGGTCAGGTGCCCCTGCCACTCACCTCAGTGTTCTTGACAAGCTCCAAAGGAGAGTTAGTAACATGATAGGTGCTGACTTGGCGGCTCGACTACAGCCACTCCCCCCACCCCGACGAGATGTGGCCTCCCTTTGTCTGTTCTATAAGTACTTTCATGGCTTCTGCACAGATGAACTTAAGTCACTGGTGCCTCCTCAACAGGTGTTTACTCGTGCAACCAGACTGACAACTGGGTCCCACCCATTCACAGTTAGGTTAGCCAAATGCAGACGACAATTCTACTCCTGCAGCTTCTTCTCTCGCACTTCCTGCCTGTGGAACTCGCTCCCGTATTCTTGCTTTCCTGACGGCTACAACCTCCAGAAATTTAAATGCAATGTCAATACTCATCTACTGACCACTTGACTCTAGCCCTTCCCCCACCCTGTATATCCTTCCCTTTCTCTCCCCTCTTGCAACTGTCATCACACCTGCATTTTCATCTTTCTATTGCTTCTTCCTAATTGGTTTGTAATCCTCTTCTCCCTCCTCTAATTAATTTTCTTTCAGTTATGTAGCCCCCCCCACACATCAGTGGCTTTTACGCCTTGCCTGGGGTGAAATGATTAAAAAAAAAAAAAAAAACTCCAAAGAGAACTCAATGTTAAAATTTATTGTTGAATTTAACAGAGTATTATAATCAAGAAACAAAAGTTGGATATTTTTACAAATCCATTCGTAATATGATATTTCGTGGGTCCTATTGCATGTCAGACCAAATTCATACAACAATGATTCATTGTTGCATGAATTTGATCTGTTGCATGAATTTGGTGGGAGCTGCAAAATATGATATTACCAATGGATTTGTAAAAATATCCAACTTTTGTTTCTTGATTATATATATATATACATATATATAGTTATGGATGTAAATAAGTATACATATGTGTATACGCGCAGATACACACCCATATATAAATATTTATCAGGTGTTATTAGAACCGTGCTCAATGTAATATAACAAAGCTATTAAGTAAATATTAATAAATATACATATTATCCTTTGTCTATAGCACAAGTGATGATTGTGTAGTGCATGAAACTCCAAGACATGCTATAAACATAGGATAATATGTATATTTAGTGACAGTCAGCATATATATTCAAAGGAGAGCTTTTTAACACCCTCTTATATATATATATATATATATATATATATATATATATATATATATTGGTGTAAATTAATAAATATAAATATGATGGTGCACATATGTATAGTAGTATTATTAAGGTGTTAATATATATATAAGAGGGTGCTGAAAAGTTTTCAGTGATTTTGTCAGATTACTGATGATTATGTTAGAACAGATCCAACAGCTATCTATTTCATCCAATCTTTAAAATACCCGGTAAATCAATACATGCTGTTTGATAAAATAAGAATAAAAAATTAAATGAAAATCAAGTGAAATTTTAATGAAACACAAGCCAAAAAGGACAACATATGATGTTTGCACTTCACCTCATGAGAAGTATTTCCTGGATGAATTGTGGCCATGACCGGGGTCGAAAGTCACCAGATTTAATAAAAGTGCACAGAAGATAAATAGAAATACCTTCCTAGTGCCTAAAATTGATCAAAAACAGATGATGTGACTGTCAGTGCCACCAAACAGTCAGGGAAAAATCAGGGAAGTGACCTGGGAAGTTTGAAATTGCTCTTGTTGACATTAGTACTGTCTTGGGTGGATGAGTGTCATGGTGCAGTGGATATCGGCTTGGAATGAGAAATTGGGAAGCCAAGTTCAAATTCCAGTCGAATTCCTTGCATTCACTTACGTGCAAATACCCTTGGGAAAGGTATTAATCTATCTCTTCACTCCAGTTATGGGTTAAATAATAGGATGGATTGGGTTCTATAGCCATGGTTGGCAACCAGTCTACTGCAGAAAGCAATGGCAACCTACTGTGGGTTAATCTTCTGCCCAGTCAGTCATGTCTCTTTCGAGACATGATTGCCCAAGCGTGTATCACGTATGGCACTTAACTGATTTTACAGTATAGTTTGCTCTATACAAAGTCAAGGGGCTACTCAAGGTAGAGGGTTATGTTGAGGGGTAGTTTATATGGATAGGAGGGGAAGATAATGATTAACTCTAGACTTGAAGAGTTCAAAATCTGTCCTATAGGGCAGTAGTTCACAGAAATAAGCTGTTTCTGTAGAACTTACTTCTTGTTGATGAAATATGGAGGAAGTATAGGTGGTTTATTACTATGTAGATGACATGGCGAGTTCTAGATCTGTTAGAACCAAAAAATGCAGTTTGTCTGGACACTCTTCATGGTAGAAGCAATAGAACAGTGAGAGACTTGTCACATCCTGTCTGTGAGAGAGAAGTTGGAATGTGGAAAATAATTTTTCTTCATCAAGGGCTCAGAGATGCCTTTGAACTCCAGCCTAAATATGGCAACAGTACTCCATTTCAGCCTCATTTTGCTCCTATGAAGAATGAGGAGTCAGCTACTTACTGGATCAGTAAGTAGCTGACTCAATAATTTTGTCTGAATCATTAGTGAGGGATCATGTATAGGAATTCCACTTGAGGTCAGGTGCAAGTCTGTGACCCTATATCCTCTTAAGGGATGGGATCTCCACAAAGGAACGTTTGCTCATCAGGACTGGCAGTAGTTTGAGGTCTGATCAGTGATGATGTAATTTAACTTGTTTGGTTTTAGAGACATTGAATGTAACCAGCCAGTTTTTCTTCACTGGGAAGTTACTGTTAGATTGGAAGAGAAGTCACCTGCTGATCTCTGATCATCAAGACTTTTAGAGATGTGCTCATATATCATTGTAGCTTAGGTGTTTACAAATGATCTGAGTATATTCTTAAGCAGATCATTTATGTAAATCAAAATCCGGGGTGTGATCCCTGGGCGACACCTGTGTTGACTGCTAGGGTTCCATTAAATAACTATCTTGAGAGACTTACCTATTAGGAAGGATTTTATAATAGAAAAAGCCTTTCTGATGATTTCATAGCTTTGTGCCACACCCTGTTGAAGGCCTTCAAGATATTTAATTCTATGGTCCTTGCAGTGTATGTATCGTCAAGAGCCTTACTAATTCTCTGTGTAATGGTAGTAAGGACATCAGCAGTGGATTGGGCTGATCAAAACCCACACTGTTCATTGCAGAAGAGGTTGTTCCTATCCAGATGTTCAACAACCTTCTTGTTGATTAAGGCTTCAGAAAGTTTACTGATGATACTAAGGAGACTAATGGATCTGTATTGTGAGTGAGAGGATAGATTGCCGTGTTCTAGAAGACCAAGCATACACTTGTGAGCTTCCACACACTAAAGACTTCTTCTTCAAACAGCATCTAAATAACTTTGCTAGAATTGAGGATACTTCTGGGTTGATATTTTTAAAGATGACTACTGGAATTATGCCAATTCCAATGGCTTATTTTGGATTGAAGCTTTTGATAACTCTAGAGACCTCTCTTACTGAAATAAGTATATTCCTGAGATTGTGCTCAGTGAGACATGGGAAGTTTAGGAGGGAATAGCCTTTGGCATCTAAGTTTGAGTTTGTGGCAAAAATTGAGGTGATGAGCTTCGCCTTGTCTGTCAAGTGGATATGACCTTGAGACCATTTGTAATAGTGGGCACAGCCACTTTGCCTCTATTCATAATTTAGTTGGTGATCTTTGTTTCTTTTCAACCTTGGTCTGGTCAACTTGCACATAGTTGCACTTTGCATTTTCTAGAATTACCTTACAGTGATTATGGATTGTTCTGAGAGAAGTAAGATTGATTTTGCAGTAGTGGTTCTGGTGAACTATGGTTGCTGTGCATTCAGGGGTGAACCAGGGCTGACTTTTTTTGCTGGAATTTTTTGTGGGTATAAAACACTCTATCCCAGAAAGAGATTAGAGCAGCACTTTTATGGGAAGTATGTTTGAAGAAGGTTGGAAGAGGAGTTTTGATCATATAGGACCAAAAGCTGTCCCAGGCTGCCTTTGCATAGCAAAAAAATGTTCTATAGAATGGTAAGTAATTGGTTTGTTACTGATTGAGCTGCGTTTCTGATTTTTAGATCTGTGTTGGTAAACCTATTAATTTAACTTTTGAGATTTTACTTTCTAATTTCTTCTAATAGTTGAAGTTTTAGTTCAAATTAAATTAAACTGCATAAATTAAAATGTAGCATCCTAGCATTATAATACATACCTACTATGAACAATGCAAGAACCAAAATTTCAAATCTCACAATATGTACCTGTAGATTGCATAGTGTATTAAACTACAAGTCAGACTATAGACATAAGATAATATGTACATTTAATATATAATAACTTTGTTATATATGGTATAGACAAGGTTGAAATAATAAATGAGTAAAGGTAACATTTTATTAACTATACTACCATTTTTATTTTTGCTGTTGGCTATAAGATTACATTGTTTGTTATATGTGAATGATTATCATTTCTGTCCTTTTTGTATTTTGTGTCTTTGATATGTTTCTTATATAAGTCATTGTGGTATTCATGTAAATGTTCATTATTATATACAGGGTGACCAAAAAAAAACAGAACCTACAAATTTTTTAATAAAACTGTTAAAATTAATTTTTCTTCTTTTCTCTTTCTAGGTATATAAATTGACTTTGTGCATGAAATATTGGAACAATAATCTTCCCCAATATATCTTAGTCAACCAAGGAAAGGACATTTTGTGAGGTCTATTTCACCAACAAATCATACATTGTAATGCAAGCAAACTTTCAAAGAAAGTTCCAATGTCATCATGCTCCATCAAAAATCAGAATTTCTGTAGTTCAGAGATTATGGGACTGTGCAAAATCTGAATGAATGATGAAATGAAGGCAGAAATTGCAGCAAAAATTTTGCACGACATTTGTAACTTTGCCTCCAACACTGTATTTGGAGCATATTTTAAAAAGATCATGATTTTTATGCAAAAAAAACAAAAAACAATTCAACTAAAACTTTGTTGAATGATTGTACATAGACTGGAGTGTAAATCCATCAAGATTCTTGAAAATAAGTGGACCTTTGCAGGATTTATTACAATATTTATGGATTCTGTTTGAACAATTATAAAGGAACAATTTGATTCAGGCACAAAGCGCAGATGTCATAGAAATGAAAAGCTGCAGATTATAAGGTTATCTAAAAATAAAGTACTACTAAATCCTAAACATGAATTGACGGTTTTTATGTAAACACTACAAATATTTCTCTCTAAAATTTAATTAATTATAATTGTTCATTTATGAATTAACCTCTAATAATTATAATTGATCATTTATAATTTATGCTTTAATATTACTTAAAAATTATTTTACTAAAATAAATGACCCCCTCAATACTTATTAGATTTTCATAACTACAATATAACTTAGTATACCATAATTACTTAATTCTAATTCTTACCTAAACAATCTGGCCCTTTTAACAGATGAGGTAATACAAAATCAAATTAAAAAAAAAACAACCTAAAATCCAACCTGCTGTTAAAAATTATTGTCTACCCATTTAAATAATATATGTTCTTAGGATGTATTTTACCCAGACAAAACTAAAAAGTGTCATCTTTTGACATCAAGCTACATTGTTCTCTTTTGCAACACAAATTTTCAACCTAATTCTCACTTTTGATTGAGTAATCCAGACACACCAACAACCATATTGTTTAACTTCCTCTAACCATCACTCCTTAATTTGCTGAATAATCATGAATTCATCTTATATTTTCTAAATAAATCATTTTCACCATTTATTTCAAAATATCACCTGAAAAAGAACAGTATTGTTCTGAAACATGAAAATTTTTCTGTAGTGATATAATGCTTTTATAAACCATTGTAATTACAAAATTACAATATTAAGCTCTACTTTGTATTGAGCACTCTTTATAAAATTAAATGCATGAACAGCGGGTTTTAATTTACCTGTTCTTTCACTTCCTTATAATATATCTATATATATATATATATATATATATATATATATATACATTGTTCAGATTGTTGTCTTCATCTTTATTGCCATATTCACAATGTTTCAGCCTTTGTACACTTCAAACTTCTCCAAGTAACTAGAATTTTGAACCAAACCATTTATTTTTATTGCTGCAGTAGATTGTTCAAGGACACATGACCCAGTGGATAAAAGCGTTGGTTCTATCCAGTGACTTGACCCAAAGAGTTGTGAGTTCAATACCCGTTGACAGTAGTTGCAAATAAATTCTTAGAGAGTTGAGTTAAATAGAGATAATTAAGACATCTGGAAGTAGCATGACTCATGGAACAAGAACAATCTACCCAAGTGACCGAAATAAAGAGTTTAATTCAAAATTCCAGTCACCTGAAAAGGGTTAGAGCATACAACAGCTGAAATATCATGAATACGACACCGAAGATAAGGAAAACAGTCAGAACAATGTAAATAATGTAAATACCTCATCTCAGAAATATAGACACACACATATACATATACATATACACATATATACAAGTAACTTAAATAGGAAGAAGATATACAATTTTTTTGTTTGGAGACTTAGAACAGAACAGGAGTGTTGCATTGAAATACTGAGTGACAAAAGATATAAAATATAGATATGAGTTGGCAGAATTCGTAATTGACTGGGAATTATTCAAATACTTGGATTCAATCATGCAAAGAAATAGTTTAAGCACAAACAACAAAGAGTCACTGAATATTTTTTGGGGGTTTGACTCACTTTTTCATTTTTTAATCTCTTCTTATCTGGGTCAAGAACTACTCAATATCATTTTGTAGAAGCTGTTGTGAAGATTAGGAAAATTAAGTTTTTTTGCAATTTTAAAATTCAAATCAGACAGCAATTCTAGACTAGCAGATAAGATCTTGTCAGCACAACAAAGAAAGAATGTTTGCCAACATTCAAGCAAATCTCACAATGAAACAGAAACCAGCTTGTGGTTGTTATATCTTTTTTATGATAATATTAAAAAATATTTTTCTATAGATGAAACATGGCATATAAAAAAGAATAATCTTACTTAATATAGATATTTCATAGTTATTTTAGTTAATCCAAGGCACAAGGTTTGATAGGAGATTGGTTGTTGCCCATGAAGCACATTGGCCCACTCCACAGCACTGATGTTGGCCAATATATGGTTGGCACTGGCAGCATTGCAGAAGTTGAACATAACATTGAACCCTCTTAGAGACTCCAGCACTAGATTTGTCCCCAGATTTAACTCCCAAGCCCTTTCCCATGATTAGGAATTGTCACAAAGCAGCATAGGTTTAAAATCAGTTTTCCTTCTCTTTGTTAGCCAATAAATAAATAATAATATTTCAGGTCAATATCACATTTTCTGTTGCTGACACGTCTTTTGACAAACTTTTTAGCATTTTATCAACAAGATATTTTTTCCTTTTTTATGGTTTTGTATTTGGTACTATATTTTACAATGTTCTATACATGTTCTATATCTACCCATGATGCAACTAAGAGACAGAACTGGAGGTCTATTTCAAAACTTCCTCATTCCCTTGCAAGTATTTGAATTTCAGTTTGGGTTTATAGTAGTTCACTACTGTAGTTAGCATAAAGAAATTTGAAAAAAATTTTGCCCTTCCACTTGAAATAAATTTAACTTTTTTTAATTGAAGCAAGTGTAAGATTTATTTATATTCTTTTATTTATGCTTGCTCTATTAGTTTATATTTATTGCAAAACTAACTCGTTGCACAAAATTCATTAAAAAAATTAATTTTTGCAACGTGGTTAGACTACAATACTTGCAATAAACCACCTGAATATGGATAAAAAATGTGTTCCATAAATATTAAAAGACAGAAATGAGTGTAAGACAAGGATGTATCTTATCACTTGACTTACTCAACTTATAAAGTGATGTAATTCTGAGAAAATTACAAGTCTTACCAGTATTCATTATTAGTGGTCACAATCTTAACAGCATAAGATATGCAAACGACATAGTATTAATAGCAGAGCACAGAAATGAAACAATAAGATCTTCTACAGAAAGTAGTAAAGGAAAGTGGGAAGAAAAGACTAAACATCAATTGCAAGAAGAATCAACGCATGGTTGTTAGCTAAATGAGCAGCCTAACATGCAAATTACAGATTGGAGATACCAAACAAGTACAGAAATTTAAATAATTTTGGAAGTTTTATGTCTTCCAAAACCAAGCAAATTATTAAGAAACAGAAAAGTTTTGTTAGAAACAAAGAAAAAAATTACTGAACTTTTATGTAATATCAGTCTTCCTACAGGGCAGTGAATGTTTGACAATCTATGAACAGATGAAAAAGAGAGTTGAAGAAAAGTAGTTCTACAGAAGGATGCTGAGAATACCATGAGTTGAAAATGAGTGCAATGCTGATGTTTTAGAGAAAATAGAAACAAAAAGGACTTATGCATCCGAAAGAGATAATTGAAATTTCTAATGCACATAATGAGAAAAAGTTTTTGAAAATTTGATAGTCACAAGAGTTAGGAAAGAGGGGCAAAGGAAAACAACACATGATCTTGAGTAAATGGATTGCAAAGCAAGATTTAGAAGAGATAATGAAAAGACAAAATTTATTAAGAGCTACAATGGAGAGAAAATTTGAAGTGCCATGATTGCCCAATACTCACATCCTGAAGGAATATAGTACATAAAAGATCTTGTCACTTGAAAATTTATTTAACATTTTTAATTTTAAGTTAATTTAACATTCTTCGCTATGAAGGCTTTATTCATAAAACCAAATATGCAAATCATCAAATTTGATTTTATTTTCTGTGTAACATGCATTTCTGTTTGCAACAAGTAAACATGCTGAATTTTGAATACATCTTTATACTGCAAAATTAAAGAAAAGACAATGTGATTTAACCAAAAAAAATGTGCAATTTTACTTGATTTAAATAAGTAATTCATTAATCTGATTTATTCGAGTTTCTCTTCTTATGTTTCAAAGACACTTTTAAAATTAATTTTAATGTTTAATTTTTACATAAAATGTTTAAATTTTTTCTATAAAACAAACAACCTTAACATTAATTAGATGTATCTTGTGGTACAGTGGACATAAGCTTGGAGTGAGAAATTGAAGAACTGAGTTCAAATTCTAGTTGAATTTCTTATATTCACTTATGTGCAAATACCCTTTTGAAAGGTATTCATCCAGGTTGTTTCCTTCCAGTTATGGGTTAAACAGCAAGACTGACAGATTGGGTTCTGTAGCCTTGGTTGGCAACCAGTCCACCTCGCCAAGAAGATAAAAGGATTTGCATAATGCCAACACCACACCTGTAAAAAAGACAAGTTATAGAAGCATCAACAACCCCCTTGTCAATGGCGAGGAGTCAGCAATAGCCTATGTTCCACTGGAAGTGATGAGGGTTTAGATTAACATTAATGTTATCAAATTTAGGAAACCACACACTAAATATATTTCATTAATAAAAAAAATGTCATATTTTTATACTTCATAATTAATGAAACTCATTTATTAAGAATGTTACTTATCTTTTCTCCTCAAATTTCTGAAATTCAAACTTTTTGGAATAAACTTCGAGTTCTGGCCCTTATTTGCACCATGAGTATCCCTGTATTATAGAATGTCATGATGTACTCTAATTTCAGAGTGTTTTTACATGATTATTCTTTTTCTGTATACAATCAAGTCAGTCTGGCATGTCAGTCTAGTTTTTGTTCAGCCATACAAAGTAAGCATCTGAAAATCAATATTTAAAGATGATAGTTTTTTCAATATTTCAATAATTTTAGTCAACATTTTATTTCCCATAATCAATATTTAAAATAAGCACAAAAAATATTTCGTATTAAATTTCAATTCATAAAATAAAATGTATTTCCTATTTCTCTTTTTTATGGCTGACTCCATTTTGCTTTTTTTGCTTGTCTGGTTTCTTAGGAAGTCTCCAATTTTATTTGAAATTTAAAATATTTTAAGCCTAAGATATTTAAAATTAAATTATAAAGTTTTACAGCAATAACACTGGGTTTTAATTATAGTGCTTGAGACTGATGTACTTTTATACTGGTTCTATTTATAGCCATATTGACTGAGATGCCTTAGCATAAGGGCATAATAATAGCAATAACATTAAATTGTGATTAGAGTATTTTTTGACTAGTATATCTTAGCAATGACATTGTTGTGTTAAACTGACATCTTGGCATACTGATGTACTCTTAGATTGTGAATAGAAGAGGAGTTTCAAATAAGTTTGTAGTTGGAAACATTTTCAAAATCTAATATTTTTTTAATCATTTAACCCCATGTAAGGGGGACTGCCACTAGTATGCAGGGGGTTACAGTGAGAGAAAAGATTGGGTACAGGGGTATTGAGGGAAAGATAAAAGATGAATGGGATTCAAGAAGATAGAAGATGACAATTAACATTACATTTAATTTCTTTGAGATTTTAGCTATCAAGAAAACAAGTAAATGGAAGAGTGTTCCACAGGTAGAAAGTGCGAGAAAAGAAACTATTGAAGTAGAAGTGGCAGTTATCTTTAACTATTTCAATGGCAAAAGAGTGGGTCCTAGATGTCAATCTAGTAGCATGCTTAAATTCACATGGACATGGCACCAGGAAAAAAAGCTTGAAAGAACAGTTGCCATGAAAATATTTATAGAAAAGACAGAGGGCAGCTATATCACAGCTGTGAGAAACTGACTGAAGTCAAAATGCCAAGTCAGGATCAATTACCTTGCAGATCTGTCTTTACATTTTGTTGAAAACATCTAAATGAGTATATGCCATGTTCCTTCAGAGCATAAAGAATCATGGCTCTCCACAGCATCCTTCTGCATAACCATATTTCTGTTGCTTCAAATCACTTCATCTCTGTAAAGATTGTCCAGCATTCACTGCCAGTATAGGAGGACTAGTACTTAATAGGAGTTAAAACAATTTTCTTCCACATAAAAGTTTTTATTGCAAATAAATATAAATCTTACAAAGTATCGTTTTAATGTCCTTCAATTGTGATTTTTTTCTTCACAGCTTGTCATGACAGAAACTGATTGCAAAAGGTATGAATAATGTTTCACATGCCACGCTTTCTTAAGATTCTTTTATCAGACATATTTTAAAATTATTTTTAAAATAACGAGGAAAGACATGCCATGTTACTTGGTTAAAATAATATTTTAATTTCTTAGGATTCAAAAGAATTTTTAGAATCAAATGAATTATAATTTGAATGTGGTTTTAGAACCCATCTCAAATTAATTTCACACTTTTTTATGATCATTTTTTGAGAATTTCAATTTTTTACTTGGAAGTTTCCCTGAAAATAAATAAGCAGACAGGATTGGAATAAAAGCAGGGGTGGAATTTTTTTCAAAAATTAATAGGCAGGATGCAGGGATGCAATTATAAAATGCCTGAAAGTGCATAAAAATATAACCCCCTGTTTTTACATGTGCCTGATCGTTAACATTTGCACTGCTGGAAATTGAAAACAACCTCTATACTTTATAAATTATTCTCCCTTATTTTTTATTTTTTAGTTTGGCATAAATTTCTAAATTTAGTTCATTAATGAGAATTACCAATTCCTTTTCCAAAATATGTTATGATTAGAATGATATCAGAGAGAGCAATACAATTTGTTTTTCTTTATTATCATTTCTCCCTAAGCAAGTCAGGACCACCACTGGTGTGCAGTGGGTTACTGTGAGAGAAAATCAATGAACAAGGGATGATGAAGAAAGGATGAAAATCAAGAAGTAGAAGATGGCAACTGACATTGCATTTCAACTTTTAGAGATTGTAGCTATCACTGAAGCAAGCAAACAGAAGGGAGTTCTGCAAATGGGAAGTGTGAGAAAAGAAACTGCAAAGAGGCAGTTAACTATTAAGACAATAAAACGGTGGAACCTTGATGCCAATCTAGTAGCACACATGAGTACATGTAATTGAGGCACCAGGGAAAGAAACTACCATGAAAACACTTGTAGAAAAGACAGGCGGAAGCCACATTAGTGATAAAGTGATTGAAGTCAGTCTGCCAATCAAGATCAGTTATATTGCAGATCATTCTTTAGATTTTGTTGAGAACTGTGAGATGAATATCCAGAGCACCTGACCAGATATGGCAACAGTCTTCAAGAATAAAATGAATGGTAGATTTATAAATGTGCAAAATGTATTCTAACAAGAAAAATTTTCTGGCCTGCAACAGTGACTTAATCTTCCTATACAGAAAAATGTTATAATTAGTGTATAGTTGAAAAAGAACAAACAAGGAATAACAATTTTAACAGCGTGTATTGATCAGTTTTCACAACATATACAGAGTGAACAAAGAGGAAATAGAATTGTTGATGTTGGGTTCTTTAGTTAATAAAGGGAGTAATTAGGTATAAGAGTGTTGTTGGTATGACTGGGAGTTGACGGATTTGTTGAGTTGGTTGAACAAAGCCAAGATGAGAGAGTGGATTAGTAAAGTTGTGTGGTAGTACAAGTGGGATGTCATTGGAAGGGTTGATCCATCTATCCTCAGGGTTGAAATTGACACAGGAGAAGTGTGTGGATGGGCCAGTGGTCATGTGACAAGGTGGATGTGTTGAGCCAAACTACCTGTGGTCAATGATGGAGTGTTGTTTTTATATCTGGGGTTTAACAGGTGCTAGCTCTCAGGTGCTTTTGGGGGGGGGGTAAGTGGGTAGCAAAATTTGTTGATTGGCTTTTGTATTTTAGATTTTTGAAGGGATTTGTTTTTGTGGACCAGATGTGATACTTGGAACCCCTGCTCAGAAAACAACTTTTTTGTATTGAGTTTTGCTTTCTTTGCACTCACAGCTGGCTGACATGTCAAGTGAAGTGTATTTGTGAATTAAGAAGAGATCTTGATTAAAGTAATATAACATTGTGCACTTGTGTTTTATAAATTACACAAAAGCAATTAACAAAGTATGGCACAAACTGCTATTTAAACTTCTCAGAAAATACAATCTATTTAAAGAAGATGTTAGAATAATCTCAAGCTTCTACAAGGAGAAAACTTATTGCATATGGATAAAAAATAAATTGAGTAGCTATACAAATATCAAAAAGGGCATGAGACAAGGATACATCTTCTCTCCAGATTTGTTTAATCTAAGGGAGAATTTGAAGAGCTTTGTTTACTTTAACGAAACTTAGAACCGACCCTTTTATTTTGAAGATTGAAAGCTCTGATATTTTGAAAACGAACTCTCTCTCTCCATTGTAAACTGGCATTCCGACAACTGTATCATCATTCCGATAACTGTATTATCTGCTCCTATAACTAATAATTATTTTTTCTATAAAGACTCTATTCATAACTCTCCAGGCATCTTTGACCTTATTCGTTTATTTAATTTTTTTTGGTGCTGAGTTTATTTTTAACCACAAGTGTACACAAATGCTTGGTCTGGGTCTGGTGGAAAGACGGCCACTGGATTTGCACAACACGACTTTCTGAGATCAAATCACAGTGTGGACAGTGGGCTCGTTGTTGAAATAGATGTTTTGCGGACCAGCTGCTGTGATGAGATCATCACGACCAGCAGCAGCGGCTCAAAAGCGTCAACATAACTGGTGCCGTTTCAACATCATTGCAGCGGGATCCGTTCCCGAACCAGCAAGCGACCAAACCAACCAGCCAGCCAGCCAGGTGGCAGCGTCACAAAGGTTCAATACAAGGATCTATTTGAACTGCTATATTTCTGGTTCCTTTACCCTTAGCATCATGGGAAAATGTAGATTGTTTTCTTTTTTTTATTATTTATTATTATTGTTTTATTTTTATTACTTTTTTTATCAGTATCACCCCATGCAAGGCTGTAAAGCCACTAAAACGCAAGCGGTTACAGAGTGTGAAAGAATTAGAAACAGAAATAGTAATGGTGAGCAGAAAGAGGAAAGACTAATCAGAAAGACAGTAGATAGCGATTGACATTGCATTTAAAAATTTTATTTTATTTATCAAATTATTTCATTTTATTTTCCCACAAGTCAAAAATTGGAGACGTTAGCAACAAGCAAGTAAAGAAGATTAAATATGTTTTAAGAAAGGATTGATAATGTGACACCAAAGTCTGAACATGCATTCCAAAAGATAAGCAAGGCACTTATGAATGTAAAAATGTTGCTAGAAACAAAGAAAGGAGGGCTGGATTGTTATAGCCATCATATTATATGGCAGTGAATGCTGAGTAATTCCTCTATGAATGAGGAGAAACTAGAGGCAGCAGAAATGTGTTCTACAAAAGAATACTGACAATTCCTTGGACTGAGCAAGTAAACAAAAAGGAATTTAAAAAAATGGCAACAAAAAGAACATTGAATCACTAAAAGACAGTTGAAATTCCTTGGATGAATAATGAGGAATGGGGCTTGAAAATCTTAACCTTCACAAGGCATATTGAGAGCAAGGAAGATAGAGGAAGGCAGTGAGCAATTTACCTGACAAGTTTGTATGAATGGATGGTGGAACAGGAGATGGGAGACTTAACAAAAACAAGAAAAACTGTTAAAGGCCACAAGGGATAGGAAGTCATAGAGAGCCATGATCGTCTATGCCAGAAGAGATGCGGCATAGAAAAAAAAATTATTTTTGATCCTAATATCATATTGCAGTTCATTTATTCTCTTGACTTTCTTGGATATATCATCTTTATGAGGGGGGGGGAGAATTTGGGGGGCAGGTAATATTTGCCATCTTTTTCTGTGTGCCATGTCCCTTTTGGATGATGGCGTTCATGGCTCCCCACAACTTCCTATCCTTTGTATCTTTTAATAAATTTTGTCTTTTAGCTATCTTTCCCAAACCATGTTCTACTATCCATTCACTCAAGCTTGCCAAGTAGGTTACACATTGTTTTCATCTGGCCCTTTTGCCTTTCAATCTATTCTGTGGCTATCAAATCTTCCAATCACTCTTTATTCATTGTGTGCCTTAGAAATTTCAACTACGTCCTACTGGTGTTAAGTATAAGTGTCCTTTTTATTTCCATTGTCTCTAGAACTTTGTTGTTTCTCACATGGTATTCTCAGAATCCTTCTGTAGAACCAGATTTCTGTTGCTTCAAGTCTCTTCTTCATCTGTGAAGTCATTGTCCAGCATTCACTGCCATATAGGAGGACTGATATTACATAGCATTTCACTACTTTTTTCTTTGTTTCTAAGGAAATATCTCCATTTCCTATTACTTTGCTTAGCTTTTGCCTTCAGATTTCATTGTTGCACTTTCTAATCTAGGTAAACTTAAAAAAAAAAGAAGTAAAAAATGATAGCAAATATGCTGATCTGACAAACCCATTATACTAACCCTTATAGCATCTTATGTAACACTGGCAACCCTATATTTTATATGAACAAAGTGCAATTAGGCAACACACTAACAAGCACCACAAGAACTATTATAGAACTGATAATACTAAAATACTCAATAATTCCAATAGCAAAAAAAAAAAAATGACTAAAGAATATTGAAGCTATTTACACTCAACAAAAGTAACCATCTATTAATAACAATAACTCTATAGTCTAACACTCTATATTCTTGAATGCATACACATTGTCATGACAATAAAAGATAAATAAATAATAATTAATTATAGTCTCAAAAAATAACTATAAAAATTATAATAATCATTAATTTGAACATTCTAAACCAATGAGAAACGACTCCATTTTTCTTCTCTGCACAGACACAAACATGTAACATTCTCTCTATTGGACAAACAGTTCACATCGAAAGGCCATTATTATAAGCCTTAGCAAAAATTTCTTCTCATTTTCCTTTTTCAGGCCATAATAGTAACTCAACAAAACTTTGAGGTAAGAAAACCCCAGACACTTCTTGTATTTTCCTAAATTATTTGGACACTCGTTACATACACCAATAAAAAAACATATGAGAAAGATTGTATGCACTTTGCTTATTCTTTATTTTATCCTTCTGTCAGATTCTCATGCATATTTGATCTACATTTGACCACAAACAATTTTACTCAGTATTTTAGTCTCTTGTGTCTTCAAAACCTCATAACAACCAGATAATAAATAAAACTTATTTTGTTGTTTCCATGTCTGGATTTTTCTTATTTTTATGAGTATTTTTGATTATGTAAATGTTAAGGTTTTGTTTTTTTTTAAATTCTCATAGTTATAACTCTACAATATATTGCTAAATCTGCTGCTAAGAAAGTTGGTTCACTGTGTCATGCTAGAGAATTTTTCTTGTCAGATTCTAACTTATAAAAGTTTAGCATTTGTTCATGCATTTATTATTGCTGCTACATCTGGTCTGATGCATCTGCTATGTATTTAGAGATTCTTGATAAAATCCAAAGAAGAATCTGTAATTTTATCGGTCCTGACCTGGCATCTTGGCTTTCCTATCACTGTAATACAGTTTCCCTGTGCCTTTTCTGTAAATATTTTCATGGTAATTGTTCTGACAAGCTTTCCTCTTTACTATCTTCACTTTACAAAATTTAAGCAAAGCACTAGATTAGCAGCAAGGTCTCATCATTTTATAATTGAAATGGGTAGATGTAACCGTAAGGTCTATACTAACAGTTTTTACTCTCACACTTCTCACTTGCGGAATTCTCTTCTGGCTTTTTACTTTCCAGTCAACATTAACTTTCAAAAATTTAAATGCAAAGTCAATCTTCTTAATTCCTTTTCTTTTATTGTTCTCTCTCCTTAATAATGTTTTTCTTCTCATATTCCTTCCCATACAGTAATCTCTTGCATCTTACTGTCTTTATTGCCTTGTTTGGGGTGAGACGATTAAATAAATATATGTGCAATTTAGTATCATATTCTTATTAACCTTTAAAATGATGACATTACATAAAAAAATGGGAACATAATGAAAATAATAATGTAAACTATTGATATTTAAGTTTTTGTTTTTCAGGATTCTGTCTTATTTAACCTTTACATTATGTTGATTCTAAGAGAACTAGATGTCCTACTAGGATTTATTATTTAGGAGTACAATCTTAACAACAGAAGATATACAGGTGACACCACATTGATGATAGACAGAAAGCAAGCTGCAGAAACTCCTAGACAAAGTTCTATAAGAAAAAGGGAAGAAGGGACTAACCATCAATTATAAGACAAAATGTATGATCATTAGAAAGAGTGACAACCCAAGATACAAGCTATGAATCGGAGATGTCAGAATCCAGCAAATATAGAAATTTAACTTTCAAGGAAGTTTTTACAATGGAAACAGCCTCAAGCAGATGTATTGAAGGTCTTCACTTAAAAAAATAGTTGTCTATTGACATTAAATCTGACTCAGACCATCTTGTATTTTCCTAGCTTGAATCACATACTACAGTTTACACCAGGAGTAACTGGGGTTTAATTGACAAATTTTTTTTTTCACCCCAAGCAAGGCAGAACTGACACTGGTGCACAAGGGGTTACATAAGAGGTGAGTGATGAGAAAGAGGAACAAGTTACAGTGGTGTCAGAGAATGAGTAAGAAAAGGATGAGAATACTGGTGTGAAGAGAACTGTATGAGAGTAGAGTGGAAAGGGAGAAAAACATGATACAAGGATTGTCAGGGAAAGGATGTGAATCAAGGAGATAAGAGATGGCAATTAACATTACATTGAAATTCTTGGAGATTGTAGCTGTCAGGGAAGCAAGTATACGGAAGGGAATTTCACAGGTGGGAAGTGGGAGCAAAGAAGCTGGTAGAGTAGAAGTTGTGGTTACATTTGATTAGTTTCACTGTAAAAGTGTGGGACCTAGCCACTAGTCTAGTAGCTCGACTAACTTCATGCACCAGGGAGTTGTGCTCATTAGAGCAGAAGCTGTGAAATTATTTGTAGAAAAGAGTGAGGGAAGCTATATTACATTGATGAGAAAGTGACTGGAGTTGTGCTATCAAGTGGGGATCAATTACATTGCAAATTCTTTGTTGGATTTTGTCAAAAAGCCCAAGATGAATAGCAGGGACACCCAACCAGGTGTGACAGCAGTGTTCAATGCACAGGCAGATGACAGATTTATATTATGTGTAAGATGGATTTACTCTAGTACTCTTCTTAGTATTCTCACTGTTTTCAACAACACTGTTATCTGGATGGTTTCAAATTTCTATTTTCTCTAGGCTCTTCAGGATGGTTTACAACACACTGATAATTACTGGCACAACTCTCGCCTTCAAGTTTTACAACGTCCTTAGCTTTCTGGCAAGGTCCAGATTTTTAACTACATTTTAAATTTCTTTCAAGTCTAATCTGTGGTCTACTAGAATAGTGAAATAAACAAAGTTTTCTTTTTCTTGCTTATTAATATCAGATTTTGTCTTCTGCAATAGAGATGGAGTCCACTTGAATTGCAGAGCCCAAGAAGACGTGCTTCTTTCTGTTGGAAATATGCTAATTTATGCAGAGAAAATCTGTATGGTCAAAATGAAGCTGCTTGCACAATTCCTAGTGGATCCCGATTCCCAACCATTCACACCTATTCTTGTATTCTTTCCAAGTCAATTTGATACATCCATATTGCTGATTGTTTCATCTCCCCCCACCCAACACATTCTAAATTTGCTGTTCTCTTGAGATTATTACTGATTATTATTGATTATTGATTACCTGCAAATTTTCAGTGTTACTTTCTTTTGTATTTTAAAATTGTCCAATGAATGAGTTTGTAAATGGATTTCAAGCTTGAATAAAAGCCAATATTTTGAATGCTGATTTTGTCTGTCAGTTAAGTGCTATACATGATACACACTTGATCATGTCTCGAAAGTGACATGACTGACTGGGCAGAAGATTTCCCCGCAGTAGGTTGATATTACTTTCTCTAGTAGACTGATGGCTAGCTAAGGCTATAGAATCCAATCAATCCTGCTATTTAAACCTATAGCTGGAGGGAGAATTGATGGATTAATTTAATCATAAGTGAATGCAACAAATTCAACTGGAATTCAAACTCAGCTCTCTGATTTCTCATTCTGAGCTGATATCCACTGCACCATAATGCAGACAAAATCAGTATTTTTATATTTATTGAAATAGTGCTTTTGAGAAGTTGAGCAGGCTTAAAACTTTTCAGCACCTCCTTGTACTTCTTTGATTATAAATTTTTTAAGTGTAAGAATATACTGAATGCAATAGGGTTAAGATTGTATAGCATTGGTCTTCCTACTTTTTATCACTAAGTAAATTCATGTACTTATAAAATCTGCAATATCTAAAATGTATAAACACAAAATACGTTCAAGATGCTTTAGATGGAATTATAATCTTTTCAAAGTCTTGCATGAATGCATATTTATACGCTTAAGAAGTCAAGATCACACACACAAATGCACGTACAGAAGTAGAGAATTACATATGTAAATGCAAATATACATATAAATCTTTACATTTTTATATCAAAAGATTGCAACTTGCATGAAGAAGTGTATTTACACACACACATATATATATACACAGAGAGACATGTACAGAATTACACACATCCATATGTATAGATTTACACATATGCATACATAATATATACATGCATATAAACAGAAGCGCACATACATATATCAGTCAGTCAGTTAAGTGCCAGACATGATACACGCTTGGGTGATTATATCTCTTTCAAGACATGACTGACTTGGCAGAAAAATTTTCCCACAGTAGATTGCCATTTTTTTCTGTAGTAAACTTGCCAACCAAGACTACAGAACCCAATCTGCCCTGTTGTTTAACCTATATCTAAAGGGAAAAGAGACCGTTTAATACCTTTTGCAAGGGTATTTGTACATAAGTGAATGCAACAAATTCAACTGGTATTTGAACTCTGCTCTCCAATTTCTCCTTCTGAGCTGATATCCATTACACCACAATACACATATAGGTATAAATACAGCCATATATACACACACACATTATATATATAAATATATATGGATGTTTTGCGAAACACATTTAAAAGAGAGACTGCTGCCCAAATATATGTTAATATATATGTGTGTGTGTGTGTGTGTGTTCACATCGTGTATATAACACTAAAATCCGCTTTCCTCCACTGAGTGCCCATAGCTTAGTGGTAGAATCACCGACTGATGTCAATTTGGTTGGGTTTCAATCCTGGCTAGAAGCAATCAGATGTCTAACCATACTGATGAGCTGTGATACAGCAAAACAGGACTGTCTGTTGATGACTATATATAAATATATTTCTTTATGCATACATATATGAGGAGAGGATTAAAGGTTTTCAGCCCTAACCATTTTTGCTGTAATCTGACCAAAAGATATTTTTGAAGGACATCCTGGTTCATCTAAGAAATTTTCAGTACACTTTATATATGTATATATATATATATATATATATAGATATTTAGTGTATCGAGGCATCAGATAATATTCTAAACATACACTGTCAAATATAAGAGACAATGAATGTCTATTATATTTAATCATGAGCCGCTCTAAACATTGTATTTTGGCTTTAATTTCAGCTGAAAATAATAAAAAGTTATCCAAATGTTGGAGAATTTATGTCTTTATTTTAAGTTGGTTCTAAGCTTCAGCTAGCAAAGTTTTATGTCAACACAAGATAGAATTGTCGATGATAGTGGATGTTTTTATGTTAACATCTTTGTAACCTCTCTGAAGATGGCTCATGGGATCCAAAAGCTTAGAACCAACTTAATAAAAAATTATCCAAATGTTGGTGAATTTTTGTCTTTAAAATGTTTAGAATGGCTCATGATTAAACATAATAGACATTCACTGTCTCTTATATTTAACAGTATATGTTTAGAAAATATATATATATATATATATATATATATATATAAGTGGACACTGAGGTCAACACTGAGTAGTGAGAGCCTGTTTCATGCTGAATACAATTTTCAGGCTATGTGGGTTAGGTAGTAACTTGACTATTTATATGAGGTTAATCGAGCATTATGAATAGTGAAATCAGCAAATAATTAATGAATGAATACAAAATACACTTAATAATCAGTAATAAATAATTAATATTTGTCTATATTTTTGAGATGAGGTATTGCAACTATTTACATTATTTGGACTGTTGTGCTCATCTTTATTGGCATATTTACAACATTTCGACTATTGTACGCTCTGACCTTGTCAGGTGATTCGAATTTCAAACTCATTATTTATGAGTGGCATGACTTATGGAACAAGAATAAGCTACCCAAGTGATTGAAATCTTGCATGCATTATTTTCAGCTTTTCTTACTTTCAGGCTTTCTGTTGACCTACTTCTCCAAGTACTCTTCTACTGGTCTCTTCATTTGCATACAATTCTACACCTCGCTGAATCGGAGAGGTCATACACTTTTGTTTCTTCCTTTACTAATTCTAATTATTTTTGTTTTGTGCTGTCCTTCCTCTTGTCTCTTATATTTTCTCTTTAATGGTGATCTTGGTCTTTCTTCATTTTCCTCCTCTTCTTCGTCCATCTCCTCATTCTCACTTTCTTTCATTCCTTGTTCTGTTCCACTGTTCTTGACCTTCCATTTCCACATCCTTCAGCTTGTCTCTGCTTTTGAACTGATCTGCATGTGCCAGTATATATTGTCCCTTCTTTTCTAATATAGCCGTGTTGTGTCCTTTTTGCATCAGGAAGTTTGCTTCTCGATTCATCTCTTTATTCTTTCTATACCACACATTTTCTCTCATTGCAAAAGACATAGTTATAGGGGCTCTGATTTCTCTTCCCATTAATTTCCTTCCTGCATGTGGAAAAAATCCATCACCGAGAAGCATTTTTGGTAAATAAGTTTCTATATTTTCTGTAAGTGGTAAGAATGCTTACAATTCCATTTATTTTCAAGGTTTGCACTATGTGCTTTGTAGTGCAGTGAATATCGGCTCAAAACAAAAAATTGGACAGCTGAGTTTGAATTCCAGTTGAATTTGTTGCATTCACTTACGTGCAAATACCCTTAGGAAAGGTATTAATGCATCTCTTCTCTTTCCAGCTATGAGTTAAATAGCAGAAAAGATTGGGTTATATAGTCTTAGTTGGCAACCAGTCTACTGCAGAAAGTAATGGCAACCTACTGTGGGAAAATCTTCTGCCCACTCAGTCATGTCTCTTTTGAGACATGATTACCCAAGCATATATCATGTATGGCATTTAACTGACTGACCATTCTTTCCACAATGCCATTAGACTGTGGATGGTATGGTGGTGTCTTATATAGGATGCATCCAATTTGTTTAAACCACTCACATAAATTCTCTTCACAAAATTTGGGTGCATTGTCAGTGATTAATGTCTGGGATACTCCATTCCTTAAGAATATGGTTTTTAGTATTTGCTTTACTGTGGTGGCTTTTCTGTCTTTTACTCTGGCAATTTCTGACCAACCTGAATATGTCCATCAATACTAAGAATAATCCCCTGTCGCTGATATGTGTGTGATCCATATGAACCCTAACCCAAAGCTCTGCCTCCTTGGGCCATGAGTGAATTTTTACTTGCTTGAGGTTCTCTATTTCTGCACATTTTGGGCATCTCTTAATAAATTCTTCTACATCTTTTGAATATCCTGGTCACCACACTTGCAGCTTTAGCCTTCTTTGCATTGCTTTCATGCCACATTGTACGTCATCATGTATTCCTTTTAGTATGTTTTTTCTCAGTATTTGTGGAGCTACTATTATATCTCCATTGCATATAATGCTATTTTCTATGGTTAGTTTGTGCTTTGTTTCCTTAAAGGGTTGCTTTATCATCAGACAATTACTCCATACTTTATTTTTTATTCTTTCTACTATCTACTAATACTATCTACTAATACTATCTACTAATCCTTGACAATGTGACTTTTGATAATTCTTTTCTTGGGTTAAATATGAATTCTAATGGTTTGTGGTCCAATTTTAATAAGAATGATTTTTTCCTATCAAAAAGTTTTTTCCCTTTCTATGCTCCATACTATTGTTAGTGCTTTTTTTTTTAATCATATCACCCCGAGCAAGGCGGTAACGCCACTGATGTGCAGGGGGCTACGCAAGAGTGAAAAGATTTGGAAAAGAGAAAGCCGGAAACCACATCCTAAACAGGGAACAAGGGATGAGCCTCTACACCTGTACAATAGACGTGGGTAGAGTGTGAACCGGGCGATAGTTTAGTCTATCTACTCCAACTGAAAAAATAAAAAATGAAAAATAAAAAATAAGAAAAAGAAAAGTGAAAAGATTGGAAACTTTTCAATATTCAAATAGTTAGTTTCTGTTGATGTTAATCTTCTTGATATGTACATGATTGGGGGTTCTTCTTGTGATAGAACAACAGCAATTACCTTCTCACTTGTATCTGTGGTTAACGTTATTTCTTTTTGGGGATCAAAAATTTTTATTATTGGTTTGCTCCTCAGAATATTCTTTAATGTTTCAAAAGTGGGGTTTGTTTCTGTGTCCATTCAAATTTATTGTTTTTTTTTCCATAATTTTACAAGTGATTCTATTATGTATCTTGGTATATATTTAGTATAAAAATTTATCAGCCCCAAAAAGGATTTGAATTCTTTTTTATTTGTTGAAGCAGGTATTTCTGTTATTTTTTTTTTGTTAGTCTATCATCAGGTGATATACCTTCTTTTGATATTTGATATCCTAAATCTGATATCTTCTTTCAGTTGAAATTACATTTATCTTTGTTTATAGCCATTTTTAATCTGACCAAAATTTGCTGTTTCATATTTTAATTCTTCTTTAGTTCTCACCCCTACACCTGTATCATCCTGATATATTAGCATATTTTTATTGTTTCCAGTAATTGCTTTTTGAAAAATATGGAAATTTTGATCCCAAACAGTAGACATGTCCATCTTAATAATTCTATAAGGGTTTTTATCGTGGTTATTTCCTTTGATTTCTCATCAATTTCTATTTAATTGTATGCTGATTCAAGATCAATTTTTGCAAATTACTTTATTTTTGCTAAAAAAATGGCTACCACTGTTAGAGATCTGAAGGCGAATTGGCATGGCGAAGGAAGCATTTCAGAAGTTGAAAAGTATTAAGAAACAGGACAATTTCACTTGAAACAAGGAAGAGAGTACAGAGTTGCTATGTATTGTCAGTTCTTCAATATGGCAGTGAATGCTGGACAATATTATCAAAGATGAAGGAAAAACTCGAAGCAATTGAAATGTGGTTCTACAGAAAGATCGAGCATGTGAGCAATGATGAGGTTTTGGAAATGATGGAAATGAAATGGAAATTAATACTGAGTATCAGGAAGAGATAGCTAAAGTTCCTGGGACATGCAATGAGGAAAGAGGGCTTGGAGAACCTGATACTAACAGGCCAGATAGAGGGGAAAAGAGACAGAGGAAAGCAATGGATAACATATTTGAAGGACCTAATCAGGTGGATGATGGAACGAGGGTTGCATGGTGTAACAGGAAAAGACATGCTAAGAGCCACCAGGGATAGGGAGACGTGGAAAGCCATGATTGCCTATGCCCTGAAGGGACAGGGTACATAGAAAAAGAAGAAGAAGATGTGATTGGCAACTAAGACTCATCATTTTACTGTTCAACTAATTAGATGCAACCCTATGTACACTTTTAATAGTTTCTTTTCTTTGCTTCTGGAACTGGCAAAAAATATGACAAATCATTTTAGATAATAGAAGATGACGGACAAGGGAGATTCTTAGTTTTTTTATGGTTGGAATTCATTGGTTCTATCCTCATTAGGGATTAGTGTACAGATAAAAAAATGTTTAAATATATATCTTTTAAAATATCTCTCTATCATACATCTCTCTCTCTATCTCACTCTCTTAGGCATCCCTCTCCTTCTCACTCTCCTATGCTCCAGTCTCTGTCTCACTCATATGTATCCCTCTCTATCTCACTCTCTCATATGTTCCTTACTCTCTTATGAGTTCCTATTTATCTCTCTAGTCTTCTCATTCTCATTACTCATCCTAGTAATCAATTCTGTCTTAGTGGCATTATTGCCTTACTTAGGATGAAATGAAAAAAAAAAAGAAGGATTTCAATGCATTTATTGCAGGCAAAAGTATTTTTAATTTTGGAAGAAGTTTTAACACTTGTCATTTATTTATTCATATAGGGAATTTGATCCCCATTGGCTGCTTCATTATTATGGCCTTGTGCCAGCCTAGGTGAAACTTAGTAAGTTGATTTGAGGATGTATGATCTAACTGCAGTGATTTTATTGAACGATCTTTATAAAATCTTCAAATTTGGAACTAAATACAAGCATCGTTATAATGTGATAAAATTTTTAAATTTACAATTAAATACAACAATGTTATGCAATAAGAACTTCAACTTTTGAATAAAATACCACAACCTTTGTAATGTAATAAAATCTTCTAAATTACATGTAAATAAATATTTCTGCTTTAGAATCGGTAGTATTGCAGAATGATGTCATTTTAGCTGATTCCTTTACCATTCTTTTCTTTCTCTTAAGGCTAAAAATATTGAAGTGAAATAAAAATAGACCCGATTTTTAGCTTTTTTTTCCCAGCCAAATGAGAAAAATGCTTGCTTCTTGATTCACATTATCATTATTTGTCATAAGCTTGATTTCTTGTGGAATTACAAGGTAGAATTTATATTCGCCAATGTTGCTGCTACTTAATTTGTGAATAGATGTGTGTATCTGTCAGAAGAAGTGAGGGTATTTGGTGAAGTACAAACATCATGACTAAGCCCTCAGTCATTTTGTGACAAAACTAGAGTAAAATAAAAGAAGGTTGGTGGGTGGGGCGTCCATTTCCACAGGGCAGGGATTGAGTACAAGGAGTATAACATCTCAGTAAAAGAGAAACACGGCATACAGCTTTTTATTTGTTTTGGCATTTTATTTGAGAGTAAGTTGTTCTTGGAAATGGTGTCATGACGTGTATATGACTGGCACTTTTTAAGTATATGGTGCAATACTGGCTGTGAAATTATATGGTTTTGCTTTTCACTGGCTGTGAAATTATATGGTTTTGCTTTTAAAATTTCACTTTTTTTTTACTTATCACTGATGAAATAGCTCAGTGGTTATAGAAGTGTGTAGCTATTCATAAGGATCCCTATTCAAATGCATTAATAATTTTTTGTTCATTCTTATTAATCTATATCTTGATGTTTTAAGCTTCCTAGCTTAATGAATCACATCACAAAACTGATTGTCAGAATCCTGATGAATAGAGCGAGAAGCAGAATCAGGCCAGAGATAGGGCAGGAACAGTGCGGGTTCGTTAAAGACACTGGAACAAGGAACGCCATATTCATGATTAGGATGCTCTCCAAAAGAGCAATACAAATGAAGAAAGACTTATACCTATGTTTCATTGACTATGCGAAGGCATTCGACAAGATACGACACAAAGAATTGATGGAGATGCTCGGCAGCCTAGACATTTTTGGGAAAGACATCAGAGTAATTAAGAATCTCTACTGGCAGCAAACGGCCTGCATACGGACAGGTAATGATCTTAGTAGATTTACAAAGACAGAAAGAGGCGTAAGACAAGGATGTGTCTTTTCACCGGATTTGTTCAACCTGTACAGCGAGAATATTTTGAGGACCCTAGATGACATGCCAGGATTTGCTATTGGAGGCCACAACTTGAACAACATAAGGTATGCAGATGATACAGTGCTGATTGCAGACACGGAAAGGAAACTGCAGGACCTCCTTCAGAAGGTAGCGGTGGAGAGTG
The DNA here is from genome assembly GCA_037127315.1 of Ascarosepion bandense. Classification (NCBI taxonomy): domain Eukaryota; kingdom Metazoa; phylum Mollusca; class Cephalopoda; order Sepiida; family Sepiidae; genus Ascarosepion; species Ascarosepion bandense. The sequence continues at coordinate 1,620,356 of JBBBDQ010000563.1, read as the reverse complement.
ACAAGAAAGGACTACAAATAAACTTTAAGAAAACCGAATGCATGGTCATCAGCAAAAGGTGCAACCTAAAATGCCAAATACAGGTGGAGGATACCAGAATAAAGCAGGTGCAAAAATTTAAATATCTAGGAAGTGTTCCAACAGGAGATGGAAAGTGCGACACAGAGATCAGAAGGTGAATTGGCATGGCAAAGGGCATGTTCCAGAAGCTGAGCAAAGTACTAACACACAGGAAAATTTCACTAGAAACAAAGAAAAGAGTGCTGGATTGCTATGTGATGTCATTTCTTCAATATGGTAGTGAGTGCTGGACAATATCATTGAAAATGAGAACAAAACTGGAAGCAGCGGAAATGTGGTTCTACAGAACATGCAAGCAACGATGAGGTGTTGGAAAGAATGGCAACCAAAAGGAAATTAATACCGAGCATCAGGAAGAGACAACTGAAGTTCCTGGGACACGCAATGAGGAAGGAGAGTTTGGAGAACCTGATACTGACTGGCCAGGTAGAGGGAAAGAGAGACAGAGGAAGGCAGCGGATAACATATTTGCAGGGCCTGGTCGGGTGGATGACGGAACGGGGGTTATCTTGGGGACATGAAACGTCAGGACACTAAATAACTACAGACAACTAGAGAATGTAAAGCAGGAGATAAACAGACTGAACATCAATATTTTGGGAATATGCAAAACCAGATGGCCAAATAATGGAGACTTCAGCAGCGACAACCATAGGATAATCTATGCAGGAAGCAAAAATAACAAAAAAGGAGTTGGCTTAATACTGGACAAAGAAATGAAGAAATGTGTTTTGGGATACTGCCAGTTCTCCGTAAGAGTTCTCCTGGTCAAACTGAAAGGGAGACCATTCAACATAGCAATTATAATTGTCTATGCACCAACAACACAAAGCACTGAGGAAGAAATAGAATCTTTTTACTCTATTCTAGACAATGCCAAGGTTCAATGAAAAAGCCAAGAAATTAGAATCATCATGGGAGATTTAAATGCCAAAGTAGGCAAGGAGAGGGAAGGTATGACAACTGGCAACTTTGGTTTAGGAATCCACAACAAACGAGGAGAAAAATGGGTCCAGTGGTGCACAACAAATGACCAGGTAATAACTAACACCTGGTTTCAAAAACATCCATGGTGTCTATGGACATGAAGAAGCCCAGGAGGTGACACAAAAAAACAGATAGACTACATAACCATAGACAAGAGATTCAGAAATACAGTAGTTCAAAGCAAAGCCTATCCAGATGCCAACTGTGGAAGCGACCACATTCCAGTCATCTGCAAACTAAAGGTGAAACTTCAGAGATTGAAGAAGCTTAGTGCAGCACCAAAACTGAAATACAACACACTCGTGAATGACCTCAACCTACAGAAAGAATACACTAACAGCGTGAAAATCCAATACAAAGAAAAAATTAGAGAAGGACACTCAAAATGGAACTCGCTAAAGGAAGTAATAGTGACATCAGCAAACAACATTGCCCCAAAGGAAACTAGGCACACAAGAAAACACAAGTGGATGACTGAAAAGATTCTTGACATGATGCAAAGAAGGCAGAAAATGATATTAAGACATGGAATGGAGTACAGGGAACTACACAAGGAAATAAGAAGAAAATGCAGACAGACTAAAGAGGAATGGCTCAATGACAAATGTGCAGAAGTAGAGAGATTGAGCAGGAATAATAAAGCAGACATGCATAAGGAAATAAAAGAACTGACAGAACATAAAACCTACTCTTGAACAGGATGTCTAAAATCTAAGGATGGAACAATCATTTTAGAGAAAGAGGAAATACTCCAACGATGGGAAGAATATATAAAAGATCTTTTCCAAGACAAGAGAGAGCAACCAATAATACGCAAAGTTGAGGATGGACTGGAAATATTAAAGTCTGAAGTGGAATCTGCAATAGCCAAACTGAATAGAAACAAAGCAGGTGGAACAGAAGGCATAGTCATAGAGCTGCTGATAGCCCTGGAAGCATTTGGTATAGAGAAAATTACAGAAAAAATAAATTAAATTTATAATTATGGTGTAATACCAGATGACCTCAGCAAGTCGGTTTTCATAGCACTACCTAAGAAACTCCACAGAACCATCAGTTTAATGAGCCATATAACAAAACTGATTGTCTGAATTCTGATGAATAGAGCGAGAAGCAGAATCAGGCCAGAGATAGAACAAGAACAGTGCGGTTTCATCAAAGTCACTAGAACAAGGAACACCATAATTATGATTAGGATGCTCTCTGAAAGGGCAATACAAATGAAGAACTTATATATGTGCTTTATTGATTATGCAAAGGCATTTGACAAAATATGCCACAAAAAATTGATAGAGATGATCGGCAGCTTTGACATATTTGGGAAAGACTTAAGAGTAATCAAGAATCTTTACTGGCAGCAAATTGCTTGTATACAGACAGGTAGTGAATTCAGCAGACATACAAAAATAGAAAGGGGCGTAAGACAAGGATGTGTCTTTTCACCAGATCTGTTCAACTTGTACAGCAAGAATATTTTGAGGTCCCTAGAAGTTATGCCTGGATTTGTCACAATTTAAACAACTTAAGGTACGCAGACACAGAAAGAAAACTACAAGACCTCCTACAGAAGGTAGCTGAAGAAAGTAACAAGAAAGGCCTACAAATAAACTGCAAGAAAACTGAATGCATGGTCATCAGTAAAAAGGGCAGCCGAATATGCCAAATACAGGTCAGGGATACTAGAATCAAGCAGGTACAAAAATTTAAATACCTGGGAAGTGTTATAACAGAAGACGGGAGGTGCGACACAGAGATCCAAAGGCGAATTGGCATGGCAAAGGAAGCATTTCAGAAGTTGAGTAAAGTATTAAGAAACAGGACAATTTCGCTAGAAACAAGGAAGAGAGTACTAGATTGCTATGTATTGTCAGTTCTTCAATATGGCAGTGAATGCTGGACAATATCATCAAAGATGAAGGAAAAACTGGAAGCAACTGAAATGTGGTTCTACAGAAAGATGCTGCGAATATCATAGATCGAGCATGTGAGCAATGATGAGGTTTTGGAAATGATGGAAATGAAATGGAAATTAATACTGAGTATCAGGAAGAGACAGCTAAAGTTCCTGAGACATGCAATGAGGAGAGAGGGCTTGGAGAACCTGATACTAACAGGCCAGATAGAGGGGAAAAGAGACAGGGGAAAGCAGCGGATAACATATTTGAAGGACCTAATCAGGTGGATGATGGAACAAGGGTTGCATGTTGTAACAGGAGAAGGTGTGCTAAGAATCACCAGGTATAGGAAGACATGGAAAGCCATGATCGCCTTCATCCTGAAGAGACAGGGCACATAAAAGAAGAAGCAGAATGATGAAATTAGTCATTTTCATACAGGAAACATTCAACATTTTCATTCATTGACCAAACAGTATTACCAGTCGTTGAAATTTATAAAATCTTTTTTCTTAAAACAGTTTTTCATAAAATTAATCTTCTGAAGTCCAGTAACAGATATTGGTGAGATTTTTCTTCTTTTGGTTTTGTGGAACTAATGCTAAAAAGGTTTAGTCACTGTCAGGACAGAAAGTTTTTCTCAAAAGAATGCATCTTACATATTTTTAAACCTACCATCCATCTGTGCATTGAATAATGTTGTCATATCTGGTTGGGTGCTCCTACTGTTCATCTTGAGGTTCTTGACAAATTCCAAAGGAAGATCTGCAATGTAAATAATCTGGATTTACCAGCTTGACTTCAGTCCTTTTCTCACTGACAAGATGTTGCTTCCCTCTGTCTTTTTTACAAATATTTTCATGGCTTTTGCTCTTATTAGCTTTTTTCCCTAGTGCCCCAACCACATGAATGTACTCATTGACATCACACTCTTTTTCTGTCAGAATAGTCAAATTTAACAACCACTTCTACTCTACCAGTTTCATTTCTCACACTTCTCATTCGTGGCACTTCCTTCCAAATACTTTTTCCCTTGATAGCTCTAATCTCTAAAAAAGTTTAAATGCAATTTCAATTGTCATCTCCTATCTCTCTACATCCCATCCACCTCTTATCCTTTCTTAGGAATCCCCTGTACCCTGTTTTTTTCTCTCACTGCAAACCCCTGCACACCAATAGTGGTCCTGCTTTGCTTGGATTTAAATGTTTATAAAAAATAAAATAAAAATAACTTCTTAATTATAGAATGACAAATATGGATACAAGATAGATAAAGATGAACAGTAATTAGTAAAGTAGTAGCCAGCAGCTAATAGTAACCAGTTTCCAAACAGAAAACATTTGACTTTCAATGACTTGAAATTTCTGTGAGTTGAAGTTTATAAAATCTTTTGCTTAAAACAATTAAACCATGAACTGTTATTACTTGTCCATGGCACAGGCAACATAGCAGTCTGAAAGAAAGAAAAGTAAATTCAATCAGTAGGGAGGCAGAATAACCATAGAAAAGCAATATTTTTGTCAAGAATTTAAGCTATAGTGATTTTCATCAAGAATACAAGCTGGTTTCTTATAATTATGAGTTGCTATTTAAAATTATAAATCATTTTTTTCTTTTTAAATTGCATAAATTGTTGGTATGAATGGATATTTGTTGCAGAAATTTGACTCCTTCATGTAAAAGAAATTATCTAAAATTATTATCAATTTAATGTGTTCTTAGTATGAAGAAAGATTGGAGAAAATTCTGTGATCTTTCTATAAATTTTATAGAATAGAAAATTCAACAAAGAATTGAGAAAAATTACATATGTTGATAAAGTGGTTTAGTTTTTTTTAACAATAATTATGCTTAGAAAATTTTCTTAAACTCCAAAAATTGTTGATTTTCTGTTGAATATTGCTACATCTAGTTTGATGTTATTACTATATCAGTCAGTTAAGTGCTATATGTGATACACATTTGGACAATCATGTCTTGAAAAAGACATGACTGACTGGGCAGAATATTTTCCTGTGGTAAGTTGCCATTACTTTCTGTGGTTGACTGGTTGACAGCTAAGGCTATAGAACCCAATCTGTCCTGCTATTTAGCCCATGGCTGGAAGGAGAAGAGACAGATTATTACCTTACCCAATGGTAAGAGAATAAAACGAATTCAACTTGAATTCAAACTCAGCTCTCTGAGTTCTCATTCTGAGCTGATATCCACTGCACTACAGGAGACATCTTACTGTATATCTTAATAAAATCCAAAGAAAGGTCTGTAATATTATCAGTCTAGACCTGGCATCTCAACTTCAGTGATTTTTCTATTGCCATGACATAGAGTCCATGTGTCTTTCCTATAAATAATTTTATGGTGAGCTTTCCTTCTTGGTAGCTCAACCACAAGAATTTATGCAAACTACTAGATTGGCAAATAGGTCTCATCATTCTATTGTTGAAATAGATGTTTTTTTTTTGTTTTTTTTTAATCATATCACCCCAAGCAAGGCGAAAACGCCACTGATGCGCAGGGGGCTACGTAAAAGTGAAAAGATTGGAAAAGAGAAAAACCGGAAACCACATCCTAAACAGGAAACAAGGGATGAGCCTCTTCACCTGTTCAATAGACGTGGGTGGAGTGTGAACCGGGCGATAGTTTAGTCAATCTACTCCAATTGAAAAAAAAATAATAAAATTTAAAAAAAAGAGAGTGAAAAGATTGGAAAAGAGAAAAACCGGAAACTACATCCTAAACAGGAAACAAGGGATGGGCCTCTTTACCTGTTCAATAGACGTGGGTGGAGTGTGAACCGGGCGATAGTTTAGTCTATCTACTCCAATCCTTTCTCCGCTTTCTGTCGGCCTTTAACTATACACTTATTACAAGAGTCGACTGGATAAAATGCAAGTAGACACACCAGTTGGTCGACTAAGAGACATGCAAATGTACCAAAATACAACAGCTGGTCGACCAGCTTCTTCATCTGTGAGTCGTGTAACTTGGGGACGTTGGAGATTATGGCAGATTATCCACAATTTCCTGCCGTTTGTAGCTCTTAATAACTCTTGTCTTTTTGTCATATCTTTCAAACCCTGCTTCACTAGTGGTCCGGTCAAGATCGCTTGGTAGGTTTTGGCGTTGATTTCAGTGGGGCCTCTTACCGTCAGTCTGTTCTGCGAGTTACTCGAATATTACGCCTCGAATGCTACTACTCTTTACTTAAATAGGCCATTTTAGAACATAGGCTATTTCATAACTGAGAGTGCTGCAGGTGTGTAAGCCACTCTATGTAACCATAAGTTCTATTCTAATAGTTTCTTTTCACTTGCTTTTCATCTCTGGAACTCTCTTTCAGTTTCTTGCTTCTGTCCACTACAATCTTCATAAATTTAAATGCAACAGCAATCACAATGTTCTGTCTTTCTGAATCTGTTCTTTTATTTTCTGGTCTCCTCACTAACGTCTTTTCATTTTCTTTCACTCAGTAAACACTTGTGTTTTATTAAATCTTAAAAACGGACATGTTTTTATTACACAACTCCATTACAGAATGATATTTTACCATAAACTCTGACAGTTATTATTATTTACATGAAAACTACTTCATCTCTGTTGTTGTTACCAGAACATTTTGGCTATTATGTCTTCAGGCCTTCATCAGGTGTTTGTTGATCGGGTTAAACTACAGGGAATTTAAAACTGAACCCTTTATTTAATCTGCAGTGAGTAGATTGTTCTCATTATATTGCCCATATCTAGGGATATCTTGTCTTGTTATTTAGTACCACTCAGTTATTGCTCACTCATTTCCTCCAACTTCAATTACATACACAGTCGGTCAGTTAAGTGCCATATGTAATACATGCTTGGGTGATTGTGTCTTGAATGAGACATTACTGACTGGGCAGTATATTTCCCCACAGTAGGTTGCCATTACTTTCAGTGGTAGAGTGGTTACCAACCAAGGCTATAGAACCCAATCTGTCCTACTGAACCTATAGCTGAAGGGAAGAGATGAATTAATACCTTTCACAAGAGTATTTGGGCATGTGTATATGCAACGAATTCAACTGGAATTCGAACTCAGCTCTCTGATTTCTTGTTCCAAACCAATATTCACTGCACTACAATGTATGTCCTACATACTACCCAGCCCCAAATACATAGTTACTGTCAACAAATACATGAACCACTGCTTTAATTCACTAGGATGTTGTCCCATGAATTTAGTGACACAGTCATCAGTATTCTAGCTCCTGCTACAATCCTATCAAAAGCACATTTCTTATGATTGTTTTTTATAATAGTGATATAAACTAATATTTGTTAATGCTAATTTTGACTTATATATAGGAAACATCTTGAAATTTCAAGCAAATTTATTTCAATATGGCATAGGACTGCCTTTAGCAGCAATTACAGCTTGAATTCTGCATGGGATCGACTCATGTAAAGTTTAAATTGTTTCCAAAGGAATTTTTATCCATTCTTCAGCTAAAACAGTCTCCAATTCTTTCAATGATGATCGTGGAGGATATCAACTCCTCACTTGTTTTTCTAAAATGAACCATAAATGTTCAATAATGTAGAGATCTGGGGACTACTGTGGCCAGTTCTACTTCATTAAAATGTTCTTTGTGCTATTTAGCTACAACTTTAGCAGTACAAATGGGTGCATTATCATGCTGAATGATGACATTTCCCTTTTTGAAAACAGTTCCTGATCATTTAAAATTCTTAAATAGTCCTGACTATTGATATTAATGAATTTATTAAAATAATATCTGAAAAAACAAAAAAAAAAGACACAAAAGAAAAAACAATTTTAGCAAAAAAAATAAAAATGAAGTATTATTAATATTAAATCAACAAACATAAAAATAGACAAGCTTTTGACAGTTTAATCAAATTGTTCAAATTATGCTATTATGGTACTTAGGTGTTTCCATAATTTGGTCCATTCTCTGTATATATAGACTTTCAAAAGTAGTATTATGTAATTGATGATGCCTAAGAGCAATGGGAATTATTAATTTTCAAGTAGTCTATCTTCAGAAATAGTATTTAATGATGTAATTATTCAGCTGGGTTAAATAGTAGCATAGACTGGGCTCTCTATCCTTTAGAGTCTGGCAGGCTAGGAGAAAGAAAATCATGTGTTTTAAACTTGGGAAAAAACACTCCACTTTTTCCCCCAAGAATGCATGACAATTCAAAGATAATAAAGAACAGGAAACCGTGGAGAGCCATGATCAAGTACATACTGAAGAGACATAGTATTTTAGAAAAGAGGGACACAGATGAATATTTTTCTGAAAGTTAAGTTTCCGTTCATGCATAAATTTCAGACTCTCAAAAAAGTAGTAAACTCCCAATATTGAAATGCTGTTTAGTAATGTTTACTTAGTTTTGCACAAAGCTACAAATATGAGACAGATAGTGAGGATCATATTCGCTACTCATTAGTAATGGTCAACAAGAATAGCTCACTAACTATTACTCCACACCAAAGCTCCTCAAGTATTTACTAATATAATGTGTGACATCCTGAATCATGCTGGAATCAATTTCACACCAGATTATTAAGATAGATAGGTGCAGGGTTGACATGAAGGTTACTATGAGCCACATAACCTCACACCAGCATCTGGTTTTGTAAGCATGGAAAACATCTGTAATAAACATAGTATATAAGCAACCACCCTAGCGAAAGGGTAGTCTCTGATACATTGTGAAGGAGAATGTAAGTGCCACTTTTTGGCTAAGAGCATGAAAATGTTCACACCACAGTCATTGGCAAAGTGTTAAAATGTAAGAGAGTGTAAAGATTAATACAAAAGATTCAAGTCTTGTGTTATTCATTAGTCTAAATGTTAACATTAAACTGACACACTCATATCATTATACTAAGTTTAACTTAGTTTAGCACAAGGCTACAATTACAGGATACCTGATGGGGCTCAAATGCCCTACTCAGTAGTAATGGTCAACAAGACTTGTTTACTAACCAGTACCTATGCTGAGACATACACTAAGATTGTGTTAAATTTATATATTTTATAAGCTTGGTTTGTATTGATATTGCCTCAAAATTACTTATTTCCATTAACCATGCTACTTAAAATGATTTCTTTGCAACTTATATAAATGTAAAAACTGTCTTAGTTGGCAATAATATAAGTGAAAATGGCTATAAGAAGACACTGTTGATTATCTATGGCTAATTTGTTTAAATAATGCACACTTTATTGTTTGCCTCACATGGTAATAATTGTAAGTAAAATGACGTACTAAAATAAGTAATCAAGTAATTGTTTTAAGTTCTCTGAATATTAGTGCCCATTAATGTTTATTGGATTATGAAAATTTCAGCCTCCTAAAACTAGTGTCCATAGCTCACTGAATTTATGTCTAAAAGTAAAAACAGACACAAAAATTGCACCCCTAAGTAGGATTCAATAACACATTTCTTTTTAATCATTTCACCCCAAGCAAGGCAATAAAGATACAAAGAAGTTTACTGATGGTGAATTAATAGAAGAAAAAGAAAAATATAATTAAGGGGAGAGAGAGAGAGAGAGAGAGAGAGAGACAGACAGACAGACAGACAGACAGACAGACAGACAGAGAGACAGAGACAGAGAGACAGAGAGCAATAAAAAGAAAACAAATTAAGAAGACAGTAATAATGATTGACATTGCATATAAAATTTTGAAGATTAAAGTTGACTGGAAAGCAAAAAGCCAAAAGGGAGTTCCACAAACAAGAAGCGTGAGGGAAGAAACTGTTAACATAGAACTTACAGTTACATGTAGCAGTTTCAATGGTAAAATGATAAGACCTGGCTGTCAATTTAATACTGTACTTAAATTCATAAAATTTGGGGACCTCAACATGATGTAATTGTTAGCAAGCTTTTCTCACTGGAATTATTATAATTGAGTAGTGAGTTCAATTCTCAATGGGCGCCTCATACTCTCAGTCTTGTGTTGTCAAAGTTACATTTAGGAAATGACATCTATCTCTCTCAGTCTGTTCATATCTCTCTGTCAGTTGGCATTGATTAAATTCATAAAGTCAAGGTAACCAAAAATGTAAGCTTATCAGAACAAATTACCTAAGAAATATTCATGGAAAAGCACCAGGAGGCTACATTAATGTGGTTGGAAAGTGACTGAGGCCAAGATGCAAGGTAAGGCCCAGTAACATTGCAGATTCTTAGGGCAAGTGATAGAAGCATTGTGAAAAAAAAAACATTTGAGAAAATTAGCTTAAAGTAAACAGAATCAAAAAGTCTGAATGTCTAAAAATATACTTGAAAAAATTGACTTTTATCCAAGTGTAAGAGGTTGCCTAAATTTCCAAAGATACACTACAGAATCAGCACTAGTTTCATAATAATTACCAATAAATGATATTTTATTATCATTATCATTAATTTTTATTATTTTATGAATCAAGTACAAGGTCATTAAAATAATTTTGGCTGTGACACTATAGAGACTTTAACATCTTTTCAAGCAGAAATCAATAAACACCAGTTCCTAAAAAGAACATATTGCTATATCAAACTCAGTTTTTCTTCTATTGATATAAAGCCATATCACCCTGTCCTGTGACTTTTTTAGACAGTGGTGTTCTACTGGGGAAGATAAAAAAGAAGAAAAGAAAGAAAAGAAATAAGTGACTTTTAAAGACCACCAATTGTAACATAATTCTAAAGAAAACTGAAAAGTGTATCAATTGGAATGTGTTAAAAATAAAAACGATAAAGATTAGTCCAAAATCATGAAAATACTTAATCTCTAATGATTGGTTGATTGTTTCTTATTTTTTGACCCTCATCTAAGTACTGACCAGACTCAACATTGCTTAACTTCAGTGATTGAATGAAAATCAGTATTTTCAGTATGATTTAACCATAGGCAAACTGAAATGATGAAAATAATTTTCCTAAAGAAATATAAAAAATGAATTAAAATGCTTCATCTCAAACATTCATAAAATCATTTAAAAAATAATATGGTAAAATCTTTTTGTTATGTAAGCTTTTCAATATATACACAAGCTAACCCTCCTCGGCGTCTAATTACAGAAGCATATGTTCTTTGCATTAGATTGTTATTTCTTGCATAAAACTGTAAATATGGAATTCAGTGTTAATTGGAGTTGTTTACGGCCAACAAAACAGTAGCATTCTGGCCTTGAAGAACAGTCAAGGTGTCTTAACAAACCACAAATCAAATTATTATGTTGGCAGTGAGGGAACTGGAGGTGTGAGTAGCTAAATGATTAACAGTAAAAAGAATAGAACTTGTATGTCTGGTTCAAACTTCAGTTCACATTTATTTTGTACTGATGTCCTTTAAAAAGGCATGAATACAATTCTCCCTCCAGTTATGGACAGTTGAAGCTCCTTAGCCTTGTAAAGCAATCCAATTTGGTAAGCAACTTTGTGAAAAAAAAAAAAATTGAGTTTCTACTGAAATTGGCATGTGTTCTTTTTAATCATTTCATCCCAAGCAAGGCAATAAAGCTACTAAGGAATATTGAGCATGAGAGAATATGAGAAAAAACACTATTAAGAAGAGAGAACAATAAAAGAATAGGAATTAAGAAAAGAAGATAATGATTGATATTGCATTTAAATTTTTGGAAATCAAAATTGACTGGGAAACAAGGAGCCAAAGTGGGAATGAAGAAACCATTAGCATAGAACTAACAAAAACTGAGAATCTTTTATTAAAGAGAATGGAAAGTAAGAAGCTGAAAGAGATTTCCTCAGATAAGAAGTGAGAGAGAAGAAATTATTAATACAAAGCTTATGGATACATCTAGTATTTTCAACTGTAAAATGAATGAGATCTAGCTGCCAATCTGGTCAGTCAGTTAAGTGCCATACGTAAAACATGCTTGGGCGATCATGTCTCTTTCGAGACATGACTAACTGGGTAGAAGATTATCCCGCAGTAGGTTGCCATTGCTTTCTGTGGTAGATTGGTTGCCAGTCAAGGTTATAGAACCCAATCTGTCCTGTTATTTAACCCATAACTGAAAGGAAGAGATGGATTAATATCTTTCCCAAGGGTATTTGCGCGTAAGTGAATGCAATGAATTCAACTGGAATTCAAACTTGGCTCCCCAATTTCTCGTTCCAAGCCAATATTCACTGCACCACAACTACGCTTAAATTCATGCAGTCAAAATGTCAGAGAGATAAGCTCATCAGAACAATTGCTATGAAAATGTTTATAGAAAAGTCACAGGAAATCTGCAGTGGTATGAATGTGGTTGAAGCCAAGATGCTATATCAGGACCAATAACATGGCAGATTCTTCTTTGGATTTTCTTAAAAGTCTCTAGATACATAACAGAAGCACCAGACCAGATATAGCAGCAATATTTGATGCATGGTTATAAATATGCAAGATGTGGTTTGAAAAGTTGTCTAGCACAACACAGAATCCAACTTTCCTAGCAGCAGACCTACCAATTGCTTCAATGCAACCATTCCAATTCATATCAGTGGAAAAACACGAGTTTGAGAAGGTACAGGGAGTTACTTTCCTAAATGTTAACATCAGCCAAATGGATGGAAGTGGCAGCCAATTTCATGAGTGCAGAAATAAACAGAGCAATTTATTATGCAAAGAATGATTTGTAAATTTTGTTGCAACTGACTGATATTTATTTTTAGATTTTTGTAGAAAATACCAAATTTATGAAAAAAAACAGTCCAAGCTCACATGTGTTGGAAAATAAAATGACAATACCTTGAAAGAGAATGTCAGTTTTGACTTGAGTTTTGACTTGCATGCAAGTTGGTAACAGATCAAATGGGCGTGTAGCCAATAAAACACCTAGGATCTAGAGCTGGTAAACCACGTCTGTATCAGTCATCAAAAGTGGTCCATGACATTCACTCACAGCACCAGGATCTGAGTACAGCAATGCTTGATCATGTTGTGGGAGGTGAAATTGTCAATGGATTTCTGACCAAAAATTGGTTGGTTGAAGGACGATGATGAATAGATCAAGGCTCCCTAAACTTATTTTGGTAGTCAATCCCCAAGTCATGCATGATAATTCTTAATGCCGCATCTATGATTTTTTAAAACTGAAACAAAAGGTAAATGAAAAGAACCAATTAAACAGTTTATTACATGTTGGATTACCAGCCTCTGGTGATAATCACAGGTGGTGAGATTTTGTATTACTACCTCCTGACAATAATTACAGGTAGCAAGAGATTTCTAAGAACCTATCTTTTTTTTGGTGACTTTTTATAGTAGAAAGATATATTTTTTTCCTCCCAGAAAAATGTAAGTACCCCAGCTACAGATTCTGAAGGTTGCTTTGAACTGTTCACATTTAATTTAATTTCTCTTTTTTTTTTTTGTAAAATGTTCTATCAATATATTTGTTAATGTTTCTTTGATCAAATACTATCCAAATTTTTATTTGGACTCACATGTTCCCACCAAAAGTTATTTGCAGGTCAAATGTATCAGGAGCTTATAAAATCTCATCAAAACTGTTAAAGCCAGCAATAATGCATAACAATAATATATGAGTATAATAAAAAAGCAATATGAGTGTAAACGTTATATATATATATATATATATCAAAAGGAGAATGACTGGCTTGTATCATTCAATACCTTCAAAATAAATCTTCATCACTGTTTCATTACCACTGAGCAGATCTTAAATTTACTGTTAAGCAATTGTACTCAAAATGAAGCTTCTTTCCTTGAATGTTCTCACAGACAAAATCAAAGTCCCACCAGTTCAGACCTTCACAACTGCCATGCCACATACATGGCTTTGAATCATCTTCAGTCTCTATTTATTTATCATAAATAAATAATATATTTATTTATATCTACCAACTGAATAATCATAATTATTCAGGCTGATACTGTTTTACTTATAAAAAACAAAGCATCTATTCAAATACAAGTATCCATTAAAAATCTCTAACAAATTAAAAATATCCCTTTTGTAACGAATTTCATAAAATTTCATAAAATAAATTGTCTTTGTTTACATTAGGATACGAAAATAGAGCAAATATGAATTCTTCAAATAATTGAGAAGATGTGTGTTCAAAAACACTATTTTGGGTTTTGTTTGTCCATAAGTTCTGCGTAGTTGTGTGGTTAAGACATGTCAGGTCTAATGATGGTTTTCCCTAGAGGATGTAGGATTGAATCCTGCTGGAGGATGCATATTTCTTTACAGAATTCCTTGATTATTCAGGCTGATAGATGTAAATAAATATACTGCGTAAGTATAAAAACAGAGCATCTACTCAAATATGAGTATACATTAAAAATAATGTCTAAAGAAATAAATTAAAACATATATATATATATATATAGTGAGAGGAAAACTCAGCTTGCTGTAGAAAATATTGATTGAACTCTCTATTTTTATCTAATTGATTTTATATTAATTAGATAAAATATTTTGGATTATCCTCTGCCTCTTCATGCCATTGAGCTTCATTGCCATTCTCTCCAATATATATATATATATATATATGTATATATAAATTTTTTACCATGGAATTTATATATTTTTTTTTGTGCCAACAAATCTTTCTGAAGAAGTGTTTAACAAAAATTGTTCCTTTTAAAGAATGTGCTCGATCATTTTTAAAACTATATATATATTTCAAGAAGTAGTAGGAGGATTTGAACAATTATTAAGTAAATCATCGAGCTTTATATTCAACCTCAACAGAATGTAGAAAGCACTGGACGGTTGTTTCGTCCTATATTTGGGACTCTTCAGCAGTGCGTATCCACTATCCTATATATATATATATATATATATATATATATATATATATATATATATATATATAGGAATAGATTTTTCATTTATTAATCTGACATATTTTTAGTTTTAGTACATACTCATATTTGAATATTAAGGAGTATATTTATTTATTTCCATTTGCCAGCCTGAATTAATGCAAATATGGTTATTCACTAAAAATAGCATTTAAACAATAAAATATGGGAAATGTTAATTCTACCACAGGATCAAGATGTAGATTTTACTATAATTTATGAATCCACCAACCAAAAATCTTGATGACCAGAGCGTGGCAGCTGATCTATCTGTTGACCTAGCTCTTACAATGGAGAAAAGATAGATTTGTATCATTCACTACCTTCAAATCTAGTACCATTTCATCATGATCAAGCAAACCTTAAATTTACTTCAGTTCTGATGGGCAGTTGTACTCCCAATGAAGCACTTTGTCTCAAATGTTTACTGGAACTAAAACTCTCTCCAAAGTTCAAGTGGAACATATATGTATGGCTGGCCACTGGTATCCAAAGATGCCTGTCAACCAGAACAGCTATCTAATCCCCGTTGCAGACGCCTGCTCAGACACATTTGTGTTTGTTCAACACCCACAGAGCCTAACTGTGGTTTATACTGCAACTATGCTGAGCAGGCCTTAGTTACAGTTTATGGGACAGAGTGCCTTCTCTAATGTGAATAGCACACTAAACAAGATGCTCAAACCCTTAGTCACGATGATATGTGAATTTGTGTTAATACAACCATCAACAGCACCCAAAGGGTCCTGTTTACCCAATTTCATGATCAAGGCAATGCACACTATGGTTTTCAGACACCTTCAAAATTTGTTGTACAATGGGATCAACTACTTCAGATCAATAACATCAAGAAGTTACCTTCCTGACAAAATGAACATGGTGAGATTTGTACCTGCACCTCATGATCAGAAAGAAAACGTTCTAACCACTTGGCTATGTACCCATACATATATATATATTTGTGTGTGTGTGTGTGTGTGTGTGTGTGTGTGTGTGTGTGTGTGTACGTGTACCATTGCAAAGATACTAGAAAATAGTTCTGTTGCTTTAAGTCTTTTCTTCACCTATGAGAAGATTGTCAAGCATTTACTATATGAGGATTTATACCACATAACACTTCAGTAATCTTTTCTTTGCTTCTAACAATAAAAACTCAGTAATGGTTATTTGGAGAAAAAATAATTGTTTTTCTTGTAGGATTAAACTCTCTATATATACTACTAAAATAGTCATGAATGATATTCAAAGAGAAGTATTAGCTTTTGGCTCTGTTGATCTGTCCATGTCAATCTTCTGGTATAAATTCTATTGAATATATCCAAGCAAGTTTCAGGTCTCAAATAAGAAAAATATTCAAGATAACTTTTTACAAAAGTTTGACTTTTTTTGTGTTTTCTAATTAAATATGTCCGATATTCCAGAAGAGAAGATAGAAGATCTGATAAATTCAAGAACTGAAAGAATTAAAAATTTTAAATTCTGCAGATAGCAAACTTACCCAATTTTAATTTGCATAAAAGTAAAATATTGCATAATTCCATGCAATTCAAATCTTCTAGCACAGTTGTTCTTTAACCTTTTTGTCCATTGCAGCATTTTCACAATAAGTTACAATGTCATCCTCCTCCATTTCCAAGATTGTCTGACTCATAAGGTGTATTGCAAATAATATGAACCTATTATTGAAAACCTTCATTCTTTTCCTTATTAGTACATATGCCTTTACATGGATTATTTTTATAGAGGTGTTCTACAAATTTAATAGTAAGAGAATCTTGAATAAATGTACTACAGCAATTTGTTTCATTTCATATCTAATTATTAAATAAAACTGAAGCATACTTCAGCTAGAAAGTGCAGTCAAACATCTGTCAACATCATCTCAGCAATTCACAAAAGATGATTATTAAAATACCGCAGAAAGCAATGGCAACCTACTGTGGGATAATCTTCTGTCCAGTCAGTCATGTCTCTTCCGAGACATGATCGCCAAAGCGTGTATCACGTATGGCACTTAACTGACTGACTGACTGATTAATGAAAATATATCATATAACTGACTCATTCATAACATTACCATTTATTTTACTCTAGATGTTATTAGTTACTGTTACTCAGTGTGTATGTATGTGTAGCCTCAGAGCCTTCTTTGAATGTGGACTTTACATTCTTGTGCAGATGTATGACTGTTCATACTTAGGTGAGTGTTTATATATCTATCTCAGACACAACTGAGTTCACCATGTGTCCACCTGTTTGAGTCAGCTACTGACTTCCTGTGAGGTGCAGATCTGTACTTGGTCACCATATCATCTGTCAGGTCAACCTGGCTTCTCTGACGTTAAGCAAATCCAAAAACTAGACTCTATTAATAGAACTTCTAAAAAAACAACACAAATTCATAATCCTGCTTTGAAACACTCTTTTTACTGAACCTGAAAACAAATTAGCTATCCTTAATACTAGGATCATTATTGTCATATCCAAGACAATCAGAGATATAATGAGGAATAAAAAAAACTCAACATAAATTCAAATGCCAGTAATTATCAAATAAATTGTTTACAATGTAAAAAGTTTTATGTAGGAGTGACATATAATTTAAAAGCCCATATCTATGAGCACAAAAGAAATTTATGTTTAGATAACCATTCAAACCCTCTCGTAATATACAGGAACAAAACTGGCCATAACTTTAATTTTACTAATGCTACTCTAATTAAAAAGAACATAATTCTTTAAGGAAACTGTACCTTGAGAGCTTAATAATAACTATATTGCCAACTATCAAAAACATTATATTACATCACCAACCTTTATTGAATCCATTCTTAAAGAACCTAACGTATGTTTATCTAAACAAATGGTATATACATAAAAGTGTTTCAAAATCAACATTCAAAAACCAACAAACATAATGTCTACTAGGCATACTCACACAATTATGAATATACATTCTTGTCTGAATCCCACACACACAAAGTAGAATTTTTATGCATTTGCATATATATTGCAGTATTTACGTTTTTCTTGGAATCTGTTCATTTCTTGAAACTTCAGATGGATGCATCATTATAGGATACAAATCCTCTTTTATTCCAGCAAATATCTGAAATACAAAAAAGTAAAATTGCACACAAACAAAATTAGATCAAAATTACTGAAAACAAATTCTGAAAAAAAAAAAAAAAAAAAAAAGGCAAGGAGCAAATTTCACAAGCCAGTGTGAGAAATAGTAATTCTGAATTCTATTGGAGAGAAAACAACAAATGGAACTTTATGACTTATGTCATATTTCTTACCACCCAAAATAATAAATTTGTGTCGGATTTGATCATGTGATGTGAGTTGACATTTCTCAACCAGTCATTCAGAGAGGGACAAAGGAGGTAGAGAACTTTCAACCAGCCACAATGTAGCAAGAGAAATTTTAAATTGCTGAACAGGATACATGTCCCAGCGACACACATATGCACTCCATCACCTTCTCGTGTATTGTTTTTCTTTATCTCTTCTTCTTCATCTTTGCCTACTGGCCATCAACAAAAAAGAAGACATCAACAAGATACTTCAACTTAATGTTGATAAGTACATTTTCTTTTATTGCTTTTTCTTCCTCTTCACTTACTTGCCATCCATAGAAAGAAAGAAAGGAACAAAGACTTTACTACTACTCTGTAGAGAAACACAGAGAACACAGACTGATCTTTTTCTGCACACACTTTTTGCTATAACAAATGAACTCTGAATTCCTTACTACACTTTCTCTTAGAACATTTTCATAGCTTGATTATTTCATACAAATAAATTGATGTTATTCTGTTCTATAAATAAATTTTAACTTATTCATACTAGCAAGACAGTTTTCCTTTTTGTTCAAACTTCTGATATTTTGAATTATGGGGATTTCAGTTGTGTTTGGCACAAGACCAATTTAATAAACATAATTGAGGTCTTTACATCATCTCTTTTTGAATTAAGTATGCCACAAATTATACTATCATTAGTTTAAAAGCGTTGAATGAATGTGATATATGAGTGACCAATGAATATCAAATAACACAAAAATAAAAATACCAGAATTTCTCTCTTTTTTTTGCTTTATAACTCAGTATCTGATGAGGCTTTGATAAAAGGGAAACATATTAAATTAATAAACGTTTTCTATTTGTTCTTTATCTTATCATTTTGTCAGTTCCAAATCTATATTTAATCCCAAACTCTTAATGTTCTTAATTTATTTTGACTGTTTGAAAAATAGATGTATCCATTTACTTTTGTCCTTTCTTTATATGTAAACAAGTGAAAATCTTGTCTCACCTCAAATAGTTCAACCACCATTTAATCCAACTAAATTTGACCAGAAGGCTTTATTTATACTTAATATTTACTCATCATTCTATCAATCCATGGAAGATGTAACGTAAATAGATTAAAAGTCTTCTTTTGATTTATACAATGCTTCAAACTCTCCTGTGACCCCTGGGAACTAATACAGCATAGCTGGAACCATGCCACTTGTCTATAGGAGGTAAACTTCTGTGCGTACAATCCAAACAAGTTTTACTGAATAACACTGACAAGATTGGTTGGTCTAACACACACTTCTCCAAACAAGTTTTACTGAATAACACCAACAAGCTCTGTCTACTGAATTTTTTATGTTGTCTTTCCAACTTCTGACTGAGATGTTTTATATCAGGACTTAAAATATCTGTCTATATTTCTGAGATGAGGTATTGTAATTACTTATATTACTTACATTGTTCAGACTGTTGTTTTCGTCTTTGTTACCACATTCACTGTTTTGGGTGTTGTACACTCTATCCTTTTTCAGGTCCTCAAGAACACATGGCCCAGTGGTTGGATCCAGTGACATAACCCAAAGAGTTGTGAGTTCAATACCTGGTGACAGGATTGGTGAACAAGAAACTTAAAGAGTTGAGTTAAATAGACTCAGACATCTGGAAATAGCATGACTCATGGAACAAGAACAATCTACCCCAGTGATTAAAATAAAGATCTCAGTTCAAAATTTCAGTCACCTGAAGAAGGTCAAAGCATACAACATCTGAAATGTCATGAATATAGCAATAAAGATAAGGAAAATAGTTCAAACAATGTAAAGAGTTTAAAATGTTAAACAGTCTAAAGTTCATTTGCATACTTTCAACTGTCATTACAACAGTTATCAAGAATTGTGAGTGATCAGTATACTGAGTAAGATGTGTTTAACAAATTTCATTGTTTTTAGATCATGGGAATTAAAATTTAAATCAGTAAAAGGTGATCTCATCTGTAATTGTCAAACTGAAAATCAAGCAGAAATTGTATTAAATTTAGACAATAATGGCTTCCAGAATTGTGAATATTTCTTTGCAATGAGTCCTATATAAATTGGTGTCAGAATTTGAATCCCATCTTCCTCACAAGCATATATAGATAAAAATAAGTGTGTGTGTGTGTGTGTGTGTGTGTGTGTGTGTGTGTGTGTGTGTGTGTGTGGCTGACAGGCCTGGTTTCTGGCTAAGTAGGTTGCATTTTTGTTACTGATGTCATCGTTTGACTCTAGCTTAAAAACCAGGTTTTTCAAATGCTGATACTCAAAATATGTAGGCCCTTCCCATTTTGGGGGATTAGTGAAAAACAATATTTCTTACTTATTTTGGGGTCTGTCTAGTATATCCATCTATCTATATGTGTGTGTGGGGGGGGGTATCATTAAATCCATTGTCTAATGCAGCTGAATTTTGATCTGAAATTGTTACTTTATAATGTACTATGTGATAAATATTCACTACTGAATTAAGAGCACCAACAAGGAAAGAGATAATGTTGAAAAATTAATATTGGTTGTGTCAAAATAAATGCTTCTTAATCTGTGGGCTTATATGTGTTTATTGACTTATAAATATATATTTTCAACTATGGGCTGATAAAACAATTAGCATAATATTTACATTGATATGCTTTGCCAATGAGCCAGTGTCATGAGAAAAAGAATTTTATTTCACAGGAAGAAAAACTATTTCATGTATCTTTCATGATAATTGTTCTGATGAACTTTCCTCTTTGGTATCTAGATATTACAGATTAAAGTGCAGTACTAGATTAGTAGTTAGGTCTCATCATTTACTGATGAAATTGATAGATGTTATAAATTCTATACCAGCAGTTTCTTCCTTCATGATTCTTGTTTGTGGAACTCTCTTTTGGTTTCTTTCTTTCCAATCAACTTTAATCTTCAGAAATTTAAATGCAATGTAAATTGTCATCTTTCTCCTTAATATTTTTATTGTTCTTTTATTTTTCTCTTTTCTTGTTTTATTCTCAGATATTTTTACAATCAATAACCCTTTGTATCTTAGTGACTTTATCACCATGCTTATATTGGACACAATTGAGACCCAACCAATCAATAAACTCACGTGTTCAGTTTTTAATTTAATGATATAGTTACAGCTCCCTTTGTCATTCATGTTTCTAATGAAATTGCCAGTGACATTTTGCAAAGATTTCAAGAGAAACTCTTTTTCTTTGCGTGACTTCAAACCAATTGTTTGCTTCTGAGTAATAGTTTTGCACAATAGTAATCAGTGAAAAATCAATTATTTTCAGTTACTTAAAAAATCTAGAAATACAATTTTTCCAAAAAGATAAAAAAAATTTTATATTAAAAATGGGAGAATAAATTTTTAGCCAGTGTTCTCTGAAAATTTTCAAACCCATAACATTTTGGCTATTGTGCCTTCCAGTCTTATTCATGTTATCTTTAATTCTAAGATTAAGAATTACCACTCTTCCATGAATTATTCAAGTTAGTTTTTATGTTATTTTTTTTATCATAATATTTTAACTGATATCCTAAATGAATAATTGCTGTTATAGCCTTCCATATTTTCACAAAAGTTAGCAATTCTGTTTTGCTTTCTATAATTGGATTTTTTTTTTTTTTTGGTGTGATTTGAAAATTTCCCATGAGGCTTTGATACTCAGATCGTTGAATTGTTGTTCTATGGAAATTGGTGAGATCTCAGGATAATGTACTGTATGACACAAAGGTCAAAACTTGGTTGGGGGTCAAGCTATCATTAATGTATACTATGCCTTGTGTATAAGAGAGAGTAACTTCAGCTTTTTAATGTGTTTAACAAATCAAGGGCAACAAGGGATCTGCACATTTGATTATTTCAGATTTGCTGTGATGAAGAAGGTGGTTTCCCTTGCCAAAAGTGCTAACATTCAACATCTAGTGGGACTTTGTGTATCAGCAGAAGTAATAGCATATGCTAGATATAGATTATATTAATCATAAAATATTGAAAAGGTTCAAATTATTTTCTGTAGATCTATGTAATTTCTTTTGCCTTTTCTGCAGTTTAGAATTTAGAGTTGACCATCTCTTAAACTAGCCCCCACCTAAGGCTGCAAAGTTTAGTCTATGCTCCTATTTAATTCATAGATATTCCAGGAGAAGAGATGGAGTTATACCTTTTTAAAAGGCATTAATGGAAAATGGAGACAACAGATTAGACTGGATATTGAAATCTGCTTGTCAATTTCACTTTCTATGTCAATAACTGTGATACTATCTGCACATCCACAATATAACAATTCAGTTTATTCAGGCAGAAGTTGTTCTTGTAAACATATCTTTTTAAAAAGAATAGACATTTAATACTTATTAAATTTATTGATCTTTTTTTCTAGTATGCTAATGATGTGTGGCCATTCTTGATATATAAAATAGCCAAAATTCATTTTGGATTCAAGTTAATATAATATAAAACATGTTAATATAATAAATTATTAGAACATTAATATAATTTTGAATGTGTAGATAAAGCCACTAAGATGCAAGAGGTTACTGAGTGTTAGAGAATATGAGTACAAAAAGACACTATTAGGGAGAATATGAGTACAAAAAGACACTATTAGGGAGAATATGAGTACAAAAAGACACTATTAGGGAGAATATGAGTACAAAAAGACACTATTAGAGAGAATATGAGTACAAAAAGACACTATTAAGGAGAATATGAGTACAAAAAGACACTATTAGGGAGAATATGAGTACAAAAAGACACTATTAGAGAGAATATGAGTACAAAAAGACACTATTAGGGAGAATATGAGTACAAAAAGACACTATTAGGGAGAATATGAGTACAAAAAGACACTATTAGAGAGAATATGAGTACAAAAAGACACTATTAGGGAGAAAGAACAACAAAAGAACAAGAATTAAGAAGACAGATGATAGTGATTGACATTGCATTCAAAATTGACTGAGAAGCAAGAAGTCAGAAGAGAGTTCCACAAATAGGAATTATGAGAGAAGAAACTGGAATAATAGATAATGGTTTGGAATGAGAGGAACGTTCAAATTTCAGTCAAGTTTGTTATATCCACTTACCAGTAAATACTCTTCTTCCACCAACTATGAGCTAAATATCAAAGCAGAGTTGACTCTCTAATTATGGTTGGTAATTAGTCTAGAAGCACAACACTAGATTCAAAATCATTTGTAACCATGGGTCTAAACTACAGGTTGCCCTTTGGCAAGACATAGCACCCAGAAGCCACTCCTGCCAGGGTTGTTGGTGATGACATCAGCAAGAGGACGTGGGACGTGGTCAATGGAAGAATCTAAGAGACAAGATTTGGCATTAAACTACAATGATTCATGCAAAATGTTTCTTTATACAATGAATAAGAACTAATTATTCTGAGTTAGATGGAAACTGCAGGGGTTTTCTGTTTCCTAATATATTCAAAATTGCAATTCCTATAATGACATGCAGGGACGTCTCAACGGATAACCTACTTAGTTAATTAATATAATTTTAATTATGACGTAATATAACAATTACCTATCTTTAAATTAACAGTCAATTTCTGTTAAAAGATTTAACTTTGAATCTTAATTTACACACAAATAATTATAGCTGTTAATTTGTAGAATGTCTCACTTATATTTCTGGGAATCAATTCTATTTTAATTTTAATTCATTGCAGCAATTAATTTATTCATTTAAGATTATTTTTAGGAAAATGAATTGCTATGTTGCCAAGACAAAAGAAAATATAAAAGTTATTAAAATTTGAAGTTCTCATATTTAATATATTTAATTTCTGAAGAATTTTGTGTCTATTTTATTGATTGTTTGAAAAATATGAGAGCTGCTTTTATTAATTACATCATTACATTAAGTTAATCTCAATTTGTTTTTAGTTTAGTTCCATTATTAGATTACAAATCTCATGAACTTTACATTTTTTGCATGATTCATTCACTTCCAGTAATACACTTTTTTATGAAGAATGAAATATAAAAATCACACACACACACACACACACACACACACACACACACACACACACATTATACAGAGGAAAAGTAGATTGTTTCTTTATAATTTCAATCCTGACATATGGAAATTAATCCACTAATAAGAGAAAAATATTTTAAAATATAATAGGCATAGTTATATCTATTTTATTAATTTGCACCCAAATATATTATATATATATATATATATATATATTTTTTTTTTCTAAAGAAGTAATTAATTTTATTTATTAATCTGACAGATTTTATCACCTTAAATGTTATTTTTAGTGGATACTCATATTCAAGTAGATGCCCCATTTATTTATTAAACAATATATTCAAATACAAGTATCCAGTAAAAATAACATTTAAAGTGATCGTACTGATGAGCTGCGATACAGCGAAACAGATCTGTCTGCAGATTACTATATAAACATATAATTATGAATTAAAAGTACATTGGGACACAGAAGTTTCTATGATTCGAGATAGAATCTCGTCATCAGACAATGTTGGATGTTGGTTGTGAAAATGGTTTACATTTAAAACCTTTATTTATTGTATTGAGCACTGTTTATAAAAAAAATAAATGCTAGGGAACTCAAAATCGTAAAATCTTGGGTACTTTTTACCTGGATTTATATATATATATATATATATATATATATATATATTTAAAATTTACACCATAAGTATGTTATAATATCACAACAAAGTAGCTATTTCATTTCAACACTTCTTGTGTCTTGTCAAGTGATGATGTTGATTGCGAGATGAAGAGTTTTAAAAAGTTAAAAACTATTCAAACCCCCTCTATGTTATGTTGTCTGTGATGACCAATCAAAATACGAGTAAATGCCAATTTGAAAAACGTGACAAGATACCATAAAAACAATTTATTGGTATATTAATGTTAATGTTTGATTAAAGTAGGAATCAGCATTACTAATTGACTATTAATTTCACTTTAAAATAAAAATTAAAAATTAATTTTAAAAAATTATTACAAATTAATGTTAGAAATTACAAATTTAAAATTCAAAACTTAATTGTCATGTTTAAATTATTACAAAGTTATTCAAAGATGGAACAGAGAAGAGGAACACACACACACACACACACACACACACACACACACACACACACACACACACACACATACATACATACATATATATGTTTTAACTATTCTTTTTAGCGACATGTGAATTTATCCATTAGATTCAACATTGATGTTAAAAGTATCTATGAACATTACATATATGGATACATGGAAGTCTGAATGCAAATGATAAGATGGGTAGGGAAGATGGGTAGGGAAGATGGGTAGGGAAGATGGTTATATAGATGTCAAGATAAACACAGTCATATTCCAGTGCATAAACATATAAATATGATTATGCAAATTCACATAACAAAAATAAATGCCCAGTTGGAGGCATATGTAAATCTGAAGAAGTGATATATCAAGTAACCATCTATCCTAGTGTAGACAATAGCAGGAAAATACATATATAGGAATTTCCACAAAGGACCATGGAAACAACACTTATATAATCACACTCAATCATTTTCTAAACCCCACCTAAAACATCAAACCGCTCTCTCTAAATATTTCTGGGAATTGAAAGACAAAAATCATTTCCCTCAGATTGAATGGAAGATTATAGGGAAATCTCAAACACCCAATAGCTTTAGAAGAAGATGCAATTTATGCTTAGACGAAAAAATTAAAATTATCAAATTCAGAGAATCTAACCAATTATTGAATCAGAGAAATGAAATAATCTTCAAATGCCACCATAAAAATAAATTTAAACTGTCTAACATATAAAATCCTGGAATCACCCCCTTCCCCACAAACTTGCCAGCTTTCACATTTGTGTGGATCATATGTTGGAGGATTGTACTGACCAAATGAAGTGAAGATAAGCAAAGAAATTAACACACCCATCTAAGTACACAATGACTTTATATTATTTGTACACATAGTTGCAAAAGAAATATCCTATCATAAACTATGTAAAAGAAAAAAGTTCACCATAATGACATCGACATAAATATTTCATGTGTAGAATGGGGTACCCAAGTGTAAGGTGAGATATGTCTCTCATATATATGGGTGCACCAAATTTTGTGCATGCTTCTATAGAATTTTGTGCATGTTTATATGTATTATTATATTATTGTATTCATTATTGTGTGTATGGGGGGGGCACCTAGGTATAAGTATTTTGCATATATAAGAACGGACCTAATTATGTATATGTTTTTCCATCATGTGAGAACACCTGATTATATGTAAGTTATGTTAATTTTAGATACAATCAATTATACATTCCCTGAAACTGATCATACCCCCATGTACTGATCATTCTACCCATAGGTGTGCAAGTTAGCATCAACAATCCTAATGAGGTAGGCCAGTATATATGGATATAGATGAGTAAGATTTATTAAAAGAAAATATACCACCTCATTTGGGAATTAAATGTACACAGACATATATTGTCTTTATGCATAGAAATAAAAAAGTTGCACATGTACTTATCTAATTATAGTTGTGTTTGTATATGCATATGCATGTATGTGATGTGTAGGCATATATACGTAAATCCACTGGATGTATAGAAGTATGAAAATATTGGTGTAAATTGGAAATATGTGTGAGAATTACTAGCAATTATATGTATGTGTATATATATATATATATATAACACTACTTATATGCGCAGAAATCCTGAATTGTGAGATGTATATGTATGATTACACGATCACCAGGATCTGTAAGTAGATACAAGAACATGTAAATCGGTAGATATATGAAGACATGAACAAAGCCACATTTGTAAGTATATGTGGGAATGTACAGATATGTATATATGGATATAAGTTAGTATAAATGGATGGGTTCATTTTATGGGGTCAAACAAACACCATCATCCAAAGAACTAGAAATTCATTTACAAGTCAACCTCTTCACGACAGCTTGGGCAATTCCAGACAGATTTGACGCCAATGTCTAAATCCAGGCTCTTTTCCCCTTTTCCTCTTTCCCCTTTCTCTTTCCCTTTTCTTTCTTTTTATTTTTATTTCTTATTTTATTTTCATTTTTATTTTTTATTTTTTTATTTTTATCCTTCTCTTCAGTTAAAGAAAATGCTTATGGCAAAATTTTTTGTACCAAATGAAAGGAATATTGTAAGGTCTGATGAAATGAGCTAAATAGCTCATAGAAATGAACTATAGTTTATAACCACTTGAAATGACGTGTTGAGTTTTCCTTTATATATATATATATATATATATATATATATATATATCATTGAATATAGCTGACAAAGATGAGTTAATCAATCTTTTACTGTTTTTTTTCCAGAAATCTAAATTTTTTTTATTTTTTAGTCATTCCCCTGCTATGAATCTGACACTGTTCAGTGGAGAAGATGGTGTGTTAAATGTTTTCTAAAAAAATAAAAATGGCCATCACGTCAACCCAGCAAGTGCATGGTATGTGACTGTTGAAAAACGGTCACTCTTCCACAAGAATCTTCACACAGTAAAAACTAGTATGTAGCACAACACATGGAGAATTAATATACTGGAAACCTTTGAAAATGACTAAATCACTGGCCAAAACTAGGGACAATTTTTATATTCTTTAACTCCTAAAAATGGGAAAATGTTAGATGACTGGAAAAACTTGTTAAAAATTAATTAAACTTTCCATGGTCTTCCTCAATTCATGGTTTGTGGTATCAGGAATTCCGTCTCAGTAACACAATAATAAACAGCAGCAAAGGTTGGATGACTCGGCTGCCTTCAGTCTAGAAACACAATTTGTTAAGCGCAGCCGTATGTAAGAATCATATCTGCCTGCTCACTCAATGAATATCCTGCCATTGTTAAATGAAACAATTATCAGTTAACAGCTACACATGCTAAATATTGAAGACAGATTTCCAAAAATGTGCACAAATCTATTTATTTGAAGAAAAATAACAACATCAAGCAAAAAAATACCCTTAGAAATGGCTATAGAAATGTCTGAAAGCATTTAAGATGATAAAAATTATGTAAAATTTTTATATTCCTTAAATAAAATGAAAAAACATTAGGATGCTGGCAAGACTTAACAAAAAGAGAATTAAATATCTTCCTTGTCAGCCATATGTAATGAAATATATATATATATATAACATTATAAAATTTAACTTCCATGAACATTGTGTGAACTTAAATTCAAATCTTTTAAATGGTCGGTTTGAAATATGCACCTCATGATTGCATAATGCATTATGCATGAAACTCTGAGTTGTGCCACTGATGTAGGATAATATGTGTATTTATTAATATATATATATATATATATTCAGAGTGTGTCAAAAATACTTTACAAACTTTGGGAGCAGGTTCCTCACACCAAAACAAAGACAAAGGTCGATATCAAAATATGCCTGCAAATCCTTCAATTTTTACTTATTATGTTTAAAGAAACTTTATTGTAGATGGTGCTGTGTATGGCAGAACATCTATTATCACAGTGTTGTTATATCTACTGACAAAAGTAATGGAAAGAAAAAAAATTGCAATGAAGTTGGATAGATTAAAAAAAAAAAAGTGAAATTCACAATTGTCAGCATTCCTTGTTTGTGTGCATAGGTAGTCACACCAACATAACAAATTTAGTCCAATGATGTCCTAAAAGATGAAATGTTTCACAAGGAAACTTTTTCCACTTTGTCATACATTTTTACCCAATATTGATATATAAAAAATATATATCATTATCTCATATATATATATAGTCATCAGCAGACAATCCTATTTCGCAGTATAACAGATCATCAATACAGCTAGACATCTGATTATTTTGAGCTGGGATTGAACCCAACCAATTTGACATCTGTCAGATATTCTACCTCTAAGCTATCAGTGCACCATGGAGGAGTGCAGATTTTAGTATATTATATACACAATGTAAACAAATACCAGTAGCCAAGAGTGTTCAATTCATTGCTGAAGAACAATATATGAATAGCGGTGAGTAGATTCTGTTTTTATAATCTACCATTTCCTCAGAGTGCTCAACTGACAAGTGAGAGCATAAATAGTCATCTGCAGACAGCCTGTTTTACTGTATCACAGCTCATCAGTATGGCTAGATATCCAATTACTTCTAGCCGACCATTTAATATATATATATATATATGTCTGTGTGTTTGTGTGTTTGTGTGTGTGTGTTTGTGCGTGAATTAGTATGGCTAGCCACTCATATTTGAAGATGCCTGTCTACAAGGGTGGCTAGCTAATAGTCACAATTGCAGATAGATAGGTAGAAAGATAGATACATAGGTAAATATTCATGCATTGCTTTATTACATGTGACATGTATCTAACCAGTGAAATCATGCCTCAACATACTGACTCTGTGGAATTTTTAAAAGATGTTTTCAAATGTTTTAAAATGTTTTTTAACTCATTCGTCTTTAAAAAATCTCTGAAGAAGCTTGTTAAAGTGAAAAGACACTTTTTTCCTACCTTTACTTATTCTATTCAACTTGTTGAATTTCATAGATAGATAGATAGATAGATAGAACTGCTGATAGTATATTGTGTTTCTAAGTGGAACCCCATTTAAGTACTGATAGAATTGAAGCTGCTTAGTGAGTGAATAAGAACCAGTGTTTTCAGTGTGATTTAACCAGAGAGACAGATATGAGAACTAACAGAGAAAGAATGATAAATCAATGTGTACTAATAGAAATATGAACAAGCTGAGAGAGAGAGATGGTTATTTCCTAGCTTAGATGTGACACAAAGCTGAAAGTACAGGGTGCCCAGTAAAGATGAAACTCACTACTCAGTCATAATTGATTTAGCAAGACAGGCTTGCTAAACATTACACCACAGTGAAATGTCCAAAGATAGATAGACAGACAGACAGACAGATAGATAGATAGATAGATAGATAGATAGATATAAACAGACTGAGATAGATGTGTATATACCTGCAATAATAAACATGTTTAGTATTAAGTGATTAACACTAACAAAAGGTAACTTTTATTATTAGCCTCATCACAAATAGAAGCATTTCTATGTTATGAATGATTATTTCTAAGCAGTAATTAACTGTTACTTATAAAATGGGTCAGAAGCTGTACAATCACTTTTCTTTTTTTTACTTTTTAATCTGAAAGCACTTCTAGAGCAGCAGATTGTTTATACCTGGATTAGACTGACATGATAATATTTTGTCTCCTTCTAAAAATGACTTGCTTTCTGTTTTGTTTTTCCGATTTCTTACTGCACGGAGAATCTCCTTCACAATAAGCTGAAAACATGTCTGATTAGATTTTATCAGATAGAAATATATTACCGTATTGTTCTTGTAGACAAATATAAAAAATACGTCAAATTTTCGATATGGAATGAAAAATAAAGAGAATTTTATCTTGTAGAAGACATAGATACTCCTAATTATATTTGAATGTATTCTAAAAGTCTGTCCTTGACTATTTAAAAAATGGCTTCCAATTTTATCAAATTCACAAAGAAAAAACACTGTGCATTGCTACAAGTTAATGAATACAGTAACTGTTCTTGTTTTATAGGATTTGAATTTGCTTTCAAGCAATGTTTAAGTTTTTTATGTCTCTCTTTATTAAAAGTTTAATAATAATGTTATTTTTCTCTTTGTTTTGCAAAACATTTAAAAGTTTATCAGTGCACTCAAAACTTATTACTCTTTATCACTCTGTATGTGATTTCATTTGTTGTGCAAAAAGTTTATTTGGCCATTGAAGATGACTCTGATCCTTGAATTCTAATTTGTTTTGATTTCATAGCTGTGATGTCATATCCTGCTATGGAAACAGTAGACACCTTTGAGTGAAATTAACAATGAGGCGACTGTCTTTGCAAGGCCTTGAAAAAGAATGCAGTGAAAAGGGAAGTAAAAGAATATTTAGGTTGATTTACTAACATTAAATTTGCTTACTGACTCTTAAATTAAAAATAAATGCTTGAAACCCATCTTCATATATATATATATATATAATTGAATTATATTGGTGTTTAGTGCAAAAAGTACTGTTTTTCCAGTAGTTTACTGAAAGAGAGGCATTTTTGGTGAGCAGGTTTTTTCATAAAGTGTTTAACATAGAGCATTAATAGAATCAATGTGGGGAGGTTTTTCACTTCATTGAACAGTTTTGTTTCAGTCATGGCTACTTCAAAGTTTTGTGAAGGTATTATTATGATGACTTCACTCTTCAGAGGTTTTGTTTATTCTGCTCCCTCCACACACGTGTGCATATGGTTGTGTGTAGATATATATATATGTATGTATATTTTTGAATAAATGGGCAATTAATATTCAAAATATCCATTTATTAATTTTATGTATATGGATGCTTTGAAACTCTGAATAAATTTAAAACTTTTAAAGCACCCATTATTTATCTGGATGTGCAGGTGGTGTAATGGATAGTAACTCAGAATGAGAACTTGGAGAGGTATCAATTCCAGTTAGGTTCATTAACATTCCCATATTCACTATCACTCTTGGGAAAGGTATGAATGTACCAACTCCCCTCTAACTATGGGTTAAATAATAGGACTTGTATCAAGAGAAATCATTGTTATTCTTAAAAACTTGTTAATGCAATACACACACACACACACACACACACACACACACACACACACACATACACACACACACACGACTTTATTCTAACAATTTCAAGTATGATCCAGCTTGAAATAACCCACAAATAGTTAACAGACCATAAAAACAAATCTATCCACCTATACAACTATCCAATTCATATATGTCTATATAGATATATTTTAAATTAAAGTTTACATCCCCTTTTCAGAACTAATAGTTCACTTCAGGCCAGAGGGACATTCTATTTCTCAAGGATTTTATAATTTATTCAATAATAATAACAATAATAATGAAATTAGTCCATTTCTGCATAAAGTTCCTTTAAAATTTTAGCTCTTTTTAACTAATCTCCCTTGATGGCTAATGGTGATTTAAGGGGTGGCAGATGCTAAATTTTAAACCTTTGCTCAAAAAATAGCACTTTTTCTATATATATTCTACATTACATTCTACTTATTACGCACCCATTACCTACTTACCTGTTACCTTAAATACTAACATTAAATTTTACTTCTTATATTAAATCTTACCACAAACTGGGATCTAATTTAAAATTTAAAATTTAATAGGAAAAATCGATTTCCTAAATCCAAAATTAAGGTTAAATATACAAAATTAGATTAATTATAAAAACTGTGCTTAAATACAAAAATATTCTATAGTTGTACAAATAAGCAATAAGTCCAATCTCATCCACCACCCCTTACACCTCCCTGCGCTGTTCATCTAAGAAACCCAAAGGATAAAGTATAGTCATAAGATCATAAAACTTACAATCCTATCTGCTAATGTTAAATCTGTCTACAGAATTCCAAGACACTCATTAATCAGCTGTGTTCACTACCCACACCACTTTCTTCAAAATTCAAATGGATAATTCACAAGACTTGTTCCCTTATCACTGGCCCCCACCAACATCCCACACACAACTCACCAAATATAAGAAAATAGGCTTTCCATTCCTGTCCACACCACCTGACGAGATATTGTAGTTTCAATGTTGAAACAAATGTACTATTTGTAGTGGATATATAAAAAAAATTTGTACATGTTCTAAAATATAATTTAGAATAAGTAAATAAATAAATATATATATATATATATATATATATATATATATATATATATAAAAATTAATACTTAATCAATACCAAGCTACCTGGATTTCAACCATGAGGTTTGAGGTGAGAAAAATACTGGAAGAGTGGGAGGAGTAGGGAGAAAAATTAGAAGGTGGAAATGGAACTTGATTTTTGCTCCAAAGAAGGGAAGGAGGGTGATAAAAAATCTTTTTTTTTTCCCAAAATTCAGAAACATGGGAAGTTCTGTCACAGAAATATTTTATTATATTACAATAATATTTAGCTCTACTTTTGTACCGAGCACTGTAAAATTAAAAATAAACATTAAGGAACAGTAAATTTCTTATTGTCCTTTCTTCACATTATTATATATATATATAAATCCTTTGTAAAAAAAAAGACGGAAGCTGACAATGGTTCGCCTGAAATACGCCTATACTTCCGATTCACCATGAAATAATGTGTCTGTCTTAATTTTTCTTATATATATATATATATATATAAAGCAAGTCTAAAATGTTATCATCCTGAGTGGCTTCACAGAATGACTGAATGTGTTTTGAAGAAGAGATTCTAAGTGAGGCCAAGAACTTTTCAGCACCTCTTTACAAATATAACACAAATTAATTTTCTTTAGATAAACTCTTAAACAAGCCATTCAAGGCAGTTATCTTCATATGCTCAAATGACAATCTTCATTGATTATCAAATAAGCTTTTCAAGATTTTTTTCATTTTGACTTGATGATCATGGTTTGTCTTCAAGGGACATTTCATTGACATTGAAAAGAATTTATCTAAGCTTAACATAAAATGTCTTACAATTATTTCTAAAACAATAAAAGACTTAATGCAAAGCAAAATAACAACCTAAACCCTGAAGCACAAATTTAATGACTATATATATATATATATAGTCATCCGCAGACAGGTATGTTTCACTGTATCACATCTCATCAGTACGGTTAGACATCCAATTGTTTCTAGCCAGAATTACAATTCAAACCTGACCAAATTGATATCCGCCACTGATTATACCTCTGAGCTATGGGCGCTCAGGAAAGGATGGCAGACTTTAGCGTGTTATATACAATGTAAACACATGCTAATAGCTGAGAGTGTTTAAATTCATTACTGAATGAACGCTATATATATATTAGTCATCCACATACAAGCCTGTTTCACTGTATCACAGCTCATCAGTGTGGCTAGACGCATCCACTTGCTTCTGGCTGGGATCGAAACTCGACCGATTTGGTGTCAGTCAGAGTCGCTACTCCCTAAGCCATTGACACATGGAATCAGAGAAGGGAAATTTTAACGTGTTGTATATAAGCAGTGTATACACACACCAGTCACTGAGAGAACTCAATTCATTTCTGAAGAGTCACGCATATAGCAGAAGTGGAAACTATTTTCAAAATTTTCTTC
The DNA here is from genome assembly GCA_037127315.1 of Ascarosepion bandense. Taxonomy (NCBI): domain Eukaryota; kingdom Metazoa; phylum Mollusca; class Cephalopoda; order Sepiida; family Sepiidae; genus Ascarosepion; species Ascarosepion bandense. Next base: position 1,586,018 of record JBBBDQ010000563.1, on the reverse strand, counting down.
TCCAGAGAGCTCAATCATAATATATAAATATATATATATTTATACAAATAATATATATATATTTATACACTTGCACACTAATTAAATACTATGGAAAAATGGTAGAATTTAAAAACAGTAGCTACTCAAGCATTTATGCATCGTTCATTCAGTAATGAATTTGAACACTCTCAGCTATGGGCATGTTTTTATATTATATATAACACGCTCAAGTGCACATTCCTCTACTGAGCACCCATAACTCAAAGGTAGAATCGCCAACTGATGTCAATTCAGTTGGATTTCAATCCTGGCTAGAAGCAATTTGGATGTCTAACTGTACTAATGAGCTGTGATACACCAAAATAGGACTGTGGATGACTATATATATATATATATATATATATATATATATATATATATACTATAGTCATCCACAGACAGATCTGTTTCGCTGTATTACAGCTCATCAGTATGGCTTAGACTCCAGTTGCTTTCTAACCCAGGATTAAAACCCGACCAAATCGGCGTCAGTTGGCGATTCTATCCCTAGGCCACGAGCATCCGGTAGAAGAAGGCAGGCTTTTATTGAGAGGAAGACATATTTAGATGGTTATAAATCAGGATTTATTTTGACAGTGTGAATTTACTTATATTGTCTCATTCAGACCATTGAAAATGTAAGTAAATTTACACTGGTGAAATAAATCTTGATTTATAACCATCTAAATATGTGCTGAGTTTTCCTCTCAATATTTTATAATGCTCTGGAGTTGTCTATTTTTATCCAATTAATAATTTATATTAATTGGATAAAATCTTTTGGATTATCCTTTCTTTCCTATATATATATATATGCAGTATATGTATAGGAATTTTTTTTCTTTGTGGGAGTAGAGGAACAAATTATGAATAAAATTCTCCAGAAAATCTATAAAGTACACTATCTACTAAGATCTGTTGCTTTATAGATTGACAAAGCAGTGTAGAAATCGGAATTGATAAGTGTACCTATCATCTATTTCACATTCCTCCAAGTCTTTTGAACAGGAGTAGATGTTTATCTCTTGTTTCCTGTTTAGGATTGAGTTTCAGGTTCCTTCTAAAGTTTACTCCAGTTCTATACTTATAACATCCGCACCTAAACTCTAATTTATTTTACTTCTATTTATTTTTTCCCTCAATAAGAGTAGATAGATTCCGCCATCATCTGGTTTTTATTTCCCTCCAATTTTTTTAGCAGGAGTAGAAGCTTATCCCTTGTTTCTTGTTTAGGATTGGGCTTCCAGTTCCTTCTAAAATCTTTTTCATTCCCTTGCATCTTAGTAGCATTATTGCCTTGCTTGTCATGAATTGATTAAAAACAAATATTCTGCTTAAGCAAAGAGAAGATGTCAATATTTTAAAAGTATAATCTTAGTTCATTTCAAAAATATGTTTATTTTATATATATTTTATTATTATTTCTGGGTTGTTTGATTAAGTTACTTGCAAAGTCATTTGTCGAAATTTAAATGAAGATATTTTTATAAACCCCTGCAGACTATGAAATCTATTTCTTTGATCTTTTCTTCTTTTCTCCCCAGATATCATTCATTTACTTTGTGGCTTACACATTTCTGTCACAGTGGAGCCATATTTTAAAGCATTCAATTCAAATAAAACATCAGCAACACTTTGCAAGATCATCACTAACCATTTCATTTCGTGATTTAAACAGAATCGAAAAAGGTAAAGAAAAACAAATTAGTTCATCTCCTCTCCACCACAGCTTTGTAGTGTTTGTAAAAAAATCAAAATAAAAAATCCATATAAATGAAACTTTTATAAAATAAACAAATTAAACCGATTAACATTATAACAGAGACATCACTAGAACATGTTCTGTTAATTAATCAGTTTTAGGCAAAATAAAAAAGTTTTTTAATTCAAATTACACAATATCCTGAGTTGATACCATCTTAAAGTAAAACTTACTTATAACTTATGGAAAAAGATAAAAGATTACACAGCAATTAAAGCAGATATCATATATGTCATTAAGGAATTTTTCAGTATCTTGTCTATATCCTGCCATGTGAAAACTATCTTCAGAAGAAGAAACTGTACTGAAAAAAAAAAAATAAACACAAAGAAAAAACAGTTTTAGTAAATCATCACAATTATTTCTAGAATATAAAAAAAACTTTTATTTACACTTCATCTGTTTTCTTCTTTACCCTTTTGCCTTTCCTTTGTGGACGCATTGAATATTTTTACAAGTCCAAAATTTTCACCTCTGAACATTCAACAGCATTTTTATTTTATTTTCATTTATTTTTAAATTAGATATTTAACTATATCATTACACAATATAGAATATGGCATAAACTGCAGGCATAAGGAAATTCTTTTAAGTTATTGAAATTTATTTTCACTGGGAATAATTATGTTATATACTGTTGCTAAAAGCCAACGATGACAATCATCTATACAGACAAATGATGACAATTGTCTATACAGATAAATGATGAACAAAGAGTAAATGAAAATATAATCTTGTATTTTTATTCTTCTTCAGTGACAGTTGTATGGAGAGTGGTAGTCAGAGGGAATCACACATATACAGAAGTTGTCGTGAGTTCTTGTCTCTTCTCTGTCTTCTGCTGCTTGAGCAACAAAAAAAAAAGCCTGCTGTTACAAAAGCTGAAATTCCTTGAATTCTGTATCATCTATGAATAGGCACATCTATTAATCATTTTCACCAATTATTGCCTTTGGGCCAGCTGCCTTTGATGCCATCACATTCTGTCTGCCACTGTTTATATTTTCTGACCTTGAAAACGGCTGCCCTGATACAAACAAACTTTTGTTTGACATTGTTTCTGATGGCAAATACTTTTCTGTCGGTCACTGAAATACATTACATTCTTTTAATTCTAGCTGTCTTTGACCAAAATCATATAACTGTGGGCCACAGAAATATATGACACGAGTAATCTACTATTCTACAAATAGTCATTGACTTAATTTATTTTAATCCAAATATTTTTAGCTTTTATTCTTGTACACTTATAGATATATATATATATATATATATATATATATATATATATATACGTGCAGACATTAAAGAAAGGATGCTTTATTCCAAAACAATTTTCATATTTTAAGAATTTCAGTTTGGTGAAAATTTATGTGTTTGCATCAGTTAAATTAACATTTTTTTCTGGAAAAAAATTATGAGCTGCTAGGCTAAAAAAGAATAAAAAAATAAATATATATAAAAATATAAGTATAAATATAAATTTTAAAGAAACAAAAAATATAGTTATGATAAATAATAAAAAAAAATCAATAAAAAATGTTTTGTTCTTGTTAGCCTGTCTGCTTCATGTGTTCTACTGACTATTCCACTTCCAATTTGCTGGGGGCTTGTTTTGTTGAGCTGTCTCTTTTCAGATTAAAAAAAAATTATGAATTTTATCAATATATAGCAAAGAGAAGTTTTAAAAATTAGTCTGAGGATCACAAGTTGTAATATTACTTTCTAGGGTAGGTAATGTTCACAGAATGTTCCCTACCCTAGGAACACTCAGAATTCTATGTAAGACAGAAGAAAATTTATCTTTAACACTTTTAGTGTCAATGCATTTTTACTGACATGGAGATTACTCACAGATGTAATAGCTTTGCTGGAAAGTAGGTATTCATAGCTGTGTGCAGAGGATAAAATGAAAACAAGGTGTGAATTTAAAAAAAGGGGATGTGATTAACATTACCTTGAGTTTAACAGTTAAAATAGTAAATAAATTAACATTCTTCATGTGTTAAATGGAATGTAATTATTAATGAAAATGTAATGTTATCATGCATTATTCATGAAAACATGAGACTTAATCTCTCTTATATAACATTTCATTAAACTCAAGACTATCAATTACTGTCAGTAAATGGGTGTTTACTGACAAGAGCCTTTTCTGAACAGGGTTCCTATATTCTCACATGGATGTAAGACATTTTGACTCTGTCCTTTTTTCTTTGGATGTTTATACATATGCCTGTCTTTTTTTTCTTATGCATGCACATCTTAGGTACAGCTTTCTCAGTCTATGTTTACATTTTGAGGGCAGCCACTGACATTGAGTAAAGTGCAAATCTTTCTCCCAACCTAACAAGGAGGTGATCTCTCATGCACCCTGTCTTTTCTGAAGGACACTGTATGCAAAGTCTTTTCTGGCATTATCTGAGGTGAGGCACATACTACAGTAGTATCTTTCCAAACCTAGCTATTCTGAGCTGGAATTACAATTACACATTTTGACTAAAGGCTATATAATATTAAACAGAGGAATTTTGTAAAATGAGAGAACTAGAAGAAGGGTGGGTGGGGTGAAAGAGAAAAGAAAGGAGTTAAAAATTTAACACTCTGCATTATAATTATTACTTCCATTTTCATTGCATTCCCTTCAAGGCCTCTCAATTGTAGTATTCTTATTGTTAATTTCACTCAAACTTGTTTTCTATTGCAATAGCAGGATATGACAACACAACTATGAAATTCAAACACACTATAGTTCAGGGATCAAAGTAACCTCCAGTGGCACTATAAACTTTTTTGTACAGCAAATGAAGTCAAATCAGTTAAGTGCCATCCATGATACATGCTTGAACAATCATGTCTTTTTCAATCCATGACTGACTAGGCAGAAGTTTTTCCCACAGTAGATTGCTATTACTTTCCGCGGTAGATTGTTTGTCAACCAATGCTACAGAACCCAATCTGCCCTGCTATTCAGCCCATAGCTGGAGGGAGAAGAGATGGAACCTCACACCTGGCTTTTCTGAAGAACACTGTATGCAGAGTCTATTCTGGATTCATCTGAAGTGAGCCCCCCCCTCAACAAAACATTGTAATAAAAAATCTTCCAATGGAAATATATTAACTGTTCTCTTAATGTAATCCCTTATTCCAAGAATGCCTTTCCATGAAACATTGTTTACAAATCTAGTGTCAGCCAGCAGTAACTACTTTATTTTTCATTATCCTGTGACAAATTTTATCAAGGTAAAGGGATTAAATTAATTTTATTTTAAATAAAGTATATATAAACAGTTGTTGGTTACTAGCAAAAATGCTCATAAGTTATTCATAAATTTTTTTTATGTTTGTTGTATATGTTTGCTTGGGAAAGTATTATCCCATCTAAACAACATCTAAATAGTCACAACCACTTCCATATATATGCATATGCTAATGTATAAGTTGAAATTTGGAAAGGTATTCAGTCATGTCTATCCTGTTTTGACAAGTAAACCTGGTAGAGCCCATCCCTCTCTAGGGCAAACCATAGCTGATGTTCTCTGACTTGAAGGCTCAAATTGGTCAGGGACAAATGGTTGTTGATTCCATCAGGTCAGCCCTGCACACTGGCTATTGACTTAATTCATTTATTACTATATATCAAAATATAAATATCCAATTATAATTATGCTTGTTGCCGCCTTTGTTAGTTAGCATGACCATTACTAAAAAAGGAAGATGAAAGTGTTTAACATCTACCAATGCCTCATGAATAATGAACTATTTTGTTTTGATAAACAAAACACATATCAAAGACTCTACTTATGTTTAGTGAGGAAATGAATAAAAGAAAGTTTCAGAAATGGAAAAATTTTGTCAATTTTAAATCGTTTCATTTGTACCCACTTCTTAAAATAACTGCTAACATTAATATTTATGATTGTTATTGCAATATTTTGTTAAAATTGTTAAGCTCAAATATTTAATGCTTTGTGATAGGGGAATTTCTATGGACATTTTATTGTCACAAGACTTGTCATGTTCTTGAGAACTTACTCAATCATTAACTTAAAATAAAAAACCATGAAATTTTCACAGATCTTTATAGTATAAATAAATGAGTGTGAATCAGTGATAAGAAAGCTCATCTTATAGACCAGTACTATTGACACAAATTGGGCCCTCACCATGAACCTCACAGATGTACTCTTGTACAAAAGTAGTAAATATTAATAGACTTCCAAGATTTCCTGCATTGTTGGAAGTCTAGAGTTCATATTACATTCAATTAATACAGACTATCCAATTCTCTTCCCTTGAAGGTAACATCTCACATGTACACACACATATTCCTTGGAAATTATTAAATTTATGTTTTTGATATGAAAAATGTTAGCAGATATGGTATTCAAAAAATCTAAATAAGATGTACTTTCTTTCATGAGGGTAACTGAGTCTTGCTTAACCATAAAAGTCCTTCATAGCTGAGTAGTCTAAAAGCACACCATGCTATATGATGGTTTCTCCTGCATAGCAGAGACATGGGTTTGTACCCTAATGAGAGGAACATTTTCTTTATTAAAGATTCATGAAAAACCAGGCAAGTAAACAGTAATTACACTGCTTTTAAAACAGAGATGTCAACTCAAACACATGTAAGCAATAAAGATAATAGTTATGGTAATAGAAAAATAATCTACATTGTTCAGCCTCTTGTTCTCGTGTTATTACAATGTTTACAACGTTTTGGTTGTTATAAACTTTGACCTTCTTCAGGTGCTAGGAATTTTGAACCTCAAACTTTATTATGACCATTGGGGTGTATCATATATAACTATGATATATGATATACTCCAATGATATTCAATATCTATATCCACATCTATATTCCCAGAGTGTGCAACAGTTGAAACATTGTAAATATATACATGTACATATTTATGTGCGTATGTGTATTCATGTGTACATATGTTTGGATGTCCATGCATGCATGTCTGTACATATATATATATGTTTATAATATATATATATATATATATATATATATATATTCTTGCCTATGCACATTTATATATGTGCGTATAATTCTGTGTGAATATTCCTGCACTTAAATGCGTATATTCATGTCAGAGCTGTGTATAAGTAGCTTCATGTATGTGGCTTTATTTTTTATTTTGTATATGATACTTTGTGGATTTTTTAGTTGTGCATGTTTTTGTTTTTTCTTGTGTATTTGCGTGAGTATATATTTAATTATGTTTATTTGTTCATCCACTCAGGTATGACTGTGTCTGTCTTGACCTTGTTCATTTAAGGCCCTTGTCATCTTACAAATTCACTATTACATGTATCCAATATTGTAGCCTTTACAGACGTTTTTCAAATCTGGCTTAAAAATTGAATGAATAAATTGACACATCAATAAAAACAAAATTTAAAAATTTGTGTATGTATATATATGTGTGTATATTCATCTATACATGTGTCTGTATACTAATACATGTTTGTCTGTGTATATACTTGTCTATTTGTCCATATTTGGATGTCTATAGATTTGTATATGTGTGCATTCATATCTTTTACTCATTTAATATCTAAATAACTTTATAATAATTTAAAACTAATGCTTTGCTAAACTTAGAATTTAAAATTTGCAATAAAAATAAAGTAAAGTCAAGCTAATAGTCAGTTAATAATGCTGATCTCTATTTTAATCAAATATTAATATTAATACCCCAATAAATTGTTTTTAGAGTCTGTTCTTATATTCTTGATTGGTTCACACTGTCTGTGTAATAATGCCTCCCTGATTAAGGAAGTTTGGCTAGTTTTAAGCCTTTTGTAGTGATATATCATGTTTCTGTTATATATATATATATATATATATATATATATATATATATATATATAAACTTATTTATAAATGGAACTTTGTGTGTGTGTGTGTGTCTGTTACCTATAGACTGTGAAACGGCTGAACCAATTTTCTTGAAAATTTACACAGTTGTACTATAAGCGTCTGCGAGTGTTCTTAGCTAGGTTTTGTGTCGAGGTAAATCGAAAATCGATAATCGAAAAAATCGGGTTATAGAAGGAGTGATCCGATTTTAATTAAATTTGATACACTCATAGACAAAGACATAAGAAATGATATTCAGAAGTTTCAAGATTGCAGTTCTTACAATAGTGCATAAAATCGATAATATATATATATAAAAGGCAAGATGTTTGCGTGTGTGTCTGTTTATCTGCCTGTATGTCTGTATTTTTTTCAGCCCTTTTATTTTAGTTTTTGCTTCGGGTTTGGCTCTAAGTAGGTATAATTGTAGTTCTTAGTCTCAGCCATGATACCATTTACTCAGAGGACTTATTTAGCCTTCAAAATTCAGTTTACGACGAAAAAACTTATTTGATATTGATAACAGGAAATCAAAATTTGATTTACATCCATTCATTTTACTTTCATTCCACACTTTCACTTGAACTGGAAACAACTATTGCTTTTTAGTCTTTCATGCCAACATCCAAAAAGTCTGAACTCCAGGACCATGGATTAGCTTTAAAGCTTTTATTACACCCGAGGAACGCCAGGCTATACTGCTAGTGTATATATATATATATATATATATATATATATATATATATATATATATATCAGCATGCGGTGTAGATATAGAAGAATCCAAAGGAGTATCCTGTACATAAAATTTTCTGTACAATAAAGATGGAAGCTGATGATGGTTTGCCTGAAATAGGCCTATACCTTCCGATTTACCATGAAATAATGTCTGCCTTAATTTTTCTTACACACACACACACACACACACACACACACACACACACACACACACACACACACACACACATATATATATATATATATATATTAGAATGAATTTTTTATTAACCCAACAGATTTGTATGTTTAAACATATTTTTAGTAGATATTTGTATTTGAGCAGACAGTCATTTACTCCAGACCATAACAAGCTTCCTCTTCTTCCAAGTTGCTTCCCTTGTTCACATAAAGACCCTCCACTCATATCTTTTGTGTTAACAATTCAAAGAATTTAATATTATCTTTTTCTTTCATCTTCCCAGCAATACTTGTTGTTTTGCTTGCTCTCTTATGCTACCATACACATGTTTATAACATTGTTTAGCACCAATTTACTTAACAGAACCTTGGATGAAACAATAGTCACTAATGTAATGAGTTCTCTTCTCACTAATTGATTTGTCTTCCATGACTTATCACTCTTTGTAGGTTATTTGAAGCATGAAAATATTTTTAGATTGTAAGAATTTGTGAAGGGAGATTAAAATGATTTAGTGATACAAGTTTTTATTAATTAATCCATGGGGAGAAGAAATGGATTCATATTATTTCCAAGAGTATTTGTGTATAAATGAATAGCATTAACCTAACTGGAATTGGAACTCAGCTCTCTAATTAACAATTCCAAAGCATTATCATTACACCACCTGCACATTCAAGTTTACAGTACCTGATATTTTCAAACAGTCACATATTTAGGTATTGACTAGACTCAACATTGCTTAACTTTGCTGAGCATATAGGAATCTGTGTTTCAACATGGTGTGGCCACAAGTCTTTTATCACTGAGTGCCGTATATTTGTTGTGCAAAGCTAAGGTGAGAGACCACTTTACTAACCTTAGTTAAGGTTAGTAAAGCAGTCTCTCACCTTAGAGTAAACTATGAGACTAGTTTCACAAACCATTACTACCATTATGAATTTGTTTCTCACTGGGTGGATTTTTGTGTTACTAAGCTTAGTTGAGTTAATTCTAATATCGTTCCTTTCTAAAAGAAACTTACATGGTACAATTGTCTGAAAATTATTTTTGAAAAATGACTGCCAAGTTCAAATACTGGTCAAGATTTTTTATATTACTTATTCGGTAGTGCTCTTGAGAAAGACATGAATCCAACTATTGCTGTATTTTGTCATGTCACTAGTTATTTTGACTTTGGTCTTGTCACTGGTATACCATAATAATAAACAAGAAAAAATTGAGAGAATGTACATGGCCGATCCATTCCCCAGTAAAGTTCAACCACCAGGAAGTTCCTACAATATCCATTATTAACACTGACAAATTTGTTCTCTTTTTTAATAATTTAATCCTAAACAAGACAGGTTTGCCACTAGTGCACAGGGGGTTACAGTAAGAGAAAAGCATGGGTGCAGGGGGTATTGATAAAAAGATAAAAGATTGTTGGGATTCAAGGCAATTGATGTCACATTCAAAGTTTTGGAGATTGTAACTATCATGGAAGCAAGTAAATGGAAAGGAGTTCCACAGGCAGAAAGTGTGAGAAAAGAAACTGATAGAGTGATAGAGTAGAAGAGGTGGTTACATTTAACTATTTAAATATTAAAAGAGTTGGACCTAGATGCCAATCTAGTCACACTCTTAAATTCATGTGGTCAGCACACCGGGGAAAAAACTCGTCAAAGTAGTTGCCATGAAAACATTTTTAGAAAAGACAGAGGGAAGCCACATCATGTTGGCGAGAAATTGACTGAAGTCAAGATTCCAAAGTCAGGATCGTTTACATCGCGATCGTTCTTTGGATTTTGTCAAAAACCTTGAGATGAAGCTCTCAGGAGCACTCAACCAGATATGGCAACAATATTCAATGCTTGGCAAATGGTAGATTTATAAATGTTCAAGATGGATTCTAACAAGAAAAAACTTACTGGCTCAACACAGTAATACAACCTATAGATACAACTATAGATTCAATGTAGTAATTCAACTTCAGGTCGGTTGAAAAATTGAGGTCATGTGCAGCATGTTGTTTTCCAAGAGATTAGTGTCATTCATTCTGATGGTTGGTAGAAAAGTTTCTCTATGGTGGTTAAAGAAGTGGAAATAAGTGATGATTAGAATAGACAATTTTTTTTCATCCAAATACAACCGTTATTATAACAGTATTTGATAGCTTGAAGGCAAATACTATTAAGAGTATAATGCAGAAAGATTTTACATATGGAAAAATCTGTGCTGCTGTGAACAGTTTTGTCCTGACCAGTATATTAGTCTCCATGTCTTTTCAGTTTGGAAAGAAGAATGAGGTATATTCAAATTTCTGGTTACTCAGAAACTGAAATCTCCATTTGAGGATTTCACAAGAAAACATATTGGTGAGGAGAACGAGATTTAAATTCAATATATATATATATATTTACATGTATATATTTTTTTATATTTCAGACTATTTTCCTGGTTTCTGGGCAAAAATTGAATATAAATTGTCTGATGTCTGAGTATTTCCATCTTGCACAAGCCATTATCAAAGAGTTTTTGTTGACAATGTTGTGAATAAATGTATGTATTGTGTTTCTTTTAGTGCTATGTCAGTAAAGATGAAACTGAAATAGTAAAAAAAAAATACATACATGGGAGCTGAAAAGTTCTCAGTCTGACCCACTTCCTAAAATCTGATTAAATAAAAAAGGATTATATATATATATATATATATATATATATATCAGATTAAATAAATTGCATACATTATGTCTGCTTATTTTTAATAAAATCTGTTTGTACTTATGGATAGTCTTTCATGTGTTATCATTGAAAGTTATAAGAAATGCACTGTAACTTTGACAGTTAATTTTATTATCCCTTTCTCGATGTTATCAACTACTTTCAATCTCCTTCCAAGATCATTTTCAGAGGTGTAAGTTGTATTAACAAAAAAATAACAAACTGCAAAATTTGCTAAAAATTACTATAAATTTTTCTTTCTGTTTCAAATGTAACGGTTGACAAATTGTTTAGTGTTAGAATTTTTAATTTAATCAAATTTAATATTTAATCTGACATGTCTAAAAGAAAATTTTCTGCCTAAATGCACAAATATATATATAGTATATCTTTTACCAAAGCTCATATTGCAATTTTGACACTAATGATTTTCCATGGCATTCCATATTGTTGGTTCCCATATTGTATTCATCTCTTTGTTTGGTCAGCTTAGGAGATTTTTATAGCCTAGCATATGTGCTGATTTCTTAAGTTTACATAGTTTCCAGTGGCATTCTCTATCTATTATTCCAACTTTGTCCCATAGGGGGTGGTGATCCCCTTTCTCCCTCCATATGTAGTCAGCTATGCCTTATTTTTCTATCTCCCCTCATGTTATGGCCATGCAATGTTCTTGTAGCCTTACCTTAAGAAGGCCAGCCTGTTTCTCCTTTATATTTCTACTAGAGAAAGCCATTAACATCAAAAATTGCAATATGAACTCTGGTAAAAATGGTTTATAAGTCCCAGAAATTCAGTTGTTCTTGTCCACATGGACCAATGGGTAAAGTAACTTGACTCAAAGAGTTGTGTTTACTTCAACTCACATGGCACGAAAATGAAAGTAGAGAGCACTCTACTTCCCCTTTTGTGCCATGTGAGTTGAAGTAAAGATTTTAAATTTATTTTTTGATATACCTTTTTGAACAGTTCAGAATTCAACGTATTAGGCACAAGGAAACCACTAGGTAATATATGGGTCACAAGACATCGACAAGGCAACATACTGGCTACAATAAGTTGGTAAGGCAGCATATCTGCCACAATGTGTTGTTAAAACAACATATTGGCCACAATGTGTTGGTAAACAACATATTGGCCACAATATGCTGGTAAGGCAACATATTGGCCACAAGGTATATAGAATGTAACATACTGGTCAAAAGGAATTTGCAATTTAACCTAGAAGAAATCAACTAGGCAATATAATGGCCACAACACATTGAAAATCAACATATTAGCCAAAAAAGTTTTTAGCCAGGAGAAATAAACTATATCCAAATTCAAAATTTAATTATTTAATCCCAATTCAACATGAATAAACAATATTTGGAACTAGTATGAAGTAGGTCCTCCATTTGCTAGTTTCAGTGTTTGTATTCAATTTTTCACAGATTTGAACAACAGTCGTCTGAATTTAGAATGCAATATGCTGGCCACAATGAATCGACTGGACAACATAATGGTCATAACAAGTTGGCAAGGCAACATACTAGTTACAAATTATCTGCAGCATATGAGTTACAAGGTATTTCCAGGGTGTGATGAATAAATTGTCATCTAAATTATACAAAAATGAAAATAACATGGATTTCTCATTTTAACAGATATATTTACCAAAATTACACTTGAAAATACTAAATGACATTTGAAAACCACCATTGGCTTCAAACCATGACCTCTAGACAATGTTAGTGATCTTCTGCAACTCTTCTGGAGGGTTCTGCTGCCTTTATCCTTACCTTCAGTTTATCTTTGGTTTTTTGGTCTCTCGCTCAAATGCATCTTACACATAATAATCAAGGGGGTTGCAGTATAGGGAGTTAGGTGGACAGATGTAAGGGGTGATGTGGTCACAGACATTATCTCACAGCCATGACTGGATTCTTCTGCTTGTGCGGCATGGTGCAGAGTCCTGTTACTAGACACAGGATATTCCAGCAGCCACTCTCTTGACCCAGGGCAGCACAACATCCTCAAGACACTTGATGTAAGACTCTGTATTAAGTTTGAGGCCCTCATTAACAAATTTGGGAGTTTTTTTCTTATCATAATGATCAGAGTGAGTTTTCTGAGCAGCTGTATCTTTCTAATCATTAAAATCATCAAACTCTTCCTGAATCCTAATCACTGTCCTCAGATTGACCCCCTAATACTCTGAAATGTTTGTATTGGAGATGCAGTCTGAATGCCAAGCAAAACAGAATGCTGTTTCCAAATTTCTAGTAGAGTGCATTGCTTCATGGTGCTCTTTTCTCTTTTTTTACTATACAGTGCAGTGGACAAAATAAAAAACAAATGAATGATGTGCAAAATGACTCATTGCATGTAATATACTGGTCACAATGCATTGATGAGGCAACATATTGAGTGCAACAAGGCAGCATATTTGCCACAAGATATCCACAACATATTGACTACAAGGCATATAGCATGCAATATACTGGTTACAAGGAATTTTCAAGTTAACATATTAGTCAGAAAGAAACTACTAAGCAATATATTGGCTCCAAGTCATATACAAAGCAATATATTGGTCACAGGCAATCATGAGGACAACATACTGGCTACAACATGTTAGTCATGCAAAATATTGATTCAAGTTATTTGCAGCATATTGGCCACAAGGAATACAGAATGCAACATAGTGGCCATAAGAAACCTCCTAGGCAACATAATGGCCATAACAAGTTGGTAAGAAAAAACATTTACCTCACAAGGCAACATATGCAAGGTGTCTGCAGTAGATATGCCACATAGGATTTAGATTGCAATCTATTAGACACAATGAATCTAATAGGCAACATATGGCTCACAAGGAATCAACATATTAGCCACCAGGAATTTGCAAGTTAATATATTAGCCTTAAAGAGGCTGCAAAGCAATCTATTGGCCTCAAAGAATCTATAAGGTAGCAAACATATTGGATACACAAGTAATCAACAAAATGAAATGAGATGAGTGTATATTCTTTGGAAAAAATTATAATTTTTTAAAACATTAAAACATTGCACATACTATAAGTATGTTGATATTTACTAATATTAACTAGGTCTGATACAGGCCCATAATAAGCAAGCACCAAGTGAAGATCAGTTATGAACAATGACTTGAACATTTACTTGCAAATAATTATAATATGTCAGATTCCTTGCATACTAAAGTTTTGTCTATGATAATGAATTGATAATCAATTCTTGGTTAATAAGGCAAATTATGACATTAGACATCACATATTTGGAGAGAAGGTAGGAAGTGATGTGCACACTATAGCTATGTAGTTTTTAATACACATATTAGTATTTTGGATTCTGGTTAGAAAAAAGGGCTCTGCTTTTCTTGAAGATAGAGGAATGTAATTTGGGGGCTGTGTCATACTGATGTGTTACAGATGTGAAGGATTTGACTTTAACTGGTTGAAGCAGGACATTCATTAAAACTTGGTCTCATTGCTAAAAATAGGCAGACAGAAATATGTGGCACTGCTTGAAAAGCAATTACTCAGATAATTGATATTTAATTTGGTTACATATGATTTGTCTTGGTACAAATCCAGTTCTCCCAGGTATTATTCTGTAAGGTAGGAAAGGACTCTTTCAGCTTAGGCTCGAGGGGTATCAGGCCAGAACAGGCCAGGATTCAGTCAATTCTGAATCAAGAACCATGACCAAAATTAACTGAAGATAAAAATGGAGAAGACAAAGAAAAAAGAATTATTTCAGCTTAGACTAGAGGCATCAGGCTAAAACAGGCCAGGATTCAGTCAACTCTGATTCAAGAACCATGACCAAAATTAACTGAAGTAAAGAAAGTGGCAACAAAGAAACAACTTTTTGTGTTTCAAAAAATTGGTTGTTGAGTCAAATTGTATACAAAATTGGCCATTCTAAAAAATAGTAAGTAAATAAGTCAGGTTACTACTATAAAATTGAATTACCTTCATTTTCACCATATTTCATACATAAGGAGAAAGTTCTATCTCGGAAGATATTTCTCTAACAACTGCTACCTTGAGGAACAGACTTCTGTATGAATGTTTTCCCAAACTCTATAAAATTTACCCCTTAAAGCTAAGGGTCAAACATTATTTAACCCCTAAAATCCAAAGGTAAAATATTGTTTATACTCTTTATCCTCATAATTTGTACACCCTACCATCTCCTCTTTCATTCATATCACATACCTCATTCATCATAACCATTTATATCACATACCTCATTCATCATAATCATTTTAATAATAACTCACTGCCTTGAGTGGCTCTTGAGCTTTGCATTGGGTAAAATTTAGCATAAAAACCTTATTAAAATACACTTACAAGTCTTCAAAGGAAAATTAAAGTAGAAGTATTTCTGTTGTGTGCCTAGGGTTATACTTATTACTATAAGGAAAATATGAGTTAAATATGATGTTTTGATATGTGGAAGATTTATTTTAATGAATACACTATTTTTTAAGCACTGATAAGCATGATGAGACTCAGATTTTTAATGCAAGTTTATTAGATATTTCTTTTTTATCATTTTTGCCCCAAACAAAGCAATAAAACTACTAAGATGTAAGGGGTTATTGAATGTTAGAGAATATAAGAAAAAACAATATTAAAGAGAGAGAGAGAGAGAGAGAGAGAGAGAGAGAGAGAGAACAATAAAAGAACAATGATTAAGATGACAGAAGGTAACTATTGACATTGCATTTAAATCTTTGAAGATCAAAGTTTAATCGAAAACTGGAAGACGGAAGAGTTTCATAACAAGGAGTGTGATAAAAGAAACTTTTAGCACAGAACTTATGGTTACATCTAACCATTTTATACGTAAAATGTTACCAATCTAGTCAGTCAGTTAAGTGCCATATGTGATACACGCTTGGGCGATCATGTCTCGAAAGAGACATGACTGATTAGGCAGAAGATTATCCTGCAGTAGGTTGCCATTGTTTTCTGTGGTAGACTAGTTGCCAGCCAAGGCTATAGAACCCAATCTGTCCTATTATTTAACTCATAACTGGAGGGAAGAAATAGATTAATACCTTTGCCAAGGGTATTCGTGCATACATGAATGCAACAAATTCAACTGGAATTCGAACTCGGCATCCTGATTTCTTGTTCCGAGTCGATATCCACTGTGCTACAACGTAAATCCTGATCTAGTACAGAAAATAAATTCATAAAATCTAGATAAAATAGAGGAAAGTTCATCAAAACAATTATTATGAAAATCTTTATAGAAAAGACATACAGAAACTACATTATGGCAGTTGGAAATATATTCATAGTTAAAATTATGAAAAACTGGGGGAGAATGCTTTAAAAAATTTTAAAAAAATGTTTTTAATGATTTCACCACAAACAAAAGTTTAATGTTGCTAAGATGCACAGAGAGTAAAAGAAAAAGAAAACAGCAACATTACAAAGGAGAAGGAACAATAGGAGAGGAATAAAAAAAACAGTAGACAATGATTAACATTGCATTTAAAATCTTTGAAGATCAAGGTTGACCAAAAAGCATAGAGCCGGAAGAGATTTTGACAAGTGAAAAGAAGTGCAAGAAAAGAAACTGTTAACATAGAACTTAGTTACATCTAGCCAATTTAATTGTAAATTAATAAGACCTGATTGCCAATTTAGTATTGTGCTTAAATTCATAAAGTCTTGCTACCATAGAGTTCATTCAAACAATTACCATGAATATATTTATAGAAAAAGGTACAGGGAAGCAAATTTACAGCTATGGGAAAGTAACTGAAGCTGAGATGACAGTCCAGGGCCAATAATATTGCTGATTCTCTTTTGGATTTTATCAAGAATCTCTAAATATATAACAGTAGCACTGGACCATATGTGGCAGCAATATTCTAAACATGGGTAAATGGTAGACATATAGATATGTAAGATGGATTCTGGAGAGAAAAAACTGTTTAGCACAATGCAGTGAAACAACTTTCTTAGTAGCTGATCTAGCAATGAATTCAATGTTGTCTTTCCACTTTATGTCAGCCAAGAATGTTAGCCTGAGAAGAAGCAACAAGTCACTATCCTGAAGGTTAGCATCATGCTGATGAAAGGCAGAAAGGAATCTCAGATGATTAACAAAGAACAGTTTTAGTACAGAATGGTCATTCAGGACAAAGAACATGATAACTATATTACCGGAACTGTGATATTTTTACATTGCATACTATCAGCAAACTACTTGACAATTGCCACTTTCACTGCCTTCATTACCCTTATCGTGACTTCAAAGAACAAAAACTTAAAACCATACAACATTGAAACACTAGTTCAGCAACATTGAGCCTGGGCAGTACCTAAATGGGTGATCGCTTAGGAATGCCAGGTGCTATAAGCTTGGATGAGCAGGTAGTGTAATGGATGATGGCTACGAATTGGAAATTGGGAAGTCGAATTCTAATTGGGTTTGTTATATTTACTATATTGCACAAATATCATCATGAAAAGTATGAATTCTCCTCTCCCCCTATCTATTGATTAATTAGTAGGACTTATATCATAATCATCTTCAAAAACTATCTTACAACCTAAAATATTTTCTGGTTTTAAATAACCTGCACAAGGTTGATAAGTCATTAAAACAACCAATCAAAGATTCAAACAACAAACTCACCATGTGTGTGATGGATTTACACATGATGATCTTGTCTCAATCCCAAGCAATCTTTCTTCAGGCATTTGTGGTTTGTGGCAAGCACTCACATGACGTTGATTGAACAAAAAGAGTTGGCAGTGAGTAATTTGATTTCTGGGGAACTGATGGAATATCTCACTCCTTTTCACTTGGCATTTCTGTAAGATAGATTCTCCTATCTTAGCAGTGTGTAGAACTGCTAATATTGAGTGAGAGGAACTCTAACAAACACAATCTCACTCAGAAAGTAATTCTCACAAGTCAATGGGATGAACAACTCTCCAGTCTCTATGAATTATTTTCAATTCCTATCCAATCTTCTGTCAAAATTTGTTTGTTTGTTCTGATTTAATGGTATATGTTAATTATTTAATGGCAAAAAGACTGTTTTAAGTATGACTTGTAAACAGTCCTTTGGGCTAGTGATTCCATCATTCACCAGTTATGCCTCTAGAACAGAGTTATTTAGTTTTATAAATAGTTTGTGATATAGATCAGCCTCCTTCAATTTATGCAAAAGCATTCAATATGCCACAAAGAATTGATGGAGATGCTCAGCAGCCTTGACATATTTGGGAAAGACATAAGAGTAAACAACAATCTCTACTGGCAGCAAACTGCTTGCATATGGACAGGCAACAAATTCAGCAGATATACAAAAATAGAAAGGGGCGTAAGACAAGGATATGTCTTTTCACTGAATCTATTCAACTTGTACAGAAAGACTATTCTGAGGACACTAGATGTCATGCCAGGATTTGTCATTGTAGGCCACAATTTAAGCAACATAAGGCACACAGATGATATGGTGCTGAAGGTAGCTGAAGAGGGTGACAAGAAAGGACTACAAATAAACTGCAAGAAAACCGAATACATGGTCATCAGCAAAAAGAGTAGCCCAAAATGCCAAATACAGGCCGGGGATACTAAAATAAAGCAGGTACAAAAATTTTAAAAACCTGGGAAGTGTTCTAACAGAAGATGGATAGTGCGACACCAAAATCTGAAGGTTGATTGGCATGGCAAAAGACACATTCCAGAAGTTGAGTTGAGTATTAAGAGACAGGAAAATTTCCCTAGAAACAAAGAGAGTACTGGATGTGATGTCAGTTCTTCAATATGACAGTGAATGCTGGACAATCTCATTGAAGATAAAGGAAAAACTTGAAGCAATTGAAATGTGGTTCTACAGAAGGATGCTGCAGATATCATGGATCAAGCATGTGAGCAATGCTGGGGTTTTGAAAAGGATGGAAACGAAAAGGAAATTATTACTGAGCATCAGGAAGAGACAGCTAAAGTTGCATTGAGGAAGAAGGGCTTGGAGAACCTGATACTAACAGTGCAGATAGAGGGAAAGAGAAACAGGGGAAAACAGAGAGTAACGTACTAGCCTGGCCTGAGAAGGTGGATGGCAGAAGGGGGTTGCGTGGGGTAACAGGAGAAAGCGTGCTAAGAGCCACCAGAGATAGGGAGACTGTGTTAAATTTTGTAGCATTTGTGTTTTGGGTGGTAGGAACATAAATCTTAACAAGTGTTTAGAATGTATAAGTTTATATTGGCTTTGAAGTATGTAAGGGATTTTCATTTTTATGGATTCTTTTGCCACCATGTCAGTTTTTCCATTTCCCCAGATGTCAATATGGCTAGGTATCCAAATGAAGGCAGGTTTTTTTTCTTGTAGATGAGATTGATGCTATTTGTCTATACTTGAGATGAGATAGTATTTACACTATTTACATTGTTTGGACTATTGTCTTCAATATTCTCATTCCATGTATGAACATGGAATGAGAATGATATAACCCAGTGATTACAATAAAGAATTCATTTCGAAATTCCTACAACCCAAAGAAGGTCGGAGCATACAATGACCAAAATGTCATAATAATGGCAATAAAGATGAGGACAATAGTCCAAACAATGTAAATAAGGATTGATACTGTTTATTAATTTAACTATTAAGGGTTTCTTTGCATTTTTGTTTCTCAGTAATGTACACACAGATAGTGACTCTGAGAAAACTATGAAGTTGCCTGGCTCATTGTCTGTTATGATATTGAAAGTTAAGTCAATGGTTATAGCTTCAAAACTAAAAATACAGGATTTACCATTAGAATCTCTCTGGAATCTCAAAAAACAAAAAAAAAAAATGAAAAAAAAGAAAACATTCTAGCATACAACAAAAACACAAACAACCCAGAATTATTTATAAAGATCAAAACACACATAAAATTATTCAACAAAAATGATAAAATAAAGGAAATCTTAAAGAGAACTAAAATAATTAAAAGCAAGCACCAAAAGAAAAATTTAAAAAACATCCTAACCTCATCAAAATTTGAGCAACACACAACACAGGGATTCACAAAATATAACAAAAAAAGACATGGGTATGCAACATAATAATAGAAGGAAACCACTTCAAGTTCGAAAACATCTACATTCGAAATAAAAACATATCTGAGCTGCAACTCTAAAAACGTAATTTATGCTATAAAATGCAATGAATGTGCAAAATTATATGTGGGGGTGACACAAGGCCTGAATATAAGAATAGCTCTGCACAGAAGTAACATTAAACCAGCCAATAACAAGAAATTGTACGTTTCCCAACGTTTACATGAATGCAGTGGAGGTAAATTCAGAGTAATGCGTATCTACCAAAATGCAGATTATGACACACTCATGATGCAGGAAGAAATATTTATAAAAAATCTAAGCTTTCCCTCAACAAAACAACATGAAAAACCTAAGGCACACACACAAACACACAAAATTCAAATGCAATAAAAACACACACATGCACTAAATTCAAATAGCACCCCAAAAACAATAAAAAGAACTAGATGACCCATAGAATAGAATTGAATCAAAATCACTGAAAACAATTTTGAAGTATAAAGACGAAATCAAATTTCACAAGTCAGCGAAAAATAATTTTACAGTCAAGGAAGGAGACAGGAGAAACTTAATGTGCAAGTGTGAGATAAAAAACCAACATGCAGCACACATATGAACTTTCTGACTTACTTACCACTTGACTTATCTATTTATACACATACCTTGGTCATCAGAAAAACAAACGGATCACAACATGTGAAAAGTCACAAGTTTATTTGCATGAAGAGAGTCAACTTTAGACTTGAAACACACGTAGCGACACAAATACTATTATAGACACTTAATATATAATACAAAAAGCAAGTAATTATTATAATAATAGCAACAATAAATTTACACTTTAAACAAAATATTCACAGCTTTCCACACTTTTTCTTATGTACAGTCTTTGAGATTTGAAAAAGAAATCACTTGACTGGCTGTTAAGAATGAGGGAAAATTTACTCACCCCAAGATCATTTTACTGGCCTGACTCCATTTTCTTAATAGTTGCCTTATGTTTACATAGTGTGAATCGCTGACAGAAAACAAAAAATGAAATTTTAATTAAAATTTCAAATGTGTTAGAAAGGATTTAAAAATTAGAAAAATAACAACAAAATTTGATCTTTATTCTTAGTAATAGGATAAATATTTTGATGATAAAACTTTATTTTTATTAAGTTTGAGCCCTTTTAATATCATGATATGCTGTTTTTTTTTTGTTTATTTGCTTTTTTTTTTTTTTTGACAAATGAGTGGAGGTACCTAAATTCTAAATGATTTTCTATAAAAAAAATTACTTACTTGTATAATTTGTTTAGTGCATGGTTGAAAGAAGTATGCATATTTTTTTTCTCTTTCTTTCAAGTGTTGGGTGGGGGGAGGAAATATAGCATAATATTTTTCAAGTGTGCTTTAATTTTGGTACAGAGACATTTGGCTCCACTCTGGAATGTTTACACTGACAATAATAAAAATTTAATGTTTACAAGCACAATAAAAGCCAAAAAAAAAAAAAAAAAAAAAAAAAAAAAAAAAAAAAAAAAAAAAAAAAAGTTCAAAAATGTCATTGTAAGGTAAAGTAACTTGTGAATCTTCAATAGCATACTTTTCAGTTGTAAAGGAATCAGATTTCCTTTTTCATTGAGAGAATCACCCAATTAAGTTTTTAACTGGTCAAGCTAAATCTCAAAGGCTGCTTGTATGTATATATATATATGTTCTTATAGGTGATCATGTATTCCCACTTGTCCCTATCTCATATAGCTCTTAATATCTTTCCCCTTGATATATCTTTTAGACCCTTCTTCACCATCCACCTGCTTAAGCCACTCAAGTAGGTCTTGCACTGCTCCCTCTTGTCTCTCCTTCCCTCTATCTGTTCTGTGAGCATCAGGTTCTCCAAGCCCTCTTTTCTCATTACATGTCCCAAAAACTTCAGATATCTTTTCCTGATGCCAAGTATGAATTTCCTTTTCATTTGCATTCTTTCCTAAACCTTGTTCTGTTTAGAAATACATGTTCTGTCCATGGCATCCTCAGCATCCTTCTGTAGAACCACATTTGTACCGCTTCAAGTCTCTCCTTCATCCTTGAGGGGATTGTTCAGCATTTGTTGCCATATAGGAGGACAGATATCACATAACAATCTAGTACTCTTCTCTTTGTCTTCAGCAAAATCTTCCTGTCTCTCAATATTCTATTCAGTCTTTGGAATGCATCTTTAGCCATGTCAATCCGTCTTTGGATCTCAGTGTCACACTTTCCATACTCTGTTAGAATGCTTCTCGGGTATTTAAACTTCTGTCCCTCGCATGTAGGTAGCATTTTGTGAACCTCTTTTTGCAGTTGACCATGTATTCGGTTTTCTTGAGGTTTATATTTAGCCCTTTCTTCTCACATTTCCTTGTTCCATGATGGAGGAGGTCATGTATTTTTTTTTTGTGTCTGCTATCATCACTGTATCATCTGTGCATCTCATATTGTTAAGATTGTGTTTGCCAATGACAAATCTTGGAATGAACCCTGTCTCAGAATAGTCTAACTGTACAGGTTAAATAGATCTGGTGAGAAGACACATCCTTGTCTTACACCCTCTTCTATTTTTTTTTATGGGCTAAATTCATTTTCTGTCTGTATGCAGGAGGTTTGCTGCCAGTATAAATTTTTGATAACTCTAATGTCTTTCCCAGGATATGTCGATGTTGTTGAGTATCTCTAACAAGTCCTTGTGGCGTACTTTGTTGAATCCCTTTGTGTAATCTGTAAAACCCAGTTTATACTCTGCCAAATTATGAAGACTCAGAACAAAGAAACTTGTGAGATATTTTACCTTATTCTAGGACAACCATTGCTTTTACAGCTCCATTATCCTCTACAAATTGTCTTGAATGACTATTTAATTAAGCAATAAAAAATCCAAAATAAAGAAATTTCTCACGAGTTATCTCCTCAGACAATCATTACTTGTGTTACCTTTATATTTTAAGAATCATCTTGAATCTTTATTCAATTCTTACCATAGTAAAAACACAAAAGACAAGAAATTTATTTTATGATATTTTCTCAGCCACTCCTCAGTTGCTAATATCAAGTAATTTAATTAAATACACATTATTTCAATAAAAACATCATCCACCAACCAGAAATTAAAATATATTTTTAATTTTTCCAAAAGTAATTCTTTTTAATGGAATCATTTGAATTTTATAGATTCAGTGAATATCATGTCAGTCAAGGAAAGAATTCAACTGTTGGAGAAAAATATATTAAGAAAAAGATGAAAGAATGAATCAAAAGAAAACCAGAAAGACCAAAGTCAGGCTTAAGTAGACATGAGTGAAAAAGAAATACAAATTACTGTCTTTGGAATGAGAAGAAAATAATAAATATGGAATCATGATAGGAGATCTCTAAGTTGAAAGAAGCAGGTGTATATATAGTTATTAGCAACCAGTTCCCAATTGATATTAATTTCAGGTGTAAGCACCTTCCAGAAGAAATGGCTAAGCATCAGTTGTAAGATAACAGAATATATGGTTGTTAGAAAGAGGAAGAGATCAAGTTGTGAACTACAATTTGGAGACATCTATCTTAGAACTTTTGAAACAGATCACAGAAAATGGAAAGTACATTGGAATCAAAGGTAGGAGTACACATCTCTTATGTAAGTTCAGTTCTCCTATATGGTAGTGTATGATGGAACAATTTCTTCACAGATGAAGAGGAGACTTGAGACAACAGAGATGTGGTTTTAAATAAGGATGCTGAGATTGCTGTAGACAGAATATGTGAGCAGTGAAAGAAAATGAGAAAATGAGAATGAAAAGGACACTTGTGTTTAGGATCAGAAAGAGGCAGTTATGGGATGTATAATGAAAAAAAGAGTGCTTGG
This sequence comes from Ascarosepion bandense, assembly GCA_037127315.1. NCBI lineage: Eukaryota > Metazoa > Mollusca > Cephalopoda > Sepiida > Sepiidae > Ascarosepion > Ascarosepion bandense. The sequence continues at coordinate 1,561,768 of JBBBDQ010000563.1, read as the reverse complement.
AAAATTTGAAACTCACAGGATACATTGAAGGAAAGAGGACCAGAGAGAAACAGTAAATAACTAAGGAGCTTGTATAAGTGGATAGCAGTAAATGGACTGAGAAGTGATAAACATTGCTTCAGATGATAAGCAGTTGTTCTTGAGAGCCATGTCCTGATTAAGACATTGTTCATTAAAAGAGAAGAAGGATCTTCTATATTGCATCTGAGGTAAACACAGAAGAAGTTATATTTTTAAGGAGGCTTCATTGAGGGTAGGGAAAAAGATAAAAATAAAGGTGAATGTCTGATTATAACTTGTCTACTAAAGGTTACTTCAAGTCGTTTCTTGAAGCAACAGAAATGAGATTCTACAGAAAGATGCTGAGAATACCATGCACTGTGAACAACAATGAGTTTTGAAAGAAATGGAAGCTTGTACTTAACATCAGGAAGAGGCAGTTGAAATTTATAAGCATATAATGAGAAAGGAAGGCTTGGAAAATCTGAAACTCACAGGACAGATTGAGGGAAAGAGGGACAGAGGAAAGGTAGACCATAACATATTTGATGAGCTTGAGTAAATGGATGGTAGAACAGGGTTTGGGAGAAATAATAAAATGACAAACCTTATTATGAGCTACAAAGGACAGGAAGATGTGGAGAAACATGAACAATGTGTCATATAAAAGAGGAAGACTAAAAGTTAGTACTGGAAAAGTTATGAAGAATTTTACAAGTATGAAATTTTTTAGACAATTCTGCTTGGCTCAAGTGAAATTTCTATTTCTTTACTGTTGTGCTGATTTAGGCTGCAAATGATGGTTAATGTGTCAGCTGATGGAGTCGGTACAGGAAGAATATGGAACACAACTTGAAAGTTTTAAAGAAATTTATAATACAGTCATGTAAAATACAATTAAAACAATATTATTTGTTGTAAACAAATTGTTCTGTTTGTGGCTATAATATATTAAACAAAATAAACAATTATAAGTTCACTTAACTGAAGTCCTTGTGTAGTAGAGTGTTTTACATACTGCAAATATATATGGTCACTAACACTATCAAGTGAAAGTACAAATATAACTGTTTTAAAACTCAAAATATATCCTTGGTAAAACGAAGCATACTGATGATTATATTACATTTTCTGCAATTGCACAGCTCTTCACGGCATAACAGCATGTATTTGTAGCAGCAATGAATCTCATGTCTTAACCCTTTGAAGAGCCAGGTTAAAGAGAACCCTAATGCATGTGCCCTCTAGATAGCGGAGTTGACAGGGAGAGACAACTTATCTACCTTAAGTACAATTTTTATACTGGCATTTATTAGAAAATTTTAAAGTAGAATTTAAATTATATTTGTTATTAGAATTTTGAGGTTTACATATTTTCGAGGGGTATTCTTTTGTATTAAAACATATATTTGGATCTGCAATTGCAGAAAATCTAATATAATCATCAGTATGCTTTTTTCTACCAAGGATATGTTTTGAGTTTTAAGGCAGTTATATTAGAGACCGTATATATTTGCAGTTATATTAGAGACCGTATATATTTGCAGCTCTCTCTCTCAGCAAAGAAAGGGATGGATTTTTAGGTCTAAATGGGAATTGGTATATTACTAATCTCTGCGTATATCTTCCTTAATGTTCTCCTATTTTAGTTGTTGCGCACATTCCTCTTAATTCCTCAGCTGAACTCTGAAGAATGAACGAAAACTGATCAGTTTTCTTTCTTTTTAATCAAAATCTAAACTTCTTTTTCCTTGCACTTTAATTGAAAAATGTCTGTTTTAATTCTTTTCCTATATGCTATGTCTCTTTAAGCAATCCACAATTTATCCACAATTTTCTTTCCTTTGTAACTCTTAATAAAATTTTGTTGTTTTCTTATCTCTCCTGAACCTTGTTCCACCATCTATTTACTCAAGCTTGCTAGGTAGATTATGCATTGATTTCTTCTGTCTTACTTGCCTTCAATCTGTCCTGTGAGTATCAAATTTTCCAAGCCTTATTTATTGATTATATGTGCTAAAAATTTCAGTTATTTATTTTTTGATATTAAGAATGAGTGTCCTTTTTGTTTTCATTTTCTCTAAAACTTTGTTGTTGCTCACATGTTTTGACCATGGTATTCTCAGCATCCTTCTGCAGAACCACATTTCTGTTGCTTTAATAGGTATAATACAATTTTGAGATTCGGAACATATGCATAGTTTCCTCAGACAGTTTTCCTCTGACTATTTTGATTTCCGTGTCTGCAAGTGTGAACAAAACTGGGAAAGGACCAATTTACATCTAACAAAGAAACTGAAGAGGAAGTATTACATGAGGAGGAAAAGTCTAAAATATGGCTGCCTTATTCTAAGATTGGTTAGATTCTTGTTAGTTTAATCTGGTACAAGGCCAGAACATTAATGGAGTGGCTTGTGGGGTTTGATCTCACATCACTGCTAATGGTTTTGTAAACAACAAATGCTCATCCTTTTGTTCTAGAATAAGTTGTGTTTCATCTTCAGTCACTAATAAAACACACTTTATCTCTCAGCAACATCTTTCCAATGGAACTACATAATTTTGATCACCTTTAAACACGGCATATTTTTTTGAGTTCATCTCAAGCAAGGTAGTAAAGCCACTAAGACAATGGGTTACTGGATGTGGAAGAATTAGAAAACAGAAACATTACTAAGAAGCCAGAACAAAAAGGAATAATCAGGAGTACAGTAGATAGTGATTAATATTGCATTTAAATTTTTGAAGATTAAAGCTAGCTAGAAATTATGTAGATAGAAGAGAGTCCCACAAGCAAGAAGTACAAGAAAAAAAGCATTAGCATAGAACTTATGGCTACATCTAGCCAACTCAACTGTAAATCGATGAGACTTCATCACCAGTTTAGTATTGTGATTAAATTCATAATGTCTAGGTACCACAGTGAAGAGCTCATCCGAACAATTACCATGAAAGTATTTATAGAAAAGGCACAGGATAGCAACATTATGGTGGTGAGAAAGTGAGTGAAGCTGAGATGCCAAATCAGGACCAATAATTGCTGATTCTTTGGATTTTATCAAGAATCTCTAGATATAGAGAAGATGTACCAGATCATATATGACAGCAACATTCTAATCATGAGCAAATGGTAGACTCCCTATTAAACCTGATTTTGAGCAGTGTTTATCTTCATGAAAAGACAAATAAATCCAATCACTTTATGGATTTGAATCAATAAAAAAATAATTAGAGAATTGGTGGGGAGGGATTCAGACAGGCACATTTTCCGACAGCAGCTATAGAAGGTTAAATATCAAGAAATGAGATCAGCTTGATAGTATTGCCTCTGCTTTTCAGCATGTTTCAATAGAAAAGCTGCTGAGGAGACTATACGTTGACCTGTCTCCCTTTCAACAGCTTTTGCTGTCTATTGCTGGTAACCAATTCCACAAGAGATGAAGTTTCTTTTCTAAAAGTCTTTATAACTATTCCTCTGCATTGTTGAACCACAGAATGATAGATAATAATTATCTATTCTTGAAACATGATCTACCCAGCTCAGATGAGCCTTTTGCAGTATAGTTTTAATGATTGTAACAACAACTCTCTTGGGAGCTTTGGTATTAGTAAAATACATTAACTCCAGTGCATATTGAGAATAATGCAGAGACACCAAATTGACAGAAGCATTCAAGAAAGTGTGGGTGGTGCTGGTAGGAATTGACTGCTTAAAAAAGACTGGACAAAACAACCATTTTGTAGTGTGGGAAAATAACAATGGGTGGTTCAGATCCAAAATCAGAAATTTGTCGTCGTAATTTCAAAAGTCATAAATCAGTTTTGCAAGTCCACAGTAAAAAATAATGTAGACATAAATCAAAATATTCACAATTCACAACTGCTACTTCAACTGTAATTGTTGATTGATTTGTGTGTTATGTAAAGCAGAAACATTTCAGAAAACTCACCCACAAAGAACAGAGAAAATACTTTTGTTGTCTGAAACAGAGTTCTTTTAATGGGGTAAGAAAGGCTGTGAATGGTTGTGACTGGCAGGCAAGTGCAAGAATTACGATATTTTGTGGTCTTACTAAAGAAGACACAATTCTTAATTTTGATTTTGTATGAATGTCTAATGCATGAGGAGTATTACACATTCAGCTTGCTTCAGGTGGGTTTCAATTACTTTTCAGTAATTTACTTTTTTGTGATCTTACTAAAGAAGACACAATCCTAATTTTGATTTTGTTTTATAAAAATAAGCACAGAGAACACAAATTCTTTTTCAAGTTAAGACTTTTTTTTCCTTTGTTGTCAGAGTTCTACTTCTTCATTTTTATTGAGGTGTGTATTATGCTAGACAATAGATTTTGTTTGACTTTGACACTGTTACAAACATTTTGCAGATATGTTTGCCTATCATCTGGTTCATGCTTCTTCCTGATCTTTTGAACAGTTGTAGCAGTTTATTCCTTGTTTCCTGTTTAGAATTGAGTTTCTAGTTCCTTTTGTTGTTAACCATTTCAACCCAAGCAAGCTAGTAATAACACTAGTACACAATGAGTAGCAGGGAATGAAAATGAAAGAGAAAATTGAGAATAAGGAGGATTGAGAAAAGAGCAAAAGATGAACAGGGTTCACAAAAACAGAAGATGACAATTGACATCACATTTAATATTTTTAAGATTGTAGCTACCAGGAAAGCAAGGAAACAGAAGGGAGTTCCAAAGGTTAGAAATGGGAAAAAAGAAACTGTGAGAGTAGAAGTGAAGATTGTATTTGGCTATTTCAAGAATAAACAAATGTGATCTAGCACACTTAAATTCATGTGGTTGGAACACTAGAAATAAATGCTCATTAAAGCAGTTGCCATGAAAATATTTGTAGAAAAGAGAGCAGGAAACCATGTCACATCTGTGATAAAGTAACTGAAGTCAAGACACCTAGACGGACCCTTCTTTGGATTTTGTCAAGAATCTCAAGATGTAAAGCCAAAGCACCAAACCAGATATGGCAACTTCTAAAGTTCTCTCATTCTACTTCCAGTAAACTCTTACATATTAGTAGCATTATCCCCTTGCTTGGATTGAATTGATAAAAAATTTAAAAAAAGCAAAAGAATTTGACATCAAAAGATATCCCAGGTTGATCAAGTCCTGGACTATTGCCAAATTTGTACACCTCTCCACTAAAATTAAGACAGGTGATACTTCTGTGTTGGTGCAAGCTAGGATACATATACTATTTTCTCAGGTTGATTTTCAAGAATCATGTGCTTTGTCAGGCAGCTCATAAAATAAAGACAGTGTGTGTACCTTTAAATGATAACATGAGACTTGAATCTCTTTTGCAATTTATTCAACTTTCAACTTTGTCAATTCCCATCAGTAAGTGTGTTTGTACTATCGCACTCCTAGTCCAATATGTGAACCTCTCAAACATGTATGAGACTGTCCACTTACTTTTTGGGGCAATTGTTTATATAAGTGCCTATATGACAAATCTTTACCACACCTGCAAACTGGATATATGTTTGAAGTAACATGTTTGCCTATTTGGCAACCAGGAATGACCTGCTTTGCTTACAGATTCTCCATTAACTCAACATTTGATTTGTCTGGGTTATTCACACTCAACTTCCAAACTAGAAATGAGGCTCAACTGAGTGACGTTCACATTACCCTAGCTCACTGGTCTCTAACATAATTTCAAAGCTTGACCCACGTAAGGTGAGCAAAGGTGACAGACTCCCAATCATTGTCCTGAAGAAATGTGCCCCTGAATTCTCCTCTGTTCTCTCCAAACTCTATAATTACTGCCTCGCTGTTTCTTGATTTCCTGCCTGCTGGAAGTCCTATGCGATTCCTGTATTTAAGAACTCTGGAGAACCCTCAGACCCCTCTAATTATTGTCCTATCAGCTTCCTACCAATTTTTGGCAAAGTGTTTGAGGCTGTTAACAATGTTGAAGTGGTTCAACATCTCCATTTAACCACGGCTTCTTCTCTGGTAAACAGAATAGTTTCCACTTCATCAGGTCTACTGCAGTAATGCTAACGACCATACCAGAGTATATATACCAGGCTCTTGATAAAAACAGCAAAGCTTGAGCTGTTGCACTAGATATCTCCAAAGAATTTGACAAAGTCTGGCATGCTGGCCTTCTATGCAAACTACATGGCTAGGGTATAACTGGATGCTTGTTTGACCTAATCCAGTTGTTCCTTTAAAATTGTGTAATGAAGTTAGTACTGAATGGGCATGCTTTCATGCAAATGCAAGTGTCCCTCAAGGCTCTATTCTAGGTCGTACATTATTTTTTATTTTCATCAATAAAAAAAAAATCAAACAATAAATGATGACGATGATGATTGATCATGCACTTAAATTTCTTAAAAATTTAGGTAACGGGGGAAACAAGAAGTTTGAAAAAAGTTCCACAGGTGAGAAGTGCAAGAAAAGAAACTATTAAAATAGAACTAGCTTGTTACATCTAGCTAGTTTCAACAGTAAAACAGTGAGACCTAGTTGTCAATCCAAATTTGTGCAGTTTTGAGACCAAGGAAGAGAGCTCATTTGAACAATTGCCATAAAAATGTTTATAGAAAAAACAAAAGGAAGCCATATTATGGTAGTAGGAAAGTGAATGAAATTGAGTTTCTCGATCAGAATCAATTACATTACAGACCCTCCTTTAGATTTTATCAAAACTTTTATAAAAAATCTCAAGATATATAGCACAGTAGCGCAAAACCCTATATGGTAGCAATATTCAATGCATGAACGAATGATAGATTTATAAATGTGCAAAATGGATTCTGATGAGAAAAATTATCTGGTACGTTACAGTAAACCAACTTTCCTAGCAGTAGACCTTACAACTGATTCAATATAATCATTTCACTTCAGTGGAAAACATGTGCCCAAAACTGTGAAAATTATAAACATCACTGATTACTTTGGCTGTAGTAAGTTTAACAATAAGGCAGAAAACAGACAGATTGGCAAGAACAGATGTAGAGAGTGGCAGAAAGTGATAGATAGATAGAGTGAGAGAGAGTTTGAAGTAAGAGAGAGAAAATTGAGAGAGGATGATGTTGGATAAAAGTTGTGTGTATGGTTTAAAAGTAATCAAAACAAGTACCAAAGAGATGAAGAATGGGATAAACCTCTGTTGGCAGCACAAACGAGTGGGAGATCAAAGTGTTGAAGAGAGATGGTTGTAGCAGGGTTGGGATTAATTCAATTCAAATTCATAATGAGACTCTTGCAAGAAGATGAAGGACTGGAGGGAATTTACAAAGAAGGCAAGAAATACAGTTTCAAAGGAAAAGCAAGACAAAAGTAAATTCCAAAGTACACGCTAACACTTCCTGCATTGATGTTTCCACAAATCCTCTTTGAATCAACCAATTTCTGAGGTTATATTTTTGCCCTCCATTTTTCTATTTGCTGATATTTGTTTCCAGATTTTTTTCTTCTTTCTTTTACTTTTGTTGATTGGAATGTTTTTGTTTTTGTTTTCCTTTATCTTTAATCTTCGGTCTTGAATATTCATATCTATCTATCTATTTAAATTTCAACATTCCAGATTTTCAGCATTTCCCCTTGGTACATTATTATAGCTAATGCTCACATTTTTATATCTTTTCTCTCATAACTAATCTATAATTCTATCAATATGAAACATTACTTTATTCTGATGAAGTCATTCTAAAAAATGAAATGTGTTACAGAAAATTTTCACTTTATCATTCATTTTCTTCACAGTCATTCATTTTCTATGGTTTATCAATCCTTTGTAGGTTAGTTAAAGACAGAAAATATTTTTAGATTGTAAGATATTTTTTTAAGATAATGCTTTAGTCATATGTTTTACTAATCAGCCCATAGATGGGGGAAAAGAAGTCAAGTCATACTATCCCAAAGAGTATTTGCACATAAATGAATAAAATGAACCCAACAAGAATTTTTGAACTTGGACTCTCTGATTAACAATTCAGAGCCGATATCCATTTCCCTACCTACACATCCAATCTTACAGCACCTGCTATTCTCAAGTGGTCACTCATCTAGGCACTTACCAGGTTCAGTGATGATTAACTTAATTAAGAAGTAAGCAGGTATAAGCAGGTGAAGTGTAAAGTACAGTATAGGTATAAATATTTTATTTCTATTAAACCCAAGCCCTTGTGCCAGACATAAAATGTTAGTAGAAACAGCAAAAATTTTAAAACACAAGACAACCACTATAAAAAATTTTAAAAGGAAAAACATTTATTTACAGTTTACGATTACGAAAAAAGGTACAAACAAAAATTTGCACAAAATTTCCTTTGCATGCCTGTTAAAGCATAACAGCAATTTATGAAAAAGAAATACCAGTGGAAAAATGGGAATAAAAATTATAACTCAAGAGAAGAAAAGGATGCTTTAAAAATGACGAAAGGAGAAAACAATAAGGCAATAAAAAAACAAATGTGCAACCATCTTTGATAAAAAATGAAAAACCTACTTGCAAATAGCCACATGGGCATCTCCAGGACACACAAATTAAAAAACAACACAGGCCCCTTTTTACATAGTTTGTTCAAGAAAATTTTTCTGAAATTCTTTTGTTTTAGGCTGTCCAACCTCGGAAGAATTTTCGCTGGAATTTCTATTTCTGTCATCTCTGTGATTAGCTGGTAACAGAGGTTTCTTGAGATTTTCTCTTAATATCACTGCCTTCTTTGATGTTGATTTACCTTCTTCCCTTTGCAGTCAAAGGTCCTCTTTGCTAAAAGATCTTCTGCTCGCTTTCAAAAGGTTTTATCATTCTACCTATTAACCTAAGCCTTATTTATACAGAAAATTTACACTTATCTCTGCTTCAGTATTTGGGATGTTTAATAATTTGAGACCATGTCTCTCATTGGTGAATATGTATAAAAAAAAATAATTTTCCATAAATTAGAAATGAATTCATCAAATTTTGGCAGGTTTTAACTGCTGAGTTGAAAAAGATATATACTTGTAAGAAATTTTACATGTCTGGCCTACATAAAAATGCAGTCTTCTCAAAAGAATGTGCATTAATGTGGGTAAGGTTTGGGATTTTAAAGAGGTTACTTTTGCTTTAGCAAAAACTAAAGTAGGTTTTCAATTTTGAACAATATAAGCAACCAGTCTACTGCAGAAAGTAATGGCAGTCTACTGCAAGAAAATCTTCTACCCAGTCTGTCCATGTCTCAAAAGAGTGTAAATCATGTATGACACTTAGCTGACTGATTTGGGCAAGAAGAATATTGAGAAATTACAGTACAGAAATTATCTTCAGTAGCTTTTTTATGGGTTTTAAAAACAGCCATTTGATTGAGAGTTAAGTGGAATTACCTCTTCAAGAATCTGCCAAGCAGGTCTATTCATACATTCAATCATTTGCAGGGGTTCCATATACCAAATTAAATCCATACCCAGAAGACCATGAATGGGAATGTAATTTTTTTTTTACCTCCCTGAAAACTGGCTGCAAATTTGTAATTTAATTCATTTAAATTTTCTACTTCATTATGAAACCTATTAAGATTAAATTCAATATTAAACTCATCCTCAACAAGAATAGGTAAGGAATGATGAAAGTCCAACATAAAACATTATGTCTCTTAGTTTCTTTGGTTTGGTACCTAAAAATGTTTTTTTTTACTATAAACCCTGTAAATGGAATAAAAACCATTTTGGCTTTTTATGTCAGCTGGATTTGTGTTGTGGTGCAGTGGATATCAACTCAGAATGAGAGATTGGGGTTTCGAGTTCCGAGTTCCAGTTGAATTCCTTGCATTCACTTACGTACAAATACCCTTGGGAAAGGTATTAATCTGTCTCTTCCCTCCTGTTATGGGTCAAATAATAGGGCAAATTGGGTTCTATAGCTTTGGCTGGCAACCAGTCTACCACAGAAAGCAATGGCAACCTACTGTGGGATAATGTTCTGCCCAGTCAGTCATGTCTCTTTAATTCATTGCATTCATTTATGAGGAAAAACCCTTAGGAAAGTTATGAATCCATCTCTTCTCCCTCCAGCTATTGGTTGAATAGCAGGACAGATTGGGTTCTATAGTCTTGACTGACAACCATTTCATGGAAAGAAATGGCAACCTAGTGCGAGAAAAATTTTCCTGCCTAGTCATTTATGAGACATATGGCATATTCATCACATATGGCACTTAACTGACAGACTTAAATTTCATTATAGCAGGTTTTGATCACTTTGCCATAGTTGTTGAAAATATGTATCAACAAAGGATATTTAGTCCCTGCAATATGAATAACCTCCCTTTTTCAAAATTGTTTTAACCCTAAAAGGTTACTGCATAAGTAATCACCAAAACAAAGGTTGGGAATAATAGTATACCAACAAATACAAAACCCGCACACTGCGTTAAATTGATACACTGCTAGTGAACTGCTAATAAGAATAATCACTCTACTCTTTGTATTTACCACCTCTCCACCAAGGCAGATATGATACAAAGGTCAGTTAAAGTGGAGATTCTGAGCTCTTAAGTTCAGCCCAAAATATCCCATAGACCCTGCTCAGGCTCTTGTCTGTTCACCCCAGACAACTCTACCCTTTGGCAGAGCCTCGTCTGAGTTTCTGTAAGCCTGAAAGCAGAGAGTCCACCAAGAGAGAATATTGATCAAATATAATTACTCTACTCTGCCCTTTACTTTAATAGTGTCCACATATTTAAAAAGATAGGAACATACCATTAGAGTATATAGATAGATATACATTGGACAGCTTTGAAAAAAAAAATAGTATATAATAATGTATATCTCAAACTCATTTAATTCCAGAGAATTTAGTTTGAAGGAGTTTTTCAGTTCTAACAAGTCTGCTCTAACAAGTCTGCTCTAACTTTGGACAAAGAACAAGCTTATTTTCACTTATTTGCTTCAATATTCCATTCCCAATATACTCATGATCCCAATACTCCTCTTTTAGCAATTGAACAGTGTAATTTTCATTTGTAATAGTTAAATGTTGGATAATCTGCAGAGCATAATCTGTTAGATATCCTCTTTGAAATTGTAGCTTGACAGCCTTATGTTTTATTGTTGCTATACAGTTTTCTTTGACCTTCAATGAGTTTATAGTCCTCTCAGTCTTTTCTTTGACCCTACGTCTCCTTTTCAATAGTCTAGAAACTTGCTTCATTTTTAAATAAACTTTAAGATATCTTTACTTGAAGTTTAAGTATAAGTAATTTAATTTTTAAAAGAATTTTGGAATCCGAAATAAGCTTAGATTTCAATGTTGAAGCAGAATGGTGATTTTATAAGCACAGCTTAGATGTGACACAAGAATAAAAGTATGTAGCACCCAGTAAGTATCAAACTCATTACTCAATTGTAATGATTTTAATGGGACAAGTTTGCTAACTACTGCACCATGTCAAAATGCCCTTGATTTCTAATGCACTAGGCCAAAAGTATGGGGTTACCCCGTGAGGATCAAACTCACTACTCACTTGTAATAGGCTTAAGCAAGACAAGCTTGCTAATGATTACACCACGTTGAGGTCCCCTAAAATGAATTTGTAAGCATAGCTTAGATTTGGCACAAGGCTGAAACTACGAGGATCAAATTCACTATTCAGTCATAAGTGATATAGTGAGACAAGCTTGCTAACCATTACACCACAACAAAGAGGCCAAATATTAAAGTAGAATATTTTTGTAAAGAATTTTCAGCTTAGTTTGTAAGGTTAACACTTTTAGCAACTTCAATCTTAACACTGAATTTTCATTTAAAATAATTAAAAAAAAAAAATGAATGGCCAAATTTTTTGCTTAACATTTTCCAGTAGTAATTTCAGTCTTAATCACTTGATAGATATTTTTTAATGAAAACATAATTTTCATCTTAAATAAATTTCCAAGAAAATAAAAAACAAACTTTATGCATAAATTCTGTTTAGTTTTGAAGCTAACACATGGTTAACATTTAATTTAGTTCATTTGCAATACTGAATGAATATTAATATTTTTTAAAAATATAATTGGCAGAATTTTATCTTAGAAATTCTTCAAAAACTTTAAAACAAAATATTTGCTATTTTTGTTAAAACTGAATTTATATTTAAAATAATTTTAAAAATGAATGGCCAAATTTATGCATAAATCTTCCAGGTTAGTTCAATGTTAACACAGAATTTTATCTTTAAAATTCTCCAATAATATTAGAACAGAATTTTTTGTAGTCAATATACTGAATTTATATCTGAAATAAATTTTAAGGCAGAATTTTATCCATAAAGTCCTCTTTTATTGAGTTAATATTGTGCTTAATTTTTAGCTTACACTAAAATATTTCTTAGAAATTGTTGCAATGGAAGGAAGAATTTTTAAAAAATTTTAGATTAATTGTATTTTGCTTAGTTTGATAATTTAGTTTAATTTAGTATAAATAAGGATAAGTTATTCATTCAGATGGTACAAATTTCCTCAAAAATTCATTCTTGTAAAACAAAGACAAATTTTGTTCTTTGCATTCAGAAATTAACAATCATTTCGTGAAAAATATAAAAAATTTAATTCTACCAAATCCAAGCTCTTTTGCCAAACACAAAACTTAGTAGAAATAGCAAGACATTAATAGGCACAAAATTTTAAAACACAAGACAATTACTCTATAAATTTTAAGAGGAAAAACACATTTACAGTTTAAAATTAGAAAAAAAGGTACAAACAAACATTTGCACAGAATTTTCTTTGAGCGCCTATTAAGGCAGGCTAACAATTTATGATAAAGGATCACCAGTGAAAAAGTGAAAAAAAAAATTACAACCCAGGAGAAGATAGTTTCTGTAACATAAAATTCAATTTAAGCTGGGGAAGCTGAACAGAATTTACAAAATAAGGTAAAGCTTTGTAAATAATAACTTAGTTTGCCATGCCTGCAATAAGCATTGAAAGTTTCTAATTGTCCTCAAAAGCTATTATTATATTCCTTTGCATCAGTTGGGGGGGGGGGGTTTCACATCACTAATAAAGAGCTCCTTTCTCAAACATCTCTTTGCAGTATTACTATCCTTCAACAGAATCTCCCTCGAGTCCTACATATCATCCTGTTTGTAGAATTTGCTAATGGCAAGATGCTATGCAGAGGCTGAAAATGACACTTTAAGGACACAGGTCAATAACAATCCTGAAACCAGGGAAACATTGCTGCAAATCAGCTTTCAAAGTGTAGGACCAGGAGGGGGTGGCTTTTGAGTCCAACTGTCAACATGAAGAGAATATGTGGCCTTCTATAAGTTGGACCCCAACTGCAACTACCATTCTCTGTGACTCATGCTCAAAACTCCTCAGGAGTAGGCTGTGCCTTCACAGCCATCACTGTTATTGCCACCAGACGGGAGAAAAGGAATAAGGAGAGAGGGCAACGATCTCAATGTTCAGATGTGAGTGGGTGCCTATGATAATCATTCTCACTTGAAGAAAAACATTAATCAAACTTGTCAGTGATGCTGACACTTATTTAATGAGTTAACAGCCATCATATGTAAATATCTATCTATAGACGCACCTAGATTTATTTAATTCTGACCTGAAGGCAAAATGCATAAAACAGTTTTCTAATTTTCAAAATCTATCTTCAATAAATTTATGTCTAAGTTTATTCATATACAATTCCACACCTGTCTACATTCCTGAGATGAGGTATTGTAACTATTTACACTACTTACACTGTTCTCATCTTTATTGTCATGGCCCAGTGGATAAAAGTGTTGGTTGAAGTAATCCAGTGACTTGACCTCAAGAGTCATGAGTTCAATACTTGGTCACAGTAGAGAGATTAACAAAACACTTGGCGAGTTAAGTTACTAAACTGAAGCAGAGATATTCAGAAAAGGTATAGCATGAGAAACGAGAACAATCTACGTCAATAGAATAAACAAAGGGTTCGATTTGAAATTCCAACGTATATCACATGAAGAAGGCCAGAGAGTACAATGGCCAAATCCTTGTAAATATGATAATAAAGATGAGGGTAACAATCCAAACAAGGTGAATAGTATAAATATTCAATTTTGTCTGTTTATATTTAACTATTTATCCATTTATCAATAAAAAGTATAATAATTTAAATCTAGGAAGTGTTTTAACAGTGGGATGAAATTGTGATAGGGAATGATGCCATCTAAAAGCTAAGTAAAGTATTAAGAATCTGGAAATTTTCATTAGAAAAAAAAAAGAACTGATCTGTTATGTGATATCAGTTCTCCAATATGACTACAAATTCTGGATAATGTCCTAACAGATGAAGAAGAGACAGAGATATAGCTCTACAAAATGATGCATAGAATATCATTAATTGAGCATGTGAGTAATGAAATTTTAAGGAAAACGGAAACAAAAAGGATACCTATGTTTAAAATCAGAAGAAAGACAGTTAATATTTCTAGAATACAATGAAGAAAGACGGCTTGGAAAATTTGGTATTCACAGGACATACTGAAAAAATAAGAAGAGTAAAAAGAAACAGTGAATAACCTATCCCTGGTGAGTTTGTATAAATGGACAGCAGAACAGAAAGTCAGGTGGATAGTAAAAAGAAACATTGCAAAGAGCTACAAAGGATAGAAAGTTGTGGAGAGCTATGAACACCTACATCTTGAAGAGATTTAGATTTTTTTGCTGCCCAACGGTGATGTTTTTCCAAGAAAATGTAAGAAGTGATCTGAGACAATAGTGTATTGTTGTATACACTACACTCTTTAGCCAGCTCCCTGCATTCCAAAGGTAGGATGTTTTGTGGGAGCTTACTCTATTAATTATAGTACCTTAGTGTTCCCAGCATAGTCCCTTATCTAAGTACTGACCAGTCTTAATGCTACTTAACTTTGGAAATCAGATGAAAACTAGTGTTGTTAGTAATTTAACTGCAAGGAATTTCATGATTGTTTTGGACTAATCCTTCTATTCATCAGCAGAAGTTCTTAAGGTCTTTTAACTTTATTTTGTTTTCATAGGAGACTAGAAAAACTGTAAGGTCTATATTGGAAATGATAAAAACAACAGACATTACAATAACTTTAAAAGATGATAAGAGTACTTATTGGAGACACAGATACTGTAACTGTTATCATGATTTCTGCATGCTGAGTTGATTTGTTTCATTCGCTTCAAACTAATGGCCTTAGAAAAAGTATGAATTTGTCATTCTCCAGCTATGGGTTTAAATAGCAAAGTAGATTAGACTATCTAAGGGTAACTAGTCTAGAAGGAAAACTTTGAATTTAAAATCAGCCTGAAGAATTGGCACCGTCAGGTTATCTGAGACACATTATTACTGTTCCAGATGCAGTGCATGTGCTACTCTTATAATCCTAATGGGTTACAGAACTTGTGACACAACAAAGTGTACTTATTATTAGATTTTTACAAAAATAGTAGTGGATTTCATTAAAATTTCATTTTAATCTTGAAAAATTAACTGTAGAAATGTTGAAAGTAGTCAAAATAAGAGCTTTGAGCTCTGCCATTGATCAATGAGATTATTTATTTCTCGTTGATAAAAAGTTATCAACTATAATGCAACAAAATCTTTGAAAGCTGATTCCATCTCTGGTTTGGATCCAAAAGTTTTACTATTTAAAAATGTACTTAACTGCTTAAAATATGATAACCAGCAGGTGAACGATCAGGAGAATATGGAGGATGTGGTAAACCCTTGTATCCCAAGTCTGTAAGTTTTAGCAACGTCATTCTTGCGACATGTGTTCACACATTATCATGGAGTAGAACTGAACCATGTTGATTCATCAATGTAGGTCTCATTTTTTGCAGCAATTGAAAACCACCAGAAAATAATCTTTTGCTGATGCAACTTTGACCTTGGAAAATATTTGGGGTACTCATCATGATCAAGCCTTTGACATGATTGTTTACAGTTATCATAAAGGATCCAATTTTCATCATGAGTGACTATTTGGTCAAGAAAGTTATCACTAGTGTTATGCAGAAAGAGCATTGAGCACACTTCAAAAAAAAGTTTTTAATTTTCATTGAGATCATTAGAAACACATTTATCAAATTTTTTAAACCTTGCCAATACTCTGTAAATGATGTGAGAATCTTGCAGTGCTGACACCAAACATTTGAGACATTTTTCTGACACTTTGACATGAATTTTGCTCAATAAATGCTTGCAATTGTTCATTGTCATGACTGCATGATTGTCCTCTATATTCTTCATATTCAAGGCTCTCACCATGGAATTTCTAGAACCCCCTTCATACTGTCTGATCACTTGTGGACCCATCTTCATGTGCTCTGGTGATATTGGCAGAATTTTGGGAGACACTGTGTCCAAGTTTGAACTCATGCAAGAAAAGTAAATGAAGACCATGTTTTGTCATCTTCATAATTATCGATTTCTTTTTTTTTTTTTTTAAATCATATCACCCCAACCAAGGCAAAAATGCCACTGATGCGCAGGGGGCTACGTAAGAGTGAAAAGATTGGAAAAGAGAAAAACTGGAAACCACATCCTAAACAGGAAACAAGGGATGAGCCTCTTCACCTGTTCAATAGACGTGGGTGGAGTGTGAATCGGGCGATAGTTTAGTCTATCTACTCCAATTGAAAAAAATAAAATAAAAAAAAAAGAGTGAAAAGATTGGAAAAGGGAAAAACCGATGTTTCAAGAATATTTCTGTCTGAAAATAAGTTAAAAATTATTGAAGAGCACACATTAATTATTATGTATACCAAAATTCACCTTATGTATAACGTAAATACTATGTTAAAATGGCTTTTCAAAATACAATACTTCCAGCCACCTCTTAATTGCTGTTGTTCCCAGTTCCACCCTGACTCAGGGTTGTAGCACCTGTTAGGATCCCAGCTATGAGCAAATACTTACCCCCCCCCCAAACTGGTATCAAAACATTATGAAAGTATAAAAATATACTTTTATAGTAAAAATTCTAGAAATAATTTTTTGAAGAAATTATTACTAGCAATACATTTTGGAAGAAAATCAATATTACCAGCAATTTTAAAAATTAGTAAAGATATTTTTACTACCAGCAATTTTACTTTTTGACAAAATATACCAGCAATACATCTATCAACAATACTCTTTTTATAAAAGCCTGTCAATGAAACCTGATCTAACAACTGCTTTTCTCAAATACAAAACAACAAGACATCTTGAATTTTCTAAAAAAAATAAATTTTTTTAAATCAAAATCTGACTAAATCAACCTTTGCATCATAACCAAACAATAAAAAAATAAAAAATAAAAATACTTTAAATACCTACTTTTTTGGGTACAGAAGTTGATATGTCATTAAACAAAACTCAAACTAATAAAAACCTTTATTTTCATGATAAATTAAAATTTTCACCTAAAATCTAAAAAAATTTGATTTTTATTATTGCCGTTAGTAAGTGTGATTATTTCCCTTGACAAGAAGGTTGAGTTCATTAAATAATATATTCAAATTTCAATTTAGTATTTTCCAGCCAATCAAATTAATGTTTGCAAAATAAGCAGAATGCTTACTCTGAACCTACTCCCTGTATGAAAGGCAAAAATCAAGTGTAGAAATAAAATGGAGTACTTCACAGTAAAAATCGTATCAGCTGGCATTAGACTAACTACATTGTAAGCGTACTTTAGTTGAAATGATAAAAACAGCAATAACATCAGTCATATAAAATAACAAGAATGAGGATACGAGTTTGAATAACCTATGGAATAATGACAATGACTCATCTGAGAACTTCAGACAATAAAGAAGGTTAAAGAACATATCAATCATAAGATAAGGTAAAAAAAAACAAAACAAAACAAAACCAAGAATGAGAATACCAGTCTGAATGATCTATTGAATAGTGATAATGACTCCTCTGAGAATTTCAGATTACGAGGAAGTCTGTAAGAATGTATCAGCCAAAAATAAATAATCTGAATAATGAGTATTATAATGTTGATTTGTGTAATTTTAGATAATAATTCCAATAATAATAACAATGTAACTGGCACTTCAGTAAATTTAACGGTTAGTAATAAAGCAATATTGTGATAAGGTAAGGATATTACTCTAAAAGATTTATTTAAAAAGAAAAAGAAAAATAATGATATTACAAAATTCAATCACCTTTGTCTATGAGGTTCTGCTTGAATTAAATTAAGAAAAAAATCTCTACGATTTTTGTCTTGTCTGAAAATTGATCAATAGTTTTTGTTTGTTTTGAGAAAGAGATTTTTTCTCTTTTCTTTTTAGCTATATAATAAAATAATTGATTTGTAATCATGAAATTCCAAACAATTTTGAAAATCTTGAATTCCCAAGTCAATGTCAGTGTATTAAATTTGTTCATAAATGGTAAACAAATGTGTTTTTTCTTTATCATGCTTTTGTTTTCAGGATAGCTACGAAAAGACAATCTTATTTTTTGTCTCATCAATGGAAGAGAAAATCTAACAAATTCTAAAAACAGCAAGAAAATATAAAAAGACAAATACAACAAAAATTCCCTAAACAAAAACATGTAACTCAATTTACAAATGTAAGTGAAAATATGCATGTGTGGTGTTATATGAAGTGTGTGTGTGTACACATGTATTAATGATGTGTGTATATGCATTCATGTTTGTGTTGTGGTGCAGGAGATATCAGCTCAGAACAAGAAATGGAAGAGCTGAGGGTTAGTATACATATGCACTTTCATAGCATAACATATTTATGTTTATATAACGATTTCAAGTTAATCTATTTTCCCAAGGTTGCATGAAGTCTTGTTGATGTTATCAGTTTTAATTAACAGTTTTGAGCATGCTGAATAAAATTTTGCAGTGGGTGTTATCGTTGAACAGGAAAAGTTTTGGCTTCTCTATAAAAAACATTGATTGGTTGTCTTGGTTTTTCTCTACACTGTCTCTCTCCTAACTACAAGCAATACATTCATATTGCTGTATGTCAGTAGGATTTTGCAATGAAATTGGTATCAATTACCCAATGTTGATAAAAGTTTTAGGTTAAACATATATGGTAATTATCAGTCAAACAGTCAGTTGAGTGCCATATGTAATACATGCTTGGCTGAGCATGTCTTGAAAGAGACATGATTGATAGGGCAGAAGTTTTCTCGCAGTAGGTTACCATTACTGGAAGACTTGTTGCCAGCCAACCTAATCTGTCCTGCTATTTGACCCATAGCTAGAGGGAAGAGATGGATTAATACCTTTCCCAAGGGTATTTGCATGTAAGTGAATGAAATGAAATCAACTGGAATTCAAACTTGGCTTTCCAATTTCTCATTCTGATCTGATATACACTGCACCACAACACACATGGTAATTATACTTGTCTATATTTCTGAGAGAAGGTATTGTAATTGTTTACATTATTTACATTGTTTGGATTGTTTAGCTCATCTTTGTTGTCATATTTGTTGTTTTGGCCATTGTATACTCTGACTTTCTTCAGGTGATTAGACTTTTGAACTGAGCCTTTTATTTCGTTCACCAGAGTAGATTGTTCTAGTTTCACAAATCATGCCTCTCTCTTTCACATGTCTTAGTATCAGCTATCTCTCTTTAACCCAACTTTCAAAGTTTTTTTCACCTCTGCTATAGCAAAATATTGAACTCACTTGCGTCATCAACATAGATATTCATAAATGATCAGAGTATATTCTAAGGTAAATAATTTATGTAAAGTAAAAAGAGGGTTGGTCAAAGAAGCAACACCTGTGGAGTGTATGTGTTAATTGCTAGGGCTCTTGAGAACTGACCATTAAAAAGGCCTTCAGAGACCTACCTATTCGACTTTATAATTAAAAAGGTTTTTGAGTAATTCCATAGCTAGAAATCTTGTGTAGAAATTCCTTATGTTACATCTTGCCAAAGGCCTTTGAAATATGTAATGCTATAGTCCTTGAGATGTATTGTTGTCTTATGCTTCCTTGTTTTGGTGAGTAATGATAGGGCATCAGCAATGGATCAGGCAATCTGTACTGCTTGTCACTCAAGAGGTTGTTCATATCTAGGTGATCAACAAACTATTTGTTGATTATAACCACAAATAGCTTGCTAAGGAGAACAATGTGTCTGTAGAGAGAGAGGTGAGTGCTGAATGGCATTCTTGAAAATCGGACATACACTTGACACCTTCTACAAACTTTCTCCTTCTCCTAATTTTGCTAAGATCAGGAATAATTCTATGTTGATATTTTTAAAGATAACCACTGAGACTTGAAAGCATCAATGCTACCTTTGAATAAACATCACAAAAAGAAATGTGTAATTTGGGTAAAGAAATACATGAAAACTGATTCCTTAACAGCATTTTTTAGTGATGAATGTGGAGTTACATTGGATGGACATGATGGCTAGATTAGAAGTTGTGTCCTTCATGGAAATAGTCAGTCTATACAACTGATAAAATATCAGGATGGGGGTGGAATAATGTTTTGGGATAGTATTGCAGGTAGGTGTTTACACTATCAGCTCCTTGATAATTGGTAATGCTATCAAAATAAATGCAGACATGTAGAAGTTATTGAACAGAATGTTTATGAACAGTAAGGTCATAGACAAGAAGTTTTAAGCCAAAGAGTATTTTTATGAAGACATTGTTCCATTAGATTCTGCAAAGCTGATTATTGCCCAGCTTGCCAAAAAAAAAAAAAAAAATGGAATAGTTCCCAGATATTAATCATTTAAGTCGCATTTTAGTAAAATGGCATGGCATGTAGGTATGTATTAAAAAGTGCCATGGAATTCATCAATCTAGAAAAAAATTGCATCTATTCATATTTACTAATGTTTACTGTACTTTTTTAGAGATGAAACAGTGGATGTGAGCACAGTTAGATGGTGCGTAATGCATTACAGCAAATGAAAAACCATATTTATGAGTGCATTATGCAGGCTCTTATTCATCACTGGCAAAAACAAACAGCCAGTGTTAGCAAATGTAAAAAAAAAAACTAATGTTTTGTAATTGAAAACTTGTTTCATCCAACAGCACTACTGTGATCCTTGTATTTGTTGTAGTTTCCATGGAAAAAAATTGGATTCATTGTTTTCAGAGCATCTATCATACCCATGGTCATAAGAAAAATATATTATCAAAGGAGAAAAAAGACATTCTTAAATTATTGATTGATGACAACTGAGCATTGAAACATTTTTAATGTTAACCCTATACAAGGCACAAGAGCCACTTGAGGTAGCGGATTACTGAAGGAGTTTGTTGTGTGAGAATTAAGAGTGAGAAGGAAGAGGCAAAGTTTTTAGAATATCAGAAATAAGCAGCACCCCACATAAACTAGCCAGCACACTAATCAAAATTTTAACTCCCACTTGATATAATTAGCACCCCGCATGTAAAGTAATCTTTTAAATAAATTAAAAAAACAAACATCAAAAGCAAATACATGACTAGTTTAGGCATAAAATCTTTATACACAAATGTTCCTATAAAGAAATATCTAAATTTGCTAAAAACACATTTAACTAAAATAAAAATAAAATTACCTATTCCTGTATATAAGATCAGAACAATGTACCATTTAATCACTAATCAAAGTTTTTCACCTTTGATAACAACTTTTACAGACAAAAATTTGGTTTATTGATGGAGTCTCCTCTTAGTTTTTGAATTTCAAGGAAAGTGGTCTTTTCAAAAATATTTTACTTCCCATTTTACAGTGAAACCAATCAAAAGTAACCATACTTCTACTCTATCAGCTTCTTTGCTCACACTTCCCACCTGTGTAATTCCCTTCCATATATTTGCTTCTCTGTCAGCTACAATCTCCAAGAATTTAAATGCAAAGTCAATTGCCATCTCTTATCTCCTTGACTTACATATTTTCTCTGACAACCCCTGTATCATGTTCTTTTTCTTTTCCACTCCACTCTCATGCAGCCCTCTTCACACCAGTATTCTCATCCTTCTCTTACACATTCTCTGACACTCCCATAACTTGTGACTCTTTCTCATCACTCACTTCTTATATAACCCCCTGTGCACCAGTGGTGCTTGGGGTGAAATGATTAGAAAAAAAATTCTTCTAATTTCAAATACATAGACAATTAAGCTAACCAGTGTACTGAGAGACAAGAAAATCTCATTAGAAACAAAGAAAAGAGTGCTAGACTACTATGTGATATCTGTCCTTCTGTATGGCAGCAAATATTGGATCATCTCTTTAAGGATGAAGGAGAGGCTCAAAGCAACAGAAATGTAGTTCTACAGAAGGATGCTGAGAATACCATGGAACAAGCACATGGACAACAACAAGGTGTTGGAGAGGAAGCAAATGAGAAGAAAACATACCTCAGGAAGAGACAGCTGAGGTTTCTGGGACACATAAGGAAGAAGGGTTTGGAGAATCTGATACTCACAAGACAGATAGAGGGAGAGAGTGACAGGGGAAAGTGATACATGACATACTTGATGGGCTTGAACAAATGGATGGAAGAGAAGGGTTTGAAAGGGGTAATAAGAGAAGGGGTGTTAAGAGCTACAAGTGATAGGGAGATGTGGAAGGCTATGATTGCCTACTTCTTGAAGTGACACAGAACATAGAAGATAGTTCTCTATTAATATATACACAAAACATAATTTTTCTTGATCGTGTCAAACTTAGTAATGTTAAATCCACAATAGCTTTTGAATCTGAGTCAAACAGTTTATACTTCCTAGATATCATGCTGCAAAGAGATAATAATGAACTTCAATTGAAGGTTTACAGAAAATCTACCACAAGAATGAGGTTATCGCTTTTTATTCTCATCACTGCAACAATATAAAATCTAGAATAATTAAAGGATTCTATTTAAGAGCACTAAGAATCTGCAGCACTCAATCAGTCAGTTAAGTGCCATACGTGAAACATGCTTGGACGATCATGTCTCGAAAGAGACATGACTGATTGGGCGGAAGATTATCCCACAGTAGGTTGCCATTGCTTTCTGTGGTAGACTGGTTGCCTGCCAAGGCTATAGAACCCAATCTGTCCTATTATTTAACCCATAACTGGAGGGAAGAGATGGATTAATACCATTCCCAAGGGTATTTGCGCGTAAGTGAATGCAATGAATTCAACTGGAATTTGAACTCGGCTCTCCAATTTCTCGTTCCGAGCTGTTATCCATTGCACCACAATGCACATCCCTCAAGACTTACCCAAATAAGAAATATATATATAGAAAACATTTTCAAAAACCTCCAATATCTTTATTATTTCATCCACAGTGCTAAAAGAAAAGCATATCAAATATGCAACTGCAATGAAATAACATTAATGATAATAACAATGACAATAAATTAGATAAAAACTAACATGCTGGGTGCGATGGATATATTGTCATCTGAATTATGCAAAAATGAAAATAACACCAGCATCTCATTTTAACAGATATATTTACCAAAATTACACAAAAATATCTTGAAATACTAAAGAGTAAATTTATCCAATAAAATTGCCATTGCATCAACCACAGCCTCCAAATGACTTCAGAATCTCCTGCAATTCTTCCCGGTGGACTCCTTGTTTAAAGATGTAAATGCTGCCATAATCCTTGTCTTTAGCTCATCAAGGAATTTTTTCAACTGCACCCCACATATAATAATCAAGGAGGCTGCAATCTGGGGAGTTAGAAGGTCAGATATAAGGAGTGATATAGTCACAAAGATTGTCTGACAGGTATGACTGAGTTCTAATTGGTTGGTAGGATGCAGAGTCTTGTTGCCAAACATAAGGTCTTCCAACAGCCACCCTCTTGACCCAGCACCACCTCATCAAGAACTGATGTAGGCCTCTGTGTTGAGTCTGAGGTCTTGTGAGAAGATGAATGATGATATAATGTCACCATCACTAGTGATCACTCTAAACACTATGATGCTAATTGGATATGTCATCCAACTCTTTTCAAATCCTCTGCACTGTCATCAGATTGACACCCAAACATTCTGAGATGTTCATCTTTGAGCTTCAGGTGCAAATGCCAAGTAATGCAATACATAATTTCCAAATTTCTGGCACAGTGAATTGGGTTATAGTCCTCTTTTTCTCACAGACAGTATCCTGTTCAGTCGACAAAGTCAAAAACAAACAACACACACGTGAAAAAAATTTAAAATATTAAATAGAGAATTTGCCCTTCCAATCCTGCATAATACTATCCATAAATTTTATAATATCCACTATCCAAAACAATTTATTCAATTTAAACATCAAAATAATTTCAATTGCATCCAAAATTATTATGAATAAAAATAATAATAATTCTGAAGTCATAACTCTTCCTCAAAATACAATGCAGAAATTTAAGAATGTATAACGACACAAAATGGAACTTACACACAACAATTTGCAAAATGCATTATAGTTATATATAGAAATAAATTCAATTACAGCTTTGATTTAAAGAAGGCCACACATATTAAAAGAGTAATTAACTTAAATGGAAAATTTTTGAGAGTGCCACTATCAAATCTTAGCAAAATATAAATCTGGATCTTTTCAAATATCTCCATTTCTGAAAGAATTACCCACTTCCCAAGCCAACATACGTGACTATAAAAATGTTAAAAAATTAAAAGAAAACAGTAAAATTCATAACCACATTATTTAAAATATATAGCACACACTAATCCCAAAGCAAAACAATTTAAATATTAATTTAAACAATAATTTAAATATTAATTTGAATAAAAATGTCAAGAAATCTTTTAATCACTTTTGTTTACTAGACACTATATATTACTTAGCATTTGCGGTAACATACCTAGTCTTCCCAGTTAACCTGATGAGTAATTATGAGTGGGCTAAGTTCTCTATTTGTATTTGTTTTATATGTGTGTGAAAAGAAATGGTGAGTACATTTGTAAAAGGCAAATATGAATAAAGGCAAAAAGAAAACTTGTCTTAGCTTTTGGTTTAGGGGTGCTCATGAATATTCATCAGGTTAGCAGAAAAGTCAAGTAAGTTCATAAGCATGAGTCAAGTAAGTTCATAAGCATGAGATGATACAGTTCAATGCCTAATAAATGAAAGTGAGCCAGATATTTATATATATATATATATACATATCAGTCAGTTTAGTGTCATATGTGACACACGTTAGGGCAATCATGTCTCTTTTGAGACATGCCTGTCTAGGTAAACCCCAAAGTAGATTGTCATTTCTTTTTGTAGCAGACTGGTTGCCAACCCAGGCTATAGAACCCAATCTATCCTGCTATTCAACTCATAGCTGGAAGGAGAAAAGATGGAATAACACTTTCTGAAGAGTATTTGCACATAATTGAACGCCATGAATTCAACTGAAATTTGGACTCGGATTTCCAATTTCTCATTCCCAGACAATATCCATTGTACCACATGTAAAATTAGTATTTAAATTATTTTTGATTTGGATTGATTCATGTGTTATATATTTTGAATAACATGAGGTTATGGATTTAACTGTGTTTTTTTTTTTACTTTTTTGTATTTTTGTGGCTGTGTATTTTTTTGCCTTTGTATATAAAATACTTAAAGTCCCTTAGATGATGAAATGTGTCAGCTAAGATAATTTTTTTGTCATATATCTGAGGGCCTTTTTATCAAGGCAAAGAATGAAATACATTGGCTAAGATAAGTTTCCTTTTTATCTTTATTCATATTGTCTTTTAACAGATATACTCTATCTGAAATTTTTTGTGTGTGCATATATATATATATATATATATATATATATATAGGATTTGCACAAGGTGGTATATATATATCATCATCATCATCATCATCATCATCGTTGTCTGAAGTTCATTTCTATGCTAGCATGGCTTGGACAGGGTTTTGTTGATGACTCCATAATTGAACCATTATGAAATATTGGAGTGAGTTTTTACAGCTGTATACCCTTACTGACACCAACCAGTTTAGGAGACTGAAAACTCAGTGCTTTTATTGGGTCACCATCTCTAAGAAAATTACTTACCAAGGTTAGAGTGTCCAGCCTACCCTATTCTACAGAAATAGGTGTAGGGGTTTTTATATCAGAGATTTTCTTCTCTTAAATAAATTGCTATATCAAGCTAAAAACTCTTACATAGCCTAATTTTTTCTTTTTCTTTTAAATAACACCAGTTTGGGGGTTAACTATTTGCCCTTAACCTGGACTCAACAGGTGCTATCACACTGTTGACCTGATAACAGCAATTAAGAGGTAGTTCTACACTTCACTAAACTGTCAATCTCCCAATATATATATATATATATATATATATATATATATATATATATATATATAATCATCTGCAGACAGTCCTGTATCACTGTATCACACCTCATCAGTACCATTAGACATCCGATTGCTTCTAGCAAGAATTGAAACTTGACCAAATTGACACCAGTTGGCACTTCTGTCTCTTAGCTATGAGTGCACAAAGAGAAAGGTGAGAGTGTTCAAAATTATTACTGAATAAACAATGTATAAATTCATGAGTAGCGACTGTTTTTAAAGTCTACCATTTCTTCATAGTGCTCAATCAGTGTGCAAGAGTGTAAATAGTCATCCACAGACAGTCCTGCATCTCTATTACAGCTCATCAGTATAGTTAGAATCCAATTGCTTCTAGCCAAGATTAAATTAAAATGCAACCAAATTAACATCAGTCAATGCTTCTACCTCTGAGCTATGGACACTTGGTACATATATATATATATATATATATATATATATATATATATATATATATATAGAACTAACCTAGAGAGCCAACGAACCTACCAAGTTCACCAAATTGGATCTTCAGGGAAAGTTGGTGAAACATTGGTAGGTTCGTTGGCTCTCTAGCTTAGTTATTTACTTAGTTTGCTCTACTTGCATATTGAGCGCTTTTTGTTTTAGGTTACTTGTCTCGGATTTTTTTCTTTGGTCTGCGTACTTTGACTGATGTTCAAGTGCTTAGCTTGTTCTTTTTTTATCACCATTTTTTCATTCTGTGTATGTACTCGGAGGGTTTTTTGAAACAAGTTTAACGACAAGTTTACAGTTATATATATATATATATATATATATATATATATATATATATATATATAAGTGTTTTCCAAGGACAAAACGTGTTATGTAGAACATTTTGTCATTCAATTACCCACACTATATCAATATAAACACAATATGTGATTATAATTAAATTAAATTTTTTAGCTACTTGCTTAATAAGTGCTTTCCATACTATTGTTTGTTGTTACTAGCAACTGCTGGAAATCCTTGCTGAGGCAATAAAAAAGTGCAGTAAAATTCTAGCGATCACTTTGCTAAAAATAAATTTTGTGAAAGAAGATAGTACTTTTACAACAAATTGTGCACCCTCATTGTGTGATGATTGCAAAGATGTAAGCGTCTCATTAGATTTGACACAACATCTTTGCAGCTGAAATCACATTAACTACCCAGCATCCTGCTCTTGTCATTTGGTTAATTAAAAAAAAGAAAGAAAATAAATTTGTGTCACTGATTTAATGGTTTCTTTTGTGAAAAATGTTAGCTTGTCTTGTAAATGTAAAAAGCGAAATATGAGGCTCTGTGAGAAAAACATGTAAAATGAAGCTCAATCACTAAGCGTAAGAGATAGTGAGATTTTATTGCTAACCTGACCTTGGCATACCTAACACGGATTGTAAACAATAGAAAAGAGAAATTAGAGAGAGACTCCAAAATCATGGATCTAACACCGTGATGAAAAACAAAATCTGACTGTGATCAAGAAATTTTTATATCAAAGTTAACCAAGGCTCAAGAGACACTCAAGCTAGCGGATTACTGATGATGTGTCTGATATGAATGAAAGAGGAGGTGGCAGATAGTGATGACTATAAGGATAAAGGAAATGAGGATTAACCCCTGATTTGAAGAATTCAGAGAAACATGTGTATATTTTTTCAGAGATAACAAGAGGATCTTTTCCTGCCCAATAGTGGCAGTTGTGAGGGTTCACAAGCACACCAATGTGAAATAATTGCCCGATTCACACTCCACCCACGTCTATTGAACAGGTTAAGAGGCTCATCCCTTGTTCCCTGTTTAGGATGTGGTTTCCGGCTTTCTCTTTTCCAATCTTCTCATTCTCTTTTTTTTTCTTTTTCTTTCAATTGGAGTAGATAGATCTATCTATCACCCAGTTCACACTCCACCCACGTCTATTGAACAGGTTAAGAGGCTCATCTCTTGTTCCCTGTTTAGGATGTGGTTTCTGGCTTTCTCTTTTCCAATCTTTTCACTATTACGTAGCCCCCTGCACATCAGTGGTCGTTACCGCCTTGCTTGGGGTGATACAATTAAAAAAAAAAAAATACCACTTCATTACTCCAAAGGGTATTTTTAAAGAGATCTGACCAATCTTCATACCAAACCAGTACATTTTCTCCAAACTCTATGTGAATGTCGCAGTCTTCAGTGGAGATTGATTGGCAGTGGTGTGGCACCCAAGCACATATTGTGTAAAAGAATATCCCACTTTCCCTTGCTGCTTGTCAAATTCACTTTCTTTGGCTATGTGCAAACATTTTTTAAACTGCTTGCAATGTCTCCTGGTTGCTGGACTTGGAAGGGCAACTGCTTCTATGAGTATCAGCTACAGACCCTGAAGCCATGAGTTTTGCATTACAATTCTTGATTGTATTTGTGCCAACTTGAGCATGTACACCCCTAATAGCCCTTCACCATTTTTGCACTTGAACAATTGATTTCCAAACCTTGTAATGTGCTTCTAGTTGGGCATGTTCTTGTAGGGTAAGACATTCAGATATGCTTGTAGAACTTCCAAATTTTAAATAATCAATCTGAAAAGACAGATACAAACAGCTTAAATTCTCATACATTAAAAATCAAACAAAAAGTTTGAGACAAAAGTTACAATAAATAATTTAAAATTTATTTTAAGATAAGGAGTTACTTTTCAATTCCCCATTGTGTTTATATATATATATATATATAGAATACTTGGTATATATGTCCGGTAAATTCCAATAGAGAAGAAATAAAAAAAACTCAATGTTAAATTTATATATTTAATTTAACAGAGTAATATAATTTAGAAAAAGTTTTAGAAAAATTTTTAGATATTCTAATATCTAAATTTTTTGTAATATATATATATATATATATATATATATATATAATCATTAAGTTTTTTATATAATTTTTCATGTGTTATGATATTTTTTCATTTCAGAACTCAAATTATATAGGAATTTTCCAAATGTATTGATTTCTGGGTGCTTTCAGTTATACTTTTACCCATTATCAATGATTAATTTTATTTTATGTGCAACTGAATATGTGTAGAGTTAATGTGTAAAGAATCATGTGTGTGTTTTATATTCTGAACACAGTAAGCACATTTTTGTTGTGTTTATAGTTGATATTATTAAGTGTTAAGTGTTGGATTTTTTTAATAAATAACGCTTCTGTTATTTTTACCCTTTAGTCTTGTCTATCATTTTTAAAGAAACCTGCATATATATATATATATATATAGCTATACAGACACAGAGAGAGCAAAGTAATAAATAATTCTATTATCTAACAACACAACTAGTACTCAATGATCACATCAAATTTAAAAATGTGAACAAAAATCGTACTAACCAATTGAAATTAAGAATTAATAAACTGATCACAGCCAACAATGTTGAATAGAACAACTTAAAACTCCCCAAAATAATTGGACTACAAACCAGGAAATATGTATGGAACTATAATAACACACAAGCCCAGCTTCCCTCATCATCATATCATGTCTGAAATCCCTACTGTTTTATCAATTAACCAAAATCATAACAGCCTACATACCTAGTAAATACAGTATTAAATCAACTCATGAACTTATCCAAATCTTGAAAACACAAAAACCAAATAATGAAACTATAGCCTCACTTGATGCTGAAAGTTTATTTACTAATGTATGTGTTAAAGAAACGATTGATATAGTTATAAAGAATATTTGCAACAATATCTCCCTCCATTGAGAATTAGACCTAACATATTACAAAAACTCTTGACTTGTACCACTGAGATCACTTTCTATGACCATCAAAACAATATATACATAGAATATGATAAAGCTTTAAATTTTCATGTCTTAGTTGATAAACTACATTTTCTAATTAAATTTAAATGTTTTGTAAATATATTTTAATTAAGTAACAGTATTTTATATTTTTAACTTTTTTGTATCAGGTTTTAAGATTTTGATCAGGAAAGTGTGTGTGTGTCTGTGCATGTGTGTGTATATATATATATATATATATATATATATATATCCGCAGACAGATCTGTTTTGCTGTATCACAGCTCATCAGTACAGTTAGACATCCGATTGCTTTTTACCCAGGATTGAAATCCAAGCGAATTGGTGTCAGTCGGCGATTCTACCTCTGAGCTATGGAGGCAGGCTTTTTAGCATGTATATTATCATTATACATGCCCAATAGCTGAGAGTGTTCTAATTCATTGCTGAATGAATGATGTGTAGATGCTAAAGTAGCTACTGTTTTTTGAAGTCTACCATTCTTCCAGAGTGCTCAATCAGGAAGAATGAACGATGCATTTTTTCCCTTCTTCGTAGATTCGTGGAAGGTTTATTATTTACTGTAATAAAGTTTTCCCCTATTTATGTTTGGTGTCTTCTTTCTTGGTCATGTGGGTTGATTGAATTTCCTTTATACATGTCATTTGTTAGCCAGCTTTCCCTGATGATCCATTTAGGAGAAACCTAGGTAGGTCTGTCTGGCTCACTAGGTATTTTTTACCTTTATATATATATATATATATATATATATATATATATATTAGCCACATGACAACAACACTATCAAGAAGGCTTACACTGCATATGTCTGGTTCATTATTGAGTGCACAACATTTGAACAAACTTTCCTGTCCACATTCACAACTTAGGGAAGTATTAATTGACAATACATGCATACTCCACCATGAAAGTAATAGGCAAAAACTTTAAATTCTCAAAGCCAGAAATTGTGAAAATATTCTAAAATGCCTATAACAGCATATCTTTAAAATATCTAAGTTGTAATTTTTGGAAGAACAACACAATAGTTTAAAACATGCATATTATAATTTTTATAGTAATTACAAAAATATAAAATTAAGTTACCTCTCTTACACTATATAACTTTTTAATTAAATGTGCTTTAATGAAGATATGTTGACTAAATATACACATTTTATACACATGTTTGTGTGTGTGTATATGTGTGTGTGTGTGTATCTATCTATCTATCTATATATATATATATATATATATATGATGTACATTTATATATATATATATATATATATATATTTGCATCTTTTATTAAAAATGACAGACAATGTGCTGTGATTAAGTTTTTTTATATGATTTTTTTCTGTAATCTTTTTCATGTAATTTTTCACGTGTAATTATTTTATTTACAGTATATAAATTACACAAAAATTGTCTTGTTTTATTTATGCAAGCATTTTCAACTATACTTACTGGTACCCTTGGGAAAGGTATTAATCCGTCCCTTCCCTCCAGTTATGGATTAAATAACAAGGGTCGGACTTGGAGACCCTGCCCTTAAAAACAAATCCCAATGAATCTTGATACTCGAAGAGAAAAAAGTATTACTGGACACAAAACTTATATAAAAACAACAATAACTTGTTGAAAGAAAAAAGTATTACCAGCAATAAATAAATAAAATTTAGTTGGCAATAAATAACCCACCAAAGTTGATGTGCCATAAAAACAAAACAACCAAAAAATCAACTATACTTCTAGTTATTATCAAGGATTAATTTTATTTTAGTTTTGACTGAATATATGAATTGTTTTCTGTATGTATCTAGATTTATAGGAATGTTTTATTTTTCAAGCCCAGTCAGCACATTGTTGTCATGTTCATTGTTGATATTACTGACTGTTGGCTTTTTCTTTATTAATAATGCTTCCATTATTTTTAACCTATTTTACATGTGGATGATGCTAGTATATTTGTACTATTGATGAATATGTTACAGATGTACTGAAAAGAAAACATAAGATCACATGAAAAATCTTATCAACAGCACCTTCTTTGTAATTTTTAAACAGACTTGCATAAAAGAGAGAGTACTACCTAAATACACAATAATATATATATATATTTTAACATCACAGTGTGGAATACCTACTAACAAAAGTGATGGAATGAAAAAGAAAACAACTAAATGAATTTGGCTAGATAAAAAAAATTCTAAAATTCCCAGTACCCCTTTATCGTGTACACGTTATAGTATCAACATAACAAATTTAGCCCAATAATGTCTAGAAGGAATAAAATGCATCACAAGTAAACCTTTTCCATTTTTCATACAATTTCCTCAATACTGTTCTTGATATCTGTTCCATATTTCTGAGATGAGGTACTGTAATTATTTATACTATTTATATTTTTTAGACTGTTATCCTCATCATTGTTGTCGCATTCACAATGTTTCAGCTGTTGTACGCCCTGGTTTTATTCAGGTGATTGGAATTTTGAACTGAAACCTTTATTTCACCCAGCGGGGTAGTTGTTCTAGTTCTGCATGCCTATGCTCTTCCAAATATCTCAACATCAGTTACCTATCTTTTAACTCAATTCGCTAAGTTTTTACTACTGTAGCCAAGTATTGAACTCACAACTCTTTGGGTCAAGTTACTGAAGTCAACCAATGCTTTTATCCACAAGGACATGTGTCCTCCAGAAAAAACAAAGATTTGGACAATTGTTCAAACAGAGTAAATAACTGTTATTGTTACTATATATATATATATATATATATATATATATATATATGTATATACAAAATCTTGCATGCAGTAATTTCAATGCTTCTTATTATAATTGCATTGTTTCTTTCTAGATAATCTAACATCTGACTGTTCAAAGAAGTCTGTTCATTCTGTTGGTCAAAAAAGAGAACAACAGATGTCATATTTTCTTTCTGGTTCTCAGCCATGTGACTTTTCATATGGGAGAACAAATGATAGTCAAATCTAGAGAATAGGGAGGGTGATCAACCAATACAAAAACTACAGTCACATAGAGCAGCTTTTGAAGCAAAGTACTTGTAGTATGCTGGAGCAATGATGAAACAAAACCACTTTCATCCATTTTCTTGGGAATTTTTTTAATGATAGCATTTCCTAGCTGCCTTAAAAAGTTTGTATAGTACTCTCTATTGATGGTATGGCCCTTTCAAAGATAGTCAATAAACACAATACTTTTTGTATTCCAAAAAAACTGTGTCCATCACCTTCCCTCCAGATGACCTTCTTTCGAGCAAGTGAGAAGTTAGTGTTTCTACATAATGGATTGCCTCTGGCTCAATGTGATGAACCTAACACTGATCCTGAGTTAGGAAGCCAATTTAAGATCAGCCTTAAATAATGTCATATTTTCCCCATGATGGGATTAGCCACTTGTACTTTTGATCAGGTGTCAGATCCTGTGGCACCTGAATAAAAACCTGTCATGCCAAGTTCATTGTGAAGAATATTTTCAACTCTCACATAATATGCTAAAAACACTGGCTATTTGATTTATAGCCAATTGGCTTTCCAGTTGCTCACTTTTGTACTGTTGGAGCATCATCTTCTAATGTAGCAACCATGTCAGTATGAATGTCTTTGGGGGCTGAAGCCTTTTTCTGTAGGTACTTAATAACACCACAATGCTAAATTTTGTCAATTTTCAAAAGAATTATTTACCAGTTACTTTTGAAATCTTCTTTGAAGAGTCACCCAAGAAAGAAACAATGAAGTTATTGACAAGAAAACTTGAAATTAATGCATGTAAGATTTCATAACTCTAGCACCACTTCTTCATAGTCAGTCTATGAACTTTTCAGCCCATCATATATATATATATATATATATAACACAAGAAAAAAGACTTAAATATTCTCATCATTAACCCTGACACTTTGATTAAAAATGTGCTTTGATAATCAAAATAAGGTAAAAAGCAAAATTACTGTGAAAACTTGCACATGTCAAACAACTTATCAGAAAGCTCTGGTTGTCATGTCAATTTCATGAATCATTGTGATTTGTTGGTCTATTTTTTAAAAGGTGTTCTAATTTGACATGCGGCTGTTTATGTCCTTGAGAAAAGCATCACACACACACACACACACACACACACACACACACACACACACACACATATATACAAGTGGATACTGAGGTGTTTTATATTTCTGTATGCTCTCTGATACTGAAAAATTTTACTCATACATACACCATACCTTAAAACTATGTATATATGTAGGGAATCCAAGACAGAAAATAGAATGATACCCACCACTGTAACTGTAGATCTAAAAATAACTGTCCAGTTGAGGGTAAGTGTAGATCAAAAAATGTAATCTATCAAGCCACTATCTACCCTAAGGAAAATAAGGAGAGATGTAATGTTTATATCGGAATTTTGGCAGGAATTTGGAAGCAACGGCTTTATACCTACAGGCACTCCTTCACCAACCCATGCTTAAGATCTCAAACAGCCCATTCTAGAAAATACTGGGAATTAAAAGAAAGTAACTTAGATCCACAGATAAAATTAGAAACTCATAGGCAAGGCTAGGACCCCTAATAGCTTAAGAGATGGATGTAATCTATGTTTGACAGAAAAAATTAAAATTTTAAAATTTCAAAACCAAAATATACTCCTGAACAAACGAAGGGAGATCATAAGTATGTGTTGCCATAGAAATAAGTATAAATTATAACAATTACAACAATTATCCTATTTTTCCAATTAATCCCAATAATTTTTTTTAAAAATTTGGCTCCCAGCAGTTACTTCTCCACTAACTACTACTACTAACTCAAGGGTCAAGCCACATACCTCCCATTACTAAAGAGGAAATTACTACTAGATTTGTTCCCCTAGCCTAACTCAAATAAAATCAATACATCTTAACCCCTTCCTTTACCTAAGCTAACCTTTGGGCTTAGAATTTTTCCTCATTCTCTGTTTATAAGGGGTTGAAGAATGCATGCCTTAAAATGACATGTTGAAAATGGCTATTTTTCCACTAAGTTTTATCTGAATTGCCAGATAAATAAATATATATATATATTACACAGAATTTAATGGAAATCCACGAAACTGGCATTAACCAATATATTTTTATTTTTTTTTAGCATTATTATTTTAATGAATACTTTGAGTGGAAAGTCTGTTTATTTTTTATATATACATATATATATAGTTAAACAGTACATTATAATTTCCACTGTCCTTAATCATTTGAGAAATTGTTTTGGAAAATATCTATTTTCCAGCAGTAATCGAACCAGTTTTGTGGATTTCTATTAAATTCCGTCATGTTGTCTTCAGTTAAGTTTGTTTACATTTGGATACAATCTGAGCAGATATTAATTGTTCGATAAAAATCAGAAGAATACCTATATAAAGGTGAAATTGAACTTTGTCTTCCCTGAAATTGGTTGATTGGTAAAGACGCGTATGTTGTAAGGATGGTATCTTTCCAGTGTGGGAGTTTGCAGGTTCAATAACTTTAACATGTTGTTCACTTGTTAATCTTTCCATGGTTTAAATTGCAAAAGACTGAGGTTGTTAAGTCTGAAAGAAACTGAAGAAAATCATTAGACACTTAAACTTAATTCACATTTAAAATCAGTCTAAGTTATTCAAACTCTCTATACAAGGGAAAGTCAAAACTTGCCTGCACTTTTATACAGACTAGCTGTATAGCCCAACAATGTTCAGGGTTTTTTTAATAGTTTTGTAATGGCAAGATTAAGTGCTTATTCAAAATCTTGAGTATGAGGTTGCTATGACACATAAGTTAAACAAAATGCGAAGTATGTATTGGTTTTTGTTGTATTTGTAAAATGGGATTCATGCTTGGTCAATTTTACCAATAAACAGGAATGATGTATGTACAATTGGAAGAACGGTGGGTAGGCATTACAGGAGTCTGTAATATGATGCAATGATGTTGTGATGCAGAAGAAGTGGATGCGTTGTCCCTGCAACATCAGAGGGGTTGGCATCTTGTAGAAAACATGAAATTGTTATGGTATATGATAAGACAGAAGTTACAACAAAGACCCGAATTTTGTTCAAATACAACTAAACGCTTTGGAGAAATAAACGATCACAAAAAGCAACATTTTCTGAAATTGAAATTTTTGTTTGCATATCAAGGCATTAGACCTTGATCTACCAGTGATTTGATTTTGGTTGAGTTTGAGTGAAGCCTCTTAGAGAAATGCATAAAAGTACCCAAAAAAACACTCGAAATTATGTTTGTCATTGATTTTTGACAAACCCTGTACATTGATGCAAAAAAATTTTGTGTACATCAAAGATTTAGACATTGATTTACAAGTTACTTGATTTTGGTTGAATTGTATAAGGAGAAGATTTCTAAGTGTTTCAGTGATTTCTACTATACCCTGTAAATCAATTCAACAATTTTTGTATACATCAAAGGTTCATGTCATGACCAACAAGTGGCCCATTTTTGGTTGAAATCAGACCAAGGGTTTTTGAGGAATAGCGTTTGTTAGGATAGAGACACACAAACACACTCGCAGACAGACATATCCATTTTGATATATACAGATAGATGTTATGGCAAAAGTGCAGATAATGTTTTACTTCTTCCCCTGATGAATTATAGTTTTTAAGTTATACTATATTTATGGGAGAAATCTGCTGGACATCAAAGAGTAAACATATGTAAATAAGTAGTGTGAATATAGGTATGACTGTTGGATCATGATAGTCTCAGTGGAACCAATAGAAAATCAGGTCATGATGTATAGGGGAAAATTGATTGTAAGAGTAAAGGGGGATAGAGACTTAAAATGACTTAAGACCCAGACAGTTTGCATGCCAGTGATGAAATAAATTGAATGATACATAATCAGCATTTAGCAAGTCTGAAAAGTTATCATTTGTCATTGTGAAACGGTTACAGGATTTTTTACAAGTTATATATTTATCATCATCATCTAAAATATACCCTAAAGTATAGCTAATTTTTCCTAATATAATATAACTAGACATCTATAATCTATCCTTTAGCATATATTGATTAATTCTTCCATCTTCTGATAAATAATATGTTACAGCTTAATGGATAGATAACCCACTAAGTCAACTACATATGTTTGACATACAGTGTATTTTTTTAAAAAACAAAAAGAACTTTCCTGTCTTTGTCTCTTGTCCACTACTTTAAGTTGAATAATAACTTAAAGAAAATCCTTTTTTACTAAAATTACACATAAATATCTTTAAATAGT
This sequence comes from Ascarosepion bandense, assembly GCA_037127315.1. Classification (NCBI taxonomy): domain Eukaryota; kingdom Metazoa; phylum Mollusca; class Cephalopoda; order Sepiida; family Sepiidae; genus Ascarosepion; species Ascarosepion bandense. The sequence goes on along the minus strand of JBBBDQ010000563.1, from coordinate 1,524,419 downwards.
AAAGAGTAAATATTTATTCAATAAAATCATCATTAGCTTCAATCATGGCCTACAGATGACTTCAAAATCTCCTGCAACTCTTCTGTTTAAATTGGTGAATGCTGTCATCATCTCTGCCTTCATTTCATCTATGATATTTTCTTGGTCTCTCACTCAACTGCACCCCACACATAAGGGAGTTAGGTGGCCAGATGCAAGGTGTGATGTGGTCACAGAAATTGTCTGATAGCCATGACTGGGTTTTCTTACTTGTGTGGCATGGTGCAAACTCCTTTTGCCAGATACAGAGTCATCCAGCAGCCACCCTCTTGACCCAGGGTAGCATTACCTTCTTGAGGAAGTTGATTTAGGCCTCCATGTTGAGTCTGAGGCCCTGTGAGAAAATGAATGAAAGCGTAAAGTTGCCATCACTAGTGATAACTCCAAACACATTCATCATTATCATTAAACTCATCCAACTCTTTCCGAATCCTCTGCATTGTCATCAGAATGAAAACCAAACACTCTGAAATGTTTGTATTGGAGCTTTTGGTGCAAATACCAAGCAGTATAGGATGCTGTTTCCAAATTCATGGTGGAGCGAATTGCATCATGATGCTCTTTTTTCTCACAGATGGTGCCCAACTGACCTGACTATACTGTATAGTTGACAAAATAAAAAACAAACATGCATGCATGAAATTCAATTGTACCCTACATATTTAATAGTAAAATTACAGGCAATACATTTTTATGTAAAAAGAATACGACCAACAATACCTATTTATATTAAAATTCATAACTATACATTTTATCTGTAGTTGAAGGTATACAATTACTTTAAAATAAAATTTAGTTGAAGTCAGAAAATTGTGTTCTAAATATTCTGATTTCTGCAGTAAATAATTCACAGAAGTTGATCTGCTACTAAACAAAATCAACCAAAAAAGACATAGAAATAAAGACAGGAGAAGGTAATGATTAAAATTTTCTACCACATCCATGATGATAGGAAAAAGAAAATCAAAGCAAATAAAACATGAATGAGATCAGTTTAGAAATGTTCCTGCTATTTAATGTAAACAATTATGGTGCCTACCTAGGGCAATGGCATTTTAGTCCCCTTCAAAATATTGTTCTAGGACCCTTGTACAATTATTTCAGCATTCTTCCCACTTTTCAGAACAGCATGCAAAGACCTTTCATGATTGCAATCAACTGCTTTGTTGCCTTCTCCTTATTCTTGCCCATAGAAAATCTTCTTCTTTTCAATGGAGGAAGTCATCACAAGGAAGAGCCTGAAATGCAAATTACAAATTAAAAGATACCAAAATTGAAATATGTGGAAAGTGTTTTTACAGGATGAAAAGTGCAACACTAAAATCTAAAGGCACACTGCAATAGCCAAATGTGCATTCCAAAAGCTAAACAGAGTATTAAGAAACAGGAAAATCTTATTAGAAACAAAGGAAAGAATACTGAACTGTGCAATATCACTCTTTTTATATGGATGTGAATGCTGGACAGATGAAAAAGAGACATGAAACAATAGAAATGTGGTTCTACAGAAGGATGCTGAGGATACCATGGACTGAACATGTGTGCAACAATGAAGTTTTAGAAAAAAATGTAAACAAAAAAGAAACATACTCATCATCAGGAACAGATAGTTGAAATTTCTAGTGAATGTAATGAAAAAAGGAGGATTGGAAAATTTGTTACTCACAGGATAGATTGAAAGCAAGGAACAGAAGAAAGAAAACAATGAATAACCTACTTAGTAATCTTGAAGTAAACAGATAGTGGAATAAGGTTTAGGAGAAAGAGCAAAAACACACAATTTATCAATAACTACAGAGGACAGGAAATAGAAGAGAGCCATGATCTTCTATGTCCTGAAGGGACATGGCATATAGAAGAAACCAGTTGTTGTAAAGAGTTAAATAGGGATTGCTCATGGAGGAATGCTGGTAGACCTAGGTGACCATGTTTTGCCAAAATATTTGAATACAGCTTCACTGATGAACTTTCTCAATCATTGTGAATGCAACAGTCATACTATACACAAAGCTAGTTAATGATATCTCTCTGCCTGTTGAGTAATCCTACAGAAGAGTATGTTTATGCATGTGCAATAAGATCCCATTTCTGGTTGCTAAGTTATATCAGATCAATGCACCCAATTCCAGAGATAATCAAAATGGGTCGATACTTTTAGGACTGACCTTGTTCATTTTAACCTTTAATTTTGGTCATACCTTTTAGGCTTTTTAAACACATCTAAAGCCTTTGTTTATATTTGTTTAGTAAAACTGATGAAATTTGGAATCAAGCAAGGTCTACACAGCAACACTTTGTACAGAAATTGTAAAATTTACAATTATATAAAGCAGTTTGTTTCAGTTTTGATAGAAAATTTAATGGTCAGCAGTTGTGATTACACCTAATTATAACCAACAAAAACTAGTATCATTTCCAATTTGAATGCAACAGATATTTAAATATATGTAATAACATTTTTGCTATTTAGAACTGGTTGTAATCACAACTGCTTTTCTGTTTAAACTGAAACAGGCAGGCACAAAGTTTGTGGTTTATTAAAGATGTTGATAACAACTGTGCTGTGTTTATCATTCATGTAACCCTTGGCAGATAAACACATTTACCTATTTAATCATACTTAACAATATAATGTTAATGGTACTATTGATATTAATATATAAATTTCTTCATTCAGAAATATCTACATTCATTGACCAAACAACCAGTGCTACTTTCAGTTGAAGCTTATAAAATCTCTTCAAACTGTTTTTTCAGGAAAGTAGGTTTCTCAATCCCAGTAACCGTTATTATTCTTTTCAGTATTCGATTAATAAGCTTTAGAAAGCAAACCTATCTTTTTTAGCATTGATGGGGGCTTGCATCCTAATCTTTTGCTTGAACTGGTGCAGAATATCAACATCTTGATTATCTTATTATTTTCTCTTTGAGTTACATGTACTATTCAATTTAGTTGTTACTTTTGTTGAAAGTATTCAAGTAATGCGGTTTCTATTATTTCGTACTGTGACACTTTTAGTCAGGGTCTATCCTGGTCAACACAGCACCAGATGTGATGACAGTCTCCTACCACTAGTTGTGATAGCTTTGACACAGTAGCTGGTCTTCAAGTCATCTATTACGACGGAGTTCTTCCTCGCCCATGCTGTGAATTTTGATCCCAAGGAAGTTCCACTGAAATCTTGCTAGCTGTCTCTTGACCAAATCGAACCAGACCAGACGTGGGTGCACAATTGGGTTTATGAAAATGGCACCAGAAGTAAACTGAATGACGCCTGAATAAGTTGCAGAAAAAGTCTTTATATCCAAACAAAAAAATAAAAAGTAAAAGAAATAGAAAATAACAATTGTCGATATCTTATTGCTACAATGGAGCAAAAGTTTCGTCTAACAGTAGTGTTTGTCTACTTAACATTAATTCAAGCTTTTGGTTGGTAATGTCTGTTCACTCCCATCAGAGTTTTCACATTTGTGTCGATTCAAAATGTCTTATTTGAGCTTTTCACCAAAGCTTTACGAAAACTGACGAAGACTGGTCTTGGTGTGTGTGATGGATGGTGGTGGTAGTAAATTTGTCTTATCTGTCTTAGCTTGGCACAGCAACTCGTAAGTTCATTGTTTGACTTTAACACTTTCTTGGCTCTTTTTGTTTCTTTGCATCTTCAGCCAGGACTCTATCATAGGCGCGTTGTTTGCCTTTACGGTTGGCACCAAACAGCATGGCAATTATCTCTGTCTCCATACATCTTTAGTCAGGAACTCTATCGGAAGCAACCATCTCTGTCTCTACGGTTGTGGCTCCCCAGTTGGGAACAGTCACTCCCTGGTCATTACATCTTGACTTGGTCCTGATCCAACTCCAACTAATTTTGGCTCTCTGGGACGCTATTTTTATGCCTGTCCCAAATTTTCTTGTGGGTGACATGGTGGATGCGGGGTGTCTATGCAAATATAATCTTTAGCTAATCAAATCACTCCCATCTTTGCAATTTGAGGCAGAGTTACTTCCTTCCCTTAATTTAACCAATGAAGCAGCCATATTTCTGGTGACAAGCATTTCTTTCCGTAGTCTTCATTTTGATTCAATTGATTACATAATTTATTTTTCTGGTTTTAAAATCTGTTCACACCGAATTTGAAAATTTCAGGGTTTAACCTTTCTTGGCCTCATCAAAAAATTTTTTGACAAACCAGAAACAATGTTTTGGCTAAAGTTTATTTTTCACTTTTACCAGTTGTAAAGATCAGGCTTTCAATGATATTTTTCTTAGTCACTTGTTTCTGCTTTGTCACATAATGGCCTGCACTTGCAAAATGTTTTTTTTAATTCACCCAGCCAGTTTCCAGAATTTTTCATTTTGCAATATTTTCTCTCTGCTCATAATTTATTAGCTGTGTTCATATTGTAACCAAATAAACAATTTTACTATCTATTAGGCTTATTCTTCTCTCTGCTCATATTGGAGCAATTAATTTGCACAATTAATAACACAACTAATAATAATTTTTTTTGCTCCGTCATGCTAAAATAGTGTTATATTTTTTTTGCATGCAAAATAGTGTTACAGTACAGTTTTGTGTGTATGTGTTTGCTTTGCAGTGTATAGAGTGGAATGAACAAACCCAAGGCTTGAAATAATTGTTTAACAGCTTTTATTGAGAGAGAGAGAGAGAGAGAGAGAGAGAGAGAGAGAGAGAGAGAGAGAGAGAGAGAGAGAGCAAAATAGTGGTATTTCATGGAAAAAAGAGTTGAGTTATGGAATTAACATTATTCCCTTGAGCAGATATTTTGCAGAAACTTGAGAAATTTGAGGTCAAGTTGTTAGCAAGGGTTGTGAGTGGTCTTTCAACCTGGGCCTTCTGCTGCTGAAAAGAAAAGTGGTAAAAGAGAGCAAATAGGGCTTGGTCAGCATTTTTATGAGTAAAGTAAGAAAGCCTCCACATGTTACAATAATCAACAAGTAAGATAGTTTCTCCAAGTTCTTTGTAATTATGTAGTGCCAGTCCATAAGGTGCAATGAAGAATGATACTGAGATGATTCATTCAATAATAGTCATTTTTAATCATTGATCTGAAAAAGTGGTTGTAAGCAAATAGTTTAAATATTTCTGTTGGTTTATTTTGTTTTATAACATATCAACCTTAATGGGTTATTTAATCCTGGCAAGATTTTTAGGATAGGATTGTATGAATAGAATATATATTTGTAAGAAATCAGTTTGTAGATGAGGTTTCATTGATATATCTTTGTAAAAAGGGTTTTTGTTGAGAGTCAAATCTAATTTTTTTTTCAAAAATGTATTGGTGGTATTTTAACTATTAAAATGGATTTTTATAGTTTGGAGATTAAATATTTCCCTATACTTGGGACCCTGACATGTTATTCTATCCTAGATCAGAGTAGACTTGTGTACAGCAGCAATCCAGAGGTAGTTCCTCAAAACCAGATGTAGTTTATTGTCAAATCCAGGTAGAAATACTTCCGAACAAGTTTGGTACAATTTATAACATGCATATGAAAATCATAATGTGACAAAGTTTTTTAAGATTTGAATTTCAGGTTAAAGTTTTGTAACAATTTGTGGTGTTGGACAAAGCACAGCCCTAAAACAGCCTATTATATGTTCAGTTTCCTTATCTCTTATAAATTTGTTATAACTGATCCATATCTTGAAGTATTTAAGTGTACAATAAACCACATCATGAATACATACTTGAGGCAAAGTAATAATGTACAAGGCAATAAAGCAAAAATTATATACATTGATTTAGAACAGTGCATTGGCCACTGAAGTGATATCATTAAAGATGTGTGAATTAGTTTACCAGCTCAATTTTGAGTGTGCATCATGCCATAAAATTTATTTCCTGGAATTGACTGTGAAAGAGTAAAGGATTGAGAGAAAAAAGAAGACTGCTAGACCAACAGTTGCCAACCTTTTGAACTTCATGGACCACTAAATGTACAATTTTAAATTTGGAGAACGACTAATATGAATTTAGGAAAAAAGTAAATACATTTATATGATGACGATAATAATAATAATAATAATAATAATAATAATAATAATAATGATCAGAAAACTTTTATTTTATGAGTATAAAATACACCCATTATAGGTAACAAAGTTATAGTGTAATCATTTAAATAAATCAAATTGAAAGTTTGAAGTTCATTCAAATATAACACATTTTTAGTGTGGTATTTCTTCCTGTTTGTTTGAAATCAGTTTGTGAATTTTTGGCTTCAATTATGGCACCGTAAGACAGAAAGCTGTGTTTATTTCAAACTGAGACTGGTACAGTTTTAATTGCTGTAACAGATGACAATGTCTTTTCACACAAATATGTTGTTGCTTCATTAAAATTGAAGTAATGCCCCAATTTTTCTACAGAGCATCAAAAATCTTGCATGGACCAACAGTGGTCCAGGAACCACCGGTTGATGACCACTGTGCTAGACAATTTGACATGATGGTAATGTTGATTCTAATCCTGTATGGAATGAATGCAAAACACTTTTCCCTCCCCAATTTGTAGACAGAAGCACACAAGACCAGTTAACTTGGTTTCATATGACTCAGTCCCAATCTGTCTTGCCTTAAAGTGAGAATACTCTATTCATTTATCTGAATTTACTCTTGTGTGTCGACCCCAACTCTTAGTTTGTGAACTTTTTGGTCATATTACTCTTTCTTTGCCTTATTACTGTTAATATTTTTTGCTTGTTTTATATTATATTTTATCCTGTTCTTTGTTTTTCTTGCTATTTCTTTTTGTGAACTTTGTCAATTCTGTTTGTTAAACAGTTCTGTCATTTATTTACATTTAACAATGGCCATTCACTCTACAACAACACAGGAAATTAAAAATCCATTGGTCTGTTCTACTCCAACTCACCATATTTATCCAACCTTGCATCAATTGATTATTACTTTTCTTTTTTAATCATTGTGAAATGATTTGATGTGGGAAACTTTTTCTAATGCAAAGCAGGAATCAAGAATTTGGAAGAAACTTTTCCCATCAGAACTGCAGAATTTTTCTTAATGTGTATCAAACAGTTATCTGGTAAGCGGCAACAAGCCACTGCAAATGATGGTGAATATATAACTGAATAAAATAATACTTTAATTTTTGAAAATTAAATTTGATAAGCAAAAGCAAACTATTTCTGACCCCACCTAATAGACATTGATTCACTTAAATCTGAGACAGGGCTACAAAAATAGAGCATCCAGTAAGGATCAAACAGCACTAATGCTGATCTATATTTCTGTTTGTTGGGCAGATTATTTACATTTTACAATAGACATTCACTCCACAGGTAAAATAAACAAAAAATTTGTAGTATCCACAGTGATATTAGCAATAGTACTATTAGTACACAATATTTGTTATATACCCTTTGTGTTTGGTATATACTGCTACTTTTGCTGGAACAACAATCATCCTAACAGATAACTGAAAAAATGAACACTTACATATAAATATATTACTTATATTTTTATTCTTCTTCAGTGACACTGGTATGGAGTAGGAGGCACATACAAAGCAGTTGACTGGCTAGAGTTATTTTCTCTTTCTTGCGTTTATCTCTGTTGACCATTCTCTCTGATCTTTCTTTGTCAGGAATCTTGATCTTATATAAGCAGAGATTCCTGAATTTCACTTGATTATGTCATCTTATTTTAAAGGCACATTTGTTTATCAGTTTCACATTATTATTGTCTTTGGCCAGCTATCTTTGATATCATCACATTCCTGTGCCAGTGTTTAATATTTCCTGTTTGACGAAATTATATTTTCTGTTAGTCACAGATGCATCATCATGATTCCTGTCTTTCAATGGTTTATATTTTCTGACCTTGACACAACACACATTGTCATTGTTCCTGACGATAAATCATATTTCTGTTTGCTCATCAAAATACAATTACATTCCTTCAATGCAAACACTGGCCTTTGTATTCCTGCTGTTTACATTAAATGATACTTATCTAATGTAATTATACCTTTATTTGCCAGCCTGCATTCTTGATTTTGAGCAAAATTATATCCTGTGTGTCACAGAATATATAACACATTATCAGCAGCAATATTCATATTGAAACAATAATGCAATAAGAAAAACATGATTTTTTATTAATTCAGACTGTTTTGATCACTTTAGACGTTATATTTAAATGATAATCATATTCAAATAGAGGTTCAGTTGTTTATTAAACAATTTTGGTCTTTGATAAACAAATGAAACGTCTACTCAAATATGAGTATCTATTAAATATAACATTTAAAGGGATCAAAATCTGTTAGATTAATAAAAAGTTAATTATTAAATTATTATTTATTGCTTTAAAGCATTATTTGTTTTGTTGTTTTTGTTCTGTTTTGAATAAATCCATTGTATCAAATGAGACAAAAAAATCCTCCCCTTGTTTGTCCCTGACCCAGTCTGCTATTACTTTTAATTGTTTTCTCAATCTAAATAACAAAAACAACATTCAGTATATGATTACATATTCATAATGAACCTCATAAAGAATCAAAACAAAAGCCACCATTTTTTATTATATACTGTGCTTTGGTGTTTATGTCTGATGTCTATATATGACTAGCCTTGCTCTCTCAACCCTCCCTACTTTCTCACCACATTCTCACTATTCTCTTTTCTGCGTGTGTTGCTAGAATTAGATCTCAAATTTTGTAGGTAAGTTTTAAATAACTGTTTCAGTTTTGGGTCTGCTTGGTTATATATTGATACTATTCAGCAGTTTTCAAGTTAAAAGAAAAAGAATTTCAAATGCTAAATGAAGGATTTTGTAGGCTGATTTTCAAGGCAAACAGGATGTCTACACTTAAAATATTGGTACAATACAAGTTCTCTCTCTAAATTTTCTTCAATTTGACTCCATAGCAGAGATTAAACTGACTGATATTCAGTGTCTAAATTAAGAAGCAAACAGTTTCTTTATTTATTTTAAAAGTCAGTGATAAAATCAGATGTCTGAATGGTAGATGACACTAGGCTATGTTGAATAAATATTTATAACATACAATGTTGGTTTTATCACTCGCACTCAGAAATCTCTAGCATCTTATTTACTTTATTGCTTTGCTTGAGGTGAAAAAATAAAAATAAAATGCTGACATATCAAATTCAATATTCTGTTAAAATATTCAGTGAGATCCTGCTACACTTGTTCTATGTGTCATATCACTTCAGAATTTAGGTGATCATGGCTCTCCACAATTTCTCATTCCTTTATAGCTTTTAGCAATGCTTGTCTTTTTACTATCCATCTGACTCCCTGTTTTGCTAGCATGCTTGTTAGGTAAGTTACCCAGTATTTACGGTTCTCCTTCTTCACTTTGATGTCTTATAAGTGTCAAATTCTCCAAGCACTTTTTCCACATCACGGGATTAAGAAATTTCAACTGTCTATTTTTGATTCTAAGCATAAGTGTCCTTTTTGTTTTCATTTTCTTTAAGTCATCCTCATTGTTCACATCCTCCACCCATGATATTCTCATCCTTCTGTACAACCACATCTCTTTTGACTCAAGTCTTCTTTGAAACTATGAGGAAGTATCAGTGGATAAAAGCTTTGGTTAGATCCAGTGACTTGAGTTAGGGAGTTCAATACCTGGTGACAACAGTGGTGAACAAACAATTTAGAGAGTTTAGTTAAAGGGAGATATCTAAGACATCCAAAAGTGGCATGGCTCATGGATCAAGAACAATATACCCCAGTTATCCAAATAAAGAGATTAGTTTGAAATTCCAATCATCTAATCAACTGCAGTGTACAACAGTTGAAATATTGTAAATATGAATATGGCAATAAAGATGGGGACAACAGTCCAAACAATGTAACTAATGTAAATATTACCTCATCTCAGACATATAGACAAACACAGCCAAGAAAAGATTTTCTTTTTAAATTTCTGATGTTTCATCATTTGTTCAAATTTTATTAAGCTGTTTGAGCCAAGAGCTTTTCAGCAACCAATTGTATATGTTGTTATTCCTTCTTAGTAAAGCTATGTGTTTATGTATTATTGCATATGCAAATTAACTATAAAATTCTGCCCTCTGTGATATGTCTTTCTCTATCTAAAAAAAGCAAAGCCATAGACAATGAATTTAACCAAGACAAACTATTTTTTGGCATTAACCAAAAATCTTGCTTAAAATCTTTGAGATCCACTTTTTTTTATAAATGAGATTTTTTTAGGAATCATTTAAAAAAATATATTACTTATTATAAAAAAAATACTTGAGGCACACCAAACAAAATAGAATGGAAAGTGAATCTCTTAAATTATCTGAAGATAAGTATTTTCAAGCCACATTGGAAAACATGCTGTTCTATGGTGTTAAAAGCTGGACTTTATCAAAGAAGATGCGTGATAGGCTTGATGGAACATGTACAAGGATGCTTAAGGCTATACTTAGTGTATCATGGAAAGAAGGCAAAACAAACAAGGAAGCTTTATGGAAACTGCAAAGTGCAGCATAATCACTATGGGTTAGAAGACTGGAATATTCATCGGCCATATTTGGAGGAGGGGGAAAAAACATTTGTTAAGTAAAGTATTTTTTGGGAACCTAAACACAGAAAATAGAAGTGAGGGAGACCAACCCAAACATATAAAAAAAATCAGCTAAAAAAACGATACTGGTTTGTGGAGTGAAGAACTAATGAAGACAATGGGAAATGGGGAAGAATGAGCAAAACTAGTTAATAGAGTTTGAGTTGAAAATATAATATATGAGTCTTGAAATATAAAGACAAACAGTCTTCAGTCAGTCACTTAAATGCCATGTGTGATAAATGCTTGGGAGATCATGTCTCTCTTGAGTTACAACTGATTCAGCAGAAAAATTTGAACACTCTTGGCTACTAGTTTGTGTTTTCATTGTATATAACATGCTAAAATTTGCCTTCCTATACTGAGCACCTATAGCTCAGAGGTAAAATTACTGACTGATGTCAATTTGGTCAGGTTTCAATCCTGGTTAGAAGCAAGTAGATGTCTGACCGTACTGATGAGCTGTGAAACAGATTTGTCTGCGGATCTATATATAAGGGTACTTCTATTTTTAATTTTTTTTTTCTTTACCAACTAAAATGTTTTTTATATTTCATGCTACCTCGTTGGTAGAAAATCTTTAGCATATCAATGCCCATGAAACAGTATAACTGAGAAATGAAGTAAATATCAAATATGATTGTTATGTTATCATCTACTCTGTGATGTAGAAGTTCTACCTCTGTGCCATCTTGGACTGACACATCTTGGAAACAATCTCTTTCATTGATCTGTGACTTTTCAAAACTATAGTATGAGATCTTATCTCTCACAAAATGTGTACCTGGTCCATTTTATTAGAGATCTTCAAACTCCAAGTCAAATTTGTGCAGGCTATTATCATTTCATTTCTACTATATTCATTTTCTCCATCAAATTACTCATCCTTTCCTCCATTTCATATTCCTCCTCCTTTTCCTCCATCTTGACTTCTTTCTAGACCTTATTTAATCAGAATGATCCAATAAATTCTATCAACTTGTTGCTATTATAGTTGTTCCTTTTGTGCAATAAATTTATATTTTTTAGGACTTGAATCCTTTTTTTTTGTAGCACAGTTTTTAATTTTGAATAGGACATCATTATAGGTGATCTAATTTGTTTTTCCATCAATACAGAGGAACTTTGCCTTTGATTGGCATGTGGAATAGTTCTATAACTCAGTAATAGTATTGGTAGGTAACTATCTATGATGTTTCTGGATGGGGAAATACTTTCAATACCATTTTCACCATCTGCACCATTCTCTCTACAATTCTATTGGATTACAGATTGTAAAGTAGTGTTTTATAAGGGAGGCATCCAATTTGTTTTAACGATGAACACAAAGTTTCATCACAAAATTCAGGTGCATTGGCAAAGACTATTGTTTTTAGCACCCCATTTCTGGAAAATACATGTAATATTTGCTGATTCCCTACCCTGAACACTAACCACTTTAGACTATCCAGAGAATGAGACAACAGAAATTTCAAATAGTACTATACCTTTAACAAGTGCATGATCCACATGAACGTGGGTCCATGGCACTTTTACTTTTAGCCATGAATGTATCTTACTTTGCCAAAAGGTTTTTATTTCCATATGAATTTCTGTACATATTTGTCTACATCACATAAAAACCCAGGCCACCAGGCTTCTAATTTTAATAATTTTTGTATTGCTGTTATTCCACAAGGAACGTTATTGTCTACACTTTTTTTATGTCTTTTCTTAATTTCTCTGGTGGCATTAAAACATCTCTATTGCATATAAAACCCTTCTCTATAGTTAACTTGTACTTTATAGGGAGTCTCTGCTCTAGAATAATCACTTCAATTGTTACTTTTAATTCTACTGCAATTCTACTTAATACTGAATTCTGTAGCATTACAAATGAAAGATAATCTAATGGTAATACATGTGTTTCAATCCAGTGCAATATCTTTTCTGAATTGTCTGATCTTTCTAATGGTTCATTGAAATTTAGTCTTGATAGAGAATCTGCATGTGGAATAGTATTTCCATTCACATATTCTATGTCAAAGTCAAAGGCCATGAGCTTTATGGCCCATCTTAAAATTCTAGAAGATATGACTTTAGTTAACTCTTTGAATGGGGTTAAAAATAAACTCAAAAGGTTTATGGTCTGATCTAAGCAGAAACTCCCTGCCTAATAAAAATTAGCAAGCTCTTTGTGATAGCTAGCAATGCTTTTTTTGATGTTTGAATAGTTAGCCTCGGCTGGTGTTAACTTTCTACAAAGGTGCATTATAGGAAGTATGTTGTGGTGTAATGGTATTACCTCAGAATGAAAAATTAGAGAGCCAAGTTCAAATTTCAGTTGAATTTGTTTCATTCACTTACACACAAATACCCTTGGAAAAAGTATTAATCCATCTCTTCTCCCTCTAGCTATAGGTTGAATAGCAGGACAGATTGGGTTTTATAACCTTGGTTACCAAGCAGTCTACTGCAGAAGTAATTGCAATCTGCTGTGGGAAAATCTTCTGCCTAGTCATTCATGTCTCAAAAAAGACATGATCTCCCAGGCGTGTATCTTGTATGGCAATTAACTGACTAACATTATAGGATGAACTTCCTGAGACAAAACTTACTGATATGGCATGCTCTTTTGCATTCATAGTTAAAGTCACTTCCTTTTAAGCATAAATTTTTTTTAATATGGGTCTTTTTATAAATTTTTTCTTTAAATTGTCATAGAGTCCATTTAAATTCAATGTTTTTTTTGTAATTCTGTAAAGAGTTCGATCAATTCACTGTAATTTATCAATTATCTTCTATAAAAATTGCCTAACTTTAATAAAAAAAGATTCCAATTCTTTTCCATCTGTAGTTGTAGATATCTCTGCTATTTTCTTTATCAAATTTGTGTCTGGTGAAATTCTGTCATTAGAAATCTGATAACCCAGAAATGTTACTGTGCCACTATTGAACACATTTATTCTTGTTTATGATGGTCAACCCAGTATATTTTTAATTTGTCTAAAACATAATATATCTGTCAAAAGACAATATGAATAAAGACAAAAGGAAAACTTTTCTTCACTGACGTGTTTTCTCCTAAGGGGCTTTATCAAGGTAAAGCCTCTCAGGATAAAACACAGTGGGTGGTAAAGAAAAGATTTATTTCTTTTGTCTTTATATAAGATATTTGCTTAATTTCTTGGTTACACAGTTTTATGGGCCATAGACATGTTAGCATTTTCTATTAGCCATCATTTTAAACTGCCATTCCTATAAAAAAATATGGAAGCCAATACAATAATTCTCTTGTTTCATTTTTGGCCCAAATATCTAAATCACAAAAATAGTTGGGAGGTTAAAATATTATCCACTGAATCTTATATATACATTTGGGTTATTCAGTATACTAGCCAAGTAGTGTAAACTAACAGTACTTGTACGGAGCCTAACTTCAGATGTATAGGTGGCTTAATGGTTATCAGACTGGAAATTGGTATTGGCAAGCAGAGTTCAAAATCTGGTTTAATCTGTTGCATTCACTTTCGCACTAATATTGTCAGCAAAAGGTATGAATCCATCCCTTCTCCCAGTTATAGCTTGAATATCAGAGCAGACTTTGCTTTCTAACCTTGGTTGGCAACCAACCTAAGAGAAGAAAAACTCAATTCAAAAACAGTAGAGAAGACAATGGAAAACTACCCCACTATTTTTCTCAAGTGGTCATTCTATTTATAGCTAATAAAGAAAAGGAATCTGTGGAGAGTCATGATCGCTTATGCCCTGTGAAGAGCATGATATTAACAGGAAAAACCCATTGGGAAGTAATATATGCCATCAAATACATAAGTTTCATAAATTACATTTTTTACTCTTTTGTGCTTTTTACAATATTCAAGAAACTTTGACTCTAGTGATCTTATTTACTTTCTCTGTTGTTCTACAGAAGGATACTGAGAATACCATTGACTAAACATATGAGTAGTAATGAAGTTCTAGGTAAATGAAAGCAAAAAAAAATATTTATACTTAGAATATTTAAAGGAATAATTGAACTTCCTAGAAAACATAATAAGAAAAGAGGGCTTGGAAAATTTGACATGCACAGGACATATTGAAGGCAAGAGGGACAAAGGAGAGCAGTGAATAAGCTTGTGTAAATGGTTGGTAGAACAGGGATTTAGAAAGATAGCAAAACTAAAAAGAACTTAAAAAAAGCTTCTCCCAGGATCTCTTGCACTTCCTTCCTTCCTCCCTTCCTTCCTTCCTTCTTGTTCTTCCTTCCTTCCTTCTTTCCATTACTTACTTCCTTCCTTCCTTCCTTCCTTCCTTCGTGTTCTTCTTTCTCTCCCTTCTTGTTCTTCCTTCCTTCCTTCTTGTTCTTCCTTCTCTTCCTTCCTTCTTTCTTTTCTTCCTTCCTTCCTTTTACTTCCTTCTTGTTCTCCCTTATCTTCCTTCTTGTTTATCCTTCCTTCATTCTCATCCTTCCTTACTCTCAAATCTCCTTCTCTTCTCATAAACTTTCTCATATGAAATGGCCTAAAATATCTGCCGATTCCTATTTTCATTTGAGAGTTATAGATTTTTTCCTTTCTGTAATTTGTTTCTTTCTGCAATATCTTTATAGAAAGTAACTGCTGCCTTGTCACCAATTCTTCTCACCATGTGGTAAGCAGTATTCCATTTTCTCTTCCTCTTTCATTCAAACTACACTTAAAGTAACAAAGAACAGGAAGTTGTGAAGAGATTCTGAAGGGTCATTGAACATGTTTTCAGTTATTTACTTTTCCATATGTTCATTCATTTTTGCACATATGAATCTGTTAAATAGTAGGGTAAACTCTAGCTTAAGAGAAATAAAACAATTTCAAACTGTGGACAAGTTAATAGGGAACCATTCCACTATCATGTTTGTTATCAATTCATTGATAACAAATGGCAATTCATCAATAATAAAGGAAAGAAATTTGTGGAGAGCCATGACTGTTCATGGTACATGGCATTTAAAAAAGGAAGAAATAATTATGGTGTTAGTATTTGGGAAAACATTAATCTACCAGATGCGTCAAATTTGCATATAGGTCCTGTTATAGTCTCCCTAGTAGTTTCTTCTTGCTTGTTCATGACTTCAATTTGATGACATTCAATATGGCACCCACATCCCTATGTTTGTCAAGGGTAAGAAAAATTCTGCATTTCAAAACAGAGAAAAGGCATTCATCCATACATTGAATATTTCTGTCACATCTGGTTTGGCGTTTCTGCTACATATTTAGAGATTCTTGATAAAATACAAAGAAGCCAGGTTAAGACCAATGTTATTGGTCTTAAGCTGGCTTCTCAGATCTAGTCACTTTCCCACAGCTGTAATACAGATTTCCTCTGCCATTTTTATAAATACTTTCTGATGAACTTTCCTCTATGGTACCTAGAATTTATTAATTTAAGTGCAGTGCTAGATTGGCAGAAAAATCATCATTTTACAGTTAAAATTGCAAGATGTAACTTTGAAAGTTTCTTCTCTGACACTTTTCACTTGGTTTTTCTTGTTTTTTACTTTCCAGTCAACTTTGTTTTTTAGAATTTAACTGCAAATATTTTTCATGATAATTGTTCTGAAGAAATTTTCCTCTATAGTACTTAGACTTTATGAATTTAAGTGCAGTACTAGATTGGCAACAATCTCTCATCTTATGGTTGAAATGATTAGATGTAATGTAAGTTCTATGCTAATAATTTCTTCACCCCCACTTCTCGCTTCCCAGTCAACTTTGATCTTCAAATATTTAAATGCAATATCAATCATTATTTTTTTCATTCCTGTTCTTTCATTGCTCTTTCTCTAATTCTCTCACATTCAGTAACCTCTTATGTCTTAGTGGCTTTATTGCCATGTTTGTGACGAAATGATTAAAAACAATGAAGGTTAACAGGAGATAATAAAGAGAAAACTGTGGAGTGCCATGATCACTTACATCAGGAAGGTGTTGTGCTAATCCTCTTACTTGAACTAAAAGCAGCGGCAAACAAAATTTACATGTATAAATGATAGAGAGGGTCATTGTTAGTAGAGGTAAAAGAGAATTTTAACGAGGCAATATTTTCATGTGTTTTTATATGACAATTGATGGATTAACAAAGGAGAGAAAATACACATGCATGTAAATATAACAAAAATGAAAGATATTAAAATTTAAGAATATGTGTGTGTGTGTGTGTTCAGTCACTCAGGGAAAAGATCCACATGTTACTTCTATAACATTGTTAGAAGAGAAAAGAGAAAGAAAAAAGGAAGCGTCACATTTTTATAGCTGCTTAATAGACCCCCCACCTAATGACAGCTGAGTGTAAACCATAAAGGGACATTTCATTTAAAAGAAGGAAAAAATTGCTCTTTCATGAATGTCTGACTTTTTGTTTAAAGAAAAAAAGTTACCATTATGAAAAAGAAAAAAAAATTCACCATTAGAAATTTTTCAGCTTGCTGAAACTTTAATAATGGTAACTTTAAGCATGTTGAAAATTAGGGTGTAATAATTTTCAACATGCTTACTATTACTTCTAAATGCCTTAATGTAATAACTACAGCTGCCTGTGCTGATTTATTAACTTTCAATAATTGAATTAATGCATCAAAACTTATCTGAACTCTTTTGACATATGTATGAACTTAATCTTGAGTGTTAATTTGTTGTGTCAAATACTCACCTCCTGTTTTTAACCTTCTTTTTACATGACAGGGATAAGACAAAGGTCTCCACTTATTTCATTTTTGATCTTATTTACAAGTAGAAAAAAATGCACTGAATAATTATTTACTGCAGTCATTACAATTTGTGCATTGTAAAATGGTAATGATAGATTAGTGATTTCCTTATAAGGAGACATTTAGCATTATTTGTTTTCTTTTTCTTGGTACAGAGTTTAGGATAAGTAAGGATAAGCATCATTCTAAAGGTGGAGTGCAAGTCATCCTTGTACTGAGTTGGAACAGCCAAAGAAATGATTGATTTACTTAATAAATGGAGGTTTTGGAAGGCACATATAAATGCTATGCATTGAAAGGTAGGAAAAGAGTTCAGTCATCAGTGAACCAAGTAAGCAAACATGTCCCAGTGTGACTACATCTGGAAACAAGAGGAAACAAAGAGAGCAATAACATGTTTGCCTTTTTATAGACTTAAATAGCATCAGCTAAAATGGTGCTTGACAAAGCCAAGTGCAGTTATAAATTTTTTTTTATTATTAGCATCATAGAAATTATTATTATTATTTAATTTATTGTTTATTTATTTTTGTCTATATTTCTGAGATGGGATGTTTCCATTATTTACATTGTTCCCTCTGACCTTCTTCAGGTGACTGGAATTTTGAATTGAAAAATTAGGTTAAAAATTCCACTCACCTGAAGAAAGAGCATACAACAGCCGAAACATTGTGAATATGAATATAGAGATAAGGAAAAAAGTATGAACAATGTAAATAATTTTATTTAATTTTCCAACAAGTTACATGTGATATCCATTTTAGTTGTTACTGCTATTGGAAGTCTTCAAGTATTGTGGTTTGTGTTATTTGGTAAAGTTCTTTCTTTATAAGATAAGGTTTAGATGAAATTCTTTATTTGCACTATTTGTATTCAGACTATTTCCCTTATAATTGTTGTTATCACAACTTTTCAGATATTGTACTACTTGGCCTTCATCAGATGTATATCATTCATTCCACTGCTCATGTCAAGAGATATTTTGTCCGAGTTCTTATATTTAGTACTGCTCAGTTGCTTTCCCGGTCTCCACTGTGTCCAAGTATACACCACCTGGCTGAGGTATTGAAAGCACAATTATTATGTAACCAAAATTATAATAGAAAAATATACTTTTTTTTACTCTCTCTTCAACAAATAGAATGTAAGAGATAATTTTGGCAAGTGTCATTTAATCTAAGTAGCAATGATACTTATGACAAATTATCAAAATGTTTTTAATATATTTCCATAAGTAAAAGAAATAATGATTGAAAATGCTTCACCATCATCTGTTTCCATGGGTTGGATGGGGTTTTCGTGATGGTTCTTTTCCAGGCCACCCGCTTTTGTGCAAGACCAGGCAGTAATCTCAACCTTCTTAAATCTTCATTGATAAGCTGGTTCTATGTGATCTGCAATGAACTTTGGCTGTCAACCTCAATAAACATAAAATTGCTGACTGGGTTTTCTATATTCATTCTCTTAACATGCCCTAACTATCTAAGTCTTGCTTGATGTACAACATCTGTTACATTGGCAATACCCAGCCTATTTCTTAACTCCTTTGATGATTTACTATCCCTAAGACTGATATTGCACATCCACTGTACCATTTGCATGTCAGTTTGAACAATTCTGCTAATATTAACTTCTTTAAGTGGCCAGGTTTCACTATCATATAGCATAAAACTTCTAATATAAATTGAAAATTTCCACCTCAGCCATAACAAATAGTAATGCTTGTAAAAACTAGTGCCGATCTTGTCTTTTAGAAATGTATGTATCAGAATGATAATGAGTAAATGAATGAATGTGCAGGGAATATAATAGCTAGTGGCTTAGAAGCCAAGTTTGATTGCACTCAAGTTCATTAAATTTGTATTTACATATCTTCTCTCTATAGCAAGACAGATTAAGCTGTCTAACCACAGTTGGCAACCAGTCTAGAAGAAAAACAACTCTGAATTCAAGACTATGTTGTCCTGGTGAGGCATGTACTATAGACCATAGAAAGGATTATGGATTCTGCCATTAACTGTGGTGCATGGTTGTGAATTTCATGATCTCAACTGCAGTTAATGATTAATTGATTTGTTGTTTTACAGTTTATCACTCTTTTGCAGGTTATTTAAAGCCAGAAAATATTTTTAGACTAAAAAATTTGTTAGGGGGGTAGATCATGATTTACTGTTTGTCTATATTACTAAGATGAGGTATTGTAAGTTGTCCTCATCTTCTCACATTTTGGTCATTGTATGCACCAACCTTTTTCAGGTGATTGGAATTTTGAACTGAACCCTTTATTTTGTTCACTGGAAGAGGCATGGATCATGGAACTAAAACAATCTACCCTGGTGAATGAAATAAATGATTCAATTCAAAATTTCAATTACTTGAAGAAGGCTGCAGTATGCACCAACCAAAACATTGGGAATATGGTAACAAATATAAAGACAATGGTCCAAACAGTATAATCTAAATAATGATTTCCTGATACAAATCCTGCTAATTAACCCTTGCATATAAGTGGATATAATGAACATTTCTGAAATTTGAACTCGCCTCTCTGATTTCCAATTCCAAGCCATTTTCAATTAAACTACCTGCACATCCAAGCATGCAGCACCTGGTATTCCCAAGCAGCCCCCCACTAGGTACTAACCAGGCCCAATGTTGCATAATTGGATGAGAACCTGGTTTCAACATGATATGGCCATAAAATGATAGGTTAAAAGAAAAAAAAAGATTCAAAATTCAAATAACTAAGCAGGCCTGTTTATTCTGGAATTGAAGTTACTAGCAAAAATTAATAACCAGAGCAGTCAAAGACTGCAAACCTTCACCAAGGAAATACTGGCATCATCGTACTAATTAGCATGAGATGATTATTAAAATGAGAATAACTGGAATGAACTTGACCACTTTTTTTCTGCTTTGGATAATATATATTAAATTTATATAATGAATAATATTTTCATGGAAAAAATAGTGTTAAAAAAAATGTAATGACTTAAAGCAATCTAGGGGAGGTAATTCAGTATTTGGTATGGGAAATGTATGAAAAAATATTAATAAAAAAATAACACAGAAACTTTATCTTATATCAAATCAAACCCACAGTATAATCAGTTTATACCAGTCGTGAGGCTAATCATCCATGAAAGCTTCATTCGAATTGATCCAGTGAGTTTTGAGATATCTTAACCATAAACAGACAAACAAATGTGACTGAAAAAATATCACCAATTTAAGGCAGAGGTAATAATTGATAATACTTCATTATAGCGAGTTGAATACTATAATATCTAATATTGTTGATTTTATCAAATACTATTCTAGATCTAAAGCTATTAGTGTAATAAAAAAGCAACAGAATTAGCGTTAAATAAATACTAGTAAAACTTAATTTCAAAAATTCAAATACTATTAATTTAATAATTATCTACTAATTATATCAAATAATATCTAATAAAAAACAGTAATAGGATGAAAGAAATAATAGTAATAAAAAACAGAAATAGAAATACAAGCAAAATAGTTGGTAAAAATTAACAATATTTCATTTGAGAAATTCAAATACTACTATATCAAATAACTATGAAATATGTCAAATACTAATTATGTCATACTATTCTATCAAGTACTACTAATTATATCAACTACAAAAATCATCAAATAACTACAAAAATCATCAAATAACTACAAAATACTATCATATCAAATGACAATGAAATACATCTTATATCTAATACTTATTACATAAAATACTATTATGTCTAATGTTCTTTATTCTAAAGAACAACAAAAACAAGATTGAAGAAAGACCAGTCAAAACTTACTAATAACTGATAATACTCTATTTGAGAAATACGAATGAAATGATTTCTTAATAACTAAAATTACATAAAGTAAATGTCTAGGTAAATACTTTGTAATGGAAAGCAATAGAAATACAAATCAAAATCCAAAGCAATTGTTAATACTTAATCTAAGGAATTCAAATACTCTGTAATAAATCTGTATCCATGACAGAGTAAATTCTAAGCTGATTTTTGTATTTTTTTAGATGAAAAACGCAAAATATATTCAAGCAGGAAAAATATAAATTTGGAAATAATCTGCTTCATTTTGTGCTTAGGAGCCCCATTTCGCATTTTGATATTTTTTTAGATAAAGCTTGGTGTTCTTTTAAGAAAGTATATGTTGGCTCTGCTAAAATGTAGTTCACCTTTGGTTGTCAGTGGTTAAAAGCCTTCTTGTGAGAACTACTTCAGATATCATCGTGGAAGTGAGTCTATGAACATACCATAAAATATTCATTGGGGATACCAGAGCTTTCAAATGAAAAATAGTGTCATAAATGATAAAGATCTAGTGAAGAAAGTCTCAGCAAACTGTTAACAACAAAATGGAATTCCTTTGTTTATAACAAAGGGTACAATTTCCATTAGATTACAATGAGAAAATAACAGACCAAATGTCTTTACCGGATGAGCTACAGTTCTTGCCCTGGGTTGGGCTTGGAAAGGAGACAGAACAATAGTTTGCTTTCAAGAGCTCAAACAGAAGATAGGCGAACGGTAAATGGTGGCCTGTATCTCATTCAGAGAATGAGAAACAGAGGGATATTATCGATTCATATACAATGAAGTAAACATGTTTATTATGGCACAAGCGGGTAATTTTTTTTTTTGCAATGTAGAAGTGAACAGCTGACCATAGTGAGAAAGCAAGCACCTGCACAGAATTTGAATTCATGGGAAAATTACTTATTTTAATAGTAAATATCACAATAAGTTCATTTCTCACTATCTTGATTTGCTCATATCTATCATCGTATGTTTCTATCTAGCTATCTATCACATGTTCATGTCACTCTGTTTATGTCTATTTGCATATAAGTATGGAGGTGCATATAAGCAATATACATATGTATATAAAACACACACACACACACACACACACACACACATATATATATATATATATATATATATATATATATATATATACAAGTGTTAAAATATTTTACAACATATCCAGTGTTAAAAAGAATGAGAAGTCTGTAAGAAATACAGAAGGGCACACATATGTATACATATATAAATATACACATATAAATATATACACACATCCATATACATCTATGTATGCATGGTTTTATATATGTGTATGTGTGTGTGTGTGTGCATATACACAAATACACATGTCCGCATTACATATAGAGACATACAAACATTTATACACACATTATATATACAATCACAAGTACATATATACAAATTATATATATATATGCAAATACATATACACAGATTATATATACACACACAAATTATATATACACACACATATATATATATATATATACAAATACGTATATGAACATTATATATACACATAAATACATATATACACATTATGTATACACACAAATACATATATACACATTATAGATACACACAAATAGGCATATACACATTATATATAGACAATATTTTCACACACATAAATATGTATATACACATTAAATATACACACATAAATACATATATACACATTATATATACACACACAAATATGTATATACACATTATATATATGCACACAGAAATATGTATATGCACATTATATATACACACACAAATACATATATACGCATTATATGTACACATACAAATACGTATATCCACATTATAGGCACACATACACAAATACGTATATACACATTATATGTACACATACACAAATACGTATATACACATTATATATGTATATACACATTATACGTATATACACATTATATATATATATATATATATATATATATATATATATATATATATATATATATATATATATATATATATACACACACACACAAATATGTATATACAAATTACATATACATGCACACAGTGGATGAACTAGTGATTAAAGCACTTTCTCAATATATGCCACTTTAAGTTTAATTAAAAGTGAAAAGAATTCATTAATAGAAAAATGTTTAGAATGTAGTTTAGTTACTAGTTCATCCACAGTAAATTTGCCTTCAGGTTCACCATTCTTGACAAATTTTCTGTTATCACAATTTGGGATATTTAATAACAAAGACAATGGCGACAAAAACAACAAGAATCTACATGAAATCAGATAGATTATATACCCAAACATATCACAAAAATCTTAATTAAATTTTAAAATTCCCAGTTTCTCTCATTGATGCATGTGTAATCACACCAACAAGCATAATCCACTGAAGTCCTAAAGGACAAAACACATCTCACAATATATATATATATATATATATATAAACACAAAAAAATAATTGGGAAACAACAGCAGAAACAACTAAAGAGCGAAGACATTTCACTAATGTCTTCATGAAACTTTGAAGTCAGCATGACTGAAACAGCACTACTCAGTTAAGGGAAAGACCTCTTCACATAGATCTTATTAACACACTATCTGTATATAGACCACTTTATGACAAAAAAACACCTGCTTGCCTAACAGGCTTTTCTACAAGTAAACTGCTGAAAAAAAAACAGTAATTTTGGCACTAAGCATTATTGCAATTTAGCACACACACACACACACACACACACACACACACACACACACACACACACACACACACACACACAAAACATTTTACTTTTTTTCTACGTGCATATGAAAGCAACTTGCAATACCCTGCTCTCGTCAGCCGCCAATCAGGGGATGTAACACAGTTTTGGTGGCTAAGTTGGTATCCTGTCTCTTGCAATATTTTTTTTACAACTGCAAATCAGATTTTCAATGTTGTGTTAAAAGTGTTTGCCTTTGTTTAACCAATACACAATGTGCTCACCCTTATTTTAGGGACAAAAAACCATACTGAATTTTATCTTTCTGACCAAATTTTGTGGCTAGTATTTTTCTTGGGTGGTCTTTTTAGAATATGCCTTCACCTTGTCTCTAGTGGATGAAGAAGAAAAATATGAAATTATTATTTTTTTTCGGTATATTGATTGGTCTATCTAAATAACTTTGTTCCTTTGTTTTGGTACCAGAAGTTACATGCCAAATGGGTTTTAATAATGCCAAATAAACCAAATGAACTACAGTTTCTCCAGATAATAATCTAATATAAAATTTGTGATGCATCACTGAAAAAACTGATGTCCAGTGGAACAAGCACAATCTACCGCTGTAGATTAAATAAGGGGTTCAGTTCAAACTTCCCTGTAGATTACCCTGTTGGAAATTCAATTGATTGGCTCAAGCGAAGTGTTCAATTTGACATTTTCATCTCATATGGCAAAAACATATTTTGTCCACTTTGGTGTACCCACATCTGCAATACTGCCCCAAAATATTACATCCATAGACATCTTTTCTAACTAATCAGAAAAAGGCCCACATTGTTTTCACAGCAGCCATTTCTAAGCTGCTGATTCCACCCACAAAAGCAAATTAGTCACAAACCCTATGGCAGGCAAACTTAACTGAATGCAGTAGACTACATAAATGCCAAGCCCATTAGCAGCAACATGAAAGAACTTTCATCAACAATGAAGCTTTTGGTTAGCACCAAAATTACCAGCAGCAGAAAACAACTTTCAACTACATATTCATGTTTATTTTCTCCACATGTCTATCTTGACTACTAACTTGTTTTATACCCCCAATGAACTCTCAGTCTCCCAAGGCTGATATATGATACCCCAGAATGAGTAATTTATCAAGACTTGTAGGCTATGAGAAATAAAACTCTTTCACATATCTATATTTGTTGTTTTGTCTCTATCAGTTTTCTTTTAATTTGTTAATGGTAAGTTAGCTGTTAAAGATGCTTATAAGAATAGTTTACTATAAATGTGGCAATTAATGCTAAAGTTGCAACCATAGAAAAGTTAAAATCAATGAGTGAATGAATTAATGAAGGTTTAGAATGCCAAGGATCCATATTTATATGTAAAATTAAAAAAATAACATTTATTTAAGTAAAGGAGATATTGGATATTGTGTTAATTAAATATATATTTCAAAGGTATTTTAGATTTATTTACAAATAAAATTTTATATACTCACATATCAATCTTATTGCCAATATTGTCATCATTTTGTATTTTTAATTCCCAAATTTCTCTCTTTCTCTCTCACACGCGCACACACACACACACACACACACACACACACACACACTTGTATAATTTGCTGTAAATTTCAATAAATGTAATAAATTAATTTTTTGTTAATTATAGTTTTTACATTTAGAGATGCCTTTCTAAGTAACTATTGAGAATTCTGTTGCTTTTTTTGGTGATATTGACTCTTGGAAAGTGGTGCTGCTATTTCTGTATGAAATGAAGAAAACGGTCTGAAGAAATCCTGCCCATTAGACGAAAAAAATACACAGCCAAATGTTCTATTATATATATATTGGCTAAAATTCTTTATTTTAAAATTTCTCAAGGTTGTTAAGTGCTATTCAAGACATTTAATGCAAAGATGTTATTGCATTATCAATGAACGAAATTGAAATAGAAGAAGACACATATGTGATTCAAATAGAAATTAAAAAAAAAAGAAAGAAATTACATCAGCTCAAAATGGAATTCTATTCCAAATCTAGACTGTGAAAAAGAGCAGAAATTACTTATAAATGGTTTCCTATTTCCAGGACATTACTCTGCATTTCCCACACTTGTTCAAAAACTTGGTATAAAAGAAGAGGTGAAAATAAATTCAATTTTATTTTCAGGAAAAGAAAAAAAGAAGAAATAAAAAGAAAAATATCATTTGATCTGAAAAACAACTTCTAATACATGACCCTATTTAAATAATTATTTTGACAGTAACTCTATCTTGACTTGCTCTCGAGCCTGGTATTGATAAACTTGTATAAAAAATGTTATTGCTGAATTTAAAATGTTTTTACATATTTCCTTTAAATATTTAATCTTTAATTTATAATAGCTGGAGTTTGAAAACTATTTCATAATATAAACATTTATAAATATAAAACATTATAATATAAACATTTATAAATATCTATAAATATTTTATAATATATTTTGAGATAGCAGTTATTTCTTTGCACTATTGTCCTTTTCTTTGTTGTGATTTCAGGTCTTTGTCAGTTAGGTCAATCTGGGTAACCACAGGCAATTTTGAACTGAACCCCATATTTAACCTACAGGGGTAGATTTCCACTGGAAATTTCTCGTCTAGTTCCTTTTTTTTCTGTACTACTATTCAGTTATTACCCAGTTTTCAGTAAAAACAGGGTGAGCAATAAATGAGCAGTACTAAAAAATATGAATGATGTTGCAAAACAGACAAAATTTTGTGATAACAACAAAAATGAGGACAAGTTTGCATATCAGTCAGTTACATGTCATAAGTGTTACACACAGAGATATGACTGATTGAGCAGAAGATTTTCCAGCAATAAATTGCCATTATTTTCTGCAATAGATTGGTTGCCAACCAAGGCTATAGAACCCAATCTGTTCTGCTATTTAACCCATAGCTGAAAGAAGAAAATATGGATTAATACCTTTCCCAAGGTATTTGCATGTAAGTGAATGCAATGAATTTGTCTGGAATTCAAACTCAGTTCTCCTGTTTATCATTCTGAGGTAATATCCACTGCACCACAAGGCAGATCCCTAATTTGCATATAAATAGTGTAAATAATTCATGAATTGTTATATTAAATATCCATTTTTTCTTAATTATTTCACCCCAAGCAAGGCAATAAAAACAACCAGGACTGAGCGTGAAAGAAACAGGGGACAATAAAAGAACATGATCCAATGAGAAAAAAAATGATGAATGACATTGCTTTAAAATTTTGGAATCTCATAGTTGACAGGAAGTCAGGGAAGCTAAAAACAATGTTACACAAACTTGAAGTGCAAGAGAAGGAACTATTTACAGAGGATGTATGGTTATATCTAACAATCCCAAAAGGAGATTATGAGACCTAATTGTCAATCTAGTACTGCACTTAAATTTGTGAAGCCAAGGTACTAATGAAGAAAGCTCATCAGAATAATTGCTGTGAAAATATCTATAGAAGAGCCAAAGTAAGAATGTCATTGAACCTGAGATGTACTAAATCTACAATGTCTCAAATTGAAAACTAATCTTTTTCCACAGTAATCTGGCTTACGGCCTATCATGTTGAATACACCAGTTCTCGCTCGATCACTGAAGTTAACCATCATTGAGTCTGGTCAGTACTTAGATGGGTGACCGCTTGGGAATACCAGGTGCTGTAAGCATATAGTGACGGATGTGCATTGTGGTGCAGTGGACATCGGCTTGGAAAGAGAAATCGGCGAGTCGAGTTCGAATTCCAGTTGAATACCTTGCATTCACTTAAGCACTGGTACCCTTGGGAAAGGTATTAATCCATCCCTTCCTTCCAGTTATGGGTTAAATAACAAGGGTAGGACTTGGGGACCCTGTCCTTAAAAACGAATCCCAATGAATCTTGATACTCGAAAAGAAAAATGTATTACTAGACACAAAAATTATTTAAAACAACAATAAATTGTTGAAAGAAAAATGTATTACCAGCAATAAATAAATAAAGTTTAGTTGGCAATAAATGACCCACCGAGGTTGATTTGCCATAAAAACAAAACAACCAACCAACCACAGTAATTTGGTTATTTTAATAAAAAGTAGCTTTTTCTTTAAAAATTTAAACTTTAGAAATTTAAAACTTTAGAAAATAAATAATTACTCTTTTTTTTATTTCTATTATCTTTATCAAATAAGGTCATCAATAATTCCAGTTGTAGTTGAAATCCTCAGTTTGATTTGAAAAAGCTGCAATAGACTCATTGAAGGTGTCCCTGGTAGACCACACCTTAATGAAATATAACAAATTTTCCTTACAAGTACAGCTCCACCTCACAAAGGGCTTTATTTATGTAAAACGTGTAATCTTAGGTTGTTTATTATTTTTAATTTAATTAATTTATTTTTTTAAATTTAAATTTTATTTATTTTTAGATAATCATTTCCCCCAGCCAAGGCAGGAGTGTCACTGGTGTTGCAGGGGTTTACAGTGAGAGAAAAACAATGTACAGGGAATATTAAAGAAAGGATAAGAGATGGATTGCAATCAAGGAGATAAAAGATGGCATTTGACATTGCATTTAAACTTTTGAAGACAATAGTTATCAGGGAAGCAGGCAAACGCAAGGAAGTGCCACAAATGAGAAGTATGAGAAAAGAAACTGTTGGGGTAGAAGAGAAAGTTACATTAAACTATTTTGACAGTAAAAGGGTGGGACATTGATGCCAATCTTGTAACATTTGTAAATACACGCAATCAAGGCACCTGGGGAAAAAGCTTGTCAGAGCAGTTGCCACGAAAATACTTTAGTGAGAAATGTGGAAAAGAGCAATAAAGGAATAGGCTTCAGGAATTTTTAAAGATTGTATGTGGCAGGGAAGCAAGAAATCAGAACTGAGTTTCACAGGCGAGAAGTGTGGTAAAAGAAACTGATAGAATAGAACTGACAGTTGCATCACACTAGTTTTATGGTAAAACAGCAAGATATAGTTATCAATCTGGTAGCACCATTAAATTCGTGCAGTTGAAGCACTAAGGAGAAATGCTCATCAGAACAGTTGCCATAAAAAAAATTTGTAGAAAAGACAGAGAGAAGCCCCGTCACATCAAGGAAAAAGGTACTGAAGACAAGATGCTTGGTCAGGATCGATTATATTACAGATCCTTCTTTGAATTTTGTAAAGAACCTCCAGATGAATTTTACAAACATGTCCAGTGCTGCCATTTCTGACTTTAGGTCTATGATTGAGACCCAGAAGAAAATGTGTGTACAATAGAAAGGAAAAGAAATAACAATCCTTGTTATTATAATACAAGCCGTTGTGTATTTATCTGTTTATATGTGTGTGTGTGTGTGTGTGTGTGTGTGTGTGTGTGTGTGTGTGTGTGTGTGTGTGTGTGTTGAGTTGTGATAATGTGGTTTTTACTGATAAAATATATTTTGGCAAGCAGGTTTTTTTCATAAAGTGCTCAATATTAGAGTGGAGATAGTATTGATAAGCACAAAGAGTTTGTCACTTTAACTGTGCAGGTTCATGCCTATTTCAAAGTTTCATGAAAACACTGTGATGATGTTCGCACTTGTCAGAGCTGGTCTGTATTTATATACTTTGCCTCCTATAACCTGTGAGGAAACAGCTAATAATCCTCTCAAATATTATTTTGCAGCCATTTTTGACAGCAGGAATAATAATAATGAAACTGAGTAATTACGTGAAAATTGAGAATTTTACATTTTTTTTCTGTCTAGCAGAACAACTGCCAAAAATGCTTAAGAGAGAACTATAACTATTAATAATCAATATTTATCAAATAAATAATGAGCAGTTTAATGCAAAACTCTTGAGTCAGCTAAACAGATAAGTCACTGGAACTTTTCTTAATCAAATATAATATATAAAGTTTTAAAATAATTTAAAATAATTTCTTCTTCCCTTCACCTTGATCTCTGCAAAAATCAACAATTAAGTTTCACAGACCAGCTTGGAAAAAGGAAAACAATGCATGACCTACCTGGAATAAATGGCAGAGTAGAGTTTGGGAGAAATGGTGAATAGACAAAATTTATTGAGAGCTATTGATTTTGTTATTGACATTTTCTGGGTCATACTACTTAATTCCTGTTTTTTGAATATTCTGATAAAATTAAACCATTTGTAATTTGCAGTTTGATGAGATGAGTACCAAAAACTTACCTATCAAAATAGATTATAGTTAATAGCTGCCTTAAATGATGCTTTGAATTTTTCTTTCTTTCTATATATATATATATTTACGCTTGCACACCCTGATTGAGCACTCTGGAAGAAAGGTAGACTTTGAAAAACATTGCTCATTCAGTAAAATGAATTGGAGCACTCTAGCTATTGGGCACATAATATGATATGTGTTAAAAAGACTGCCTTCTTCCACCGAACGCCCCGTGGCCCAGGGGTAGAGTCACTGACTGACACCAATTTGGTCGGGTTTCGAGCCTGGGTTATGTAGCAATTGGAGTCTAACCGTACTGATGAGCTGTGATACAGCAAAACAGATCTGTCTGCGGATGACAATATTTTTGCTCTCATACCCTGATTGAGCACTCTGGAAGAAAGGTAGAGTTTAAAAAACAGTAGTCACTCTAGCATGTATGCATCGCTCATTCAGTAAAATGAATTGGAGCACTCTAGCTATTGGGTGCGTAATATGATATGCGCTAAAAAGACTGCCTTCTTCCACTGAACGCCCCATGGCCCAGGGGTAGAGTCGCTGACTGACGCCAATTCGGAAACAGATCTGTCTGTGGATGACAATATATAGATAGATAGATAGATAGATAGGTAGATAGATAGATAGATAGATAGATAGATAAATAAGAACTTTGAATAAGTTCTCACTGTTTTCCAACAGATGACATTCCCAAGTCTGCGTGCATTGTTTCAAATTGTAACATATCTATAAGGAAGTACTATGAGCAAGCTTGAAAATTCAGTGTATGTCATTTCTTTGTTTTTCATATTGTTAAACATTTTGAATTTTATGCCAAAGAAAGTGCATTTGCAGGAAATTTTACAACACTACTTTATTTACAAGAAATCTGCAGCTGAAGCACACAGTATTCTTGTTGAGACTTATAATGACCATGCTCTGTTAGAAACACCATGCAGAGATTTTAGACACTTCAAAAATAATGATTTTGATTTTGAAAATAAAGAATGTTCTGGCACATTAAAAAAGTTTGAAGATGAAGAATTGGAGGCATTACTTAATGAATATTAATCACCAAATAGATAACAAACCATCTTGTAATTGTAGGGTCAAAGATAACTGCCTAGTTGGAGGTGTATACCAATCTAAAAAAGTCATATACCAAGCAATTTTCCCGAAAGAAAATGAAATTAATAAAAAATAATATATTGGTATTTCTGCTAGGTCCTGAAAGCAGAAGGTGCAAGCTAAACTTGCAGGATTATTAGGAGTTGATCACGCAACAATTTTAAAATGTTTGAAAGCAGGAGAAATGATTCAAAAGCAAGGACATTGGGTGCCGCGTGAATTAAAGCTGAGAGATGTTGAATGGTGTCTTGACATGTGTGAACAATTGCTTCAATGGCAGAAAAGGAAAGGTCTTTTGCATTGTATCATGACAAGCATAAAAAGTGGATACACTAGGATAACCTTCAGCGTAGAAGATCGTGAAGTAAGCCTGGCCATGCCCTAACATTGGCAGCAAAGTTGAATATCCATACTTTGAAGCTTCTACTCTGCATTTGGTGAAATTAGCTGGGTGTAGTTTATTATGAGCTGCTCAATTTGACCAAAAAGGATCATGGGAGATCGCTATCAACTACAATCGATGTGTTTGAGCTGAGCATTGAAGAAAAAACAGCTGCTATATGAACAAAGACATGACAAAGTGGTTTTGCAACATGACAATGCTAGGCCACATGTTGCAAAACAGGTGAAAACCTACTTGGAAATGATCATAAATCTTCAAAGTCAGCATGAAACTGCTCAGTTAAAGTAACAAATTCTTTGCACTAAAACTATATATATATATATATTCTATGTGCCATGTTCCTTCTAAATATTGATGATCATGGCTCTCCATAATTTCCTAGCCTTTGTAACTTTTGTCTTTATTATCTTACCTAAACCTTGTTCTGCCATTCACTTACACAAGCTCATTAGGAAGATTTTGTGAAGCTTTCCTGTCCTTCAATATATCTCATGTGTGTCAAATTTTCTTAGCCCTTTTTCCTCATTATGTCTTAGAAATTTCAACTTTCTCTTATAGATACTCAGTATAAGTTTCCTTTATGTTTTCATTTTTCCCC
Source organism: Ascarosepion bandense (assembly GCA_037127315.1). NCBI lineage: Eukaryota > Metazoa > Mollusca > Cephalopoda > Sepiida > Sepiidae > Ascarosepion > Ascarosepion bandense. The sequence goes on along the minus strand of JBBBDQ010000563.1, from coordinate 1,492,173 downwards.
AGAACTTTATTTATGGTCACATGTTCAATCCAGGATATTCTCAGCATCCTTCTGTAGCATCACATTTCTATTGCCTTAAATATTTTTATCTGTGCATGGATTGTCAAGAATTTCCTGTCATAGAGGAGACCCAATATTACATAACAGTTCAGTCCTCTTTTTCTTTTCTTTTCTTTTCTTTTCTTTTCTTTTCTTTTCTTTTCTTTGTTTCTAACAAAATTTCCTGTTATTGATCTTTTTCTTTTTGTTTAAAATACTTTCTTTAATTTTGAGAAGGGTCATTGGCATTTCAGTAATTGTCTGGACTATTGATTTCCTTTTTCTTTCAGATATTTCTTGAGAAGATGCTTAGAAAAAATCATTCTTTCTAAGAGTTGTTCAGATTATTGATCTCATTCTTTGTATTTGAGATATTTTCTTTAATTTTGAGTAATGTCATTATTATTCTAAGAGTTGTCTGGATTATTGATCTCATTCATTTTGTTGTATTTATTGTAACCATAATATTTCAGTTGATGTATTGTACAATTGTTCCCAGGTGAAAAATATGTATGAAAGGATTGTTGGAGAGGAAGATATTCTCCTCTTCTCAAGTAGAATAAACAGAAAATGACAGGTATTTATTCATCAAACAATGAGGAAAAATGTGATACAATATCTTTTTAAAGTGGGGACTCAAGAGTGCATCATTAAGAAATTGCCTGGTTTCCTCAGTTATTGTTAAAGCATCATGGTAGACCTCAGTCTCTATCCACTTTAATGCAATGCAGTAGTGCTGTCTGGAAGATGGATCCCTGGTTACCATGCCACTAGTCTGTTTTTAGCCCATCACATCCAAAGACATAAACAAACCTGTCAATGGCAAACCATGAAGTTGTAACAGGCAGAAAATGACACCATGCATTCTCTCTCTCTCTCTCTCTCTCTCTCTCTCTCTCTCTATATATATATATATATATATATATATATATGTATGTATGTGTGTGTATGTGTGTGTGTATGTGTGTGTATATAAATACAACCAAAGAAACATGATACCTAAGGTTTAAAATAAATTTTTACAAATGAAAAATCATTATTAAAGCTTTTATTGAATTTAAAATTTCCTATCAGAAAAATACTTTACTGTATTTCAAAACAAACTTAAATTGACAGGAAGGGAATTTAAGAAATAAAAAAATGTAAACAAATATGAGGATTTTAGCTATCTGTCAGAAGAATCAAAATTTCTTTATTAAAAAAACCATTCAAAAATAAAATATACTTTTCTAAAACTTAAGAAAGATTATCCAATAGTTTAAAATATTGCAATAATGCATTTTTTTTAACACAGAGGTATGCATTTTAATTAGGTATTGACAGCCTGACAGCTGAAAGTTTATTTAAGTTTAATGTTTTTCTATGGTGTACATAGAAAAACGTTAACATAGCTGTAATAATTACTTGAGGAATATAATGTGAGTACTTTTAAAAAAATAATTTTTAAGTACCCAGTAATCTAAGAAATTTAATCTAATGTTTTATTGAATTTTAGGTACTTTGGCATTAAATTTATTATAGTTACTGTACTTAATGTTGTGCATAGATATCCATATTTACAAAAAGTGGCATGTTTATAGACACAAACACGCACAAAAAAATTCAAAGTTCTGTTTAAAATACTAGTGATTGCCGAATTATAGTAAGCTTTTCCATTTATGATTAATAAATATAGTTTTTACTTAATAGCAATAACACTTAACCAGTATAAATTGATGCAGAATTTTAAAAGATGTAAAACTTTATGAATTATTATAATTAAAATTGAAAAAAAATTATGAAAGCAATTCTTATAAAAATTCATTATTTTAAGACAATAGTGTCCAAAATACTTCTGATTCATAACAGTATTTAAAAGCTTATAAATAAAGCTTAAATAATGTCTTACTATTATTGCATATTTTATTTTATGGTTCAGAGCAGATTTTTGGTAACTGGATTGATTTTAGCTTTACAAAATGGTAAATAATAAAGATTACATTATAGTTGGATCACATATTTTAATAATGTAATATTTTTTTTCATGGCCCTAGAAATTCAATGGAGACAAAATGATCTATTTTTGCATCATCATTTGTGATGAAAAATGAACTTTGTATAATAAAAAAAAATTAAATTGGCGTCAGTTGGCAATTCTACCTCTGAGCTATGGGTACTCAGTAGAAGGAGGCAGACTTTTTATACACACACACACACACACACACACACACACTAGTATATAAAATAATAGTGGTGTCAAAGGAAAAACTGTCCTTGTGACACACTCATTTTATTGCAGGTATTTAGATTAAACATGATGGAACCAGCAGCATAAAAGCTCACGAAGGCTTGCATGAATTACGTTTAATAGAGAGGAAATGATCTATTTCTGTGTCATCATTTGTGATGAAAAATGGACTTTGCATAATAAGTAAAAAAATTTACAATAATGACTGGATGCAACCAAAATATCAATTGAAGCTTTACTAATGTGACTGGAAGTTCATGGATTTCATACATCCTGACTTTTTTCAAAATGAACAGCACAGACAGTGCACATAAATGTATACACCAGCTTGAAGTATAAAAGTTCACAACTCAAATAGCATAAAGTTTGATGAACAGAAAAGAACATCTTTTGTGTTACATGATAATGCTGGATGATTCATATTTACTTACACTTTTCTTATTTATCCAAATTTTCTCATAGATTGCCAGGTTTTAAGCATATAAAACCAATTTTTTACTTCTACCATCAAGATCAAATAAAGTGCTTCAAATTGTTTAGTTTGTTGGTTACCTAACTTGGCTTTGTTAAATGTCTATTAGGTGGTGCAATTTTCCTCTGTCAACAGAACTCTTTCACACACTCACTCACACAAAAGTTTTTAACATTTCCTTTACTTTCAATTGTGCAGACATTATTGTAATTTCTTTGGTTAATACATTTAATTGTTTTTTGTTTAAATTCCACTTTTTTGTGTCTTGTTTTTGCCTGGACTCACAGGATTCAGCCAAATATTGCTTGCTGGACAAATGTTCCAGGAGCTATTAAATATTTACTGAAAAACATACATACCACACAGTCAAAGTGGTGATTCCCACAACAAAACAGTGACCAACCAATGTAATATTTTCTGAAAAAGAAATACTTTGATTGGATAATTTTTAAACTTTATTCTGTTTAAATCAGCAGCTTCATGCTGAATAAAAATGGATTTTGCAACAAAATAAAACTATGCAGATGAATTGACTGTGTAACAAAATTTGTCATTTGCTTTGTCTTTGATCAGAAAGTATTATTTCCTAATTGCTTCTGTTAAGAAAGCAAAGAAAATGATTACTATTTCCTTTAAAATTTGCTTTTGTGGTCTGAAGATTGATGTTTTGAAACTAATCTATTTTCTGTATTCCAGACAGATTCAGCAGGGAGTTGGTAAAGGATAATTTTTTGGAACTTGTAAGAAGTTTCTAAAAATTTCAAGAATTCCTATGATGTTCTGGCAACAAAGACGGCAGTTTAAATGCAGGGAACATAAGCTCAACAGTTCAGTTTACTTTTAGCTGTGCAAGTGCAGACAAATTGTGGTTGCAAATGCATTCATCTTAGATGGCATCAAGAGATTGTAAACATCTGGAAGACTCATTTTGTTATGTCTGTGGCAAATGTATCAAGACATGAGTGAAAATGTACTCTATGGCAACATCTGCTAAAATGTGTGAAATCTCACAAGACGTATTCAGGAAAGCAATTTACAATATAAGCATAAATTGGGAAAAAGCTACTCACTTCTAAATTTTTGTGATCTCTCTTGTGTAATCCTAGAATGAATAAATGCTACTTTTGAATCATGTCATTTTGTTCCTAATTTGCATGAATAAGAATGTTCACATTCACTAGTTTTCCCAATGGAAATAGATAAATTTCAGAAATATCAATATCCTGGTCACAAGAGTAAAGTCTGAAGGAAATATTAGCCATTTTTCATACTTTTTAGACATAAGCAAATAGGAAGTAATAGTTTCTGTCCAAAGACAAAAATTGTGTTACACTGTTAATATCAAACTAGAAAATAGATCAGTCAGTCAAGTGCTATACATGATACACGCTTAGGCAATCATGTCTCAAAAGAAACATGATTGAATAGACAGATTTTCCCACAGTAGGTTGCCATTTCTTTCTGCAGTAAGTTGGTTGCTAACCAAGGATATAGAACCTAATCTGTTCTTCTATTTAACCCATAGCTAAGAGGAGAAGAGATAGATTAATACCTTTCCCAAAAGTATTTGCCTATAAGTGAATGCAACAAATTCAACTCAGTTCTTAAATTTTTCATTTGAAGTCAATATCCGCTGCACCGCTATGCAACAAAAATAGATACTGTGGAAAAATATTTCATAAATAGAAAAGGGCATCTTTTTGCTGCTTGATAATTCTGGTTCATATATTCAAGATACCAATTTTTTTGCATTTTACTTGTTCATCCAACTTCTCTCATAAATTACCATATTTCAATTATCTGCATCAATTCCTTAGAGGCAAGAACCTCTTCAATGAATTTATCAGTTCTTTAAATAAAGAACTTGTAGTAGCTTGAAGGAAAACTGTAAAATATGGTTCAACATCAATTCAAATCTAATAAACAATTATTTTAGAACCAATGAGAAAAGCAGCTTTTGGACTAAAATCATCTAAATTAAACTTCAAAGGATTCAGCTGAGTTGCTATAGTTTGAACAGAAATGACTTTCTTAGATTTATTAACCAATCAGAATTATTTATTTTGACTCTCAAAAAATAGGTTCTTTGATCCTACTAAGCCCTATAAAAGAAATTATGTTTATCAGTTTAATTAATTAGTCCAGTTCATTCATCTCCATTGCCATCAGTCATGCACATACACACATTGTCTCTTTCACTGAACATACAGCCCATTCAATCTGAGAGAATCAACTGTTTAGTTTTACAATCAATTCCTCCACATGAACACACAACACTCATAATACTTTCTCTCTATGCACTGACTGCAACTTCTTTTCTAGTCAGACATATTCATTCTATTTCCCATCATCTTCATAGACAAACTTAGAAAAGATGGTGTATTAATTAGTATAATTATTGCTACTTTGGTTGAAAGAAAACCCTTTGTGGCAACAAAGATGTGGTTCTACAGAAGGATGTTGAGAATTTCATAGAATAAGCAAAGAAGACATCTTAAATGAAAAATGAAAATGAAAAAGTTACACTTGTATTCAGAAAAAGACAACTGAGATGTCTTGGATATTTGATGAGAAAGGAAGGCTAGGAAAATTTTTCCCTCACAGGACATATCTAAGGCAAAAGGGACTGGGAAGGTGACAGTTTGATAATCTGGTGAAAATGGATGATGGACCAGGGGATGAGAGGATGGTAAAAATACAAATGTTACTAAGAGTTACAAGAGACAGAATGTTGTAGAGAGCAAAATATTCTACAGCTTGACTTGATAGTAAGAATTGTGAATGCTACATTTTTTCATATTTATCTATATTATTTAATGAGAAGGATAGTATCTATAAGATGTCTTTGATTACTGATTTTTAAAGAAAAGAATGAATTATTAATCTAATATTGATACAGTATCTCCATGGTAACATCATTTTCATCACAATATTGTTTTTTAGAAAGGCGATAGGTCTTCAGTTTATGTTGCAGCATCTTCTATGTGCCATGTCTCATCAATGACACTGACAATAAAGGTTCTCCACAATTACCTGTCATTTGTAGCTATTAATAAATTTTGGTTAGTTTGGTTTGTATTACAACACATCAGCCTTAATGGGTTACCCAATGCTGACAAGACTCTCACAATAGACTCGCATGAACAGAACACATACACTTTGCAAGAAATCAGTTTGCAGATCAGGCCTCACTGATGCACCCCTGCAAAAAAGGCTTTGTTGAGAGTCAGATGTATTACTGGTATGTATATTTTTTCTTCAAAAATATATTGCTGTTAATGTTTGTTTTTTTTCAAAAATGTATTGCTGGTAATATTTTCTTCTCCAAAACAGTACTGCTGGAATTTTCACTATAAAAATCTGTTTTAATATTTTGATAGTGTTTTGACCCGAGTTAAATATTTGCCCATAGCTGGAACCCTAACAGGTTCTATCACTCCAGTTCACAGTGAACCTGAGAACAACAGCAATTAAGAGGTGGTTCCATGCTCCTCAAAACTTTCCAATTACAGGCCTTGCTGCTGGATGCAGTTTATCATCAAACGGAGGAACCAAATGTAGTTTATTGTCTTACTCAGGATGCCTCATTGTTACCCTTCTGAAGGGTGTCCTCAGCCTATTCTGAAGCCCCAGCTGACAGGGTGGTATAAATTTTCTTATTTTACAATCTCTATTAAACCTTGTTCCATCATCCAAGCTCTCTAAATAGATTATGCATTGTTTTCCTCTGTCCCTCTTGCTGTCAATCTTTACTGTTAATATAAAATTTTTGTCATTATGCACCCTAGAAATTTTAACTTCTTTCTGGTTTAAGTGTCCTTTTTATTTCTATTTTCTCTAAAACTTTGTCATTGCTCATGTGTTTGGGCAAAACATCAGGAAAAGAAAATATTGTAAAGGAAAATCTTTACTACAAAAACAAAAAAAAGCATTTGCAAATTTGTCAAGAACAGATTTTTTAAACAGTTTTTCTAGTAAATTCTTTATTTTCTTTTATCGCCAATGCTTATGGTCATATCACATTTAAACACTGGTTCTCAGTCAGTGAATTTAAGCCATGTCAAGCTTGGTCAGTACCTAGATAAATGACTGTATGGGAATCCCAGGTGCTGTAAGCTTGGATGTGTGAGTCATATAATGGATAACTGCTAGAAATTGGGAAATGAAGAGCCAAGTTCTAATGACAGTCAGGTTTGTTATGTCCTTCTGTAGAACCACATTTGTGTCTTGAAGTCTTTCACTCATGTGAGGAAATTTTAAACATTCAATACCAAATAGAAGAACGGATATTACCTAACATTTCAGTACGCTTCTTTGTTTCTAACATGATTTGGCTACTATTACCAATCTCATTATATTTTCTGCCCACTTCCTTCGTACGAGTATTGATACATTCCCTATAATTATCTCGAGAGGCCATATCTTAAAATGCTTGATGTGTTCTTTGCTTGAACTTGTTTTCATAAGTGCAAGGAGGAGAATCTGCCTCCATGCCATTTGATACGCCAGACAAGAACTTGCTTTTATCTGAAGATCACAGATTTCTTCAGATCTCTATTTTCCTTTGTTGGATTTGTAATCAGATCTTCTGGATGATTTATTTGGATGATTTTAAGAATGAAAAATAAATTTGGTATTAGAAACAATTTTCATTACAACAAATGGCTAAATTGTAAAAGTTTGTATCCAATTAGAAAATTAAAAACAAAATTTTACATGTTAAAAAACAAAAAAAACCAAAAAAAACCAAAAAACAAAAAAAAAACAAAAACAAAAACAAAACAAAAAAAAACAAAAACAAAAACAAAAACAAAAACAAAAACAAAAACTTTTATTAATCTCCACTGTTTTTAACAACAATTTCCAATCATTCTTGTTGATATCATTTTTAGAGAAACTGTTATTATCTTTTGTTAGTAGTAGGTTGTGAGGTAGTTTTTAACTGACTATACAGAGTCAAATATTTTGTCATTGAAATTTTTCTCTTGCAACCAGAACATGTAAAAATCTGAAGGGGAATATGGTGGGTGCTGAAGAGTTTCCAATTTCAACTCTTTAACCTTCTACAAAATCTGTTTTGCAACATGCGGTTATGTGCTGTCATGGTGGAAAATGACACCATTTCGATTTGTCGAAATTGCTTGTTTTTCTTGAACTAAAGTTTCTTTAAATGTTGAAACATAGTTGAAATATTGATTTTCTTAGTAATCTCTTCCCTCAAAATCTTTGGCTTATTCTTCACAATGACAAGCAGAGTGTCTTCATCAATGTTGGAAGGTTGCCTGGAGCATGGTTGATAGTTTAGATTAAAATCATCCTGATGAAATCTGCTAAACTGCTTTTTGACCATCTGGAGAGCTGAAACGCAATCCAAAAAAACATTCTGAATGTTTTGTTGCCGTTCTGATGCTTACTCCTTTCCAAAATTCACAGAGCATTAGAATATGGCAAAAGTGAAACTTTTCATCTTCTGTCCTTAAGGCTTATGCTTATGGACAAAACATCAACATTTATAAAAGTCTGACTTGCATCTGAACAGGTTCCAATGTATATAGAACACACCAGAAATTGACACCAAAACAAATACCAGTTTCAACTTGTGGTCATTTTATATTTATAATGAAACTTGAGCCCAAACATTGGTAATGATCTTTATATATATATATATATATATATATATATATATATATATATATTTTAATTCAGATACTTCAATCCAAGGGAAAAAAGCAGGAAGGTAAATTCCAAAAAACCCGATCTTAATTAATATTAAAAATTTATTTTAATATTAAAAAATGATACAGGAAGAGACCTCCATGTAATAAAATATTACAGAGCAAATATATATTAAAAAAGGATTAATTCAAAGATGTTGAATGGCCATTTCGATATGAAGATCCCCACGGGGGACGACACATCACCTCAGCAACAGAAAAAAACCTTTCAGAAACTGGAGAAAAATTAGTCTACTTTACCTTTTTAAATAGATTGCAAAGAAATTTTATTTTTATTTTTATTTTATTTTATTATTTATTTTTTAATTTCTTTGCAATCTATTTAAAAAGGTAAAGTAGACTAATTTTTCTCCAGTTTCTGAAAGGTTTTTTCTGTTGCTGAGGTGATGTGTCGTCCCCCGTGGGGATCTTCATATCGAAATGGCCATTCAACATCTTTGAATTAATCCTTTTTTAATATATATATATATATATATATATATATATATATATATATATCCGCAGACAGATCTGTTTCACTGTATCACAGCTCGTCAGTACAGTTAGACCTCCGATTGCTTTTACCCAGAATTGAAACCCAACAGAATTGGCATCAGTCGGCGATTCTACCTCTGTGCTATGGGCGTTCGGTAGGAGGAGGCAGACTTTTAGCGTGTGATATATTCTCAGTGTATCTATAAAATGGACAAAATAACAATAATAATTCAGAAGCAAGCATATATAAAATAAGTTCTCAGAACTCTTCCTCACAATACATTAGAGAAACATGCAGAAATTTAAAAAATATATCTATAAACACAAAAGAGACCTCACACATAACAATTTAACAAATGCACAAGTCATACACAGAAATAAATTTGACCACAATTTTGAACTAAAATGACAATCATCAAAAGTAATTTACTCAGAAGGAAAATTCCAGAGTGTTGCCACCAAATCTTATCAAAACATGAATTTACGCCTCAGTTTTTTCTCCAATTTCAACTTTCCTGAAAGAATTACTACTTTCTGAAGCCAACATATGCAACCACAAACATATTGAAAAATGAAAAAAAAAAACTGTTGAATCCATCTCATGCCATAACAACCTAATCACAATCTAAACAATATTCATTAAAAACAAAAAATTCCTAAATGTAACTCACTATACTTTTTGGCAGGTTTTGTTTCCTCCACACATTTTGACTAACCATTCAACCACCTGATGAACATCCATGAATGTTCTCATTTAAAAGCCTTGATAAACCAGTGAAATCCTTGGCTTTGTATATAAACGTATACAGCAAAATAAATCCTACATTGTCTTGATAAAGTCCCTCAGGATGAAATGTGTTGGCTAAGAATAGTTTTTCCTCATCTCTTTTTATTCATATATAGCTATTTCATTTGATATAGCTATTTGATATAGCTATTCATATATAGCTATTTCCAAATTCATATATAGCTAGGTTGCTTAAAATTAAAGTACAAAGACAGAAGAATTAAGGGTAAAAAATTTTTTTAAAATTGCTACAGTCTGTTTACTATATATAAAGAGTACATCTGAAAAGCTTAAGATGATTTGTGCTCCATACAACATCAGGATGTAATCCAGAAACAGTTACACTCTCATGAGATATCTCTTCTGAATCATACCACTCTTCTGAAGAGACCATGATCAAAGAGTGTGTATCCTGTCCCATATAACTGCCACTTCTACTCAATCAGTTTTTTTTTGCATTGTGGAGCTCCCTTCCATATAATTGCTTCCCTATTAGCTATAATTTTTAAAGAGTTTAAGTGAAATGTCAATTGCCATTTTTGATCTCCTTGATTCCCATCTTTCTCTTATTCTTTCCCTGCCAACCCCTGTACCTTATTGCTCTTCCTTCTCACTCTACTCTCACATAATGCCCTATGCATCAGTATCCTTATCTTTCTCTTATTCTTTCCCTGCCATCCCCTTTACCTTATTGTTCTTCCTTCTCACTCTACTCTCACATAATGCCCTATGCATCAGTATCCTCACCTTTCTCTTATTCTTTCCCTGCCATCCCTTGTACCTTATTGTTCTTCCTTCTCACTCTACTCTCACATAATGCCCTATGCATCAGTATCCTCACCTTTCTCTTATTCTTTACCTGCCATCCCCTGTACCTTATTGATCTTCCTTCTCACTCTACTCTCACATAATGCCCTATGCATCAGTATCCTCACCTTTCTCTTATTCTTTCCCTGCCATCCCCTGTACCTTATTGTTCTTCCTTCTCACTCTACTCTCCACATAATACCCCTATGCATCAAATATCCCTCTTCCTTTCTCTTATTCTTTCCCTGCCATCCACTGTACCTTATTGTTCTTCCTTCTCACTCTACTCTCACATAATGCCCTATGCATCAGTATCCTCTTTCTCTTATTCTTTCTCTGCCATCCCCTGTACCTTATTGTTCTTCCTTCTCACTCTACTCTCACATAATGCCCTATGCATCAGTATCCTCACCTTTCTCTTATTCTTTCTCTGCCATCCCCTGTACCTTATTGTTCTTCCTTCTCACTCTACTCTCACATAATGCTAACATCATCAGTATCCTCACCTTTCTCTTATTCTTTCTCTGCCATCCCCTGTACCTTATTGTTCTTCCTTCTCACTCTACTCTCCGCAATACCTAGTAATCAGTATCCTCGCTGCCATTGCTCTGCCATCCCCTGTACCTTATTGTTCTTCCTTCTCACTCTACTCTCCCACATAATGCCCTATGCATCAGTATCCTCACCCTTTCTCTTATTCTTTCCCTGCCATCCCCTGTAACTTATTGTTCTTCCTTCTCCATCTACTCTCACATAATGCCCTATGCATCAGTATCCTCACCTTTCTCTTATTCTTTCCCTGCCATCCCCTGTACCTTATTGTTCTTCCTTCTCACTCTACTCTCACATAATGCCCTATGCATCTGTCTCCACTCACCTTTCTCTTATTCTTTCCCTGCCATCTGTACCTTGTGTTCTTCCTTCTCACTCTACCTCCTCCCACTAATGCCTATGCATCAGTATCCTCACCTTTCTCTTATTCTTTCCCTGCCATCCCCTGTACCTTATTGTTCTTCCTTCTCACTCTACTCTCCACATAATGCCCTATGCATCAGTATCCTCACCTTTCTCTTATTCTTTCCTGCCATCCCCTGTGCCTTATTGTTCTTCCGCCTCACTCTACTCTCACATAATGCCCTATGCATCAGTATCCTCACCTTTCTCTTATTCTTTCTCTGCCATCCCCTGTACCTTATTGTTAACTTCCTTCTCTCTGCTCTACTCTCACATAATGCCCTATGCATCAGTATCCTCACCTTTCTCTTATTCTTTCCCTGCCATCCCCTGTAACTTATTGTTCTGTCTCACTCTACTCTCACATAATGCCCTATGCATCAATATCCTCACACTACTCTTATTCTTTCCCTGCCATCCCCTGTGCCTTATTGTTTCTTCCTTCTCACTCTACTCTCACATAATGCCCTATGCATCTGTATCCTCACCTTTCTTATTCTTTCCCTGCCCATCCCCTGTACCTATTGTTCCTGCTTCTTCCTCTACTCTCATAATGCCCTATGCATCAGTATACTCCACCTTTCTCTTATTCTTTCCCTGCCATCCCCTGTACCTTATTATTCTTCCTTTTCACTCTACTCTCACATGATACCCTGTAAGCTCAGTATCCTCCACCTTTCTCTTATTCTTCCTGCCATCCCCTGTACCTTATTGTTCTTCCTTCTCACTCTACTCTCACATAATGCCCTATGCATCAGTATCCTCGCTTTCTCTTATTCTTTCCCTGCCATCCCCACTTCCCCCTTGTTGAGCTGCTTCCTTCTCACTCTACTCTCACATAATACCCTGTGTCAGTATCCTCACCTTTCTCTTATTTCTTTCTCTCTGCCATCCCTGTACCTTATTGTTCTTCCCTTCTCACTCTACTCTCACATAATGCCCTGTCATCAGAGTATCCTCACCTTTCTCTTATTCTTTCTCTGCCATCCCCTGTACCTTGTTGTTCTTCCTTCTCACTCTGCCTCTCACACTGTGCCCTATGCATCAGTATCCTCACCTTTCTCTTATTCTTTCTCTGCCATCCCTTGTACCTTTTATTCTTCTTCTCACTCTTTCTCACATAATGCCCTATGCATCAGTATCCTCACCTTACTGTGACTAACTTTCTCTGCCATCCCCTGTACCTTATTGTTCTCTTCCTTCTCACTCTACTCTCACATAATACCCTATGCATCCAGTATCCTCACCTTTCTCTTATTCTTTCCCTGCCTGCTCCCCTGCCTTATTGTTCTTTCCCTTCTCACTCTACTCTCACATAATGCCTAACCATCCAGTATCCTCACCTTTCTCTTATTCTTTCCCTGCCATCTCATGCCTTATTGTTCTTCCTTCTCACTCTACTCTCACACAATGCCCTATGCATCTGTGTCCTCACCTTTCTCTTATTCTTTCCCTGCCATCCCCTGTACCTTATTGTTCTTCCTTCTCACTCTACTCTCACATAGCGCCTATGCATCAGTATCCTCACTTTCTCTTATTCTTTCTCTGCCATCCCACCAACACCTTGGCCCCGGTCTTCCTTCTCACTCTACTCTACGCATGCTAATAGCATCAGTATCCTCACCTATCTCTTATTATTTCCCTGCCATCCCCTGTACCTTGTTATTTCTTCCTTCTCACTCTACTCTCACATAATGCCTATGCATCAGTATCCTCACCTTTCTCTTATTCTTTTCCTGCCATCCCCCTGCTTGTGTTGTTTCTTCCTTCTCACTCTATACATAATGCCCCTGTCATCAGTATCCTCACCTTTCTCTTATTCTTTCCCTGCCATCCCCTTTTATTGTTCTTCCTTCTATCCTCTCACATAATGCCCTATGCCATCAGTATCCTCTGCTACTCTTATTCTTTCCCTGCCATCCCCTGTACCTTATTGTTCTTCCTTCTCCTCTACTCTCACATAATGCCCTATGCATCTGTATCCTCACCTTTCTCTTATTCTTTCCTGCCATCCCCTGTACCTTATTGTTCTTCCTTCTCACTCTACTCACATAATACCCTATGCATCAGTATCCTCACCTTTCTCTTATTCTTTCTCTGCCATCCCCTGTACCTTATTGTTCTTCCTTCTCACTCTACTCTCACATAATGCCCTATGCATCAGTATCCTCACCTTTCTCTTATTCTTTCCCTGCCATCCCCTGTGTGTTCTTCCTTCTCACCTCTCTTTCCACTAATACTACGCATCAGTATCCTCACCTTTCTCTTGATACTTTCCCTGCCATCCCCTGTACCTTATTGTTCTTCCTTCTCACTCTACTCTACCATGCCCTATGCATCAGTATCCTCACCCTTTCTCTTATTCTTTCCCTGCCATCCCCTGTACCTTGTTCTTCCTTCTCACTCTTTCTCTCACATAATGCCCTATGCATCAGTATCCTCACCTTTCTCTTATTCTTTCTCTGCCATCCCCTGTACCTTATTGTTCCCTTCTCACTCCTACTCTCACCAATGCCCTGGCATCGGCCTCCTCACCTTTCTCTTATTCTTTCCCTGCCATCCCCTGTACCTTATTGTTCTTTCCCTTCTCACACTCTACTCTCACATAATGCCCTATGCATCAGTATCCTCACCTTTCTCTTGTACTTACCCTGCACCATCCCTGTACCTTGTTGTTCTTCCTTCTCCTCCTCTCACATAATGCCCTACCATCCGTCTTCCTTTCTCTTCCCTTCTTTCACCCACCATCCCCTGTACCTTGTTGTTCTTCCTTCTCACTCTACTCTCACATAATGCCCTGTGCATCTGACATCCTCACCCTTTCTCTTATTCTTTCCCTGCCATCCCCTGTACCTTGTTGTTCTTCCTTCTCTCTACTCTCACATAATGCCCTATGCATCAGTATCCTCACCTTTCTCTTATTCTTTACCTGCCATCCCCTGCTTTGTATTGTTCTTCCTTCTCACTCTACTCTCACATAATGCCCTATGCATCAGTATCCTCACCCTTTCTCTTATTCTTTACCTGCCATCCCCTGTACCTTATTGTTCTTCCTTCTCACTCTCTCTCCACCGCAATGCCCTATGCATCAGTATCCTCATCTTTCTCTTATTCTTTCCCTGCCATCCCTGTTACCCTTCCAATTATAATTATTTCCCTTCTCTGTCTACTCTCTGTGCCCTATGCATCAGTATCCTCATCTTTCTCTTATTCTTTCCCTGCCATCCCCTGTACCTTATTGTTCTTCCTTCTCACTCTACTCACATAATGCCCTATGCATCAGTATCCTCACCTTTCTCTTATTCTTTCCCTGCCACACTTAACACTTATTGTTCTTCCTTCTCCCTACTCTCATAATGCCCTATGCATCAGTATCCTCACCTTTCTCTTATTCTTTCCCTGCCATTCCCTGTACCTTATTGTTCTTCCTTCTCACTCTACTCTCACATAATGCCCTAACATCAGTATCCTCACCTTTCTCTTATTCTTTACCTGCACCATCCCTGCTGCCTTATTGTTCTTCCTTCTCACCTCTCCATATAATACCCTATGCATCAGTATCCTCACCTTTCTCTTATTCTTTACCTGCCATCCCCTGTACCTTGTTGTTCTTCCTTCTCACTCTACTCTCACATAATGCCCTGTCATCTGTATCCTCCTTTCTCTTATTCTTTACCTGCCATCCCTTGTACATTATTGTTTTTCCTTCTCACTCTACTCTCACATAATGCCCTATGCATCAGTATCCTCACCTTTCTCATATTCTTTCCCTGCCATCCCCTGTACCTTGTTGTTCTTCCTTCTCACTCTACTCTCACATAATGCCCTATGCATCTGTATCCTCAGCTTTCTCTTATTCTTTCCCTGCCATCCCCTGTACCTTGTTGTTCTTCCTTCTCTCCTCTACTCTCACATAATGCCCTATGCATCAGTATCCTCACCTTTCTCTTATTCTTTCCCTGCCATCCCCTGTACCTTATTGTTCTTCCTTCTCTCTCTCTCACATAATGCCCTATGCATCAGTATCCTCACCTTTCTCTTATTCTTTACCTGCCATCCCCTGTACCTTATTGTTCTTCCTTCTCACCCTACTCTCACATAATGCCCTATGCATCAGTATCCTCACCTTTCTCTTATTCTTTCCCTGCCATCCCCTGTACCTAATTGTTCTTCCTTCTCACTCTCTCTCTCTGTGCCCTATGCATCCAGTATCCTCTCTTTCTCTTATTCTTTCCCTGCCATCCCCTGTACCTTATTGTTCTTCCTTCTCACTCTACTCTCACATAATGCCCTATGCATCAGTATCCTCATCTTTCTCTTATTCTTTCCCTGCCATCTCTTGCCTTATTGTTCTTCCTTCTCACTCTACTCTCACATAATGCCCTATGCATCAGTATCCTCACCTTTCTCTTATTCTTTCCCCTGCCACCCCTTGTACCTTGTGTTCTTCCTTTCTCACTCTTCTTTCTCTCTCACATAATGCCCTATGCATCAGTATCCTCACCTTTCTCTTATTCTTTCCCTGCCATTTCCCTGTACCTTATTGTTCTTCCTTCTCACTCTACTCTCACATAATACACTATGCATCAGTATCCTCACTTTCTCTTATTCTTTACCTGCCATCCCCTGTACCTTATTGTTCTTCCTTCTCACCCTACTCTCATATAATACCCTGCTGCATCAGTATCCTCACCTTTCTCTTATTCTTCCCTGCCATCCCCTGTACCTTGTTGTTCTTCCTTCTCACTCTGCTCTCACATAATGCCCTATGCATCTGTATCCTCACCTTTCTCTTATTCTTTACCTGCCATCCCTTGTACCTTATTGTTTTCTTCTCACTCTACTCTCACATAATGCCCTATGCATCAGTATCCTCACCTTTCTTATTCTTTCCCTGCCATCCTGTACCTTGTTGTTCTTCCTTCTCCTCCTTTCTCACTGTGCCCTATGCATCTGTATCCTCAGCTTTCTCTTATTCTTTCCCTGCCATCCCCTGTACCTTGTTGTTCTTCCTTCTCACTCTACTCTCACACCATGCTACCTTGCATCAGTATCCTCACCTTTCTCTTATTCTTTCCCTGCCATCCTGTACCTTATTGTTCTTCCTTCTCACTCTACTCTCACATAATGCCCTATGCATCAGTATCAACACCTTTCTCTTATTCTGCCATCCCCTGTACACTTATTGTTCTTCCTTCTACTACTCTCACGTACACACCTTGCATCCGTATGCTCTCGCACCTTTCTCTTATTCTTTCCCTGCCATCCCCTGTACCTTGGTGTTCTTACTTCTCACTCTACTCTGTCACATAATGCCCTATGCATCAGTATCCTCACCTTTCTCTTATTCTTTCTCTCTGCCATCCCTGCCTTATTTTTCTTCCATCTCACTCTCTCTCACATATTGCCCTATGCATCAGTATCCTCACCTTTCTCTTATTCTTTCTCTGCCATCTGTACCTTATTGTTCTTCCTTCTCACTCTACTCTCACATAATACCCTATACATCCAGTATACTCACCTTTCCTCACTTATTCTTTACCTGCCACATTCCCTGTACCTTGTTGTTCTTCCTTCTCACTCTCCACTCACATAATGCCCTATGCATCCGTATCTCCACCTTTCTCTTGTTTCTTCCCTGCCATCCCCTGTACCTTATTGTTCTTCCTTCTCACTCTTCTTTCTCCTGCAATGCCTAACTTCATCAGTATCCTCACCTTTCTCTTATTCTTTACCTGCCATCCCCTGTACCTTGTGTTCTTCCTTCTCACTACTCTCATATTGTCCCTATGCATCAGTATCCTCACCTTTCTCTTATTCGTTCCCTGCCATCCCCTGTACCTTGTTGTTCTTCCTTCTCACTCTACTCTCACATAATGCCCTATGCATCAGTATCCTCACCTTTCTCTTATTCTTTCCCTGCCATCCCCTGTACCTTATTGTTCTTCCTTCTCACTCTACTCTCACATAATGCCCTATGCATCTGTATCCTCACTTTTCTCTTATTCTTTCCCTGCCATCCCTTGTACCTTATTGTTCTTCCTTCTGACTCTACTCTCACATAATGCCCTATGCATCAGTATCCTCACCTTTCTCTTATTCTTTCCCTGCCATCCCCTGTACCTTATTGTTCTTCCTTCTCACTCTACTCTCACATAATGCCCTATGCATCTGTATCCTCACCTTTCTCTTATTCTTTCCCTGCCATCCCCTGTACCTTATTGTTCTTCCTTCTCACTCTACTCTCACATAATGCCCTATGCATCAGTATCCTCACCTTTCTCTTATTCTTTCTCTGCCATCCCCTGTACCTTATTGTTCTTCCTTCTCACTCTACTCTCACATAATGCCCTATGCATCAGTATCCTCACCTTTCTCTTATTCTTTCCCTGCCATCCCCTGTACCTTATTGTTCTTCCTTCTCACTCTACTCTCACATAATGCCCTATGCATCAGTATCCTCACCTTTCTCTTATTCTTTCCCTGCCATCCCCTGTACCTTATTGTTCTTCCTTCTCACTCTACTCTCACGTAATGCCCTATGCATCAGTATCCTCACCTTTCTCTTATTCTTCTTTCTCTGCCATCCCCTGTACCTTATTGTTCTTCCTTCTCACTCTACTCTCACATAATACCCTATGCATCAATGTCCTCACCTTTCTCTTATTCTTCCCTGCCATCCCCTGTACCTTATTGTTCTTCCTTCTCACTCTACTCTCACATAATGCCCTATGCATCAGTATCCTCACCTTTCTCTTATTCTTTCTCTGCCATCCCCTGTACCTTATTGTTCTTCCTTCTCCTCTACTCTCACATAATGCTATATCAAACATCCTCACCTTTCTCTTATTCTTTCTGCCATCCCCTGTACCTTATTGTTCTTCCTTCCTCACTCTACTCTCACATAATGCCCTATGCATCAGTATCCTCAGCTTTCTCTATTCTTTCCCTGCCATCCCCTGTACCTTATTGTTCTTCCTTCTCCTCTACTCTCACATAATGCCCTATGCATCTGTATCCTCAGCACCTCTTATTCTTTCCCTGCCATCCCCTGTGCCTTGTTGTTCTTCCTTCTCCTCTCCTCTCACATAATGCCCTATGCATCAGTATCCTCACCTTTCTCTTATTCTTTCTGCACCATCCTATGCACTTATTGTTCTTCCTTCTCACTCTACTCTCACATAATGCCTATGCATCAGTATCCTCACCTTTCTCTTATTCTTTCCCTGCCATCCTGTACCTTGTTGTTCTTCCTTCTCACTCTACTCTCCTGTGCTATGCATCAGTATCTTCACCTTTCTCTTATTCTTTCCCTGCCATCCCCTGTACCTTGTTGTTCTTCCTTCTCACTCTACTCTCACATAATGCCCTGTACGCCAGTATACTCACCTTTCTCTTATTCTTTCCCTGCCATCCCCTGTACCTTATTTGTTCTTCCTTCTCCTCTACTCTCACATAATACCCTATGCATCAGTATCCTCACCTTTCTCTTATTCTTTACCTGCCATCCCCTGTACATATTGTTCTTCCTTCTCACTCTACTCTCACATAATGCCCTATGCATCAGTATCCTCACCTTTCTCTTATTCTTCCTGCCATCCCCTGTACCTTATTGTTCTTCCTTCTCCTCTACTCACATAATGCCCTATGCATCAGTATCCTCATCTTTCTCTTATTCTTTCCCTGCCATCCCCTGTACCTTATTGTTCTTCCTTCTCACTCTCCTCTCACATAATGCCCTGTATCAGTATCCTCATCTTTCTCTTATTCTTTCACCATCCCCTGTTGTATTGTTCTTCCTTCTCACTCTACTCTCACATAATGCCCTATGCATCAGTATCCTCACCTTTCTCTTATTCTTTCCCTGCCACCCCTTGTACCTTATTGTTCTTCCTTCTCACTCTACTCTCACATAATGCCCTATGCATCAGTATCCTCACCTTTCTCTTATTCTCTTTCCCTGCCATTCCCACTGCCTTATTTGTTCTTATTACTCACTCTACTCTCACATAATGCCCTATGCACTCAGTATCCTCACCTTTCTCTTATTACCTGCCATCCCCTGTACCTTATTGTTCTTCCTTCTCACCCTACTCTCATATAATACCCTATGCATCAGTATCCTCACCTTTCTCTTTATTCCTTTACCTGCCATCCCCTGTACCTTGTTGTTCTTCCTTCTCACTCTGCCTCTCACATGCCTATTGCATCTGCCATCCCTCCTTTCTCTTATTCTTTACTACCATCCCTTGTACCTTATTGTTTTTCCTTCTCACTCTACTCTCACATAATACCCTATGCATCAGTATCCTCTGCTATCTTATTCTTTCCCTGCCATCCCTCACCTTGTTGTTCTTCCTTCTCACTCTACTCTCACATAATACCCTATGCATCTGTATCCTCAACTTTCTCTTATTCTTTCCCTGTGCTCCCCTGTACCTTGTTGTTCTTCCTTCTCACTCTACTCTCACATAATGCCCTATGCATCAGTATCCTCACCTTTCTCTTATTCTTTCCCTGCCATCCCCTGTACCTTATTGTTCTTCCTTCTCACTCTACTCTCACATAATGCCCTATGCATCAGTATGCTCACCTTTCTCTTATTCTTCCCTGCCATCCCCTGTACCTTATTTTTCTTCCTTCTCTGCCACCCTACTCTCACATAATGCCCTATGCATCAGTAGCCACCTTCTTATTCTTTCCCTGCCATCCCCTGTACCTTATTGTTCTTACTTCTCACTCTACTCTCACATAATGCCCTGTGCATCAGTATCCTCACCTTTCTCTTATTCTTTCTCTGCCATCCCCTGTACCTTATTTTTCTTCCATCTCACTCTACTCCTCACATAATGCCCTATGCATCAGTATCCTCACCTTTCTCTTATTCTTTCTCTGCCATCCCCTGTACCTTATTGTTCTTCCTTCTCTCACTTACTCTCACACATAATGCCCTATGCATCAGTATACTCACCTTTCTTATTCTTTACCTGCCATTCCCTGTACCTTGTTGTTCTTCCTTCTCACTCTACTCTCACATAATGCCCTATGCATCAGTATCCTCACCTTTCTCTGCTCTTCCCCTGCCATCCCCTGTACCTTATTGTTCTTCCTTCTCACTCTTCTCTCACATAATGCCCTATGCATCAGTATCCTCACCTTTCTCTTATTCTTCTTCTTTTACCTGCCATCCCCTGTACCTTTTCTGTTCTTCCTTCTCACTCCTTACTCTCACATAATGCCCTATGCAGTAGTATCCTCACCTTTCTTATTCTTTCCCTGCCATCCCCTGTACCTTGTTGTTCTTCTCTTCTCACTCTACTCTCACATAATGCCCTATGCATCAGTATCATTCTCACCTTTTCTCTTATTCTTTCCCTGCCATCCCCTGTACCTTATTGTTCTTCCTTCTCACTCTACTCTCACATAATGTGTCCTATGTATCTGTATCCTCACTTTTCTGTCTTCCCTGCCATCCCTTGTACCTTATTGTTCTTCCTTCTCACTCTACTCTCACATAATGCCCTGCATCTGTAGACATTCACCTTTCTCTTATTCTTTCCCTGCCATCCTCTGTACCTTATTGTTCTTCCTTCACTCTACTCTCACATAATGCCCTATGCATCAGTATCCTCACCTTTCTCTTATTCTTCCTGCCATCCCCTGTACCTTGTTGTTCTTCCTTCTCACTCTACTCTCACATAATGTCTCCTATGCATCAGTATCCTCACCTTCTTTCTCTTATTCTTTCCTGCCATCCCCTGTACCTTGTTGTTCTTCCTTTCTCACTCTACTCCTCACATAATGCCCTATGCATAGGTATCCTCACCTTTCTCTTATTCTTTCTCTGCCATCCCCTGTACCTTGTTGTTCTTCCTTCTCACTCTACCTCAATATACGTTCCCACTCTGATCCT
The DNA here is from genome assembly GCA_037127315.1 of Ascarosepion bandense. Lineage (NCBI taxonomy): Eukaryota > Metazoa > Mollusca > Cephalopoda > Sepiida > Sepiidae > Ascarosepion > Ascarosepion bandense. The sequence continues at coordinate 1,470,765 of JBBBDQ010000563.1, read as the reverse complement.
CACCTTCTTCTTATTCTTTCCCTGCTATCCCCTGTACCTTGTTGTTCTTCCTTCTCACTCTACTCTCACATAATGCCCTATGCATCAGTATCCTCACCTTTCTCTTTATTCTTTCCCTGCCATCCCCTGTACCTTGTTGTTCTTCCTTTCCTACCTTACCTCACATAATGCCCTATGCATCAGTATCCTCACCTTTCTCTTTATTCTTTCCCTGCCATCCCATGTAGCTTATTGTTCTTCCTTCTCACTCTACTCTCACATAATGCCCTATGCATCAGTATCCTCACCTTTCTCTTATTCTTTCCCTGCCATCCCCTGTACCTTATTGTTCTTCCTTCCCACTCTACTCTCACATAATGCCCTATGCATCAGTATCCTCACCTTTCTCTTATTCTTTCTCTGCCATCCCCTGTACCTTATTGTTCTTCCTTCTCACTCTACTCTCACATAATGCCCAATGCATCAGTATCCTCACCTTTCTCTTATTCTTTCCCTGCCATCCCCTGTACTTTATTGTTCTTCTTTCTCACACTTCTCTCACATAATGCCCTATGCATCTGTATATTCAGCTTTCTTATTCTTTCCCTGCCATCCCCTGTACCTTGTTGTTCTTCCTTCTCACTCTACTCTCACATAATGCCCTATGCATCAGTATCCTCACCTTTCTCTTATTCTTTCCCTGCCATCCCCTGTACCTTATTGTTCTTCCTTCTCACTCTACTCTCACATAATGCCCTATGCATCTGTATCCTCACCTTTCTCTTATTATTTCTCTGCCATCCCCTGTACCTTATTGTTCTTCCTTCTCACTCTACTCTCACATAATGCCCTATGCATCAGTATCCTCACCTTTCTCTTATTCTTTCCCTGCCATCCCCTGTACCTTATTGTTCTTCCTTCTCACTCTACTCTCACATAATGCCCTATGCATCTGTATCCTCACCTTTCTCTTATTCTTTCTCTCCCATCCCCTGTACCTTATTGTTCTTCCTTCTCACTCTACTCGCACATAATGCCCTATGCATCAGTATCCTCACCTTTCTCTTATTCTTTCCCTGCCATCCCCTGTACCTTATTGTTCTTCCTTCTCACTCTATTCTCACATAATGCCCTATGCATCTGTATCCTCACTTTTCTCTTATTACTCCCTGCCATCCCTTGTACCTTATTGTTCTTCCTTCTCACTCTACTCTCACATAATGCCCTATGCATCAGTATCCTCACCTTTCTCTTATTCTTTCCCTGCCATCCCCTGTACCTTATTGTTCTTCCTTCTCACTCTACTCTCACATAATGCCCTATGCATCAGTATCCTCACCTTTCTCTTATTCTTTCCCTGCCATCCCCTGTACCTTGTTGTTCTTCCTTCTCACTCTACTCTCACTTAATGCCCTATGCATCAGTATCCTCACCTTTCTCTTATTCTTTCCCTGCCATCCCCTGTACCTTGTTGTTCTTCCTTCTCACTCTACTCTCACATAATGCCCTATGTAGTATCCTCCACCTTTCTCTTATTCTTTCCCTGCCATCCCCTGTACCTTGTGTTCTTCTTCTCACTCTACTCTCACATAATGCCCTATGCATCAGTATCCTCACCTTTCTCTTATTCTTTCCCTGCCATCCCCTGTACCTTGTTGTTCTTCCTTCTCACTCTACTCTCACATAATGCCCTATGCATCAGTATCCTCACCTTTCTCTTATTCTTTCCCTGCCATCCCCTGTACCTTATTGTTCTTCCTTCTCACTCTACTCTCACATAATGCCCTATGCATCAGTATCCTCACCTTTTTCTTATTCTTTCCCTGCCATCCCTTGTACCTTATTGTTCTTCCTTCTCACTCTACTCTCACATAATGCCCTATGCATCAGTATCCTCACCTTTCTCTTATTCTTTCCCTGCCATCCCCAGTACCTTATTGTTCTTCCTTCTCACTCTACTCTCCCCTGCCCTATGCATCAGTATCCTCACCTTTCTCTTATTCTTTCTCTGCCATCCCCTGTACCTTATTGTTCTTCCTTCTCCTCTACTCTCACATAATGCCTATGCATCAGTATCCTCACCTTTCTCTTATTCTTTCTCTGCCATCCCCTGTACCTTATTGTTCTTCCTTCTCACTCTTCTCTCACATAATGCCCTATGCATCACTGTATCCTCAGCTTTCTCTTATTCTTTCCCTGCCATCCCCTGTACCTTGTTGTTCTTCCTTCTCCTCCTACTCTCATAATGCCCTATGCATCAGTATCCTCACCTTTCTCTTATTCTTTCCCTGCCATCCCCTGTACCTTATTGTTCTTCCTTCTCACTCTACTCTCCACATGTGCCCTATGCATCTGTATCCTCTACCTTTCTCTTATTCTTTCTCTGCCATCCCCTGTACCTTACTGTTCCTTCCTTCTCACTCTACTCTCGCATAATGCCCTATGCATCAGTATCCTCACCTTTCTCTTATTCTTTCCCTGCCTATCCCCTGTACCTTATTGTTCTTCCTTCTCACTCTACTCTCACACTAATGTGCCCTATGCATCTGTATCCTCACTTTTCTCTTATTCTTTCCCTACCATCCCTTGTACCTTATTGTTCTTCCTTCTCACTCTACTCTCACATAATGCCCTATGCATCAGTATCCTCTTCCTTTCCTCTTATTCTTTCCCTGCCATCCCCTGTACCTTGTTGTTCTTCCTTCTCACTCTACTCTCGCATAATGCCCTATGCATCAGTATCCTCACCTTTCTCTTATTCTTTACCTGCCATCCCCTGTACCTTATTGTTCTTCCTTCTCACTCTACTCTCACATAATGCCCTATGCATCAGTATCCTCACCTTTCTCTTATTCTTTCCCTGCCATCCCCTGTACCTTGTTGTTCTTCCTTCTCACTCTACTCTCACATAATGCCCTATGCATCAGTATCCTCACCTTTCTCTTATTCTTTCCCTGCCATCCCCTGTACCTTGTTGTTCTTCCTTCTCACTCTACTCTCACATAATGCCCTATACATCAGTATCCTCACCTTTCTCTTATTCTTTCCCTGCCATCCCTTGTACCTTATTGTTCTTCCTTCTCACTCTACTCTCACATAATGCCCTATGCATCAGTATCCTCACCTTTCTCTTATTCTTTCCCTGCCATCCCCAGTACCTTATTGTTCTTCCTTCTCACTCTACTCTCACATAATGCCCTATGCATCAGTATCCTCACCTTTCTCTTATTCTTTCTCTGCCATCCCCTGTACCTTATTGTTCTTCCTTCTCACTCTTCTCTCACATAATGCCCTATGCATCTGTATCCTCAGCTTTCTCTTATTCTTTCCCTGCCATCCCCTGTACCTTGTTGTTCTTCCTTCTCACTCTACTCTCACATAATGCCCTATGCCTCAGTATCCTCACCTTTCTCTTATTCTTTCTCTGATACCCCCTTATATTGTTCCTGTCTTCTTGCTCCTGAGAGAGAAACATTTTATAACATTTTATTGCCAAAAAAAAAATGCCAGTTTTTGATATGAAGAATGTTTCAAAGTTTATGAAATGTCAACAACAACTTAAAAAATATTCATAGTATTATATCTATCACATTTTTATTTCTAATGGGCTTCACTTAAAGATCTCAAAACCCAAAGACATATTTTTGATGGTTTAAATGACTGCAGTTTTTGTAAACTTTACAGTCCTTTCATTAGCTGCACAGTATTTGCCAGGGCTACATATAGTTTTGAATTTGGTGTTGTCCTTCTCTTAGCCTAGTTGTCAACCAAGGCTAAAGGGCCCAGTCTGCTCTACTATTTAATCAATGGCTGGTGGGGAAATATATGGATTCATACTTTTCTAAGGTGATTTCTGCAAAAGTAAATATTATGAAACTCAAGTGGAATCAAACTTCAGCAAGTTTAAAAACAAATTTTTCATCATCAATAAATTTCCTTTCCAGCAGTATACAATATAGCCATTTTGGACATTTTTTTTCTAATGAGCAGATTTTTTTCTACTTTGTAAATTAGGATTTCTGGCTGACTTGGTGTTTCATACCAATTTTTTTCTATTAGTCTTAGGGTCTTATTATAATGTACTTCCACTCATTTTTGATACCTAAGTTTTAAAGTAAATTTTTAAAAATAAAAAAGCTTTCTTGAAGCTTTCAGTTTAGCTTTAATTGAAAGCTAAATGATTAAATTTTCTCTTTCCAGTAAGCAAAATACTCTGGTGTAATTCAAACAGAAATTACATTGATTGGAATCTCAACTTTTTAGAGTTTTCAGAAGTTCTCAATTTTTATCAATTTTGACAGATTTACAAATTTGTAAACAAAAGTTAATTTTCATTTTTAAAAATCTTGCAAAATTAAAATAATCATCTGTGACATGTTATTTTTGAAAAATTAGTAAATTTAAGTTAGATTAATCTGATTTGTATAGCATGAAATTGAGAATAAAAGTATTTATTAATCATGGAGGTCATATGTTACTGACCTGTTAAATGAGTGATGACAGCCAAATGTGGTGATAAGCTTAGTATGGTTGACCAGAATTAACATAATTGTCCAAATTTTTTCCTGTAAGGGGAAGAAACCATGAAACACGTGACCTTTTAATATCGCATATGAAATATCGTACTTAAACAAACAACCTTCATACACACAAAATTTCAAAATTATTTCAAATACCTTGCAGCATTTTTTTTTATTAAGCTTTTCAATTTTCGATTAGTAAATATAGTTAACTTAATAACCTAACTGCCAGAAGGCTTTGAAAAATTTTAAAAATATTTTTGAAACTTTATGAATTGTTATAATTAACAAAGAAAAAATGAAATTAATTCTTGTAAAAGTTCATTATTCATCGAAAAAAATCCCTCCTGAATATCCTTAATATATATATATATATATATATATATATATATATATTGTTACGTTACATGTTAAGTGTAACAAAAGAAAAAAAATAATCGACCAAAACTCAGAGATAAATCATAGACAAATATTTAATTTACAAAACACACCAAATAAAATATTTACCAATATACATTTTTTGTTGCATTCAAAACAAGAAACATAAACTGGTGAGTGTTACGAGGAGAGAAGCGGAAGGTAAGGTGTCAAATATCTTTACCCAGTTAAGTTGGAGAAAAAGTTAAGTGCTAACTTTTTTTGGAAATCCTTAAATGAGTCTATAAAGAATAATTATTAGTTTGGTCAATGAAAGAGTCAAAAATATGTATTTACCCATATAGTTTCATGAGGTTCCCTTTCAGGTTTTAGTTGGTCGGCAGCTTTTCTTATAGATTCTTTTAGCTGGATAGAAAATTCTTGAATCAAAGCCGGAGTTGATAAGGTCAGCAAATCCTGGTAACAATTGACTACTCTCTGCCCCAAACCTATTTTTATAGAGGCTAACACCTAATTCTCTCGAATCTACTGGAATATTCTGGCATCTTCCAAAACGTTCTAGTTCTAATTTTTCTATTTTTATGACTACTTCATGAATTAAAACTTTTTTGTAATAACAAGTATGACTCAACAGAGTCCCTTACTACAACTTTTTAGACATTATTAATATTATTTCTATATATAAATGCATCCTCGTAACAATATATATATATTCTAAAAGCAATTAAAAGCTCATCAAATTAATGTCATAGTTTCATTGCATTTTTTTTATTTTACTATTCGGATCAGATTTTGGGAAAAAAAAGCTAACTGTTTAAAAAAAACAAATGATAATTTACATTCCAATGAGTTCTGTATTTAACAAAACAAATTTTCGAAACGGAATTTAATTGTTTGAAGTTTCAGAAAATTACGTGTAGGGGAGATGCTTACAGATATAAAAAAAAAATCTTTCTACCAAGATTTTCTAAAAGTAATAATTTAGAAAATAATTTAATTCATTTCTGAATAAGTCCTAAAAGTTTCATTAAAAACCGATAATTATTTGATTTTTGCAAGAATTTCCAAATTAATGTTTTCACCGGAAAAAATGAGTTTCGTAATATTACATTATCTATAGTAAACTCTAGTAATAATGTGGTTACCCGCTGATGTAAAAAAAAAAAGAAAAAAGAAAGAAAAAAAGATTTGTTACCAAAATTTTGAAAGTGCTAGAAAGGATTAAATTAAAAAAAAAATAACAATTAAAAATTACTTTGGACTTTCTCTTCGAGTAGGGAGCTCGAGCATGTTTATTAAATTGGCCTTGTGTTAAACATAACCGAACTCCCCACAATTTACTCCAGATCAGAAGGTTGAAAGAATATAAGTGTTTCGCTTTTATGTTTAAGTGGAAATTTATTTACAGAACAGAATGACATCACTTTTGTAATAGGTGGAATTATTAACTGTGTAAAAATGTTTTTAAAAAAGTGTAGTACGGAGTTAAATGAATCCAGAGTTCGTAGTTGTAGCAAAATGAGTGTATGCAGACAAAGATTAACAGGGTAGTAATAAAGTCTGTGTTCCTTTCTTTCTTTTTGCGGACGGAGAGAAATTGAAAAGGGAGGAAAAGCAATAAAGGAAAATTGTACTTATTGAGGTTAATTTTTAGGAGTCAGTTGAAGTGTCTTGTTGCTGTTGTCTTCTTCTTCTATGTTGACGGCGAGAATGGTGAGGACAAAGAAGAGATAAGGGAAAATAGCACGCAAGAAAGAGAAGGAGTGGGAACGTATGTTGTCGATACATGTACGGTTCAGCGGCTTGAAATTTCTCCCTTACAATGTGGCGGCGTCTTATCTGATATCTGCTTTCATCTGACTGATTCCACTTTCTCTCTCTCTCTCTCTCTCTTTCTCCCTATATATATATATATATATATGTGTGTGTGTGTGTGTGTGTGTGTGTGTGTGTGAAAGAACTTTTTTCACACAGGCTTGTTAATTTCTCTCAGTTTTGTAAATCGCTCCCTTTCATTGGTTAGAAAATAATTAACAACGGATCGCGAAATTTGGCTTCGTCTTTTTTCTTCAGTACAGAGTCAATCCTTTTTGCTATGGGTAAAAATTAGATTTCACACTGGATTGTAAAATTTGTAAACAGTGAAGAGAAGAGAGTTACTTTTAATTCCGTATTCACCACACTCTTAATAATAAACATTTTCACGGAAAATCTTTGTTTTTATTAAATTTGGTGCCTTTTTCATCATGCTATTCCATTTTTTCTTAGACTAATTATTGTCAGGAAAGAGTTATTTTATGTAGGTTGTCTGGTGGGATGATTTTGTTTGGCAACATATCAACTTCTATGGGTTATTTAATGCCGAAATTTAAACATTTGAACATAATTTTAGGCTTTCAACTACAGATATTTTGTACATAATTTTATACTTTCAGAGTAAACTTTATGGTATGTTTTACAGCGAAACAGATCTGTCTGCGGATGACTATTTGCGCTCTCACACTCTGAGCACTCTGGAAGAATGGTTGACTTTGAAAAACAGGAGCTCATTCACTAATGAATTAGAGCACTCTGGCTATTGGGCGTGTATAATGACAATATACATGCTAAAAAGTCTACTTTCTTCTACCGTGCGCCCATGGCCCAGAGGTAGAATCGCCGACTGACGCCACTTCGGTCGGGTTTCAATCCCGTGTTAAAAGCAATCGGGGTCTAACCGAACTGATGAGCTGTGATACAGCGAAGCAGATCTGTCTGTGGATGAATATATATATATATATATATAGGTACCTCCAATCAATTCTTAGATACCTAATTTAAATTGAAAATTTAAAAATAATTAATCTATCTTCAAGCTTTAAAATTAGGTCTATTTGAAAGCCAAGGGATTAAAGTTAGTAATTCCAATAATCATATAATATTAATACACTGGTGTATTTTAAACTGAAATCATATCGATTGAAATCCGAAATTTTTCGAAAAAAAAAAACAAACTTTAAATTTTCCGCAATTTTTTGATTTATTGACAGGTTACGTCAACATTAGCCAACTTTCTGTTTAAAAAATCTTGAAAAAAAATATATCCATCAAAGACACTTTTTTAAAGTCAATTGTTTAAATTGAACCTTACTTTAATCTGATTTCACACAATAGTAATTTCTTACTTTCTGAAATTTAAGACAGAAACTTATCTTAAATACAGTAGTTCTGTCAACAACGTAATTCGAGCTGTGATTGATTGAATATGTCAGCTACTGTCTGTCAACACCCCAAGTATGGCGTCCAGAAATGCCAAATTTTTATGTATCTAAAAAACCGGTTTCTGTTTTTTAACTGCATAGCTAACCATAACATAATATTTTCATCAATTACATAATATTTTATACAACGTTCGTTTAGCATTATAGCTGGATGATTGAATATGCTTGCTAAATAAATAAAAATTGAAATTGCTTTTAAAATAATTTTACAATTTAATAACAAAGAATGAAATTAAAATAACCCAGTAAAGTTATGAAATATTATGCTAATTATTAATATTTTTATTATGCCTTATTCATATTAATTAGTAAGATAACTAGGTAAAAATATCTAATTTAATTTTTACATAACTGTAGATGTTATAAATAAGTATAATGTCATACTGTATTTATGCAATATCTTGAAGAGAAAGGAATTTCGGGAATATTTTGTGGCCCTGAAAAGGGCCGTGGTGTTTTCTTAATTGGCACTCCAATCCTCCTCACTGTTTAGCTGCTTTTCCAGGTACAGGTATGTAGGTATCTCCCTTAATTTGATAACTAAGGGTAAAATAATTTTATAACATGTGTTTTGTACAATCATTTACAATTAAAAAAGAACATGAAAGTAGGAGTTAATCAATAAAAATGCATAAATTCAATAGTAGGATTAGGCTATGAAATAAAATAGAAAAAATGCCTTTTTCATTCAATTGAAAAAAACAAAAATGAAACCTTTTCCAATTTATTTTAATCTTAGCTAGGCACCATAAAATTGTAGTACATATTTGTTTCTTAAAAATATTCTGCAAACACAAATTGAAATTAAACATATTTTTTTAAAATTCCAACTTTCCTCTTGATTTTTCCCATTGTGAATGTAGGTATCTCCCTTAATTTGATAACTAAGGGTAAAAATAATTTTATAACATGTGTTTTGTACATTCATTTACAACTAAAAATAAACTTTAAAGTATTAGGTTAACATTGAAAATGCATAATTTCATTAGTAGGATTAGGCTATGAAATAAAGGAACTAAAAAAAAAGGCTTTTTCATTCAATTGAAAAGAAAAAATGAAACCTTTTCCAAATTGTTTTAATCTTAGCCTATCCACCATAATATTGTAGTACATATTTATTTCTTAGTCACATTTTGCAAACACACATTGAAAGTAAACATTTTTATCCCTAATAATTTCTTTTATGAATCATTATCACATGCCATTGGAATGAACAGCCCAAAAAAGCAAAACAAATAAAAAAGAAGTTTTGATGTTTTTTCTAAATTCTGTCAGGTAGATAGATTCACAATTAATATTAAAAATGATTAAACTAATGAGTTAAAAATATAAAAGTTACTTTAAATATTTAAATTCTGACTAGAAATGACTTCTTTCTTGAGCGATTCAGAGACACGCATGAAAAGAATAGCAGTAAGGACCTTCGGGGTTTATATACGGGAAAATTTTATGTAAGGACGGACAACCCTTGAGTCACGTGACCTTTTTTTTTTAATCATTTCACCCCGAGCAAGGCGGAAACGTCACTGATGTGCAGGAGGTTACATAAATGTAAAAAGATTAATTAGAAAAGAGTGAGGAGTACAAACTAGTTAGAAAGGAACAATAGAAAGCAGGTGCGATGACAGATACATAGGTGGAGAGAAAGGGAAGGTTATACAGGGGTGGGGAGAGAGCTAGAATCCAGTGGTTAGTAGATGAGTATTGACTTTGCATTTAAATTTTTGGAGGTTGTAGCCGTCAGGAAAGCAAGAATACGGGAGCGAGTTCCACAGGCGGGAAGTGAGAGAGAAGAAGCTGCAGGAGTAGAATTGTCGTCAGCATTTGGCTAACCTGACTGTGAATGGGTGGGACCCAGTTGCCAGTCTGGTTGCACGAGTAAACACCTGTTGAGGAGGCATCAGTGACTTAAGCTCGTCCGAACAGAAGCCATGAAAGTATTTATAGAATAGACAAAGGGAGGCCACATTTCGACGATGGGGAAGTGGCTGCAGTCGAGTCGCCAGATCAGTACCTATCACATTACAGACTCTCCTTTGGAGCTTGTCAAGAACACTGAGGAGAACGGCAGGGGCACCTGACCATAAATGGCAGCAGTACTCCATGCACGGACGGATGGTTGACTTGTAGATTTTGCTATGGAATCAATATAGTGGTTCCATTTGAGGTCTGAGGACAGGGTAAGTCCGAGGAGGCGCAGTGTATTACTCTCCGGGAGAATCGCTTGGTCCGTGCTTATGGGAGGCAGGAGAGGTTTCCTGTAATGGTTGACAGACAACAGCTTGGTCTTAGATGAATTGAAGTTGACAAGCCACTTCTTGCCCCAGTTCACCACAGAGTGTAGATCCCGCTCAAGGTCAGCAGCGAGATTATGTCTGTCCGCCACGACAGGTTTCTTACTGGTGCGGGAGTATATTGTAGTGTCATCTGCGTAGATGCCTACTTGGGACTTGATCTCATTTGGGAGGTCGTTGATGAAAATAAGGAAGAGCGTCGGGCCCAGGATAGAGCCCTGTGGGATACCAGCATTCATGCTGTAGGACGAAGAGGCACGCCCATTCAGAACGACCTTCATTTTGCGGTTATTTAAGAAAGATTGGATTAGGTCAAGCAGGCGACCGGTAATACCATAACCGCGTAGTTTGCATAGGAGGCCAGCGTGCCAAACCCTGTCGAAAGCCTTGGAGATGTCCAGAGCAACCGCGCGAGCCTCGTCAGACTCATCAAAGGCCTGTAGCATGTACTCCGTTACGGTTGTTAGCAGGTCGGCCGTGGACCTGGCAAAGCGGAATCCATATTTCCTGTCGGAGAACAGTTTGTGGGCGGTGAGATGATGAACTATTTCAGCATTGATTATAGCCTCGAATACTTTCCCGAATATCGGTAGAAGACTGATAGGGCGATAGTTGGATGGGTCAGAGGGTTCACCACAATTCTTAAATACAGGAACGACTGAAGAGAATTTCCAGCATGCAGGAAAGCAGGAAGCAGAAAGGCAGTAGTTAAATAGTTTAGAGAGGACAGGGGAAAGTTCAGGAGCACACCTCTTAAGGACTATCACCGGGATTCCATCGTCTCCATACGCCTTATGGGGGTCGAGTTTTGAAATTACTCTGGATACTACTGTCGGGGTAATATATACGTCGTGCAGTTTGGCCTCGGTTCTAATAGGGAAGTCGGGTGGGTATACTCCAGACGAGTCGAATGTGGAGTTGGATGAGAATCTGTGAGCAAAACACTCAGCTTTGTCCGCAGATGACGTGAGAACCTCAAATCCATAGATTAAGGGAGGTATTGAGGATTTCCTATCGTTGAGCACTTGTTTACAAATCCTCCAATAGTCCTTGGAGCCGAACTTGCGGTCAGCTATGTGCTGTCGCATTCTCTCAGCAAACAACTGTTTGGCGTCATTTAGGGGTACCCGTACTTACCAAAAACGGGAAATTAACATGCAAAAATAAACAGTTTAAATTAAATCACAAAAAAAGTTTCTCTTTTAGAGTAACTTTTTAAATTTTTCGATTAATAAATATATTTGCCACACATTAATTAAAAAACATCTGAGAGACCTATAAGGAGAAAATTGTAAAAGACTTATGAAACTTTTTAAATTATTTAATAAAAAATATGAAAAATAAAAACAATTCTTGTAAAAATTCATTACCAACGGAAATTTTTTTTTTATTCAGACGATGACACAATTTTAATTTATGTTTATAAAATTAATTAAAAGTTTACCCAAATAAAAATTGGCATAGTTTTATTGCATTTTTGTTTTCCTAATTCAGAGCTGATTTTCTAAAAGGTAGCTTGTTTTGAAGAAAAAAAGACAGTTGATAAGCTTTCCTTAATGACTCCTGAATTTAATGAAAACTATCTATATTTTGTGACCGAGTTGCATTTTTCGACATTTCTGGAAATTAAATATTGGGGGTGGGGTAACAAATTAAAAAAAAAAATTTACCAATATTTTTTAAAAATAATTATTTCAAAAATCATTTCAGTCATTTGTGAATAAGTCCTGAAATTTTCATCAAAATCAGACGATTATTTGAGTTTTGCAAGAATTTCCAAATTAATGTGTCTTTCACAGTCAAAAAATGCCTTCGCATAATATTACGCTGTTGACGTAATAAACTCTAGCGTCAATTTACCCCTTTCACTGACGAGAGAGAAAAAAAAGATTTTCTACCACTAAATGAGCCTTTCAGAACCTGTTAGAACAATTTTAATTTGTAAAAATAATTAAAAAATACTTTGATCTATCCTCTTTATGATAGCATAAACATTTTAAAAACTTTGTTTTTATTTAGTTTGAGGCCTTTTACTTCAGACTATGCTGATTTTCTCACGGTAAAATTGGAGGTACCTATATATATATATATATATATATTTCTTAAATCATAAAATATATTGTTGGTAATTTTATTATAAAAGTTTACTGTTGATTTTTGTTTGGTGAGTTCACTATTCAGACATAGCTGCGACTGTAACAGGTACCCCGGGTCAAGTGTACCTGTGAATAACAGCAATTTAAGAGTGGTTCCACATTTCTCAAAACTCCCAGATTAGATCAAAGGCCTTGTTGCCGGATGTAGTTTATCCTCATAACCAGGTGAGAGCAGGTCAGTAAATCTGGAAAAGGTAATTTACGATCCCCCTAAGCTTTATAGAAAGGTCTGTATTTTCTTAATCGAAACTCAGTTTTGAAAAAAGAAAAAAAAATCCATGTACGCCAACTTGTCTACTTTCAAAGCCTTTGAAGAAAGCCGACTGATAGACATCAAACAAGCGACCTGTGGATGGATGACAATTAATAGACTAGAAATTAAAAAAAAAAAAAATTCATTTTCCCGTAATGCAAATAAAAACCAAACAAAGGGTTTCCATTTGCATTACGGGAAATAATTTTTTTTTTTTATAGCTAGTTCATTATTTAATTTTCCCGCAATGTAAATGGAAACTAAGGAAAGGGTTTTCGGCTAAGTCAAAAGTTTGTGACCTCACTTCCGGAAAGAAGATCGTCTTTCTTCCGATACTTTCGAATCATTGGATTCGGGCGTGTTTTTGCAGCAGTCCTAGGAAAAGGAGTTAGTGATCCTCTCTCAACTTCATGCTGACTTGAGGTAAACCACTCTGAGTTAGCATACACACGTGCGTCAATAAAAATTGACGCTTAATCTTCCAGCCGCGTTTTTTGTGTTATTTATTGAGGTTCAACAATCAACAACACAACATTACCATCTTCTGATACCAGACGAAAAAAACCAAGTACCAACTCACTACAGACCCACTAACGCCAGCAATATCCAGCAAAAACTAGACTCGTAACAACGTGTCGTTGGCGAAATATCAAATAGAAGTCGGGACTAAAAAACTGAGTTGGAATGTTTTTTGACATGAACTTAACTTTTATGACGAAGTTTTATTTTCACGAACATAAGAAAAAATGAATTATATTTGTTGTTAGAAACCAAACATTTACGATTTGAAAAAATATACGCAAATCAATTCGTACACAGACCTTTATGCTCAAAAACTTTGCAAAAAATCAAAATTATTTAAAATGTATCTGTTTATTAGAGGCACTTGTTTAAAGCTTATATTGTTAACTGTTGCATTGTGGAACTGACTCCTGAAGTGATGTTCCCTGTTCACTACAATTTCAGTGTTAATCCATATCTATCCTAATTCTTAATCCCTCTCTAAACGCCGTTACAACATTCACTAAAACTCTACCTTGTGCAGCACTTAGGTCTTGTATTGGATGAACAAAAGTAAAAAAAAAAAAAAAAATCCAACTTTAATTTGTTTAAAAAAATCCACCAGTGTTTCCTCCATTTTAATTTGAGTCACATGCCATAGACATGAACAGTTTAGATAACTTAGCAGGGTAATAAAAATGGCGTCTTTCAAAGACGCCATTTTTATTACCCTGCTAAGTTATCTATTTTTGTTGCTTTTTTTACTTTGACAAACATGAGTCCACTTCAATGTCTGGTGGGTGAAAATGCTGATTATGCTTATGAGAAGTGCCATTAAAAATATGTATTTATAATACACTGGTTCTAATTAGAATTCTTCCTGATTCACTCGGCATCAAAACTTGTCGGCTAGAAGCAAAATTAAAAATAAAATAGTCTCTCTCTGAGCACGATGGCCGAACATCTTAGTCGGTTCACAAGACAAATTCAAAAAATAAAATGAAATTTAAATTTCGGGGCAGAACACGAATGTTGCCACTACAAAAAAAAAAAAAAAAGAAAAAAAAAGACCATTATCTATCCGGCCTGCTTAAAACTCGGTGACCCTCAAGGCAGTTCACAGCACCAAAACAATCGTTGTCAGACTCTTTGCCTTCGGGCAGAAAGGAACCCAAACGAGGCTTTGCCGAAGGGCAGAGTTTCGTCTGGGGAAAATAAAACAAGAGCCCGACCTCGCGTATCCGTGATCTACGGGGAATTTTTGTCCGACCTCACGCGATCGGAATGCTGCACGGTAAAAATCGTCCTTGTTCCACATCACGCCTTTTTAGGAAGGCTCGGATAAATTCTGAGTTCACAGCAGCCTCACTGACAACAAATTCTCCCATTTTAGAGATCAAACTCCTTTGCGCACAAGCGTCAACGCGCTCGCTTACAAGAGTCTTGATCCAATGTTAATACAAATAATCTTATTTTAACAAATCCTGTTTCCGCCTCTCCGCCTCTCTAGCAATACATCATTGTTACTCTAACAGACGAAATGCAACAATCATACACAATATAACCTGTTGAAATTACAAACAGGATGAAATCGCTTTCATTAATCTTTTCTACAAATATTTTTACGCCTTTTGCCCTGATAAGCTTCTTTCCCTGGTGTTCCGACTATACTCGTGCTACTAGATTGGTATCAAAATCACACACTTTTACCGTCAAAATCGTCAAGTGTAAACGCCACTTCTACTCAGTTTATTTTCTCGCACTTCGCGCCTGTGGACCCCACTTCCGTATACTTGCTTCACTTATAGCTTCAATCACCAAGAGTTTAAATGCAACGCCAACTGCCATCTCCTACCCCCCTTTCTTCAGTATCCCCTGTACCCTGCCCTTTTTCTCCTTGCAACACCCTTGCGCACTACTGTACCACAAGCTAAAGATATTAAATTAATTATCACCTATAAAAGATTAAAAGCACGCTTCATAGGGAACTGCGTTTCATAAAAAACAAGCCTATAAATAATTATGTCCGACACACTATCATCTGCCTCTCAAGAGAAGTAATTCTACATCTCTCTGATCAGAACCCCACATGGACACATATAAACCGGTGTATGATTATACCAACATCGATAAGCAAACATACTAGGCGAACACAAATGTGATATGTACTTCCAGCTGCAAAAAGCGTTTAAAAGTGACAGAAGCTCTTATAACAAAAAAGAAACTAACCCTTAAGAACATAAGTTTTGAACATAGTCACAAATATATTGGCCGTATTCAGAAATTAAAAAGATATCTACTTTCCCCAACTTTGATATTGTATACAATAGCCCTTACACACCATTTACACCCTTGTGCAGATTAATTGCAACAACTGTATTAGTTTCCTTTCTTTCACCACACGATTAGTTTTAGACCTACTGGTGTGGTAGGTTGGAATCGATTTTTATTTTTTATCAGATTAGGTCACTTGCAGTGGTGTACAGTAATATGAATCTATTTTCGAGGTGTATGATGAAATTTGCTTGGTCTTGAAAAAACATTATGTCATCCATGATTGCATTAGATTTTTATCACGCCCAGATACTATTGTCTCGACTATCGATTAGTTGTTCTACGGCCATTGTCTGCGATGGACGTTACTCCAAGAAAGTGTACGAAAACTGTAATACTGCATGAATACACTGGCAAGCCTTACAGAGAGATTGCGGATATGGTTGGTGTCAGTCTTTAACTGTCAGTTGTATCATCAAGGCAAAGAAACAAACTGGATCCATCAGCCTAAAACGTAAAGGAAAATGCGTCGGAAGAGAAAAACCACGCCAAGAGTCAACGTATACATGATCAGGGGAAGTGTGAAAGATCTTAGGAAGACATTATTCGTTTTGTTTCAGTTGATTTTCACAAGGGTGTATATATGTCAGGTCACTATGATTGCTACTTGATATTCTATAACAGTACTTACTACTTATCGCATGGTTGCGTTATCAGTGATTAGACTGGTTCCCTAACAGGCTTTTCTGGAGTGGGGGGCGACCCTAGAACAGGCACAGGGATGAAGAATACTCGGGCTGACGGGAAGAAAACTGATGTAACATCTACAGGCTGAAAGCATCCCATGTTGACTGGTTAGTAGGGTTCCTCAGTGGTATTGAACGGTGTAACATCTACATTTTAAAAATGTTATGCTTATGCTTTGCTTGATATCGTAAGTCACAATTTAGTCAAGCAATGATATCTTGCTATGGTCATACTTGCGAGGTGGTAGCCATCTTATGCGTGAGAGAGAGAGAGAGAGAGAGAGAGAGAGAGAGAGTCAGGGAGGGGTAGAGATAGATAGATAGATAGAGAGAGAGAGTGAGAGTGTGTGTGTGTGTGTGTGTGTGAGAGAGAGAGAGAGAGAGAGAGGGTGCAAATCAATGAAAACACGTGCATATTAAATAACACGGGCTTATTTAAAACACGTTGACTACCAGTGCTCATTTATGAAATCCGATTTCAGTTGTCGACTCTTGGCTACTAGCTTCTCCCATCGTTTAAACTATTTAAACACGTTGACTGCCAGAGTTCAATTACAAAATCAGACTTCAAACACCAACTTTATAACAGCCAACTTTTAAGCGATAAAAAAAAATAATGAGTTGATTTATAGATTCTATTGAAATGTCAATATTTTTTCACACTTAAATTGAGCCGTAATAATAATTGCCGACCATGAGTTATCTCATTGTTGTAAGTCAATGTGTTGTTGACTGTTAGTGTTAACATTTACATTTTATTTCACTTCAATACTTCGTTAACTACTCTCGAACACTGTGTGAAAGTGCGGCTTTGTATTCTCGCTTGCGATGTCTGAGAGACTGCCCTACTCCTCTGAAGGGGTTGTTTTTTTTTATTATAACTATCATGTTTGCAAAAACGGACGTGACTGTAAATACGGAAATTCACAAGACAACGCTGCACCTGGCTTCCCTTGATGGACTGGTTGATATTGCGTACAAATTCAATTCTGGCGTAAATTTTATATACATTTAAAGTAGCTTTTGTCAAAATAAATTAATATTTCTTGGAATACAACGTAAACAAAACTATGGGTTTGTGGCTGCTTAGTCAATTGAAAGTGGCGCCACTGTTATCCGCCGTTAGAGCACAAAAATATCCATTTTACGTTTTTTTTTATTTTTAAGTTAAAGACTTTTTTCCTCTATCCAGGTAACTTTTTTTTTCTCTCTTTGACAAAGTTTAATTCAGACGGTGGTAACAGTAGAGTATATACATTTTGAATCAGCTTCTGTTATATAACTGTTGTTCTTTACAATGTATTGTAAACAAAGCGTAAGTTTGGGGTTGGATGGTACATTTACCGAAGCGCCAAAAAAATAAAAAAAAGATAAATAAATAACGTAAATAAATAAAAAATAAATAAATAAAAAGTCCTAACGGAAATTTTCACTGACGCATTGGAAATTAACACACTGGAAATTAAAAACCAACAAAAATTCCCCAGAGAAATTATATTTCCGTCTCATCACACGATATTCGAAATCAGCTGAACATATGTTTTTCCAGTCAATGAAAAGCTTTAAAAAAATTAAAAAGAAGCTGATCTATTCATTCCACTTTTAGAGGTCGATCGTTAAGAAAAAGGTAATAATAAGTAAAAAAAAAAAAAAAAAAAAAAAAAAAAAATTAACATAAAAAAATAATCGGCATAGGCACTCACTGACTCAGAGTACAGATGTTTTGTTCCACCCTTACCACGAAGACAAAGAAAAATCTGATACTGCTCAACATCAAAGGAAGTAGATTTAACTGATAACAGTTAAGATAAAAAATAAAATAAGAAAGTTTTTTTTTCAATTCGACCTGAATTTTTATACGACTTCTCTAAATTACTTTCAAATCAACTCAAAAAAAAAAAAATTGACCTACTTTAAATTTTATTGAATTTAAACTAAAGCATTCAAGTTCTCCAAATAAAAATAAAATTCATGCAAAAAATATTTTTCTTCCTGACATAAACCTAAAAAAGGAACATTATCAAACGAACTTTAACACTGCATTTCTCTTCATTGAACATTTGAATTGCAAAAAAAAAAAAGTTAAATAAATGAAAAAAAAAAAAAAAAAAAAAAAAAAAAAGTATATCAACAGATTTGCTATAAAAAAACAAAAAAAACAAAAACAAAAAAGCTTCGCAAAGCTTTGTTTTAAATTCCATGCTAAAATTATAAATGATTTTTTGCACTATTGTTCGGATTGTTGTCATCATCTTTGTTGTTATATTCACGACGTTTTGGGCGTTATACGCTCTGGTCTTCAGGTGATTAGAAATTCGAACTGAAGTACTGAACTGAACCCTTTATTTTTGTCCACCGGAGTAGATTGTTCTAACGATGTATTTCTTGAGGACACATGGCCCATCGGATAAAAGCGTTAGTTGAATCAAGTTTTAGGTACCTCCACTCATTTTCGATATCTAAATTTTAAATTTAATTTAAAAAAAAAAAAAGTTTTCTTGAAACTTATTTTAATTTTAATTGAAAGCTAAATGATTAAATTTACTATTTTCAGTAAGCAAAATACTCTGGTGTATTTCAAACAGAAAATATATTGATTGGAATTTAAAATTTTTCAATTTTAATCTTTTAATTTTTCGGCCATTTTTAAGCAATTGACACATAAACAAGTTAATTCTCGGTTTTCAAAATCTTGCAAAAATAAAATATACATCTGTGAGACATTAATTTTTTGAAAATTATCAAATTTAATGTTAAATTAATCTGATTTACACAAGTAAGTATTACTTATTTATAGCATGAAATTTATAATAAAACTATTTCTTAATCACAGACTTGAACTTTTTGACCTGTCCGCCGTATATCAAATGTGTTGACAGGTTGTCAGATTAGAGGTAAGATGGTGATCACAAGTGACACGATTGTAAAAAAAAATTCGAGTGAGGAAGGAAACTCAGAATAACATGACATTTTAATTCGCACAAGGAAATTACCATACAAAAAAAAAAAAAAACTTCAAATACACACAAAAAATTTAAATTATTTTAAAAATAGGGAGGAAAAACGATTTATATTGAACTTTTTAATTTTCGATAACTAAATATAATCTTCGCTTAATTAGTTTTTAAACTGAGTATTTTAAACTTTGAAATATTTTAAAAATATTTTTGAAATTTTATAAATTATTATAATTAGAAAAAAAAATGAAAACAATTCTTTTAAAATTTCATTAGTAATCGAAAAAAAATTTTTTCTTCAGATTTTCATGTCCTTAATTTTTATTATTTATTCACGCAAATAAAAGCTCATCAAATTAAGTAATGTCATTTTTGCATTTTTTTATTTCACCATTGGGAACATAGATTTTCGGAAATAAAGTCAAAATTAAACAAAAAATGTTTTACCCAGTGAGTCCTGCGTTTAACTAATAAAACCATTTATCGCAACGAATTTACGTGGTGGGGAAGTAACAGATGTATATTAATTACCAAGATTTTTCAAAAATAATTTAATTAATTTCTGAATAAGTCCTAAAGTTTCATTAAAATCCGACCATTATTTGATGTTTGTAAGAATTTCCAAATTAATGTGTTTGTCACCGGGAAAAATTACGTTTTCCATTACAAACTCTTGTAACGATTTGGTTACCCGATAACTCAAATCAAAACAAGATTTTCTCTCAAAATTTCGAACGTGTTAGTATAAAAGTTGTTTTTAAAAATAATTTAAAAAATCCTTTGATCTCTCCTCTTAATAATATAAACATTTTGATGAAAAAAAGATCGTTTTTATTAAGTTTGGGGTCTTTTTATTCATACTATGCTGTTTTTTTTTACTTTTTTTTTTTTTTAGCGATTTAGTGGAGGTACCTTTGTCTCAAAGTAGTTACCTCTACTAAATCGCTGAAAAAACAACGGACTATTTAAAAAAAAGTCCCAAATTTAATAAAAACGAACTTTTTCCATCAAAGTATTTAAAAGTTTATGTTATGATTACTAGGAAAGATCATAGTATTTTTTAATTATTTTAAAAAATTTTCAATTCTTAACAGGTTCGAAATTTTGGTAAAAACCTTGTTAACGGGTAACCAAATTGTTCATTCCGTAACTCTTTTTTTTTTCAGGTGAAAGACACATTAATTTGGAAATTTTTGCAAAAATCAAATAATTGTCGGAGTTCAATGAAACTGTCAGGACTGATTCACAAGTGAATGAAATTACTTTTTAAATTATTTAAAAAAAATTTTGGTAAAATATATATTTTTACATCTGTTATAAATCTTAATTTCTTGAAGTTTCACGCATTTAAGTAAAGCTCCCTCCCTGCACGTAAATTCATGAAATTTCAAGAAATTAAATTTTGTAGGAAAATTTGGTTATATTAGTTTAACGCAGAACTGATTAGGGAATGTAAATCATCTATTATTTTTCAAATATTTAGCACTTTTTCCGAAAATCTGTTCCAAATAATAAAACAGAAAATGCAATAAAACTATGACATTATTTTATTAGATAAGCTTTTTGTAGCAGTTAGATGATACTAAGTAAAAACTATATTTACTATAGTAAATATAGTTTCTACTTAGTATCATCTAACCGCTACAAATTGATACATAAAGTTAGATTCTAAACTTCAATTATTCTAATTAGAATTTAAAAAGAAAAAAAATCTAATAAAGATTCATTATTAATCGGAATTTTTTTCGATTAAAATTAAAACAATAGTGTCCATAATCCTATTCATAACTGCAAAAATAAAAGCTTTTTTAATTAAATAATGTTTTAGTTTTATTGATTTTAAAAAATTTTTACGAATCAGAACAGATTTTTGAGAGTTTTGTTTTATAAATAAAAATAAGTAAAGCTGACGATTTAAATTTTACAAGGCGTTCTGCGTATAACTAATATTAAGCAATATCCAAATTAATTCATCGTAATTTCATAAAACTGACTAAGTTGGAGGTAGCATACAAAAATATAAACCGCTTTCATAAAGATTTTCTAAAACATTTCTACATAATTTCATTTGTGAATAAGATCTGAATGTTTTGTGGTGGGTATATAAGTATCAGTAAAGCTTATCAAAATGCACCCTTCCCTCTTTACTAATAGACTGACAGAGAATCTGTCTCTATATAGTCTCTCTTTGTTCTTTATGTCATTGATTTTGTTACTCCTTTTTTAGGTTATCCTGTGAATATGTGGTATTATGGCATATGTAGGATTGAGAAGTAATGAACGAGTTCTTGTGGTGAATGAACAAATTGTAATGAATGTAAGGGTCCTAGGTGTAGGAAAGAAAGTGAAAAACCAATCTCAACCCACTCCCTCTTCGGTTTTGTGCCACATTTATTGTAATATTACAATAATAAGTATTTTCCCTTTAATTGGTCCACGTTCACGCACATGTGTATGGCGTTCGTGGCAGCCGTCGGAGATTCAATCAACACATCAACCAGCCAAAAGAAGACTCTCTCCGTGCAACTAGATGTACTTAAATAATATTGACGAAAAGATATTCAGAAAACCAAGCAATGAATTCAAGAGTACAATCCACAAACTCAAATAACTCAACTCCACTCACTCAACTTAACTGATCGGCTCGGAAAAATCACCTGTATTTATTTAAAACAATCTGGAAGTGACTAGACCACTGAGTGATAAGCATTGGCGACTGTAAGTCCAAAATTTCAAGGTACTTAATTTTGCTTCCTTTGATGTGTGAATGGGATGTCTGCACTCAGCCTCCAAGTATTTTCCAGGATTTTTTTTATCGTTTTATCTTAATAAAGCTTCCGCCGGATGTTTGTATAATCCTGACACTTTACCCGTAAGCAGGCGTTTTTTTATTGCCTGGAGAAAGGGAAAATATTATCTTTTCTTAATGTGTGGTCAAGATACAGTAAAGACAGTTTTTGACCTGGTCACTAAAAAATCTGTTCCTCAACTTTATCTTTTATCACATCAAATCACTTAGTCAAATATTTACCGGAAGACTTGTAGGATTTAAAGGTAATCTGATACCCTTTTCTCTTCCACAAATTTCCTTATAAAAGAAAAAGCGTTTATTTATTTATTTTTTCTCTTCTTTTTCACTTTTGTTAAACGAAACACATGTTTTTAAACTATTTTTCTATTCTTAACCATTTTCTATTTTAATCTAATATAATAAAATACATATTTTACAAATCCACCTTAATATACGCCTAGTTATCGTGTCACACCCGACGTTTTAAAGAAGACTCTCATATATATATATATATATATATATATATATACATTGGTAAAAATACATATACACACAAAAAAGAAAGAAAGAAAAAAAAAAACGAAACTGAACCTCTTAGAAAACAATTCTTCAGAAACTTTTCATCTACAGTACTAAACAACCAGTCATACAAGCAGAGAACTAAATTCAAATTCAACATGATTTTCTTCAATGGCGGAGACGACCCCCCCCTACAACACGCAAACAATCTTATCCACACGGCAACAGGACGCACCATGTGGAAAATTTTCGCCAAACGGAAAAATACAAATTTCGTATAAGTTTGAAACACAGCTTATATTCTTTAAAAAATGGTATAGTTAATAAAACTTGACCTTTATTCATTATCACAACCACATCTATACCATAGTTTCATTAAAATCATTTGATTTTTGTAAGAATTTCCAAATCAATGTCTTTCACTGCAAAAAAAAGACACTAACATTTCTTAACCTTTTCTACCACGTTGACCCAAGTAAAAACTTTAATCAAAATTTCGAATTCCAATCACCCAAATCCACTCTGGGATGAGGCATTCTAACTATTTACTCTGTTTGGACTGTTTTCGTTTTTACTGTCATATTCTCGACGTTCCGGTCTTCTTCAGGTTATATTTATTGAAATTTCGAACCCTTTGTTTAGTTCACGGTATGTGCGTGTGGGGGTATAGATGGTTCTAATTCCACTTACCGTGTCTTTGGATATCTCAATTTTAGTTAATTCTCCTTGATAACACTCCAACTTTTGTTTTTTTTTTCCGCTGAGGCCAGGAATTGAACCCAACTTTTAAGATCAAGTCACTTTTTTGGATCAGTCAACCAACACTTTTTGGTTGATTATCAAGCACACAGAAAGCTAATCATTTTTCACCTCACTTTCAAACTTGTTAAGAGTCCCCTTATTTGGTACGCTGTCTCACCCTATACCACTGATTATTGCAACGATAGCCAAGTCGAAATAATAGAAGTAACATAGAAAAACAATGCGTGGAGACAATGGGACAAAGTAGAAAAGCTTTTAACCGTTTGTCTGTTGATTTCCATGTCCGAAAATAACCTGGACAGACAAAGGTTAACGATGTTTCTTAGGTTCAGCAGCATCTTCAGGTCGGAATGAAAGATAGTGTGTGTAAGAAAAAATGTGTTAGGATTTTGGGGGGTAAGATGTAGATAAGAGGTGGGTGGGCTACAAATTACCTTACCAGATCCGATCACCTAACACCAGAATTTTGAAAAAAATATTTATTGAAGTCAATACCTTCAAAGATTCACTAAATATAAAAAAATATGAGAAGGTATGATGAAAAAAATAATAACACTTATCGTCAAAAAGGGGACCAAAGGATTTTATTTATTCATCCTTTTTAGAATCTCGAAATTGTAGTTAACAATTTGGAAAAAATATTTTCTTAAATTTTTAAGATGACTGGGCGAATACTGGATATTTAAAAAATAAAAATAGATAACAAAAATATATAAAGAAAATCGTTCATGTTGTATTTGTCAATTTTTATAGCTATGCATCCTTTTTACTTTTGCCAAACATTAAGCTATTGATGTGTCAATAGTTCATTAAAAAAAACAAAAAACACCCACGTTCATTGCAGGGTTAGGGTTAAAACTTAAGTTTACGATATCTAAATATATTGGATTATATTGAATTAAAAAAAGATTAAACTTTATATAGCGTGTTTAAATTATTTTTATTAATTTTGTTATTTTTGTAGAAATAATAACACGCTTGCTTCTATTTAAAAATATCTTTAAGAAAAACAAATTACTCAAAGATTCAAGTTTTATCACCAATTTTTTGTTATTCATGACAATAATATCACTAAAAAAATTTTATGTAACAAATAATATTAAAAATAGATTTCGCAGTGTAAAAAAAGAATCAAAGAAAATGTCTTCGGAAATAAGTTCTGTTAAAAATGAAACATGAGAAAACAATTTAAAAATTCTGTCTTGGAAGAGACATGACATTTAAAAAGTTTAGCAAAAAAAAATCGGAATTCTTTAAAATAAAGTGATCACTGTTTACATTGTTCGGACAATTATCCTCATCTTTGTTGCCATGTTTACAACAATTTCGTTCTGGTCTTCTTCAGGTTCTCAAGGACACATGGCCCAGTGAATATAGACGTTGGTTAGTTCCAGTGACTTGACCCAAAGAGTTGTGAGTTCAATGCCAGGCTACAGCAGTGGTGAACAAATAACAAATAACTTAGAGAGTTAAGTTAAAGGGCGATAACTACATGGCTATCAGAAGTGGCATCACACATGGAATGATAATGATATACCTCAACGATAAAAGGTTCGGTTCGAAGTTCCTAGCACCTGAAGAAGGCCGGAGCGTACAACGGCTGAAACGTCGTTAACATGACAATAAAGATAAGTCAGAAGAATGTAAATAGTGTTAATACTACCTCATCTCAGAAGTATAGACAAATAAAGTAAAATTATAATGTTAAATAGCGTGGTAAAAATTCAACATACTTTTTTCTTCATTTGTTAAAAGCAGAAGAACGGAATGCGTAAAAAATACAATTTGTCATTAGTGTATATTTGCTTTTAAAGTTTTATGAAATGGAATTTTAGAGCGAAGGTTAATTTTTAAGTGAAAAATGTTAAATTAATTTCTAAGTAACCCCATTTCATATGCATATATTTATTAATTTCGAACGAAGAATGTTTTGCGACGAAAACGTCTAATAAAGAAAGGAAATAAAATAAATAAATCTTATACTTACTTCAATTAAATATGTTAAAAAGGTATTTTAAATGTAAAAAGCAAAATTTTATAAAGCTAATTATAGTAGCAAACTACCACAAATCAAGATCGAAACGAAACATCTTGGCTTCCAGTTCTGGGTGAGACATGCGCGATGATATATAGCCTTAAAGATCGTCATGTTACTATTTTGGGAGAAAAGTGGTACTTTAATGCAAGCAAAATATTCAAAGTTTTCAAATAATTATTGCTGTGATGTGTAAATCTCGTAGGAAGCTACGTGATGTCTCCTTTTCCTGGTGCCTGAGGTTCCCTCTATTTATGCATGTATCTCATTTGCATACCACGCTACATCTCCCTGAACCTGAGAAGTTTGACGCCCTTAGTTGACTCAATCGATTCTTCTGAATATTCCAGATTCCATTATGGTCTGCATCGCTCTTCTGTTTGTTTTTTCTCGTTTCCTCTTTAATGGAGAACTTGGTCTAGATTCATCTTTCTCTTCTCAGTTTGTTGACTCATTTCTACTTTCCTCCATGTTTTGTTCTGTTTCGGTTTCCCCATCCTCTGTCTCTCCTTGTTCCGCATTTCTACATCTTCAGGCTCGAACCTGGTTCTAAGTTGATCAGCATGAGCTAACATTGTTGCCCCCCTTTTTTTCTAGTACAGCAGTGTTCAGTCTTTTTTGTAAGATGAATCTTGTTTTTTTATTTCTTTTTTTATCAGGCTTTTTTCTCTGTGGCAAATGACATGGTTATTGGGGCTCTAATTTTCCTGCCCATTAAAAATGATAGGCTATGCTTTTTATCCGCATGAAGAACCGTTCGATAGCTTACAAGTAAACTTGGGAGATATGCCTCTGTTTACTCATTAAAAGATGAAAACGCTTTTAGACCCATTTTTAATATTTGGACCATCCTTTCCGCCATGCCATTCGGTTGTAGATAATACGGTGGCGTTTTATATGGTATACAACGTATTGTTTTAAACTAAGACACTAAATTTTCGTCGCAGAATTCCGGTGCGTTGTCGGTGACAGTGGCATCAAGTACACCGTTTCTTGCAAATATTGAGAGCAATATTTGTTTTTCGGTGTCAGCTTTCTTATCTCTCACCTTTATTACCTCTGGTCAGATCAAGAATGAGTCTACTAACGTTAAAAAGAAACCAATATCTTTAATATGGACATGGTTCACGGCTCCCTCTCTTTAGGTCATGTGTGTAATTTGGTTGGTTTAAATGTTTTAATTTCCGTACATTTGGGGGCATCTTGGGTTCTTTAATGTCTTTAGAATATCCCGACCACCATGCTTGCACTCCCAACCTTCTTTGCGTCGCTGTAACACCGCTATGTATATAGTTGTACACACTTTTAGTTATTTCCTTTTTTAACATTTCGGAAGGCAATATTGCGTCTGCATTACATATAACGCCTTTCTATACCGTTAACCTATGTTTTGCTCCCGTGAAAGGTTTTTCCACTATAGTGCAATTGCTCCATACATTCTTTCTTATGCTCGCTAGTATTTTGTTTAGTATCGGGTCTTGTTGGGGTTCTATGCTGGGTGTTTTGCGGGACAATACGCCCGTTTTAACCCATTCTTTAACTATCATCCGAATTTTCACGTTCCTCTCCATTTTCATTCGAAAATCTTATTCTTGATAATGCATCTACATGAGGAATTGTGCTTTCTTTAACATACATACTGTCAAAATCAAATGCCATGATAATAATGGCTCACTTTAAACTTCTTGATGACACCCCTCTTGATAACTACTTTTTTGCGGAATGAATAAAAAATCGAAGAGCTTCTGATCTGATTTTAACAGGAACTTTTTTACACAACAAGAAATTCTGTGCTCTCTTCATAATATAACCAAAGCTTCCTTTTCTATATTAGAAAAATTACATTCTGCCGACGACAATTTTGTGGAAAGATACACAATTGGGCGAATCTCTTGTGATGCAATAGCCGCTATGGTATTTTCACTTCCGTTAGTTGTTTAGGCAACTTATTTTCTCGGGTCGAAGATTTTTGTTACCGCTTTACTTGTCAAAACCTTTTTAAAGTATTACTTTGGTTCTGTGTCCATGTGGATTTCTTTTTACGGATTTTCGCAAATGGTTCAATGACTTCGCTATATCTAGGAAGATATCTGTTGTAGAAATTAATTAATCCTAAGAAAGATTCCAGTTTTTTCTTGTTCGTGGGCATCGCTACTTAGGCAATTTTGTTTGTTAATCTCTCGTCAGGAGATATTCTTTCTCTAGATATTTGTTATCCTAGATAGGATATTTCTTTCAGTTTAGCTTGCAATTATCTCTGTTTATCGTCATTCCTGCATGATTTAATCTCTATAGAACTTGTTCAGGTTTACGCTTTAATTCGTCTTTGGTTCGAGCATCCACGTATATATCATCTTTATATATTATTATGTTCTCCAATTTTCCTAATAAGACCTTCTCGATAGTTAATTTTCTAAACACCGCTTTGATGTGGCACGAGGCCGAAAGTATGGGGTACCCAGTGAGGATCGAACTACTACTCCGTTGTAATAGGTTCTAACAAGACAAACTTGCTAACCATTACACCACGCCGAGTTTCCCAAATATCTTCTCGATAGCTCTCTGAAAAATATGACATGCCGTTATAATTCCAAACAACAGGCGAATCTATCTAAATAATCTCAACGGTCTATTTATTGTAGTAACCTCCTTAAATTTGTCATCTATTTCGATTTGGTTATATGCTGATTCCAAGTCAGTCTTTGCAAAATGCTTCACGGCTCGCGGTTTTGGTACTTGGTAGAGGAAATGAATCCGAACACATCTGATGGTTAACCCCAATTGTGTAATCGCCGCATATTCTAACGTCTCCGTCGGCCTTTTTAATGGCAACTATTCGTGAAGCCCAGTTGCTTCCCCGACGAGTGACCTTTTCCAAAATGTCATACTGAATCTTTTATTTAATTTTGCCACCTCTACAGGTAAAATATCTTGGACGATATTCTTCTTCAAGCGAATACACATTTTATAATCCTTTAGTAATCCTATTTTTTCTTATTCAGATTCCATCGAATTTAATCAATTTCGGTGTATCAACATTTAACACGTATATTCTTAGCAATCCGTGGTCTTTCGTACATGCTACCACAGTTATGGGTATGATTTCGAAATAATTCTTTGTTTCGAATAGTCTTTCGAACGTACCAAATGTTTTAATTGTGGTTTCATCGAATTGCTTTAATTGAAAGGTAGACTTTTAAAACCCAGGCTTTCCTAAATTCTGCCAAAAGTTCATTGGAATTAGCGTGACGTCAGTACCGGTATCTACCTGCATCTGAAAGTATTTCCTATATATTTTTACACTTTCCCTGGTTTTTGTCGGTGTATTTACTGCGAATATTTCTGCCTTTTCTATAGCAATTCGCATGTCTTCAGTTTCTTCAACTTTCTTTTTGTATTTACATACCCTCTGAAAGTGATTTGTTTTTTTGACAGATTAGGTATGTTTTACCGAGAGCTGGGCATTTATTTTTTCTCTTACATGATGTTCGCCACAGTACTTTTTTGTGCTATACGTATTTCTTTGTGCTATACGTATTTCTTTGTGCTATACGTATTTCTTTGTGCTATACGTATTTCTCTCTCACGTTCTGCTGTTGGTAAAACTGAGTTATCAATTCTATCTGCTGCACGAATTCTATACTGGTTTCTAAATTCGAATAAACACCTTGCAGCATTTTCAATATCTTATATTTAAATGAGGAGTCATGCATGCTTTTTATCATGCGTAACTGGATCAGTTACAAACTCCTTGATTATTATGCACGGGGCGCAGTTGAGACCGTCCATGAAAATTGCAGGAGATTCTGAAATCGTTTAGAAGCCGTGGTTGAAGCCAGTGGCAATTTATTGAATAAATTTACTCTTTAGTACTTCAAGATATTTTTGAATAATCCTGATAAATATATATCTAAAAATGGGATCTCAGTGTTATTTTCATTTTTGCATAATTTAGACAATAATTCAATCATCGCACTATATATATATATATACAATACAAAAATCTAGAATTGAGCCATCACCTACCGCGGTTTCACACGAACGGTTCAAGAGCCGTTCGTGTGAAACCGCGGTAGGTGGTGGCTCAATTCTAGATTTTTGTGTTGTATTCTGCTCTACTTTCGTACTTTCGTATCGAGCACTTTGCTGTTAAGGTTTCGTCTTGGGTTTTTTTTTCTTTCAAACGAGCACTAGACGTATTGTTCTTGTGCGCTGTTTGTTTCTTTTTTTCTCCCCCTTTATTTAACCCACGAGGGTAGTCCTCACCGGGTTAGAAGACGGTTTATATTACTGTTAGTTAGCATTATTTTCGGATATTTAGTCTCTTATTATTAGTGTTGACTTACCGTGATTAAGTTCTTTACTATATATATATATATATATATATATATATAGCATTAAAAACAACATTTAAAAGTATTATTACAGTTAGGTTTACGTTTAAAAATATTCAAACTCTATTGCTTTCTATATCACGCACCGTACACATCTCGCGACGTACACATCACAGGACGGACGCATCTCGCGATGGTCGCTTCTAGTTTAAAATCGTTTGTTTCTGATGAAAGGCCGGGGCCGGTCTGAAATATCAAATATATATATATAATAATAGAAAGAAATAAATACTGTAAAAAAAAAAAATTTAACTTACAACTTTTTAGTAGTTTTTTCTCTCTATATATATATGTGTGCGTGTGTGTGTGTGTGTGTGTGTGTGTGTGTGTGTGTGTGTGTGTTAGAATAAATAAAGAACAAAGTATGAAATGTGTCTTATTCTAACACGCTTCACTTTTTTTTTATTAAAAGTTCTTCAGAGATCTGGTTAAAGACAAGAAATGTGAAAATTATAAAGAAAACAAACAACGAGACAGTATACTGGTATGTTGTTTGGGGTTTGATTCTTATTTGTTAGATGTGTCATGTGTAATAAAGCAGTAGACGATTGTTTTAAATGCCAGTGCATTCATATATATATATATATTTGGGGGAAATGTACGGGGGAAAAAACCCATACTGTAACAGAAGTTTTGTCAATAATAATGAAATGTTGTAAAAGCCAGGACACAAATTTATTGTGGATGAACTTGCGATCAAGGCACTCTCTAAATATTTTTGTCTGAGTAAATTGTTTTTCCCTTTGATTAGAATAGTGTTTTTATGTCAAAATTGTGGTCAGTCTCGTTATGGTGACATGTGCATTAAGAGGCACACAAACATATACACATACATTAACTAATGTTACTGTCCCACCTACACCTAAACAGACAAGCGTTTCTATACAAACATGCACATATAGTATTATACACTTTACCCTCTAAATATTCCATGCACAGAAATTTAAAAATATTTATCTATTGCTTTAATTTAAAAATATTTATCTATTGCTTTAATTTAAAAAT
Source organism: Ascarosepion bandense (assembly GCA_037127315.1). NCBI lineage: Eukaryota > Metazoa > Mollusca > Cephalopoda > Sepiida > Sepiidae > Ascarosepion > Ascarosepion bandense. The sequence continues at coordinate 1,439,941 of JBBBDQ010000563.1, read as the reverse complement.
ATTTATCTATTGCTTTAATTTAAAAATATTTATCTATTGCTTTAATACCCGTGACACGTATTTGTCCCAATAAGAACTAACCCCAAATCATAACATACAAGAATTCTGTCTCTTCGTTTTTTCATTTTTGTCTTGGTCTCTGAAGTGAAAAAAGTGAAACATGTTAGATTGAGATTTCTGATTTGTTCTTTTTTTATTTTATCATCTTGTCGGATTCTAATACATACATACATATCTATCTATCTATCTATCTATCTATCTATCTATCTATCTATCTATCTATCTATCTATCTATCTATCTATATATATATATATATATATATTGTGTATTTGAGCAACAATCTCTGTATAATACAAGTTTCATTAAAAATAGCAGACAAGATATTATGATAATTATTTTATAAATAATTTTTCATGTGTTCGTATATAATTTCATTTTCCAAAAAGAAAGAGTTATGAAAAATTACATAAAAAACTTAATGATAATATGAAAAATTACATAAAAAACTTAATGACAATATCAATATATATACATAGGTTTTTAATGAAACCTATGTATATATGAACTCAGAAAGGTAAACTCACTATGCACATTCCAGTTTATATCTAATCATCTGCAGCAGATTCTGTAACTTTTCTTCATGATTATACCCTAAGTTAGCAAGACAGTTTGCAAAAATGTGACCATTTTCAACAGATGCCACCTCAATTTGCTTTCCCTCAGGTTAAATTTATTTTACAGACTTTCGTGTTTACTTATTCAGATTTTCCTTTTTACAGAAAAGAAACTTGTTTTGTTTTGTTACTTTGTGTTTGTCTAAATTACATACGCAGTTATCAACATAGTCTTTAACCCGAGGCATTTGGTAAATGAAGTGCAAATATTTCTCTTTCTCTTTGAGAGTCATATTCTTTCTCAGCTGTGAGCGACAGTCGAAGTGTGGCTAAACTTGTTTGGTTTCAGAATGTGGTAAACTTGAAATATTTGAGACAATTTTTTTTCACACCAAATTTTATAATTACATATACTTTTCTTTTTTACACAAATGTACTATAAGTTATCAAATTTATAAAGATGTGTGCAGAATTTTAACTCAGAAAAAATATGGCCATTTCTAATTTCAGTACAAAAAAAGTATTTTAAAAATAAGAATTAAAACAAAAAAACGAGATATTTTGAATGGTATTTATCTTAGTAAATATCTGGTTCAGATGTGGAGGAAAATATACCTGAGAGAAAAAAAAAAGCAAAAAAAGAAGCAAACTGATAAAATTAGAAAAAATAAATATTTTAAACAGATATTTAGGCATTTTATAAAATTGCAGTTTTTATTTTCATATATATACGAATAGACATTGCCAAACATTTCAGGCAAAAACAACTATGTTAATATATTCGCATGACTACATGAAAGTTGTACGTAATTTGTGAACTGAACTTTAATCACTTTTGAATAAATAAATTGATACAACTAATTGAATACATGGCCATCAGTAAAAAGACGGGCCCAAAATGCCAACTAAGGCTGGAGATACTAAAAGCAAGCTGGTACAGGAATTTAAATACCTGAGAAGTGTTCTAACAGAGGTCGGAAAGTGCGACACTGGGTTCTGAAGGCGAATTGGCATGGCCAAGGATACATTTCAGACTATGGGTAGAGTTCTGAGAGACAGGAAAATTTCACTGGAAACAAAGAAGAAAATGCTGGATTTTTATGTGATGTCTGTTCTTCAATATGGCAGCGAATCCTGGACAATCTCACCAACGATGAAGGAAAGACTTGAAGCAACCGAAATGTAGTTCTACAGAAGGATGCTGGGGATACCATGTGAGCAACGATGAGGTTTTGGAAAGAAAAGAAAAGGAAACTAATACTTAGCATCAAGAAAAAACGGCTGAAATTCCTGGAACATGTATTTTGGAAGGAGGGTTTGGAGAACCTGATACTCACAAGTCAGATAGAAAGAAAGAGAGACAGTGTAAAGCAAAGCGTAAAATACTTGATGAGCTTGAGCAAATGGATAGCAGAGCGGGGTTTGGGAGGAGTAACAAGAGAAAGGGTGTTAAGAACTACTAAGGATAGGGAGATGTGGAAGGATATGATCGCCTACGTCCATAAGTTATAGGCATACGGGAGAAGAAAGTCGTACAAACAGCAACAAAGCTTCAAGCTAATGATGTCCTTGGGTTCAATTATGAATTCAAGACAGGAACATTATTACTACTCACCCAGAGTGTCCCTGCTATGCATCAAGATATTACCAAGCTTTGTTCATTTTTTTTATCATGTTGTAATGGTTATGGTAATATTAGCTGTTTCCTTATAAAGAAACATTGTCAGATTTATACAGATGCAGTCTCTTCTTAAAATAATAGCATTTTAATCTATTTCCTCTTTTCTGATGACATGTCTCAGTATGGCTAGCGAGGCTAGTATTGTTAACCTTTACTATAATGTAGTGAGTTTGATTCAGTCAGTTAAGTGCCATACGTGATGCACGCTTGGGCGATCATGTCTCGAAAGAGACATGACTGACTGGGCAGAAGATTATCCCGCAGTAGGTTGCCATTGCTTTCATGAAAAGAGAAGTTTTGAAGTGTACAACTTTTGATTCCTTTATTCATTATATATCTATCTATCTATCTATCTATCTATCTATCTATCTATCTATCTATATGAATAAGAAAAAAATTCTTAGCCGATGAGTTTCGTCCTCTGAAGGGATTTTATCAAGGCCAATGTAAGAATTTATTTTATTGCACGTGTTTATATACAAAAGCAAAGATGATATTGGTATATCAAAGCATTTAATTTTGAGAAAATGCATAAATATTTCTCAGATGGTTAAAAGATCCGTCAAAACATGGTAGTCTTTTAAAACAGTTGCTACTCACCGCTATTTACACATCGTTCTTCAGAAATGGATTGAACACTTTTGGCTGCTGGCGTTTACATTGTGTATATAACACGCTGAGTTATGCCTTCATTCACTGTATGTCGATATCTTAAAGGTAACATCTCCGACTACTGACAAATTGGTCGGGTTTCAATCCTGGTTGGAAGCAATCGGTTGTCTAACCGTATTGATGAGCTTTGATGCAGCGAAACATGACTGTCTGCTGATGGCTACATATAAGTTTGTCCTTGGAACATATACATGCATCTGGATCTCAAACATTGTGTCATGTTCTGCCTTAGTGGTGAGCTCAGGTAAATAATCCCCCTCTCTCTCTTTCTCTTGATATATATATATATATATATATATATATATTGATCTGATGAAGCCGAGAAAGCAAAACGTGTAATCAAATCTAGTTTCCATGAAATGGTTTTCCATTTGTCAGATTTCTTTGAAACGTTGTCAGGATTCCATATCTCTTTTATACACATATTGCCAACAGAAAACACATGGACTGACCCCCGAAACAATTTTTTTCACTTTCAATCCATTCTGAAAATTTGGATTAATTTAATTCCAGAAAAGGATATATAAATCGCTTGCTTTTTAGTCATTCTGAAAATAAGATGAGAATTTATTTTAAATCAAATTCAGGAGAAAGATTATGAATCTCTTGCTTTCTAGCCATTTTTAAAATAAGATGAGGATTTGCCGTAAATTCATTTACAGAAATGCTGGGAGAATATAGCAAATAGATAAAGAAATAGATATAGAATAAATATTAATAGCGTTTTTCAGTCACCCATTTTCATTCTTTCCTTTCATCACAAAAATTGCCAGTTTCCCAGAAAAAGTAATAATGATTTATTATTTAGGCATAAACAGACAAACATAATTCTTTCATTTTTTGAGTTGATGAAGCCGAGTAAGGCAAAACATGTAATTAAATCTAGATTAAATAGAACAGTTTTTTATTTGTCATATTTATTCAAAACTTTGTCGGACTCCTATATCCTATTTACACACACACACACACACACACACACACACACACACACACACACACAAATATATATAAATATATATATAAGTTTAAAAATGTATTTTTTGACAGTATTTGTTTATTTTACTGTCAAAAAATACATTTTTAAACTTACAACTTTTTAATAGTTTTTCCTTTACATATTAAGACAGTATACGTGGATCATCACTATGTTATATATATATATATATATATATATATATATATATATATATATATATATATGGAATAAAAATATATAAAAATTTATATATCAAGAACAAATGGGGGGAAACGTATGACAAATTGAAAAAAATGTGTGACACGTTTCATTATTTAGTACTTCATCTGATTAACAAACAAAAATGTTGTGAATTTAAAATGTTAAAATATTTATTTTAAAATCGATTGATCAGGCCAAATTTGTGTCCATTTTACCAACAACGTTTCACATTTCTGGCAGATCATCTATTATTACAGCGTTGGCAATTTAATAACAAAAGTTTTTAATGTTCGTATTGGAGCTTCCTGTGCGAATGCAAAACAGTACAGCATATCGTTTCCAAATGTCAGGCGGAGTGAATTGCGTCATGAAGCTCTCGTAGACGATTCCCAACTGACACTTCTATACTGTGAAGCTGACAGAATAAAAAAACAAACACGAAATTAAAAATATGCGCAAAATTAAAACTATGAAATGACAATTTGCTCATCGCACCTAGTATATATATATATATATATATGCGTGTGTGCGTGTGTGTGTGTGTGTGTGTGTGTGTGTGTGTGTGTGCCTAAATAATAAATCATTATATATATATATATATATATATATATATATATATATATATATATCAGAGGTAGAATCGCCGAGTGATGTCATTTCAGTCGGGTTTCAATCCTGACTAGAAGCAATCGGATGTCTAACCTTATTGATGAGATGTGATAGAGCGAAACAAGACTGTCTGCGGATGACTGTTTACGCTCTCGCAAGCCGACTGAGCACTGTGAGAAATGATAGACCTTAAAAGCAGTAGCTAAAAGCATCGTTCATTCAGTAATAAATTTGAACATTGTCGGCTACTTGTATGAGTTTACATTGTATATATAACACGCTAAAATCTGCCTTTCTCCATCGAGCGCCTATAGCTCAGAGGTAGAATCGCTGACTGGTGTCATTTCGGTCGGGATTTCATCCTGGCTAGAAGTAAATGGAAGCCTACCCGTATGATATGTGATACAGCGAAACAGAACTGCCTGCGAATGACTATATATATATATATATATATATATATATATATATATATATATATATATATTAAAACAACAGACGTTTTGTGTTGATTAATTTTACTGATTGACTTTTCCAAATTATGAATAATCCTTCTCAGACAATGAGAAAATTGTCCGAATTTCATTTCAGAAGTAACTCACTGTTGTCTCATCTTATCCTGGTTATCACTTTCCTCCTTCTCTTACAAAGATTACTCTTCATTTAGAAAAGTAACTCAGTAAAATTAATCAACGCAAAGCATTGTTTTTCATTCTTTTTTTAAATTGCTTCACCCCAAGCAGAGCGAGGAATCCACTAGAACGCAAGGAATTACAGGGAGCGAAAATGAAAGATATTGAGAACAAGAAGATTGAAAATGGAGAGGATTTAGGAAAGGGTGTGGAATATAAGAATGTGGAAGGGTGTCCTATGGGCGGGAAGTGCGAGAGAAAAAATTATTAGAGTAGAAAATGCGATTGCATCTAGTTAGTCCAACAGTAAAACGGTGAGACCTAGCTGCCAATCTAGCAGCGCGTTTAAATTCATGTAGTCAGGGCACCAAGAAAAAAATGATCTTCATGGCAGTTGCCATGAAAATATTGATAGAAAAGAAAGCGGCAGAGAAAAACCACGTCACGTCGATGAGAAAGTAACTGGAGACAAAATGCCTGGTCAGGGTCGATTAAACGATCATATATTACAATATAGATATAATATAGACATGATATAATGTTATTAATGATATGATATAAACAGTGAAATTTGAATATATCATATCCAAAACACTTAACTGCAAAATCATAGTATTTTATAATGTATTCTAATCCTTATAATGTCCTAAATAGAATCATATGATTCTTTGTATGTATATTTTCCCTAAGCCTTGAAACACTTAGCCTCAAAACACCATGACAGCAACATATGATTCAGAACTTTAAATCTCTTGGCTTAATCTGCAACTTTAATCCGTAGAAAAAAGAATCTTATGTATGTGGAGCTATTTAGCATTTTTGCATTTTATTTTCAGTTAAACATTTCTATTTGTTCAAAGAGAATGTATTTTTTCTCTGGGAAAATAACATTTATGCAGAAAATACATCATTATTTTTTTTCTTTTTTTAGTTAAATAAAAAAATGTATTTGAGATAGTTTTCAATTATATCAGTCTTCATAGGATTTGTAAGTCTGGTGAGAGATTTTTACTTACTGCTGATAGCATGTAACCTGTCATAATGCTTGATGTGCTCATGAGCAAGGTAAGCCTTCAAGTTGAAGGAAACTGACACTGGTTTAACCTTGAGAGGATAGACTCTGACAGGTCGATTTGCACGAAACACGCCAAATGTGAATGAATACTTCATTGCTTGAATTTATATGTGAGTTGATGATTAAAGAGTGGTCGCTTTTATACTTGTCTCTATAGTTAAACATTGGTTACGTTTATACATAAGTGTATAGGTAAATATTGGTAAGCTTTATACTTGAGCCTATAGATAAACACTGATTGGTTTATAATTGAGTCTGTAGGTAAACATCGGTTGGGTTTATATGTGAGTAAATGATTAAGAATTGGCCAGACTTATAGTTGAGTTTAATGCAAGCATTGGCTGGGTTTATACATGAGTCTATGGGTAAACATTTGTTAGCTTTATACTTGAGACTATAGATAAATATTGGTTGGTTTATACTTGACTCTATAGATAAACACTTATAAAATTTATACTTGAGTTTATAAATAAGCATTAGTTGGGCTTATACTGAGGTCTAGAGTTAAACATTGGAAGGGTTTTACATGAGTCTATAGATAAATAGTGGTTAGATTTATATTAAAGTATATAAGTAAATATTGTTTGGGTTTATACTGAAGTCTATAGGTAAATATGGGTTGAGTTGATATGTGAGTATGTAATGTAATATTCGTCATATTTATGCTTGAGCATAAAACATTGGTTGGGTTTATACAAAAGTCTATAGGTAAACATTTTTCAGCTTTTTACTTAACTATCTGGCAGCTTTATACTTGATTTTATATGTAAACTTTGGTTGGTTTATACTTGGGTACATAGATAAATCTTGGTAAGGTTTATACTTGTGTTTATAGGTTAAAATTGGTCACCTTTATACTTGAGTCTATTGTCGGTTTATACTTAAGCCTATTAATAAGTATTAGTTTGGTTTATACTTGAGTTTGTAACCATCCACCTGAAAGATCACTGTTCTTCCTGGGATGCAAGTGACATACTTTATGGCAAGCTAACAGGATTTTAGAGGAGGTAAGTATTTTCAAAGTCACTTTACTTTAGGAATGTTATGAAAAATTCAACATAGTAATTTGAAGTAATTTCATGTGCATCACAATAAGGAGAGCATTTCTCTCCCTGAGTATGCATTGGTGGATTTAGAATTGAAAGATTAAAACGATTATTAATATTTCTAATATAACATCATTTATGGCTGTTAGCTAGAGGAACGGCCCAAGATGCAACCTATATATTAGAAATACCAAAATCAAGCAAGTACAAAAATTTTAATATCTGGAAAGTGTTTTAATAGAAAATGAAAAATGTGAAGCCAAAATATCTGTGTTTGTAGGTGGGTCATTTAATGCCGAAATTGAATTTTCTTGGGAACATTAGTAATTTCTTTTACGAAAACGAAACATATTACTGGTAATGTTTTTACTATGAGAATGTATTGCTGGTATTTTTATTATAAGAATGTTTGTATTTTCATCGTGTTTAGATCCCAGTTTGGGCGTTAACTGTTTGCCCATAGCTGGGACGCTAACGGGGTCAGGTTAGGTCTGGAAGCAGCAAAATCACGATCCTCAAACCCTTCCGATTAGAGAACTTGCTGACGGATTTAGTTTTGTCAGATCAAAATTTCAGTAAATCTGAGTTTTACACATAAGATTGATCAGGTTTGAATTAAACCAGGTTTTCATGAGATACACTATTGTTTGAGCGTGTCTCTATTTTGAATGTTAAAAATGGGTTACATAAAAAAATTTACCAGGTTTATTGAATTACCATTTGAACATGTCTCTAAATGTCATTTTGTCTAATCAATCCTGACTTTACTTTTCGACTTCAGTTACTTTCTCATTGATGTTATGTGGCTTCACTCTGACTTTTCTACAAATATTTTAATAGCAATTGTTCCGATGAACTTTGGTGCCTTGACTGCAGGAATTTAATTCTGCTACTAGATTGGCAACTAGGTCTCACCATTTTATTATTGAACTAGCTAGATAAAAGTTTATATTTTATTTTAATAGTTTATTTTCTCGCACTTCTCGCTCGTAGAACTCCCTTGCCAGCTACAATATTTAAAAATTTAAGTGCATTGCCAATGACCACCTACTGCTTTCTTGAAACCTGTTCTTTTATTGTCCTTTCTCCTCCTAACTAAAGCCTTCCCATTCTCTTTCTCTACCAGTAGCCACTTGCATCCTAAGGGCATAACCTTATTTGGAGTGAAATGACACACACACACACACACACACACACACACAGATATGTATTATAAAATGACTGAGATGAAATATCCAAATAAATTTTTGATTCTGTTGCCAGGATTTTCTTCAATATGAACATCAGAACAACTGAAAAAAATTAAAGGAAAATTGTTACCATGACAACTTTGCTTCTTAGAAACACTGTGGCGTTTTAGCTGTCCTGATTATGTTTTTTAACATTGGCAGGAGAATAAAAAAACATCCAACAGGTTTTCACATATTATATATATATATATATATATATATATATATATATATATATATATATATATAATTATTGTTAACTCATTTTGGTCATAATCAAACTAGACCAGTATACAGTTGTATTAAAAAGTGCTCGATATATATTTATTGTATAGCGTAGAGCTTTTGAATATTTTTCATTTGGAAGTCAGTTGTTTACGCAACCTTTGTTGCAAACATTCGATATCTTCAGGCGTTTTATAACAACTGATTCTCTAACGTTTTTATTATTTTTAAACGTACAACAGAGACTTTGATAGCGCACAACTGAAAGCTTAAAATAACAGACTGCTTTGCCTGAAGAGACCAGAGTTTTCTAATCCTAGGTAGCAAGTATATATATATATATATATATATATATATGTCAAAGAACCGAACACACACCACTTACTTGCTAAAGAATGAAAGAAAGAAAGAAAAGCTAAGATGTCCTTTTTCTCGGCTGAGATGCGTTTTTTTTTTCTTAACTTTTTCTTATTCTTATTTTTTCTTATTTTTACCCTGTTGCCAACGTAAATATCCAACAGGTTTTCACACATTCAATCTTCTATATTAATATACTATATACTCGTATATATCACGCTAGATCTAGACTGCTTTTTGTGAATGACATAATTCTAAAAAAAAAAAACACAAAATATTAAATAAACATTAAAATTTAAAAAATATATCAATATTATGCCAAAACAACAAGTGAAGAACGCACTAATGATTTTGGAATAGACAATCTGAAAAGTCTTTTAGTTCTGAGTATTCACATTATGCCATGTTCACATGACATCAAAGAGTTTCAAAATTAAAAAAGAAATATCATTCTGCTCTTATGAAAACGTAAACATTCAAGAATCATTCCAAAGATGCAGACAGACTTTGAATTTCCTCGAATTTCTTCTTTATTATGACTGAAACCAAGTCAGAAGTTCAGAACTTCAATAAAATCTTTATAATTTCAACATCAATATACAGTAACTTGTAGTGAGTCCCGATGAAAATAAAATATAGAAATAAAATATAAACAAAAATAAAAAGGATTGAAATAAAAATAAGGCAGTTGCGTTTTCCTTTAAAATTCTTCTCTCTCTCTCTCTCTCTCTGAACTTCTCTCAACCTATGAGAAGGCAGCCCCCAAATATTAGGACATTGAATGTGTTCTCGCTGTTTTTCAACAGTCTTCCCAGAACTGCGTGCGTGGAGTTTCAGATGTTAACGCATTTATAAGGAAGTCCTATAAGCAAGCTTGGAATTCATTGTACGTCATTTCGCCAAAGTGTAAACAACTTTGATTGTCATAGCATTAAACATGTTGGATTTTGTGCCAAAGAAAGTGCATTCGCAGGGAATTTTACTGCACTACTTTATTCAAAAGAAATTTACAGCTGAAACACAGAATACTTACTCTGACTCATGGCGACCATACTCTGTTGGAAACGACATGCATATATTAGTTTAGACGCCTCAAAAATAATGATTTTGATGTTGAAGATAAAGAACGCTCTGGCACACCGAAAAAGTTTGAAGACGAAGAATTGGAAGCATTACTTCATGAAGACTCAGGCACAAGCTGAACTTGTAGAATCATTAGGAGTTGATCACACAACAGTTTCGAAACGTTTGAAAGCATTAGAAATTATTCAAAAGCAAGGTCATTGGGTGCCGTACAAATTGAAGCCGAGAGACTTTGAACGGCGTGTTGTCAAGTATGAATAGCTAATTCAACGGCAGAAAAAGAAAGTTAGTGTTTTTTTTCCAACTTATTGTGACCAACGACAAAATGTGGATACACTACGATGATCTTAAGCGTAGAAGGTCGTGGGGTGAGCCTGGCCATGCATCAACATTGGCGACAAAGCCGAATATCTATGGTTCGAGGCTTCTGCTCTGCATTTGGTAGGATCAGCTGGATGTAATTTATTGAGCTGCCCAAACCGATCGAAACCATCACGGAAGATCGCTATCAGCTACAACTGATGAATTTGAGTCAAGCATTAAAAAAATAAACGGCTGCTATACGAGTACGACAAAGTGATTTTGCAACATGACAATGTTAGGCCACATGTTGCAAAACGGGTGAAAACATACTTGGAAACACTTAAATGGGAAGTCTTATCCCACCCACCGTATTTACCAAACATTGTTCTGTTCGAGTATCACATGTTCTGATCGATGGCACATGGCGTGGCTGAACAGCACTTTCATTCTTATGAAGATGCCCCCCCCCCCCACAAAAAATGACTCACCTCGTGGTTATCCTAAAAAACATGTTTTTCCGACGTGGAATTCAAATGCTGCCAGAAAGATGAGAACAAACAGTGGCTAGCGATGGACAATACTTTCAGTGACCTCTTTCTTACTAATTTATTAAAATGAAACATTTCTTTTCATGAAAAATCAGTGAGGACTTATTCAAGGTCTTAATAAAAAAAGAAGAAAAAACTGAACCCTCCCGAAACAAACAATTTGTGACCAAAAGCTAACAAAACTCGGGGGGGGGGGCTCTACAAATAACTCCCGTTAAAAATGAAAAAAGAACGCTGGAAAATATAATAATTTTATCCAATTAAAACATTAACGCAAAAAGACTGTTGATGTTACTTGAAACCAAAGTTTCTGCCAGAATCTTGGAGCCTGGACAAAAGACTTCAAGAAGATACAAAAATGATGATTGACATTTCATTTACATTTTTGGAGATCAAAGTTGACTCAAAATTAAGAAACCCGAAAAGAGTTCAACAAGCAGTTCGAGAAAAGAGACTAAAAGCATAGAATCTACGGTTACATCTAGCCATCTTAACTATAAAAAGATGAGATCTTGCCACTAATCTGGCTTAAATTCATACTGTCTAGATTCCAAGAGAAAATCTTATCAGAACAATTACCATGAAAATAATTATAGAAAATTCGTAGAAAAGCTATGCTACAGAGCTGACATATGTGTTTGAAATGTGGAAGAGATGCCAAGTGTGACAGAGACGCGGACGCGGAGAAACCAGTAACGAGTGAAGAAGCAGTTAAGAAGTCATCTGTTAATGATATTTCTGCTCTGCTTAGGGCCGAGAAAACACAGTAGATTGTCACTGACTAAATTTTCTAATATCATGGTCTGACTTCACAATTACCAACCCGAACTTTCTCGAAGCATACCAATATCCACCTCATAAACAAACATTTTTGTGACAACGAATATCAAAGGACTTAGCACTCTAAAGAAAATAAATGAAAATATATTTTTTATTTTATACCCTTCAGTCATTTCGTTTTATGTCCTATGTTTCTGATAAACATCACCAAGCACAACTTACCACCTATTCACAAACCAATCAGTCTTAGTAAAATAAAAAAAAAATCATATTAAAAATATAATTGACATAATTTGTCTCTTATCTTTAACGAAATTTGTTTGTAACACACACGCGCGCGCGCGTGCCCCCCCCCCACACATACACACACACATACATATGTGTTTTGTTATCTCTCAAAGTGAAATGGAAGGCTCATAAAATATTTCAGAATAGTAGAATGAAGCTACTAGCAAAATCAACGAATTAGAATATATTATTTTCCCTACCAACTCTATCATACTCACAACTGAAAAGAAGTTATCTCAGCTTAACATGAAATTTGTTACAGCTTCTAAAACAATAAAAGATTTAATAAAAAGACAGAATAATGATAAGCTAAAACTTGAAGGAGGAATTTACCCTCTCACTTGTAATGATTGCCCCGTAAAGAAGATATACTAATAAATAAATAAATAAAAGTATTTTTTTAAAAATTAATTATCTTTTTAAGTTATTTTTCGTTTGAGTCAATAAATAAAGCATCTTGTTTGTCAGTCCTGTTTAAAAAAAATAAGAAACGCGAGCATTTCGTTAGAAACAAACAAACAAACAAAAAAACTGAACTGAATTGTTATGTAATATCAATCTCCTTATATGGCAGCGAATGATGGAGAATCTTCTCCCAGATAAAGAAGAATCTTAAAGCAACAGAAATGTTGTTGCACAGATGAATGCTTAGAATATTATAAATCGAACATGTGAGCAATGACAGAGTTTGAGAGAAAATGGAAACAAGATGAACACTTATACTTAACAGGAGGAAGAGGCAGTTGAAATGTCTATGGCACATCATGAGGGAAGAGGGCTTTGGAAATTTGATACTCACAGGAGAAACTAAAGGCAGGAGAGACAAAGAAAAACAGCCCGTAAATTACTTAAAAAGATTGAGTGAATAGCGGCGCAAGGTTTAGAGGAAATAAGAAAAAGACAAAATTTATTAAGAGCTAAAAAAGGCAGGAAATTATGGAGAGCCATGATCGTCTACGTCTTGAAGGAGCACAAGACAAAGAAGAAGAAGAATTGTTTAAATATGTCTTTATTTTTGTATTTTAAAATGGCTTACATAAAAGATTGATCAGGTTTATGTGTAATTTTATCTAAGATTTACATGTTATCCAGAAAAGAAACTATTACAAATATGGATAAACTTAGAAAATAGTAGATAATCGGCAATTTCATAATAAAAATTAGAAAAAAATATTTTGTTTATGATAAAAGGCTGCTTCATTTTATGGATTTCAATTCATTAAAACAAAAGATATCTTTCCTAATTGATAAAATTTGGAGACATTTTCTGTGAAAATGAATTTTTGTGGAATTAAGTAAATATTTGCCCCATTGTTTTATTACAAAAACGATTAAATTTCCAATTAATAATAATGACAACATTTTACCAACAACATTAAAAATTCTTCGATCTATCTATCTATCTATCTATCTATCTATCTATCTATCTATCTATCTAAATACACACACACACACACACACACACACACACACACACATACATACACACATATATATATATATATATTACATATATGAATAAAAATCAATCAAATTAGAAAGACCAGTACAAGAGCATATATATGTACATAGAAATATACTTTCTTTCAAAATTCTGATTTCCTGGTATAATGCCAAACTTTTATGATCAGAAACCTTTGAAGAGGCTTTCTTATATTCCGTGGCACCAAAATGTCTGTCCCTTGTCTGCCATTTCTTCATCTCTGGCTCTGCTACAGTAGCTTTTTCTCAAAGCTTCTTTCATCTTCTTCAGCTTAATCCCTTCTATAATCTCACTTTACAATCAAATTCTGTTGTTACAAATGTTCCAAGAACTGGCAGCAGGTTCTATTACTTAAAGATTTGGTAAAAATTGTTCTCATTAACTTAATTCATATGTTATGTTTTATCATTGATAATTATTATACCATTTGAATTTGGTTCAACGGGGGAATGGCATAAGGAGTAAACTGCAAATTGAATTTTACTCGAATAGACAGCCACTCAAAGCACACACACACACACACACACACACACACACACACACACACACATATATATATATATATATATATATATATATATATATATAGTTACCTGTCAAAACACTGTGCAATCCGTGCACATATTGACCAAAATATACCTGTCAATATAAAAGAGATATTTGTGGATAATATCAAAATATATTACAGCACCCAATGCAAGAAAGACTCAATATCCTACTAGCGATTATGAAATAAACAGCCCGCATTAAATAATATATCATTCACAATAGAAAGTCGCATCCTGGAGTTATATTTAATATGCGCATATATAATCGTTTCACCTCAATCATACTACCACTGATGTGCAGGAGGCTACATAAGAGAGTAAAAGCTTAGGCAGGAGGAGTGTGAAGAGAAAGACGAATCAGTTACAGGGGGTGTCAGAAAAATGGCAAGAGAAAGATGTGACCACAGGAGTGAAGACAGTTGCAAGGGTAGAGAAAAAAAGAAAAGAACAATATACACAGGGTGATTTAGAAAGGACTGGAGTCAAGTGCGGCGGGAAGTGCGAGAAAAGAAGCTGATGGAGTAGAATTGTCGTCTGCATTTTGTAGATTTAACTGTAAAGGGTGGAACCTTGTTGCATGAGTAAATTTATGTGGAGTGGGGCACCAGCGACCTGAGCAGAAGCCATAAAAATATTTGTAGAAGAGACAGAGGGAAGCCACATCCCGCCGGTGAGAAAGTGGCTGGAGTCGAACTCTCAGGTCGGGAGCGATCACATTACAGATTCTCCTTTGGAGCCTGTCAAGAACCCTGAGATGAACAGTAGGGGCACCTGACTAGATATGACAACAGTATTCTATGCACGGTCGAGAGAGAGAGAGAGAGAGAGAGAGAGAGAGAGAGAGAGAGATTTGAAAAAATAACAACCTTTTTTTTGATACTTGTAAGCGGTAAACATGACATCACCGTAGACTATTCAAAAGTTTTAGTTTTCCAAAGAATACGAGGATATAGAAAAAAAAATTCTATCTACAACACAGACACCACACTGGTTCTTGAAAATCACTGAAATGGTCGAAAGTACTTGAATAAACAAAACCCAATACACGAACTTTGGACAGCTTATTCACAATTTTGATCCCAATACGCAAATTTGGATTCCAATATGGGGGTTGGAGATTTTTTTTTTTAATCATATCACCCCGGCCAAGGCGGTAAGGCTACAGATGTGCAGGGGGCTACGTAAGAGTGAAAATATTGGAAAAGAGAAAGCCGGAAACCACGTCCTAAACAGAGAACAAGGGATGAGCCTCAACACCTGTTCAATAGACGTGGGTGGAGTGTGAACCGGGCGATAGTTCAGTCTATCTACTCCAACTGAAAAAAAAATAAGAAAAAGTGAAATGATTGTAAAAGAGAAAGCCGGACCACATACTAAACAGGGAACAAGGGATGAGCCTCTACACCTGTTCAATAGACGTGGGTGGAGTGTGAACCGGGATCTCAAAATAGATAATTAAATAGACAGACCTTGTCGGTTCTTTTTAATCAAATCTATGTAAATATATTTCAGTTGAAAAAACAGTATGTGTGAAGAGAAAATCGTTTTCGCATGATTAATCATTTTTTAACACCGTTTTTATATATGTATAAGGACATTAACTTTTATAATTAAGAAAACACGGAATTTAATTGCGTTTTTTTCATCAGGATTTAAAGTCTTTCTTTGCATTGAGTCTATTTTGGTGTTATTGAAAGTTGTCTCATTTTAATTTTATTTTGGTTAATTTTGATATATATTTTTTTAATCATGTCACCTCAGGCAAGGCGGTAAGGCCACTGGTGTGCAGGAGGCTACGTAAGAGTGAAAAAGATTGGAAAAGAGAAAGCCGGAAACTACATCCTAAACAGGGAACAAGGGATGAGCTTCTACACATGTTCAATAGACGTGGGTGGAGTGTGAACCGGGCGATAGTTCAGTTTATCTACTCCAATTGCAAAAAAAAAAAAAAAAAAAATAAGGAAAAGTGAAAAGATTGGAAAAGACAAAGCCGGAAACCACATCCTAAACAGGGAACAAGGGATGAGCCTCTTAACCTGTTCAATAGACGTGGGTGGAGTGTGAACCGGGCGATAGTTCAGTCTATCTACTCCAATTGAAAAAAAAAATAAGGAAAAATGAAATGATTGTAAAATAGAAAGCCGGAAACCACATACTAAACAGGGAACAAGGGATGAGCCTCTACACGTGTTCAATAGACGTGAGTGGAGTGTGAACCGGGCGATAGTTCAGTCTATCTACTCCAATTGCAAAAAAAAAAAAAAAAAAATAAGGAAAAGTGAAAAGATTGGAAAAGACAAAGCCGGAAACCACATCCTAAACAGGGAACAAGGGATGAGCCTCTACAATAGTTCAATAGACGTGGATGGAGTGTGAACCGGGCGATAGTTCAGTCTATCTACTCCATGATATGTTGGTCTATTGAATTTTTTATCTATTGAGCGTTAATTCTGCTATACAAGGTGCGATGGATGAATTGTTGTCTAAATTACTCAACAATGAAAATAACACTGACATCTCATTTTAACAGATATATTTACCTACATTGCATAAAAATATCTTGAAATACTAAAGAGTAAATTCATTCAATAAAATTACCATTGGCTTCAACCATAGCCTCCAGGTGACTTTGGAATCTCCTGCAACTCTTGTGGACGGTTTTGCTTTAGTTGCTGAATGTTGCCATAATTCTTGTCATCAGTTCATCCTGTATAAGCAGTTTTGTTGGTTCCTCGCTCAACTTCATCGCACACACAATAACCAAGGCGGTTGCAGGCTGGGGAGTTACGTGGTCAGATGTAAGGGTGATGAGGTCGCAGAAATTGTCTGACAGCTATCACAGGTCTCTTGCTTGTGTCACATGGTGCAGAGTCCTTTTGGCAGATATAGGGTCTTCGAGCAGCCACCACCCTATTGATCCAGGGCAGCACTACCTTCTCAAGGCACTTGTTGTAGGCCACAATCTGAGTCTGAAGCCCTGTGGAAAGATGAAGGGAAGCATAACATCACCATCACAAGTGATCAATCCAAACACCCTGATGTTGACTGGAAATATCATCAAACTCCCCTGAACTGTCCTCACATTGTGACCCACACACTCTGAAATGCTCATATTAGAGCTTCCAGTGCGAATGCCAAACAGTACAGCATGCCGTTTTCAAATTTCTGGTGAAGTGAATTGCGTCATGGTGCTCTTTTTCTCACAGACGGGACCCAGCTGACCCTACTACACTGTGTAGTCAACAAAATCGAAAACAATTAATACACCAAAATACGCGCAAAATTAAAAAATCTAAAATTATAACAACTTGCTCATCGCCCTATATATATAAAAAATAAATAAGAACGAAGAAAATAATTGCAACATTCAAAACATTAATTTAAAACAGTGCTCAATATAAAAACCGAGCAATTAATATTTATTATTAATTATTACTTTAGAACATGTAAAAACTACAAACTACTACAAAATTGTACATTTTGTTTCGACATTGAAAGAACAATGTCTCATCAGGTAGTTAATAATGATGGTAATAAACGTTTTATTAAAAAAAACTAAAAAAAAAACTAAAAAAAAAACGAAGTTCCCTTTTTTTAATATCTTTTTACTTCTTACAAAACAATTTCCAAACATATAGGGAAGTGGTGTTTTTTTAATGTTCTAATGTAATAATAATAATAATAATAATAATAATAATAATAATATATATTATTATTATTATTATAAATAA
The DNA here is from genome assembly GCA_037127315.1 of Ascarosepion bandense. Taxonomy (NCBI): domain Eukaryota; kingdom Metazoa; phylum Mollusca; class Cephalopoda; order Sepiida; family Sepiidae; genus Ascarosepion; species Ascarosepion bandense. The sequence continues at coordinate 1,421,862 of JBBBDQ010000563.1, read as the reverse complement.
ATATATATACATATATATATATTCACGACATTTCGGACGTTGTACGCTCCGGCCTTCTTCAGGGGATTGGAATTTCGAACTGAGCCCTTTCGTTCACCCGGATAGATTGTTTTAGTTCTAGCACTGCCTCTTCCAGATGCGTCTTCTTGATGTATCAGTCGTCTTCCTTTAACACCACTGAGTCCAGGTGGTATTGAGGAAAGGATAAAAGATGAACGGGATTCAAGAAAATAGAAGATGGCAATTGACGCTGGATTTAAATTTTGTGAGACTGTAGCTATCAGGGAAGCAAGTAAACGGAAGGTAGTTCCACAAACGGGAAGTGTGAGTAAAGAAACTAATGAAGTAGAACTGGCGGCTTTATTTAACTATTTCAACGCTAAAAAATGCCAACCTAGTAGCACGCTTAAATTTATCTGGTTAGGAAACCAGGAAAAAAAGCTCGTCAGAGCAGTTACCATGAAAATATTTATAGAAAAGACAGAGGGAAGCCATGTCACGTCGGTGAGAAAGTGACTGGTCAAAATGTCAAGTCAGGATCGTTTACATTGCAGATCCTCTTTTGTATTTTGTCAAGAACCGCGAAATGAATAACAGGAGTACCGGACCAGATATGACAACAGTATTCAATGCACGGACGAATGGTAGATTTATAAATGTGTAAGATGGATTCTGACAAGAAAAACTTTCTGGCCAGACACAGGGACACAGCCTTCCTAACAGTAGACGCAGCTATAGATTTGATGTAGTCGTTCCACTTCAGGTCGGTTGAAAAATTGAGGCCAAGGAAACCAGTACAGAATTTTTCAGCAATATCATTTCCCAGATTACCATAAATTAAGGAATAAACTGTCATTTTTTGAGTCAGACAATAGTTTTTGTTGTTTTTTTTTATAATCGTTTTATTCCAAGTAAGACACTACCACCACTGGTTCGCAAGGTGAGAGAAAAGGAAAGAAAAAGAAACCAGGAATAAGTTACCGGGGAAGTCGAAGAAAGGATAAGAGGAAGTTGGGAATAGAAGATAGAAGATGGCAATTGACGTTGCAGTTATTGCAGTGTTGCAGTAACATCGCTACAAAATCACATAAAATATCCCAATTAAAATATAACAAGTCTGCAATGTTGCAAGATCCTTCCGTGTTATTTGTTATTTAAAATGATTACTTCGTTATTTATGTAAGTGTAAAAAACAGTCTAAGTAATAATCCAAGTGACAGATAACTATAAAAAGGCACTGTTGATAAGTATTATCATTATTAATGTTCACTCAGTACAAAACCTAAGACCCAAGACCTATTCAAAGTCGACGGTTATTTTGTAGACTTTTCTCTCCGATCTTCTGAACAGGCGTAGAAGTTTAGCCATTGTTTCCTGTTCAGGACTGGGTTTCTGCATCTTTCTAAAGTCTAGTCCAGCTTTGTATTCCTAACGTCTGTGCACGAACTCTGAAATTTTATTCACTAATTATAGAAGCAGAACGGCTAATTTGTTTAAATAATGCACCATTGTTTGCGTCACGTGGTAGTCTACACGTGCTAGCATGTTTACCGGCACACACATTACAATTTTAATTTAGTTTGGCATAAGGCTACAAGTAGCTGGTGGGAATTAAACTTTCTACTTAGTAGTAATGATCAACTAGACTTGCTTGCTAATCATTGACCCATGCTGCGATGTCCGTGCCTCAAGATTGTGTTAAATTAATATTTGAATACTAATTTTTAGTATTATTATCGCAAAGAAAGAGAATTCTGAAAATGTGAAGCGCGAGAAAAGAAACTGTTAAAGTAGAAGTGACAGTTGCATTTAGCTATTTCAACAGTAAACGGGTGGGGCCGAGATGTCAATGTAGTAACACATTTAAAGTATTTGTGGCACTAATGAAAAAAATTCGTCAGAGCATTTGTCATGAAAATATTTGTAGACAGAGAAAAACAATGGCACTTCATTGAGAAAGTGTCTGAAGTCGAGATGCCAAGTCAGAATCGATTGCATTGCAGATTCTTTTTTGGATTTTGTCAAGAATCTCGAGATGTACAGCAGGAGCACCTGGCAAGGTATGGCAACAATATTCAATGCAGAGGCGAATAGTAGATTGTAGATGTGTAAGATGGATTCTGACGAGAAAATTTTTCTGACACGACTCTGACATAACTTTCATTGCAGTGGATGCAGCTATTGATTCGACGCTGTCACTATTGTTTCTTATGACAGATGGCTATAAAAAGGCACTCTTGATTATTTATGGCTAATTTGTTTAAATAAAGCACTATTATTTGCGTTACATGACAATAACTAAGTAAAATGACTAAATAGATAACCAAGTAATCGTTTTAAGTTCTCTGAATATCGGTGTCTTACTAGTTTAGTAACCGCTGCCTTCGCTGATGGCAAAATGATATATCAGTCAGTCAGTTAAGTGCCATATGTGATACACGCTTGAGCGATCATGTCTCGAAAGAGACATGATTGACTGGACAGAAGATTATCCCGCAGTTGGTTGCCATTACTTTCTGTGGTAGACTATTTGCCAGCCAAGGCTATAGAACCAAATTTTTCCTGTTATTTAACCCATAACTGGGAGGAAAAGACGGATGAATACTTTTCCCAATGATAAATTCGCGTAAATGAATTCAACTGGAATTCGAACTCGACTTCCCGATTTCTCGTTCCGAATCGATATCCACTGCACCACAACACACATCAAAAATAATATATGCATACATCAGAAAATATATTCAGTTTAAATACAGGATTCATAAAAGTAATTTCAGAAGCACATTTCAATTTATATAATTTTCCTGTTACCAAGGAGTTGTTGCCAGACAGAAAGAGACATTGTGTAAAACAGTCTCAGATGGTAATAATATGTGACAGGTGGCTATAGCAACGTACTGTCGATCATTTTCGGCTAATTTAATTTTGGTAAATAATGCACTGACAGATATCGATAGACAAAATAGTGGTCCAGTCGTCTAGTTACACACAAACTGTCCAATAGGATTTGGAATGAAGTATAATAAAAGATTCAGGTTTCGTGTTATTCATTAGTACGACTTTTACTATTATTCTGCAGCTAACACCACTTCATTGCATATGTTTGACTAATGTCAAAGGTAAACGAGTAGGCACATTTTGATCTAACGGGCCTCAATTCTTAAAGAGTAATTGGTTATTTTCAACATTACAGAAAAATTGCAGGCTTTGACTCGTTAACCATTGCCATCGGCACGTTGAAAAATACCTTCATCTGATGCGGCTCATTAAAAGTATTCGTAAGTTAAAGGAAAGGAAAGGAAAGAATTGGAGATTTTACATATTTTTATCCTTCTCTATCTCTTTCAGAAGGTGGGCGGTCATAGCTCTCCATAATTTCTAGTTCCTAGTATCTTTTTGCGATCTCTCCTAATCCCTGTCCTGCCAGTTCGTTAGGTAGGTTTTCTCTATCACTTTTGCCTTTATCTTGTCAGTATCATATTTTCTAAGCCTTCTTTTCTCATTATGTCCGCTATAGATTTCAGCTATATCTTAAATATAATTATCCTTTTTGTTACAATTTTCTCTGTAACTTTGCTCACATGGTCAGTCCATGGAATTTTCAGCATCCTTCTATAGAACCACATTTCTGCTCCCTCAAATCGCTTCTTCATCTGTAATGAGATTATTCAGCATTCACTGCCATATAGGTGAACCGATATGACATAGCAGTTACTTACTCTTTTCTTTGTTACTAACTAGATTTTCTTGTCTCTTAATACTTTGATTAGATTTTGGAAGGCAATCTTTCGCTATTAATTTCGGTGTCGCATTTTTTGTTGTTTCTTAAAACACTTCATAGATATTTAAATTGTTGTACTTGCTTGATTTTGGCATCTCCAATTGGTAATTCGTATGTTGGGCTCTTCGTTTTGCGGACAATTATATATTCTGTCTTCTTACAACTGATATCCTTTTCCTTATAACTATTTAATGGTGCCAATAAAAAAGGACAAGAATCCAGTGTGAAATTTGAAAGAAATGTACATTTATTAAATAATAATAATAATAATAATAATAATACAAAATAGAAAATTTACAAAATAACTATGCACAGAACTTTCCTTTGTGTGCCAAACACTTAAGCAAGATAACAATTCTAAATACAATTCTATTGAGCTGAAAACAACTATTATTATCAATAAGATATTCGCTTACTTCCATACATTCGACTGTCGAAAAGATTTGAGAAGGAAACATTTTCACGAGCGTCACTAGGTTTCTAGTTTGTTTTCTATTGAGACAATCGTTCAGTTTTTTCTGAGATTCAAAAGTTAGACAAATCTGGTAGTTTATGAATAAGTTCAAAATCAAAGTTAACACCAAAAAATTTAAGATAAACCTTCATAAATTTACAGAACTGCAGAAAGGCATTTGTATATCTCTCTAAATTTGTAGAATCTTCTTCTTTTTCTTCTTCTTCTAGAAACAGCCAGCGTTTATTGCCTGTGTCAGACAAATTGATTCTCCTTAGTACAGTCTTGTTTAGTTAGATCATTTTGGTCCTTAGACCAACCAAATTCTAAGTTATAGCGTTAAAATCGGCTCCAAATTGAATTAAAATTCGATTCATTTGGGGACGTAACGTCTTATCTCCATTGATTAAAAATCGCATGAATTTTCCTTTTTAAACTACGCCTGTTTGTAAACTTTATTTTGACGGGGTTTGAGACTATTGGACGTGAGCTTCATTTTTTACAAATTTTAAACGTCAAAGCAATTTTATTCAAGTAATTTTTACAAATCGTCTGACTTTCTTTTTATAATGATATTGTTTAACACTCCTCTCAAAAGATAATTGCAATGAACAAACCTTGTCTATTGCATTTTTTTTATTTATCTTTAAATTAATTTTTTATATAATTTTGGATTTGTTCCATTATGATCTATAATTAAAATTGAAGTTAAAATTAGTATCATTTCACAAGTCCAAGTTTTAGCGATTTCTCATCTCATGACGGCTTCACGCATATCACTGTCAATTAATATAGACGGAGTAGCAGAAACTTGAGATAAAATAACAAAAAGGATATTACATCAGCCAGGTATTCTTCTCGCTGCTCTCAAGTATCCAGCCACCGGTGTCAGTTCTGCTATATACTCATCTTTACAAGGAAAATAAGAACTACATATCCCCTGTGGTGCTGTGGTGTGTTGCGAAATAATAATAACTCCTTTTATCCACTCTTTTCAAATTTTAAGGAGCCGAGGAAAATGACAGAAACAAATTTCCTTGCCTAAGAGAAATTTCAATAAAAACGAAGAAAAGAGTGCTAGACTGCTACGTGATGTCAGTTCTTCAATACGGCTGTGAATGCTGGACAATATCATCGAAAATGAGGACAAAACTGGAAGCAGCCGAAATGTGGTTCTACAGAAGGATGCTACGGATATCGTGGACCGAGCATACAAGCAACGACGAAGTGTTAGAAAGAATGGCAACAAAAAGGAAATTGATGCTGAGCATCAGGAAGAGACAACTGAAGTTCCTGGGACATGCAATGAGGAAGGAGAGCCTGGAGAACCTGATACTGACTGGACAGATAGAAGGAAGGAGAGACAGAAGGAAGGCAGCGGATAACATATTTGCAGGGACTGATCAGGTGGATGACGGAACGGGGGTTGCCAGGAGCAACAGGAGCAAACATACTAAGAGCCACAAGGGATAGGGAGACGTGGAGATCCATGATCGCCTACGTCCTGAAGGGACAGGGCACATAGAAGAAGAAGAAGAAGAAGAAGAAGAAGAAGAAGAAGAAGAGAAATTTTCTTTGAACCAACAAAAACCTTGCCTTCACAGAAATTAGTTGTTGAGCCTAGAAAAGAGAAAGAAAAAAAGAAAATGAGTAAAGAATAAGTTAAGAGAAGAGTGTCTGAAGTTATGTGAAAAGTTTAATTTCTGTTTACGAGTCTAGCGTTCAAATTTTCGACAGTGATAAATAACTCACCAATTATATTATCGGCCTTAATCAAGTGCTTGGAACTTCAAAGAACTTTAATTCAACAATCCAAGTACGCTAAGTATTTCAAACTATATATCTTTGTCTACTTCTGAATGTATGCAACCGTATATCACTTTTGCGAACAACGAACACTACTGTCTTTGTTTTAAATATTTTTGAATATTATTTTGTGTCAGATGATTTAATCAGTTGTATGAACATGTCCTCTTCATGACAATTCATTGAAACTACGGACTTAAAAAAAATCTGATTTATTTTCCTGTAACGAGCTACTGACACAACTTCAGACATGTAAATTTGTAAATTAATTCCTTATCTTGTTTTGTTAAAATTACCCGCGTGTTTTCTCGTAATTATAATCCACCATTAATCGTCTTGGCATGGGTGAATCAACTGTTTATTTTAACCTCGAAGACACGCGCCACTACATCCCATCAGATTAAATACTCACTGATTTGACCTACGATTAGTTCGAGAAATAAATTTCTTTTATAAAAAAAATAAAATAAAATAAAGTGTGTATAAACCACAATGTCAAGTCAGTGCTTGCACTTTTGAACTATTGCGAATTGATGATCGAGTAAGACTAAAAATCGATCAGGAAAAATTTTAGGATAGTACAGACGTTATTACATCAACTAGTTGCCAGAACAGAAAAGTATAACCTTTAAACAATTTCTGGCCCGTCACAACAGGAAACATATACTGCGTGTTGGCGATGAAACTGAATCCTGAGTCTATAGGAAAATGGTGTTAGAACAACACAAATGACAAAACCAGTCAGTTACCATACGTGAATTACGCTTGGGCGATCGATAATCTCTTTCTCCTACTTCCTCAGCTAAATCACTGTTCACTCTTTCAGTTAATTGCCATACGTAATACACGCTTGGGTGATCGTGTCTCTTCACTACTTCCTCACCTAAATCACTGTTTACACTTTCAGTTAATTGCCATACGTAATACACGCTTGAGCGATCGTGTCTCTTCACTACTTCCTCACCTAAATCACTGTTTACTCTTTCAGTTAATTGCCAGACGTAATACACGCTTGAGCGATCGTGTTTCTTCACTACTTCCTCACCTAAATCACTGTTTACACTTTCAGTTAATTGCCATACGTAATACACGCTTGAGCGATCGTGTCTCTTCACTACTTCCTCACCTAAATCACTGTTTACTCTTTCAGTTAATTGCCAGACGTAATACACGCTTGGGCGATCGTGTCTCTTCACTACTTCCTCACCTAAATCACTGTTTACACTTTCAGTTAATTGCCATACGTAATACACGCTTGGGCGATCGTGTCTCTTCACTACTTCCTCACCTAAATCACTGTTTACACTTTCAGTTAATTGCCATACGTAATACACGCTTGAGCGATCGTGTCTCTTCACTACTTCCTCACCTAAATCACTGTTTACTCTTTCAGTTAATTGCCAGACGTAATACACGCTTGGGCGATCGTGTCTCTTCACTACTTCCTCACCTAAATCACTGTTTACTCTTTCAGTTAATTGCCATACGTAATACACGCTTGAGCGATCGTGTTTCTTCACTACTTCCTCACCTAAATCACTGTTTACACTTTCAGTTAATTGCCAGACGTAATACACGCTTGGGCGATCGTGTCTCTTCACTACTTCCTCACCTAAATCACTGTTTACTCTTTCAGTTAAGTGCCATACGTAATACACGGTTCAGCGATCGTGTCTCTTCACTATTTCCTCACCTAAATCACTGTTTACTCTTTCAGTTAATTGCCATACGTATTACACGTTTATGCGATTATTTCACTTTCGGGACACGACTAGGCCGAAGACTTTCCCGCAGTAGGTTGCTATTACTTTCTGCGGTAGACTGGTTACCAACCAAGGCTACAGAACCCAATCTGTCTTGCTATTCAACCCATAGCTGGAGGGAGAAGAAATGGATTAATGCCTTTCCCAAGGGTATTTGTGCGTAAGTGAATGAAATGAATTCGACTGGAATTTGAACTCGGCTCTCCGATTTCTTATTCTGAGCCGATATCCCCTCACAAGGCTCATGCTGTTCAAGAAAAGTATCTATGAGAAAGGAAGGTTGTAAGCAAACTAAATCCAAGAGACTCGTCCCTGAATGGTATTGTGAAAGCTGAAAGAAGAAGAATTTTCTCCTCTTAAATATATTCAATTTATTTACAAAGAAAAAGAAGAGGAAAAGAAGAATGTAAAGTATAAATTCAATTTTTTTATAATCAAGAAATTGTTGAGGTGATTTTACAAAGTGCTTTTTCTTTTGGGTACTTTTTAGTCCATTTTTTTCTCATGAAGAGCTTTCGTACAACAAAAAATAGTTTAGACACAAGAAAATTTCTTAATATTTTCTCTTGCTACTTCTGCTCTGACTTTTATTCGGGATCTTACTCGGACTGGCTACTTGATACGTTTTCTTTTATTTACATATAACGTGAGGACGTAGTATTCAGTCGCCTTCCCACTTAAGGCAAGATGTGGCGTAAGGCCTTTTTAATGTGGGTCCTCTGAGCCCGACCAAAAATTCCTGTCTAATTTTCCCCAGTCGAGACTCAACCCTTCGACGGATCCTCGACTTGGCTAATACTCTGTAGCAGCCACAGATCTATTTCCTTTAGCGAATCAATGCCCCCGACGGGAGATTCGGTCACTCACTGACCAATCAGCGGGCGGAGCGCATTGATTCCTCTCTAGAACTATTTTTCCTAGTCCTGTTTGTAGAACGGAGGAAAGCCAGAGGGCCATGAGCCCGCGGCAGTAACGGACGTCTCTTTCACATCGCTGCCACTGATTCCCCATGGAATGCTTTCGCGGAAGACGCTGCTGCTAGCTTCACCATGGACACTTACATACTATCTGCTGCTAGCTTCACCATGGACACTTACATACTATCTGCTGCTAGCTTCACCATGGACACTTACATACTACCAATCTTGTACGTTTACTATGTAATAAACCATTCTTTGTTGTTGTTCTAAAAGCAAGTTTCGTCATTCATTTGTGTGCCTAAAAAATATAGTGTTGGGGAAATTAAGCATTTCTCCCATAACTCCTATAACTCTCAGCCCGAAGGTAGAGAGCTCGACACTGCGTAAGGCTATCAACTGCGCGAGTTGATTGAAGCGAGGACGTAGTATTAAACACAAGAATCCGCGCGAATATTTAACACAAAAATGATCGTCTTTATTCTAGTGTTACTTAAGGAGTATTTAAATTATAACTTAATAACTATTCATGTATAAAGTTGAAACTGTTCAGATTAATAATTTGATATATATTATGTTAATTCTATATTCCTCCATGAAATAAAATAAAATATTATTTTAGATTGGTATTTACTCAGTAGAGGTCAATATCAATAATGATAATAAGAAGATTTTATTTTGCCAGAAACTGAATAATTAATAGAATATGTTCTAACAATCTGTCCGCTATAATTTGAGTTTGTCAAATTTATTTGTTATGCCAAATCTTAATTTCTACAGATTTTAAAACTTTAGATTCCAGACTCATCCAAATATGACACAAATTGGGGATTACTCTACTTAATTGCCAAAGAACTTGTGTTAACGATTGCTAGATGGCGTTGCCAAAATAGTATCTAAGAAAAGAACGCAATGGTTATTTTTTCTTTTCTTTTTCTAAAGTGTGCCCTAGAGATAAGAAATGTTTTGTTCCCGTCTGGGGAACAAGTTTGGTACACAGTTAACCATCTCGAACGCAATACAGAATAATAAATAGTATACAATACCGTAAACCTACTTGCTTAATACACAAACATATCTAATAAATCTATAAACTAATAGATAAGAGGCTCTTCTAAAAAAAATCTCTCAAAATATTTATTAGGAATTTCACACATACGTACGATAAGGATATTTCTATATACACACTTTCGTTAACGTCTCTTATATTATTTCCATATAGTTTGATCAACTAATAATAATAATAATAATAATAATAATAATAATAATAATATTGTGCATAACTATTTGTGTATTCACTCTTACTAAGAAACTCTTCTAGGGATGTAAAGAGTGATTATCTTTCTTTCGGTAACGAGTTCACGAGGATCAAGTGACGCCACTTAGCAGGCTGATGAACGACAGTTGTTGAGGTGACCGCGAGGAACCAAGACGCCTGTGGTAGTTAGGAGAACGTAGGGAAACCAAATGATTCCATCAAGGAGTACAAAAGATACAACCGACTTGGTCGTTTTCCATTCGCGACAAGAACCTTTTCCTTTTCGCCTGTTTTACACAAGTTGATATATGATTCTCAGTATGGGACAAATAGTGATAGGTATATAAATATTTATGCATATTCTAATATGACATAGAGGCTTATACATTTCTTTGAGCACAATGCATATTTGACGTTCATTTCTTTCAGCTATTTTATTTCTTCCTGTCCTTCTTTGTACTAAAGTTTTACCGAACTGACGTATAGGTGGTGTTATTATATTGTGCTACTGCTTAGACATTAGCGAAAACCTTAGAGTCTAAGCTTGATGAGACCTACACGGATGCTTACAGCTATACTTAACATATTTTCTTGAAGATAAAACACCCAGCTAAATTACAGCTCTGTGAATCCACCCCCGATATTTTTACAATCTTATGCAAACGCATAATGCGCCTTGCAGGGCAAAACAAAAACTCGCGAACAATCTTCTACTTCAGACACCTGTTAATGGAGCAAGACGGGCTGGTCGCCTAGCAACCTCTTTTTTCTCTCTATTTTAGAACCATTTCACCTCAAGTAAAGCGATAATGTCACTAATAAGCAGGGCGTTACAGGGAGTGAATGTGCGAGAAAAGGTTGAGGATAGGGAAAATCTAGCAAAGGACGAAAGATGAACGGAATTCAAGAAGACAAAAGATAAAATTGACTCTGCACTCAAACCCTTGAGAATTTAAGCCACCAGGAAAGTAAATAAACAGGAGGGAGCCCCACAGATGAGAAGTGCAAGAAAAAAAATGTTGAACTAGCAGTTGCAGTTTCATTTTGCTATTTCAATAGTAAACCGGTGGAACCTAGATGTCAAATTAGTAGTACGCTTAAATTAATGTAATCGGGGCACCGATGAAAGAAAAGACCGTCAGAGAAGTTGCCATAAAAATAATTGTAGAAAAGGTTGACCAGCTATTTTATGACAGAATGTCATCCTAACGACCTTCTGATCTTGATATAGGATCATGATGGTCCGCGTGATAGACCCATGAATGTTCGAGCTAACTTGACCGAATAAAAATGATGGCTATGATGGGACAACGGTAAATATTATCTTCCAAACACGCTTTTACTCCAATACGTTCACTATGCGTTCGTTATTTAATGCATTTAGGGGGAGCAGCGATCATCCAGATTTTTGGGAAGATGATAGAATAGATAGAATAGATACATCAAACATGGCCTAACCTATCAGCACTGTGGCTAAAGGTGGGGGGGGGGGTCATTCAAACAGAAAAAAAACAGTAAAACGAATATAAAAGTTTGATTGAGTCAAACGTTTGCTGATGAAATGTCAGAACTCTTTTACATCAAACATCATCTGATCATCCCTAATGAAAAACAATACGTGAATAATGAATTTCAAATATTGAACGTAGACATCGCAGCTCTGTCAACAACATGTCTCAGAAGATCAGCTAAATGAAGTTGTGCATTAACGGCATTTTAGTATCATTGGATTGATTTCATCTTGAATCTTTGAATTGATGGGATCTTGGGTTCTTTGGATTGAAATCTTCTTAATATTTTTGAATTAATGACATCTTAGGATTTTTGGGGTTTATGGCATCTTAGTATCTTTGGATTTATGACATCTCCGTCTGTTTGAAATAATACCTTAGTACCTTTGTATTGATGGGATCAATACAAAGATACTAAGGTATTATTTAGATTGTCTTTAGATTGATGGCATCTTAGTATCCTTGAATTGGTGGCATCTTAGTGCCTATGGATTGATGACATGTTAGTTCTTTTGATATTTTGATGCCGTAAGACAATTATCTGGCTTTCTGAGTTACGCATGCGTTCAAGACGAATGTATACCCGGAGACAGAACGCCTCTTATGTTTGAATTAATGGCCTTTTAGTTTCTTTAGATTGATGATATGTTGCACCTTTGGATTGATCGTTTCTTTGTATTGTGATACTATCTCCCGCGGGTACATTTTCTTTTGTTTGGTTTAATACAACGGAGAGAGAAAAATTAATATTAGTAGTATTATTAGTTGTGCTCTATTGTAATTCGCGATGTGAGCTTCTGTAAAAAACTATTTTAATACTATCATATACTTGTAAAATTCCCGGGGAATAGAAAAATGAGCTATTTTAATACTATCATCTACTTGTAAAATCCGGGGAATAGAAAAATTAGCTATTTTAATACTATCATGTACTTGTAAAATCCGAGGAATAGATAAGTTAACTGACATTTTGAGGGAAAGAGAGAAATATAATTTTCTTTCTTTTTCATTATAGTTCTCTCTCTTTTTCATATACGATACGCATTATTTTGGGATAGGTGGAAATTTGATAAAATGGTCGCAGTCATAATAAAATGTCAGGATTACTTGATGAGGTCAAGTAAGGTTAGATCCCTCAACAGATGTTCCCTGAGAACAGAAATTTGTGGGAATTTAAAAATCTAAATATGATGTAATCGAAAGGAAGTGAGCTGTTGACACTTCATTCGTCGAGCCACGATTCCTCCCCCGCAAATCGTGTGGGTGGAAAACGGTTTCATTGGTCAAAAGCTTAGAGTCAGCCAAATCCCCCGAGAGGATTGGAGAAGGTTATAAAAATCCGGACTCGGCGAGAAAATTCAGTTTTTAGTTGAGTTTAGTTGTTGGTGAGTCGACCGTGAAAAAGGGTTCCCAACTGGGGGAGCCATGACCCACGGCTGGTCGCCTACCACAGAACTTATGGTTAATGTCGAATGAAGCCTACCGCCCATTAACTTAAAGAGTTAATCTTGAATAATGCGCCTTCGATAGGAATCCCGAAAGAACGTTATTGTTTTTTTAATCATGGGAGAATCGAAAATTTTGATTCCTCGTTCGCTCTACTTCGATAAACTCCGTTAAACTCCGACAAGAACCCGAAAGGACTTTGTTATTTTAGAAGTTGCATAGCGAATTGACAGCCCTGATTATAGAGAATATGTGAAAAGACGTTAATGAAAATTTAATGAATACGTGAAAAGACTTTAGTGAAAATTTGAAGAGCTCTGTTTACTTTAACGAAACTTAGAAAAGACATATTTATTTTTTAATTTATTGATGGCATCTTTAGTATCTTTGGATTAATGACATCTTAGTCTCTTAGGACTTATGGCCATCTTACAGCTCAAAGCTGTAGTTGAAATACAGTTTGTGGTAACTGTCACACTCTTAGATGATGTGAGAAATGTACTTGCTTTCCTGGATTGAGAAAACCCAAAATGAATGATGTCACTTTTGCTAGTAGTACAGTCTTTATTGACCGTTTGGATTATCCGTCAAGCATAATGAAACTATGTCATTTACTATTATGCAGTCAATATGTATCACTTCCTATCAGATTATGTTCCAACTCTTCATGTGAGTAAAGGAATTCTTATGTACGAAATCCTTTGTGCTGCTATAAAATCTACACTGCAAAATAAAAAGCTGATAATTCCTCGTGATATCAATGCATGCATTGGAAAAGATTGATACATATATTCACTTGGCATTGAGAAAGTGAATGTCAACTGAAGCTTCTTCAACTTTGCTTAGACCATCTGTAACTTATTTTTCCATCTGAAACATGTTTCCATCAAAGGCTCCACTAAGATCTAAACATAGTCACATGATTGATTTCTTTATTATCGACTTTATGGTCTTGATTTTGATCTTAATTTTGGTTTTTGTGTACGAAACCCTTTGCACTGGCCCTGGCCAACAAATCCTTGTTGCCTCTTCTCTGTTTTGGTGAACAGGGTCCATAATTTCACATCAAATTTCTAGTCATCATAAGATGCAGTTTCAATCCTCCATGCTGGTGGGTTTAGAAACTTGTTATTCCTTTCAGCAGTAGTGTTTCTTAGCTACTAGTGGAAGGTTAGTATAGCAGGAATAAATTAGTACAAACAGTTAACTATTTCCCAGAAAATTAACACCTACAGGCAAACAACTATTCTATAAAGTATATTTTTCATGAAAAGCACCTGAACCAGATCAATTTGAATCAATCTGCAGCAGACTTTAACATACAGCGAGGCAAGAAATATGAGTCAAAAGAAATGGTTTTCTCTTAACACCATCATTACTTTATATTTCCTTATAAAATTTTCATTGTTTTGAAAAGCTGTTCTTGGAGTTTGTATGAAATCAAAACGTATGAAACTGGGTTTATACATTTTTATTTGTGATATAAAAATCTCCGTCGATATTTCTGAAATAAAGTGTTGTAAATATTTGCACTATTTGCATTGTTTGGACTGTTGTCCTCATTTTTATTCATTTTTATTATTCACGTTAGGGGAAGTAATTAAAAAGTGAATTGACCCAAAGAGTTGTAAGTTCAATACCTGGCAACAGTAGAGGTGAACAAAAACTTAGCGGGTTGTGTTCCTACAAACATCGTGAATTTGACAATAAAGATGAGGATAACAATCCGAATAATGTCAGTCAGTCAGTTAAGTGTCATACCTGAAACACGCTTGAGCGATCATGTCTCGAAAGAGTCATGACTGACTTGGGCAGAAGATTATCCCGCAGTAGGTTGCCATTGCTTTCTGCGGTAGACTGGTTGCCAGCCAAGGCTATAGAACCCAATCTGTCCTGTTAGTTAACCCATAACTGGAAGGAAGAGACGGATTAATACATTTCCCAAGGGTATTTGCGAATAATGTAAATAGTGAAAATTTAGTGTTAATTTCTTTATTTAATGTGATAAATAATAAACATTTCATTGTAGTTGGTTTTGTTGCTGATACCATTACAAGTGTAAAAATGTGGGTATTATTGTTGGAGTAGAGTGAAAGTTCTAATAACGGCTCCATATCAAGAAGGAAAAAAATCGAAATTACATGAAATACATGAAATTCAACAATATCTCTAAATAACTACATATATTTATTAATGTTGGTTCTAATCCACCTAGGAATGCGGATTTTGTAAGCGCAACTTAGATGCGGCACAAGGCCTAAAGTATAGAGCATCCAGTGCGGATCGAACTCTGTATTCTATAGTAATAGATTCTATTGGCGTCACAGCATTCTACTGATTTTATTCTGTACCGCGGATTGTGTAAATCTTAACAATATACTCGACTACCCGGATTATAAGTCGTGTTATATTTGGTGCCCATGGCGTTGCAGTGGTCTACTGATTATATTCCGTATCACCGATCGTGTAAATCCGGTCTTAACAATATACCCAACTCCTTGTGTGTCAGGGCTAATCTAGCCAGGTAATAACGAGCAATCCTATTTTGGCTGGTCTGAGATCAAAACAAACACAACGTGGGCGGAGTGGTTAAGGATCAGGTAGGATTGGTCAAGCCAGGCCCGGGATACCGGGTTATAAGACAAGTTTGTTAACCATTACACCTCGATGAGGTGCACTAAAATTATTTTCTAAAAATATTTTCCTTCATATACAATTGTTTTTTTTTATTTTATTTAAATGTGCCTAAAATTATAATGATATTTAAAAAGGTGGCTAGGGATGAACCCAAAAACAAATGAAAAAAATAACAAAAATATTCAGACTAAAAACAACAAAAGTTATAAGCAAAACTAAAAGTGATTGCTGTATTCTACTGATAGGCAGAATACAGAAGCATCCTCACTAATGGAGAGGGAAGGGTAAAATAGATAACGGAATGGGGAAATCAAAGACTGACACAGTCAAGATAAAAAGGAGGTCAAATACAAACTAGGCAGATTGAAAATCTCGATGATGATAAAGAAATTGCTGGGAACAGGCTAGGAACAACACTTACATTCAACTAGGTAAACAAAGAGTCTATCTTAAACCGCCCCATTGAGACAAAGGGGATTTACAAAAGAAATCAAAGCTAGTCCAATTTACACGAACCAGACTCGCTACATTTACCCATATTTCGCTGAATTCTGCTGATATCAAAGCTTTCTATCAGAAATCTGAACTTCATCTTGATGGCCAAAGAATCTATCTTGATAAGAATAGCATTCATATCGCAAGATTCTCTTCATTCGCGACGTCCAGATCACCATTCTTGCTACAGCAAGCAGCGTGAGAAACACCACCTGTTTCACCCCAAAATATGGGAGTGACACATTATCTCACGCGTATACGAGATCGACGGACACGAGATATCCAGGACCGATTCGAACCATCAACTCGCCGACATAGTCCTAGTAAAGGCGCACCTGAAGACAATGGTAGAAGGCGCGAAGACATTTCTTCTAAAGCAATGTCACACCGATGACAGTCGGGCAAATTCACTCAGCCCCCTTAGAGCTACACTCGGTCACCGACAAGCCAAGCCGACCACAAAGAGAATAGTTCTACGCTACAATAATCTCTGAACCGAGAAAGGTCTCTGGATAGAGGAATGACCCGTAAGACCGCTCAACACTCTCGTTGGAATCTTGATTGATTCTGGGGCTTACGTCGAGCTCGGCCCTAGAAACAGGAGGAGTGACGGTAAGGCGTCTATAATATTCTCCCCACCCCCATATTAAAAAAAATCGTGGCCTCTGTCAACGCGCGGCATGAGAACTCTAACCTCGATGCGTGTTAGTGACTCGCAAAGTGTGGCATTCCCAGCCCTCCATAACATGGACGTTGGGCACGGATATCTCTATCGACCTGATACTTGCTACTACTCCACAAGATGGAGGAGAGCAAGCGCTCGATCACCTTCTTGCGGCCTTTACAGAGACGGAGTACAGAAACCCAATAAAGGATAACAGAAAAGGCGTTAAGTGGCACACGCCACACCCTTGCCCTTCACGGACAACCATATTCAAAGGCCAAGTTCAGACCGCTTCTTCGACATTTGCCTGTATCTCCGACCAATTCTTCATCAGCTGGAGCCGGGACCCGAACCACAGTCCTAGAATGCGGAAATGTACGTCATTGAACTAGAGGACCCAGGAAGAGCGACTCGCTTTCAGTCACTTAACTGCAAGCCTTGTTGCTGTTAATTTTGAACCCCGTGACCATTTCGTATCGTTCAAGTACCTTCTGTATCACCTCAATGTCACTGTGGTATGACATGAAAATAGATACATCATCGGCGTAGGCGGAAATCTTGACTCAAGCACCACCAAGAACACCTGATTCCACGAGAGAGATACATCTAGTTGAAACTACTTCTAAAATAGAGGGAAATATCAGCAACTTATTTTCCCACTATAAAGTCCTTGAACTTTTCTTTTTGGACCTCATAATAACCCGGGCTTTTCTTGGGTCTCGCGGCAGTCCACGCAATGGCTGGAGAAGAATGATTTGGGCTCTGGGCAGACTCTTCCATGACGGTGGTGGAGGGTCCCTCGTCAACACGTAACAGAAAAAGGTTCCGGCAAAAACAACAGTTCGATACACCAAACTTTGAAGAAAGATGTGAGACGAAACCGGACAAAAATAGGGTCTCTTATTTTAGAAAGAGTTTCAAATCCAAAAAAATCTCCAATTTACCGAATCTGGAATGACCTTTGTTGAGAATTAATCCGTCTAGGAATGATTGCAAAACATCTGCCCCTCCTCAATTTATAGGCAAAACGACACATATGCATAACTAGGATTTGTTTGTTAATCTGAATCCACTCTTGTGCGTGAACCACAATTCTTTGTTTGAAACGTTTTTGCTGTATTACTGTTGCTTTGACTTATTACTTATGAATTTGCCTTGCATATATTGTTTACTTTTTTATATTATGTTGGTTCTGTTCTGTTCTTTTCTTTTTGTTATTGCATATTGCAAGCTTTGTCAGTATTTTTTGTTAGGCATTTCTATCATTTGCATTTAAGTATGGCCACTTACTCTATAATTAAAGTGATACATACTTTGCTAGTTGAAGGTTATACGTAAAGAAAGCCCATGCTAAAATAAAGGAAATTTTTCTTTTGTTTTTTCAGAGGCCAGTGTGGCTCATTTTCACCCGTCCCACTCGTCAATCATCAGTAATCGAAAGAGACAGAAGTTTTTAATTATCAATCGAGATAAAAAGGAATCAGGGTTGTGATTGGCTGGTATGTTGACCAATCATAGTTCTTGTTACATGATGGTTAAAGCTATGCTGTTAAAGTGACTTTTGGACTGGCCACTTCAACTTTAAATTCCTACAAGAAGCTGATACAGTTTATTTATTTTTATAATATTGTAAATAAATATATCTTGTTATATTTCACAAATTTGTAAAAAATATTATTTTCGTGTTTTTGCTGATCTTGTAAAATAAACAGGTGAACAAATAGTTTACAATTTTTGTTGTAACTTCTCAAGAAAAAATTGTTACTGCTCATCAAACTCACCCTTCTCATTCACAATGTCAACTCATTCAATAAAGAATTATATTAATTTATTTTTAATGTGTTTATTATTACTTATACTATTTATTAAGTTCATGTCATTTTTCATCATATTTCGATTTCTGCTATGGTCGCACTACCTACCAAGTCTGCGGGAAGACCTAAGGCAGGCCGTGGTGTGTTGTTATGGCTCCATTTCATGTTTTTTCTATCTCCTCTAACATCCCTTAGCGTTACATAGACAAAGTTCTTCTTAGTGTGTGGGCTGTACTTAACAAGACAATTTTTTGTATATCTCTTAAGCTGGGGTTTCCAGGGATTCTTTCAATGTGTCGTTTTGTTCTATTTTGTTATCATTCCAAGTGCACCTACTATCACTGGCACAACTCTTGTTTTCAATTTCCACATTTTTTCTATTTCAATTTCCAGGTCTTTATATTTTGACAGTTTTTTCGAATTCCTTGGTTGCTATGTTACAAACCGCTGGACAAGCCATATCAATTAATAGGTAATTTTTTTCTTTCTGGTTTTTAACAATAATGTCCGGCTTATTTGCTTCAATTTTTCTGTCTGTGTAGATAGTGTAATCCCATAGAATGGTGACATCTTCTATTTCTGTAGCCGGAGCTGGGTGGTGTTCATACCAGTGTTTGTTTACATATTTTCCATAGTGTTTGCACATTGTCCAATGTAATATTGCCCCACTCTATCGTGGCGATTTTTATATTCATTTGGGGCAAGTACAGAACAGCCTGAGATTAGATGGTCTATTGTTTTTTGGTATTTATCACAGAACCTGCACTTTGGATCCGCATTATTATGTATAATATTTACCTGAAAGTTCCTAGTAAAAAGACTTCAATCTCATAGTTTAATCTAGATGCACGTAACCATCGATGAGTATTAACATTATCCACATTGGATTTAGTGGCACGTTCTGGATATTGGCGATGCAGAAGTTTGTCTTGCCAGCGTTGTTTCATCTGTTCAAGAGCTTTATCCTTGGCTTTCTTTATCATATTTGTTGCTGCAATAGTTGGTTCTTGGATTCTGTTTTGCTTGTCTACAGAATTTACTAAATGTACATCTTGTTTGTATTTACTGTCTTCTTTCATTATTGAATATTTTTTCTTTCCGATTTCATGTTGTTTGACTAATTGTATCATCCAGTCCTTTGTTGTTTCTATGTATGTTAGTAATTGAAGATGTTTGTTGTAGCGATCCACGTAAAACTGTAGCTTTAACACATTTATTCAAATTGAATTTTATTCCAATGTCTTCGCTGAAGCATTTTACAGTTTGCAGAAGACCTTCCAGCTCATTATCGTTCTTAGCATAGAACTTTAAGTCATCCATGTAAAATAAATGATTTGTTTTCTTTTGGGCTATTTTATAACCACATTCTGTCTTGTTAAGTTGACTGGTTAGTGCTATTAATGATATGCAAAATAGTAAGGGAGACAAAGAGTCACCTTCAAATATACCTCTTTTGATGCATTAAACATTGAGAAATAATAATTAAGGAAAAGGGTAAAATAATTTCTAACCTTAGATAAAACATATTACCACTGTTCCACAGTAAGTGACCAGATTTACATTACAAAGTCGGAAATTGGTCAGTTATTTTGCAAGGAAGGTAGTAATTACTATTGATATTTTTTCTTTTTCTTCTACATGCCTGAGGGGTTGGTGGGGGTTCAAGAATTCCATGAAGGTGTTGATGGTCTGAAAGTTTTTTTTTTTACTCCATCATAAATGAAAAATTGACATAATATATTGTCTGTCATACCAAAACAATCTTAGTGCAAGTTAAATTCTTCGCATGGCGAAGGACGCATTCTAGAAGCAGAATAGATTATTCAGAAACATGAGAATTTCGTTAGAAACAAAGTAAAGAATGTTATAAAGTGTCTGTTCTTCAATATGGCAGCGAATGATGGACAATATCATCAAAGATGAAGGAAAAACTTGAAGCAACCTGAAATGTGGTTTTACAGAAGGATTCTGCGGATATCATGGATCGAGCATGTAAGCAATGATGAGGTTTTAGAAAGGATAGAAACGAAAAGGAAATTAATACTGAGCATCAGGGAAAAACAGCTAATGTTCCTGGGACATGTACTGAGAAAGAAGGGCTTGGAGAATATGATACTCACAGATTAGATAGAGAGAAACAGAAACGGGAGAAAGCAACGGGTAACATACTTGACGGGCCTGAACAAGTCAATGACAGGAGAAAGCGTGAGTGGGGTACAAGCAGAAAGTGTGCTAACGGCCACCAGGGATAGGGAGATGTGGAAGGTCATGATCGCCTACGTACTGAAGGGACATGGCATAAAGAAGAAGAAGAAGAAGAAGAAGAAGAAGAAGAAGAAGAAGATGTGTGCAGAAAATGTGCCAGTGATAAAACACAGTTTTTATCTTTTTCCTTAGTTCCTGGATGTGCGGGTAGTTTAATGAATATAGGCACAGAATGAGAAATCGGAGAGCCGAGTTCGAATTTCAGTCAAGTTCGTTACACTCACATATGCGCAAATACCTTTTGGAAAGGTATGAATCCACCTCTTCTTCATCCAGTGATGGGATGACTAGCAGAACAGACTGGGTTCTATAGCCTTGACTGGCAACTAGTCTACCGCAGAAAGAAATGGCAATCTACTGCAGGATAATCTTTTTCCTAGTCAGTCATGAACTGAAAAAGACATGATCACCAAAGCATGTATTACGTATGGCACTTAACTGATTTAATCCCTACTTTTCAAAAAAGAAGTCCTTTAAAACATTTTAGCGAAATCCCTAAATACTTAACATCTATATTTAAGTAGGTGCTGGAAATTTTTCAGTGTAATATTAAAATAATTCTGGTGTTTGGTCATTTGGGATGTTGGTTGGACTGAGAACTTCGCAGCACTAACTTGGATTGTGGTACATCATGGGAGCAAAATGATATTTTTTATTCAAATCAAAAGCAGAAAAGAGTTAAAAAATAACAAAAAAAAACAAAACAAAAAATGCAAATCCCAAGTGCTTAATAATAAAAACTCTCCGTATAAAAACAACGTATGTGTCTTACTTACGTAAATACTTACGGAAACGCCCACTCAGTTGAAATTTCCATTAGCATTGAAGCTGATGTCGAGACAGAGGATTATGCTCATATCAATTCTCTTCTTTCTTTTTGTCTCTTTATCTACCTGAGTATTCCGTAGTGACTTTAAGTTAGTCAATTCCCTGATTATATTCCCGTAAGATCAATTACTGCTGGTGACTTAATGTTGTCAAAAATTCTTGATAAGTACAATTTGAATTTATGCGTATTTCATTAGTAAAAGAAAACAAAACAAAAACAAAGCAAACATCTGTGCTGTACGGAAATATAAATAATGATTGGCCGCTCGTATCCGAGTAAGACTGTCCGCTCAGACACATTTGCGTTTGTTCAACAACTACAGAACCTGTAGAGCCCTACTCTAGCATAAATACATAAAAAATCATTGCTAAGCGTTTGTGAAATTTTGAAGGTGCAAAAATAAAACTTCAATTGCAATTGAAGCGACAATTTATCCATCGCAAATATTAATTGTTAAGAAATGTGACAAATTGAATATTAAAGTGGGCTTCAAATTTTAATTTCAAACAATCATCGTTGATTGGTTAATTATTTCCAATATTTTTTATGTCCCTGTGAAAAAGTTTTTGATTAAAAATTACACCTAAATTGGAACGCTGGATTTGAGCCGGTCACATGATTAAGACCAGTAAATATTCTGTTGCGTGAGACGAAACTCTCAGTGAGAATTTCGAACCTTGAAGGAGCGGACACTTTGAACCTTTTCAACCTATTCGAGCCTAAAATGTACCACTCATTTTACGACCCTTTTCATTTCTCTCAACAAACCTCGACGAGAAAATATAAAGGCTAATGAACAATTGACATATTAAACTTCTATCTCAGCGAACAAATCTTACGAATCATGCTCCTCAAAGACGTACATCAAAATAATCTTCCATTAAAAAAAAAAAAAAAAGAAAAGAGGAACCCTTTCAACGAACACAAAAATTTAATGAAAAAACCTTTTTTCCAAATTTCTGATTTGTGAAGAAAGTATTTTGGACTGTATTGACTAAACAAATCATTCATGAACATTTAATCCAACAAATATTTAAGTTCAATTAATTTACTAAAATTCATTTTTCTGCATGTTCTTGCAACATTCACTTGGACTCAAAACTTCTAATTGCAATACATAATCCTTTCAAAAACATTGTTTTGTTAAACAGCGTCATTGAATTATTGAATAATGACTTTGTGCCATGAACAAAATTTATATGCGTGCAGAGTTTTTGCACATAACCTCAAACAAATTCCTTCTGATATTTAAATATTGTTTGTCGACCCCAAACTCTTCAACATACCCATCTGCAGTTTATATTGTTATGCTGAACAGAGTGTAGTTACAGTTTCTGGAAGAGAACGCATTACCTGGCGTGATCAACAGTCTGAACAAGGTGCTCAGATCCTTGATCATAATGACTGGTCAATTTATGCTAGTTCAACCATTGACGGCTCTCAAATAATTCTATCTACCCAATTTCACTCAAAAGGCTTGGGTCAACCGGTGATATGCCGTACACTGGGATCTCGCATCTACAGGCCAATAACTTGGGTCCCATGCTCAGAAAACGAGCGTTCTAACCACATGGCCTCATATATATATATATATATATATATATATATATATATATATTATGTGGAAGTGAAAGAACAGATAGATTAAAATCCACTGTCCATGCAGTTACTTTTATAAAGAGTGCTCAATACAAAGTAGACCATAATAATGTAATTTTGCTATTACAATGGTTTATAAAGCATGATATCCCTACACAAAAATTTTCATGTTTCAGAACAATACTCTTCTTCTTCAGGTGAATAAATAGTGAAAATGATTTATTTAGAGAATATGAGATTAATTTAGGGTTATTTAGAAAACGGAATTAGTAAGAACTCTTCTAGTGAAGACGTATTTTATAAACATAGCGATTTTTGTAATAATTCCCTAAGGAATAGTGGCTATAAAACTATGATATCAAATACATAAAATATAACTATAACAGGATAAGTAGAAATAGAAAAATCATTTGGTATAAACCCATTTCTAACCAAATAGATAGCATTAAGTTAGGGTTGAAGTTCCTCAATTTATTTAAGTATTTCCTTAATGATAACCTTCTAAGTAAATTTTTTTAAAAATAAAAATAGACTTAAATTAGGTTATAGTTGCACAAATAATCTAGAAAAAATTATTAAAAATCGTAATAATAGAAACTTAAATAAGCACATAAACCAAAGTAACAATAATTATCCAAATAATGAAAATAACAATAAGACAAATTTATGTAATTGTCGAAATCTTAACAATTGCTCACTGGAAAATAGGTGTCTAACAGATTGTATTGTTTACCAATATATTATATCATCAAATGAAAATCCAACTATTAAAAAAAGTTTACATTGGATCTACTAAGAACACTTTTAACCAGAGATGCTATTTTTATTTAACTTCTTTCAAAAATAACACGTACCGAAACCAAACATCATTTTGCGTACTTTTGGCAGTTACAAATAAAACCCGTAAAGTAAAATGGAAAATTCTGGAAAAAGTAAGAATCTGTGAATCATTCGATGACATTTGCACTCTGTGCCTGAATGAAAAATTATAAAGTTCCCTAAAAATAAAGTGGCGTTGAATCGTATGAATGAATTACCGGTTTTATGTCAACATTGAAAATATTTTTCTTTAAAATTTAATTACAATTGTTCATTTTTAACTTATGCTCTAATATTACTTAAAAATTATTTTACTAAAATACTTATTTAGGTTTCTTAACTCCAATATACCTTAGTATATCATAATTACTTAATTCTAATTCTAACTTAAGCAAACCCGCCCCTTTAACTGGTGAGGTAGTACAAAATCAAATAAAAAAATAAAAATAAAAATAAAAAAAATAAGCTAAACTCCAACCTGCTGTTAAAAATTGTCTACCCATGTAAATAATATATGGTCCCAGTATGTATCTTAACCAGACAAAACTAAAAAGTGTCATGTCTTGATATTATGTTACTTTGTACCCATTCGCGAACCAGATTTTTAACTCCATAATTCAATCTAATTATCACTTTTGATTATCACTTGTGTGTCAATATTGCTCACAATATTGACACACCTACAGGCCTATAGTTTAACTTACTCTATCTAACACACCTTAATTTTCTAAATAACCATGAATTCATCTTATTTTTTCTAAATAAGTCATTTTCACCATTTATTTGAAAATATCACCTGAAGAAGAACAGCATTATTCTGAAACATGAAAGTTTTTGTGTAGTGATATAATGCTTTCATAAACCATTATAATAACAAAGTTACAATATATATATATATATATATATATATATATATATATATATATATATATATATTGTCAAATTTACTTAATAAATTACGATAGAACATAGGATGTAAAAGAAAGTATTAATAAAAAAGAAAGAACGAAAATCATTTGATAAAAAATAAATAAATAAAAATGTATTTTGAAATCAAAGACGCTTCATTTGCTTTATAAAAAGTAAATAAATAAACAAAATGTTTGATGAAACGCTAATATTTGAAATGAAACGACTCATTATTTTCTAAATAAAACTTTTCTTGTTTTTTATAATCGTTTCTTCTAATACAAAGCATTGGTGCGCAAGAGATTTACTCTGAGACAAAAGAAAAAAGAGAGAAAAAACGGTACTGGGGATGTCGAAGAAAGGATAAAAGAAAGATGGGCATCAAAGCGATATATGATGACAATTGACGTTGCAATTAAATTTCTGGAAATTGCTGCTATCAGGGAAGCAGGTATACGGGAGTTTCACAGGCAAGAAGTCGAGGAAAAGAAACTATTGTAGTAGAAGTGGCAGTTACATTTGACTATTTTGACAGTAAAATGGTGGGACCTAGATGCCATTCTAGTAGCACAAGTAAATTCATATAGTCTGGGCACCAGGGAAAGAAGCTCGTCAGTGAAGATGCCTTGTAAACATTTTTAGAAAAGATACGGAAGCTACATCCCATAGATGAGAAATTCGGATTGAATTGGGGTTGATAAGGCAGACGACAGACATATCAGTCTGTTGAAATAGATTATTTTCCTGATGAGATGATTCGAAATTTTTTGCTTAATGATTAATATATATATATATATATATATATATATATATATATATATGTGTGTGTGTGTGTGTGTGTGTGTGTGTGTCTGTGTGTGTGTGTGTGTGTGAATATATACATATGCATATATGTAATGACGTTTTTTAAAGAAAAATAATTTCTTTAAATATAGATACATACAGGAAATAAAAAGCTATACATTCAGTTTAAATTAAAAAATAAAATCATCGTAGATAATGGCTAAAAGAATAGCATTCAAAAATACAGCATATTCCGACAATTTCACAAACTATATATCTAAAAAAGAAAGAAAATATAAGAACACAAGAAAAAAAGACAACTTAATCACAGTAACTTGTCAGTCGTTTTTAACAAAGCTTATATATATATAACAATAATCCATTAAGCAAGATTTTCAATAAAAATACATTAACATTAAGTTATAGTTGTACTGTTAATCTAGGAAAAACATAATAAGATTTTAAATAAAAATTTAAACCTATATGAAGATAAAAATTATTCCAAAACTGAAATCAATTATTTAGACAATGAAATATGTAATTGTAGAAACCCTATAGAGTGTCCATTGAAAATAAATGCTTTAAGAAATCTATTGTTTATCAATGTACTAATTCTTCTACTGAAGACCCTCGTAATAAAAAAGTTATGTGGGAAGTACTAAAACTCGTTGAATCGAAGATTTTATCAGCATATTTCTTCCTTTAATAATAAGTACCGTAATCGAATATTCCTATCTAAATTCTTTTGGTACTTAAGGGAAACCAATAAAACTCTCACAATAAAAAAAAATAAAATAAAATAAAAAAACACAAAATGTAAGTCTTTAAATGACCCATGCCTCTTGTGTCTATATGAAAAACTATACATTAACAAATTTCTTTTAAATAAACGTAATGAAATTGCTGTCATATATAAACATTGCAAAATGTTTTCCTTAGAATATTTTTTTTTAATCACATCACCCCAAGCAAGGCGGCAAGGCCACTGGTGTGCAGGGGGCTACGTAAGAGTGAATAGATTGGAAAAGAGAAAGCTGGAAACCACATCCTAAACAAGGAACAAGGGATGAGCCGCTACACCTATTCAATAGACGTGGGTGGAGTGTGAACCGGGCGATAGATAAATCTATCTACTCCAATTGAAAAAAATAAACAGAGTGAGAAGATTTGAAAAGAGAAAGCCGGAAACCACATCCTAAACAGGGAACAAGGGATGAGCCTCTATACCTGTTCAATAGACGTGGGTGGAGTGTGAACCGGGCGATAGATAAATCTATCTACTCCAATGGTTAATAATTCTTTAGATAAGCATATTGATTAACATACATATATATTTTACTTGATTTTTATTATTATATTAATAATGTTAATTTAATAAATCTTAAGACTGATGTAAGTTAAGAATATATGATGAAATGATAAAAATGTACTCTGAACCAAATAAACAAATAAATAAAGAATAAAAGTATTTTAATCATACCAAAAGTTTCATTCAGACAAGTTTAATATAAAGTTTTTTTTAGAAAACAAAAAGCATACTCTTATCCATAGATAAGTATTTCTTCGAAACTAAAATGTATACATCTTGCCAGAAGTAAGCAGTCTAGCCATAAATATTACATGTATGAATACCTCACATCCCCTAACATCTAACCTATATTTTAAATTTTCAAAGTCGATCTTCATTCTGATTAGTCAAGTTAAACACGCCCATATGATTTAAATTTTTTGCCTTCCCCACTATTATTTTCTACATTCAAATGTAAATCATTTTCACTAAAGTTATTGGGCATTACCTGATGACGAGATAAAAGCCTTAAATCTCGAAACATAGAAATTTTTGTCTCTTTATACACTGCTTAGCTTTTAGAATGCATCTTTTAGCCATCACAATGTGTCTCCGAATTTCAGTGTCGCACTTTCCGTCCACTGTTAGAACACTTCCCAATATTTAAGTTTCTATACTTGCTTGATATCGCCGACCTGTAATTTGAATTTTGTGCTCCTCTTTTTGCTAATGACCATAATTCTGCCTTATACTTTATGCTCACTCCCTTCTCGTTTTCCTTTGCTACCTTCTGTAGCAGGTTTTGCAATTTTCCTTTTTGTGTCTGCTACCAGCATTGTGTCTGTATTAGTTGAATGGATCCGGTAAGAGGACACATCCTTGTCTTACACCCTTTTCTAGTTTTGTCTATCTGCTAAACCTATTTTTTCATCCGTATGCAGGAGGTTTGTTGCCAGTATAGATTTTTTATTATTCTAATGTTTGTCCTGATTATGCCAAGGTTGCTGATCGGCTGTAACAGATCTTTGTCGCGTATTTTGTCAAACGCTTTTGCGTAAACTATAAAACATAGGAACACATCCTTTCTGCGTTTATATTGCTCTTTCTGAAAGCATTCTGGGCGTAAATATCGCATTCCTTGTTCCGAAATCTGTAACGAACCCACATTGTTCTTGTTCTGTTTCTGGTTTGATTCTGTTGCGCACTCTATCCATCAGAATTCAGTTGATGAGTTTTGTTATGTGGCTCACGAGGCTGATTGTCAGGTGCATTTTGCATTCTTTTGCGCTTTAGACAGCGCTATGAAAATAGATCTGCTTAGGTCTTTCGGTATGTCAACACTTTTATAGAATTCGTTTATTATTTTTGTAATCTTGTCTATGCCGAAATTGTCCAAGGCTGCCAGTAGCCCCATCACAATTCCATCTGACCCTGCCGCGTCGTTTCTATTCATTTTGGCCAGTACAGCTTCCACTTCGGTTTTTAATATTTCCGGTCAATCAATAATTCTGTGTATTGTCGGTTGTTTTCTTTCGTCGGTAAAGACTTCGCCAATGTATTCGTTCCATCTCTGGAGTATTTTCTTTCTCTAACATCAGCGTTCTGTCCTTGGATTTTATGCATCCTTTTGATAAGCATGTTTTTTGATCTGTTAGTCTTATTATTGGTTTGTGCATTCTTCTTTATCTGAAATAATCATTCTTTCTATTTCTACGCATTTTTCGTTGAGTCATTCTTTTTTATCCTGTCTACAGTTGATCCTTATTTCTTTGGTTTTCTATTTGCTTTACATCATGTCGAAAATCTTATTTGTCATCCATTATGTTTTTCTTTATCGTCCATTTTCTTTTTAGGGTGATCTCGTTTGCTGATGCCAGTGAAGCTTCTCTTAGTGTGTCCCAGGTTTTACTTCATTTTCGTCACTTGTATCTTCTTTTCACACTGCCCACATATTTTTCCTTTAGGTTTGGATCATTCAAGTGTCTACTGCATTGCGATTTTGGTGCTACGTAAGGCTTCTTCAACTTCCGTAGTTTCGCTTTTAGTTTACGTATAACAGGGAGGTGGTTCCTTCCGCAGTCGGCACTTGGATAGGTTTTGCAGTGTACAGCTGCATTTCTAAATCTCTTATTGATGTTATGTAGTCGATTTGGTTTTTCATTTCTCTTCCTGGGCTTCTCCATGTCCATAATCGTCTTGAATGTTCTTGGAACCATGTGTTGGCTTTTATCTGGTCATGTACCATTGAATCCATTTTTCTCCGCGTTCGTTGTGGGTTTCTAGTTCGAATTAACCAGCTGTTTCCCCATATATGATCCTGCCTACTTTGGCATTCAGGTCTCCGTGATAATTATAATTTCTTGTGATTCTTGGCATTGTCTAGCATAGAGTTTCGATTTCTTCTTCCATACGTTGTGCTGACGGTGCATAAACACTTATAATGGATATGTTAAACGGCTTTCTTTCAGTTTAACTACAAATTAACTGACAGTATCGCAGAACGCATTTCTTCATATTATGGTCTCGTATCAAACCAAAACATTTTTCATTATTCTCTTTGAATATATAATCCCGTGGTTGTCACTGAAAAATCTCCGTGTTTGGCCACCTAGTTTCATATATTCCTAAAATGGTGATATTGAACCTACCCATCTTCTGTTTTAAATTTTCTAACTGGTCGCATTTGTTTAATGTTCTAACGTTTTTGTCCAGAGAATTATTTCTATTTGAAGCGAACAGCCGCTCATGTCGCTCCTTACCAGGCGAGGAATCATTTTCTAGGAATTTTATTCCTCTTTACACCGGTTATCGCTGGATAACCCTCAAATGACACCCGTAACACACCTCGCTTCTTACCAAGCGAAGTGTGTGTTATTTTCCCATAGACTTAAATCTCTTCACTCCATTTGATTATTGCTATGATATCTCTTGCGATTGATTGTGGAGTGGTTTCCCGTTACCTTCTCGGCAGGGTGTTTTATTGAAAAACCGCCTCTAGTTAGCGGTTGACTCATCGAGAGTTCTTCCGCCTTTTGATGGTCCTTATTTTTCATCCTATTGGTTTGCTTACCACCCGCTTCCCTCTCAAGAACTTTGACTAGCGTAGCCGCTTTGGTCGCCTACACTCCGACACTAGCGTACATACTTATTACCTATATATATATATATATATATATATATATATATATGTGTGTGTGTGTAGCCAAGGTAAAAAAAGGAAAAAAAAAATAGGGACAAGATTTGTACTTTATAAGAGAAGACTGTGATAAGTTCACTTTCATTGTTTCATTGATGCGTACAATATTTTTTTGTCTCCCTCTTATCTGCTAAGGAGGAAAGGGATTAAGTTTCGCAGTCAGGAGGGTGAGGTAGGGTGGTAGAAGAGAGTGAAATCACTATTAAGTTTTAACTTAGTATTAATTCCCACCCATTTTAACAGTGTCACATATCCTTGGTCAGTTTTCAACAAAAAGCCTTCATTTCATTCATTTCGTTGAAAAGATAAAGTGGGAAAAGAGTTGGCCTTGAAGGTAGCAGTCACTGAAATGGAAAAAAATGGAAAATAACAGGGAATAGAGATCAGTCAGCATTTTTATGAATTCTGGTACTTCCAATTCTTTTTTGTCGATTACTTCCATTACTGATACTGCTAATCGAGTTACAATAGCCAACAAGTGAGATAGTTATTATAATGTGGCTTAATAGGCTGATAATTTGTTGGAGTTGACATTCATTTTTAGATAGTTTTATCAATTGTCATGAGTTAAAAAAGAATAAAGAAATTGAAAAATTACGTCTTGGAGAGGGTGTAGAACACTACCGACTGAACCCCAGCACATCTCTGCACTGGGAGAACTCAGCGGCAGAAAAACAACTTTTATTTTATCACCGAATAAAAGTACTTTATTAAAGATTTAAACCTTGTAATTATTTTTAATAAAGTAAATTGTAAAGAAATTTATTTTTAATAATAGTAAATTGACATAAAAAAAATTCAATAAAACACACTTGTTTTTTAAAATTTTAATTATATTCTAATTAAGTAAATCGAAAAATGCAAAACAAAATGAAGACGTTTGTTGTTTTTGATTATTTTTAATAAAGTAAATCGTAATGCCATTTCTTTTTAATAAAGGAAATCGACGTTATAAAACATTTTCTATAAAATAATTTACGATTTACTTATAAAAAAATCATTCAAAACAAAAAACTGGTTCATATTTTACATAATGCCTTTTCAAATGCCTTATTTGAAGAAAAATATTCACTAATTGAGGTTTTAATCCTTAATAAAATATTTTTATACGGTTATAAAGGTTACGTTTCCCTGATGCTAAGTTGTCCTTCCGTTGAGTTTTTTTTTCTTCCCGTCTTAGAGATGTGGTATGTTTCTATAGAAATGCCAAAAATGTGTTATCAAAATATTTAAGGAATTTTGAACAGTACACACTTACTAAACATAGTATTGATGTAAGCAATAACATTTATGGGTTAGTGCTCCCAAAGAATTATTTTGAAGGAAATGGGGAAAACTAAATGTGTGGGTAAATAATTTTGATTCTCCTCCCCCATCCCTTTGATAGCACTTGGAAATTCAAGGGTTAAACACATTGGTTTACAATTCTAACTTGACAAAAATAACTCTCTGATAGAGATTTTTTTAAAGATTTATCTAAGTATGCACAACCATAACAATAAAATTTGGGGAATTTTACTTTAGAAATTTAGTTTTTTTTCTTTAGGAAAATAAATGATTTTTTAAAAAGTTATTAAAAAAATATTAAGATGTTTTTGCATGGGAAAAGATAAGTACTTGAAAATGATTTCAAATAAAAGACTTTTTAGCTAAAAGATTGTATATTGTACAAAATGGTAACCTTGAGTCACTGAAAAAGTAAATTAAACTAGTTCTGGCTGGTTGAGTGCATATGTGCAATACATGCACGCTTGAATGCATGTGCACAAAATGGAAAAGACAGAGAATAAATTCGAGAATTATTTTCTGTCTGATATACATAGGTTTGTCAATGTTTGTAATATAACGAAAAGAGAAAATAATTTATTTTACATATATGAATCAGCAATATTATTGGTACTAATCTGCTATCTCCGCCTCAGTCACTTTCCCACCGCCGTAAAGGTGTCTTCCATTTGCCATTTCTATAAATACCTTCATAGAAATTTTTCGGATGAGCTCTTCGCTATGGTACCGAGACTTTAAGCGCTGTGCTAGACTGGAGGGCTCACTAAATTACCGTCAGATTTATACTGACAGTTTCTTTTCCTGCCGTAGTCGCTTGTGGAGACTCCCTTCCGGCTCTATGCTTTCCAGCCAACTTTAATCTTCAAAAATTTAAAGACAGTGTCAATTGCTATCTACTGTCTTCCCGATTCCTCTTCTTTTGTTCTCTCCTTAATAATGTTTCTTTTCTAATTCGTAACCCCTTTTGTGGCTTTACTGCCTTTTTGGGGGTGAAATCGACAAACAAAATATTTAAATATTTCAGTATTTAAACAATCAATAGCTAAATATTTCTCAGCCTTTTTTCTTTCATTGCCAATGCATTTAACCCAGCACTTTGCCACAATTCCTATCGACTGATTTAAAATTTAACAAATATGTCAATCTACATACTCTGTTGATTCACACCTCCCATATTTACATATGAAATGGAAGAAAATAATGCTCTACCTTTCCTAGATATCATGCTACACTGCATTAACAACAGCTTAAAATGTAGCGCCCACTGAAAATCGACAAATAATTATGATCTAATCAATTTCTATTCTCATCATAACAACAAAATAAAATCTGGAATTCGATTCTACAGAAGAGCACTCAGATTTTGTAGCCCTCAATATTTTCATGATAAGAAATATATTGAAAAACCTTTCAAACTGCTCCAATACTCAAACTATTTCATATTCAATGCAAATAAAAAACTCATAAATAATTCCAAAATAAAAAAGTAGTCCTTCCTGACAAACCGAACGAATCCAAAAATATGTTTTTCTCCCCACTAAGTCGATCACAACTACAATGGAAAAAAATTTATCTAAACATAAAATTTATCACAACTGCGTCTAAAACAATAAAAGATGTAATCAAGACAAAAAACAATAAGCTAAAATTTGAAGTAGGTGTTTACTCTCTAACGCCTGTAATGTTTGCCAGAAAGAATACATTGGATAAGCCACAAGAAGTTTAAATAAAAGGTTATATGTACACAAAAGTGATATTTTTCAAAACTCATTAAACGCATTAGTTGCTCACTGTAACGAGACCGACACCAATTTTGATATAATAAAAAATGCTAATTAAAAGAGAAAACAATTCACGAAAACTAAAATGTTTAAAAAGTGCTTTAGTTACTGGATCATCCACAGTAAATTTGCGTCCGGATTCTTACAACGTTTTGCCATTTTTGTCAAATCTTCTGTTATCATGTGGGATATTTAATAACAAAGATGATGGAAACAAAAAGAAAAAGAAAAAAGAGTCCAAATGAATCAGGCTAGATTACAGGCCCAAAACACACACACACACACACACACACACACACACACACACACACACACACACACACACACACAAAATTAAATTTGAAATTCCCAGCGTCTTTCAATCATGTGCACGTGTAGTCGCAGCAACATAAACAAATTTAGTTAGATAAAGTCCTAAAGAATGAAACACGTCACACGAAAACTATTTCACTTTGTCATCTTTTCCTCCAATATATATATTTTTTTATATAAAACAAATGTATATATCGTTATTCTCTCTATCTTTCTCTCTCTAAAAAAAAGAAAACTAAAAATTCTAAAATCCATTATGCCATTTGTCAAAATTTAGTACAATCCATGCATATATAGTTCGAAATATCACAAACAACCAAAATCAGACAAATTTTGATAGCAACAAACTATATACACATATATTGTTGTACCCTATCAAAATTTCAATTCGTGAACTCAGACGGAAGCCTTTGCTTGGATATCCATATGACCTTAATGTTCTCTGTCTCAGTGTAACCACTTCCGGAATACTGTCCAAAAATGCTGAGTTTATAAAAAAGAATTTTTTTCTGACCAATCAGAAAAGGCCCATTTGGTTTTCATCCGTTTCTGAGCAACTGGCTAACTGTAAAGCCGTCACTAATGTCACCCTCAGAAGAAGATTTGATTCTTCTGCACTAGTGACAGATGTAGCATATCACCTCAGAGTAGACACGAGGCTTATTCTCAAGGTGCATCTTCATCCACTTAATGTTTGTGGCTTAAAAATAACCCTCAAGCCAGATCCTCACCATCGAGTTAAGACAAGACCTCCTATATATTACCAAGGTCGAAGCGATGAAATGTGACGTCACGGTAGTAGAGTCATGAATTAGCGTAGCAGCCGTGTCTCTCACTTCATGACAATGTTGATAATCACAAAGTCGTTTTTTAAATAAAGATTTTAAAACTTTTTAAAATGTAACAAGAAAAAAAAGAAAGACACATGTTTGATTTATGCTGGTTTTATTAATTTTAATTAAAATTAAGAAAAACAATAATTAATAAGAAAATATAAACATTATTGTTGACTACTGACTGTCTGTCGTGTTTGTAAATATATACAGTTTTAAAGACAAAACTTTTCGTTGATTCGAAAAACACTGCTTAAATTTTCATATTTTTAATTTAATTATGAAAAATCACAATCACTTTTGTTTTAATTGCAAGAATTTTTAAATCATTGAATGAAGAAAAGAGGGATTCTTTACAAGTTTATTAATAACAATATAATTGTATAGTACTAAATTTGGTGTTACATCATTGGGATATAACAGAGAACCTCTATTAATTCCTTGAAAATAACTGTTTATATCAGGTCTCTTCCTGATACTAAACTTTTACAACTATAACATTTCCATTTTTTTAAAACAGCATAACAGCAATAAATAATTATGAATCGAACGAATTAACGATAGGATAGCTAAATCTGAAATAGATTTGTAAAAACGTCTTGAGAACTTTTAATCCAATAGATTTATTAATATCAACAAATGTCTTTAGGGAAATTCTGCTAAAAAACAACGGAGTTCGAATTTTAAAATAATATTTTGAAATATTTTGAATCCATTGTTAATCCTACTGGATGAAATAAAAAGATAAATTTTTACCTTTCAAAAAAGATACACAAAAAAAATCCTAGGATATTTGGTAATTCAATTACATTTTTAAAATATTTTAATAATAAAAAATGAAAAACAAAGCAAAAATTAATGTTTCTATTTAATTTATGATGTTAAACTGTTTATAAAAAAAATCATTTTTTTGCAAAACTCTTTTTTGGTTAATGTTTTACTTACTAATTAATTTTTTAAGGATTAAAAAACCCTAAACCAACTATAAAAGATTTATTCTTCAGTTAAAATTCTAATTTTTTATTTCCAATTTTTTTCTATGGATTAATATCGATAATTAACTTCAAATTATCAAAAATAGGAGAAAAAAATGTTTGGAAAATATTTTTTGAGGGTGTTCATTTTGTACTAAATATTTTCTAAAAATTAAATATTTTAAAAATTAGGTTTTAAAATTCAAGTGTGGTGTGATTTAGTATGTTTCAAATAAATTAAAAAATTATTCAGAAATAATAGGTTTAAACAAAGTTTAAATCATCATTTTCAAGTTTTAATTTTCGGTAATAGTGACTTGACTTTTGTAAGAAATAATTTCAGGGAGTTTTCAAATAAAAAACCTTAAAAATAAAAAAAATTCTTTTAAAATTGACTAAAAAATAAATTTTGTAGTTTTTGTTAATACAAGAAGAATAAAAAAAAATTAATTCAGGAATATTTTTTCATGTTTAAAAATGATTCATAAAGTTGCAAGTATAGAAAAGTTAAGTAAAATTTTACTTTCGTTTCCTAAGAATTTTTTTTAAACATTTCATTGAAAAGAAAACATTATTTTCTTAAATAAAATATCAATAAAATATTAATTCAAATATTTTTAGAAAATATAATGTTTAACAACTTTTTTCGGCTTCAGTTTAAGTTTTAAAACATTTCGAAAAAAAACAAAACTTACGAACGAATAGCCATAAATTTTATTTTTTTTAATTCAGATATTTTTGAAGATAATTTTTATTTCAATTTTATTCAAAGAAACAAAAATAATATTTTATTATATTAATTTAAAAGATATAAAAAAAAAGTGCTTTCTTTCTTGTGCTACGGCAAAAAAACTAATTTTAGCAAATTTTGATTTTAGCGACTGTTGAAATAAATGGTGATAAATTTTTAACTACTCACTTTGCTAAATGGACTTGTAGTAAAATTCTCCCTTTTAATGGCATGTTTCCATTTATCAAATAAATGTTTATTTTTTGGAAACGAAAAACAATGAACTTTCGGTCCATTTTTATAATTCCCTTTGCAATTTGGTTCTGAAAATAAGTCAACGCTAACGGGCGTCGGGTAGTAAATAAAACAACACTACTTAAGTGTGACGTCAGCAAGTCAACTTTAATCATAGAACAAACCTGGTAATAATAGCGACGGCCTCGGTTAAGACCATGGGACTTTTGTAAAAGTAAGCAGGTTTTATTCTCTGTTTCTAAACTGCTGCTGTAGACGAGCGAGGCAGAAATGAAATGTAGATGAGAAGGAAGTGAAGGAAGTGGGCATCTTCCCTTACGTATCAGAGCGAGGCAATCTTGTCTCTCTGTGTCACTCTGCATTTTTCGAAGTCTTAAAGTGATTGTTCTTTGTTTTTTCATCTTTGTCTAAACGAAGGAATTTATCTTCATTCAATAGTCTTTGTCCTTCCTATATACTTGTGAAGTCCACTTAGCTGATATTCAATGGGGAATTAAATGTCCGAATCCATTTTTGTTAAAGCTCAGCTGTTCCCCATTTATCGAGATATCAGCTGACACCGATATTACTACACAGATCCTACAACAAGTGAACTTAGCCAGGCCATCAGCTGCTGCACAGTGATACCTTCAACTAGTGACAAAACGGACAGTATCTGTAGAAACTCACTTTCGACTCTTATAATGTGATAATTCGTTAGATATGTGCCTGATGAGTTTATCTCCCTTGACTATATATGTCTGTTGATTTTATCCCAAGACTTTAACTCAACTAGTTGCGCTATATTCCAAACGAAATGTTAATTTTCTATAACCGATATACAATACTCTGTAACAAGGAAATGATTGAACCTTGTAAAAATTGCAAGGAAACAAAAACATATATATTTTACTAATCTCAACTACGTCTTGTTTTATCACTTCCATTTTTCTTCTTGTTAACGGTAAGACCACGTATTATTAGAAAAAAAACTTTATTACTTTACTATAACTATTATATTTAGTGGATACATAAATTTCAGCTAACATTCCCGTTTTTTTACGCTGAAAGTGACATCTACCGGCATGCGAAATCAAAAGTCTAATATATAGTTCTTAGCAGGAATTGTTCCTTTCTTCATTTGTAACTGGGAAAACCACCCTTAAAACAGACATTTTTTAATTGCTTATCGACAAGAGATCTTCCAGCAAAACAAAGCTCAATTATCCTTTTTAAGAAGTGCACATCTCTTGTTCAGACCTTTTTTGTTGCTGTGTATTAGACATTGTAGGGATACAAAGTGCGATTATCTCTAATTGGTTGAAATGAACTGAGGGGGGTCATGTTATTTATCACACCTAGAGGCAAGATGTGTCTGTCTACGCCAGTTGCTAGGTAGGCAGCAACGAGGCAAAGTGTTCATATCCATGGCAGTTAAGAGAACAGAGACATCTACATTGTCTTACCACGTACATAAAATACACCAGAGGCCTACCCATTTTCATGTTGGGGAAATATTACAAGGTCCTCTCTTTTTTCATCTTTTTCATACTGCTTGTTGTAAACATGTGTTATAGTTTCTCTGTGTGTACTAATTAATGATATGTATGTATATATTGATATAAAAAGAAAACTCTTTGAAAACCTTGTTTGTCTTTTTTTCAGCTATTCTGTTCCATTCGTGCATTAAGGGGTTACTATATCACGGATATAATAACGCCTATAACGGGGGAAATGCAAACTGGAAATGTTATTTCTTGCTTAGAAATCCCTTTAATAGTATAATGAAAAATATCTGATTTTAATAAAAAAGAAATACTGTTTTAAACAAAAATTAATATAATTAGAACATGCATTAATGCTGATTGTTTTAATCCATTTATCATTAGCAAAAGACTGATCGGCCAGCTAAATTCAAATTCAAGTCTGTTGCATTCACATTGCACTATTGCCATTGGGAAAGGGATTAATCTATTTCTTTTCCCACTTATTGTGTATGGATTAAATAGAAGAGTAGACTGAGATATCTAGCCTTGGGTGAATGCCAGTCTAGTCCACTGAATTCAAAACTGTAAAGTTAACATGAAACTATTTCACAATCTTTTCTATGAAGTCATTGCATTTTTGCAGATAATAGAGAAAAGGATCATTATTGCTTACGTCTTGAAGAGAGATGACATTAAAAAGAAATGAATCATTTCAGAAATAGATTGATATTATTTTGAGTAAACAGAGATCAGCAGATATCAAATTGATGCGGTTTCGGATTTTCTGACAATTCATGCGTAATCTGTCTGTATTTTTCTTTTACTTACTTTTTTATTAGTTTCTTTTACTTACTTTTTTCTATTACAGCCAAATAACCAGAAAGAGTTGTAAAAAAATCCTAAAGGTTGCTTTTAAAAGTAATTTTCAAGTTTCCTTTTAAATTATTTCTTAATTTGCTATCATTAATGAATGTTCTGTGTCTTTATTTTGAATACACTCAACTTTTGAGATGGGAACAGGGAGGGAGTTGATTGCGGCCATAAGAAAGTAAAATCACTGCAATACTTTAGCCAAGCTATCAGAGCCCAAAACCTATGCACCCACATCTTGGAGCGACATATTGATGACAGGAGGCCCGAGGAAAAAATCATGGCGATGATAAACTGATGACATCAGAGATTAAAAGCGAGAATATTGTTGAAGTACATGAGTGTTATAGAATTTTTATTTTGACTTTTTTTATATATATAATCATATCGCCCCAAGCAAGGCATTTTACTGCCACTGTTTTGCAGGGGGTTACATAGGAGGAAAGTTATGAGAAAGAGTTTATAAATGGTGTCAGGTAGTGGATAAGAGAAGAATGAGAATACTGATGAGAGTGGAGTGGACGGAGAAAGGAGCATGAGAGAGCGGATGCAGGTTAGTGAGATAGGAGATGACTATTGACTTTACATTTAAATTCTTGGAGATTATAGCTGTCGGGAAAACAAGTAAATGGAAGGGAATTCTACAGACGGGAAGTGCGAGAAAAGAAGCTGATGGAGTAGAATTTGCTGTTTTTTAAATGTTAGTCTTGAATAAATGTTTAATCGTCTAAGTTGTTTTTAGTGCAGTTTTATGAAGGTTTGCGTGAAAATTGTTACACTCGGATATCTTTTTCAACTCAACAGCTAAAAGCTACCAAAATTGTGAAAGATCCATTTCAAGTTTATGGAAAAATATTTTTGTGTATACTGACCAATGAGGAACGTGGTTTGGAAACCTTGTAAGAATCCAAATGAGAGTCTTGTGAGCCTATTTTACGGAATAAATAAAATCCAGGTCAGTAGATGAAGGAGAAGTCTTTTGGCAGAGAGGGGACAATCCAAATCAACATCAAGAAACAGACGGTACCAGTTACAAGCCAGCTGCAGAGAGACTAAAGAATTTTGAAATTCAAACGAAACCTTTTCTTGCAGTTGAACAACAAATAACAAAAAGGATTCATAAAAATGTTTCCTAGCACGAACAGTAAATTTAAAAGGGTCTTTTCTAAAATTACTGTATGAACCGGAGACGCTTGTGGAGCAAGTAAAAATAGGTGTTTTCGTTTTTCTGAAAAAAGATTGCACGTTTGTTTTTCTGCCTTCTTGAATTGTTTTTACTTTTGTCATTGAATCCTTCTCATAATGTAATTTTGAAAAAAAATTTTCGATGGTAATCCTTTATCAGAAATTGTTTTTTTAGGCGCACGAAAAGAAATTTTTGTGCAAGCTTTGTATTTGTACTGTTTTCTTACGTGTTTAATAAATGACTTTCCTTTAAATTTTTACGCAATGGTTGATTTTTGTTTTGTGATTTGCGCCTATTATGACGAACTATTCCTACTAAGTTTGGCACAAGAACTTAGATTTGTGTAGGGAAACAAATTTAATAGTGTAGAAAAAGAGAGGAGACAGTGGGAAGCATTGGTGTATTTATCCGTGATCCCTAACTCTCATCTGTGAATAAGGAAAGAAGCAAAAGTATTTGTATACTCATTAGTTATTCCTTCTTCAGATACCAAATAGATGTCTGTTACTACTTCAGCATATTGCACTCCATTTTGAACTCTTATGATAAAAGGAGCGATGCTTGTTATGTTAAAAAATATATTTTCAAGGTTGAAAAACAAAATTCGCAGTGAACTAATAACTTTAAAAAACGAAGTCATGCATTGAATGTTGTTGCCATATCTGGTCGGGTGCTCCTGCTATTCACCTCGAAGTTTTCGACAAAATTCAAAGAAGGATCTGCAATGTTATCGAGCCTGACTTGGCATCTCCACTTCAGTTGCTTTCTCACCGACATGATGTGGCTTCCCTCTGTCTTTTCTACAAATATTTTCTTGGCAACTGCTCTGAGGAGCTTTTTACTATGGTGCCCCGACCACATAAATTTATGTGTGCTATTAGATTGGCATCAAGGTTCTCCTTTTTACCGTTGAAATAATTAAATGTAACTTTCCCTTCTACCCTAACAGTTTCTTTTATCACACTTCCCATTTGTGGAACTTCTTATAGTGTCAATTGCCTCTTCTTTCATCTTTAAATATTTTTTCAATACCCCCTGCACCCAGTTTTCTCTCTCTCTCTCTCTCTCTCTCTCTCTCTGTGGGTGTGTGTGTGTGTGTGTGTGTAACCCCCTGCATATTAGTGACGGTACCTTCATGCTAGAGGTGAAATAATTAAAAAAAGTACAACAGCTGAATAGACAAAGTTATAAAAAAAATGATATAGTATTAATAAGTTTACGTAAGACCCATCTTGGCGAATCAAAAATTTTACACCAGCCCGAGGTTGTGTGTGTGTGCTCGAGGAACTTCCAATGGCAAGGGAAATAACTATGGTTTAACTTGTGCATAAATTCACACATTGATTTTGTTTGAATGATATTTATTCTGGGACGCAAATGAAGTCATTTTTATTTATTTATTTATTTATTTATTTATTTATTTATCTGTACAGTAAGTTTCTACCTCTACTAGGGCCGGAAGCTACTCGAAGTAGAATGTTGCGTTAAGTTTATAAGAATAGGAAGAAAAGATAATGTTTATTGTAGTGATCAGGGGAAATATCCCATTGGGAGTCTGT
Organism: Ascarosepion bandense; assembly: GCA_037127315.1. Lineage (NCBI taxonomy): Eukaryota > Metazoa > Mollusca > Cephalopoda > Sepiida > Sepiidae > Ascarosepion > Ascarosepion bandense. The sequence goes on along the minus strand of JBBBDQ010000563.1, from coordinate 1,380,375 downwards.
TCCACAGAGCAGTAGTTCGTGGGAGGAAGCTGTTTGAGTGGAACTTACTTCTCACCGATGTCACGTTTACTGTTAGTGTTCTGTATAAATAAGTTAGGTGAAGTACCGGCAATTAGCACCTAGTTTAATTTGTGTCTTAGGCGCTTCATGTTCACTTTCAATCGAATGCTTTTACTTGAATCCAATTATGCTCTGTTGCATGTGATCGACATTTTGACATAATGCCTCATTACTGACATGCCACAATAATTGATAGAGAAGAGAATGAGAACTGTTAGTAATCACACTCTAAATATTAGGTAATATTTAGGGAGCGATTGCTTACAGTTTTCAGAGAGCAGCAAGAAAAGTTCAAACATCTCAGCAATCGTTCTTAAAGACTTATTATATATTTGCAGGCATTGATGGTCAAAATTCAATTTATTGGAAAATTCGGTCAAACAAAAGAAAAAAATTCCTAAATTATCTAAAAATTATTATCGCATATTATATTAAAAAAACTATTTTCTGGAAGCAAACAATTTTTATCTTATAAATGATTTAAATCTGAGCCTGAAGCATCAGAAAAAAATCGATCGGTTGCAAACTTAGTGATTAGAGAGCATGTACATTTTTTCTTGTATTTTTTAAATATAATTTTATTTCGATTCAGTTTTATTTGTCTATCTATTTATCTATTTATATTATTATCTACAGTCAATGCAGCATTTTCCAGATTTCTTTTTCCATTTTTTATCAATAAAAAGTTCAAGAAATAAATAAACGCATAAAACCAGAACAAAAAATTAAAAAATAAATAAATCGTAGCAAGGGAGATAAAAGAAAAAAAAAATGTTTAATCTAAGGGAAGCAATTCAATATCTGATTTTTTTTTTTTCAAATATTTCAAAGAATTACGTTCATATTATTAACTGATTTTCGATAACGTTCCCGACCAGTAGACAAATATATTCCAAAACTTATCTATTTTAATATTTATTTAACTGTCTATTCATTTTTGTTTCTTTGCAAATATTTTTTCTCTTTTTTCTTTATCGACTGCACACATTCCTTCTTTGAAATAGTCTCATCATTAATTTTCCAATGTATTGCTTTTTTAAACTTTACAAAGTGTTGAAAAAATTAATACAAATTCAAATCTCGCTGGAATTCTTTGTTTTCAATTCATGCCGATTACTTAACGGCCTTAAAATATATGTTGTAAGAACTTTTAGATAACTCAGCTTTTAGCAATAGAATAAAAGCCTTAATATAATAAAAATTCTTTAATATTGACGTGAAACGTCCTCTACGTAACATGAATAAAAATATTCCAAACTAAGACACGTAAGTGAAATATTGAATTGTCAATGTTTATCAACATCTTTCATCCACAGTCTTTCCCGCTAATGTGTGTAGGCTAAAACAAAAGAATGCTAACGGAGATTCCCCAGTGACGTTACAGCTGTGTGCGGAGGACACAATCAACACAAGGCGCGATTTTCATAAAGGAAAGATATTAAGTAATTAACTTCGTTTAACAGTGGCGAAAGGGTTCTAAAACGTTCTTCGTGAATGAAAATGTTAATTGGTTGAGGATGTGTCTCCCCCTAGAGATTATGCTGAATATTATTTGCACTCAGTATGATGTCAGAGAGCTCAATCGACGTGTTGACTTGAGAGATTTATCTTCTAGCCACTAAGTGCAGATCCACACTTTTCAGATGTTAGTGGCTGTCTCGGTAAATGAGACATAGATAGATAGATAGATAGATAGATAGATAGATAGATAGATAGATAGATAGATGTCCAGTCCGTAAACGGCGAGGATAATCCAACAAGATCAACTTAATATAAAATATTAAGTGTTATATCTATGTAGAGAGCTCAATGGATGTTATCCAGAGCAAATTATATTTATAAAGGAAAACTAAACACGTCATTCAAGTTGGTTATAAATTATAATTCATTTCAATAAGCTAAATTAGCTCATTTCATCAGACCACACAATATTTGTTCCATTTGGTACAAAATTTTTGCCGGAGTAAGCATTTCCTTTAACTGAAGAGAAAAATAAGAAAAAAGAAAAAGGAAAAAAGAGTCAGGACAGAGGCATTGGCGTCATTTCAGTTGAGTGTATCCAGACTAGTCACGAAGATGTTGACCACCAAGTCATTAATGGCCTACTTCTAATTCCATAGATACGTATGTATGTGTAACCTCACAAATTAACACACCCATGTACACTAACTTATATCCACATACACACATGCGCACACATTCAAATATGTACATACAAATGTTACTGTGTTTGTGCTTATACATACCAATAGACTTACATTTATTCATGCCCACATACGAATCTTGCGTTCGTATGCTCACATATATATTTTATAAAGACAGGATTTCCGCGCGTATAAATAGTGTTATATATATGTAAGTATGCTAACAATTCTCACACATACTCCCAAATTACGCATAGATTTTCATACTTACATACAGCCTCATATCCATACGTATATCTACTCATAGATGCACCCGCACCTACACATGCGTGTGTGCGCACATATAAATGTATTCTTCATACATATATTCATCTATTTATATCCACATACAATTATTGTGTTCACACACTCGCAAATTTATGAGGAGCGGATCTACGCACACATGTACACACACACACACACACACACACACACACACACATATATATATATATATATATAAACAACATTTTATATACCCTTATGTATAAAGACAATGTACGCCTGTGTACACTTACCCATCTACTTATATTACTGATATATTTCACATTTCATACATCTTAACAAACATTACACATATATATTCATATATACCCGCATATATCATTCGGATTTTGATATTAACCTGTACACATGTGTGTAGAATGATCAATATATGAAAGTATATTCAGTTCAAGAATGCACAATCGACTACATCCAAGATTAACACAACCTACATATAATCAGGTGTTCTCACATACTGGAAAAACATATACATAATTAGGTCCACTCTTATACATAAAATACACTTATACTTAGGTGCATCCCTATACACACAATAATACACACAATAATGCATATAACACATATATTCATAACTATACTTGGGAACATGCACATAATTAGATACATCTATATACACGAAAAACATATCTAACCTTACAATTAGGTGCACCATTACACACGTGAAATTTTTATATCGAAGTCATTATAGTAAAATCATTTACAATTACACAGTTCAAAAAAGGACATTTTTAACTTCGTACACCAATAATATAAAATCATTGCGTACTTATATTGGCATGTCAACCCCATTGCATGGTAGATCTCTATCCTCACTTCTTCGGTCCGTAAAATACCTCCAACGAATGATCCACACAAAATATGAAAGAACTAGCAAGTGTGTTGGAATGGGGTAATTATAAGATTTTATGTGTTAGACAGTTTAAATTTATTTTTATGGCGATATTTGAAAATTATTTCATTTCTTTGATTTAATAATTCTCTGAATTTGATCATTTTAATCTTTTTGTTTAAGCATAAATTTCATCTGCTTCTACAGCTGTTGGAGGTTTGAGATTTCTCTATAATCTTCCATTCAATCTGAGGGGAAAGATTTCTGTCTTTTAATTCCCAGAAATGCTTAGAGAGAGAGGATTGATATTTTAGGTAGGGTTTAGAAAATGATTGATTATGATTATATAGGCGTTGCTTCCGTGGTCTGACGGAAATTCCTATATATACTTTTTCTCGCTATCGTCTTCGCTAGGATAGATGGTTGCTTGGTATATTACCTCTTCGGATCTACATATACCACCAACTGGGCATTTGTTTTTGACTCTACAGTTACAGAGGGTTGTATTATCCAACCCCCTGTAACTGTAGAGTCAATAATACAACCCTCTGTAACTGTAGAGTAAAAAACAAATGTCCAGTTTGAGGTATATGTAAATTTTTGTACCAAATGGAACGAATATTGTGTGGTCTGATGAAATGAGCTAATTTATTGAAATGAATTATAATTTATAACTAATTTAAATGAGGTGTTGAGTTTTCCTTTATATATATATATATATATATATATATATATATATAGTCATCAGCAGGTAGTCGTGTCTCGCTGTATCACTGCTCATCAGTACGGTTAGACATCCGATTGCTTCCAGACCGAATTGACATCAGTCGGCGATTCTAAGCTATGGCCTCTCGGTGGCGGAAGGCAGATTTTAGTGTGTTATATACACAATGTAAAGGTAAGCCAATAGCCGAGAGTGTTCAAATTCATTAGTGAATGAACGATGCGTAAATAGCGGTAAGTAGCTACTGTTTTTAAAGTCTACAATTTTTCCAGGGGGCTCAATCGATATATATATATATATATATATATATATATATATATATATACTAATCACGGTGAAACTAACACCAATTATAAGAAACTAAATCGCTAGAACTGGCGCTAACTTAATTATAATTTAATCGTCTTGAACACCCAGAAGAAAACGTCTTCTTAGGGCAAAGGTGGGGAATAAAAAAAGAAACAAACGGCATACAAACACAAAACGTCGAGTACCCGTTAGAAAGAAAAAACCCGAGACGAAACCTTAACAATAAAGTGCTTGATACGAAAGTACGAAAGTAGAGCTACAAATGCAAAAAATTTAAACGTGAGCCAAAGCCTACTGCGGTTTCGTATATATATATATATATATATATATATATATATATATATATATATATATATATATATTATGTAATTATTTATTTTTTGGTCATAATTAAATTAGACGGGTACACAGTTGTATTTAAAAGTGTTCAATACAATTATATTGTAGAACTTTTTAAAATATTTTTCATTAGTAATCGAGTTATTACGCAACACTGGTTTCTACCATCTGGGTCTTCAGCCGATTGAGAATAACTTATAATTGTAAATCGCCTGAAGACACCAGATGGTACAAACCTGGGTTGCGTAATAACTCGATTTCTAATGAAAAAAAAAAAAAAAAAAAATAAATAAATATATATATATATATATATAATTATTAAGCAGTTATTGGTCAGAATTAAATTTAACTAGTATACAGTACAGTTGTATTACAAGTGCTCAGTACATATATAATGTAGAAATTTTAAATATTTTCATTTGGAAGTCAAATCGACTGACTTCTAAGTGAATATATATATATATATATATATATATATATATATATATATAAATAATAAAGTGAAAGAACATATAGACTAAAAACCAACTGTTCGTTGTATTTACTTTTATAAAATGCACCAAATACTTAGTAGAGCTTAATATCGTAATGTTGTTATTACGATGCTTTATAAAGCTACACAAAACATTTCAAGTTTCCGGAGATTGTCCTTCTAATTCGGGTGATATTTTAAAACAATTGGTGAAAATGATTTATTTTGGAAAATAGAAACAACTTCATGGTTATTTAGTAATTTAAGGAGGGGTGGTTGGAAGAAGTTGGACAATATGATTATGAGTGTGTCTAGGTTACTCAATCAAAACAAAAAACAAGAATTAAGTTGAACTATAAAGGTTTACATTTATGTCGTAGGGAGGTGGGTTGTTGATTATGTCATGATAAAATGACACTTTTTATCTGGGGAAGATACATATTTGGAACATATAACATTCAGATGTAACTCCGATATATTATAGTATACTATAATTACTAAATTTAAATTTAAACTAACAAATTTAACAAATTCTGTAGTGTAAAAATTAACCTCACCATCAGCATAAAATCTGATCTGTTGTTCAATATCATTTTGTATACATCTGAATATTATGTGTTCCAAATATGTATCTTTTTCAAACAGATAAAAAGTGTTATTTTATCATGACATAATCAACAACTCCCCTTCCTACGATATAAATATCCAGCTTTATAATTCAACTTAATTCTCACTTTTGATTGAGTAATCCAGACACACTCACAATCATATTGTTCAATTTCCTCCAACCACCCCTCCTTAAATTTCTAAATAACCATGAAATCGTTTTCTTTTTTCAAAAATAAATCATTTTCGCAAATTGTTTTAAAATATCATCCGAAAAAGAACAACAGTGTTTTGGAACATTAAATTTTTGTGTAGTGATAAAATGCTTCTATAAACCATTGTAATAACAACATCGACACGAGAATGTAAGGTTCATATTCAGATGAGGGCCCGGGTTTGCTCACTCGCGCGTACACACACACACACACACACACACACACACACACACACACACACACACACACACACACACTGACTGACGGTAACTGAGGAAGTCTGAAGTTGAATAAAATATGTTATCAATGAGAGATTTGGTTTCGTGTTTTCATTTGTGATTAAATGTTTTTATTAATTTTCATGATTGATTTGTTTTTACGGCATATCAATATTTTGCAGGTCCAAGCTTACAACACCTGGTATTCACTTCTGAACAACATTAGATCATCATCAGCCGTATCGAGGGTATATAATTTCGGATCTTTCTTTGAACTTTCGATCTCATGAGGGATTCTCTTTTTTCCCCTTAGGTCGGATGTTTGTATAACTACCTATCGCCCGGTTATCTGTGTATCTAATTTCACTTGAGTTAATGTCCTGTTTATGTTGGTCCAGACACCGATATACTTTGAGGCCTGATTCTGACCCCGTCTGTTTTGAATGAACCTAGGCCAAAACACAAGGCACCTAAGTATTTTGATTTTCTGAGGTTACTTTGGTATCTCTGAGAGTGAGCCCAATATATACTGGGATCACTTCAGATCAAGTCTTCTTAGATCGAAAGTTTAGTGATCGAGATTTTTGGTATTGTCTGTCAGTATTTTCAGAACTAATACTTTCACGTTTGATGTCTTTGTCAATACATTTCAAGCGAAGAATAAATCGAATGTGAAATTATGAAGAACGATGAGAATATTAGTCCACCAATAGATTTTGACTTTCAAGAGGCAAAAACGAAACTGTTTCCAAGCCTTTCAAAAACAAGAGAAGCCATAGCTATACAGCTCCCATTCTTCATCGCGTGCTGAAAGAAATGACATTGACTACAAACGAATGATCTTCAAGAACAATAGCATAGATGGTCAGCGAATCTTCGCTGATGATCAAAGTTTTTTCTTAATCATTGATTTTTACTGTGGACTAAGTGCTAAAACTCTTTTCTAAAACGTAGCTTTTTCTTTGGACCAACTACCAAAAGACTTTAACTAAACTAAAGACTATTTTAATTTCTATTTTAGTTTTGAATTCATATACACATATTTATAAATAAATGCGAATGATTTATTCAACAAGCATACCCATGTTTTCTTTATTTTTATTTTTACTAGTTTAAATTCGGACGTTCAGATTTTTAAGACAAAATCCCTAGACGGCTGAATTTTCTACAGACTCACTACTGCATTGCTTAAACTAAGTGACAAAGAAAGAAAAAAAGAATACAAATTCAAATCTTGCTGGGATTTTTTTATTTTCAATTAATGCTAATTCCTTAGCGTAGAATAAATGTAGTAAAATATTTTCGATAACTGAACTAAAAGCAACACAATAACCTGAAAAATGTAATAAAAATTTATTAATAAATATTAACATATCTTTTACTCACTGGAGGTTTATTTATAGCCTTTATACGAATAATATATTCGAAGGAAAGACATATGAGTGAAATAAATAAATAAATAAATAGTGAGTGGTCAAGATTTCTCCGCCCCCGCTAACGTGTGTAGGCTAAGAATAGAAGAATGCCAACGAAGATTTCCCAGGGACTTTAGCATCACAGGAAAACATGTTAATTACAGCAGTGAATGGAGAAAATGATAGAATCTTTGTATAATAGAACGGAAGAATCAATGACAAAATGAAAGAACTAGTGTGCAATAGAATAAAAGTATCAGAGAATAATAGAATGAAAGAATCAATTTGTAATAGAATGCAAAAATTAGTACAAAATGAAAGAATTAATGACAAAATAATTAATATAAAAAGTGAAAGAAGGAATGAATTTATAACAGAATGAATCAACGACGAAATGAAAGAATTAATATAAAACTTGAATCTCCAGCTTACAAATCGCAGCAAATGAAACGATATCTTGAAACAATAAAATGTTTGAATAATTTAACCCATTTTTGCCAATGACAGACATAACAACTTCAACTTGTCAACTTGAAGTTGTTATGTCTGTCATTGGCAAAAATGGGTTAAATTATTCAAACATTTTATTGTTTCTCATAATTCGGAATATTTTGTCTTACAAGGAAAATCCGTTTAAGGCTATTTATAAAATGCGTGTGGCTATTACCTAAATGTCTGCTCCAAAACAGAACTGACTACACCACAATCAAACAGTCTGGACATAGCCACTACGTGATTTCGGCCATCGACAACACATTAGCTGTCAACTCGTTAGGCGAGTATGACCACCTAATGTTACGTTATTCCCAGCATAGTACTGGTCGTAATTTGTCAATATACTCTTCTTGTGGCTAACGAGATCTGCATTGGAGAGACATATTCTGTCACCTTCCTTCATTACATGTAAATTGACAGATTACTTGATCACTAATGTCCTTCTTTCCTCTCTGCAGTTGACTAACGTATTGTATATTCTGGGAGGATCTTGATACCTTCAAGAATTACATACATAACATATATGACTCTTTCTTGGTTTGGTTCCCTATTTCGTATTTCTTAATTATATCGGCTTTGAGCGCCGTGGTTTTTGTTCAGGTAAATGTCTGTTATTCATTGATAATATTATACATATATTTACAATTCAAAATTGTCACTCTTTACTTTTACTATAGTTTTCTTAAGGGCCCAACTTATTCGACACCTGTTTGCTCAAATTGTAACATCGCGTTTTAAGAGCATCTTTCAGGTCTGCCACACCTGAGTATGAGACAGGTGAGATTGCTCTCTAATATGAACCATTAATGTCAGCACCAAATTGATTTGTCAAAAAAATTTAAAAATAATAAAAAATTTAAAAAGCCCCCCCCCCCAAAAAAAAGAAAAAAAAAAAAGAAAAAAGCAAAAACAAAACAGACCAAAACAACAACAAAAAAAAAAAAGAAATAAAGAACGGAAAGTTCTCTTGCGCCAATCTTGCATTAAATTGTGCAACTTTCAAACATAGCTGCCAACCAGAGCAACAAATTCCTCTCCATCATTTGCTAGCAAACTCTATCCACTTTCATTTCTCTAATGGACACCATGAGCCATTTTGAACCATCAGAAATAACAGCAAACCAAACCATGAGACCAGTTGGTTTCTATCACTTAAATGTGTTCTGACATATTCGAAAATGGTTTCTGGTGAAGTGGCGCAAACCTTACGTAAGCAAAAAACAAAAACTAAAAAAACAAAAAAAAAACCAAAACTGCCCGACTAGACTAGAACTTTGTCTGCGGCATGCGCCAAGCTGTTTTAGATTGGAGGTACTTGAGAGCAGCTATAGGCGTTGAATTTTGCATGATTTTTAGCTCTAAACCAACTTTCACGGTCCTCTTTAGCAAAATACCCAACTCTTTTGACATTTTCCTCGTACTTTTTCCTGGATTTCTATTCAACCTCTACTTGTTGGCCTCAATGACTCTCCTTGGGCAACTCGACGTGTTGTAATGGCCAGCAAGCTTGTCTCGTTAGAAATTATTATAAGTGAGTAGTGTGTTAAATCCTCACTGGATGCCCCATAATTTAGGCCTTGTGCCACATCTAAGTGGCGCTTAGAAAATCAAGTCAATCACTCCCCTTGTACAAACTGAACGGTTTCTTCCTGGAATTATATTTGGGCAGGTTGTTATCCCCCCTTGAACCTTTTCCCACAGATTAAAACAGTTTTTTCTGCAAATATTCAACTAGTTCATCGCCTCACAATTTTTCGTACCAGCAACAATGCGACAAATTGGTTGCATATTTTTATCCGCCATATTTAATTAAACTGCAAACAATAAAACAAAAGAATGTCAGTAACACTTACGCAAAATATTAAACTATTTTTACGAACATATTTTTTCAGTTTATGTTTAAATAATGGGTAAATGTTTATGCTTAGAAAATTGGTATTTATGGTGCGTTGTGGTGCAGTGGATATCAGTTCGAAATGAGAAATCGGAGAACCTTCACTTTGTATTCACTTACGCGTAAATACCCTCGTAAAAAGTATTAATCCGTCTCTTCCTCCAGTTATGGGTCAAATAACAGGACAGACTCGGTTCCATAGCCTTGGTTGGCAAGCAGTCTACCGGAGAAAGTAATAGCAACCTACTGCGGAAAAATCTTCTGCCTAGTCAGTCATGTCTCCTTCGAGACATGGTCGTCCAAGCCACGTATGGGGGTTAACTGACTGACTGATTTATGGTGCACCCAATATATATATATACATGAGCGCCAGAGCGTTTTTTTTCTTCAACATGAAAATCATTATTTTTTAAGTGTCAAAACCAATCTCTGCATATTTCCGACAGAACATTGTCGCTGTAAGTCTCAACAAGAATTATGTGTGCTTCAGCTGCAGATTTTTTTTTTAATAAAGTAGTGCAGTAAAATTCCCCGCATATATCCTTTCTTTGACACGAAATCCAACGTTTAACGCTATGAAAAACAAAGTTGTTTACTCTTCAGCGAAATGATATACACTAAATTTCAAGCTTGCTTATAATATTCCTTATAAATGCATTACCATCTGAAACTACCCACGCGCATTTCTGGGAACGCCATATGTTAGGAAACAGCGAGAACTTATCTTATATATATATATATATATATATGGGGTGGAGAAAAAAAATGGAGATATCTAGTACCATAATAGCATAATTTGGGAAATTTGATTAAACTGCCAAAAGTACTTTTTTTTTTTGCTAAAAGTATTGTTTTATTTAAGGTATTATTTAAAAACGTTTATTAAGATATTATTGAAATAAGTTTATTAAATTCAGTAGTCAGGACTATCTAATATTTGTAAGTGATCAACTTCATCCTATGGTTTAGGAACTGATTCCGGAGGAAATGCCATTTTCTCAGAAGGGTAATACGCCTATTCATACAGCCAAAATTGTAGCTTAATGGAGCGAGGAACATTCTAGTGAAATAGATTATCTTATCTGGCCACCACAGTCTCCAGATCTCAACATCATTGAACATTTATGGTTCATTATGGAAAAAACAAGTGAGGAGTCGATATCCTTCACCATCATCATTGAAAGAATTGGTGAATGTTTTAGCTGAAGAATGGATAAATATTCCTCAGAAAACAATTCAATACGAGTCGATCCCACGCAGAATTCAAGGTGGAATTACTGCCAAAAGCGGTCCTACCCCATAATTAAATAAATTTACTTGAAAATCTAAAGTGTTTCCATTATTTGTCCACCTCCTGTAGATAGATAGATAGATAGATAGATAGATAGATAGATAGATAGATAGATAGATATGAACACACTGGGATAGATAGATAGATAGATAGATAGATAGATAGATAGATAGATAGATAGATAGATAGATAGATGTGGTTATAATGCAGACAGAAAATCGAAAACAAAACTCAACCCACAAATGCTGACTGATTTTCGTCCGTCCCTCTTCAGCAGTCAATCAGTGCCTTAAAGAAAGTGTGTACAGTGAGTAAAACTGGAGAAAATTAACGAAGCCCAATTATAAACATATATTAATGGTATATCAATATGTAAAAATTCAGGCATAAATAAAATATAGAAGTAAAAAGACTATGAGTGAAGAATGCTACACAATTATTTACACGGATTTTGACGTTATTTTGTGTATTTTTTTTTTTGGTCTAAATCCGTAAATTTGTTTCATTTGTACTAACACTATATAAAATTCACTATTTTTATCCATAATGTCGAATGAGTTTAAAATTATACAAATTTTTAACAAAAAATATCAAGTTGATGTTAAAAATTGGCGTAAAACATTGTTGATTTATTGAAGATGGAATGATCTATTATGACATGTCTCTAATTTAAATATTATATTTATTTTCAGTTTTCCAAGTTGAATTATTCACTTATATTACATGTAATCGATTATTGTACATAATCAAGTTACAATAAAATTCGTATTTTAAATGAATACTACCTTATGAAAATTGAGATGTAATGGAGTGGGAAGGCTCGAATGATAGATTCGGAGGGGGTATCATAGATTGGGGAGCACAAAACCCTAGCGCCGTCATTGTACACACAGACGCATACACACATACATACATACATACACACACACACACACACACACACACACATATATATATATATATATATATATATATATATATATATATATATATATCAGCATGCAGTGTGGGCATAAAAGAATCCAAAGGAGTATCCTTTATATATAGTGGTAGGATAACTCTCTAAGAGATCTCTAAACATATATGCATATAAATACATATAGAGAAAATATAAGAAAAATTATGACAAACGCGTTATTTCATGGTGAATCGGAATTATAAGCCTATTTCAGGCGAGCCATCTTCAGCTTCCGTCTTTATTTAACGAAGGATTCTACACGAATATATATATATATATATATATATATATATATATATATATATATATATATATAACTCATACCGAGTTTACAGATTCAGCAGGGCAACAAATGGTATAAAAGTTTAAAATGTGGACAACAGACTGTCCACGTGCCAAGACCCACTAAAGAAGTAAAAAAAAAAGTTTCTTTGAAAATAGCCCTTATCCCTCTTTGAATTCAACCACCATCAGTGGGAAGCAGATGCAACCGAGTTGGGCGTACATAATTTATCAAGCAACCCCCCACTCTGTAACCCACAGAAAAAGACCTTTTTTTTTTCAAATACAGAACTTCCGCCAGTTACCAAACCATCATTAGTAGTCGGTAAAGAAAAGCATATTTATTTGACGTAGACCTCACAAATTATCTGTGAGCCTGCAACAGATATAAGTGGATTCGACCAAATATTGGTTCGTAAAGAAAAGTGCTATATAAACACTGTGTGCGGAGAGTTCGCCGAATGAAAATTCGCAGACAGGACAATTGGTCGACGCTTTTAGTCTTTCCAAATTCAAACTCCCGTTCATTTCTTTTTATATAAACTGTCAGTGAACTCTCCAGGTGTTGGAGAATGCGAACGTTCCGAAGACGTTCTGCTAATTACGTCATCGATTGGTGTCAGTCTTGCGTTGCACAGTTTTCGTTGTTCGCGCCTCCAGTAACTTTTAGTTTTGTCAACAATATAGACATATTCTTCAAATAAAAACTTTCTGTCTCCTCGTTCTGTTTTGACAAACTCCATGTTGACGACTGAAAGGCGTAGAAAGAATGTTATTAAAAAAATGGATGAAAGCTTAAACTTGAAAAGGCTTAAAGAGTCGAAACTGTCCGTCAGCAAATTGTCTTTTGTTGAATTGTCCGGTTACCAAACACACATCCAAATCTGTCTGTCTGTCTGTCTGTCTGTCTGTCTGTCTGTCTGTCTCTCTCTCTCTCTCTCTATATATATATATATATATATATATATATATACAGTTGAAACCTGTTGTATGCGACAACCTTCACTGCCATAAACTGGTCGCATACGGCAGGTGGTCGCTCACTAAAGATTCGTGATCTATCCTCCCCACGATTTCACTCTCCAGAATGTACATATTTTAGTATTGTAATCACGTAATAAATAAATGAGAACATAAGATGGTCTAATTTTGAAAAAATTTATTCAGTATAATTATTTTTTTAACATTAAAAACGTATTTACAACGGTTAACAAAAAGAATAAAAATTATTTATTCACACTGAGGTATGCTTTAAAAAATCAGTTATTGCAGTCTGTGTAGTGTTTTTTTGTAATATGACCAATTTGATTCTAACTGATGTTGGCACTTATTTATTTAGTCCATCATTTCTTGGTCTTCATGAATCAAAGCAAATAATTTCAGATCACCGAGATGGGCACTGGCAACCCTGTAAGTTATCACATCTCGAATGGGCTCATATTTTTCTTCTTCCTCGTCGTCAGACTCTATTGCTTCTTGAGTCAGATTTCCCCGGTGTAACTCTTCCTCCTCCCAATTATCTCCCAGCGTTTTATTTGTGATCATGGCATCATCCATGGTGCCATAATCAACCTAGCTAACATAATCCATGACCATTCTGACATCATTCGGTATTTCTAATGTTACTGCAACAAGAGATATTATAGAGGGATTAAATATTTCTATACACTGACTAACAAGAACTATGGCAGTTTATTAGATTGAAAATAATTAAACTGTTAAAAGTGATACTAAGAATATACGTTTCGTTTAATGTACGTAATTTGACTCTAGATGAAAACAGTTATAGTTCTGTTTTTGTGAAACCAAAACTTTCCTTTTTCTTAAGAAGCGGCTGCTGGAAAATCATCATCATCGCCTTAAACGGTCAGTATCGTCACCTAAGCTGCTGGGGATACTGACAGTAAAGGAGTCTAATTGAACAAATACACAGTAACAACTCATGTACGTTGGAAAAGTTCGCGATGGATACGTTTCCAATTTTTTCTTAGAAGTGAGGGATAGTAAAAGAGAATCTGCGATAATATATGGAAAAATAAACATACAAGAAAAAAAAAGGCAACGATCAAGAAAGAGAGAGAGAGAGAGAGAGAGAGAGAGAGAGAGAGAGAGAGAGAGAGAGTGAGAGAGAGACAGTGTGAGAGAGAGACAGTGAGAGAGAGAGAGTGAGAGAGAGAGACAGTGAGAGAGAGAGACAGTGAGAGAGAGAGAGTGAGAGAGAGAGAGAGAGAGAGAGGGAGTGAGTAAAATGATTGAGAAAAAATAAGGATAATGAAAAACATTGAAAATTTAAATTTCTCATAGATGTGATTTTTCCCCTACGCCCGAATTTATCCAAGTTGGTATAGAAACCGAGAAATCTCTTGAACTAGTCAAATGTAATAAGTACATGTTCATACAGACATGACAGCCGCCATTTGATTACAGCCATTTCAACAAATAATAAAAATTTGATACTTCACTACAATAACAAAACAACGAGAAACTTTATCTGGCTTAGATTAAAGGAAAATGAAATAGATAACGAAATTAAATTTTCCTAATTTAAAAGTTAGGACGGTACTGCTAAAATGAATTTTTGTTAAAGTAGTCGCTTGACCAGTGATTTTTATTCTTTCATGCTGGTCGGTGTCGGTGGGCGCGTTTTAGAAGAGGTCGCTCATCACTTGGGGTCAATTAAAATTAGCAAATAGTCCGTGCATAGAAAAACGCTCGTTAATAGCAGGTGGTCGCTGACGACGAGGGTCGCATACACCAGGTTCTACTATATATATATATATATACACACACACACACACACACACATATATATATATATATATATATATATATGTATATATATATATATATATATATATCTTAGTGATATGAACTAATCGATATATGTTTTAATCTAAAAAGGAAATAGTAATCTTTATAACATCAACAAAATACAATTTTCGCCAGCTGCATGAACTAGATAACCACTGCTAGGAGTAAACTGCTAGACAGCAAAACCCCCTTCACGTCCAACATTTTTATTAGGATTGAGAGATACCCATTAATATTCATAGGTACGTATATAACAATATATATTTATTAGTTTGGTAATTTTTACTTTTTATAAAGTTTTCAATATATATGTAGAGCATTTATAGAGATATAGCTATTATTAGTGTTTTAATAATAGCCTATAAGACTGCAACTCATAAGCTTTCGGGGTTCGTTGCTAGTGCATCATCAACAGTTAGTGAAATATTGACATCATGGCTTTAAGTTAATTTCCTTCCATAAACTTGAGTTTTTACATTAACAACACCCTTTAAAGCACACATTATTGTTTTAATTTACAATCTCGTAACATCTCAAATATTATATTGGCAACATATTTGTTCCATATTTATTTAAACTGACACAACTTTTCTCCTATCAATGTACCTATCGATACCCACACTGCTACAAATAAATGTCCCAATATCCATTGGTTTACTCACAAAAATCTTTTAAATTCTAATAACCTCCCACTGAACCACATTCATTTAATATCGTAGCAGCCATGTTTTTTTATTTTAAATTTCCATATCACTTTATACATAACCCCGTAACTAAAGAATATTTTCACTGCCTGATGATGGTGCACTAGCACTAAAACCTGAAAGTATTTGAGTTGCAACCCCACATGCTATTATCATAAAACTAACAATCTCTGTCTGTCTGTCTGTCTGTCTGTCTGTCTGTCTGTCTGTCTGTCTGTCTGTCTCTCTCTCTCTCTCTCTCTCTCTATATATATATATATATATATATATATATATATATATCAACACATAAGATATAGTGTAGTCTGGTGAAATTAGCTAATTTACCTCATAGAAATGAATTATAATTTATAACCAATCTAAATGATGTGTTGAGTTTTCCTTTATAAATATCATATTGCTCTGGAAAGCATCTATTGAGATCTCTATACAGATATAACACTTAATACTTTATATTAAGTAAATCTTGTTGGATCATCCTCGCCATTCACGGACTTGACATCTATCTATCTATCTATCTATCTATCTATCTATCTATCTATCTATCTATCTATCTATCTATCTATCTACTCAGAGGCAACAGTCTGTTTCATGCTTAAACGCAATCTTCAGGGTATGAAGATTGCGTTTAAGTATGAAACGAAATGTCGATGTTATATATACAGGGTGGTCCAAAAGTAGGTGGACAGTAGTTGAAACAACAGTCTAATTTATATGACCTTTATTTCCAACAAGATGAGGAATGGATTGGCCGAAGAAGTCCAACTGATTGGCTAGCATGTTCACCAGACTTGACCCTATTTACTGTCCACCTACTTCTGGACCACGCTATATATATATACCTGAAAATGCGATAGCTGTGGCTTAAAATGCAGTTTAAAAATGAAAAGTTTTTCTTGAAGCTTTTTTTCATTTTTATTTCAAGCTAATAGGTTAAATTTAATATTTCAAATAAGCTTGTATTTCGAACCGAATTTAAATTGATTGGAATGATTTTTTTTCATATTATCAGTGGTATCAATAAAATCGTCCATATTGACAAATGTCAACGCAACATATTTCTGTTTATTTAAAAATCTTTCAAAAATAAAATGTACTTTTCTGAAATTTTATTTAAGGGATATTACTAATTTAAAACTTAATTAATCGGAATTAAAACAAATATTTACTCTTAGTTTGAATTTGGGTGTTTTTATGGGGTGTTGACTCATTTATTGATAACCTGATGTTTGCGAGATTTATGCAAGGGGAAAATACGTGCATTAAAATTACATAATGTATACAACGTAAACGCCCTTTTTAGATAACTTTTTAACTACCCAGTAATCTTAAAAATGTAATATTTTAAACATAGTAATAATATATTATTGAATTTTATGTACATTTGCTTCATAGTTTTACTTACAAAGACGCTTGTTGAGAAATTATAAAAAATTGTCAATAAAATATAAATTTACTATAATTACTGCACTTATTTTCAGTATTAACAAAAACCGTCATATTTACACACACACACATACACACACACACACACAAAATGTAAAATTATTTTTCAAATAGTGAATTAGTAAATAAAGTTTTTTCCATTTACGATTAGTAAATAAAGTTTTAATTTAGGAATAATATCCCTTGACCGCTACAAATTAATACAAAATTTACAAAAACTTAAATGCTTATATATTAATTATATCTTTCCTAAATTCCTTTAAAGCTAATCTTATTTCTTCATCAACAACACGGTTTCGGAAATTGCTGTTAATAAGCGTTTGTTTTAAGTTTCTTAATTCATCAGACACATTGTTTGATAAAGAATTAAGCAAGACAAAATTCACTAAATTTGCTAACACTTTTCTTAATCATATTGTTATACATTGTAGAATTGTGTTTTTCTGTATACGTCTGCCTAACATTTATCTCTGTATGGAGAAGTTAAAAGGTTGTTGGTTTGTGTATTTTAAACTAGTTTTTAGTCAGAATAACAAAATAACTAAAAAGGCAAAAAAGAAGGTAAAAAAGAAACATGACAAAGGCAGCCGAATGCCGAACATAATTGTGACACTGAGGGTCAAAATGGGTAAAGAAGTTTGCAAGTAGTTTGCCTACAGAAATATGTTATAAATATTGCTGTAAGTTCATATAAAAGGAAGAATGTTACGGTATGACACAGTGCGAGAACAGTCAACACGTGGTGAAAACAATCTACAGAGTGGAGACAAAGACAGAAAGACTTGGTATTTATTTACTGGAAACTTCAGAATAAAACGGACTCAATATTTATTTATTTGATTTACATTGGGGTGCGCCCTTTTATTTATAAGGCGGATCTTAGCAGTAGTCAGGAGAAAGTTCGTTTCGGATCAGTAATCGACAGTTTAGGAGTCATAACTTAGTAGTAGTAGTCATCTTAGAAATAGGTCAGCGTCCATCTATTGTGTTTTCTTGGGACCCAAAGAAGGACAGAAATATTATAAGAAAATGACTTCGTAACTATTTCACTCTTCACACATGGCTGGTTTCCTTGGTGGTTTACGTCTCTTATTCCGTGGTTTCTCTTGCCGTCTCTTCTCTTCGTCTAGCTCAAAAAGCTGTGAATCCTTTTGACGAGGATCTCCGACTACTGGAGGGAAGATTGGTTTCGGCTGAAATCAAGAATTTATTTGTGTTATTTAATTTAATTTTATTTTTGATTGTCCCAAATTATTTTATTTTCCTGCGTTCCTTTCTTTTTCGTTTTATATTTTTTTATAGCAGAGTTTACGCGTGGTGCGTCTCTGATATTTGGTAGTTTTTATAAGTAGCTAGATTTTGATCTCGCAAAATTCTGATGTCTTACGGCCGGGTTTCTTCTTTTGTTTTTATTTTTGAAGGTTTCCTTCTCAACAGTTAAGAGAGAAGTATAGAAAGAGAAGTAGAGAGAGAGAGAGAGAGAGAGAGAGAGAGAGAGAGAGAGAGAGAGGAGAAGAGAAGAGAGAGAAAGAGAAGAGAGAAAGAGTTTAATAGAAAGTGAATGCCTTATTTTAATGTTAAGCCTTTCTTTCTTTTGTTTATATACATATTATTTTTATATTTTGTTTTATTCTATCGAGCTCGCTACAACAACACAAAGCTAAATCTATGCAAAGTGGCTACCTTAAATAAATGTTTAAATAATAAGAAGAAGAAATTAAAAGAATCCAATACTTAGAGAAAAAGGTTAAGAAGTTACGTACCGGCGATGATATCGTTTGGTAGGTAGAAATTAGGTGTATGAGAAAGTAGGAAGAGCGTGTCGCGCCTTGATCTGGTGGTTTATTGTAATTACCGAGGGCTAAGCAAAAAGTGGTCAAAACAGTGATAATCTAAAATGTGCCCAAATTTAAAAGTGGACAAACAAAGACAAAATAAAATAATAGAGGTGCTGTGCTGTGGTAGTAAAACAGGCTTAATATTGAAAAAAAAAAGATACAATTGAATGAATAAAGAATACACAAAACAATGTATTAAATGCTAGCAAAATACATAATAATATGTACATACATAATACATATAATAATATATGTACATATATAATACATATAATAATAATATGTACATATATAATACATATAATAATATATGTACATATATAATACATATAATAATAATATGTACATATATAATACATATAATAATAATATGTACATATATAATACATATAATAATATATGTACATATATAATACATATAATAATAATATGTACATATATAATACATATAATAATAATATGTACATATATAATACATATAATAATAATATGTACATATATAATACAGTCTTACAGCTTAATAGTAAGCTAAACCTGAATATCCTAAATCCGACTGTTTATAGTTCATAGTCGTCTTACTCTGCATTTGACACGGCAGATTTTGTTGGTTTAGCTGTATTTACTGAAAGTCAATAAATGTATCATATAATTTTGTCGTGCCATGACATGGTGGACAATAACTATCGTGTTTATTTTGTTGGCCAAGATGTTGAAAACAGGAGAAATGTATTTCATGAGTGAAAGAGGTTTTATTGCTAACAAAATTTGCTTTTAGGTGTATATATTTGATTTAAAAAGCAATATCTTGAACCTTTATAGCAAGGTGATCCTCAAAGAACTAGAAGTCCTGCACGATTTATAACTGGCAGGGACAATCCAAAATAAGATATCCAGATGGGATCTTGAGGAGGTAGAGCTATCATGGGTCAAAAGGATGGCTGCTGGAAGAGACTGTGTCAGACAATAGGACTCTGCACCATGCTATACACGAAGGAGAATCTGGTCGTGGCTGTCAGACAATTTCTGCGTTCACATCACTCCTTACATCCGGCCATTTAACTAGACTGCAACCCCCTTGATTATTATGTTAGGAGGGCGCAGTTGAGCGATTGAGCAACAAAACTCTTTGTAACGCTCAAGATGAACTGAAGGTAAATATACAAAAGAAGTAGAACGAATAAAAAAATTGCAACATTTAAAGATTAATTTAAAACAGTGTTTAATGTAATAATAAAGCAATAAATATTTACTATTAATTATTACGTAGTGGTAGCACCTGGGAGGGTCCCAGCTATGGGCAAATAGTGCCTACCAGGGCTGATGAAACTCTTTAGTGTTATAGAACACGATTGGTTTAGGAGATGGAAAACTCTTACACGAAAAGCCTGAGGTCTATTGTCTGCTTCATCTGTGGCATTTATTTGCACCAACTGAGTGAATCAATGGTTCCGAAAAGTGTAAACGATTCTGCACAAGCCTTCAATCACTTGTGTGGCTTTTCTGGCGGTTTTACCTTTTTTATCTTTTTTTGTTTACCTTGATTTGTTCATTCTTATCCACACAGTTCACTTGCAAGTTACGCTGGCGAGAGAGTGATGGCGACAGGGTCAGGTAAAGGATGTTACTGGAAGGCTTTAGCTGGAGCTCTAAACAGTGGCAGACCGATGGGTGATGGCCATTCGTTCTTTCACAAACCCAATCCATGAGAAATTATGATGTCCGTGTCCACCATCGGTGACAAAGCAGCTCTATTTAGGATTTGCACTGATTTCCCTATTATATGGGGGCCGATAAAAAGAGCCCTAAACATTGCTTGCTCTCACAGAGACTTGGCAGCGCACTGCAGCTGTCTGACTATCTACTAACGCAGTCGAAACATCAAAAAAGATCAAAAGAAATATAAGAAGAATTTCCAGTTTGGATCCTGGAATGTTCGCACTCTCCAGGACAATGATTCTGCACCAGAGCATAAAACAGCTCTTGCTTCTCTCGCGTTGAAGAAGAATAACATCGACATAGCGGCCATATGGAAGAAATAGGTGGATACATGTTTTTATAGACTGGCAAGACTGAGAAAGAGCCACGCCAGTCTAGTGTTGGCTTCGCCATCAATTCAGACCTTGCCAACTCATTGCTTTCCCTACCTAAAGGTGTATCAGATCGTACAATGACATTAACCCTCAATCTGAAGTGTAACACTCGTGTGACGATGGTTAGCTGCTACGCGTCAACCTTAGGTAGTTGAGATCAAGAACAAGATGAATTTACAATTTCCTTCGGGATGTCATCTTCAAAGTCTAACATAAGGATAAATTAATCCTTACAGGTGACTTCAGTGCTTATGTTGGCAATGATTATCATTTTTGGAAGGGCGTTTTAGGTCGCCATGGTATTGGTCGTGTGAATTCGAATGGATTACGCCTCCTCGCTATCTGCAAGTAATTTG
This sequence comes from Ascarosepion bandense, assembly GCA_037127315.1. Lineage (NCBI taxonomy): Eukaryota > Metazoa > Mollusca > Cephalopoda > Sepiida > Sepiidae > Ascarosepion > Ascarosepion bandense. The sequence goes on along the minus strand of JBBBDQ010000563.1, from coordinate 1,358,555 downwards.
AGCTTAGTATTACTAATACCTTCTACCAGCAACCCAGCTGTCGTAAAACCACGTGGATGCATTTTCGTTCGAAAGACTGGCATCTGATCGACTACGTCATCACCAAAAGACGGGACATAAAAGGTTTTAAGATAACGCATTTATTCTACACAACAAGCTATCTGTTGGATCACGCTCTACTTCAGAGTAAAGTTACACTGCATCTGAAAAAGCGAAGGATTATAAAATCTACAATGCCCAAGCGCATTAACGTACTGCTTCTTCAATCGATTGAAACGAAAATTGAGCTCTCCGACAAACTTGATGCTGCACTTGATTTTGTAAACATTAACAATGATATCGAATCATCTTGGAATGCACCATATTCTACATCCTTAGAGGTTCTGGCCTACCACAGCTTATAGATCAATTGCACTCTTCTCATAAAACATGGGTTGAGGACAAGAACTCGTCCGATCAGAAGATCGCTTACAAGAAGTGCAAAAGACAGGTTCAACGATCTCTCAGAGCCATCAAAGAGCGGTGTTGGTCTGAAAAAGCCACTGAACTTCAAGATACTTCAGATAGAAATGATTTAAAGGCTTTCTATACTGGCCTCAAGAGCTTTTTCAGTCCTAAGAAAAGTGGTATTGCTCCAATCTCCACAGCAGATGGTGAAATTCTTTTGACGGATAAGTCAGGCATTTTAGATCGCTGGAAAGAGCATTTCGAAACTGTGTTAAACACCACTTCGGTTACTGATGAGGAAGCTATCACATCAATTGAGCAAAATCCATAAATTCCGAAATTGTCTCTTGAATCTACCTATCAAGAGGTAAGTGATTCCATCAAGCAAATTTCAACTGGGAATCACCTACTCCTAAGGATCCTATTCCACGCGAAGTTTATAAGCATGGTGGCCAAAAGTTGGTAGAAAAGTTACATCTTTTCATGGAGATATGGAAGGCAGGCTGTGTCCCACAGCATTATAAAGACGCCTCTATCAAACATCTCTGTAAAAACAAGGGTTCAAGGTGTGTCTGTGATAATCATCGGGGGATATCACTACTTTCAATTGCAGTCAAAATCCTGGCTAGACTGAGTCTAAACAGAATCATTACACACCTTGTTGACGACATTTATCCTGAATCGCAATGTGGTTTTTGATCGGGTCGTGAAACCATTGACATGATATTCCCTCTTCGTCAAGTTGCAGAGAAGGTTCGAAAGAAAAACCAGTAGTTGTACATGGTATCTGTGGACTTGATGAAGGCCTTTGACACTCTGAATAGAGGGGCTCTTTGGCAGGTCTTGAGGAAACTCGGCATCCCAGAAAACATGCTAAAGGTCATCATTTCCTTTCATGAAGAAAGGAAAGCTAATATTGTGTCTGACGGTATGATGTCAGAATCCTTTTATGTTACAAATGTCACCAAGCAAGAGTGTGTCATGACCCCTGTCCTTTTTGCCCTTTTCTTTTCGGTGATGCTGTAATATTCATTCGCAGACAGAGAGCGGCGTCAAGTTTCAGTTTCGAACAACTGGTGGTCTCTTCAATCATCAGCGCGTCAAAGCCAAGACCCAACTTCGTACGCAAATCATTTTTGATTTGTTGTTTGCTGGTGATGCTGCCCTTGTCGCAATATCCTTTGAGGAGGCCCAACATCTAATAAACCGTTTCGCTGCTGCATGTAAAGCCTTTGCTCTTACACTTAGCATAAAGAAAAATGAAGTAGTGCACCAACATTGTCCTACTCCTAAGCAATTCTGTGGTGAGAAACAAAAAACACCAGTCTACAAATTTCCAGAGAGATCATTGAAAATAGAAGACAAAGCCCTGAACTATGTAAACTCTTTCACCTATCTTGGTAGCAAAGACAACTAGAGTGGAACTTTAGATCAAATTATGCAGAGGATTGCTAAGGCTATCAGTGCTTTTGGCAAACTTCGCCATCACCTGTGGAATGAGCGGGTTATTCGACTGGATAGGAAAATTCGGGTTTACAGAGCTGCTGTTCTTGTCATCATTTTGTAAGCTTCAGAGTCGTTGACTCCATACAGGTACCATATACGCCAGCTGGATGTTTTCCCTAAAAACTGTCTGCTTGTAATCTGTGGAGTTAACCTTGAATATAAAACATATAACCGGGTATTCTATTACTATGGATAGCTTTGTAGCAGACAAAATTAAACCTAATTTATATATATATATATATATATGTGTGTGTGTGTGTGTGTGTGTGTGTGTGTGTGTGTGTGTCTGTTATCGTGTGCGTTTGTGTGTGCGTGGGTGTGCGTGTGTGGTCTATTTTATTTTTAATTGAAAATGAGAGACAAGGTACATTTGTAAATATCGTTTCATTGTGTTTTTCGGAAATCCTTCAAATTATTGTTGATTTCGAATGTTTCCAGCTAATCTATTGACAATTTTCAAGGATTTGGGTTTTACACAATTGATAATTTACAAGACTAGCATCCATTTTGATGTCGAGGTTAAATTCTATTTTGGTTCCCCCAAGAATCAATGGAAATGTGGTTACTACCATCATCAAATGACATTAAGCAACATTAAATAGAGTAACAGCACTGTCTTCTCAAAATATTTCTGACAAATAAAAAATAACAACAACAACAAAAGCCCAGTTATTATCTGGGATATTATAACGAAAACTAAATCTTCTAACAGAAAAGGAAATAAATGTAATTTATGTCTTTTGGAATAACTAGCTATCTTGAAACATTTAAATAATCCTAATTTACCAAACAAAAAAAAGTAAATTGATAAATGCAAGTAAACATAGAACTATATATATATATATATATATATATATATATATATAAGAAAATTTAAGACAGACACGTTATTTCATGGGCCTATTTCAAGCGCACCATCGTCAACTTCCGGAAGCTGACGATGGTTCTCCTGAAAAGACGGAAAAAAGACGGAAAAAAAAGACGGAAGCTGACGATGGTTCGTCTGAAATAAGCCTCTACTTCCGATTCACCATGAAATAACGTGTCTGTCTTAATTTTTCTTATATTTGCTCTATATGTATTTCTATGCATATATGCTTAGAGTTCTCTTAGAGAGTTATCCTACCACTGTATGTACAGGATACTCCTTTGGATTCTTCTATACCCACACTGCATGCTGATATATATATATATATATATATATATATATATATATATATAAAGACTAAGTGAGATTTCCCATACTTCCGAAATTCACAAAGACACCATTATTGATAGTATTAAAATTCACCCGCATTGACGTTTCACCAGTTCTTAGTTTAACGATCACTTCCTTAAAGCCTAAAAACCATAAGTGTCTCTCAATTCCAACGATCCACATACTTTTAAAACAAAATTGTATAAGTGCTTCCACATGGGCTCAGAAATTTAACTACATCTGTGATTCCTTTTAAAAATGCAAAAATAAATAAAACATTTTTTTATCATCGTTCTTAAATTTTAAATATTTTGGCGAAAATATGCTTCATTTAAAAATTTACCGAGTCTAGTCCCGAATATCAGCAGATGTGAATTTGCCTTACCTTGCTTAATTACATAAATCCCAATTGATGGAAGGTTTTCATATTTTTATACTATCATATTACTTAATAAATATCATTTTTAATGATTTACTATATACTGATTTAACCTAAAATGAAACAGATTCTTCTTCTTCTTCTGTGTGACATGTTCCTTCGGGATATTGGTGATCATGGCTCTCCACAATCTCCTCTACAATGTAGCGCTTAATAAATGTTGTCTTTTTACTATCTCTCCTAAACCCCGTCCCGCCATCCATTTACATAAGCTCACTAGGTTGGGCATACTTTGTTTAGCTTTGGGAAGGTAACTTTCGCTACACCAGTGTGCCTTCACAAACAGTGTACGGTCTTTGTGAAGCCATCTTTACCAGTTGAAATAACATTCCAGCCAGCCTTCTTCAGACGCATATATCGACCATGCCAAAGTGAATTTTTGAAGTTATTCACAGTGATGGCTGTGTAACTCACTACTGAGACATCTTTGGACATTTCCTACCCTGTTTTAGGACTTTCCTAAATTTATCCTTCATTAAAAAAAATGGACGCACAAACCTTGAAGGAATGATGAAACAAATGAAAGCAAAACCTTTGAATTGGTCTAGTTTCTATAACATGAGATATCAATGAAAATAAATCATTCGTGTAATATAATTGTATTTCTCTGGAAAAATTATACATATATATATATATATATATATATATATATATATATATATATATATACTAACGGCCATAATTATTAGGCGACCCCAGTTTTTTTTTAAATGATGTATTTCATACTATTTTTAATATTTATTGCCAAGTGGATAATTCTAAATGAAAATAGAATGGTTCTTTTGTTAACACAGTACACAATAACATATGCATCAAATAGAATGGTTCTTTTGTTAATACTGCATAATAACATATGCATCAAATGAACTGTTCTGATGTCCAGTTTTTGTGCTTTCTTCCCCGTGCTAATCTCTTCTTATTATTAGTTGGCCGAAGCAAAGGCTTCCTGGCTACCTTGTGAAATTTTGGAAATCATAATAACAAAAGAACCATTCTATTTTAATTTAGAATTATTCACTTGGCAATAAATACTAAAAATAGTATGAAATAATGAGATTGTCAGGAAAAAATGTCCCAGTTCCCTCTGCACTTCCATTTTTCTGATTCCCTTAGAATTTAGCAAAATGTGGAAGATGCATTCCTGGGGAAGATAGTCTCCAGGAAATGGACACTGGTGATCAACTTGTCCTTAAGCCATTATCAAATGATGAGCATTTAATGTTCAGTGAACATAGAACATTTAAATAAAATTAATAATTTAAATGTTCTATGTTCACTTAACATTAAATGTTCATCAATTGATAATGGCTTATGTAAGCCGAAAGCTCAGACCTGATAAAAAAATCATCAATTATTGCGATTTCTTGTCGTCTTTCCATGGCAACACTATCAAGCTAATCATACGAACGGATCTTACACAAAATAAATAGACAGAACTTGTCTATATTATTCAATGAAACCTGTATTAATATATATATATATATATATATATATATATATATATATATATATATATATATATATATATCCTCTACAATCCAAATTGGTAAACAATTACATTGGCCCCACCACCAAAAATATTGACAAGAAGATTTACATTGCACCACAACAGTACCACCCGGTCTCATTTAAACACACAACGAGATCTACCTGGTCCTATAAGTGACATACTCGTTAATAATGCGTTATCCGCATGTAAAAGAAAATTAATAATAAAAAAAATATGCTACACTTAATAACATAAAAAAACAATGTACTTCTCCTGTTTGGAACTTAACATACACGTGTCTCTATATACATAAACATTACACATATTTATTTTCGAGTAAAACAAAATTATTTCTTGATAATGGCTAAAAGTATAGCAAAAAGTGCTCGAAAATACAACACATTTGGACAATTCTTATATAATTTGAGGTCTAAAAAGAAAAAAACATGAAAATATATGACAAATTTTATAAAAAAACATTATGATAATACTTTGTCTATCATTTTTAATGACATCTGCATAAAGCACAAATACGCGATATATATATATATATATATATATATATATATATATATATATATAACGTAGAATATTTGGTATTTAAGTCTAGTAAATTCCGATAGAGACGAACTCAAAAGAACTCAATGTTAAATTTATTTATTTAATTTAACGGAGTTAAGGCCCAAATGATACGACAGTATATTCAAAATCATCCAGAAAAAAAAACACATAGACACTCACGTGCCCATATCGAGAATAGACATTTGTAACGATAATCTACAAAAATCATTTCCTCGCTCATTAAAAAATAAAGAACAAAAACAAAACAAAGAAACAAAGAAAGAAAAAATAAAAATATAGAAAAATCATACACTGATAAAAGAAAAAGAAAAAGAAATAAAAAGGAAAGGAGAACGAACAGTATAACGAGAAAGGAAGTTAAAGTTAACGTCTTAGATTGACACCAGCGTCTATTGCAATTCATCTGTCTTCTTAGAAAAACGTGACATGGAAATTTAACATTAAATTTAGTTTTAAAAATAATGGGATGTATCTAGGGTATAAACATAAATGGTAAATCATACTTTATAATACAAATTAAAATATAACTACTAGTAGTATAATATTATGAATATAATTATAATAATTAAAAAATAAATTAAAAATATAATGTATAAGAAAATGATAAATAAAATATTAAAAAACAATTTTAAAAAATGACCTTAAATAATATTAATAAAAATAATTATATTATTAATAATAATGATAATAATAATAATAATAATAATAATAATAATAATAAATATAAAAATTAAAACAATAAAAACACTAATAATAATAATAATAATAATAATAATAGCTATAATAATATTATTATTATAAAAAAACCTAGTAACATACACTAAAAATAAATAAATATATAATATAACACTGAAAAAAGAGGAAACAATAAAATTAAAATATATATACATACATATATATACACATACCCACATAAACATATATATATATATATATATATATATATATATATATATATATATTTACATACACACACATATATTCATATACACACATACATAAAAAAGAACAATGCGACGTCATTTTCTAAACCATTGCATGATTTAGAAAGTCTTTCAACATGTGTTATATCATAAAGGCGTGTAGAAGAGCGCAAGAAAGTGAGTGATATATATATATATATATATAGAGAGAGAGAGAGAGAGAGAAAGAGAGAAAGAGAAAGAGAGAGAGAAAGAGAAAGAGAGAGGATTTTTCCGCATTTTTCACTTCACGCGTTGTTCGCTTGTCTGACGTACCTCTGCCGACGAATTGGTCTCACTGCTTGATTTTCAAATCCGTTGTGTTTTTGTTGAAACCGCTTCAATATGGCGCGGTGTGCGAAGACGTCGGAATTTCTTCCCATTAAAATATAACGTCAACTTCATTTATCTGGTTCAGCTCAATCGCCTACATTTCCCGCCATGCTGGCTCCACTTTATTGACTTTTGTTGGCTTTCTACATTCACCTGGCAGCGTTAATTACAATTATATCCTTACGTGGGTGGTCTTTTTAAAAAATATGCCATTAATTTTACAATTCGTCGATCGTTTCCTTCCTTTCTTTCTCCAAGAGAGAAAGGAAAAGAATAACAGAATATCAACATGTCATCTAGTAAATGCCTTGTGTTTTGCCTCTATACTTCTCTCGGCCACCCCAGCGTTTATTTCCTCCTCCTCCTCCTCTTCCTCCTCCTCCTCCTCCTCCTCCTCCTCCTCTTTCTGTCTCTCTCAACCCCCCGTAAGAAAAGAAAAAAGTTGATTTTTCTGGGAAGAAAAAATATATATATACACACAGAGATATTTTCCAAATATCTATTCCTGGGTTCGAATCTAGGGTTCGCCGATATCTGTTTAACGTGTATGCATAAAGAACATTTACAGTGTAACAATGTATTCATTAGTATTCATTGTCTTGATAAATAAATTATGACTGAGTTGTGAGTTCGATCCATACTAAGCTTTGCTTAGAAAATCACCATAAATGCGTGCAAGTAAAAACCTACCTATAACTGCTGTTTCCTGTTTGAGCACTGGAAGGAAAATACGAAATGAATCAAAGTGAGTGGGTAGGAAGCCCAGATGGGTTTCGGAAATTTTCCTTAAAAAACTGAACGACCCCACTTGTAGCAAGCACCTAAGAGCGCCTACACTCATTGCTCTTGTTAAATTTGTAAATGTCAATGAAATATGCTTTTTACCAAAAATGTTTTAATAAAAAGTTAAAATAAAATATCGTGAGTTCCTCCCAATACTAAAAAATAAGTATTAAAAATGTTATTACCTAATCTCACCAATAAAGTAGGATGTGATCCAGGCTAGTCCAGACCTTGGCAGATGCGGCAACTAAGTACGGACTTAACAGATTCGAGTGAGAAAAAAATGTCTAACAGTGAATCAACTTCCTTAGTAGCAGAATTGGCAATTAGCACAATATAATTATTCCAATTCATAACGGTGGAAAACGGAGCACTTCCAAGTGGTGTAACGGTTAACAAACTTATCTCACGAGATGAGTTATGACTAAGAAGTGAGTACGGCCTTGTGCCACATCTAAGCTACGTTTTGAAAGTCGCTGGTCACTTCGACGTGGTAAAATAATTAGCATGCTTGTCTTGCTAGATAAATTTCAATTTGGAGTGAGTTCGAGCTTCACTGGGTGCTTTCTACTTCCGGCCTTGTGTCATTAACATTAGTAAATCAATTTGGGCACTTCGCCGTGGTGTAATGGTTAGCAAACTTTTCTCACTAAATCAATTACGACTGAATAACGAGTTGGATCCTCACTAGGTGCCATCATACCTTCGGTGTTCTGGCACATCTAAGCTACGTTTAAAAAAAAACACCATAACGGTGGAAAACGTTAAACTTAAAAGGCGCAATGAGTTTTCTGGAGGTTAGCATCAGCCATGCTGATGGAAGCCAAAAATGTTCTCTGAGACGATTAAAGACTTGCCAAATATTTATTAATGTATATACAAAAAATACAATTTCTCTAGTTTTTAGGAAGCCCGATTCTTAAAAAAAATGCTTTTCTAAAAACTCCACGAAACTTACAAATATTTTCAGAGTATCTGCATTTCACAACCTACAATAAAACTGTTGGTAGTTTAACAATTTAAATTTGATTGTTTCGAAGTAAAGTCCAAGAATATTATAACCTTATGTGTGTAATCCTTATTCGACCAGAATCCCAATGAAGAACGTTTCTTATGGAGTTGAGAGACTTCATCGTTTGCTAATTCAGAACAAAACGACCACCGTCAATAGCAAGTCAGAATCATTTGACACGATTTTGGTCGATTGCAAGGGAGACAATTTTCAGTTAACCACGGCCATCGACTATTAATTAAATAGTCGATGGAGGGAGTGAAAGGGTGACGTATTTTGACTTGAGAATGTTGTTTGTATAAATAACTTTGAATATAAATTGCAATAAAGGTCATGTGCAAATGAACAATAAGGAATATGACATTTATTTAACAATAAACAATTAACATTGTTAATTTCTGAAGTTATTTATACAATTACAGAGACTAATTAATTAATTTTCATATAAATTTGGTATCCTACCATATGCAGGATGGTGTGATGCTGAGCGGCTGTGAAATGAGAAGTTTGAGAGCCGAGTTTGAATTCCATTTGAGTTCATTACATTCCCTTACGCGCAAATACCCTTACGAAAAGTATGAACCCATCTCCTCCCAGTTATGGGTTATACAGCAGGCAAATTGGATTCTATAGCCACAATTGGCAACCTGTCTAGCGAAGAAAGTAATCGCTGCTTAATGCGGGAATTTTTTTTGTGAAGTCAATCATGAATTGAAAAGAGACAAGATCGCCCAAGAGTGCATCCCGCATAGTCCCTAATGGAGAGGGATAGTTAATAGCATCTACAAAATAAAAGGTTATAGGACTTAAATGAATATCTAAGTTTCAGAAAATATTTAATTTCAATTCACGTTGTAGAATGACTCAATTCAATCGACATCTTCTGTCTTCCTGAAACCAGTCCTTTCTCGCCACTAAAGTCTCTTTCACGCCCATTAATTCCTTGCGTCATAGTAGCTTCATCATCTTGCTTGGGGCAAAATGATAAAAAAAAATGAAAAAGTGAAACCTCTGGGGTTAGAACCTGAAGAATAATGATTTTGTTTGGTGGCTTCTATTATTTATCGACGGAATATGGTTCAAGCAAATCTGTTTTTTTTTTTAATCGAGTTCACCCTACGTAAGGCATTAAAGCCACTAAGACATAAGTGGTTGCTGGGTGTGGCAAAATTAGAAAAACGAAACACAACTAAAGAGCGAGCACAAAAGAAAAGCAAACAGGAGGACGGTAGATAACGATTGACATTGCACTCAGAGTTTTGAATATTAACGTCAGTTAAAAATCATCAAGCCAGAAGAGAGCCACGCAAGTTAGAAGTGAGAGAAACCGTCGCCATAGAACACAAGGCTAGATCTAGTCAACTTTATTATATACTGATGAGCCCTCATCCCCGGTCTAGTCTCTTCTTCTTTATGTGCCGTGTTCTTTCAGGACGTAGAAGAATGCAATACCTCCGACAGAAGGTAGCAAGAGAAAGAGAAAAGACTAAGCTTAAACTTCAAGAAAACTGAATGTGTGGTCATTAGCAAAAATAAGACCTAAAAAATTACAGGACGGAGAAACTAAAATAAATTAAGTAAATAAATTTAAATACCTGGGAAGCGTGCGGGCAGAGAATGGAAAGTGTGATGTTGAGATCCAAAGACACATTGGCATAGACAAGGACGCATTTGAAAAGCTAACAAGAGTAATGAATGATAGAAAAATTTCATTGGAAACAAAGAAAAGAGTGCTGGATTGCTATGTGATATCTGTCCTTCTGTATGGCAATGAATGTTGGACGATCTCTTGAAGGATGAAGGAGAGGCTGGAGGCAACAGAAATATAGTTTTACCGAAGGATGCTGAGGATATCATGGACTGAGCACGTGACTAACGACGAGGTACTTGAGAGGATGGAAACGAAGAGGAAACTCATACTTAACATAAGGAAGAAACAGATGAGATCTCTGGACATATAATGAGGAAAGATGGCCTGGATAATTTAATACTCACAGGACGGATAGAGGAAAAGAGAGACAAGGGAAAGCAGCGTGAGATCTACTTGATAAACCTGAGCAAATGGATGGGATAGCGGGTTTTGGGAGATATACCAAGAGGTAGGATTTTGAGAGTGACAAGTGTCAGAGCCAAATGAAAGTCCATGATCGACTACGCCCTGAAAGGACACAGCACAAGAAGAAGAAGAAGTTCACCCCCATACCATACTTCGCTATCCACTTGCTCAAGCCCATCTAATATGTCTCACGTTGCTTTCCCCTGTCTCTCTTTCCCTCTTTCCGTCCCGTGAGTATTAGATTCTTCAAGCTTTCCTTCCACGTTTTGTGTCCCAGAAACTTCAGCTGTCTTTTCCTCAAGTTAAGTATGTTTTCTTTTAGTTTGCATCGTCTCCAAAAGTCTTGTCGTTGCTCACATATTCGGTCTATGGCATCCTCAACATCCTTCTGTAGAACCACATTTTTTTTTTGCTTTGAGTCTCTTTTTCACCTTTGAGAAGATTTTCCAGGAATCGCTGCCATATAGAAGGACAGATGTCACATAACAGTACAGTATTCTTTTCCTTGTTTCCAATGAAATCTTCTTGTATCTCACTACTTTGTTTAACATTTGAAATGCGTCCTTGGCTCTACCAATGCGCCTTCGAATTTCAGTGTCGCATTTTTGGTAATTCAAAAAGTCAAGAAAAAATAAATCTGGTCAAACATTGTAAATTGACAAGTGACTGATATTTAAATTACGGCGTACGGTAAGAGCGTACATCGAAATGTAAACAATCGATAAATATGTAATCTTTTATAATTCGTGTAATCATGGTTCTTCACAGTTTCCTTTCCTATGCAGCTCTTAGCAATGTTTGTCTTTTTATTTATTATCTCTCTAACTGCGCTGTCGTTTGTTTAAAAAAGCTCATTAGGTAGGTTTCGTTGTTATTCTGGCCTTCAATATATCCAGTTTGTGTCATTTTTAAAATGACCAGAAATTTAAAATGTCTCTCCCTGATTCAAAATGTCCTTTTCGTTTCCATTCTCCTTAAAGCTTCTTCGTTGCTCACATAATTGTTTATAGTATTTTCAGCAACCTTCTATCGTCATTTACCGACCTTCATATAACCATGAGCATCGGTGCATGTTTACGTCGGTGAAAATATGCATCAATAAAAGAAGATAAAAATGTTAATTTTGCTCTAATTTCGTTTCTCTGGAGAACATTTCCATTTTTTTTTTAAGGCAAACGACAATGCATTTGCTTGTCTCCTTTCACGTAAGGAGTAAAGGTGATTAAATAAGGATTTAGTTTCCTCATGAAAAGACATTATACTTGCTTGTTTTGCGAAGAATGATTCAGATAACAGGCATGAAAACAATTTCTGTTCAAAACATCACAACGACACTTTTGGTGTTTACAAGATTTCTTGGCTAATTTGCTTTATTAAAACATCGCCCTCCTCCTTCCATCCCCTTTCTTCTTTTTTCTTCCCTGTGACAATGTCTTTCTTTATTTCGTTCTTTATTTATTTGTTAGAACATTCTTCACCCGACCAAGGAACTCTCCCCCTGCCATATATAATTATATTATCTTATTTGGTCAAATTTAGGGAAGTGGGTCGGGCCGAAAACATTTCAGCATCCCATATCTTTGTTTATTTGTTTGTTTTCTTTTAATCTTTTTGCATCATTTTTCGCATTCTTTTTGTTTTTTTCTTTATTTGTCTTTTTATCTCTTTGCTTCGTTCTTCATATTTCTTTTTATTTCTTTTTTGTCTTTTTGTTTTTTGCTTTATTCTTTGCATTTCTGTTTTCCTTCTTTCTTTGTCATTTTATCTTTTTCATTCTTCATGTTCTTTTTTCTTTCTTTCTTTGTCATTTTATCTTTTTCATTCTTCATATTCTTTTTTCTTTCTTTCTTTGTCATTTTATCTTTTTCATTCTTCATATTCTTTTTTCTTTCTTTCTTTGTCATTTTATCTTTTTCATTCTTCATATTCTTTTTTCTTTCTTTCTTTGTCATTTTATCTTTTTCATTCTTCATATTCTGTTTTCTTTCTTTCTTTGTCATTTTATCTTTTTCATTCTTCATATTCTTTTTTCTTTCTTTCTTTGTCATTTGATTTTTATTTTCTTTAAATTTTCAAGTTTCTTTTTCTTTCTTTCACTTAGTTTATTTTCTCCTTTTTTCTTCCTCGTATTTCTTTATGTTTTCTTTTTTCATTGTTTTGTTTTATGTCCTTTCTAATTCGTCTATTTATTTTTCTTCTTTTTTTTCTTCTTCTTTTTTGGTATTTTTTATTAATTTTTTCTTGTTTTTTTCTTTTTTCTTCTCATTTTTTCTTTAGTATTTTCATATTTCTTTTTTAATCTATTTCACTTATTTTTCTCTTTTTCTTTCTTTCCTCTATCGTTATCTTCGAGGGAGAATTGAAACGCCCCCACCCGACCAAGAAGTCGGGTCATTATTTTCTTAAAAAGTTGCAACCGTCTTTTGTTGATAGTATACCATCATTTCGAGAATGTAAATTTTCGACTTTTTTTTTAAACATTTTTATACACTTGTTTTTTATTCATTTTTCATTTTTCTTTCGTTCAATTTATATTTTTCTTTCTTTGCAATTTTCCTTTAAGTTTTTTCTTGCTTCTTTTTATATAATTCTTTCTGTTTTCATTCTTTTTTCTTCTTGTTTCTTCTTGTTTCTTCTTTTTCCTTTATATCTTTATTGATTTTTGCCTTTTATATCTATTTCTTTTTCTCCCCTTTTTCTTTCTTCATTTGTTTCTTTTCTCTCCTTTTTCATTTTCATTTGTATTTCTTTTTTATCTCTTTCTTTTCTCTCTCCCTCTCTTTTCTTTTATTTATTTATCTTTCTTTATTTTTTCTTAATTCATCAGTTTCTTTTTCTTTTCTTTCATGTTTCTTTTCTCTCCATGTCCTATCTCTTTTTCTCTCACTTCTTTATTTCGTTTTTTTTCCATCCATCCATCCATCCATCCATCCATCCATCCATCCATCCATCCATCCATCCATCCATTTTTTTTTGTTTCTTTCTTTCTACTCTGCTTTCCTCTTCCCTTCCCTAAATCTTTCGCTTATAATTCAAGTCCATTTATTTCTCTCAAGACAGTGCGGAATTCAACACCAATTTTGAGATAGAAATAAATGACAAATACGTTGCTTCATGTTTCACATTAATAAAATCTTGAAATAGCGAAAACCATTCGTTATGTCTCACGCTCTATTTGTAACAACGGGAAAAAAATTTAGCAACTGAGCAACGTCGAGCCGGTTCTCAAACAGGGGCAGACAACTCGTCAATCAACAAAAACAGGACGATATTTCATAATTTCATTTTAGACGCTTCTGACTAATAAATGTCTAAATAGAAACCACCAAACAACCATTCTTCAGAAGCTGGAGTTGATATATATATATAATATTAAAAACAGAAATAGAGGTTGTTTCCAACGAGATAAATTGGTATAAAAGAAAAAGTGCGAGAAACCGTGAACGTTTTGTTTAAAGTTTAGATTTTTTGTTGCTATTATTATAATTATTACTTGCTTTTTGTATGATATATTAAGTGTCCATAATGGCATTTGTGTCACTACACGTGTTTCGAGTCTAAAGTTGACAATCTTCAAGCGAATAAACTTGTGATTTCACATGTCGAGATCCGTTCGCTTTTCTGATGGACAAGGTATCGTGTATAAATAGATAAGTCAAGTGGTAAGTAGGCCAGGAAATTCATATGCGTGCGTGCGTGTTGTTTTTGAAGTTCAGTTTCTCCTGTCGCCTTCGTTGACCGTAAAATTCTTTTTCACTGACTTTCGAAATTTGATTTCATCTTTATACTTCAAAATTGTTTTCAGCGATTTTGATTAAATTCTACTGTACGGGTAATATAGTTCTTTTTATTGTTCTGGGATACTATTTGAATTTAGCCTTTGTGTGTGTGTGTGTGTGTTTTTTTTTTATCACATTTGAATTTCGTATGTCTGTGTATGTGTCTTAGATTTTTCATGTTGTTTTGTTGAAGGAAGGCTTGTATTTTTTTATAAATATTTCTTCCTGCATCATGAGTGCGTCATAATCTGCATTTTAGTAGATAGACATTACTCTGAATTTACCTCCACTGCATTCATGTAAATATTGGGAGAATGATTTCCTGTTATTGGCTAGTTTAATGTTACTTCTGTGCAGGGCTGTTCTTCAAAACAAAACGTTTATAGCACTTTTTTTCTTAACTCATTCATTGTTGTATGAATTTGATCTGATAAGAGATCCGCGATATAAAATATTACCAATGAATTTATAAAAACATCCAAATTATTTTCATTATATATATATATATATATATATATATATATATATATATATATATATAACTTTAATCTAAAAGGAAAAGCAGGTAGGTAAATCCCAAAAACCCGATCCAAATTAATATTAATTACATTAATATTAGAATTGATCAAGGTGAAGGGCTCAATGCAATTTATATTCAAATTACAGAGCCAATTATAAAATATAACCAAATTCCGATGTTCAAATTCGTTGAATAGCCATTTCTACGAGAAAAAAACTCTCGCGTCCTCAGCAACGAACTTTATTCCCCCCCCCCCCCACCCCCAAAAAAATGACAAAATGAACAAAGATATTACCAGCAGAAGTTCAAAAAAAATTTCATCATTTTTTATTTTTCTATTTTTTATTTTTTTGTTTTTTATCTTTAATTAATTTTTTAATTTAAATCTAATTTTGAGATTTATATTTAAATTTAGATTTGTATGTCAAAATTTTTCCGAAAATTTTTTTTATCTATAAAATTTGTCCCATTTATTTAAACTAAAAATCGCTATGATTTATTTTTCAACACGAATGATAACAATTTCCCTTGTTTCTATGGAAACAGATTTTTTCTTTTCTTAACTTACTTCCCTGTCAACCACCCCATTACCTCTTTTTACTTCTTTCCTTTTTCTTTTTTCTTTTTTCTATTTTCTTTTCTTTTTCTTCTTTCCCCTACCATTTTTTTCGCCCAGACAAGGCTAAATTTCAACTTTTAAACTCTCGATTTAGTTAAGGGGTAGTGGGTTTCAAAAATCTAATAATAAAAATAGACATAGATACCTGTCTGTTTTCTTATTAATCCCACCCCTTTAATTTTCTGTGATGAAAATTTGTTTTGGACTTCTGCCGGTATAATATCTTTGTTTATTTTGTCATTTGTTTTTTTTTTTGTTTTTTTAATAAAGTTCGTTGCTGAGGACGCGAGAGTTTTTTCTCGTAGAATTGGCTATTCAACGAATTTGAATATGGGAATTTTGCTTTATTATATATATATATATATATATATATATTAAGCGCAAAGATTTTGTCACTTTAACTGAGCGAATTCATGCCGTCTTTAAATTTTCGTCGTGAGGATGCCGTTATGATAGATGTACACACTGGTCAGGGATAGTTTGCCAAAGTGTGTACATTTAGGTACCTCCATAAACCCGTTGAAAAACAGCATAGCATTTTTTTCTTCGTGCTAAGCTGTTTTTCAGCCCAAAACTTAATAAAAACAAAAGTTTTTCATCAAAATGTTTATGTTATAATTAACAGCAAAGAACAAAATAATTTTTCATTATTTTTTTAAAATTTGAATCCTCTCTAACGCGTGTGAAATTTTGGTAAAATATCTTGTTACTTTTTTTCGTCAGGGGGTGACCAAATTGTTACCAGAGTTTACTATGGATAATGTAATATTACATAACTCAGATTTTTCTGATTAAAAGCACATTAATTTGAAAATTTTGCAAAAATCTAATAATTGTTGGATTTTAATGAAACTTTCAGGACTAATTTATAAATGAATTAAATTATTTTGAAATCATACTTATAAAATCTTGGTAATAATATATTTTGTTTTGACATCTGTTATACCTTTCTACGTAAATCCACGTAATTTCAAGAAATTAAATTTTGCGTGGAGAATTTATTTAATTAGTCAAACGCAGGACTCCTTGGGAAATGTAATCTTTTCTTCCTTTTTATTCAATCAGTTGGCCGTTTTCCGTAAATCTGGTCCGAATAGTAAAATTTAAAAAAAAGTCCAATAAAACTTAATCAGATAAGCTTTTTAGTTTGAGAGAGGGAGAGGGAGAGAGAGAGAGAGAGAGAGAGAGAGAGAGAGAGAGAGAGAGAGAGAGAGACAATACAGTAGGAAGAAAAATATTTCTTTTTGATGAATAATGAATTTTTACTTTTACTTTTTTAATTATAATAATTTAATTATAATAATTTATGAAGTTTTAAAAGATTTTTTAAATTCTTCAAAGCCTTGTCGTGGATAGGTTATTAAGTTATTAATTGAAGATTATATCTACAAATCGAAAATTGAAAAGTTTACTACAAATCTACGAACCAACAGATTTTTAAAATTTTTATTTTATTTATTTATTGTATCTTATTTCATTTATTTATTTGTTTTTTTGTTTTTTTTTAATAGAATGCTTTTTTTTAAATTATGGTTTCTTATCCTTACAATAAAGAATTTGGACACATGTTAATTCTGGTTAACCATACTTAGCTGTCATCATTCACTTCACAGATCAATCACTTGACGCCTCTGTGGTTAAGAAATGCTTTTATTCTAAATTTCATGCTATAAACAAGTAAAACTTGTGTAAATCAGATTAATTTAACTTTAAATTTGCTAATTTAAAAAAAGATAACGTGTCCCAAATGTATATTTTATTTTTGTAAGGTTTTTAAAACCGAGAATAAACTTTTGCTTACAAACTTGTCAAGCTGTGAAAATGGACGCAAAAAAATTTTGAAAACACGAAAAATCTGAAATTCCAGTCAGTATAATTTCTATGGGAAATACACCGGGGTATTTCGCTTGCTGGAAATAGTAAATTTAATCATTTAGCGTTCAATTAAGCTAAAACGAAAGCTTCAAGAAAACGTTTATGTTTTTAAAAATTGAATTTAAAATTTAGGTATCGAAAATAAGTGGAGGTACCTACTCAAATATATAACTCATCCGTTTTTTAAAGTTTTTCGTTCTAGATTTTGACACCACATTTTTGCAGAAAGCGGTAATCTAGTAATCAGTCGATGGATACAATTTTTTCCAGCACATATATTGATTCTTCACGCTATATATATATATATATATTTCCTAAATAAAAATGAAAAACCGCAAATGTTTTGGGTTATAAAGTGAATTTTTTTTATAAAACATGTTGTATGTTATGTTTTATATTTTGCTATGCGTGTTTCTGGACTCGCGACCTTCATCAAGCATCAAGCAAATAGTGGCTTTTCTACATGTTATTAAAAGGAATTAATTGTCCTTATAGTTCCGGTGTTTAATCACCATCTTGTTTGTGTGTAGATTTGTAAAGAAATTTTCTTCCGCTTTAAGTGGTAATAAAATAATTGGGATAGGTCAAAATTAGGGTAAAGAAAGATATGAAAATACTTCAAAAATAAAATGGAAAAAGTTTACTTATGACGCGTTTAAACCAATCTCTGAACAGGCATGTAAATTGATACACTACATTGGTTTTCTGTTTTGTGGTTGTAGGCTTATGAGAGCCGAAAGCTGAGAACCAACATAATAAAAAAATATATCCAAATGCTGGACAATTTTTGTCTTTATTTTCACCTGAAATTAAAATCAAAATACAATGTTTAGAACGGCTCAGAACATAATAGATATTCATTATCTGTTATATTTAACAATATATGCTTAGAAAATTATCTGCTGTCGAGATACATTATATATATATATATATATATATATATATATAAACTTATTTATAAATGGAACTTTGTCTGTGTGTGCGTGTATGTGTGTGTGTGTGTCTGTGTGTACGTTATCTATAGACTCCGAAACGGCTGAACCGATTTTCTTGAAAATTTACACAGTTGTACTATAAGCGTCTGCGAGTGTTCTTTTTGTTTTGTGTCGAGGTACCCCCGATAAATATTGAAAATCGCTAATCGAAAAACTCGGGTTATAGAAGGAGTGGTCCGATTTTAATCAAATTTGATACACTCATAGACAAAGACGTAAGAAACGATATTCAGAAGTTTCTAGGTTGCAGTTCGTACAATAATGCAGAAAATCGATAATATATATATATATATATATATATATATATATATATATATATATATATAAAAGGCAAGATGTTTGTGTGTGTGTCTGTTTATCTGCCTGTATGTCTGTATTTTTTCAGCCCTTTTATTTTAGTTTTTGCTTCAGGTTTGGCTCTAAGTAGGTATAATTGTAGTTCTTAGTCTCAGCCATGATACCATTTACTCAGAGGACTTATTTAGCCTTCAAAATTCAGTTTCCGACGAAAAAACTTGAAATCAAAATTTGACTTACATCCATTCATTTTTCTTTCAGTCTACGGTTTTGCTTTAACTGGAAACAACTATTGTGCCAACTTTCGTGCCAATGTCCAAAGAGTCTGAGCTTCAGGACCATGGATTAGTTTTAAAGCTTTCATTACACCCGAGCAACGCCGGGTTATACTGCTAGTATATATATATTTCCAAACATATATTGTTAAATATAACGGACAATGAATGTCTATTATGTTTAATATGACTCACTCATACACACTAAAAAGAACCTTCAGATATTGGAGGCCATTTACATTAAATCAAAGCAACTCACACGCAATAAAATCAAATTTCAATCTCGTCACAACACATTACATTACATTTAGACATATAGTTCTGTTGTTGACATCTCGGTCTCTCACGTGGTGTGACGTCATAGAACCACATTACAAATTTACGACCTGTGTCTGCTATTCGGTGATTGTTATCGTCGCATAGCAATGTTTTAAGTCATCACAAGATAATATCATCTTTGATGGTGGATGTTTTTATGTTAATGTCCCTGTAACCTCTCTGAAGATGGCTCATGTGATCCGAAAGATTAGAACAAACATCATAAAAAATATTCAAATGTTAGACAATTTTTGTCTTTATCTTCACCTGAAATTAAAGCCGAAATACGATGTTTAGAACGGCTCATGATTAAACATAATAGACATTCATTGTGTGTGTGGGGGGTGTATATATGAAGAGACAATATATATGAAGAGACAGTGTTGCGAAATAACTCGTTTACAAATAAAAAATATTCAAAAGTTTTACAATATAATTGTATCAAATACTTTTAATACAGCTGTGTACTGGTCTAATTTAATTATGACCTAACACTAATTAATTAAATAATTAATATGCCGTTGTCTTTCAATTGCGCACTTTTATCATCAGTGTATAACGATAAACGATACAGAATTTACTGGACCGCACGGAGAAAAAAACAACAATGCAAGAATTCAGAATATCACACTCACTGAAAAACATGCCAATTCGAAACAAGCATGTATATATGCTATGTTTATTACAAAAATATTGAACAGTTTCTTACCATAATCAGATGGATAGCATTATTCTTCCTAAAATAATAGGCAGGGAGGGGGAGAAAAAGACGTGAGTAATTTCAATTTTAAAACCAGGGGTTATCCCCCTGCAATCAAAGAATTAATTAAATTTGGAAAAGATATGACCAAATAAAATTTTAAAACAATCAACAACTTCCAAAAACTATTAAACTCTAAAGTAAAAATTAAAAAATATAAAAATATAAAAAAAACACAAAATGTTTTTATTAAAGGAGACAAATCTAATAACATATATCATATGAAATAAACCCAAAAGTATACAGAAACAGGATTAATGAAGAAATCACTAAATCTAACAAAAATCCCGGATTCCTATATTGAAAATATGAACAAGGAAGCTAAAATTATTACAGATAAACTGGATTTAAGCAACAAGATACAAATTTTAACAGGTAAGCAAGCTTTCCTAACAATAAAAGACCACAACAATAGCTCCCTCGTACCGATCATAAACCCAACAAAAAACGAAGTGGGTCAAATAAACCATCAAATATTAAAAAAAACATTTCTGAGAAATGATACTCAAGCCAACCAGTTAACAAACATTTTCCTGGTTTCAAAAAATTCAAAACAAAAACAAATGTACTTTCCTAAAATATGACATTAAAAAAATTTTACCCATCAATATATAAAAAAGGTTTAATGGAAGGGCTAAATGTCGCTAAATGGTACATAGATATACCATCCGAACATATAGATATAACTCTGTACAGAACTTATTCAAGGTCTTTATATATATATATATAATAATAATAATAATAATAATAACAATAATAATAACTATGATTATTAAACCGACTCTGCGTGTATTCCAATCTCAAAATTTTATAGAAGGGAATTTCTAAGACTACGAATGACCAGCAGAATCTAAATCCGTTACTGCCCTCGGCTATAAAGCTTTGGGCAAAGAGGGGGAAAAAAAAAGAAAACTGCCTGGGACCGACAATACATACGGTTCCTCCCAGTAAAAAGAAAAAAAACCCTCAACGGAACAAACAACCAGAAAAGAAAAGTGCTCGATACACACAACCGAAAAGTATTTAACTAAAAGGCAGTAACGCAGAGCAAACACACTAACAAAATAGCAAGATCGCCAAGACCGACCGCGGTTTCGCACAACGGCTCGTCAGGGCCCTGACGAGCCGTTGTGCGCCGTCGCTGGCGATCTTGCTATTTTGTTAGTATATATATATATATATACATACATACATACATATATATATATATATATATATATACATACATACATATATATATATATATATATATATATATGTATGTATGTATGTATATATATATATATATACATACATATATATATATATATATATATATATATATATACATACATACATATATATATATATATATATATATATATATATATATATATATATGTATGTATGTATGTATTACCAAAAAATCTCTAATTATGATAACACACAAAGTAGGAAATCAAACCGGCTAAACAAAGATCACCTAAACCCATTGACATCTCTTTCTCGAACGTCCGAGGTATCCGTACCAACTTTTGCAGCATTGAGTCCTTCCTCCGCGTAAACTCACATGACATCTTAGCTCTCAATGAAACTAACCTTGACCCTTCTATCTTTTCCTCTGATTTCTATATCCCTGGTTAACTTCCCCTCTTTAAGAAGGGCTTTTATGTCCATACTTGCATGTACTTGGAGTTTATGTCAGCGAACATGTCCCTCTAGCTACGGTGATTACTCTTGAATCTCCAGATTATTCCTACATGTTTCTTCGTCTCTTTCTACTAAGCTCGGTTAGCTGTTTCTTTTTCTCTACCTCTTCCTCTTCTCTTCTGACTGTTCCTCACTAGACAGCATCTTGAACAATATAGACTAGGCCATTTCCTCTCATCCGTTTGCTAATATATTTGTGTTCAGAAACTTTAATTCCTACCATGCCAAGTGGCTAGAAAACTCTGTTACAGATCTTGTTGCTGTCCATACCATTGAAAGAATCAATCTCTTACGCAAGTGGTGGATTTTTCTATGCTTTTCCCCAATAGCACTCATGAACTCGGCTCACTGCTAGATCTCTGTTTTACTTATATTCCTGAATCTTGCCATGCCATGCCACCCTCTTGACAACTCTGCTGTGGTTTCCGTTAGTATCTCTCTCCACAACCCCTCCCCACAATAACCTCTGACTAGCTGAATATCTTACTTCTACCAAAGACATGACTGGGGGTGTTTCCGCCATTTTCTGTGTGACATCGCTTGGAACAAAGTTTTTAGTCTTCTCGTTGAACACTGCATCCGACGTCTCCTCTTGGGTTAAAGCTGGTATCGATGTTTTCGTCCCAACCATGAAGTTCAGACAAACCCCATTCATCCCCCTGGTACTCCCCTGCTTGCTCGGGCGCTATTGCTCACAGGAATGACTTCTTCCGGCTTTATCAGTGCTACGCGTTTGACTATAATAGGCGCCTTTTTGTCTCTGCTCGTAATGAGTGCAAGAGAATCCTAAATGATGCTAAGCTGTTGTTTGCTGACAGAATGAAGCAGTGTATAAGATCCCGCAAGTTCGGCTTCAAAGACTACTGGTGGCTCTTCAAAAATGTGTTAAGCAACTGTAAGCTCTCAATCCCTCCTTTAATCAATAAATTTAAGATCCTCACAGCTTCAACGGATAAAGCTGAGTGCTTTGCTCGCAGATTCTTTACCAACTCCACATTCGATTCGTTTGGAGTATCCTCATCCGACTTCACACCTAAAAAAGTGATTCAACTGAGTGATATTTACATCACCCTCTTGCTGGTCTCTAACATAATTTCAAAGCTTGACCCGCATAAGGCGAGAAGAGGTTACAGAATCCCAATCATCGTCATGAAGAATGTGCCACTGAACTTTCGTCTGTTCTCTCCAAACTCTACAACTGCTGCTATTCTGCTTCTTGCTCCTCCTCTGTTGTTCCTGTATTTAAGAATGCTAGAGAAAACACAGATCACTCTAATTATCGCTTTATCAGCTTCCTACCGATTTTTGACAAGGTGTTCGAGGCTATTATCAATGCTGAATTGGTTCAACATCTCACAGCCCACATCCTCTTTTCCGAAAAACAGTATGGCTTTTGCTTTGCCAGGTCTACTGCTGATATGCTAACGACCATCACAGAGTACATATATCAGGTTCTCAATAAGAACAGCGAAGCTCGAACTGTTGCCCTAGATATTTCCAAAGCATTTGACAGAGTGTAGCACGCTGGCCTTCTGTGCAAGCTTCAGGGCTAAGGTACAACTGAACGCTTGTTTGAACTAATCCAGTCGCTCTTTTCAAATCGCGTAATGAAGGTAGTATGGAATGGGCATGCTTCCAAATATTTTCATACAAACGCAAGTGTCCCTCAAGGCTCTATTCTAGGTCCTACACTTTTTCTGATCATCATCAACGATCTTCTCCCTGATGTAATCAGATCCCAAGTAGGCATCTATGCTGACGACACCACAATTTACTCCTGCCTCCATAAGAAATCTGTCGAAGTTGACAAAGCAAACCTCGCTTCTGATCTTGAAAAGGACCTCCAATCTGTAGTGGACTGGGGTAAGAAAGGGCTCGTAAATTTTAAAGCTTCCAAAACAAAGCTGCTATCCTTTAACCACCATAGACAATCTCTTCTACTACCCCATCAGCATGAATCAGGCTAGTCTCCCTGAAAGGAAAACACTGAGCCTCCTCGGCCTAACTCTCTCAGCCGATCTTAAGGAGAATGTCTACATTGAATCAATAGAATAATCTGCTGTTAGGAAGGTCGGTTCGCTATGTCGGGCTAAGAAGTTTTTCTCGTCAGAATCCATCTTGCACATATACAAATGTACCATCCACCAGTGCATTGAATACTACTGTCACATCTTGTCTGGTGCCCATGCTATTCATTTCGGGGTTCTCGACAAAATCCAAAGGGGAATCTGCAATGTAATTAATCCCGACCTGGCAGCTCCACTCCATTAACTTTCCTACAGACTTAATGTGGCTTCCCTCTGTCTCTTCTACAAATACTTTCATGGCTTTTCTCTCGACAAACTTAGCTTCCTGGTCCCCCGTCTGAACGAATTTACTTGAGCCACCAATCAAATGTAAAAACAACTTTTATTCTAACATCTTCTTTTCTCGCACTTTCCGCCTGTGACATTCTGTTCCGTATACTTGCTTTCCTGATACCTACAAACGTTAAGAGTATAAATGCAATGTCAATTGCCATCTCTTATCTTCTTGACTACCATCTTTTTCCCAAAAAACCCTTGTATATTGTTCTTCTCCTTTTCCACTCTACTTTTATGCAGCTATTTACACGGCAATGTTCCCATCCTTATCTTACCCACTCCCTTGTTCCTCTTTCCATTTACTCTCCTCTAATGTAACCCCTGCACACCAGTAGCAGTACTGCATTGCTTGGGGTAAAACGATTATATATATATATATGAAAATAAAACCAAACCGGATTTACACAAAGATCTATAATTCCGTTCTAGTCAGTCATGGTCACTTTTGCACTAATACCCTTGCGAAAAGTATTAATATCCCCCCACAAACACCTGTGATTTAAAGAGTAGTGTAGACAAGACTCTTTTGATTTCGGTGAAAACCGGACAAAGAAGGAGAAATCATTAGGGAAACAATACACTATCTTTCTCAAAAAAGGAAAGGCAACTCACAGATAATAAAAGATCCATCGAAAGCCAGGTACATCTATGTCCTGACGGGACAACATTCAAAATTTTTTCTTTTTTTCTTTTCTTTTTAATCATTTCGCCCCAAGCAAGGCATTAAATCAACTGAGACACAAGGAGGTTACAGAGTTTGACAGAATAAGGAAAAAGAAAAACTTTATTCAAGAGAACGAGCAATAAAAATTAGGAATCAATAACACAGTAGATAACGATTGAAATTGCATCATGAGACAACGCACGTGTGTAACGATCCATAAAAAATGGTAGTAACGTATCAATAAAAAAATGCTTAAATCAACATCTTCACTAAAATATTATATCACTGTTTTGCGTAGAATGTTATAAGAGTTGAAACTCACTCGGTTCAATAATGCGCCATTTTGTATCAGCTGTCGTATGACAAATAAAATAAGTGGGTTGTGGAACAACGAACATGAGACCATGTCGCCATTAAACTGGCGATTCGCTACTTTGATTGTTTTGAACACATAACTCAATAAATCCCGGGCCAAACTAGTAAAACAACAACTTTTAGGCAAAATTCGACTTTATTCATCAACATAGTCTCGTTCTAGGTTGATACACTGATTTTAACGCTTCTCTGACAATTCGATGCCTTTTTGGAGAACGATTTGTCTTTGGCCTCAAAATACGACTCTGAAAAACTGAGGCGTATTTTCTCACTTCTTCATTGGAGCTAAATCTGTTTCCCTGGAGCATTCTTTTGAGGTCGGCAAATAGCCAATAATCGCTGGAGGCCAGATCTGGAGAATAGGGTGGACGCGGAAGCAATTTGAAGTGCAATTCATGTAGTTTTGCCATCGTTGCTTATGACATGGTGCGCTGTCTTGGGGAAAGATCACTTTTTTCTTCTTAATGTGTGGCCGTTTTGTGGCTATTTCTTCCTTCAAACGCACCAATAATGCTATATAATATTCGCTATGCTATTGATGGTTCTTCCTTTCTCAAGGTAATTAATGAACAAAATACCATGCGCATCCCAAAATATGGAGGCCAAAATCCTGTCTGCTAATGTTTGCGTCTTTAGTCGCTTTAGACGGCTTTCATCTGCTGCTGTCCACTCAGCTGAAAGCCGATTTGACTATGGAGCGATGTCGTGGATCCATATTTCATCCATTGTCACATATTTACGCAAAAACTCCTTGTTGCATTGAAACAGTTTCAAACAAAGTTCTGAATCGTCCTCGCGTTGTTGTTTTTGATCGACTGTGAGCAAATGCGGCACCCACTTTGAACACAGCTTTTTCATTGACAAATGTTCGTGCAAAATAGTGAATACACTGCCTTCTGATATGTTCAACTCCTCTGCTATCTCACGCAACTTCAATTTACGATCGGCCAAAAGAAGTTTGTAGATGTTTTAGTTGTTTTTCGCGGCAACTGCCAATGTTGGGCGACCTGAGCGTTCAGCACCATTTGTGTCTGTACGATCGTGTTTAAAGTCAGCATACCCCCTCTTAACCATTGTTTCTGACGAAGCAGAGTCCGAATAACACTTATCAAGCCATTGCTTTACTTGAACAGTATTTTTCCCTTAGAAAGCAATGCTTTATCAACACACAAAATTCATATTTTTCCATTATTTTGAAAATTTGCAACAGTAGCTTCAGTTAAATAACTGTAATTTGTAAACTCATAATCCGATTGGGCCCAAATTTTTGTCACGTGCCATTTGAAGGTTGGCACTTCATAAAAATCATATGGAATTTTTATTAGTGGCGCTATCTATATGTCAGGCCAGGGATTTATTCAGTGGTGTTTTATGTTCCACAGTAAATAGTAGAGTACTTATCAAAATATAAATAAAGAGATTGTTTGTCGAGACCTTGGCCTATCTGTGTATACTCTCTACGATGAAAACGTCGCCTCCCGGTAGTTTTACCTAAGATTGTATCATATCTGCTTTCCGTGAAAATTATCACACACACACACACACACACACACACACACACACACACACACACACACACACACACACACACACACACACACAGTATCTATCTATCTTAGATATTCATTAACATATATATACACTTGTGCAAATTGATTGAAACAATTGCTTTAGTTTCCTATCTTTCATCATACGGTCCGTTTTCAGACCCATTAGAGTTACAACGTATAATCGATGTCTATTTTTTCACAGATTAGGTCATTTGCAGTGGTGTGCAGTAATATGAATCTATTTTCGGTGTGTATGATAAAATTTGTTTGAGCTTGAAAAATATTGCGTCAACATTGATTGCATCAGATTTTTCTCACGCCCAGAAACTATTGTCTCGACTGACGATTAGTTGTCCTACGGCCATTGTCTGTGATAGACGTTACTGCAAGGAAACGTACGAAAATTTTAACGCTGCAAGAACACAAAATAAATTGCTTTACAGTCAAAACCTGAGGCTAAAATAACATCAGAAACATGACATCATTGAGAAGGTCCAGTGAAGTGGCTGAAAGCGCTAGGAAAGTTAATAATTATAGAACATTTCCTTATCTCCAGCAAAAAGGAAACATAAGAATATTGGAAAAATGGGGTATACAACAATTAGCAGGAGTAGGAAAAGCTACGTAAGTGAGCTCAGTGCCATAAAAAATAACATCTAGATATCCACAATAAATTTCTTACTTCCCTTAGCAAAATTCTTGTTGATAACAACATCATTCTAAATAAAATTAAAAAAACAAAAACAAAAAAAAACAAAAAAAAAACAATTCAAGCCTAGCGTCAAACTTACCTTACCAAACAGCGGCAGTAACGCGTTGGTGATCATTTACAACGACATTTTTAAACCACGTTTTTCCCTGTACAGCCTATATTTTTATTACTTTAACACAATACACATTAGTTAGAAGATAAACATTATACAAATATTAACAACGTATCGCTTGCATTTATTTACACGCAAATACCATTGGGAAAGGTATGAATCCGTCACTTCTTCCTCTAGCTATGAGTTAAATAGCAGGTCAGATTGTGCCCTATAGCCTGGGTTGGCAACCAGTCTACCGCATAAAGTAATGGCCTACTGCGGGAAAATCTTCTGCCCAGACAGTCATGTATCTTTCGAGACATTATGACTCGAGCGAGTATCATATCATGGCACGTAACTGACCGATATAAGTCAGAGAAACTGGCTAATAAATTGGCCGAAAGCTCTTGCAATAATAATTATTGTACACACATTTTCTGCACTCTCTTAGCATCCACAAAAAAAAAAAAAAAAAAAAAATTCCAAACAAGAAATTCAATAAAAACGTACATAATTATAATTCCACGGAAATAGAGTAATTCGAGAAAATTAGTCGACTACCTAAAGCATGCGAGGAGACATATAAACAGTTTAAATATAGCAAACCCTCGGAGGCCATTTTTAAAAAAATATGTATTACAGATGAAATTATTCAATTATAGTAACAGATTGGTAACATTAATAGTCTTAGTCTCTCTTAATCACTCTCTCAGTCTCTGTCTTAATCTCTCTCTCTCTCTCTCTCTCTCTCTCTATATATATATATATATCTTTTTCAGTATCTGTTTTAGTCTCTACCTTTCTCTTTTTCAGTTGCTGTTTTTCTCTCTCTCTCTCTCTCTCTCTCTCTCTCTATCACTCTCTCTCTCTATCACTCTCTCTCTCTCTCTCTATCACTCTCTTCCTTCGGCTGTTTTAGTCTCTCTCGTTATTTCAGTCACTACCTTAGTCTCACTCTATCTTTGTCATAGTCTCTCGTTCTCTCTCTCTCTCTCTCTCCCTCTGTTTTAGCCTTTTTATCTCAGTCACCTCGTCTCTCTCTCTCATTCTCTTTTTCAATCTTGCGCTCTATCTCAATCGCTGCCCTAGTCTCTCTCTTTCTCTCTCTTTCTCAGTATCTGTCTTAGTCTACACCGGTTACATGACAGCAGCTCCGATAAATTGTACAAGAAAACTGCAAGAAGATAGCCAAACCCAGGAAACAACCCCGGTCTGCTGACCCTATATGAAGGGATTATCGAAAAGAACATACAAAAGATCCATGATCCATATAACATCAAGACTACCTTTAAAAGTGGTTGAACACTTCGCAGACACCTCTTCCGAGTAAGACCTTCCGTAGAGGAGAACACGATTACAGACTGTATGTACGTCATCCCATACAGCTGTGGTAAGAAATGGAGAACCAGGTAGCCCTTTTACAACAGGAGCATTGCAAAGCTGTAACAAGAGGGGAAATTTAAAAAAATCAGGTATAGCTGACCACACAGGGAAGGAAAGGAAAATCACAGTCCCCTGTGGGATGAAGTTGAAATAATAGGCAGAAAACGTCAATGGAAAAAATGAAAACTTAAGAAATCAGCGCATATGCTGGGTTACAGAAATCTCCTAAGCTGACCAAGCATAGAAATAAATACAATATAGGAACCAGTAATACGGAATGTTAGAGAAAAACAATAACAAAAAATAAAATGACATTGTAATATGAGCTCTGGCAAAAAATAGTTACTGAGATTTCCCCCAAGTTCATACACACAGTGTTACATGACCCAGTGGATAAAAGGTATGGTTGAATTCTTGAATCCAGTGACCCAAAGAATTGTGAGTTCAATACCTGGCTACAACAGAGGTGAACAAAAAACTTTGAGAGGCTGTTAACAAATGGACCACCGATTCTATCAGACTATTCAGCAATAAAGAACAAGTATTATTCCCTGTATAATTCAGTGTTGGATATTATTTGGAGAAGATGTGGGCAGTGCCTAGTAGCCCACATTGCTCCAGGGAAAACAATAAAGAATCCAGGATAGGACTTTGACGATTTACAAGGTTTTAGGATTTGCATGTTTTTATTGGGTTAGCACTAAAATGTCGCTTTCTTTTCTTCCAACTGCCTAAATTGAACATCTTGATGTGAAAGCGAATAATCGAAAGGCATTATTAAAAGAAGTAAGCGAAAGGGATTATTAAATGGAATAAACGAAAAGGGACTATTAAAGGAAATAAGAGAAAGGGATTATCAAAGGGAATAAGCGAAAGAGATTATTAAAAGGAATAAGCTAAGGGGATTATTGAAAGAAATAAGCGAAAGGGATTATTAAAAGGAATAAGGGATTATTAAACTATCCAATTCAATAGTTTCGTAGGCGAGAAGTGCAAAAAAATAAATTATTAGAATAGAACTTACGTTGCATCTAGCTGTAAAAGGATAGAACATAACTATCAATCTAGTACAGCACTTACCAAAGAGGAAAACTCATACGAATAATTTCCATGAAAATATTTATAGAAAAGGCACATGGGAAGATACGTCACGACGTTAATAAAGTTATCAAAGCCTTGATTTGTCCTTGGGAGAAAGTGAAAAAAAAAAAAAAAAAAAAAAAGAAAAGAAAGAAAGAAAGAAATTAAGCATAGTAATTTTTATAACCATGACGCCATGTTTGTAACCACTGTAAGAAGACAGAATGAACGAATGTGTGATTTACAGAAATATATATCTTGGTGCAGATCAGGTTCCTTCCAGTTTTATTTTGCATGATTTGATTGTGAGTGTGATAGCTACAATGCAGGTTTCTTAAAGAATAACAAAGCCTGGGAATTATCGTCTGTTGCTTTGAATTTCAAAACATGCTATTATTCTCTATTCGGCTTGAGCTTATTTTACTCTATTTAAAATAAAAGAACTAGAAAGCTAACTGGGATATTTCGACGCATCAGACGGATTTTAGCCATATATTAAGCCAAGTGGCAAACTAAGCTATTTTTCCATTTGAATCAGTTAGCAAGTAAGTTTTTTTTTAGAATATCATGATCGTAACTAGAAATACACATTTTTTTTTAATCATATCACCCCAAGCAAGGCGGTAACGCTACTGATGTGCAGGAGGCTATATAAGAGTGAGAAGATTGGAAAAGAGAAAACCGGAAACCGCATCCTAAACAGGAAACAAGGGATGAGCCTCTTCACCTGTTCAATAGATATGGGTGGAGTGTGAACCGGGCGATAGTTTAGTCTATCTACTCCAATTGAAAAAACAAAAAAAACAAAGTGAGAAGATTAGAAAAGAGAAAACCGGAAACCGCATCCTAAGCAGGACACATTAATACTTCATGGTTTCCTTTTTTAATTTTTGATGAATCTTAATACTTAATCAGTGAAAAATCTTATAAGAGTCCTAAGATAATAAAATATCCGTAGAAATTCCCCTATCGCGTTGTTAGTTATTTGAGCCTGACAAATTAAAAAAATATTACAATAGTAACAATCATAAATATGAATGCTGGTCATTATTTTAAAAAAGTAAGGGGATACAAATAAAATGTTTTGAAATTATTTTCTTCTGAAACTGACCATAAACACTTCTTTCTTTCTTTCTTTCTTTCTTTCTTTCTTTCTTTCTTTGAAACCAAGCAGCGTCTATGATATGTCTTTTCATTCATTCCACGGACCAAAACAGAATAGTCTATTATTCATGAGGTACTGATGTTAATTCTTCTTTTCTTTCTGTCACTTTAACAAAATGGCCTCTCTGATATGTCTTTCTGTCTTTCCACGCAATCAAAAAGGAATAGTTCATTACTTATGAGGTATTGGCAGAAGACATTAAACATTTCTTTCTTTCTTTCTTTCTTTTTCTGAAATCAAGCAGTATCTCTGATATGTTCTTTCCGTCTTTCCACATGATCAAAACGGAATAGTTCATTAGTTATTAAATATTACAGAAAATGTTACACACGTATTATTTTCTTTCTTTCTTTGTTTCTTTTTCTCACTGAAAGCTAGTAGCGTCTTATATATGTCTTTTCTGTCCTTCCACGCGATCTAAACGGAATAGACCATTGTTTATGAGGCATTGGCAGAGTGTAAAAGTCATAAGTGAGAGATGAACAGAATTATAATAAAATGGCTTCGTTTCTAACATTTGTGGGTTTATGCCAAACTAAGAGAAGCCTAATAATTTATACGGTATTAAAAGCGTATCCACCCATCATGCTTGGATCATTAAACATGGTGATGAATTATTTTCCACCCTAGAACCGATTTCCAGGGTCGTAACGTTGTTAGCCTCTCGCTACCCCAGTCATTGTTTCCATGGTAAATGTTTAGACGAGCTACATTCCTTTGACTCACCAGTTCAGGCTTTGGTACACGTCGCTACCCATCTTCATCCCCTTTGTAATCCATTGGCAAGGAGGAAGCTCCACGCAAAAAACTTATTCCAAATAAACATTTCTTTGTAAACTATACTCCAAAAATTATGCTTTTCTGATCATTACGATCCAACTTCTTCAAGTCAAAGAACAACTGTTATCTATCTTACCTATCCTCATAATATGTACTTTTTACTAACAGACTAAACTATCACCCGGTTCACACTCCACCCACGTCTTTTGAACAGGTGAAGAGGCTCATCCCTTGTTTCCTGTTTAGGATATGGTTCCCGGATTTCTTTCTTTTTTTTTCCAATCCTCTTTCACTTTTTTTTCTTCTCTCTTTGTTTTTCTCAATTGGAGTAGATAGACTAAACTATCGCCCGGTTCACACTCCACCCATACCTATTGAACGGGTGAAGAGCCTCATCCCTTGTTCCCTGTTTAGGATGTGGTTTCCGGTTTTCTCTTTTCCAATCATTTTACTCTTAAGTGGCCCCATGCACATCAGTGGCGTCACCGCCTTGCTTGGGTTGATATGATTAAAAAAAAAAAAGTAAGTAAGTAATAGTACTATTGCAATAGTAATAAAAACACAAAAATACATATGACTTCTCTTGTTTTTTTTTTGTTTTTTTAAATAGTGGAGGCCTGCATGCATCTCAAGGTTGAGTGCTGAACAGTCGGGAAATTGCCAACTTCCTTCGGCTATTGCCATAAGCACCAAAGCCTGCTACTGTACCTGCTTTTCTTGGGGCTATGGAACAATGTAACCTAGGGGATAAATAATATAGTACCATACTTCATTTCACCAATATTAGCTTCCAGTTTTGTAATAGTAATATTAGCTGCTTCCTTACACACCATAGCGGAAATAAATTGAAACAACTACTTCAGTTTCCTTTCTTTCATCATATGTACATTTTTAGACTCACTGAAGTGACAGCGTATAATCAATATTTATTTTTCCTCAGATTAGGTCATTTGCAATAGTGTACACTAGTATGAATCTATTTTCGGAGTACATGATGAAATTTGTTTGGGCTTGAAAAATGTTGCGTCATATTTGATTGCATCAGATTTTTCTCACGCCCAGAAACTATTGTCTCGACTGACGATTAGTTGTCCTACGGCCATTGTCTGTGATGGACGTTACTGCAAGGAGGCGTAGAAAATTGCAACGCTGCAAGAACACATTGACAAGCCTGATATGGCGATCGTGGATATTGTTGATATCAGCCTTTCAACTGTCAGTCGTGTCATCAAGGCGAAGAAACAAACTGGATTCATCAGTCCAAAACGTAAAGGAAAATGCGGTCGGAAGAGAAAAACAATGCCAAAAGATGACGTATACGTGAAAGTGACAAAGATCCTTGGAAGACATTATTCGTTTCGTTTTAATTAATTTGCACAAGAGTGCAAGTGTATTGACAGAACAGCCAATTCTACTTGAGTTACACTTTTCTTCACTTCCTGACCATAGAGTAGTATTTGTTCTCATTTCTAGTTGCGACGGTAATATTAGGCGTTTGATTCGTTTATTCCTTGACCGAGCAGCCAGTGTTATTTCACATCCTGGCTCTCAGAATGGGATCAAAGTATTTGTACTTCGCATTTTGAATTGCAATGAAACATTTACCATTCTTTGATAGAATGGAACCTTCATCATTCTTTGACCGAGCAGCCGTAGGTATTTTCAGTTGAAATTTATAAAATCTTTCTTCTAAAATAATTTTTCAGGAAAATAGGCTTCTCACGTTCATTCACTCTTTCTAGTACTGATGGGTGCTTTCTTCCTAACCTTTTTTTAAGTAGTCATAATCTTCATTGTCATCATTTTCTTTTCGAGTTATATGTGCTATCTATTTTAATTGTTGTTGCTGTTGTATATCTTAAAGAGACGTGGTTTCTGTTATTTGGTATCGTTTGAGATACTTTAGCGCCAGTTCATGAGGTTTATGAAGAAAAATTAGATCCGTCAGCAAGGATTCTGATCCGTCAGCAAGGACTCTGATCCGTCAGCAAGGATTCTGATCCCTCAGCAAGGACTCTGATCCGTCAGCAAGGATTCTGATCCCTCAGCAAGGACTCTGATCCGCCAGCAAGGATTCTGATCTGTCAGCAAGGACTCTGATCCGTCAGCAAGGATTCTGATCCGTCAGCAAGGACTCTGATCCGTCAGCAAGGATTCTGATCCCTCAGCAAGGACTCTGATCCGTCAGCAAGGATTCTGATCCCTCAGCAAGGACTCTGATCCGTCAGCAAGGATTCTGATCCCTCAGCAAGCACTCTGATCCGTCAGCAAGGATTCTGATCCGTCAGCAAGGACTCTGATCCGTCAGCAAGGATTCTGATCCCTCAGCAAGAACTCTGACCCCTCAGCAAGGATTCTGATCCCTCTGCAAGGACTCTGATCCGTCAGCAAGGACTCTGATCCGGTAGCAAGAAACAATCGGTTGGAGGTTTTAATTGCTTTTGTTTCCATGTTCACTCTGACTCAAGTTGGTAGCACTTGTTAGGTTTCCAGCTATAGACAAATAGTGAACCCCAAACAAAAACAAAGCATTACAAAAGTATAAAAATATATTTTTATAGTTAAATGACCACCGATACATTTTTAAAGCAAATGACTAGCAATGCATTTATTGTAGAATTACCAATAATAGATTTGATAACAAAATGACCAACAATTCATTTTATCTGCAGTTACACTTTTCTTCACTTCCTGACCATGTAGTTGGGATCATAGTGTAGTATCTGTTCTCATCATTTCAAGTTGCGACGGTAATATTGCGTTCAAAATATATTCAGCTGAGGCCATAAAATTGTTAAAAATATTTAGATTTCGGCATTAAATAACCCTTAGAGGTGTTAATATGACGTGAAACAAAACCAACCAAGCAACATGAAAGAAACTTTATGGTATTAATCCATATAATATCTTACAATCTTTTAAAGAAATCAAACTGTATTCCAAAATATAACTTCAACAAAACTACAATATAAAACACACAAATCACCTCTCCTAGTAATCAAGTCCACACAAATGTATATGCACAAAAGCTGAGTATCATCTACCATATATTACAATGTGAAAGCAGAATAACATATATCATATTTTTATTACTTCAAAGCTCCCAAGAATATTACATTTTGGCATTAAATTACCCGTGAGGATTTTATATGCCTTGAAACAGACAAATCAATCAATTAAAAATCAACCATAACGTTCGAAAAAGGATGTGATAAGGCCTACATACTTCATTGACACGTAGCCTTCTTTAACCATTGGGAAATCGGCTTCATGCAGCTGACAGCTTAGATATTTATGAACGATTTTTGGATGAGCTTCAAAATATTATATTTGGACCACTGAAAATTGATTCGAAATACCTGGTGGGGGCATTTTAATTTTTTTTTTGTAGAATTTCACAACGAGAAAACAATCGAGAAAATTAGGACAACAACAGCAAATGCTGAGGTCAGTGCTTCAGATGTTAAATCATTTTTTGTCACTTGGTTTCTTAACCCAGACTTTTCTGCTAGCTCCTCTAGCGTAAATATTTACACAATAATACGCTGTTCTTTTGTGGATATCTAAGCTGATGATTCAACGGTATGTAGTTCAGCTCAAAAATTCTAGAGGACCAGAACCTGTCAGCTGATCTCTTCTCCGACCTAACAGCTCAGTGACCCAGACTGGTCACATTCAATGCCTCAAAAACCAAACTAGTGATGTTCCATTGTCACCGAGTGGCTCCTGAATTTTTGTCTATGGTGATGAATGGGTGTTCTCTCAGGGAGGCCCTGTATCTTGAGTGTCAATTAAGACTTAAGCTCGTTCTACATCTCAAGTGAAACTCGGACATACGATCCACCGCTAAAGATGCTGTAAAATGGTCGGTTCCCTGTACCGATTTGCTAAGTACTCTCACTCTCCTCTATTTTTGCAAAAGCCAGATCAAACCGAAAATGGAGTACTATCGGCATATATGAATAGGATCTACTGAGTTTTTACTTCCCTGTCTCGATAGACTCCAAAAGCGTCTGAATTATTTTCCACCCTAAAATCACTTTCCAATAGACGACATTTTGCAAGCCTCTCACTAAACTATCTCTGTTAAAGTGGAAAGTGGTCATTCCTTAGTTCCACAAATTCTATTCTTTTCAGCTATGGCCCTCCATGCTTCACATATTGCAACGAACCACCCTCATTCCGTATTCTATTGGTAGGATGTAAATTCCATTCAAACAGCTTCTTCCCACGAACCGCTACTGTATGAAAACGACTCCCAAGAGAATGCTTCCCCGATCATTATAACTTTAACTTGTTCAATCGAGGGTTAACCGTTACATTCCCCACATATACTCATAAACTGTGCTTTTTTTACCTTATGCTCTCTAACCATTTACACCGAGTGGCTTTTGAGCCTTGCACAGGGTGAACATTATTGAATAAAAAAATGGAAACAAAAAATCTCGAAAAAAGCGTTTTGCATAAAAATGCGTTTCTTACTCAAAACATTGACATGAAAACTAATTAATTCAACACGCCACAAGTTTTTATTATATTCCTTTGTTATTGCAGTGTATTATTTGTTACATACTTATGTAGGATGTGTGGATGGTGAAATAGATAACGGCAAGGAATGAGAACTTGAAGAGACAAGTTCGAATTCCAGTTAGATTCATTTATGCGGAAATACCTTTCTCCTCGAAATGCAGAAATAACAGATGATAAAAATAACCCATGACTTTTCTACAAATATTTTCTTGGCAACTGCTTTGACGAGCTTTTGTCCCTGGTGCCCCAACCACGTGAATTTAAGCGTTCTGCTAGATTGGCATTTAGGTCTCACCCTTTTACTGTTGAAATAGTTAAATATAATCGCCAATTCTATTTGAACATTAAATTCTCTCGAACTTCCCGACTGTGGAACGCCCTTCCGTTTACTTTCTTCTTTGATAACTACAATCTCTGAAACTGTAAATGCAACGTCAATTGCTATCTTCTATCTTCTTGAATCCTGTTTATCTTTTATCTTTTCTTCAATTCACCCTAGTACCCAGTCTTTTCTTTCCCTGTAACCCTCTGCGCACTAGTAGCGGTCTCATCTTGGTTGGGGTGAAATGATACCCCCCCCCCCCCAAAAAAAAAAACCAACCAACAAACAAACAAACAAAACACAAAACAACACTTTGTGTAAATATAGTCCTGTCATATTTATTGCCTTTTTTTTTATCAAAGGTAGAACAAAGGTTAAAACAAGAGATAAATTGGAGTAGATAGACTAAACTATCGCCCGGTTCACACTCCACCAACGTCTATTGAACAGGTGAAGAGGCTCATCCCTTGTTTCCTGCTTAGGATGCGGTTTCCGGTTTTCTCTTGTCCAATCTTTTTATTCTTACGTAGCCCCCTGCGCATCAGTGGCGTTTTCGCCTTGCTCGGGGTGATATGATTAAAAAAAAAATCATTATTAATGCTTCCAAAGTTTTTATTGTTAAAAACTCAAACAAACAAACCAAACAAACAAAACAAAACAAAACAAAAACAAAAGGAACAACTAGCGCCAAAGAATAATCGATACTTACAATTCTGAATAGGTAAATATGCATCTACATATAAGAAATGAGCAAGAAGACCGTTTCACAAAAACATTCAACTGCTGTCGGCTGCTGCGGAAAGTTTTAGACAACGTGTGGCGCTGCCTACGTCACCCCTCAACGAAATAATGAAAACTGATGAAAAAAGTGCCTGACCATTTATATTGATGGACCACTGAGCAAATTACAGGACGGACTGTATGTATAAACAGGTATAACATAAGATGCTTGTGCATGAAACTTTGAGTAACATCTTAGGAAAAGGAATAAAGGTAAACTAGTGTTAACATATTTTAGCTCTGTTCTTTTACATTGAGCACTATGTTTTTTTTTTAATATTCCGTGGGTGCTATATTTGTGAGTGTGTGCATTGTGTGTGTGAGTGTGTGCATTGTGCGTGTGAGTGTGTGCATTGTGTGTGTGAGTGTGTGCATTGTGCGTGTGAGTGTGTGCATTGTGTGTGTGAGTGTGTAAAGTAAAAATGTTTGAGTCTATATCCCCTTTATTTTAAACGCTATTTTTATTTTACGATTCAGAGAACATTTTTAGTAACTGGTTTTACAAAATAAAATTGACGACTTCAATTCTTCAAAAGTTCTGCGTATAATTAATATAAACATTAAGTGGTACAAAAAATAATTTCCCGAAATTTCATAAAATGAAATAAGTGGGGAGTGGTTGACATATGTAAAAAATACTTTTGCCAAGATTTTCTAACGAAAAAAATATCTAAAGTAATTTCATTTCTTTGTGAATAAGTCCTGAAAGTTTCAGTAAAATCCGACAATTATTTGATTTTTACAAGAATTTTCAAGTCAATGATATTAAATTTTTTTATATTGATCGTTTGTTCCCCGCTGACGGAAAAAGAAAGAAAAAAAAACCCCAAAAATCTTTTACCCCAAATTTTGTAAATTCTAAGAAAGATTGAAAAGTACAATTTAATAATTCTTTGGTCTTTTTTCTTAATGACAACTTAATAATTTTGGAAATAAATATTTGTTTTTATTAAATATTGGGCATTTTTCATTATCTAAGCACATTTTTTAACTTATCTGTGGTGGAATACATACATACATATATATATATATATATATATATATATATATATATATATCTGTTTCGCTGTATCACAGCTTATCAGTACGGTTAGACATCCGATTGCTTTTTACCCAGAATTGTAATCCGACCGAATTGGCGTCAGTCGGCGATTCTACCTCTGAGCTATGGGCGCTCGGTAGAAGGAGGCATACTTTTAGCGTATGATGTACCATACGCCAGTAACCATTAATTTATTTATACGGGAAAAATCACCTAATTTTTGACAGTTCTATAGTTGTTAGTTGATGGATGTATATTAGACCGAGTTTTCCGTGATTTATGAAAAGTAAACGTTTTACTCCAATAGTAGTGCAAATATTTATTACTGTTTCGCTCGCATCGGCCACAAGATGATATTTCCGTGGTTTGATTGACTTTTTTTTTCTTCTTCCGTTTGTTCATCCCTAAGTTCGTTCTAACCATTCTAAATGACGTTTTTCTTGGAAAAAAAATAACCAAAGCTTTAAGAAACACTCCCGAAAGAACACTCCTGGGGTTAGTTCTTCCGCTCCGCCAAATTCAGGGAGTGTAGAGCCGTGACCATCAATGGTCCTTGGTAGAGCTATATTTTATCATAAGGACTTCCAGTAAGAGCCGCGTTTCATTTTAAAGGAAGGAGAAAAGGACCGACGACGCGCTCCTTTGCTGCTTCTAAAATGAAAAAAATAAAAAGTGAATTTTGTAGGGCCGCCGTCAGTCTACTAGTTTGTCTGGGTCGGCTTTCTGGTATCGGATAAACCTTTGAAAATATTCGCAGGGCGGGGAGATATTACTTTTTTTTAATTTTTAGTTAATACTTAACTAGTTTAAAATGATGTCAACATTTTTCGTTTAACCTGATTCAAAGCTAAAGATTACTTTTTTTGGTTACAGTCTAAGAAAGTGTAAGTTTTGTAGCGGAGTTACTACACAATTTGTGTGTGTGTGTGTGTGTGTGTGTGTGTGTGTGTGTGTGTGTGTGTGTGTGTGTGTGCTCATCACTCTGTGTCAGTTCATTATGTATGATTTACAAATAAAAATCTGTGTGTCGATACCACCAAAATGGAAACGCTTTTTTCCTGAAATGAAGATAAAAAATTCACTATTAAAAAAATCGGTATTTAAAAAGTGTCCTAAAACGGGGAAATGTAATCGACTCAAACGTAATTTTCAGTGACTGTTCATTAATTATATACTGAATAATTTTTTGAGTGTCTTTTTCGTCCTCCCACCACCTTTTTGATATCTCATGTGAACTTTTAAATTGACATGTGTTCGCGAATTGTTTTTTTCATTCACAGTAAGAAGATTCTCTGAAGATGTTATTTTCATGGCTGGTAATAAAGTGACCTGAAAAAAAAATCGACTAGGACAAAAACCACTCTTTTGGTTAGAAAAAATGTCACAGGAAAGAATAATTTATATTGATCTGCAATAAAGTCATCTATTGGGTTGCCCGGAAAAGTTCATGTTGATTTTTAGTCGTTGGTGTTTTAACACGTTAGAACACGCCAAATTTATCGATAAATATGGTATGATTACATTTCCGATTAGAGCACACTTCAAACTATCTTTTGAAAAAGAAAGTTTAAAATTACTAAATTCGTGTCAACTACAGATGACGACCAAATTCAGACATTGATTGAGAATAACCTGCATTACACAACGCGGGAATTGGTAGAAACACTAAATTTGTCAAAATTCACCAGCCATGAGCATTGAGTGTATTTAAATCGCAACGATGTTTGGGTACCACACGATCTGGGGGAAAAAATCTTTTGAATCGCATTTCTATTTGTGATTTACTGTATAAACGCAATGAAAATGTACTCCTTTTGAAGTAAATCGTGACGGATGATAAGAAATGGATCGTGTACAACAATGTTCAGCGAAAAAGATCCTGGGGTAAGCGACATGAGGCTACTTTAGCCACCCCAAAAGCAGGTCTTTATTCTAAGAAAATCATGCTTTGCATAAGGTGCAACTGGAAAGAAATCCTGCACTATGAGCTTCTGTAAAATTTTTTTTTTTTAATCACATCACCCCAAGCAAGGCGGTAAGGCCACTGGTGTGCAGGGGGCTACGTAAGAGTGAATAGATTGGAAAAGAGAAAACCGGAAACCACATCCTAAACAGGGAACAAGGGATGAGACTCAACACCTGTTCAATAGACGTGGGCGGAGTGTGAACCGGGCGATAGTTCAGTCTATCTACTCCAATTGAAAAAAAATTAACAAAAGAGAAAAGTGGACAGATTGGAAAAGAGAAAGCCGGAAACCACATCCTAAACAGGGAACAAGGGATGAGCCTCAACACCTGTTCAATAGACGTGGGTGGAGTGTGAACCGGGCGATAGTTCAGTCTATCTACTTCAATTGAAAAAAATTAACAAAAGAGAAAAGTGGACAGATTGGAAAAGAGAAAGCCGGAAACCACATCCTAAACAGCGAACAAGGGATGAGCCTCTACACCTGTTCAATAGACGTGGGTGGAGTGTGAACTGGGCGATAGTTCAGTCTCCAGTCAATTTATTCTGAAAAGTACTGCTCACAACTTGACGAATTAAAAGCAGCAATTCAAGAAAAACACTCAAAATAGGTGAACAGAAAAGGTGTTATTTTCCATCAAAATAATACCTTATGTTTCTTTGGTGATCCGGTAAAAATTGTAGCTCCACCCACCATATTCACCAAACATTGCTCCTTCGGATTTTTATTTATTCAGGTCTTTGTAAAATAATCTCAGTGGTAAAAATTTTAATTCTTTAGATAACATAAAAAACATCATATTGAGTTTTTTTGGCAGAGAAACCACTTGAATTCTGGGAAGACAGAAGCTTTAAATTGAAAGGAAAAATGGAGAATGGTTAGGCAAGAAAATGGTTCATATTTAGTTGAATAAATATTTAATGGCATAATTTTGTCTTATCTTTGACTTTCCCTTAAAAATCGGCATGAACCCAATATTTCTGTCGGATATTTCACTGGTTTATGGGTCCGTTCTGTTTGCAACAGAAATTCATAGTATACTGATTCAACCTCTAAAAAAAAAGTTTTCTAACATATTCGATAGATGTCTTACTTAGG
Organism: Ascarosepion bandense; assembly: GCA_037127315.1. Taxonomy (NCBI): domain Eukaryota; kingdom Metazoa; phylum Mollusca; class Cephalopoda; order Sepiida; family Sepiidae; genus Ascarosepion; species Ascarosepion bandense. Next base: position 1,316,716 of record JBBBDQ010000563.1, on the reverse strand, counting down.
AGGTCCTAGTATCCCATAAGACCCGAATTTATGTAAAGAAAATCTCAATTTCCCATTAAAATTAGAATTAAAAGTAGCTTGAATTGGCAATTTATTTATGAGACCGGAATTTTGTCCCCTTATAGGATAAGAGGGTGGGATTTTGTCCGCTAGGTGTTGTCCGTTGGGTTTTTGTCAGTTGTCTTGTTTCTTTTTTTCTTGTGACTTTTATCTTGAGACTTTTTATCAAATTTTCCTGCGACTTTTTGATGTCTTAATTTTTTTTACCTGGATTCGTTATTTCAATATATGCAAGTATGTACATACGAAAAATTCGTCCCCAATATTACCCAAATTAATTAAATAATAACAACATTTTTTGAGAATAATAATTTAATGTCAGTCAGTCAATTAAGTGCCATACAAGATATACGCTTGGGAGATCATGTCTCGAAAGAGGCACGACTGACTAAGTAGAAGATTTTCCCGAAGTAGGTTGCCATTACTTTCTGCAGTAGACTAGTTGCCAAACAAGGCTAATTAATCGGTCCTGCTAATTAATCGGTCCTGCTAATTAACCCATAGCTAGAAGAAGAAGGGACGGATAAATGCTTTTCCCAATGCTATTTGTGCGTAGCTGGAATTCGAACTCGACTCTCCGATTTCTCGCTTCGAGCCGATATCCACTTCACCACAATGCTTATCCTAGGAGTGAGGAGTGAAGAGAGAGAAAGAGAGAGAGAGAGAGAGAGAGAGAGAGGGGAGAAAGAGAGAGAAATTTAATATTTACTTTTAAAAATATCATTTTTTTATTTTTCAATGCGATTTTGAAATTCATTTAGTTGCTGTTCGTAACGAGATGTTTTTTTATTAAATTGAATCAAAGAATCAGTTAAAGAATCGAAAAATATAATGTTTAATGTCATTTTTCTATGTGGACAATTAAAAAAAAGTTTTCCATTTTGTAAATTGTTAGATTATCGCTAGTTTTTTTTTTTAATTATCTAGAATAGATTTGGTGAAAAGGTAAAGAAAAGCAGTTAAACGTATTAAAAAAAATAAACATTATAATTAAAAACATATTTTGTGAATAACAATTTCTTCAAAAGTATTTCGCGTAATTATTCTTTGACTGAATGGCACAAAGAAATGTCATCAAATATTATCTAATAAAAACATGAGGAGATTTCTTTATACAAATATAAGAAAAAACATCGATTTTCTAGAACTTTGATTTTAAAATGTTCCCTGATTACTGCTTTTTTAACAAGGGACGGATATATTGGACAAAATTCTCTAAATATTAAATATAATGAAATTCATATGAAATGTAATTCCATTACTTTGTGGTGATACCGACCGAACAAAAGCGATGAACTGGATGTGTGCTCTCTCACAACTAAAAGTCAAATGAATAAAAATCGTCGTGCGCATCCGAGTTCGCGCAGATGTTCCGGTTGAAAAGTAGAAATTAATCAAAGATCAAATTACCAATTTTATTTATCAGCTAATGAGAAGCCCGAAACCAAATACAAGGAGGAAATTCGAAACGAGCCAGTTAATCCAACAATGCTGCTATAAAAAACAGAGACTAAACATAAAAAAAAAACAGACAGGCACAGACGGAAGAGAAGATAGTAATTAGTTTCTTCCTTGACCTATGTCAAGCTGCTACTATGCTCGCCTTCTTCTTCCTCACCTGTTCTCAACGTACTAACTGACCTTTTCTAAGACATTCCACACCAACCAACTCACTGACCTTAGAAACGGCAACTTGAAAATGAACATCCTTTCTTTCAGCTCACCATTACCTTCCATGAACTCTTTCACCTCCGTTGAACTTTTATTTCAAGCATTCCTTTTTTTGTAAAACATTGATTGAAATGTATATGTGTATAAATGTTATTTTACACTCAAAAATTGCCTTTCATGAATTTATGAATTATTGTGGGCTATCTTCCTACAAGGCCAAATTCCGTTAACATGCTACAGAATCCTACTACCCCTCACTACAAATGAAATAAGAGAAGAGATAGCCGCTATAACTTCAATGTTGTCAAAACAATTATTCCATCACTCGATTTTAGTTTGTACTCTTAAACATTGTTTTTCTAAAAACAGAATTTAAATGACACTTTTCTGTGAGTTTCAAACCATTCCAAAATATTTCGTGGCAATGTCTATGAGGAAGTAATAAGATTATTTTTCAACCAATAAAAATGGATATCTATGAAGCCGTTTAGAAAGTTATTTTGAGTCAGTCCAACTTTCACCCAGAACTATAAAAGGTGGACACTGAACAGACAATTCTCAATGCCTTTCAGCAATCTGTTCGCAGTCTCAAATCTCGGCTCAACAAAGCATTCTTCCATCAACCAAGAGCTTCAAACAGCACTACAATCACACAACGCTAAATATCTCTTGAGAGTTTTGTTCTGAACCTCATGATTGTTAAAACATCCATCCTGGGTATAACAATAAACTATATTCGGCAGCAAAACTTCTGATCGGGAGGTTTTAAGGAGTGTGTAACCCCCTCTTAATTGCTGTTATTCTCAGATCCATCTTGAACCGGTGTGGTAGTACCTGTTAGGTCCCAAGGTACGGGCAAATAATTAACCTTCAAAATGGCGTCAAAACACTATGAACGTACAAGATGTTTTATAATAAAAACACCAGTAATAGATTTTTATAGTAAAAATTCCCAGCAATACATTTTTTGCAAAAACAAAAACAAAAAAACGAAAAAAAAAACAAAAACAGCAATACATTTTTGTTAAAAAAATTTGAAGCAATACATTTTTGTTAAAAAAATTTGCAGCAATACATTTTTGTAAAGAAAAAAAATTACCAGTAATTCAATATATTTTTAAGAATTACAAAGAATACATTTTTGTTAAAATTAGCAGCAATAAATTTTTGTAAAGGTATTATTAATGCTTCCAAGAAATTAAAATTTTAGCATTAAATGACCCATAACGTGTTGATATGCCGCTAAACGAACAAATGTAACAAATATATAGGTTAAAAAATAATTGAAAGAGATTATTTAAAAACTGATTTTATAATAATTATACAATTTATTAGTCAGTCAGTTAAGTGCCATACGTGATACACGCTTGGGCGATCATGTCTCGAAAGAGACATGACTGACTGGGCAGAAGATTATAACGCAGTAAGTTGCCATTGCTTTCTGCGGTAGACTGGTTGCCGACCAAGGCTATAGAACCCAATCTGTCCTGTTATTTAACCCATAACTGGAAGGAATAGACGGATTAATACCTTTCCCAAGGGTATTTGTGCGTAAGTGAAGGCAATGAATTCAGCTGGAATTCGAACTCTTCAAAAATGTTAAAGAAAAAAAAAAAAAAAGAAACGAAATTTAGGAGCGTGAGGATTAAAATGCCTCAATTTCTGTATTTCAATTTGTTACATTCTTGGTCATTCTTATGACTGAACAGATTTAATCTTTTAATATAGATTATTTCCCTATCTTTTACGAGGGGATTGTTTCAATCGGAAGTGCACTAATTCAAATCAAATCTCGTCTTTAAAAACGATTTCAAATCGAAATCAAATCCGTTTGAATTACCGGCTTAAAATCTAAATCCAACCGACCCCTGAAGAGTTTGAAAACAGGCGTTCCCGGAAAATAATTTTTAATATTCAGATGTTGGACAATATTTTCAATATGAAAAAGAATCTTGATGTTGGCTTAATATGCACAAAAATATTCTTTAGGCATATGCCATTTTTTATTCTTCTTGTCATGCTATTTATTTCGATTCATCTCAAATGTGAAAGTTAATTTTGTTTTTCATAATGTTGGATAGGTTCTCCTAAATAAGGTACTCTTCTAGGTTTTTGTTAATTAGAAATTAGTAAATTTTTAGGAAGCCAGTTTCTGAACCAACACTCAAAGCAAAAGTATTGTTCAGTTCGAAGAATTGTAAAAATCGCTTATGACAAATGAACACAAAGTGCCAGAAACCTCTGCGCTTCATATCCCCCAACCCCAACAGCACTAATCTCCAGAGGAGTGATTCAATTCACCTTCTCGGGCAAATATTCTCGGCTAACAAGAAGTGAAAAGACTGTATTCAATAAACTGCTATGGTTCTAACCTGGTTCCTCAGCTTCAGTCATGGAAGCAGAATCTTCCCACTTGAAAGAATAGTACAACTCTTTCTACTTTTATTTACTTTCATCATAAGGTTTTGTGTACCATGCTAAGCAAATTTTCATAAATATCAACTACGTACAATAGAAGTTTCCATAACCACTTCATAAAGTCCTTGGTTCATAACTGACCTCCCATGTAAATAATACAGGGTGCGATAGATGAATTGTGATATAAATTACACAAAAATGACAATAACACTAACATCTTATTTTAAAAGATATATTTAACAAAATTATTCAAAAATATCTTATTAAAGAGTAAATTTATTCAATGAACTCGCCACTGGTTTCAACTACGGCCTCCAGACAATTTTGGAATCTCCTGCATCTCTTCTGAGCGGTCTCCTTGTTTAAGTTGGTGAATGCTGCCATAATCCTTGTATTTAGTTAAGTGCTCACGGCACATAATAACCAAGTGGGGGTGCGATCTGGGGAGTTAAGTGGGCAGATGTAAGCGATGACATAGGCTTTTCCAGTATTCACCCTCTTGAGCCAGGGTAACATCTACATCTGTAACACTGGAATTGCTGGAGATTGATCAAGCAGAAAAAGAAAAAAAAATTAAGGAAGAGAAAAATAGTCTACTAAGTGGATGATAATTATTGACATTGCAGCAAGATAAATGGAAAAATTGAGATGAAAATTAAAAACGAAATGCGTTGAAAAGCATGTTTTAAAATATTTCTAGGGATAATCGAACCAAGACTACCACTCCTTCCCACTTCCCATCGATAAGAAAGAGATCATTAAATGTATCCTGGAAACGTCAAATAGAAGAAAACATATGTTGTCAAAACCACCAAAATAACAATTAAGATTTGTTTGGAAAAAAAGTTGCTCAAAAAATCTTTTGAATCAGCCACCCAGAAGAGAAGTATTCTCTAAGGAGATAGAAGCCAGTCTGATACATTCGTTCCTTATAATTTCTGTGGCATTCGTCCAGAAAAAAAATGTATCCAAATATTAATTCGGGATCCTTTGGACACAAGTGATAAGAAAAATGTAATTACTATTTTGAAGTGACCATTGACAAACAGGCTGTGTGACTTGTTGATTGTAAAAATGCATAGTCAGAGAAAAAGATAAACTTTTGTTTTTAAGGAGAGTGGAAATAATTTTCTTTCCCAATTTTTCGATAGAGAAATCACAGCATATGACAAGCTGATAAAGAACAACTAATGACTGAAAATCCCTTTCGTTTTGCTACACCATGTGGAAGTTAGATTCGCCACACTAGCCCGAGGAACTGGCTGAGGTTAGCTGCTGCGAAAGTGGAAGAAGGAAGAGACAGAAGAGGGAAATTAGCACCGCTCATATAGAGATGGAGTGAAGAGAGTCGGAATAAAAGGTTCGGGCTGATTCCTCTGATCACTCTCAAAAGGAGGCTAGACAATCCCAAATTTGGAAAACCACTTGAGTAAAAGTTATTTTGAGAATATGGAATTTGAGAAAATGGTTGATGCTAAGGGTAGGAGACAACCCAACTCAACCCTGGTCACCCCTACCTGCTGGACGCAGAAGATCGAGCGACAAGATCAAAAAAGACCAGAAAGAAGAGAGACAGAGAGACCTCTTGAATAAGACATTATGCCGACCCGGAGATCAGAACTTAGAAATTTAAGTTACTGTTAACACAAGTTGCAGACTCCGAAGGGCATCCCACTGTTATTTGAATTTAAGTGAGAAGGGTTAAAATTGCTGTATACAATAATTCAGATATAAACCAAATCATTGTTACATTTTAAGCAGAGTTAATTCTTTACTTCAAAGGATTCTTTCTTTTTGTTGTTGTGTCGTCCAGTCTTCACTTTAAGTTTGCTTCATCAACGATCTTCTCATTCTCTGAGATCAAAAACACCACGTGGCAGAGATGGGAATGGTCGTGAACAGACAAACGGCATCTAAGTCGAGTCGAGCTGTGCCACCAACACGATACCAGCGGCAAAACGAGTAACGCGTTAACGAGTGAGGAGTCAGCTAGATGGTAAACACGGTGGTCTGAAGGAACTTGAAGACCAACGCAAGTCTTAGGGTTACATTATTGGTAACTGTTCACTAGGACCGACACTCAAGGCACTTGAGTGATGCCTTCGTGTTGAGGTCCATGGGAATATAAATGGAACCATAACGTCGTCATCGCTAGTCATCATTCCAAACCTCTTCGTAATCAACATTAGACTCATCCAACTCTTTCCGAATCCTCTGCACTATCCTCAAACTGACACATAAACTTTCTGAAATGCTCGTATTAATACCAAGAAGTACACCATACCGTTTCCAAATTTCTGGTGGAGTGAATTGCGTCATGGTGCTCTTTTCTCACAGATGGTGCCCAACTGACTTTGCTATATCGAGCAGTCGACAAAATCAAATGTGCATGCGCAAAATTTTAAATAAAAAAAAAACTACGCACATTTGCAAAATATAAAATTGCAGCAATTTGCCCATCACACCCTGTAATTATTCTTTTTGTGTGAAGGTAGAAATTAATTTCTTTTTTCTTTCATTACAGTGTCTCAGTTACGGTGTCTTTATTACGGTGACTCAATTACGGTCTCTCGATTATGGTGTATCAGTTTTGTTGTCTCAATTACGGCGTCTCAATATTTGTGTCTTAATTTAATTTTTTGTGACGATACCAACAGCATGAAAAGATGAGCATCTCATTAATTGGTTTAAAAATTTACTTCACTACGTTACACTTTTCAATTTCTATTTCTCTTTTTATACTCAGTATGTTTGTCGTTGTTGTATTATGTATTAATAATGATAATAATAATAAATTGTTATGGGACCTACCCTTTTTGGACGATAATGAACTCTTCCTATTATTATGAATACCGGGAGAATATGACTCTCGGAGTGGAGGTGAGTTGGGTTGAGTCACCCCGGTCTATTACTTGGCAGTCAGACTGACGTGTAACACTCTTGTATTTGTTTTCTGTTTACATATGTTTCACTAATTCCCGAGTTCGAGTTTTCTTCTGGACCTATTCTGGATCCATAACATAAATAATAACAAATAATAACAACAGATACTACTACTACTACTACTACTACTACTACTAATAATAATAATAATAATAATAATAATAATAATAATAATAATAAGATGCGGTTGGAATTAAAACGAGAATGACGTGTTTTCCGAATCTCTTGAAAACGTAACTTTTAATTTTACCTATATGAAATTTTGTTATTTTTACTTACTATAACGTAAACATGAAGTTTTCTTCGTATTATTATTTAATTTATCTGTTTTTTTCTTAAAATGATTCTGATAGACTAAATCAATTATTTTTCTTATTCATATATCACTTAGATGTTGATATTTTGAAAAAAAAAAATTTAAAGTACGATATTTTTTTTCTTAAAAAAATTAAAAAACAATATGACAGAAAAAAACAATTACGATAGGAAAAATAATTATGATACAATTTCTACAATATCCTTTCTTAGAAAGACTACGTTTTTTCGACAACTTTAATGAAAAAAATAACTGAATATACAGATGGGCGAACAAATTTATTATTTTTAAATTTCACAGCAGTGATAACGAATGTTAACTTTTTCTTTTTCATTAATTTTTTTTGTTTTGTTGGCAATTAGTTTCGTTACAAGGACTAGTGTTGGTCGCAACAACAATTTTTTAAATCAATTAACAATCATTTGATCACGAGTAAAAAAGAAAAAAGAGAGACGAAAAGGAAAGGAAAAAATTACCATATCTATATTTCTCTCTCTCTCTCTCTTTTAAACCAGCGCCTTTCTCTTTGAATTCCAATCGCGTCTCTGTTTACAGTCGCTTGGCAACCCATTTAAGAGAAAGAAAACTCCGAACAACAACCCGCAACTCGAATTAATCGTGCCGAGGAGTGAATAGCTACTGCGTTAAGGTCGCGAACGACCCCCCTACAGGCTTCGGAACCCTGTTTGTTAAAGACAGTTACATGCCGGGCAACTTTGGGTAGACGTTTGAACCCGTGCGTCACTCATGGGAATAATATGAGAATTAAAAATAGAAACGAAGTGTCCAGTAAGGCTCTTCCAGTGTATAAACAGGCAGTTGTACTTTAAGAAGGAATCTGCCTGAGGTAAAAAAAAATCTGCCATCGGAACAAACTCCTACACAAAGAATGAATCTTCAAGCCCCCACAACCAATGATGACCTTGAAAATTCAAAACCGTACATTTAAAGATAGAAAAAATAAAATGGTCTCATTAGGAGTACAAAGTCGTTATGACTGCATTCCATAAAGCGTTACTCAAACCTCAGAAAAACATCACTCGCTAAACATATGATATTTGGCGAGAAAAGGTTGGAAAAACAATTGGAAAGTACATTGACAAAAATAAACTAGCCAATGTAAGAAGGTACGTCATGCGAAATAACCGATTGACAGAGGATGAAATTAAATAAATAAAAAGCAATTACAACCAGAATAGACGAATCAAAAAAACATGAAAGGGAAGCGGAATCGGAAAAACGTAGTAACATCGCACAAGCCACGGGTTATAATGAAGAAACAAAAATCACTGTGAAGGTAATGCTGACAGTTTAGAAGTGTTGGAAAGCTGGGATCTGAGTCGGTCAGAAGAAGGCAATAAAACGATTTCCAAACACATTGAACAGAATTATAAGGAAAACAAGAACAGTATACAAGAAGCCAAGGAAGAAATCAAGAGTCATATAAGTCAGGTACAAAATATTGTAATGGAGGAACGAGAACAACTGTCAAAATTACAACCAACAAAGCATAACATCGAAACTATTAAACTCTACAATGCAGCACTCAAATTCATTCTGGATGAGGAAGACAAAATCTCAGAGAAGCAATATATGCATCAGAAATAGTGGCAACAAAAAAAGTAAAACAAAATGCAGTCTCACAGACATGAAGATTCACTCTGAAAAAGAAAAATAGAAAGAGAAATCGAGCAACTTAGAAGTGAATTATCAGTACTCGATAAACTGGCAAGAGGAATAAAGATAAGAACTAGAAAAGGCAGAAGAGTCGAAAGAAAATACAATATTAGCAATGAAAATGAAATCCTATCAACTAAAGAAAAAATAAAACAAACAATAAAACTGAAAGCTTAAAGAATAAGACGCTATGAGAAAAGATCAAGATTCTACAGTCAGAACAAGATTTTTCTAACCGATGCAAAGAACTTTTACAGGGAAATAGGTAAACAGATTTGAAGTGATAATCCCTCCTAAAATGGAAAAGGTTATACAGTTCTTGGAAAAATATGGGCTTGCCCTAAAGAACATAAAAAAGAAGCAGATTGGATTGAAGAGATAGAACGAATGAAAAATTAATCAGAACTGACATGGTCTAGAATCACAGAAGAGGATGTTAAATGTGCACTGAAAAAAGCACACAATTGGAAATCTCCAGGAATAGATAAAATTCTTAACTTCTGGCTATATTATTTAAATACAGCACACAAAAGAGACTAGCCAAAGATCTTCAAGAAATGGTTACCGATCCCACTAAAATTCCTGCATAGATGACCAAAGGAAATACCTTTCTTCTATCCAAAAATAGTGACAAATTTTTCGACTAATTTCATGTCTTCCCACAACATGCAAACTATTGACATCTATTTTAACAAAACAGACATATTTCTTCTTGGAAAAAAATGACATACTCCCGCTTGAACAAAAAAAGTGAAAACGTGGCTGTTATGGATGTAAAGACCAATTACTTATTAATAGGATGATCTTGTAAAACTGCTTCAATGCAAAGAAAAATCTTAGTACTACCTGGATAGATTATCGCAAGGTATTCGATAGTGTACCATATTCCTGGATTTTAAAGTCTTTAAATATGTATGAGGTATCACTCGTTATCATCAATTTCATCAAACAATGTATGTCGATATGGAAAACAGCACTTTACCTCGATCATGTAGATGGAACCTATAAATCAGGTGAAATAAGCATCAAAAGAGAAATATTTCAAGGTGACTCTTTGTCTCCCTTACTATTTTGCATATCAGTCAATTAGGTAAGTGCCATACGTGATACACGCTTGGGCGATCATGTCTCGAAAGAGAGATAACTGATTGGGCAGAAGATTATCCCGCACTAGGTTGCCATTGCTTTCTGCGGTAGACTGGTTGCCGACCAAGGCTATAGAACCCAATCTGTCCTGTTATTTATCCCATAACTGGAAGGAATAGACGGATTAATACCTTCCTCAAGGGTATTTGCGCGTAAGTGAATGCAATGAATTCGGCTGGGATTCGAACTCGGCTCCCCGATTTCTCGTTCCGAGCCGATATCCAATGCACCACAACGCACATATGCACATTTTGCATATCACTAATAGCATTAACCAGCCAACTTAACAAGACAAAATATGGTTATAAAATAGCTCAAAAGAAAATAAGCCAGCTACTTTACATGGATGACTTAAAGTTGTATGCTAGGAATGACAATGAACTGGAAGGTCTTCTGCAAACTGTAAAATGCTTCAGTGAAGACATTGGAATGAAGTTCAATTCAGATAAATATGCTAAAGCCACAGTTTTACGGGGATCGCTTAAACAAACACCCTTTATTAACTTAGACCCTGCTGTAACAATAAAAGATTTAGAGCGAGAAGAAGCTTGCAAGTACCTAGGTGTAAATGAGAGTGAAAGAATTCACCATGTAAAGAGTACTATAGATGGATACGACTGATATTAAAAACTGAATTGAATTCTCAGAACAGAATTATGGCCATTAATAATCAGCCATCCCAGTGGTCTAATATAGTTTCAACATCTTGAACTGTACTCTAAATGCCATCAGGCGGATGGATTCTAAGACAAGAAAGCTTCTTTCTAAGTATAAGATGCATCATCCAAAGGCTGATGTAGAACGTCTATACATACGCCGTAAAGAAGGTGGAAGAGGTCATATTCAGCTAGAATTGTCATATAAGATAACAACTATTGGCTTACTAACATACATGGAAACAACAAAGGACTGGATGAGGATGACACAATTAGTCAAACAACATTAAAACAGAAAGAAAAAAATCAATAATGAAAGAAGGAAGTAAATACAAACAAAATTTACATTTAGTAGATTCTGTGGAAAATCACAACAGAAGCCAAGAACCAACTATTACAGCAAAAAATATGAAAAAAAAAAACACCAAGGATAAAGATCTTGAACATATGAAACATCGCTGGCAAGACAAATTTCTGCATGACTAATATCCAGAAAGTGCTAATAATCCCAATATTGATAAAGTTAATACTCATCGATGGTTACAAGTTTCTGAATTAAAGTCTGAAACTCAAGGCTTTATTCTTGCAGTGCAAGACCAGAGTCTTCAGGCAAATATCATACATAATAATGTGGATCCAAAATGCAGCTTCTATGACAAATGCAATAGACCATCTAATCTCAGGATGTTCTGTACTTGCCCCAAATGAATATAAAAATCGTCACGATAGAGTGGGGCAATGTTTTCACTAGACAATATGCAAAAACTTTGGAAAATATGTAAACAAACATTAGTATGAATATCACCCAACACCGGTTACAAAAATAGAAGATGTCACCATCCTATGGGATTACACCATCTACACAGAGAGGAAAACGGAAGCAAATAGGCCAGACATTATTAAAAAAAAAAAAAAAGAAAAAAAAAGAAAGAAAAACATTGCTTACTACTTGATATGGTTTGTCTAGCGGATTGTAACATAGCAACCAAGTAATTTGAAAACTATCAAAATATAAAGACCTGGAAATTGAAATAGAAAAAATGTGGAAATTGAAAACAAGAATCGTGCCAGTGATAATAGGTGCACTTGGAATGATAAAAAAAATGGAAGAAAACAACACATAGAAAGAATCCCTGGAAACCCCAGCTTAAGAGATCTACAAAAAATATCTTGTAAAGTACAGCCCACACACTGAGGAGAACCTTGTCTAACTCTAGGGATGTTATGGGAGATGAAAAACATGAAATGGAGCCATAGCAGCAAACCACGACCTGCCTTAGGTCTTTCCGCAGACTTGGTAGATAGTGTGACCATAGCAGAAATCGAATTAAGATGAAAATGACTTAATAATAATAATAATAATAATAATAATAATAATAATAATAAATGTGATCATGTGCAAGCACTTTGGAAAATATGTAAACAAACACTGGTATGAACAACACCCAGTAACTGTTACAGAAATAGAATATGTCCCATTTTCTATGGAATTACACCATCTACACAGACAGTAAAATTGAAGCAAATAGGCATTACATCATTGTCAAAAACCAAAAAGAAAAAAAAAACTTGCCTACTAAGTTAAATTTATTTTGTGGGAAATAATTTTTGTAGATTAGCATTCATTTGATCTTCCTCAAACGCCAACATTTATCAGGATCGAAAAATATTCATATTTTTTAATGATTTTTTTAGATGTTTCCTGTTCATAATATAAATGCCATATCAAATCGATATCTGAACATAATTAATTTGGCACGAAAAGCTTATCCTCTCAAACACCTATACTGCCAGAAGTCAATTACGAAATCTGAATTCAAACGCCAACATTTTAATAACCAAAAACCGGTTGTAATTTTAAATATGGTTCAAGAGGTCATTATTAGTTTATCTTACAATATATTTGGTAATATTTCTTTGTTAAAATTCTGTCTTGTTTTTCCTTTTAGGCTCATTCGAATCCACCAAAAATTGTTGGCTGGTTAAATGCACGAGGAGCATAAGAGTCTCATCAATGTGTTGAAGCCCACAACAGCTTCAACTGAATCCCCAACAATATGGCTGGCTACTCGTACCTAAGGATATTTGTATACTAGAATGTCTAGCTAATTCCCGTCGCAGACGCCTGCGAAGGCACATTTGTGTTTGTTAAACATCCACAGAGATCATAGGGCCCATGAGTGGTTCATATGCAACCATCTAACGTGAACAGCAGTCTGAACAATGTCAGGATTATTTGTGACTTCGTCGGCTTCTAAAGGTATAACCGTGGTATGTTTTTCAGGAACTTTCAAAAAGTACTGCATGCTGGGATTGCCTCCTCCAGATAAATAATATTAAGAAATCAGCTTCCTGACAAATCGATCATTGTGAGATTCGAACCCGAGCCTCATGGTTAGAAAGCGAATGTTCTAAACACTCGGCCACAATAATACTTTCATAACAATAGTTTCACGCTTAAAATATCATCTCAAATAAACTCTGTTGCCCACAGATTAAAATGTGTCGGAAAATGCCAAAGCACGGTATAACTTGAAGTTGGTGTCGTTATACAATGTGTCAATTTCGAATGCTTATCTCGTAATTGGCAGTCAATGTGTTAAAAAGTTTTGGAATAATTATTGTCTGAGACGTGAGCGTTGTTATTTCTTTCGGCCCCGTTCTCCAGTCATTATTCTATAAAAATAGTTTGTATCCATCGGCCGTATCTAGGCGTTTCTCGCGACCCGACAATAATGCAATATAGCGAATGTTTTGAAAGAGATAAACGAATTCAAATATGCATTCAAAAAAGATACCAGAATTTGTTAAGCAAACAAAAATCGTCTACAGTCGAGTTGGTTATAAAAAACCTTGTCGACCATTACTAAAATGTTTAAACTTAATTTTATTTTAATAGGTTCGTGTTGTCGTGGGAAAAAGTTATGAAAAGAATGATATTACAATCATGTTTCTATCTTTTTTTTAAAAAAAAAATCATATACGTCTGTAAATAATCTGTTAGACAATGTAAACAAGTCTGTTCAGGAATTAAGTAGCAGTTTAATATTAACGAAAAAGAAACCTTCCTAGGGCAATGTCGTTCTAGTCTCTATTAAAATATTCCCTTTGCGGCCACACACTTTCAGTAAATTTTTTTTTCGTGTTTGTCATCAGCGTTCTCAATCTAGTCAATGTCGGTGAGATTAGCTTCAGGAAAAGAGAGTGGTTGCAGGAAGCCAACTCTGTGATACGGAGGACCGAACCTGGGTGAGGAGGTAATTTGGCAAAAAATGTACATGACATGAAGAATCTACCCAGTTCAGTATTATGCACGCAACAACTACAAAGTATGCATGATCAGTCAATGAGGATTTACTGTTGGCTGGGTAACATGAGAATATGTCTGTTCAGTCATGCGCAATAATAGCCTATATGATAGTCAAATTCCATTGAAGCCGCACAAAAGAATCACGAGATATCCAAAATGTCTAAACAGAATTTACCTCATATATATATATATATATATATATATATATATATTGTGAAATCTTTGAAATTTTTTTATTTCTTATATTTGGCTCTGTAAATAGAATTTAATATTTGCATCGCGCCCTCCACCTTGATCAATTTTAATATTAATGAAATTAATATTAGTTAGGATCGGGTTTTGGGGGGGATTTACCTATCTGATCATCCGTTTGGATTTTATATATATATATATATATATATATATATATATATATATATATATATATATATTTTTTTTTTTTTTTTTTTTTCTTTAATCCGAAGTGGAAGAGTGGGAAGGTAAATTCCAAGAACCTGATCCTAATTAATATTAAAAAAAAATTTAATATTAAAAAATGATGCAGGAGGAGAGCTCAATGTACCTAAGATTACAGAGCCAATATAAATTATATATATATGCTTCAATTTAGAATTTAAATCCCTGTTTTCTAGATGTTAGAATATAAATTAAATGGATTCGATTTAAATTTTAATCTTAATTTTATTTTTAACGTTAACCTTTAAAAAGTATTTTAACCCCCCTAACTTCCTCTCCCAATCTCCTTTAATTGTCTATCTTTATAAAATATGGATTCCTTTACTAAACCCCTTTTTCTTTGGTTAACACACACACACACACACACACACACACACACACACACACACACACACATATATATATATATATTTCTCTAATAATTTTAAACTTATAACTTCCTGTAATTGTTATTTAGCTCGCATCTACCTAAAAAGATTAATTAAATAAACTTAATTAAAAAAAATTTTAAGATCTTATATTTAAACCCATTCCTTCCCCTCTAAATATACCTTTTCAAACAGCCCAAAATTTGAACCTTAAAAAATTAATTTAACTCCTTTAGTCGTCTAACTTTATAAAATATGGATTCCTTTACTAAACCGCTTTTTTCCTTTGTTAACACACACACACACACACACACACACACACACATATATATATTTCTTTAATAATTTTAAATTTATGACTTCCTGAAATAGATAAATTTAATTAAAATTTTTAAGATCTTACATTTAAATCTATTCCTTCCCCTCTTAAATAGACCTTTTCAAACCCCTGTAAACATTCACGTATGGAGCCGAGCGAGCAAGCGTCTTCCATTTGATATTTGATACCCTGTCTTTCTCTTGTCTCTATACACTCTCTAATCTGTTAACTTTGCCCCTTCCCCTTTACCCTAGGGCTTTCTTCATTTAGAACAGAACGATGTCGCTGAAGTGACGTGGAATCTCTATTGGAGATCTCATGTCGAAATGTGCATCCGACACCTTTGAATTTTGAAAAATTTTATCTAATTTATATATATATATAATTCTGTTTCGCTGTATCACAGCCCATCAGTACGGATAGAAATACGAAAGCTTCCAGCCGGGATTGAAACTCGACCGATTTAACACCAGTCTGGTGTTCTAGCCCTAAGAGAGAGAGAGAGAGAGAGAGAGAGCCAGTACACGAAAATGTATAATTATTTGCTAAAGAACGATGTGTAAATGCCTGTAAGTAGCTGTTTTTAAAACCTACCATTTCTCCACGGACGAGAGCATATATATAAAGATGGTTCACGTGTGCTTCTTATAATATATAAATTTAATAAGCCGGTTAATTAAATTTAAGGAATAAAAAGACAACAAAATGATAACAATATTTACAAAAAGATCCACGATATAACACTATTTTAGTATGTGGAAAAAAGTGTAATCATAGTATTTTAGTATATGAAAAAAATATAATCCTAAGTTTAGTACGACGGAGCGAAAGAAATTACTACTAGTGGTATTATTAATTCTGCAGATTACAATATGAATGGAGAGAAAAAATAAGCCTAATAGATGATAAAATTGTTTATTGTCGATCGCAATATGAATGCGGCTAAGAAATTGTGAAAAAAGTATATTGCAAATTTTTAAAATCTTGAAAACTGGCTGGAAAGTGAATTGATCAAAACATTTTGCAGGTGTAAAGCGACAGGTCAGATGGGGGTCATCATATTGTCAGCCATTATGTGATAAAGCAGGAACATTTTGCAGCTGGTGAAACCGAAAAAATAAACTTTAGCCAAAATACTGTTTCCGGACTGTCCCAAACTTTTGATGAGGCCAAGTAAGGTTAAATTCTCAAAATCATTGAATCCTGAGAACAAATTTTAAAGTCAGAAAAATAAATGATGTACTCAAAAGGGAGGAAGAAGAAAAGAAATGATGTCATTAAGAAATACTGTTACTTCATTAGTTAAAGCAAGGGAATGATCTCAAAGTGTAGAGGCGGGGTAATTTCATTGGCTAAAGATCTGATTTGCATGGACATCCCGTGTCCGTCATGCACCCCCAAGAGAATCTGGAACATGAATAAAAATAGGGCCGCTAAAGACCAAGATCAGACACTCACGCACTCGCTCGAGACTTGGGACCAATCGAGATGTAACGACAAAGACAGAGAATGTTCCCAACTAGGGAGCCATGGCCGTAGAGAAGCCTGCCGCCGACCGAAAAGAATCAAATAACGCGCCTCCGATAGAGTCCTGGCTGAAGATGTAAAGAAACATAAAGAGTCGAGAAAGAGTTAAAGTCAAATTCAGTTGAGTTGCAGCACTGAGCTGAGGCAGATAGGACGAATTTACTGCCTCCGTCATCCACACACACAAAGACCCCTTTTCGGCAGTTTCCGTAAAGCTTCGGTGGAATGCTTGAATAAGACATTTTGAATCTTCGCAGCTGAAAACTCCGATTGGAGTGATAGACATTACTAACCGAAAATTTGAATTAATGCTGAGAAGACAAACATTACTCTTAAATGAAAACTTTCGCTCCGTTGTAAGGATAAGAAATTGATGACTGTTATATTCTGTTTCTTTTTTTTTTTTTTTTTTTTGTCTATAAAGACTTTTTCCGCAACTCATTCATGCGTCCTTTGATTTACTTTTGGTGCCGTTCTTATTAACCCAATTGCGTCCGGTTTGGTTAACGTGGTAAAGAGACAGCTATCAAGATTTCAACGTGCCTTCCTCAGGATCAAAGTTCACAGCGAGGGTGAGGAAGAACACCGTTGTAATAGACGACTTGAAGACCAGCTACTGCGTCGAAGCCATCACGACTAGCGACCCGAGAGCGGTGTCACACATGATACTTATTATATATTAGTAAGACTTTTGACCAAATAGAAGCACAGATAGAAAAATTTTAAAATTAGAACTTTCGGACACGCCTGTGTTCTTTTTCAACGAACCGAAATAAAAAAATGTAGGACTCACTCTTCTGGGGAATAGTGTTGTTGTTGGTTAGAGGGATCTCTCTGGAAACTATACTCTCTGTGTAAACTCAAATATATATTTAATCCTTTAATATATGATTCTGTTTTGAAAATGTATTTTAACTCCGATCTACGTCTTTCTTGTGAGGTCTTAAATGATGGCGCTAAAAACACGCATCTGATGTCATCATTGCTATGCAACAAAGACTACAACAAGTTCTCCGTCGCTGTACGCGTCAACCAACTGTTCCATGTAATTGGAGACATCATATCCCATTGTAGGATACTAAGTAACAAGAGTGACATAGAAAAAAAAAAACATGAGCAAAAAGAAATTGTATGAAATTGGTTAGACTATATACCAAAACACATATTAAAAAGAAACCTAAATAAAAAAAATTAAAGATTTCAGCTTCCCTTTCTCTTCGTATGATGTTGTAGTTACATCAACGTAAACTTAACTTTAGGCTGACGAAAACTTAAAGGGTAAAACAAGTCACACAAAAAAAATTTTTTCACTTTATCCTATTCTAATATCGTCTTGATAAAGAAAAAATATATATCATTTTCTCCTCTCTTCAAACACACACACACACACACACACACACACACACACACACACACACACACACACACACGCACGCACGCACGCACGCACGCACACGGGGGCGCACATTGGCGCGCACACACAGACACACACACACACGCACATATATATATGTATATAGAAAGAGAGAGAGAGAGAGAGAGAGAGAGAGAGGAATAAAACCTGTAAAAACGGAGAGGATAACCCAAATTTTTTTATCTAATTAATATAAAATATTAATTTGATAAAAATAGAAAACTCAATGGATATCGATTTTTCGGTGTTTTTTCGAGATAGACATATAGTGGTATGTTCAATATACAGGGTAAATTGCTGGCATTTTATATTTTTAATTTCTCGCATGCACATTGTTTGTTTTGAATTTTGTCGACTGCACAGTATAGTAGGGTCAGTTGAGTACCGTTTGTCAGAAAAAGAGCACCATGACGGAATTCACTGTGCCAGAAATTTGAAAATATTCTGTACTGCTTGATATTAGCGCCGGAAGCTCTAATACGAATATTTCAGAATGTTTGGATGTCAATCTGAGGACAATGTAGAGGAGCCTGTATCCCCGATATATGTACTGAGAGTAATGACAACCAAATATCGAGTCAATATCATGGTGTCTGGAGTTATCACCAGTTATGGTGAAGTTATGCCTCCATTTATCTTAATACAGGGTCTCACTCAACACAGAGTGCCTTGAGTAGGTAGTGCTTCTCTGGGTCAAGAGAGCGGCTGCTGGAAGATCCTATGTCTGGCAAACATTGTTTTCGTTTCATGAATCATGCCACTTTAGATGTCTCAGTTATTTCTACTTTACTCAACTCTCTAAGTTTTTTGTTCACCACTGATGTAGCCGGGTATTAAATTCACCGCTCGTTGGATCAATTTACTGGATCCAACCAACACTTTTATCCACTGGGCCATGTGTCCTTCAAGAAGGGCGAAAACATCGTGAATATGGCATCAAAGATAAAGACAACAGTCCGAACAATGTAAACAATGTAAATGATTATATTACCTTTTATGGGACATGACACCTTACATTCTCACTACAAGAGGAAAGATGACTATTATTTTGGAGGTTCAACGAGAGTTTTTAATTTATTTATATTTTTACATTTTAGAAATCTAAAACGTATGAATATCAGACAGTTAAATGAGACGTGATACATGACTGATTAGACAGAAAATTTTCCCGCACTAGGTTGCCATTACTTTCTGCGGTAGACTGGTTGCCAATCAAGGCTATAAAATATAATCTGTCCCGGCGGGAGAAGCGATGAATTAACAACTTTCCCAAGGTTATTTGCGCGTAAGTGGAATTCGAACTCGGCTGTTTTGTAACACGACTCCTGGCTGAGTCCAGTCAACCTTCCTGACCTTCTGTCGATTGCGCCCACGTTGTGTTGTTGATCTTGGATTAGTCAAAGCAGGATTTCTTGTTGTCACTTGAAGAGGTTGGCCCAGACACGCGAGTGATTGGTATATAATAAAAACGAGATGTAAGACCCCAACGACACGGTGTAGGTTTATATATATTTATATATATAGGATAAATACAAGATTTCAAGCAAGTCAAAATTAAGTGACGAAAAAGAAACATCAGTTGGCTGGTATTTCAGTAGCTATTTCAGCTTGTCTGCTTCAATTCATCGCTGGTCCCGACTCACTGAATTTCGTTTCGATTCCAGTTTTATTAAAAGGACGAAAAAATGGGATGTTGAAGTTAGGGACTGGATTACTATTTCCTCCTCTTTATATACGTCTTAGCATTTTGAAATGAAAGTAATATCATTTAATCATTTCGACTTCCAATAAAAGGTGATAAAATTTACTTCCTGTTATTGTCTGCCTGTGCTAATCAGCTCTCATGGTAATCAGTACACAGTAAATCCTCAAGGCTGTATTTTGATATAGGGCCACATATCGTCAAAACTCATTTGACAATATTTTGAGTACACTTAGGTAACTAGCTTTGATAAATTCGCCTACTTCTCCAGACAAAAATAATTTTGCACTCATTGTATCTTAGAATTTGTATATTTCACTTTTTATCACCTCGGTTACTTTTCCCGACAAAAAAATAATTGTATTCTCCAATTTTAGCGAAAGCTCTTCTTCTTTTGAAAACCACTTAAAATTAATACCGGCCATCTGAAATTAGGGTTACATCGCACCCATCGTCACCTGCCATTTTTGAAATAAATGACACTATAACTACCAGTTACAATATTTAACATGCTTATTAAAATTAATACAAGCCACCTGAAAATAGGGTTACACTTTGATTTTTCACTCCCAGCTGCTATTCATTGCACCACAGCATACGAAAACGTATGAATATACACCCATTATAAATGGCCAATGTATCTTAAATATTTATAAGGCTACTATTTGTACATGCTTTGAATACTGCTGCCACATCTGGTCCGATGCTCCTGTTGTGTATTTAGAAATTCTTGATAAAATCCAAAGAAGAATTAGCAATATTATTGGTTCTGGCTTGGCGTCTTAGCTTCAGTCACTTTCCGTTATGTAGATTATCTGTACCTTTTCTATGAATATTTCATGGTCTTGAAATGATCTTACCTCGTTGGTACCTTGACTTTACCAATTGAAGCGCAGTACGAATTTGGCAGCGAGGTTGCATTGTTTTACAGTTGAACCGGTTAGATATAAGTAAGCGAGAAATGCGAGAGAAGAAATTGTAAGTTTTTGGCTAACAGTTTCTTCTTTCGCATTATTCGCCTGCAGAATTCTCTTCCACTCTATTGCGTCTCCAATCAACTTTAAGTAAAATATCAATTGTTATCTTCTGTCTTAATTTCTGTTCTTTTATTGTTATCATTAATTATGTTTATTTTTTCTCTTATTCGTTCACACCTAGTAATCCTTTGTGTCTTAGTGGATTTATTGCCTTGCTAAGGGTCGAAATTATTTTTTTTTTAAATACATAACAAACAAACACGTTGTAATCGACTCCTTTATTCACTAAATCACCGCCCTTGGGTCGTGCAGCCTTGGAGCTTTTTTTATGTGTCAGTTGCTTTGATATTTGATTATAATGTCGAATTCTTACTGACTTTCTGAACTCCTTAACTTTTCTTAATCCTTAGTGATATCAGGAAATGCTGTTAAAGTATTCTGGTTTCGAGGCAAATGATATTTAACCCGCCAAACTATAGCTAATCTCAGAATTATCATCTACTGAAGTCACGATTGCTGTTTTCACATGTTGCGTTCTGTGTCGTCTCCAGTTCCCCACGCTACTACATAAAATGTTATTAACGAAAAGGACGATTTATTTTATTTATTCCTTTTTTATAAGTACAGAGAGATAGACGTGGCAGCTTAGATTCTAAGAGGAAGCGTGTAGAATGACGCCAGGAAAGTGCATGTCACACGTCAGCTTAGCGTACCCAGTGTATAGTCTTAGTCGGTCTCTTGAACCTGGGTGTGGGAAACCTTACGACGCTTCAAAATTCTTTCGGCCTTCTGTTAAATTCACGTCGATTCGGACATATTCAAAACCCTAACAAAGGAAATTCATCGTCATCAGAATAACACGCCCAACGAGTCACCCTGAACAATCGCTGACCCTTCTGTCCCTGGCTTTTGGATTCTGTAACAAACAACATTGGTTGTATGAAATTACATATAATTCGTGAAATTTAGATTGCATTCTCTTAGGATTTCTTTGACGATTGGGCCCCATGTTAAGCATCCACACTTTTAAAAAATATTTAGGAATAAATAATTTTGCAGTGTCAATCGTAATCTTAATTGTGACTTATCAAAGAGGGAAAAGGGCATCAAAAGGAAAAGTAGCGGAGAAGGATTCTGTTTTTTCCAAGGACTATGATACGAAGACAACTATCGTGTTAATTGTTTTTAAATGTCTTCCCTTCCTGATGTAATTCCAACCAATACCACACTTTTCTTTTTACAAAACCAAAGCATTTAGCTAAAAACTCGAGACATGTTCTTCTGCCACATTATTAACTCTAGCAGGACTTACTGCCCACCCAGTCAATGAATACCAAATAATAATAACAGCTAATATTAGTGATATCATTAGAAATTAAAAGAACAGATACTACACTTTGATCCTAGCCTGATGTTCAGGGAGTGGAGAAAAGCGTAACTTGAGTAGCATCGGTATCTTCATCAATGAATGCCAAATAATAATTTATAATGAAACGTGTAATATTACCATTAAAGATGAGGAGAACAGATACTACACTTTGATCTTCGCTCAATGACCAGAGAATGAAGAAAAAGATAACTCGACTAGCACTGGCTGCTTGGTCAATGAATGTCGGGTGTTTTCTTATAAGGAAACAACTAATATTGCAATTATTATTAGAGATAAGGAAAATGTATGTGACACTTAGTATTTATTTCTCTCTCAACGCTGGAAGGATGTAACAGAAGGTCAATGTAATGTGTGTTATAGCACAGTCCCCTCAACAGTCGTTTTCGCTGACATCGATATTACTATCGAACCACACTCATTAGTGCATTGTGGGAGGCACTACCGTAGACAGCTGTTCCCCTTAGACTTGGTACCACTCAATAATAATTCCTGTTGAGCTCTTCCAACAGACATATACACAATTGAGAGATAAAATGTAGTTTGTCTGTTTGGAGGTAGATACTATACTTAGATCTTAGACCGATGGCCAACGAGTGAAGAAAATCATAACTCTCGTAGCATTAGTGGCTCGGTCAATGAATAGTGAATGTTTAATTATACGGAAACGGTTAATATTGTCATCCCAATAACCAATATACTTTTGGGGAAAACGTTCCTTGTGCCCACAATAACATCATCTCTCACATATTTCATCATTAAATATACTTCATGAACAATTGAGAATAGTAACGCCGCTTTATAAACAGGTCTGTTTACCTTTATTGAAAAATAAAAATTATATATTCTGTAAAGTTATCTTATTCACTTCAAACAGGCAATGTTGGTTTTGTTTACTGGTTGAAATGAATGGAGAAGAGAAATTCCAGTTAAGTAAAATGTATAAATTATCTACTGCTTTATGGAACCACCACCTACCGCTTTCATGGCAACGATGGTGACATGTACGCGAATAAAATTTATTTTGTAACACTTCGTTTTATCTTACTTAGAACTGAAACGTGTTTGTTAAAAACGTTTTGCTCACATCTAAGGTCACATAATTCAATATGAGTGTGCAATGTCGCCTGTGTGCTTGTTTGTCCAGGGAGAGCTGAAAAGTTCTCTGCTCGATCCACTTCTGACTAATGTTTTTTTTCTTATTGGGTTCGGGGAAGTATATGGTCGAATCGAGAATATTTCAGTGCTCCCTGATATATTTTTAAAGTTTTTAATCACCTCAAAGGGACCCGAATAAAAAAAAATGTAGTTCTACAGAAGGATACTGAGGATACCATGGGCCAAACATGTGGGCAACGATGAGAGAAGGAAAACAAAAATGAAAACAAAAATGAAACTAATATCAGAAAAGGCAGCTGAAATTTCTGGGGCACATAATGAGGAAACATGGTTGGAAAATTTGATACTCACAGAGTGGATAGAGGGAAAGAGGTACAGAGGAAAGCCGTGTGTGACATACTTGATGCGCTTGAGCAAATGGGTGGCAGAATACGACTTGGAAGAAATAACAGAAAGACAAAAATTAAGAGCTACAAACGACAAAAAAGATGTGGAGGGCCACGATTACCTACGTTCTGAAGAAACACGGCACATAAAAGAAAGAAGATATGTATATCTCATTTAAATATAATCTATCTATCTATCTATCTTGAGCACTCTGGAAGAATGGTAGACTTTGAAAAACAGTAGCTAATCTGGCATCTACGCATCGTTCCTTCAGCAATGAATTAGAACACTCTTAGCTATTGGGCGTGTATAATGATAATATACACTCTAAAAAGTCTGCCTCTTTCTACCGAGCGCCCGTAGCTCAGAGGTAGAATCGCCGACTGACGCCAATTCGGTCTAGTTTCAATCCTGGGTAAAAAGCAATCGGCTGTCTAACCGTACTGATGAGCTGTGATACAGCGAAACAGATCTGTCTGCGGAGATATATATATATATATATATATATATATATATATATATATATATATATGGGAGAGAAATAAATACTAAGTGTCGTATATATTCTCCTTATCTCTAATATATACATATATATATATATATATATATATATATATATATATATATATATATATATATAATTATTATGGATTAAAACAAACTTTTCTCAGGTGTGAAAAGAAGATAATCTACTCCTGCAGGGGCAACAACACATAAACATAAACACAGTGGCTAACATAAACATTGGTGCAGTCTAAAACAACCCTTTCTTTTTAGCGTGACGTTTTTATTCTTATTTTTAATCAGTTCGCCCCAAGCAAGGTAATATTGCCACTAAGACACTGTGGTAATTATTGTACTGAGAGAGAAAAAAGAATCAAAATACTTCAGTGAGTGGAAAGAATAATAGCAGAAAAGACTTCAGGACGACAGAAGATGGTGATTTACATTGTATTTATACTTGAAGGTCATAGGTAGCAGGGAAGCAATAAACGGCAAGAGAGTTACACAAAACATTTGTTGAGAAAGTTAGCATCTGTAGAACATCAAAAATACTGGATTTTGTACTACAAAAAACAAAACAAAACAAACAAACAAACAAAAAACAGGAGAAATCTGCTTCGAAAAACAGTAAATATTCTGACGAATATTTTCGTGAGAAAAGCTCTTTACTTATCACTGGTTGAAAATGTAAGAATCTGTCAAAAAAAGATGATGAAAGTTTTGTCACACATGTTAGAATTGTTAACAAAGAGTGTAAAAGATTCAGATTAAACAAACTGACTCCGTTTATGTTAAATTCTTAAAGACGCATAAGTACAGGCGATAAATTCTAGAGAAATCTGAACAGAATAATAAACTTACACCACATGAAATATCAGACGAATGTAAGAGAATCCCAAATATGAGACGTGATGCCGAAGAAACTGAGGGAAAACAATATGCATACATACAAGCGGAATAAAAATGTGGACAAAGGAAAATTGATCCATATTTCAGATGTGGAAGCTTATGTTCGAAGAGGACTGTCCTTTTAAGAATTCGAAATACCACAAGTGTGAAAAAGTAGGACATAAAAATCACACTGTAAAACTAAAGCAAGAAAAATTTCTCACAGAAAAAAAATCGTACTGAGCGTTGTAACTGAAAAATAGTCACAGAAAACAAAAGAAAAATTGTGTATGAGAAAATTAATTATGTAGATTTAAAACTGCAGCTAGACACTGGTGTAGTGATATCACAATAATCAATGAAACCAAATGGAAAGCAAATAGAAAAACTAGAAAAAAAGACTTGCAGCGGATTAAGCCGTTACTATATTTATATTTAGGATTCGACACGATTGATCAGACACATGACTCACGAAATAAGAAATAAGATAACAACGACGTCAAAGTAACCAGAATAAACATGTATTAAAAATAATACAATTAAACGAGAGAAGCATGCAAATTACTGTGAAAGTGGATAAAAGGAGAAAGAGTTTTCCCACTTAGACTGCAGAGAAAGTCAAATGTTCTTTGGAAGAAAGTCACTTGTTGAGTGAAAGATTGATTGAAATAAAGTTCTGAAAAGAAGAATAATATACATACAGTTCTTGAGTTAGTTGTTGAGTTCCCATTGGAGTTTGTATTGGTAAGTATGTGTATGTGTATGTGTGTGTAAGAAAGAAATTCGCACCACTGATTGCTACCTGCAATCGGGCGGGTGTGTAGGTGCGAGAATTATACAGTTATGTCCCACAACTACCTTGATAGCTGGGGCCTCACTCGAGTTAGGAATGACGTATGTCCCCACGATCACTGGCCCACGATCGCGGCCTAACTGGCTTGCAACACGTGTGTGCCCTGCTTATATGAAAAAAAATAGGATTTAACACGAGAATACAGGATGACCAGTCAAGATTAACCAATCACTGTCTGCTAACGTGGCGTGTCTCGCTGATGAAAACACGCCTGTTGTTTTAATGCGTAGGTGTGAGGGTGTGAACATAGTAATATTTTGCAAGCTGTTGAATATTACATGTTGAATCATGTGTATGTATGTAGGTGTGAATGTGTGAACGCCACAGACTTTTTACAAGACTCTAGTACGGCAATGACCACCAACGACCTGAAGCTAGCCGACAAAGGTTCTGCCAGTAATGCTTGAATTTAATACACGACTCCTGACATGCCCTTACTAAATGTCAAAAAATGCCTATCGAAAATCATTAGCAATGCATTTACATTATACATATAATAGTCGTTTTTTTCTTACACATACATTATTTCCTAATCACTGACAATCACATTGTATTTTTTTGTTTTTCGTTTTTTGTCGTAGCCTCTAGTAAGTCATTAACAATGCATTTACATCGTTTTCAACTTTGAATTTTTTCTAAGAATTTAATTTCTTCTTTGTTGATCGTTTTCTTTATGAGGATAGCGATGATAAATTCGTCACCAACGTGCAGGTTCAAAACTAGAAGCTTCCGGTTTCACAAAAACTTGCCGTTCGGCTTTGCAAGAGTTGGTTGAAAGTGAAAGAATATCAAAGTAGGAATATGGTTCGATGGCAGGATTTTTTAAAGGTGGATCTCAACTTGCCAGAAAATGACCTACACACTTGATTTCATGGTATTCTCTGCGGCACATATGGAATAGGCATGCAGAATATATTTATGAGATTACAACGGACTGCCATTGACTCTGTTGTGGTTTCGAGTGGCGCCCCCTTTAACATTGAGTCATGAGTAGCCATCTTCACCTGCTGGTTAAACCGTTATCTGATGTAAACGTCATCCACTTGTTCCACCGTTATGGTCTTTGGAATTGGTCGCGCTTTGTCTGGGACCTCGTCTGCGACCTTGTCGCCAAGAATGTCCTTCAGTCAGTTAAGTGCCATACGTGATACACGCTTGAGCGATCATGTCTCGAAAGAGACATGACTGACTGGCAGAAGATTATCCCGCACTAGGTTGCCATTGCTTTCTGCGGTAGACTGGTTGCCGACCAAGGCTATAGAACCCAATCTGTGCTGCTATTTAACCCATAACTGGAAGGAAGAGATGGATTAATACTTTTGCGCGTAAGTGAATACAATGGATTCAACTAGAATTCGAACTCGGCTCTCCGGTTTCTCGTTCCGAGCCGATATCCACTGTACCACAACGCACATCCTCCTTACTAGGTGTTTAAGACTCCCGACAGCATCGCTCTCGGTGTCATTGGACTAATGCATTTCAACTATACATATAATAATCGTTTTCTATCAGTAATTCCTGATGTAATTTCTTACCCCTGACCTATTTAGTTAGCAGTTGAAGCCTATGGGCCTAGTACCTTGTCATCATCTTCGGCTTTAACACTGTTCTATTTTCCTCTACTTGTGAGAATTGGGGATTTGGAGTACTCTTACACGTGGAATAACTTAAGGCTTTACAACTGGAATCGCTTAGAATCTCTCTTCATCAAAATCTGACCCTGCTTTTTGTATTTCAAAGTAAAATGATTGAATACCAAATATACGCAAAGAAATCTTATATCAGTCATTGAAAGAAAAATAAGCGTTTTACCACTAGTCTCCTCTAAATGCTTCCTTTCTTCATGTAGATCAAGGGTCACCAAACTTTGTTCATGCAGATCAGCGGTGGCCAAACTTTGTTCATGCAGATCAGTGCTCACTAGACTTTGTTCATGCAGATCAAGGGTCACCAAACTTTATCCACCGAGGGTCAGATAACTAAGAGAATGACAAGCGCGGGCTGGATAACCATTTTGTTCAATACAATAAACTGAAAATAAAAAATAAAGAGAACAAACATTTATTTATCAAAACATTATCAAGTAAGACGGCATTAGCAATAAAATAGTTATATCACACCCAGTTCATACATATCCGAATTTCACAGACTATGCAGCAAAACTTTTAGTGAGATTTGTGAAAATGGCGTTTACTTTCAAGATAGAATCAATATTTGCTTAGGAATTGGTGTATTCAACCAAGAGAATTGCTTTCAAATGTTCATCAATCACCCTTTATTGCAGGTAACAACACAAAAAGCGCTCGGATATCAAAAGTCGCATAAACAAACATTTATTTATCAAAACATTATCAAGTAAGACGGCATTAGCAATAAAATAGTTATATCACACCCAGTTCATACATATCCGAATTTCACAGACTATGCAGCAAAACTTTTAGTGAGATTTGTGAAAATGGCGTTTACTTTCAAGATAGAATCAATATTTGCTTAGGAATTGGTGTATTCAACCAAGAGAATTGCTTTCAAATGTTCATCAATCACCCTTTATTGCAGGTAACAACACAAAAAGCGCTCGGATATCAAAAGTCGCATAAAGTTGAAGAGAAACGATGACATTTGGCTTGAAAATTGAAAGTATGCTACATCATCCATATGAAGCCAGTTAAAACAACAAGCGAGGCTTCACATCAATGAGGGGTGGAGGCAGTGCGCAGAATATCATCAACCGCCGAGAGAGAATAGACCGCGAAACTGTGATTCTCTTCTGATGACCTCAAGATTTTGTTTGGATCTGGTATGCGCAGCAGTTCAGCTGGCATTCACTCACAAGTTGGGTTCTTATACTTTAATAATACCGCTGAATTTTTCATTTCACTAATTTTCTTAAAACTTATATTATTAATGTTTGATGTTTGATGCAAAAATCAGATTTGCCAAATGTTGATATTTTTACTTACATTTATTTTAATTTTGTCTACATAGAAAGTTTTACTACAATCTATCGATAATTCCATATAAATAATAATATTTTATTTCATTTGTCGCACAGTGTGGCGACGGGCTAGATGAACTGACATCGCTGGCCGGATCCGACCTCCGCGCCGTAGTTTGGTGTCCTCTGATACAGATAATGTAATGGGGGGGGGGGTGCGAAATGATTTGTGTAGTGTTAAAGTTGGTAGACAACATAGAATAACGTTGAAACGTTGTCTACGGGTCAGTCAGTTAAGTGCCATAAGTGAAACGCCCTTGGGTGATCATGTCTCGAAAGAGACATAACTGACTGGGTAGAATATTTTCTCGCAGTAGGTTGCCATTAATTTCTGTGGTAGACTGGTTGCCAGCCAAGGCTATAAAACCCAATCTGTCCTGTTATTTAACCCATAACTGAAAGAAAGAGACGGATTAATACCTTTGCGCATGAGTAAATGCAATGAATTCAACTGGAATTTGAACTCGGCTCCACGATTTCTCGTTCCGAGCCGATATTCACTGCACTACAACGCACATCCGCCACCGGGTTTAAATATAGCCGTCGCTAAAATAAACTAAAAATTATTGCTTAATTTTTCCCTTGCCGCCATGTTTTATGGTGATGTATATAATCATTATAGTGAACGATACTTTTTGACATTTCAAAAAAAAAAAAAACATTCTATCACAGTTTATATGTATGCTAATAGGTTTTGTTTTGTTTTTTTATAAAGAAACGAAGTGTGTTAACATTGCAACCCGGAACAAATTTATCAGAATCGCATATCTTAGAGCTAAGATTAGCAAATCAAAAACAATTTCGTCTTTGTGAAGAAAGAGACGATATTGTCAAGCACATCCTAAGCAGATGTAAGATTATAAAAATAGGTTCGGCAGTGGAGGAACAGGGATAAATGGGGAATTGTTGGAACGACTTGGGTTCAGTTATGTAATAAATAAATAATTGTTGTGTGGCAGAATAGTTGATCGCTCGATTGTTTAGGACACCCACTTAGTCATATGGAATAAATGATTTTATTTTCCCCTGAAAAGCTTAGGATCACATCACGCTGAAACACTGATTCCCGTACGATCACCAAAGTTGTTGTAACCTAAAACGGAGGATGGAAATAAATAGTAATGCTTATATCATCAAATACAAGACTTGCAAGCTGCATGTAAATAACCACGACTAGTAGAGAACTACTAGACAGTAAGAAACACTACCCTCTGACTTTAAATAATCTAAAAAAAAAAGGTTGATAAGTCGTAAAAAGCAAACCAATCTCGTCTTGAAGCAATTAGTGTTTTATCACTATTGACTGCGCTGCCAGTAAGATCGAGATGATAAGACCTCAAAGCAACCACCAGTTGTCCATAAGGAGGGATATATGTATAAAATGTGTAAATAAAAAAAAACTATGAGGTCAAGTAACAATCAACCGGAAGATAGGGAATTCCGGCCATGAGCTTCTATAGTAAGGCTGCCAGAGTCACGGTTAGATTAAGCAGAGAGCGCAGTTGCTCGGGACTATTAAGAAGACCAAACCGGTATATTTAGAAACTAAAAACAATGAAATCATAATCTGGGTGTTTCACGATCATACTGTCTGCTTACGACAAGCAACTCAACCGAACTTGATAATTGTGAAAGAAGAAAATAATTTATTTCAGATTTTGGACAGTTGTTGCGGCAGTTCATTACTCTATTATCAAATCATTTGAAAATAAGGGAAAAAAAATACAATGAACGCCTAAATGCTATTTTGCTATTTACCCTATTTTGAATCATTTCACCTACAAGCAAGGCGATAAAGTCACTAACATACATCGGGTTACTGAGAGTTAAAGAAACTGAGAAAACGTTAATGAGAAGAAAGTACATTAAAAATAGGTTTCAAGGAAACAGAAGATTGTAGTTAACTGGAAATTAAGAAACTAGAAGAGAGTTCCATTAGCGCGAAATGCAAGAGAAGAAAATATTAGCATAGAACTTACGGTAACATCTAGCAATTTCAACATTAAAACGAAGAAAACTAATTGCCAATCTAATACAAAAGTTTAATTCGTGAAATCGAGGTTCAAAAGAGGGAGGTACATCAGAACAATTGCCATGAAAATATTTGAAGAAAAGACACATGAAAATATAAGTTACGATGATTGGGAAAGTGACTGAAGACAAGACGCCAGTACCAGAATGCGATAATATTGCAGATTCTTCTTTTGATTTTGTTCAGAATCTCAAGATATATAGCATAAGCCGCAGACAAAATATGGCGACCCTATTCAATATACGAACAAATAGTAGACTTATAAATTTGATTCAGGTGAAAAAATTCTCTAGCCAACACAGTGAACCAATATTCTTAGCAGCAGCCCAAGTAATTGATTCGATATAATCATTCAAATTTATATAAGTGAAAAATGTTAGAATAAGAAGAAAATACGTTGATCTCCTGGAAGTTAGCATCAGACATGCTGATTGAAGACAAACATGGTTTTTTTAAAAATGATTAAAAGAGATGTTTAATTATAAAGGCGTTCAAATGAACGAGCCATTTCTTACTCCAGTTAACAGTCGAGGAAACTGTTAAAGTTTAATCGTATACAATAATATTTAACACATTAAAAATTTGGAAGTGAGATAATGAAAATTATGATAACTGTTGTGGGTTCCGGGTGAGAAACCGCACCAAATAATAAATCACAAAAACAAATATGGAGATAGAAAAAGTCAGTTATATTGAACGTAATATACAAACTGGAACGCGAGTTAGTCAATTTAGGAATGCTATTAGTAGAAATAAATATATAGAGTCTTGAAGTAAAATAGTATCTCCGGGTAACTGATTCTAGCTGAGTGGAGCTCAGAGCAACTGCAATTGTGATTCCAGATTCAACCAACTCCAACTAAACTCTCTCACCAACTAAACAACTCATTATTTAGTTGTCCCTCCCAGTAAGGGCAACATATGACACATGGTCAGTTTATATCTGGGCTTTCCGGGCCATATCGCCCGGCCAAAAAATGTCTGTCTATTTTT
This sequence comes from Ascarosepion bandense, assembly GCA_037127315.1. Classification (NCBI taxonomy): domain Eukaryota; kingdom Metazoa; phylum Mollusca; class Cephalopoda; order Sepiida; family Sepiidae; genus Ascarosepion; species Ascarosepion bandense. The sequence continues at coordinate 1,284,598 of JBBBDQ010000563.1, read as the reverse complement.
ACCCAGTCGTGCCTCTACCCTTCGGCGGAACCACGACTGGGTTATTGCTCTCTGCTCGGAAGCAGAGAGCGCCCTCTACCCGAAGTAGAGAGCTGACAGTGTCATAGTTGCAGAGGCAACTGGCAACTCAACTACGTTCTCTCTATAGGCAGGATTATATATACACTCAGACCAGTCCATTATTATGTACAACGGTGCGATCCCACAACAATAATCAAAAAATGTTGAGGTTGTCCCGATCACCTGGGTTCATACTTACACTCGGGATAAAGAATGAGAAGTAGATCTGTGATTTACTGTTAGAGAAAAACAAGTGACACCCAGTGTAAACATGCAATTACGTAAAATAATAAATGCCAGTCACACGAATGAACATCAGAAATTAACACAGAAGATGAATAAAAACAGACACGAGTTAGTAAGAAGGCTGAGCTACTGAGAATTCGGGAAAAGCTTGAAATTAATCATCTAAACAAATGATGTAAATGTGACACTATAAACGCCCACGTAGAAGAGGAAGACGTGATTTTATCTCACTCTCAAATGTTCCTGTTTTATAAATAACAGGTGGTCTTTTTTAGTCTGGTCTTTTAGGCAGCATCCACTTTGACCCAAGTAGAAAGGAAAGCAAAAAATGTGGATGAGGGGTTTTTAGAGGCCAAGCGACAACAAACCGGACATTGATTATTTCCGGGTGTCTGTCTTTATTAACAGTCATGATTGGGATCGGAAAATTAGTTCTGGCCTATCCAAGCGGGAAACGGACTTGTCTGTTGCATAGTTCCGATCCCACTCGTTCGTATTGCCGGCCACGCATATGGATGCGTAGATGATCGAGGAGTTATTAGGGAGAAGAGCTGATCTATAAGATCGACAGAAGTTGTCGCAAGTTTCACTGACCTATCCACCATCCGACCTTTTTCAAGTGATTGGAATTTTGAACTGAACTCTTTATTTCGATCATTGGGTAGAATTTTCTCATTCCATGAGTCATGCCTCTTCCGGATGTCTTAGTTATTGCTATTTAACTCAACTCTATACGCTTTTTGTTCCCTACCTGGCTACAGCAGTGAGGAAACAAAACCTCCAATCACTTGAAGAAGGCCAGAGCGTGCAACGGCCGAAACGTCGTAAATATGTCAGTAAGATGAGGACTATAATTCGAACATTATAAGTAATGAAAAATATATTTTTGGTTTTTAGTAACTCTGCTCAAACTTTGAAACTGTTTTCTAATGTTAGTTAAATTGTATTTCATTTCAAATTACACACACCCTTTGATATGGAATTAGACAAGAATGAGCATGTTAGACAACTATTTGTTTTTAATCAAAGTCACAAAACTACTAAAGCTGCTAGAGACATGTTACTATGCACGGAAATGACTTAATTGCCGACGTAACAAGATGAAACGCTTAAAAACAACCAAACTGTCAATACTACGTTGCATATCGAACAAATGAACACATGTTCCAAGATGTAATTCAGTTCGAAAGATCTGGCCGGCGATACAGTGTAATTATTCATGGCAATGGTCCTCCCCAACGTTGCTAACATGCAATTAAAGAGCTCGGTTGGGAAATTCCACCACATTAACCATATTCTCCTGATTTAGCCCCTTCAGACTACTACTTTTTAAAAGTTTGAGGGTTTTGTTCAACAACGCTTTACAGCTTAAAAGGTTGCTTGATGAAGTTTTCGAATCAAAACCTAGTGAGTTTTATTGTCGAAGCATTAAACAGTCAATGTGTTGTAAACAATGAAAAGGGAATACATTCTACAAATAAGTAAAACTACTAATAAATATGTATTAAAATAAATCATGAAAACGAACGAATTTATGTAATCACCTAAATTCTATGGGAATTAAAATTGCTATCCTGGTCAAGGGATTAACTTTAGTCTAAGAAACGGTTAGTAAAGACTGTTTTTAGATAGTGACTGATAGCGTTTTGATAGGAGAAAATGGGGGAAATAAGAAAAAAAAATGATTGAATATATTCGGACATTGGAAAAGAAGGAAAAATTGCCAAATATGAATTAAATAATGCATCTACAAGTAATAGACTCAAAGCGTTTCGTAAAAATCAGTTGCAAA